>JAZKJV010003666.1:0-1397809 GCA_037367405.1 Ottelia alismoides
TTCCCTAATGATTTTAGACCTCTATATGCCATTATTTAATTATCCAAAAATAGCATGACGTTTTGCATTTAATTCTCTATAGTTTGACATATTGTGGACATTTTTGTGATTGATGGTTAATTATTAATAAATTATTTTGTGGAAAATTGCATACTTTACCCAGTTTGTGCTCTGAAATTTGTATTTGATTAACTATTGCTCTAAAATTCTCGAAAAAATCAAATATTGTAGAAATAATTGTGCTTGACATTTTTCCTAAAAAGAATTGCATTTGCATACATAGATTGCCCTGTAAAAATCACTTTGCATATTTCAGTGTTCGATTTTTAATTGATACTAGATCTTACATTTCGAAGTTTAGAATTTTTCCGAGGTCCATTACCAAGTAATAGATCTTAGATAATTTTATTCCTTGAAAATAAGTAGGTTTAGTATTTATTATAATTAAATATTGAAATTGACTTTGTTTGCATTTAAAAATTCATAAAAACTTCATATTGCATCCAAAACTTCCAAAAACATTACAGTGCATTTATTTCACCATATTTTGCATTGTTTCCAAGTTTCATATTTTTCGGACATCGTTTGAATGAAATTGACATTTTAGTCCCTAAAATAGGCCAAAATTGCATATTGCATCCTTTATTGCATTAAAAATTCTAAAAAGAAACTTCTTCGAAAACCGCATACGAATTTTGATAGGCATAACTCTACGTTGTTCATTTGCCTCCTTCTGTTCGAACTTGGGACTTGCCAGGTAAAATAAACATAAAACCATGCGATAAAAAAATTGAATAACTATTTGTGGTTATTTTCTTGATCAATTCCGATTGCGGCCTACAACGAAATGACAAATCATTTTTAAGCACAATCATAAATACACATCTTTAACACGCAAATTTCGGACTCGTCAGATGGCGTCGTTGCCGGGGAGGCAAATGGCTTAGTTTTTGTCTTGAAAATTTTCATTCGGATTTCCGCATTCGGGTAGTCTGACCCCAGTATTTTTCATTGTAAATTCCATAACTTTTTTACATTTATTTTCAGCATTTATTTTATATATTTTATTGAGACACTCTCTTACATTATCTCTCCTATTTTTCTTGCGAGGTACCCGGCGTACGTGGAGCGGTTTTCAAGAAGCCCACACATCTTCACCGACTTCCGAAAAGCCGCAATTAAATTAAGATTGAGTCGAGTCGTGAGAGAGCGTAGAGTCTAGGTTTTTAATTTCTGCAAATTTTAAATTTCTGTAATTAATTGCTCATTTACATCGGTGACTGTTTGGACTCTCGTGTGTGTCAAAAGACTCATAACTTTCTTTTGTAGTGTGTCGTGGCCTGTTTCACTCTCCGGTGAGGGTGGGGCCCGACTTGAGTGGCGCTTAGGATAGAACTGCATATACGGCTCTCGGAGCATTTTAATTTTTTTATTGTGCTCGTAGGATTAAGCCACACTTCACTATTAACTGAGACGCACATAGATCGTTCAAATTAGCCAAATTCAACTCAATTCTTCCCCGCTAATAGAACTTTCTGCTTAGGTGCGATTTTTCATCGGCTTGTATTCATTTAGAATAATCTTTTAATTTCTGTCTGGCATCCCACATGGAGATTGTGAGGATTCACTGTAAGTCTTCTAACTGAGCATACATCATAGTTTTTCGCGTGCATCGGCTTTTCCTAAAGTTCTCTCTCTTGTTTTGCCACATAACTCTAAAGGAAATTGGGACTAGACGGTAGACGTATATTTATGCTCATTTAAATTCTTCAGTGATCACCTAATTAAAATTGGAACTGTTAAAAATAGCTGATCTTAAAAGCCATAAAATCAAGAATTCTTGCGAGAGAGCAACCTCGACATTGTTTGCTTTTATCTTGCAGCGAGGAGAGAAACGCACACTAGGATAGAGCCAAGCCAGGATTTTCATACAGACTACTGATTATAAAAACGATTAGCTACTTCTCGGTGAGGAATACGGGTAGCTGTAAATGGTCCAGACTTCCTTAGCAGAATGGGTGGTTTAAAGGACACCGTGTAAGGCTAAGTCCTTAAGTAACACGGGTAGTCGTTTTACGGTCCGTACTTACACCTATACTAGCTGAAAGTATATGCAACTAGTCGTACGAACTCGGGACAGTATTTAACAATATTTCGGCACCTAACAGCTCCTTAAACGGTTTGCAAGATTGAAATTCTTACCAATTAAAAATTGCAAGATAACTGGCCAAACTCTTACGGCCTTCACTGAGTGAGTTGGTGAAACAAAGCTTTGAATTATGTTTGATTTGTGCATAGAACTTAATTAATCATTGAATACCGCACACTTGTGCCTAGTTCATGAACCGTACACCTCTTGTGTAATCTTTTGAAATTGAGAATGGAATATTGTGGTAATTTTTGTTCGGACTCCGTGAACCCTTCTCTGACCGCCACAAACTTTCCAGTCTCAAAGGTTCGGAGGCACTCTTACACAAGACCACCTTGGGTTCAGGGACACCTATCCCGTGAATCCTCCTCATATGATTCTTTCATCTTCCTGGAAGGAGGACAAACCCGTACTCTTTCTTTATCTCCGGATCACATCGAGGAAGACTCTCACCTCGATAACTCTGATTCTGATTCTTTCAAGACTATTGACTCCAATTTTTCACAATCTGAAGGTGAAGAAAAGAAGAAGAAAAAGATGCCTCCCAAGATGTCATCCAAAAGAGATCATGAAGATGAACCCAATGAATATCCAATGCAGATGATTTTTGCAAGACTAGTTGCATCTGAGCAGCAGCAACTTTTACTGAGGGAGTAGCTAGAGCAGTTGAATGCTGGTGGAGAACAACCGATGGAAGCTTCATACAATCTTGGGCAATACAGAGTTAGAAATTACTTGCAACCACCTCAACCAGAGGTTCACCATGAATTGAAGCCACATTTCCTAAGTCAATTACCGCAATTCCGTGGTAATGCAAATGAAGAACCATATGAATTTTTACGAGACTTGGAGCTAATATGTTCTAATCAGAGGCACCCGCAAGTCAGCCAAGACTACATTCGTCTCACTGCACTACCTTTCGCCTTGAAAGGGAAGGCATATTATTGGGTGAAAAACTTAGGAGTGACTGTGACTACCTATGATAGGTTCAAAACCTATTCCTTAAGAAATTCTACCCTCTGAGTTGGACCAATCAAATGAGGACTCGCATCACCAGTTTCTCTCAGCTGTCTAATGAAGCACTTTATGATGCATGGGATAGATTCAAAGATCTGCTGCAAAAATGTCCCTGTCATGACCTGGATAATAACATCCTAGTCGAGTCACTCTACTCTGGCCTCAACTACGAGACTCAGGGTTTAGTCAGCGTTGCCTGTGGAGGCAGTTACACATCCTGAGGAGCTGAGACTGTCTGGAAAATACTAGAGCAGATGGAGGAGACAAGCCGTTCACAAATCGCAAGTAGAGCTTACACTTATTCCCTGAACACCTTTCAAGCCAAAGGAGGAAAGCAAACTGTCGTAGAGATAGCAGAGGATTTGATTCCGAACATGAACATCTATGCCGATTAATTAATGGTTGTGTATCAAATTCATAAGAGGATGAACGACATCGACAACATGATTTCCCAATTCCCAAAATAGATGGAGGAGCTCACTGAGAAGGTAGCCAAGATAGGGATACCCATTGCACCTACGACCCCGATCTATCATGTGCAATATGTACAGGAGCAGCCAGGATCAGGACAACAGCAACCATGGGCTCATGACCAATCCTATGCCCAACCTTCCCAACAGTCTCCTCCACCTGCCGAAACTGTTGAAGAAGCGCTGCCTCTGACATTCGAAGTAAACGACATTTGGTACACAGGACACTACCCGACAGGTTAATATGGGAGACCGTCAGCAATATCAACGTCCGTCACTTTCTATAATGCCGCATTCCCCTCATCTCCACAGCACACTCAAAACATTGCAGCATTCCAACACTCAAAGCCGCAGCAGCAACACAACCGTCAGAACCAACCTCAGCAATATCGTCAGCAGTATTAAGCTCCAAAGAAAACATCTTAATCCTCAAACCCTCCAGAAGAACCGGTAGATATCCAGAGATAGGTTCTTGAAGAAACTCGAAACTTCCGAAATGAGCTATACGATCTAGGGTCAATGTTAATTGTTTATCTCATTGGAAGGATGAACAGACAGTCCCAGCCACAACCATTCCCGCCCAAGTTCAAGATAACCCCAATAGCTTGAACAAATCTCAATCATCTCAACACAATGGACAGGTATACTATTCAGACTTTTCCACATTTGAACATGAGATCCTTTCGTTTGACAATATCAATGCCATGTCACTCAAGAGAGGAAGGACCATGGTCGTACCTGAACGAGCAAGGGAATCAGACTATGAAGACTCAAAAGATCAACCGGAGGATGCTTCTGAGGATGAAGAAGGACGCCTGAAGATCCCAACACTAGATAAAGGAAAAGCATCTATGGAGTCTGCAGAGGACCTTGAACCTCTAGTTGCTGCAAAAATACCTTTGTCAACATTTCAGCAACATGATTATTATTAGAAAACTTATGATTGTAATAAAAACTCAAAATCTAATAATGATGCTCTTATTTATGATTCTGTCTTTCTCCTATCACAAATGCTTCCATTCCTTTCCCTCGTGCTCTTAAAAAAGGAAAACAAAAGAAAAACATTCAGAATGACCCAGTGATGGAAAGGTTCTGCCAGCAAAATATCACAGTCAAAGTACCCTTTGATTAGTATGTGGCCAGTAATCCATCATTTCAGAAGTACTTGAAATGAAATGCACTAGGACTCATACAAAGAAAACAAGTCAATTTGTGGACTCATATCCTGACAGTTGCCACTACCAAATGTTTCAAAAATCAGCATTTACCAAGAAAGAAAAGGGATCTGGGTGCTCATTCTGTGGAGAGTCACATTGGCGGCATTGCGTTCACATGCACACTTCTTGTCAATGGTTCTTCCATCGATCTTCTTCCCTTAGCCTTATATTATAGATTGGAGTTAGGACCTCTCCAGAATTCATTATCTTTACTCCAATTTGCTGATAAATCCACTAAAAGACCTAAGAGAGAAGTAAAAAATGTTATCATCATGGTCGAGGCTACGAAATACAAAGTGGACTTCACTGTCCTTGATATGGAGACCCCGAACCATTGGAAGGAATCGCGAATCATCCTTGGAAGACCATTCTTAAGAACCACCAAAGCTGTATTCAATTACGGCACTGGAATGATGAAATTCTGCTCCCCATGCGGAGAAGTGGATTTGGAGACGAAACAAACAAAGTGGCAAAGACCAGATTCTGAATCCACCACTGAATATGCTGAAACATCAAAATGTAATCTCATCAGCACTACTGGACCGTGGGACCAACTGCCAAACCTTCAGATTGACAACACCACATTAGAAGAAGAAACAGTGCACCTTGTTGTTTGCGTGATGTTGCCAAACATATCTAGACACCCAGATACTTATAACCTTGATGACACAGAAATCCTTTCGGATTTGTCAATCCCATCTTCTTCGAGAAAATCAAGAAATATCGATGACGAGTCGTACGTGGCTTTGGTCGAATTACTATACTACTTTAGCGATCTGACTCGCCTTCCTTCGGAATTATTGGCTAGCATATCACAAAATGATTCACCGCCAACCAACACAGAGCCAGATTCAAAAGTCATTCACCCAGACTTAATTGATGATTCAGATTTTCCAGAGCTGAAACCTCTTCCTCTCACTCTGAAGTATGCATTTCTTAATGGACCCAAAGAAAAATTCCCTGTGATCACTAGCTCATCATTAACCATGGACCAAGAATCTTGATTACTAGAAGTCCTTGAGCGAAATCGAAAATCCATCGGTTGGACTTTGTCGGATCTCGTAGGAATCAACCCCGCTCTCTGCTCGCACCAAATTTATGTTAAGGATAATGCAAGACCTTATCGTGAATTTTAGAGAAGATTAAAATCCAATCTTCGGGAAGTAGTTAAGAAAGAGATAGAGAAATGGTGCAAAGCATGTTTTATATACCCCATTTTTGACTCCAAGTGGGTGCCCCCCTTAATGTCGTCCCAAAGAAGTCGGGAATCCAGATTGTCACCAACAAGGAGGGGGTAGAGATCGTGACCTGAGTGCCTACGTCGTGGCGCGTCTGTGTCGATTATAGGCGCTTGAATGTTGCGACCAGGAAAGATTACTTTCCACTGCCATTTATTAATCAAATCTTGGAGAGACTTGCAGAGAAAGTATTCTTCTGTTTTCTTGATGGGTACTCTGGCTACAATCAAGTAGCTATCGCTCCCGAGGATCAGGAAAAGACCACATTTACATGTTCCTTTGGTACGTACGCATTCAAGCGCATGCCATTCGGGCTTTGTAATTCCCCAGGCACATTTCAGTGGTGCATGATTGTCGTATTTGCCGAAATGGTTGGTGATTTCCTGGAGGTCTTCATGGTTGACTTCTCGGTTCATGGTGATTCATTTGATACATGTTTAGCGCACTTGGACCGAGTCCTCAAGAGATGCAGGGAGGTTAATTTGGTACTCTACTGGGAGAAAAGTCACTTTATGGTGACTGAGGGTATCGTGTTGGCATGTCATCTCCAAAAAGGGAATGGAGGTCGACCCTGCCAAGGTGGATGTGATCAAGAAACTTGAGCCACCAACAAATGTCAAGTCAGTGAGGTCTTTTCTAGGGCATGTTGGATTTTATCGAAGGTTTATCCCTGATTTTTCAAAGATCACCCATCCACTGACTGAGCTCTTAGGAAAAGACACTGAGTTTATTGTAAATCACAAGTGTCTTGAGGCCTTCGAGCTCCTGAAAAAGAAAATATGTGAATCGCCTATATTACAAGCTCCTGATTGGTCTCTTCCCTTTGAGATCATGACTGATGCATTGGATTTTGCTGTCAAAGCTGTACTTGGACAAAGACGAGATGGAATTCCTTATGCAATTCACTACGCGATCAAAGTATTGGATCCTACATAGAGAAATTATACAGTGACTGAAAAGGAAATGCTCGCGGTTGTTTGGGCCCTTGAAAAATTCAGATCATGCATATTGGGTTCCAAGGTGACAATTTTCACTGATCATACGGCAATAAGATATCTTATGGATAAGAAAGATGCCAAGGCATGGCTTTTGAGATGGATCTTGTTAATTCAGGAGTTTAATTTGGAGATCAAAGATAAACCTGGAATAAAGAATGGTATTGCTGATCACCTTTCCCGAATTGAGCAAAATGATTATCCTGATACTGGGCCTATTAAGGAGACTTTTCCAGACGAATCTGTTTGCGTTATTGATTCAACCCCATGGTATTCCAACATTGTGAACTATCTTATATCCAAGAAGGTTCCCTTTGGTTGGACCAAGAGAATGATTGATCGACTGAAGTCGAATTCAAGAAAATACCATTGGGACAATCCTTTCCTTTTCTATGAAGGATCGGATTGTGTCTGGCGAAGATGTATTCCTCAGGAGGAATACTAGAGTGTCCCCACACATTGTCATTCTCTTGAGGCTGGAGGACACCATTCGGGAAAGAGAACCGTGCACCAGGTACTCCAATGTGGATTAAAAAAAATAGACCTTATTTCGAGATGCTAATGATTTTTTACGGTCTTGCCCGATTTGCCAAAGGATGGGAGGGACTGTTGGTTATAGAGATGAAATGACCATGAAACCAATGATTTTCTGTGATATTTTCGATGCATGGGGGATTGATTTTATGGGTCCCTTTCCTAATAGCAATGTATTTGAGTACATCTTGTTAGCGGTTGATTATTTATCTAGATGGGTAGAGGCTATTCCAACCCGAACCGCAGATAGCAAAATCATCTATAAGTTTATCAAGGATAATAGCATTGCAAGGTTCGAGATACCAAAAGTTTTGATTTCTGATGGAGGTAGCCACTTCATGAATAAGGAAATAAGATCTTTGGCTAAAGAGTATAAATTTGAGCATAGAATAGCCAACCCATACCATCCGCAATCTAATAGCATGGCAGAGTTTTCTAATAGAGAGGTGAAGGGTATTCTTCAGAAGTTGGTTCGTCCAGACAGAAAGAACTGGTCGAAACTATTGGACCAGGTTCTATGGGCCTATAGGACAGCCTATAAGACTCCACTCGGTACTTCACCTTTTAGGATGGTCTATGGAAAGCCATGCCATCTACCTGCAGAATTGATTCACAAATCAGAATGGGCGATCAAAAAGTTGAATTGGAGTTGTCACCTTAGGAAATTATGTCGAGACTTAAATCTGAATGAGCTAATTGAAACCCGAAACCGGGCATATGACAATAGTATGATCTATAAGGACAAGGTCAAGAGATGGCATGATAGACACATTCGAGATAAAACCTTTGTCTATGGGCAGAAAGTGTGGTTGTTTAATGCTCGGTTAAAGATTTTTCATGGGAAACTAAAATGAAAATGGACGGATCCCTACATTGTCATCGATGTGCATACCAATGGAAGTGTGGATATTCCCGAACTCAAAGATGATGCACAACCTTTCTCAGTGAATGGACAATTGCTGAAGCCATATATAGAATCACCCAAAGAGCAGACAGTTCAAGTTGAGGTCATCTACTTCACGCAGAGAAAGTACATTGAAGATTCATCATATCAATCCCACCCTCCCTCCCGACCACATCAATCGTCTTGCATAGCTTCTTCCTCTACTTAGGCCAGGGCCTAGGTATAGGGGGGCGATGCCATCTGTACATACCATTCTTCTCCTATCTCCCGATCGCTCCATTTCCACCCTTCTCCTATACTTAGGCTAACCAGAGCCTAAGTATAGGGGGAAGCGATGCCCATCTATATATACTCTCCTCATTTACATATCCTGACTGTCTCTTTTACGCTCTTCTTCTACACTTAGACTGTTCACAGTCTAAGTATAGGGGGCGGACCATTGTATATCAATTTTTCACTCTCTTATGCTTAGCCCGAGCTATGTCTTCTTTTCACTTCTTGTGCTCTGAGGACACAGCACACGCTAAGTATAGGGGGTCTGTATATATACTTTGTATATATTTTACCCATATCTCGTACTTTTGCGTAAGTCTATATGTATTTATGGGTTGGGTAAATAATTTAAAAAAATTGCAAAGCAAAAAAAAGAGTTTGCTACTAACACTGACTATGCCCAAAATTTTTGAAAAAAATTGGCTTCTTATTCATTTTTGCAATAATTAAAAAATTGCATAAAAAATTGTGTCTGCATTTCACACACTTCATCCAGAATTTTCATTCATTTGCATATATGAAAAGTCTTTGGGTTCTGAACCGAGTTATGAGCAGAAACCGAGAGTGGTCTGGACTTTACCTTAATCCACCTAATTTTCAGAGGAACTTCACTGAGAAATAGGATTTTAGAAGCTTCAGGTCGTTGACTTAATTCTTTGAGTTCCACATAACAATATGCAGAGTTTGACTCTTAGTGTCTAACCTAGTCTCTTCATTCCGGGTACAACTCTAGAATAAGGAATTAATATGTACTCTCGCACTATGCACTTATCTCAACTCAGACGAGATGTTGGAAGTCTATGTGAGTTTCTTTTCTCGTAGCGTGGAAATCTAAAGATCGGAGTACGGGGTTGAAATAAAGCTTCGAAAAAGGGATGTACGGCTGGGCACAATTTTTTCTAAGAGCCCAAAAAATGTACAGAAATAAAAAGATTCTATATCCGTAGGGGCATAACAAGATCCAAGCAGAACCACCAAAATTTCCAAATGCAAAGATGCATTCTACCAAATAAAATCTGACCAAAAAGGTCCAAGCTTCAAGAAACCTGCAGATCTTGGTGAAGACTCGGCTACACTGGCCATCTACACGAGGAGAGGTGACTACACTGGCCACCCTCCAGTTCTTTTCCCCTTCTTCTATCTTTTCCCCCCAATTCGATTGTGAACACAACGCGACATGCCTTAGAACGAAACACATGACTTCCCAAGGACGAGTTACTGGAAAGGAGGTTTGCGCGGTAGTCCTGTTGGAAATGCGAGCCCACGGTGAGCCATTGTGCAATAAATGTTATTGCAATTCACTCCTTAATTTGAAATGAAGGAATACATAATTTGCATAATAGGTCCCTTAGTACAATTAGGGTTATGTACCATGGCCATCTTGATGATCATACAGCTGTTGATTCAACTATTGAATCATAGAGGCTGGTGCTTGAATGAATATCTAAAGAGTTAGATTGAGGACTCATCAAGCACCGTCAGATGATTGTTAAGAGATGATCTCCAGCCTGAGTAGGAGATGGCAATCCTTATCTCTGAAGGCTGATATCTGACCGACCTCTTGATGCAGGTCCTCTGCATAGGAATAGAGATTCGGAGGTGTCAGATTAGGTAGGTCAAAGAGTTGACTTAACGAGATCGAGATAACCAAAGTCCTATATCATATGCTGTCATGATATAGGCACACATCCTCTGATCGGAGACAGATGTGTTACTATATGTCTGAGTATGTACATTTGGCAGACCAATAGGTTGATGATCTAATCAAGGTCTATACACCGGCGCGCTGGTGTGCATATAAGGGCATATGAGTAATACGATCTCTCAAAGGGATCATACAGGTTCAGTTACTGAACCGGAAGACATGAGCTCACTCATGAGATATTGGGAAGAATCAAATTTCGTGCGCACGGTCGTCTCGCTTTGGAAGCTTGACTGAATTTGTAGGTTTGATATATACTTTTGGAAAGTATATGATCAAGACCTAGGTATGATATATGCTTTTGAAAAGTATATGATCGATACCGACTCCCAATGATCGAATGAGAAACTTACTGATAAAACCATGAAGTAGACAGTATAAAGTTGATCGAATACTTCGGGTTTAGTCTGAGTCTTCCAGTATGCGGGATGTACAGGTATTGGGAATACCTGAGGGTGATGTGATCATAAACGATTGTATAACCATGACGCTTCCATTCCTAGGGAGTGATGAAACGGGTTTGGATTTTAGTGACTCCTCTCAGTAGAGAAGTGATCTGATCTTGGTCCAAGTATTGGACATTGATCTGAATGTGATTTAGATACAATGAGAAGATTAGATTTACGGTCTTGATTTAATCAAGCATCTATGGGAGGCCCGCGATCTGGATTTGAGATACGATCTCAATATCCATGTCACTATACGTGGAACAATACAATCGCCCTGTCCTTATCTCCAAGTATCTGCGGAGAAAGCGCATTATCCTTGAAGGAGTTCATGGATAATTCTATTGTTGATATATGTATCCGAGCATTGAGAAAATGGATAATTAAATGTGATTTAATTATCATGAGTAATATGAATTTGATTCATATTATAAAGAGAGTTATCTTAGATAATTAAATGAGATTTAATTATCAAAGATGTAAATAATGTGAATGTGATTCATATTATTTGGACACAAGAGAATAGAGATCCAAGATGATTAAAATATGATTTAATTATCATGGATATGAATAATGTGGATAGCAATATCCATATTAGTCATATATATTATAAATGTGATTTATAATATATAAGAGAGAGCTATTTGTAATTTACATTTGTTAATTAAATGTTAATGTGAATTGGATTCACATTGGACATCAAATTGAAAATGTAATTTACATTTTGTTTTGGGTTGTGAATGTGATTCACAATTTTTCAATGGCATGATTGCAATGTTCTCAAAATAAATTGGATTTATTTTTTGTGAAATAATTTGCAACAAAAGTTGTTGCAAATAATGGAGATTACATAAAAGGTGAAATAGCCACCTTCCTAATGGAGGAGGGTGGACGGCCACCACTCCCATTAGGAAAGGGAGGTCGTCCCCCCTCTCCACATGGAAGGAGGCTTTCTCTCCTTTCATTATCTCCATGTATTGATGATTTAATTTTGTAATTAAATTGTGTTGATTTATCAACATATATTTAATTTAAATTAAATTAATTGTTGTTGTGTTTTTAGCAACAAATCATGACCATTGAAAGAAACACAAATTAATGTGGACCATTGGATTTGTGTTGACACATGGATTGAGATCCATGGATCCCAAAACCCTATATAAGGAGAGGCACCCCATTGCTCTTCTTTACACACACATAAGTTGAGGCAACAAATCTCTCTCTCTCTCATTCTCTCTACACGTCCTCTCTCCATCTCTCTCATGTGGCCGTCCACCATGGATGCCCTAGAGAGGTTCTCCATCGCTGCGGCATCGTCGTTATGCTGCCCGATGGTTTGCTCGAGGATCTCCGTCTCCTTCGGTGCGCCCCGCTCGTGAAGAAGACATCGGATCTCGTGTGTCGAGATCAGGAGATCCGCCGCTTGGATCATCAACATGGATTGCGAGAAACACACGGTTCATCCCCGCGCTCGCAAGCGTCTCCTCCGACGGATCGGACTTGAGACAGGAGGTCTCTTCGTTTAGAGACTTGATCGCAACCACGCTTCAAGAGGTAAACCTAATACTTGTTTGTGGTTTAGACGAAACGATCCGAGAAGTGTTCTTGGATCATGTGGTTTCGTCGCAAGAAAATTTTTTAATTTCCGCTGCATAGAATAACTAGTGCGACTAGTCGTTCTTCGTCGTATTCGATGCGACGCTCACGCTTTCGTGATGCGCTTGAGGATCTAACCATATCCTTCAAGTGGTATCAGAGCCATAGGTCGGTGTTTTTGGATACGATCCATAAACCGAGGACGACTTGGGTTCATTAGGGTTTGCGAAAGTTTTCTTGCATTTCATTTTCGCATCTCTGTTTTGATATTATTTTCGGCACTGTTTAAATTGTTTAAACACGAAAATAATACTTGGATTATATTCCCCATTAAATAAGGAAACCGTAGGATCTGAGTTTGCGTAATTTCGATTCCGTTTGCTCTAGATATGCTCATTTTAGTGAACATGTATCCACTGTTTCGGGGACTGCGGATCATGACGTAATTAAGATGTTAATTGCGGATTTGATACGCCTTGAAATGCGTGCAAATCACTTGGGTTCTGTTGTAAATCAAGTTAGCAAACTTTAGAAATTTATTTTGCTTAATTTGGATTTAAATTGATTTAGATATGGTATTTTTAGTAAGTGAGGGTCACTGCTGAAAATACTTTCCTAATCAAGAACCTAGTGATTGTCATTTAACTAATTAGTGAAATTAAATTGTTTAATTTCCTGGAATAATTATGCATAAATATTTGTGAAATATTTAATAATAATTATGTCCTTAAATGACTTTGCCCTAACCAACAAATGATTAGATGTGATCTAGATCAAGATTGGTTACATGATCTACATGATCAACATTCCAACAAACATGTTGCTTGAATAGGACTTGGGATTTGTTTAGCAAATCTCATTATAATGTTAATCAAAATTGTTTTGATTATTACTATATGGTATAATTTCGGTTGAAGAACCGATGATCATCTCAAGTACAAATTAATCAATTTGGCATTATCCTTTCCCGAGGCGGATATGGTGCCTAGTCGGAGAGCATTGGGGTTGCGGGTTGCAACGTATGTGGTCCGTCCCACTCTCGTCGGTACTGGCCATGACAGCGGGTAGGGCCATGATAATGTCCGAGGGATTAAGATGTATTTTTCTAATTATTAAAATTCGAAATAATACGTATTTGAGATAATACCATTATTCAAGTAACTATTAAAATGTTTGTTGGATATTAATTGGATCATTAATTTAATATGATTAGATTAATTGGAATCCAATTAAGATTGAAATACTCTAATATTATTAGAGTTAATAATTCCCTTGGAAGAATTAATTATGTGAATGTGATTCACGATAATTAATTAAAATTTGAATATGAGGTGGAGGATCACATAAGTGACATCCATGGTCTCCCGTCAAGGCGAAGGGTTCCGTCGCTAGGGATTGTATGTGGGAGATGCCTGTCCGAAGTGACAGCTCCTGTATGCAAGCGCATCTGGATCGGATTCTTTGCTTCTCGAAAGAGTAAGGCCGTATACGTAGTGACCCCAATATCGGATCCTCATATTATTGGGGCGATATTGGATTGCGTATAGCGAGTACTATTCCTGTTGACGGTTGGTTCAATTAACGACGGGTCAACATCGCCTTAGGGGTGGTGGGCTCGGGTGTTAAAGACCGAATTGGGAAATGCAAGTTGGACTTGCAAAGCGGAATGTATTCCCGCTTCTTTTTATCCGAGTTGCAGATTCTCATATTATTGGGATGTAACAAAGATAAGGAAGGAGATCCCAGATCTTGTTGAGATATAATGGTAAGTATATCTCTTACATTGAAAGTGATTAAGGGAATGAACTTTCAGTGTTGACAAGACAAGACAACTTTGATATAAAAATCCTAAATCAAAGTAAAATATATATATTTATATATTTATGCAAATTTCTTATTTCAGATAATCCTTCATTAAAACCCACTCAATGATATACTCAATAATAACCAGTGAAATATCTTGGATTGGACTAATGATCCAGATATTGTACTTGCAGTTGGACACATAATGTATGTGGTTGCAATGAGCAAGTTTCCTCATAATAATGAGGAATGACAATTAAATAGATAATAAGACTACAACCCTAGGGTTTGTATGTCTCTATAGTCTTGATCTCTCATCGGATGTACTTTGGAAGTGACATGTCGATGATGATCGCAATTGTCAAATAATCCTTATAAAATTAATGAAGATATTCTGGCATACATATGTGCTCTTGACATTTAACATGAATGAGATGGTTCACTGCATCATGCAGAATGGTGGCTCTATAAGAGATGGTGTATTCAAATTGTTTGAGTACCTACCTGAACCTATGTTTTAAGAGTTTAGATGGATGTAGATGATGAGTGTCATCATTCTACTATCTATACTCTGGTCATTCATGAAGCTTCATAATATTCATATTGTATGAATTTAATGAAGCATATATAAATGTTGAAATGCTCTTACATAAGAGATCCTTAGTCTTAAGCAATGGTTGCTTATAGATAAAGGGAGCGCAGTGGAAGCATGGGTTGGACCCGAGTAAGAAGTATGGTCAAAGAGTTGACTATACATCTATGACTTCCATATGTCATCCGAAGAGTTGGATGAATGCCAATACTGCAATAAGTTGATGTGTTGATAGTATGACTATCAAGTCTATCTAGAATCCTTAGAGAAGGACTCGGATGGAGCATCAGATTAATCTACATAAATCATTGATAAGATAAAGTCAAATAATTGTATCTCAATCTTGTGATGACATTTGCAATAGGTTGCATATGTTTTAGAAGACTGGAAAATTTGATCTTAAAGGTTTATAGTTATCCACATGGATATTGATGCAATTGTTGCAACAATCTCTGTTGGATTGATAGACTTGTTAATTTCAGTGGGAGAGTCCTTAGTCTTAGAGAATGTCTCTATGACCTAGATATAAGAATACACTCATTGTTTGTTTCTAAATGTTGGAAATAAACATGAATTCTGAGGTAGAACTATCATAAAAGTTATGATGGAGATATTTCAGATAGTAATCTAAAAATCTAGTGGACTCCAATAAATTAGAAAATTAATGAATGGTTCATTAACATTTCTAAATACTGAAATTAAACCTTAAGATCAATAGGAGGATGAAGATCATTTGACAATGATCTAGCATCAAGCCTTGGACATTTGTCTATTGATTTGATCAATAGACTAGTAAGAGATGAAACTTTAGAATGTCTAAAATTTCAAAGCTTACATGCTTATGAATATTGTATTCATAATAAAATGTCCAATACACCCTTCTTTGGGAATAGTGTAAGATGATAAGGTATTCAGGATCTCATACATATTGATGTATGCGGATCATCTATATCATAGTAAATATTATGGATATATGATATCTATTAATGATTATGTATGATATGAAATTTCTTCTCTTCACCTGAAGAAACCTTTGAAATGTTCAAAGATTTCATAATTTTGGTCTACAACCAAAGTTTGAAGGAAGATAAAATGAATTTGATCTAATCAAGGTAGCATGTACCTGTTAGATGAATTCAAAGGATACCTTATGGAGATATGAATATCATTTCTATCTCAATCCTCCTAACTCACCCTAACTCAATAGAGTTATATGCAGATACAATTGGATCATGTGTGACATGATCTTATCAATGATGAATTTTAGCATAATTATCCCTTAGTTTCCAGGTATATATGTGTAGTAGAGACTACAATGTATATCCTTAATAAGGTTCCATGCAAGATGGAATCTAGCACTTGAGAGTGCTGCTTCATTAGGAAAATAAAGGATGGTATTGGATACCTACTTTATGACCTTGAGATTCTTGAAATATCTCATCTCTGAGAATGTGATTCTTGGAGGTTGAGACTCTTGAGAATCAAGATAAAAATGAAGTGTAGGAACTCATTTAATCTTGAAAAGATAATGAGGCTCCTAAAATTGGAAACTAAAAGGATAATTGAAGATGAAACACTAAAACCTCTTCAAATAAGTTTGAGGATGGATTCCATGTGTCAGAGAAACCTGACAATGATCGAACTTCATGTGATGAAGCTTCTGAAGATCATAGCATGGATAGATGGATGTTAGCAATAAAAGTCTAATGTAGACTTCATGTACAAGTGTTGTATATGGACCCTCGAGGATCCACCTATATGGGTAAGACCCATAAAGGTGTAAATGGATCTTCAAGAGAAAGGGAACTTGATGAGAAGGTACATACCTTCAAAGCATAGTTCGTAGCAATGAGCTACACATGGAAGAGAAGACATTGCTTGCAATGAGACTTGTTTTTCGGTGAACATGCTTAAAATCATCAGAATATTGCTAACCTTAGCTACACAACTTGACTATTGCATCTTCAAGATGTAAGTCCAGATTGCATTCCTCTATGAATATCTCTCTGAGGATATTCACATGAAGTAGCCCCAGGGCTTCATGGTTGAGGAAAGCAAGGTGTGCAAGATAAGGAATCCATCTAAGGACTCAAATAAGCTTCTTTGAGTTGGACAATAAGATTTGATGGAATTATAATTGTTATGATTTCAGATAGAATCTTGATGAGCCATGTGAAGCTTAGTGGGAGTGCCTTTGTGTTCATCTTGCTGAATCTAGATGATATCCTGATCATTTAAAATGATATAAGATTAATAATAAGTGTTTTATTCTCTAGTTATTCCATATCTTGAAATATGATTTCAAAGATACCTCTTAGATCTTCGTTCTGAAGTTGTTCAGAAGCCAAGAGAAGAGGATAATTGGATTGTCACATTTGTAGCATACCTTGGACATATTCTATTCATAGAAATTCCAAGAAAGGCTTCTAACCCTTAAGATATGGTACTGACCTATCTTAAGGGATAGCACCTCAAAGAGTTGAGGAAGTAAATGCTACAACTACTTGCACTTGTGCATTAGTTACGAGAAGCTGAGTGTATGCTAGAGTGTACAAATACCAGATGTCTGCCATGCAGTGGGAGTAGTAAATTGTTACTAATCCTACTGTAGAGATAAAACACTTGATTGCAGTAATAACAAAATCTTCATAGATGAGGAGATTTTTGAGATAGTAATCTCAAAGTCTTATCTTCAAAAGTTTAAGACCATGTAGATAGTGATCTATAAAGGTCTAAACTTTAGATACCTTAGGAGATAGAGATCTCCGGGAATGAAGGTATTATAATAAGGATTATGGGGATACTGGTTATGATGTCAGGGACACTGTAACCAACTAGATTGAGTATTGGTTGCATGAGATGCAACATTCGCATTAGATGCGAGCACTGTTACTGGGGATATGCAAGTGCCGTAAAAGGACTTGGCATAGTCTCGCGGGAACAGAGTGACTAATCAGCTTACCTAGCTATTTTCTAAATAGCCTATGATTGTCACATGAGTGCGGGTTTAAATGATTAGCCCATTAATGGCTCTTTGGGCTAATGGGAGATTGTTGGAAATGCGAGCCCACGGCGAGCCATTGTGCAATAAATGTTATTGCAATTCACTCCTTAATCTGAAATGAAGAATACATAATTTGCATAATAGGTCCCTTAGTACAATTAGGGTTATGTACCATGGCCATCTTGATGATCATACAGCTGTTGATTCAACTATTGAATCATAGAGGCTGGTGCTTGAATGAATATCTAAAGAGTTAGATTGAGGACTCATCAAGCACCGTCAGATGATTGTTAAGAGATGATCTCCAGCCTGAGTAGGAGATGGCAATCCTTATCTCTGAAGGTTGATATCTGACCGACCTCTTGATGCAGGTCCTCTGCATAGGAATAGAGATTCGGAGGTGTCAGATTAGTTAGGTCAAAGAGTTGACTTAACGAGATCGAGATAACCAAAGTCCTATATCATATGTTGTCATGATATAGGCACACATCCTCTGACCGGAGACAGATGTGTTACTATATGTCTGAGTATGTACATTTGGCAGACCAATAGGTTGATGATCTAATCAAGGTCTATACACCGGCGCGCTGGTGTGCATATAAGGGCATATGAGTAATACGATCTCTCAAAGGGATCATACAGGTTCAGTTACTGAACCGGAAGACATGAGCTCACTCATGAGATATTGGGAAGAATCAAATTCCGTGCGCACGGTCGTCTCGCTTTGGAAGCTTGACTGAATTTGTAGGTTTGATATATACTTTTGGAAAGTATATGATCAAGACCTAGGTATGATATATGCTTTTGAAAAGTATATGATCGATACCGACTCCCAATGATCGAATGAGAAACTTACTGATAAAACCATGAAGTAGACAGTATAAAGTTGATCGAATACTTCGGGTTTAGTCTGAGTCTTCCAGTATGCGGGATGTGCAGGTATTGGGAATACCTGAGGGTGATGTGATCATAAACGATTGTATAACCATGACGCTTCCATTCCTAGGGAGTGATGAAACGGGTCTGGATTTTAGTGACTCCTCTCAGTAGAGAAGTGATCCGATCTTGGTCCAAGTATTGGACATTGATCTGAATGCGATTTAGATACAATGAGAAGATTAGATTTACGGTCTTGATTTAATCAAGCATCTATGGGAGGCCCGCGATCTGGATTTGAGATACGATCTCAATATCCATGTCACTATACGTGGAACAATACAATCGCCCTGTCCTTATCTCCAAGTATCTGCGGAGAAAGCGCATTATCCTTGAAGGAGTTCATGGATAATTCTATTGTTGATATATGTATCCGAGCATTGAGAAAATGGATAATTAAATGTGATTTAATTATCATGAGTAATATGAATTTGATTCATATTATAAAGAGAGTTATCTTAGATAATTAAATGAGATTTAATTATCAAAGATGTAAATAATGTGAATGTGATTCATATTATTTGGACACAAGAGAATAGAGATCCAAGATGATTAAATATGATTTAATTATCATGGATATGAATAATGTGGATAGCAATATCCATATTAGTCATATATATTATAAATGTGATTTATAATATATAAGAGAGAGCTATTTGTAATTTACATTTGTTAATTAAATGTTAATGTGAATTGGATTCACATTGGACATCAAATTGAAAATGTAATTTACATTTTGTTTTGGGTTGTGAATGTGATTCACAATTTTTCAATGGCATGATTGCAATGTTCACAAAATAAATTGGATTTATTTTTTGTGAAATAATTTGCAACAAAAGTTGTTGCAAATAATGGAGATTACATAAAAGGTGAAATAGCCACCTTCCTAATGGAGGAGGGTGGACGGCCACCACTCCCATTAGGAAAGGGAGGCCGTCCCCCCTCTCCACATGGAAGGAGGCTTTCTCTCCTTTCATTATCTCCATGTATTGATGATTTAATTTTGTAATTAAATTGTGTTGATTTATCAACATATATTTAATTTAAATTAAATTAATTGTTGTTGTGTTTTTAGCAACAAATCATGACCATTGAAAGAAACACAAATTAATGTGGACCATTGGATTTGTGTTGACACATGGATTGAGATCCATGGATCCCAAAACCCTATATAAGGAGAGGCACCCCATTGCTCTTCTTTACACACACATAAGTTGAGGCAACAAATCTCTCTCTCTCTCATTCTCTCTACACGTCCTCTCTCCATCTCTCTCATGTGGTCGTCCACCATGGATGCCCTAGAGAGGTTCTCCATCGCTGCGGCATCGTCGTTATGCTGCCCGATGGTTTGCTCGAGGATCTCCGTCTCCTTCGGTGCGCCCCGCTCGTGAAGAAGACATCGGATCTCGTGTGTCGAGATCAGGAGATCCGCCGCTTGGATCATCAACATGGATTGCGAGAAACACACGGTTCATCCCCGCGCTCGCAAGCGTCTCCTCTGACGGATCGGACTTGAGACAGGAGGTCTCTTCGTTTAGAGACTTGATCGCAACCACGCTTCAAGAGGTAAACCTAATACTTGTTTGTGGTTTAGACGAAACGATCCGAGAAGTGTTCTTGGATCATGTGGTTTCGTCGCAAGAAAATTTTTTAATTTCCGCTGCATAGAACAACTAGTGCGACTAGTCGTTCTTCGTCGTATTCGATGCAACGCTCACGCTTCCGTGATGCGCTTGAGGATCTAACCATATCCTTCAAGTCCGGCATTCTGGGTAGGAAGAGCTAAAACCTTTCACACACATGAGTCGAGTGTTCAATGTTCATAGGGTATGCTTTGGGAAGAGGATTGATCTAAGATGACTTCTGAGCCGAAACTGTAGCAATGATTTGTAGAACTTAAGGGCTGTTGATTTTAAAATTCTATGTCTCACAGAAGTTCTGCCACACTAATAATCCAAAGGTCGAGTCTAGATTCATTTTCACATTCAGCTCATGGTCTTGGTATGGAACCCAATCTCATTTCACTTCATGGCATTTCTTTTTATGCTCAAGGACGAGAATGGTTTAAGTATAGGGGGATGATGAATCTCGAGTTCACTCTAAATCTCATTAATTAAGCTCAAATCCCTCAAAATCAACAGCATTTCTGCATCTATTCTGTATAATTAGCATTCATGCATGTTTTCATAAGAATTGCATTTTAGCACTAATTTTTGCATAAAATAAGAAGCCAAAAATCCAAGCCAAAAATGACCAGTAAATAGCTTAACTTCCTGGATTTTTAACTCATTCATGCTAACTCCGAATGACACAAAACCACCTCCACTGTGTACATATCACTAACACGAATAAATAAAAAGTACAAAAAAATCACTAACCCAAATAAGTGGATCAAAAACCCAAACCCTAGTTTCATGATTTCCAGACTAAAAACCTCATATCTTCCTCATCCAGTGTCAGTTTTAATCCTACTCACTTTTGAACTAATGTACATTCAATTACCTTCAAAACTAGGCCAAGTTCAAATGATTTAGAGCTCATATGTGAAAGTTGGGTTTTGGGTCTCTTTTGTACATTTTGTATTTTAGCGGTTTTTGACCTGATATTTTATGTACATATTTTATCAATTAATAAAAATTAAAAAATTAGATTAATGTGTAAATATTTATCTCTAATTTTACCATATTTTTTCTGAATTTTTATCTAATTTAAAAATGACAATAAAAATTTTTCAACACCAAAAATTAAGGGATTCTATGTATATGGGATACCCCAAAATTTCACTTTGTACATTTGATCGATTTTGTTTTTGATGTGTTCATAAAAGTTCTAGATCTCATCGAGACGAGCAATTTTTCTGAAGAAACTTTTTCGGTCCGAGGCCATTTAATATTTATTACTGATTTTACAAGGTATTTATCTCGAAATGTTCTGGTGCTGACACATGGCAGCACCCGGTGCCGCCACATGTCAACCATTTTTGGCTTATTTATATATCCTTTTTTATTAAAAAATTAAAATAAAAAAAGCCATCGCACGTGTGTCGCACGTGCCTCCCAAGCACATGCCACGCACGTGCCCACGCCTCTTCACTCCAGCCATGCGCCACGTGGCGCCACAGGAGCCATCCGATCGTGCTCGATCGGACGGCGCCTGTGCGTCGTCTTCCTCCCCCTTTGGAAGCTCTGCCGCCTCCCCCGATAACGTCGGCCGCCTTCCATCTTTGCTCCACCGTCGCATCCAATCGTATCCACTTCTTGCGTATCTCGCATCCCCCAGATCTCTCCGGTCACCCCCAATCGAATCTTTCCCTAATCCCTTCGCGCAATCGAAACTCCATCGATTTCATTCCTTCTCCGGCGCACCACCCATCTCTCCTATTTAAACAGCTCCGCCGCCTGAGGTTGAATCATCCGTCGTTCAACACCTTCCGGAGCTGACAGCCAAGGTCGGAGAGATCCGAGGACCCCACGCCCTCGTCGCAGCCACGTCCAAGAGAAGCTGCTCAGCTCCGACATCTCGCCGTTGAGCCTCAACTCTAGGTACCCCTCCGCTACTCCGCCTCATCTCTTATCCCCGAAAGATTCCTCCGCCTCCGCTTCGACTCACGTCTTCCAAACATTATTCCTCTACTATCAACCTCCATCTATCCATCTTCTCCGTCTCTCCATCGTCGGCTACACTCCAACAAGCCAACGTCTCCGCCTTCACTGCTAGGAGCTTCGCACCACTGCCGACGTTCACCAACGCCTCTGCCGCTCCTTCACCTGCCCCGATCGACAACGACTCTCCACCGACTCCATCATTCTTCTCCGACCACCGTTACGTCTCCGACTACCGCCAACACCGCCGAAGACCCTCCACCGCCGCAAAAGAGCTCGTACCTTCACCACTCCTCCACTGAGCGGTCGGGCGCTCCAGACCCGAGGCCCCCACGCACGTGCGCGACACGTGCTTAGGGGGAATGACGTCAGCAACATCAGAACCCCCGAGTCACGTTATTTGCACGTGCTCATGGTAAATTACACCCACGCCCTCGGTGTTCACCATATTCACTGAAGTTACCTCCAACAAGAAGGCTCTACTTGGAAAATTTGCGACAAGCCCCCTGAAACTCCTCCTTATTACGCAGAGAACCCGCCGACCCAGGTGTCACGTGCACCGCACGTGACCAGCTAGAAATTTTGCAGATCGCCCCCTCTATTATTGGTAATTTCATCTAGGCCCCCCTTTCATTTTATTTATTTTATTTATTACAATTCTACACCTGTATTCCCCAATGATTTTAGACCTCTATATGCCATTATTTTAATTATCCAAAAATAGCATGACATTTGCCATTTAGTTCTCTACATTTTGACATATTGTGGACATTTTTGTATTGATGGTTAATTATTAATTATTTTATGGAAAATTGCATAGTTTACCTAGTTTGTGCTCTGAAATTTGTATTTAATTAATCATTACTCTAAAAATTCTCGAAAAAATCAAATATTGTAGAAATAGTTGTGCTAGACATTATGCCTAAAAAGAATTGCTTTTGCATGCATAGAACCCTACAAAAATAATTTTGCATATTTCATAGTTTGATTTTTAATAGGTACTAAATCTCACATTTTCAAGGTTTAGGATTTTCCGAGGTCCATTATCTAGTAATAGATCTTTATAATTTTATTCCTTGAAAATAAGTAGGTTTAGTATTTATTATAATTAAATATTGAAATTCACTTTGTTTGCATTTAAAAATTCATAAAAAAAATTCATATAGCATGTAAAAGTTCCAAAAAAGTTGCACTGCAGTTATTTCATCATATTTTGCATCGTGGCCAAGTTTCATATTTTTCGTACATTGTTTGAACGTAATTGACATTTTAGTCCCTAAAATAGGCCAAAACTGCATATTACATCCGTTATTGCAATAAAAATTCTAAAAAAAATGCTTAAAAAACTGCATACGAATTTTGATAGACATAATTCTAGGTTGTTTCTTTGCCTCCTTGTGTTCGACCTTGGGACTTGACCAAGTAAAATAAACATAAAATCACGCGATAAAAAAATTGAGTAATTATTGTGGTTATTTTGTTGACCGAATCCGATTGCCGCGTACAATGAAACGACAAATCATTTTTAAGCACGATCATAAATACACATCTTTAACACGTGAATTTCGGACTCGTTAGGGATGGAAAATCAAACCCTCAAAAATTAGTTACAAATCAACCTATGTCGTGCCTCCCCAGCAATGGCGCCATTTGACATCGCTCTGGCTACCCTTGTTAATTCGATCAAATTAATGGTCAAATTTGTTTGTAAGTTCGTTGCAGTCGGATAATCTAAGGTATGTCAAAAATACCACTTTTAATCAATGTTCAATTAATTTCAAGCAGCAAAATTATTTTACTTGGGCAAGCCTAAGTTCGAACTCAGGGAGGCAGTTGTCTCCTTAGGTAGATTTTAAAGGGATTTAAGAGGTCGGATTTTCAGAAGAGTCTTTTTGGTATGTTCAATAATTTTCATGCAACTAAGATAAGACGCAAGAAAAATTGGGCCAGGTTACAAGTTAAGTCAGAAATATAGTCAAATTAATTCCAAAAATTATGAAACTTGGCCAGATGGTGAAATGCAATGAAACTAAACTACTCTAATTGTTTTGAATTTTTTAACACTATATGAATTTACTGTGAATTAAAAATGAATGCAAGGTGATTTTGAACAAAATTAGTTTTAATAAATAACAAACATAATATTTTCAGATATAAAAATTATCCTAGATAGATCTAAGTCTGAAGAATCCACAAAAATTAATAAACCTAAAATTCTATGTGAATTGAACCTATTAAAAATCAATTAAGGAAATCACAAAATGGTTTATTCAGCCTTGGAATGTGTGCAAATGCAAATATTTTCAGGCACCATGTGAACTCAATTATCCTAAGTCTAATGTGATTTTTTGGTGATTTTTGGAGCGATAGAGAATTTACTACAAATTAGAAGGCATAAATGGGCAAAATATAACAAAATTTCGCCAATTAATTAATCATAAAATCCACTGTTATCACAAAAATCAGACACATGTAACATATGAAAGAGGACAAGTTAAATGACACAATGCAATTTTCAAACTTGAAAATGATGTTAAATGAATACTTAAAAATACGTGCAAAGACAGGGGCCTAATTGCAAATACAGGAAATAAAATTGCTAAAATTCAAACATGCTGATAGGGACTAAAATGCAATTACCTAGGATGATGGGGACATGTATGCAAAATGCACACAAAACACATGCGCCTCAAGTGGTGCTCCTGATAGGGACTGGAATGTAATTTGTAAAACCTTCAGGGGCCTCGGTGCAAAATGCCTAGAACGCACGTGAAAGACACGTGAGGTCCCAATCTCGGGTGACTTCGGAGGCTCGGGTGGAGGCTCAGGGGCTCTGCAGGCTCGGACTTGGCTCGGGGGAGCTTCGGGGGCTCCGAGCCTAATGGTCAGGGAGGAGGCTCGGAGGCTGCTATGTGGCGCCTGCTAGACCGCTAGATCGAGTGAAGATCTAGCGATGGAAGATAATTGGAGATGTGGAACGTCTAGATCTGTTAGATCGTATGAAGGTCTAACGGTGGAGGATGGCTTCTGAGAAGAAGGTGTGGACGATCAATAACCGTTAGATCAAGATGAATCCAACGACATCTGAAGCTCAGGGCGAGTGGTGATGTGGCGTGCTCTGGTGCATGGGATCCCCCTTATCTGATGGTTGTGTGTTGATGTCTAAGTGGCTTCCTCAGAACCGTCCGATCAAGGGGATCGGACGGCTACTGTGCGTTCTTCTCAAATGGTTCGCCGCCTCCTGCGGCGGAGGTGGCTGGGCTCTGGCGATGAAGCGCTAGCTCCGCCACCTCCTCCAGTCGTCGGTGAAGGTCGGGGAATACTTCTGAGCAGCTGGGAAGGATCATGGAGGTGTGGCGGGGCGCTCGGGGGTCTAGCTAAGATTGGGTGGTCCGGAGAGTGGCGACGATGAAGGTCAAGGAAGCTCCGACGAGGCATCCGGCCAATCGAAGATCGAGCACCTGCAGGGTTAGATTGAATAGATGAAGCGTGCAACATGCATGTGGGGTGATTGTGCGTACGAAGAGAGGCCTGGAGTGGCGTGAGGACAGTTTGGTGGTGTTGCTCCGCCAAGGTGGCGAAGCTCTCGTCGGCGTGAGGTGGAGTGTGCGGTCTGAGACGATGGAAGGGTGTGCAAAGATGCCAGCTCCGGGGCGGAGCTCGGAGGATGATCAGGCGGAGGTGAAGTTTATTGTGGGCGGCGAATAAATTTCGAGAAAAAGCAAGAAAAAGAAGAAGAAGAATGGAGAGGTGATGGAGGCGTCTACCTGGGAAATGGAGCTCGGATTCGTTCTCCTAGTCGTCTCTCGAAGGCCGGTAGAGGGTCTTGAGCTCGTGCAGCTTACGGGGGAGGCTGCAACACGGCGGGGGTGGCCGTGGATCTCGCCGGAGAAGGAGCTCGGTCGTCGCTCAATGTCACCTTGAACTGTTGTAACCAAGATGAAGGTCAGAGCTCGGGGTCTCTCTCCGTAATGGCGGATGGGGTTGAAGGTTGAAGTTGATGGAGTATTGAAAGGTGGAAGGTGACGGCGTATGTGACGAAGTGGTGGAGTTGGTGGAGGTCATGGAGCGATGTGGGTGTTATTCATGGAGTTCGAGGGGTTCGACAAGGATGAGGGAAGAGTGGGGTACGACATGGCAGTGACAGGAGGCGGATAGGGTGGCCGAAGTGGTTCCCAAAATTGGAAGGGGGTGGCTCGCGCGCAAGGCGGGCGACGTGAGGCGCGGGCCTTACGGGAGGTAGGAGACAATGTCTTGACCGTTGGATCAAGCGATCCAATGGTCAGGAGAAGGGTGGATGGGGAGGCTGTGATCGGATTAGAGGGCCGAGATCGAAGGGTCGTGATGGAGCCACATGGAGGGTGTAGGTAAATGCGGAGAGGAACGGTCGTGATAAGATCTCGCGCCTCGATCGAACGATCACAATGGTACGCGAGATGAGTGGCAAGTATGGAGGGCTTCTGGCAAGGATCGGAGGGTGCAGACATCGCCACATGGCGCAAGGAGGGTGTGGCACTGACGAATGGTTATGATGAAGTTAGTGGGTCGATCGTGCGGTGGTGGTGATACAGATGATGAATGGTGGAGATTCAGAGGGAAAGGCGACCATCGAACGGTAGAGGACGGAGGACGCGTGGCGGCCTGTGGGAGAGGCACTATCAGACGGCCCAGATTTGATCTGGGTTTGATCGGGTGGCTGAGGAGCACTACGAGAGTGGAAGGCCCAGATCAAGAGAGAGGGCGGGTGATTGGATAGCGGAGATGGAAGGCACGTGGCGCGCAAAGGAACGGGCCGCGTGGCGCAATCAGAGAGTGCCACGTGGCCTGCTGACATCGGTCCCACTACCCTTGTAAATTCGATCAAATAAATGCTCAAATTAATTAAGAATGTTTGTTGAAGTCGGATAATGAGAGCAAATCAAAAACCACTGTTAATTAAAGCAAGTTAATCTCGAGTGGCAAAAATTTTACTTGGGCAAGCCTAAGGTAGAACTCAGGGAGGCAGCTGTCTCCTTAGGTAAATTTTTAGAAAAGTCTAAGGTCTGACTTTCAAGGAATAATTTTTTTGGTCTTTTTCGGTTTTTATGCAAGACACATGCACAATCAGGCCAGTTTACAGGTTAATTCAAAAAGGTGATCAAATCAAGTCCAAAAATTTCGAAACTTGGCTAGATGATGAAATGGGATGAAGTTAAGGTACACTAATTTTTTTAGAATTTTCTGATACTAAATGAATTTACTGCGAATTAAAAATGAATGTAAGGTAATTTTAACTAATATAATTTTAATAACAAAATCACATATTTCCCGATGTAGAAATTATCCTAGATAGACCTAAGTGTGAAGAATTCAGGAAAATTAATAAACCTAAATTTTCATGTGAAATGGACCTATTAAAATTTAATTAAAGAAATCACTAAATGATTTATTAGGCCTCGGGATGCGTGCAATTGAGATGAAACTTTTATGCAATGTCAACCTAATTATCCTATATCTAATGTGATTTTTTTGGGGATTTGTGGAGTTATAGAGAAATTACTATCAATTAAAAGGCATAAATGGGCAAAATATAGCAAAATTGAACCAATTAATTAATAGAAAATTTCCACTGATATTATAAAAATATGCCAAGTGTCACATAATGAAAAGGACAATCTAAGCTACACAATGCAATTTGCCAATCTAAAAAATGAATTAATATGAATGCCTAATTATGTGTGTAAAGACAGGGGTATAAATGCAATTACAGGAATTAAAATTGCTGAAAATAAAACGTGTTGACAGGGTCCAATATGCAATTACATATAATGTAGAGGGGGTGGATGCAATTTCTCCACGGGACGCGTGCTCCTCACGTGGGGTCGCTTGGCTGGGACTGGAATGTAATTTTGGAAACCTTCAGAGACCTCGGTGCAAATAACCCAGGACGCACGTGTGGATCATGTGGCAGTCCCAGGCTCGGTGGTCTTCGGAGGCTCGAGTGAGGCTTGGGTGGCTCTGGAGGTTCGGATCTGGCTCGGAATTTCTTTGGGTGATCCGAGCCTAGTGGTCGGGGAAGAGGCTCGGATCAGGCGACATGGACGGATCTCGACCATGGGATCAAGGATGATCCAACGGCCTCTGGTTGCGGAAGCATGGCGTGTCTCGACCTGTTGGATCAAGATCGATCCAACGGTCCTTCAAGCTCGATGAAGATGGCTACGTGGATGATTTATCGTCGCTGGATCAGGATGAATCCAACGGCCCTCCGATGCTCTGGCGATTAGCGACGTGGCGTGATCAGATGCGTAGGATCTGCCTGATCCTACGGTTGCTGGGCGAGCCAACGTGGATGGCTCTTAGCCGTTCGATCAATAGGATCGAAGGCCTTCTGGCTGTCGTCCCCAACGGCCCTCCGTCTCCTGCGGCGGAGAGGGCTAGGCTCCGACAAAGTTGATCTAGCTCTTCCCTGTCCTCCCGTCGTAGGTGAAGGTTGCTGGAGGGTCTGAGGTAGCTCAAAGATCCGTGGATGGCTGGCGAAGCGTCCGGTGGTCTCAGAAGTGGAGGAGACGCTCTGGAGCGCGGTGGCAGAGGAGCTCTAATGCAGCTCCGACGAGCCTCTGGCCACTCAAGGAGATAGCACCTGCAAGGGTTAGTGATATAGCCGAAGCGTGCGTGGTGTCTGTGGAGTGATGCAGAGTGAGATGCGGGGCATGTGGAGGAGTGGGGATGACCGATGATCGAGCTCTGCCACGGTGGCGGAGCTGGCGTCGGTGGAGGGTGAAGTGTGTCATCGGAGGAAGCTTATGGTAGCACGAAGAACAGAGCTCTTTCGCGGAGCTCAAGGAATGGTCGGAGGAGCGAGATGATGCTCGTGAATGGCGAATTAAATTGGTGAAGGAGAAGGAAAAGGAAGAAGAAGATCGAGGAAGAGATGGATGAGTCTACCTGGGTCAGAAGCTCCGGGGAAGCTTCCAGGTCTTCGCTCGAAGGCTGGTAGGAGGACCTGAGCTCGTGCAGCACCTTGGAGGAGCTGCGACACGGTGGTGGTCGGCCGTGGATCTCGCCGGAGGTGTTTTCAGTCGTCGATCGACCTGGGCTCAAATTGCTGTCACCAATCTGTCGGTGGGATCTCGGAGTCACTCTCCGTGGTGGCGGATGGAGGTGAAAGTGGCCGGAGGTGACTGATTTATAGGGTGAAGGTGGCGGAGTAGCTGGCGACGAGGTGGCGTTCGTGGCCTTCGTGGAGCGAGATTGAGGGTTGTCATGGAGGTCGAGGGGGCTGACGAGGATGAGGGATGAGTGGGTGAGCCGTGTAGTGTGGAGCCCAAAATAGAACGGGGGCAGCCCCTTACGCATGGTGGAGAACGTGGGCGCGGGGCGTGCGGAGGTTGACGACGATGTCTCGACCGTTGGATCTCGCGATCCAACGGTCATGACGAAGGCGTGGATTGACGCCTTAGATTAGATCTAAGGCGCGACATCAGAGGGCTCTTAACACACCACGTGGCGTGCTGAGGATGCGGCGCTAAAGGGAGGCTAAGATGGGCTCAAGGGTTCGATCGAATGGCCGAGAGAGCGAAGTGTTTGAGCCGTTGCATTTGGAGTGAATCGGATGGATGAGGTGATGCCACGTGGCACGAGCCTGATGAGGCACTAACGGGCGGTGAGGATGCGATTCTGGGATTGATCCAATGGTGTGGAATTAAGGCGGGCGTGGAAATCACTAGGCCGTTGGATCTAGATAAAGATCCAACAGTCCAGGGCGCAGACAGATAGGTCACGGGAGCGGGCCACGTGGCGCAATCAGAGGGCACCACAGGGCCAGCTGTGAGTGGCTGAAAAGAGAAATGAGATTAGAGGGAGAAGGAGGCCGAGTTTGGAAAAACTCAAAACATGAAAGTTGTAGATCTCAATGAGATCTACAAGTTTCATGTTGACCAAAAACGGGGATGAGGTCAAATATGATACAAAAATACAAGAATACAAATATGCATATGTTTAGTATACAAGGAGGCCTAAAAACCCAACTTTTGCCTCGAGCTCCGAATTGAATGAAATTAGTCTCATTTTAAAGGTCTCTGGATGTGTATCAATATGAAGGTGAGTATACCTAATTCGGAGTTGGTAAGAGAGAGATATGGGCATTCTAAGGTCCAGGAGGTTTGGGGGTTTTATTGGGTATTTTACAAGAGAGAACTCTGGCCTTCTTCCTTATATTATTAACTAATGGTGTACATATTATAATGAAGGTGTTATTTTATTTTGGAGGGGATAAAATACAAGTAACTAGGTGGATATTTTACAAGTGGATTTTACACAAGGAATGGCTTCTTATTTAAATGCAAAGATGAATGCTAAAATGCATATTTTGTGGATTGATGCATGAATGCTATTTAGGCAAGATAAAGGGAAATATGCTGCTAAATACCCGAGGACAAAGCTCTATTTTCAACTTTAAGAGTGATGAATCACAGATTCATCAACCCCCTATACTTAAACCTTGCTCGTCCCTGAGCAACTAAAATGAAATGCAAGAGTGAAATGATTTTGGGTTCCATACCAAGGTCATGAACAAAAGTTGAAAATGGAGCTTGACTCGACCTTTGGATTAATTGTGTGGCGGAACCTTATTAGGATCTGAATTTAAGACCTAACAGACTTCAAGTTCCACAGGTCTTCTATTCAATATGCCTTAACAGTCAAGCCAGAACAAATCCTCAGACGCAAATTTCCAATGACTATGATTCTTACTTGTACCGTGTAAGTGAAATGTAACTCTCCACATTAGAAATGGCTCAGAAATAGCCTCCTCTAACAAGGTAACTCAAATAACCTGATCCAGTAACTCTTTCCTCGAGGAGCGGGGTATTCCCTTCTGAGTTCAAGTGCGACCAACTCAAGAGGAGGGGGTAGAGAAAAGAATGGACGGTAGCCAGTGTAACTACCTATCCCGGGATGCCTGACAAGTGTAGCCAAGTCATCCAGCTGCATTTCTTGCTACTATACATACTCCGACAGGCAAGTTTTATTTTTAAATGGACCTGTCTGATTTTTTTGGAGTTTTTTCATTTTTTTTCGAACTATATACAGGGTGCAACATGTACATCAGGAGTTTTTCCTCTTGATCCAGTAGACTATCCCTCTTTTGAAGCATTATTGCAACCCACGGCAACCTGTCCTCAGACTTCAACACCACCAGACTAGGTTGAGATGCACTACCCTCCCTAGAGGAGGACGGATGTTTCCACCCATGTGCTACTCCAAGCTAAAGGATTCTACCTCCTCACCACCTCATCAATGAAGAGCTACGTGCATTGTGCTTGTCCAAGTTAGGTGACTATCTAAAAGAATCATGCGTGTGCACGAGATATTCTATTTAGACTAATTAAGATGACATGTGAACATAGAATTGCGGACTCAAAGAATTAAGTCACATGACCTGAGAAATCTTAACTCCAGTTCCTATAAGGTTCCTCTAAAATTAGGTGGATTAAGGTCAAATCAAGTCCATCCTCAATATCTACTCATAACTTGGTTCAGAACCCACTAGCTTTTCACCTTGCATATGCAAGATATGCAGATGAGATGCAGATGACATGCTATGAAATGCAAGACTCTTTTCTTTCTTTTCTGATGTAGAGATGATATGCAAGAGTAAATAAGAAGCCTTTGAACTTTTCATTTTTCATTTTTTTTCAATTATTTGGTATACATCCTATGTTACAACAATTTACAAGAGTATTATACAGATTATACAAGTGTATTTTACAAAACAATTTCTCCAGATTTTAACCAGCCCGTAATTATTACGAAATCAATACAATGATACGTGAAAGTACGAGCCATGGGTAAAGTACATATGTAATATATGCACGCCCCCCTATACTGAGAGTGTGTTATGTCCTCAGAGCACGAAAAGCGAGGAAAAAGACATGGCTCGTGCTAAGCGTAGGAGAACGAAAATTACATAATGTATAGAAGTCGCTCCGTCCCCCTATACTTAGGCTCTGGCATCCTAAGTGTAGAAGGTCACAAAATGGGGTGGACGAGGTCAAGAGGAGAAGTGGATTAATATACAATACGGGCATCGGTCCCCCATATACTTAGGCTCAGGTCAGCCTAAGTATAGGACTGGAGTGAGTATGAGGACCGATGTGATCTGGAGGATGTACAGAGAACAGACTCAGGTGGCTCATCCCCCCTATACTTATGATCTGGTCATCCTAAGTATAGTCCAAGATGGTGATCAATGATGCTGGGATGAGTTACTAGAGTTGTGGGGGAGAAAGGATAGGATGTACAGGAATGATGGTATATACAAGTGAGTCGGTCTGAATTCTTCAAGATGTTGCCGATGGCTAGAGCTCACTGCTGCAGGGTCTCATGCACGGTTCGAGGTGTATCTGCTGAATCTGTCTTGCGCATAAATACAATCTCCTCAACATGGACTAACTGCTCATTGGATTTGACGAAGTGCTTCAACAGTTGTCCATTCACTAAGAATGTCGGTGCGTCATCTACGAGATCTGAAATATCGACACATCCACTATCATGCACCGTACGGACGACAAATGGTCATGTCCACTTGTACTTCAACTTGCCTTGGAAGATCTTCAGCCTAGCATTAAACAACCATACCTTCTGTCCAGGAAAAAAGGTCCTTCGTCTGATATATCTATCGTGTCAACGCTTAACCTTGTCCTTGTACACCAAACTGTTGTCATATGCGCAGTTTCTGATTTCCACAAGCTCATTCAGATCCATATCTCTCTGCTTGTGCCCAAGATGCATGCTCCAATTGACCTTCTTGATTGCCCATTCTGATTTGTGCACTAGTTCTGCGGGCAAATGGCACGGCTTTCCGAATACCATTTGGAATGGAGAGGTTCCTAACGGTGTCTTGTAAGCTATCCTATACGCCCATAGGACCTGATCCAAGATTTGAGACCAGTCCTTCCTGTCTGGGCAGACAAGCTTTTGCAATATAGTCTTTACCTCCCGATTCGACACCTCAGCCATACCATTAGTCTGTGGGTGGTAAGGGCTAGCGACACGGTGTTCGATGCCGTAGTCCTTCAGAAGTTTCTTCACCTCCCGATTTACAAAGTGGCTTCCCCCATCTGATATCATCATTTTAGGGATCCCGAATCTAGAGATGATATGCTCTCTGATGAATTTACAGACAGTCCTATTGTCTGTGGCTCGGGTCGGGATAGCCTCCACCCACTTGGATAGGTAGTTACCGCAAGAAGGATGTATTCGAATCCGTGGCTCACAGGGAATGGGCCCATGAAATCGATGCCCTAGGTGTCAAAGACATCACAGATGATGATAGGTTGCATAGGCATCTCATCCTTGGAACCAATGGTTCCTCCCATTCTCTGACATACTGGGCACGACTTCGCAAAGGTGATGGCATCGCGAAAAAGAGTCGGCCACTAAAAGCCACACTGAAGTACCTTCCATGCGGTCCTCTTCCCGGAGTGGTGTCCTCCTGCCTCCAAGCTGTGGCATAAAGAAAGGACACTCTGGTATTCTTCCTAAAGAATACATCGTCTCCAGACACAATCTGGTCCTTCAAAGAAAAGGATCGGATCCTCCCAATGGTAGTGTCTCGCATCCGACTTCAATCGGTCGATGTGGCTCTTGGGCCAACCTTCGGGAACCTTCTTGGAGACAAGATAGTTCACGATGTTGGCATACCATGGGAGTGAGTCGACAACAAAAATCTACTCGTCAGGGAAGTAGTCTTGAATTGGTGAATCCTCGGAAGTATTGATATCTTCGAGACGAGAGAGATGATCGGCTACTATGTTCTTCTTCCCTGGTTTATCACGAATGTCCAAATCAAACTCCTGGATAAGCAAAATCCACCTAAGAAGACGCACATTCGCGTCCTTCTTCTCCATCAAGTATCATAGCGTCATATGGTCAGTGAACACAATTACCTTGGATCCAATTAAGTGAGATCTGAACTTGTCCAAGGCAAACACTACCGCAAGCATCTCCTTTTCTGTAACTGTATAGTTACGCTGAGCGGTATCAAGCACTTTGATTGCGTAGTGAATTGCAAACGGGACGCCATCTCTCCTTTATCCTAATAGAGCCCCAATAGCAAAATCCGATGCGTCCGTCATGATCTCGAAAGGTAGAGACCAATCTGGAGCTTGTAGGATAGGTGCATCCATGATCATTCCTTGCAATAGCTTAAAGGCTTCAAGACATTTGTGATCAACAACAAACTCCATGTCTTTGCCTAAAACCTCAGTTAGCGGTCGGTCAATCTTAGAAAAATCCTTGATGAATCTCCGATAAAATCTGACATGCCCGAGGAATGACCGCAACTGTTTGATGTTGGTTGGTGGCTGGAGTCGTCTGATCACATCCACCTTGGCAGGGTCAACCTCCATTCCACTCTTGGAGATGACGTGCCCCAACACAATGCCCTCCGTCACCATGAAGTGACTTTTCTCCCAGGATAGCACCAGATTGACCTCACAACAGCGTTTGAGGACTCGGTCCAGATTCCTAAGACAGGACTCAAAGGAATCGCCGTTGACCGAGAAGTCGTCCATGAAGACTTCCAGGAATTCGCTGACCATTTCGGTGAATACAGCAATCATGCACCTTTGAAAAGTACCTGGAGCATTGCATAACCCAAAGGGCATGCGCCTGAAAGCATAGGTACCCAAGGGACATGTGAACGTGGTCTTTTCTTGGTCCTCCGGAGCTATGGCTACTTGATTGTAGCCCGAGAACCCATCCAAGAAACAAAAGAACTCTTTCCCCGCTAGTCTCTCTAGGATCTGATCAATGAATGGTTGGGGGAAATGGTCCTTTTTCATCGCGGCATTTAGGCATCTGTAATCCACACAGACGCGCCACGACGTGGGCACTCACGTCACAATCTCGTCTCTGTCCTCGTTGGTGGTCGTCTGAATTCTCGACTTTTTCGAGACCACATGGATCGGGGCCACCCATTTAGAGTCGTACATGGGATAAATGAAACCCGCGTTGCACCATTTCTCTATCTCCTTCTTCACTACCTCTCGTAAATTTGGATTCAAACGACGTTGGAATTCACGAGAGGGTTTGGCTTCATTCTCCAAGTAGATATGGTGCGAACATAAAGCGGGATTTATCTCGTGGAGAATGGAAATGCTCCAGCCTATCGCCTTGCGATTTTTCTCCAGGATCTCTAGCAAGCAATATTCATGCTCCTCTGTCAGTCGTGAACTGATGATGACCGGATATTTCTTCTCGTGACCCGCAAGGAAGGCGTATTTCAGTGTTGTGGGTAAAGGTTTGAGCTCAGGTAAGGTGTGATCGTCTAGGAAATCTAGCTCAATCGAATCTGGCTCAGTATTGGAAGTGGTTGGATCTTTCTCTGTAATTGCTGCCACCAAGTTATTCGGCTCTGGAGTCAGATCGTCAAAGGTCTCCATGCAATTGGCAAAAGCCGTGTCCGACTCGTAATCCTCATCTTCCGATTGTCCTAAAGATGGAAGGACTAACAGGCCTAGCTGGGCATCTAAGTCATCGAAGATGTAGGGAGATGCAAGTTTTGAGCTGTACTCGTCTCTAAGGACCTCGCAAACTGACTCATACACGGGATCATCTCCGGAGGGGAGGCACAACTTAGGTTAATTTGCAGTAATTTCTGAGTGTTTGACTTTCAATCCCCGGTTAGTCTGACCCCCAGTTTTCTTGTGAATATTTTCTATCCTTTAATTTTTGTATTTGTTGAGTCGTTCTCTATCTGACCTCAACTTGTTTTTGTGCGAGGAACGCGAGGAGTCGAAGATGCTTTGAGGAACCTGCATTTTAATTTGTTTGACAGATTTGAGAAGACTTGTATTTCTCATTTTCTTTAATTTTGCATTATTCCAAGCGGTTCCCGTTTGGGTTCTCGCGAGTGTAAACATAGTGAAACTGTGTCCCCGTCTGCTGTGTGATTTGAATTTTTAGAATAGGCTTGAACTAGCGGCTCCTCGAGCCACTCTAGTGTTTGCTTGTGCTCGTAATTTTTAGGAGCACACAACCACTTAAAAGATGCACTTAGACCGTACATCTAGTCAAATCAACATGTGCTTCTCTCGCTAATAACTGCCTGTCTAGGAGCGGATTTTATCGTCTGCATTTGCATGTAGTGTAATAAGATTTCAATTCTGTTTTGCATCCTGCATACAAGCGAAGGGATCACTGTAAGTCTTCTTCACTCAGCATAAGCATCATTGTTTTTCATGCATCGGCTTTTCTCGATTTCCCCCTCTACTTTTCAAAATTAAACAGAAATTGGGACTGGACGATAGGCGTGCTGTGTGGATTGGACTAAACAGTGAAAACTTAACTTAAAACCGGGACTGCTAACATTATTGACCAAAAAAATCAATAAAATTGGAAAATCTGTTTTCAGGAGATTAACCCCGACTTGTTTTCAGGCTGACTGAGGAGTACTTGAGTGTGTGTGAACACCTTAAGGCAGAGCCCAAATCCCCGCCTTCCATATCACGTACCATCTGATCCTAACAAATATCAGGAGTTGAATATTTTCAGATTCATCGACTAGTACCAAGTAGCCTCCGCCTATTTACAGGTAGTCAGGGGAGAACCAGCGGTACTCTGCGACAAGCTGCTAGTAACCTTCGGGGCGAAAATAGAGCTTTGTCCCTGGGTATTTAGCAGCATATTTCCCTTAATCTTGCCTAAATAGCATTTATGCATCAATCCACAAAATATGCATTTTAGCATTCATCTTTGCATTTAAATAAGAAGCCATTCCTTATGTAAAATCCACTTATAAAATATCCACCTAGTTACTTGTATTTTATCCCCTCCAAAATAAAATAACACCTTCCTTATTTTTATGTACACCATTAGTTAATAATATAATGAAGAAGGCCAGAGTTCTCTCTTGTAAAATACCCAAAAAAATCCCAAAACCTACTGGACCTTAGGATGCACATATCTCTCTCTTACCAACTCCAAATTAGGTCTACTCACCTTCATATTTATACACATCTAGAGACCTTTAAAATGAGACTAATTTCATTCAATTCGGACCTCGTAGGCAAAAGTTGGGTTTTTAGGCCTCCTTGTATACTATACATATGCATATTTGTATTTTTATATCATATTTGACCTCATATCCATTTTTGGTCCACATTAAACTTGTAGATCTCATTGATATCCACAACTTTCATGTTTTGAGTTTTTCCAAATTCGGCCTCCTTATCCCTCTAATATCATTTCTCCTTTAAGCCACTCATAGCTGGCCACGTGGCGCCCTCTGATTGCGCCACGCCGTTGGATCTTTATCTGGATCCAATGGCCCAGTGATTTCCACATCCGCCTTAATTCCACACCGTTGGATCAATCTCAGAATCGCATCCTCACCGCCCGCTAGCGCCTCATCAGGCTCGTGCCTCGTGGCATCACCTCATCCATCCGATTCACTCCACATCCAATGGCTCAAACACTTCGATCTCTCGTCCATTCGATCGAACCCCTGAGCCCATCTTAGCCGCACGTTAGCACCGCATCCTCAACACGCCACGTGATGTGTTCAGAGACCTCTGATGTCGTGCCATAGATCTAATCTCAGGCATCGATTCGCGCCTTCGTCATGACCGTTGGATCGCGAGATCCAACGCTTGAGGCATCATCGTCAACCTCCGCACGCCCGTGCCCACGTTCTCCACCGTTCGTATGGGGCCGCCCCCTTTCAATTTTGGGCTCCATGCCGACCACCTTCTCCGACTACTGACACCACCACGACGTCACCCACTCATCCCTCATCCTCGCCAGCCCCCTCGACCTCCATGAAAACCCTCAATCTCGCTCCACGAAGGAAACAAACTCCACCTCGTCGCCAGCTACTCCGCCACCTTCACCCTATAAATCAGTCACCTCCGGCCACTTTCACCTCCATCTGCCACCACGGAGAGTGACTCCGAGCTCCCACCAACAGATTGGTTACAGCAATTTGAGCCCAGGTCGAGCGATGACAGAAAACACCTCCGGCGAGATCCACGACCGACCACCACCGTGTCGCAGCTCCTCCAAGGCGTTGCACGAGCTCAGGTCCTCCTACCGACCTTCGAGCGAAGACCTGGAAGCTTCCCCGGAGCTTCTGGCCCCAGGTAGACTCCTCCATCTCTTCCTCGATCTTCTTCTTCCTTTTCCTTCTCCTTCTCCGATTTAATTCACCATTCATGAGCATCATGTCGCTCCTCCGACCATTCCCCGAGCTTCGCAAAAGAGCTCTGTTCTTCGCGTTGCCATCATCTTCCTCAGACGACGTACTTCACCCCCTGACAACGATGCCATTTTGACATCGATCCAACTACCCATGTTAATTCGATCAAATTAATGTTCAAATTAATTAAGAATGTTCATTGCAGTCGGATAATGAGAGCAAATCAGAAAACACTTTTACTTAAAGCAAGTTAATCTCAAGCAGCAAATTTTTTTACTTGGGCAAGCCCAAGGTCGAACTCAGGGAGGCAGCTGTCTCCTTAGGTAAATTTTTAGCAAAGTCCAAGGTCTGATTTTCAAGGAATAATTTTTTTTGTCTTTTTCGGTTTTTATGCAAGACACATGCATAATCAGGCCAGTTTATAGGTTAATTCAGAAAGGTGATCAAATCAAGTCCAAAAATTTCGAAACTTGGCCAAATGATGAAATGGGATGAATTAAGGTACACTAATTTTTTTAGAATTTTCTGATACTAAATGAAGTTACTGTGAATTAAAAATGGATGCAAGGTGATTTTCACTAATTTAATTTTAATAAATACTAAATCACACTATTTCCAGATGTAAAAATTATCCTAGATAGATCTAAGTGTGAAGAATCCAGAAAAATTAATAAACCTAAATTTTCATGTGAAATGGACCTATTAAAAATTAATTAAGGAAATCACTAAATGATTTATTTAGGCCTCAGGATGCGTGCAATTGAGATGATTTTTTTATGCAATGTCAACCTAATTATCGTAGATCTAATATGATTTTTTTGGGGATTTTTTGGAGTTACACAGAAATTACTATCAATTAAAAGGCATAAATGGGAAAATATAGCAAAATTTAACCAATTAATAAATAGAAAAATTCCATTGATATTACAAAAATATGCCAAGTATCACATAATGAAAAGGACAATGTAAGCTACACAATGCAATTTGCCAATCTAAAAAATGAATTAATATGAATGCCTAATTATGCGTGCAAAGATAGGGGTATAAATGCAATTACAGGAATTAAAATTGTTGAAAATAAAACGTGCTGACAGGGACCAATATGCAATTACCTATAATGCAGAGGGGGTGGATGCAATTTCTCCACGGGACGCGTGTTCCTCATGTAGGGTCGCCTGGCAGGGACTGGAATGTAATTTTGGAAACCTTCAGAGTCCTCGGTGCAAATAACCCAAGACGCACGTGCGGATCACGTGGGAGTCCCAGGCTCGGTGATCTTCGGAGGCTCGGAGCGAGGCTCGGGTGGCTTTGGAGGTTCGGATCTGGCTCGGAGCTGCTTCGGGTGATTCGAGCCTAGTGGTCGGGGAAGAGGCTCGGATCAGGCGACGTGGACGGATCTGGATCGTGGGATCAAGGATGGTCCAACGACCTCTGGCTGCGGACGCGTGGCGTGCCTCGACCCGTTGGATCAAGATCGATCCAACGGTCCTTGAAGCTCAATGAAGATGGCTACGTGGGCGATTTATCGCCGCTGCATCAAGATGAATCCAACATCCCTCCGTTGCTCTAGCGATTAGCGACGTGGCGTGATCAGATGCGTAGGATCCGCCTGATCCTACGGCTGTTGGGCGAGGCAACGTGGATGGCTCTTAGCCGTTCGATTAAGAGGATCAAATGGCTCCTGGTTGTCGTCCCCAACGGCCCTCTGCCTCCTTCAGCGGAGAGGCTGGGCTCTGGCAAAGCTGGTCTAGCTTCGCCCCATCCTCCCGTCGTAGGTGAAGGTTGCTGGAGGGTCTGAGGTAGCTCGAAAGATTCGTGGATGGCTGGCGAAGCGTCGGTGGTCTCAGGAGTGGAGGAGACGCTCTGGAGCGCGGTGGCTGAGGAGCTCTAATGCAGCTTCGATGAGCCTCCGGCCAGTCAAGGAGTGATGAAACCCGATTTCATCATCATAATTTTCCATTATTAAGCCCCTTGCTTAAACATGTGTCAATAAAAACCAGATAAAGTCATGTACTTATCAGAGTCTTGAATAAACTACAAATCACAAAAAATGGTAAAACTAAAATTCGTGGTATTTTTAGCCTTAAAAATACCCTCAAAAATATTTTGTGTATTCAAATGACCTCATCTCCAGTTTTGGTCAACATGAAATTTGTAGATCTCATCGAGATCTACAACTTTTATGTTTTGAGTTTTCTCTTATTAGGCCATTTAACCCCTCAAAAATAAAAAATTCTCTTGCGATAATCTGATTGGGCCACGTGGCCGTCTCTGGGTGAGCCACGTGGCCCGGTCTCCTTTACACTATCCGCCTTCGCTCAACACTGTTGGATCTCCTTCTGATCCAACGGCTCAGCTATCTCCACGAGCGCCCTCCTTCCTGGCCATCGGATTAGCCTCCATCTCTGATCCAAACCGCTCGTTCGCGCCTCACACAGAGCACCCCACGTGGTGCTTTGTGCGCCACATGATGTCTTCTCTATCCATTAAATCCCCTATGTTCATTACGCATTCGATATCAACCGTCCGATCACTCTCCACTTCAGATCAGAACCACCCGCCAGTGCCTCGCCTAGAACGCGCCACGTGGTGCCTTTTTCGCCATGCGATTGAGCCCTCGACCTTCCATCACAGCCGCTTCTTCCGAACCTCACGCCTCAGCCATTAGATCAACTCTGGATCACATCCAAGCCGTCCACTAGCACTCACTCCAGAGCACGACACATGGTGACAGTTTGACCCTTCGATCATGCACCCTCGATCTCATCAGAACCGCTCTTTCGTGCCCAATCGTCCGCCGTTGGATCTTCAGATCCAACGGCCACACGTCATCGTCAACCTCCCGATATCCTCTCTCTCCCACGATTCCATCTCGCTAACTCCCTTCGCCCTTCCCGTTTTCTTGCCCACCATAGCCACTATCTCCACTAGACAACACCCCCACGACGTTCCCCCATCGCCGAGCTTCCTCCCGGTCCTCCACTCACCCCATAAACGCCATCTACTCGCTCCATATCCACCCCACAAGTTGTGCCCATCACCTCCCCAACCGCCGACCCCCTCACTTCAAATACGCCCTCCCCTCCGCCTTAGACCGCCGTCCACCTTTACGCGAGAGGAGGCCCAGCCCTCCTCCATCTCCCTGTGACAGGGGGAGGTGGAGGATTGAGCGATAACGACCTTGTCTCCCGGTGTTGACCCACCACCGATCACGACGGTGCTGCGGAGCTCCATGCCCGCTTGATCTGCCCCGAGTAGCTACTGGGGTCCAGCGACGACCCGGGGCTCGAATCGAGCCCCAGCCCAAGCTTCCGATCACCATCTCCGATCAGGTAAGTCCCCTCTTCCAACTTCGCATTTTCTTCTTAGTTCTCGAAATTAATTAGGCCTCTACACGCAAACCCCTCCTCCATGAACCATCTCCAGAACTTCGCAACCCAAACCCCATTCACGCGCGTCATCCTATCACCCTTCTCCCTTCCTCCATACCTCAGATCACACTTGACCCATTTCCTCAGCCTTCCACGGCGTAGGAGCTCCGAGCTCCCACCTTCTTCGCTCACCGAGCTCCCATCCCACTCACGTACACACATCTTTGCTTCGGATATATGCTTAACTATGCAGGTCGACAAAACCATCAATGACCGGACCTTCACCGGAGCAATTTTTATCAATGCTGGCATTGACACCGGAGCATCGACGACCTTATTCTGAAGCCTTTGCAGTTTCCTCGAGCCCCCAGCTACCTTGACGACCTTGCTAGAAACTCTGGGGAGCATCACCGTCATCAGATGAGAGCGGCGGAGCTTGGGCTCCTTCGTCGGAGCTCGAACTCCGCCGCCAGCTACATTCCAGGAAGAGAGTACAGGTATTGTTGGATGCTTCTCCGCGGAGTTCATCCAATGGTGTCGAATCGGCCACGTCACCTACAGCAGGGCTTTCATGAACCGTCAGATCATATTGATCTGATGGCTCATATCCATCCACGTGTCTTCACCGAGCCTCAGCGCCCGAGCTCTAGGCTTGGATGTCCCGAGCCTCATCCGAACCCAAGCCTGGAGGCTCGCATCTTCCGAGCCAGTTACCAAGCCTTGCCAAGCCTGCACCGAACCTCAGCATTCACTGAGCCTGGGGAAGCACGTGTTTGTCACGTGCGACCTTGGGTTATTTGCAGAGAAGCCCTCGTACGTCTCCAAATTTGCATACAGGTCCTGTTGCACGTGTTACCCACGCGTGCCTGGGGTTATTTGCACTTTTTCCCTTGTGGGTTTTAATAATTGCAAATATGCCCCTGCGCGTGTGGAATATTTACAGGGAAGGCCTCGTGCTTTATTTTTATTGCATTTTAGTCCCTCCCAAGGACCTGTGTGTAGTTATATTTTCATGTTTTCATGCATTTATGCCCTTGTCTTCTTTCTTGTATATCTTGAGCATCGTATTTCCGTTTAAGTTGATTTCAGTTTCATTTCGAAGCTCGCTTGATGTTCTTTCTATTAGCATAATCATTTCTCATTTTGGGTACTGTAATTTTGATGAATTATTTTTGTCTTATTATGTCTCTTAGAGCTCTAACGTATGCCTTGTCTAAAATAACCATCAAGTGTGTCATTTGAAATTGAATCAAGAATTGATTCATTACTCGTTGCTCACTATATTTATTCTGATCTAGGGCATATTGCTTGTGCTGCATTGCATTTTATCGCATTTACTTACATTATTAAAATATAAAAAATGCATGTTTGATTTAATGCATTATCTTGAATTCATTACATAATTTGACCTATGTTCTTTAACTCAACACTTAGTTAGTAAATAAAAATCTGAAGTATACAAGAGAGGCTCGTGTCCCTGAGTTCGACCTTGGTATCTTGCCAAGTAAAATAACAAAATTGACCATCTGATTCTTATCGAGATATCAATTAGATGGTCTTTGATGACCTGATTCGGCCCGGCTGCAACGACACATGAAGTGTTAATTTCAAACTTTTAAAGGGCCGAATTTGCGGCTTATCAAATGGTGACGTTGTCGGGGACACGACTCATTTCTTGTAATTTTTGGATTTTTATTTATTTAATTGTGTTTCTTTTTATAGGTAAAGTTTTTCCATTTGTCTTGCATTATAAAATTCTCTTCTCAATTGGTCTCTAACCGTTGCTTTTGTGGCAGGGCCCTTGGTGTTCAAGGAGGCGAGGAGCAGGAACTACCCGCTGTGAGGAGCCACAGAAGCACACTTGGAGAACATCGAGAAGAAGGAAAAAAATGTTTCATTTTTGCATCTCATGTTGTAATAACCGTCTTTACAACGGTCTTCGATTGAAGGCTTGCATTTGTAAATGAACGATTATATGTGGTTGTGTGGGGATCGTCCCCACTTGAGTGTCGACCTAGGACCAGACACGCGGCTCTCTGAGCTTATTTTATTTTTCATCTTTTACGTGTTTGCTCAAAGGTAGGACACACATCAATCAAAGACGCATCTAGCATCGCATCACTTAGCCAATTTTAAAAGATATTCCTCCTCGCTAATAGAAGCATAATAGGTGTGCCTTTTATCGACTTGCATACATGATTTTTGGTGTTCAAACAGCCCAAATTTTCATGGATTTTTGCCAAGTCACTGCATGATTTCTCGCTTAGGTTAGATCATGGTTTTATCGAATACGCGGTTTTTCTCGGTTTCCCCTCCTAGCTTGATCACCTAGGTTAATGGAAAATGGGAATGAATAGTAGACGATGATTTCTTGATTTTGTGCTAACCTTAATTCAATGATAACCTTAAATAATAGCTGGGACTGTTAATTACAAGTCAACCAAAAAAATGGAGTAAAATTTTGTTTTGGGAGAGCAACACCCTCGACTACACATTGATTTTTCACTTAAACATTTTTCTCCGCGTAAATATCTAATGTTTTATCACTAATAAAACCGACAAGATAATAAACCAACTTCAGTTCGTTTCATGTGTGAGATGGTGAAATTGAGGGTTTTGCATGCTTGGTTGAGCCATGTTTGCTTCGATACACTCCCCTGAGCCGTAAACACTCCATTCATCTCCGCAGATTCATCCGCTCATCTGTATATCCATCCTTCTTCTTCGTTCACCTCGGTCTCTCCCAACATCAAAACTCATCTTTATACTTAGGCTAATCTCTGCCTAAGTATAGGGGGGACCCGAGTCCCTGTGATTTTCTCTACTCATCTTTCCTTGCCTTTATACTTAGGTTATTTCTAACCTAAGTATAGGGGGAGCCCCTCTTAGCTCCCGTATATTTCTCTATACTTAATGGACCTATGGACTTGTATCATCTAGTGCTATGAGGACATAGCAAAGTTTAAGGATAGGGGGTATATCGTATATACAACTTACTTACTTCAGCAAAAATCTGAAAAATTTGAAAAATTTAAAAATTTTTGGCTAAAGTAAAATTCCTTGAACTAAGTGGACTCAAATGTTTTCACGACTTTTTCTATACTATGTTACACTATTTTGCTAAAAATATTTTCAAAAAATGATTTGAAAAATGAGATTTTCTTGTTTTGAAAAATCTTTTGAAAAATATTTGAAAATATTTCTTTGTATGACATGCTTTGGAAAATTTTCTCTCTTTTCAAGGAAAGCTGAGTCTAACCATTGTTTTAACTTTAAATTAAAACCCATAAAAATGACAAAATTCCAAAAATTCTTTAGGAGTCATTAGTGACTACTAAGCCCAATTAAATAGCCACGTTCAGTGAGGGTTCGCCCTTAGCAGATTGGATGGTTTAGAGGACATCGCGTAAGGCCCCGTCCTCAAGTAACGGGCTCTAGCCTGTACTTACATCCATACTGGTTGAATGCAGATGCAACTATTTAATTGAGATTAGGCAGTCCTAATATCTCTTGAGGTAAAAAAAATGTTTTTGAATGAAGGAGTTGGATTAATCCTCTACTTTTACACTTCCACCCAGGATCTGAAATGTTCAAGGAAGCTTGATTTGTGAGGTCTTGAGATTTTAGGTTAACCAGCTTTAGCCATCAGGATCTTAGACTTAATCATCCACATTTCCCTAGATTTCTAGATTCGCATGCTATATTCCATGCTTAGTCTCAGACAATAAGAATATGATCAGCACATCACATGCACGACTGCTGATGAGATGAGTTGAATTTTCACCTGAGGGATTGGGATGAGGGATTTGAGTCTGGACTTGATCTAATGATGCTCAAGGATGGGATAAAATCTTTGAAGGCTTCATGAAACCTGAGTGTCAGCAATTTTAGCCAGTATCAGAACTTGGTTCTTATACTAATCTCTTGACATTGACCAAAGTGCCAGGGTGTGAAATAAATAAAAAATGTTGATCGGTGTGCGCCAACTCTTGGTAAAAGCAGTGGAGCTAGCCAAATTATTATAAAGTAATGAAATTCCAAAGAAAATCTCATTCCACAAAGTCAAATATCAAAGAGCTTCCACCAAAGGCAAGCGCTCCCAAACTTTTCAAAGTGTCCACTTCGACCACCGCTATTAGGACCAGGAGTCGGGCTTGCACCAAAAAAGGGCTCTGCATCGTAAATGCTACAAGTCTGGGTGTCAAAGGTACGATATGTACTCAAAAGAGACACACCCCGGTGTACTCCTAGGAAAACAAGTGCAGACGGCTCCAACTTCTCTTGACGGACGCACTGATCAACACCAAAAAATGTGTTGCGTAAAAAGGCACTAGAGAGAATCCTTGTTCCAATGAGTGGGAGAGAAGAAATGACACAATCCCATGCCCTCCATTACTGGCCTTCCATCTACATTTTCTAAGTTCGATAACTAAAGAGATGGTGGATTGAATGCAAGATTTGATTTATTCCCTAGTGTTGATGATTGGGTCCTTAGGAGAAATTCTTGGACCAAGACTTTGGGTGACGATTTGACTCTACTCTCGGAATTGCAGTCAACACTAAATTTCATATCCTTAGTGTATATGTACATCAGAGAGAGTTTGGAAAATTAGAGGAATTGGGTACCTCTTGGTTAAGGCTGGGTTGGGCTCTAGAATTTTGGGCCTCTAAAGTTGAGTAGACTTGAACGGATTGGATCCAGAACTCACAGGCACAAGGGGGTTAATCCAGCTTATTCATTCTCTTTGATGCTCGAGGACGAGCATAGTTTAAGTATAGGGGGTGATGAAACCCGATTTCATCATCATAATTTTCCATTATTAACCCCATTGCTTAAACATGTGTCAATAAAAACCAGATAAAGTCAAGTACTTATCAGAGTCTTTAATAAATTAAAAATCACAAAAAATGGCAAAACTAAAATTCGTGGTATTTTTAGGCTTAAAAATACCCTCAAAAATATTTTATGTATTCAAATGACCTCATCTACAGTTTAGGTCAACATGAAATTTGTATATCTCATCGAGATCTACAATTTTCATGTTTCGCCTTTTCTCAAATTAGGCCATTTAACCCCTCAAAAATAAAAAATTCTCTTGCAATAATCTGATTGGGCCACGTGGCCCTCTCTGGGTGAGCCACGTGGCCCGGTTGAAGGATATGGTTAGATCCTCAAGCGCATCACGGAAGCGTGATCGTCGTATCGAATACGACAAAGAACGACTAGTCGCACTAGTTGTTCTATGCAGCGGAAATTAAAAAACTTTCATGTGACGAAACCACATGATCCAAGAACACTTCTCGGATCGTTTCGTCTAAACCACAACCAAGTATTAGGTTTACCTCTTGAAGCGTGGTTGCGATCAAGTCTCTAAATGAAGAGACCTCCTGTCTCAAGTCCGATCCGTCGGAGGAGACGCTTGGGAGCGCGGGGATGAACCGCGTGCTTCTCGCAATCCATGTTGATGATCCAAGCGGCGGATCTCCTGATCTCGACACACGAGATCCGATGTCTTCTTCATGAGCGGGGTGCACCGAAGGAGACGGAGATCCACGAGCAAACCATCGGGCAGCATAACGACGATGCCGCGGCGATGGAGAACCTCTCTAGGGCATCCATGGTGGACGGCCACATGAGAGAGATGGAGAGAGGACGTGTAGAGAGAATGAGAGAGAGAGAGAGAGAGATTTTGTTGCCTCAACTTATGTGTCAAGAAGAGCAATGGGGTGCCTCTCCTTTTATAGGGTTTTTGGGATCCATGGATCTCAATCCATGTGTCAACACAAATCCAATGGTCCACATCAATTTGTGTTTCTTTCAATGGTCATGATTTGTTGCTAAAAACACAACAACAATTAATTTAATTTAAATTAAATATATGTTGATAAATCAACACAATTTAATTACAAAATTAAATCATCAATACATGGAGATAATGAAAGGAGAGAAAGCCTCCTTCCATGTGGAGAGGGGGGACGGCCTCCCTTTCCTAATGGGAGTGGTGGCCGTCCACCCTCCTCCATTAGGAAGGTGGCTATTTCACCTTTTATGTAATCTCCATTATTTGCAACAACTTTTGTTGCAAATTATTTCACAAAAAATAAATCCAATTTATTTTGTGAACATTGCAATCATGCCATTGAAAATTTTGTGAATCATATTCACAACCCAAAACAAAATGTAAATTACATTTTCAATTCAATGTCCAATGTGAATCCAATTCACATTAACATTTAATTAACAAATGTAAATCACAAATAGCTCTCTCTTATATATTATAAATCATATTTATAATATATATGACTAATATGGATATTGCTATCCACATTATTCATATCCATGATAATTAAATCATATTTAATCATCTTGGATCTTTATTCTCTTGTGTCCAAATAATATGAATCACATTCACATTATTTACATCTTTGATAATTAAATCTCATTTAATTATCTAAGATAACTCTCTTTATAATATGAATCAAATTCATATTACTCATGATAATTAAATCACATTTAATTATCCATTTTCTCAATGCTCGGATACATATATCAATAATAGAATTATCCATGAACTCCTTCAAGGATAATGCGCTTTCTCCGCAGATACTTGGAGATAAGGACAGGGCGATTGTATTGTTCCACGTATAGTGACATGGATATTGAGATCGTATCTCAAATTCAGATCGCGGGCCTCCCATAGATGCTTGATTAAATCAAGACCGTAAGTCTAATCTTCTCATTGTATCTGAATCACATTCAGATCAATGTCCAATACTTGGACCAAGATCAGATCACTTCTCTACTGAGAGGAGTCACTAAAATTCAGACCCGTTTCATCACTCCCTAGGAATGGAAGCGTCATGGTTATACAATCGTTTATGATCACATCACCCTCAGGTATTCCCAATACCTGTACATCCTGCATACTAGAAGACTCAGACTAAACCCGAAGTATTCGATCAACTTTATACTGTCTACTTCATGGTTTTATCAGTAAGTTTCTCATTCGATCATTGGGAGTCGGTATCGATCATATACTTTCCAAAAGCATATATCATACCTAGGTCTTGATCATATACTTTCCAAAAGTATATATCAAACCTACAAATTCAGTCAAGCTTTCAAAGCGAGACGACCGTGCGCACGGAATTTGATTCTTCCCAATATCTCATGAGTGAGCTCATGTCTTCCGGTTCAGTAACTGAACCTGTATGATCCCTTTGAGAGATCGTATTACTCATATGCCCTTATATGCACACCAGCGCGCCGGTGTATAGACCTTGATTAGGTCATCAACCTATTGGTCTGCCAAATGTACATACTTAGACATATAGCAACACATCTGTCTCCGGTCAGAGGATGCGTGCCTATATCATGACAGCATATGATATAGGACTTTGGTTATCTCGATCTCGTTAAGTCAACTCTTTGACCTAACTAATCTGACACCTCCGAATCTCTATTCCTATGCAGAGGACCTGCATCAAGAGGTCGATCAGATATCAGCCTTCAGAGATAAGGATTGCCATCTCCTACTCAGGCTGGAGATCATCTCTTAACAATCATCTGACGGTGCTTGATGAGTCCTCAATCTAACTCTTTAGATATTCATCTAAGCACCAGCCTCTATGATTCAATAATTGAATCAACAGCTGTATGATCATTAAGATGGCCATGGTATATAACCCTAATTGTACTAAGGGACCTATTATGCAAATTATGTATTCTTCATTTCAGATTAAGGAGTGAATTGCAATAACATTTATTTCATAATGGCTCGCCGTGGGCTCGCATGTCCAACAATCTCCCACTAGCCCAAAGAGCCATGGGCTAATCATTTATACCCAGACTCATGTGACAATCATAGGCTATTTAGAAAATAGCTAGGTAAGCTGATCAGTCACTCTGTTCCCAAGAGACTACGCCAAGTCCTTTTACGGCACTTGGCTATCTCCAGTAACAGTGCTCGCATCCAATGCGAATGTTGCATCTCATGCAACCAATACTCAATCTAGTTGGTTACATTGTCCCTGACATCATAACTAGTATCCCCATAATCCTTATTAGAATACCTTCATTCCCGGAGATCTCTATCTCCTAAGGTATCTAAAGTTTAGACCTTTATAGATCACTATCTACATGGTCTTAAACTTTTGAAGATAAGACTTTGAGATTACTATCTCAAAAATCTCCTCATCTATGAAGATTTTGTTATTACTGCAATCAAGTGTTTTATCTCTACAGTAGGATTAGTAACAATTTACTACTCCCACTGCATGACAGACATCTGGTATTTGTACACTCTAGCATACACTCAGCTTCTCGTAACTAATGCACAAGTGCAAGTAGTTGTAGCATTTACTTCCTCAACTCTTTGAGGTGCTATCCCTTAAGATAGGTCAGTACCATATCTTAAGGGTTAGAAGCCTTTCTTGAAATTTCTATGAATAGAATATGTCCAAGGTATACTACAAATGTGACAGTCCAATTATCCTCTTCTCTTGGCTTCTGAATAACTTCAGAACTAAGATCTAAGAGGTATCTTTGAAATCATATTTCAAGATATGGAATAACCAGATTATAAAACACTTATTATTATCCTTATATCATTTTAAATGATCAGGATATCATATATATTTAGCGCAATGAACACATAGGCACTCCCACTAAGCTTCGCATGGCTCATCAAGATTTTATTTGAAATCATAACATTTATAATTTCATCAAATTTTATGGTCCATCTCAAAGAAGCTTATTTGAGTCCTTAGATGGATTCCTTATCTTGCACACCTTGCTTTCCTCAACCATGAAGCCCTGGGGCTACTTCATGTGAATATCCTCAGAGAGATATTCATAGAGGAATGCAATCTGGACTTACATCTCGATGATGCAATAGTCAAGTTGTGTAGCTAAGGTTAGCAATATTCTGATGATTTTAAGCATGTTCACCGAAAAGCAAGTCTCATTGCAAGCAATGTCTTCTCTTCCAGTGTGTGGCTCATGGCTACGAACCGTGCTTTGAAGGTCTCTACCTTCTCATCAGGTTCCCTTTCTCTTGAAGATCCATTTACACCTTTACAGGTTTTACCCATATAGGTGGATCCACGAGGGTCCATATACAACACTTGTACATGAAGTCTACATTAGACTTTTATTGCTAACATCCATCTATCCATGCTATGATCTTCAGAAGCTTCATCACATGAAGTTCGATCATTGTCAGATTTCTCTGACACATGGAATCCATCCTCAAACTTATTTGAAGAGGTTTTAGTGTTTAATCTTCAGTTATCCTTTTAGTTTCCAATTTTAGGAGCCTCATTATCTTTTCAAGATTAAATGAGTTCCTACACTTCATTTTCATCTTGATTCTCAAGAGTCTCAACCTCCAAGAATCACATTCTCAGAGATGAGATATTTCAAGAATCTCAAGGTCATAAAGTAGGTATCCAATACCATCCTTTATTTTCCTAATGAAGCAGCACTCTCAAGTGCTAGATTCCATCTTGCATGGAACCTTATTAAGGATATACATTGTAGTCTCTACTACACATATATATACCTGGAAACTAAGGGATAATTATGCTAAAATTCATCATTGATAAGATCATGTCACACATGATCCAATTGTATCTACCTATAACTCTATTGAGTTAAGGTGTGTTAGGAGGATTGAGATAGAAGCGATATTCTATCTCTATAAGGTATTCTTTGAATTTATCTAGTAGGTACTTGCTACCTAGATTAGATCAAATTCATTTTATCTTCCTTCAAACTTTGGTTCTAAACCAAAAATAATGAAATCTTTGAACATTTCAAAGGTTTCTTAGGTGAAGAGAAGAAATCTCATATCATGCATAATCATCAACAGATATCACATATCCATAATGTTTACTATGATATAGATGATCTACATACATCAATATGTATGAGATCCTAAATACCTTGACATCTTACACCTTTCTCTAAGAAGGGTGTATTGGACATTTTTCTTTGAATACAATATTCATAAGTATGTAAGTTTTGAAATTTTAGACATTCTAAAGTTTCATCTCTTACTAGTCTATTGATCAAATCAATAGACAAATGTCCAAGGCTTGATCTAGATCATTGTCAAATGATCTTCATCCTCCTATTGATCTTAAGGTTTAATTTCAGTATTTAGAAATGTTAATGAACCATTCATTAATTTTCTAATTTAGTGGAGTCCACTAGATTTTAGATTACTATCTGAAATATCTCCATCATAACTTTTTATGATAGTTCTACCTCAGAATTCATGTTTATTTCCAACATTTAGAAACAAACAATGAGTGTATTCTTATATCTAGGTCATAGAGACATTCTCTAAGACTAAGGACTCTCCCACTGAAATTAACAAGTCTATCAATCCAACAGAGATTGTTGCAACAATTGCATCAATATCCATGTGGATAACTATAAACCTTTAAGATCAAATTTTCCAGTCTTCTAAAACATATGCAACCTATTGCAAATGTCATCAGAAGATTGAGATACAATTATTTGACTTTATCTTATCAATGATTTATGTAGATTAATCTGATGCTCCATCCGAGTCCTTCTCTAAGGATTCTAGATAGACTTGATAGTCATACTATCAACACATCAACTTATTGCAGTATTGGCATTCATCCAACTCTTCGGATGATATATGGAAGTCATAGATGTATAGTCAACTCTTTGACCATACTTCTTACTCGGGTCCAACCCATGCTTCCACTGCGCTCCCTTTATCTATAAGCAACCATTGCTTAAGACTAAGGATCTCTTATGTAAGAGCATTTCAACATTTATACATGCTTCACTAATTCATACAATATGAATATTATGAAGCTTCATGAATGACCAGAGTATAGATAGTAGAATGATGACACTCATCATCTACATCCATCTAAACTCTTAAAACATAGGTTCAGGTAGGTACTCAAACAATTTGAATACACCATCTCTTATAGAGCCACCATTCTGCACGATGCAGTGAACCATCTCATTCATGTTAAATGTCAAGAGCACATATGTATGCCCGAATATCTTCATAAATTTTATAAGGATTATTTGACAATTGCGATCATCATCGACATGTCACTTCCAAAGTACATCTGATGAGAGATCAAGACTATAGAGACATACAAACCCTAGGGTTGTAGTCTTATTATCTATTTAATTGTCATTCCTCAATATTATGAGGAAACTTGCACATTGCAACCACATACATTATGTGTCCAATTGCAAGTACAATATTTGGATCATGAGTCCAATCCATGATATTTTACTGGTTATTATTGAGTATATCATTGAGTGGGTTTTAATGAAGGATTATCTGAAATAAGAAATTTGCATAAATATATAAATATATATATTTTACTTTGATTTAGGATTTTTATATCAAAGTTGTCTTGTCTTGTCAACACTGAAAGTTCATTCCCTTAATCACTTTCAATGTAAGAGATATACTTACCATTATATCTCAACAAGATCTGGGATCTTCTTCCTTATCTTTGTTACATCCCAATAATATGAGAATCTGCAACTCGGATAAAAAGAAGCGGGAACACATTCCGCTTTGCAAGTCCAACTTGCATTTCCCAATTCGGTCTTTAACACCCGAGCCCACCACCCCTAAGGCGGTGTTGACCCGTCGTTAATTGAACCAACCGTCAGAAGGAATAGTACTCGCTATACGCAATCCAATATCGCCCCAATAATATGAGGATCCGATATTGGGGTCACTACGTATACGGCCTTACTCTTTCGAGAAGCAAAGAGTCCGATCCAGATGCGCTTGCATACAGGAGCTGTCACTTCGGACAGGCGTCTCCCACATACAATCCCTGGCGACAGAACCCTTCGCCTTGACGGGAGACCATGGATGTCACTTATGTGATCCTCCACCTCATATTCAAATTTTAATTAATTATCGTGAATCACATTCACATAATTAATTCTTCCAAGGGAATTATTAACTCTAATCATATTAGAGTATTTCAATCTTAATTGGATTCCAATTAATCTAATCATATTAAATTAATGATCCAATTAATATCCAACAAACATTTTAATAGTTACTTGAATAATGGTATTATCTCAAATATGTATTATTTCGAATTTTAATAATTAGAAAAATACATCTTAATCCCTCGGACATTATCCCGGCCCTACCCGCTGTCATGGCCAGTACCGACGAGAGTGGGACGGACCACATACGTTGCAACCCGCAACCCCAATGCTCTCCGACTAGGCACCATATCCGCCTCGGGAAAGGATAATGCCAAATTGATTAATTTGTACTTGAGATGATCATCGGTTCTTCAACCGAAATTGTACCATATAGTAATAATCAAAACATTTTTGATTAACATTATAATGAGATTTGCTAAACAAATCCCAAGTCCTATTCAAGCAACATGTTTGTTGGAATGTTGATCATGTAGATCATGTAACCAATCTTGATCTAGATCACATCTAATCATTTGTTGGTTAGGGCAAAGTCATTTAAGGGCATAATTATCATTAAATATTTCACAAATATTTATGCATAATTATTCCAGGAAATTAAACAATTTAATTTCACTAATTAATTAAATGACAATCGCTAGGTTCTTGATTAGGAAAGTATTTTCAGCAGTGACCCTCACTTACTAAAAATATCATATCTCAATCAATTTAAATCCAAATTAAGCAAAGTAAATTTCTAAAGTTTTCTAACTTGATTTACAACAGAACCCAATGATTTGCATGCATTTCAAGGCGTTTCAAATCCGCAATTAACATCTTAATTACGTCATGATCCGCAGTCCCCGAAACAGTGGATACATGTTCACTAAAATGAGCATATCTAGAGCAAACGGAATCGAAATCACGCAAACTCGGATCCTAAGGTTTCCTTATTTAATGGGGAATAAAATCCAAATATTATTTTCGTGTTTAAATAATTTAAACAGTGCCGAAAATAATATCAAAACAGAGATGCGAAAATGAAATGCAAGAAAACTTTCGCATACCCTAATGAACCCAAGTCGTCCTCGGTTTATGGATCGTATCCAAAAACACCGACCTAAGGCTCTGATACCACTTGAAGGATATGGTTAGATCCTCAAGCGCATCACGGAAGCGTGATCGTCGTATCGAATACGACAAAGAACGACTAGTCGCACTAGTTGTTCTATGCAGCGGAAATTAAAAAATTTTCATGTGACGAAACCACATGATCCAAGAACACTTCTCGGATCGTTTCGTCTAAACCACAACCAAGTATTAGGTTTACCTCTTGAAGCGTGGTTGCGATCAAGTCTCTAAACGAAGAGACCTCCTGTCTCAAGTCCGATCCGTCGGAGGAGACGCTTGCGAGCGCGGGGATGAACCGCGTGCTTCTCGCAATCCATGTTGATGATCCAAGCGGCAGATCTCCTGATCTCGACACACGAGATCCGATGTCTTCTTCATGAGCGGGGCGCACCGAAGGAGACGGAGATCCACGAGCAAACCATCGGGCAGCATAACGACGATGCCGCGGCGATGGAGAACCTCTCTAGGGCATCCATGGTGGACGGCCACATGAGAGAGATGGAGAGAGGACGTGTAGAGAGAATGAGAGAGAGAGAGAGAGAGATTTTGTTGCCTCAACTTATGTGTCAAGAAGAGCAATGGGGTGCCTCTCCTTTTATAGGGTTTTTGGGATCCATGGATCTCAATCCATGTGTCAACACAAATCCAATGGTCCACATCAATTTGTGTTTCTTTCAATGGTCATGATTTGTTGCTAAAAACACAACAACAATTAATTTAATTTAAATTAAATATATGTTGATAAATCAACACAATTTAATTACAAAATTAAATCATCAATACATGGAGATAATGAAAGGAGAGAAAGCCTCCTTCCATGTGGAGAGGGGGGACGGCCTTCCTTTCCTAATGGGAGTGGTGGCCGTCCACCCTCCTCCATTAGGAAGGTGGCTATTTCACCTTTTATGTAATCTCCATTATTTGCAACAACTTTTGTTGCAAATTATTTCACAAAAAATAAATCCAATTTATTTTGTGAACATTGCAATCATGCCATTGAAAATTTTGTGAATCATATTCACAACCCAAAACAAAATGTAAATTACATTTTCAATTCAATGTCCAATGTGAATCCAATTCACATTAACATTTAATTAACAAATGTAAATCACAAATAGCTCTCTCTTATATATTATAAATCATATTTATAATATATATGACTAATATGGATATTGCTATCCACATTATTCATATCCATGATAATTAAATCATATTTAATCATCTTGGATCTTTATTCTCTTGTGTCCAAATAATATGAATCACATTCACATTATTTACATCTTTGATAATTAAATCTCATTTAATTATCTAAGATAACTCTCTTTATAATATGAATCAAATTCATATTACTCATGATAATTAAATCACATTTAATTATCCATTTTCTCAATGCTCGGATACATATATCAACAATAGAATTATCCATGAACTCCTTCAAGGATAATGCGCTTTCTCCGGAGATACTTGGAGATAAGGACAGGGCGATTGTATTGTTCCACGTATAGTGACATGGATATTGAGATCGTATCTCAAATCCAGATCGCGGGCCTCCCATAGATGCTTGATTAAATCAAGACCGTAAGTCTAATCTTCTCATTGTATCTGAATCACATTCAGATCAATGTCCAATACTTGGACCAAGATCAGATCACTTCTCTACTGAGAGGAGTCACTAAAATCCAGACCCGTTTCATCACTCCCTAGGAATGGAAGCGTCATGGTTATACAATCGTTTATGATCACATCACCCTCAGGTATTCCCAATACCTGTACATCCTGCATACTGGAAGACTCAGACTAAACCCGAAGTATTCGATCAACTTTATACTGTCTACTTCATGGTTTTATCAGTAAGTTTCTCATTCGATCATTGGGAGTCGGTATCGATCATATACTTTCCAAAAGCATATATCATACCTAGGTCTTGATCATATACTTTCCAAAAGTATATATCAAACCTACAAATTCAGTCAAGCTTTCAAAGCGAGACGACCGTGCGCACGGAATTTGATTCTTCCCAATATCTCATGAGTGAGCTCATGTCTTCCGGTTCAGTAACTGAACCTGTATGATCCCTTTGAGAGATCGTATTACTCATATGCCCTTATATGCACACCAGCGCGCCGGTGTATAGACCTTGATTAGGTCATCAACCTATTGGTCTGCCAAATGTACATACTTAGACATATAGCAACACATCTGTCTCCGGTCAGAGGATGCGTGCCTATATCATGACAGCATATGATATAGGACTTTGGTTATCTCGATCTCGTTAAGTCAACTCTTTGACCTAACTAATCTGACACCTCCGAATCTCTATTCCTATGCAGAGGACCTGCATCAAGAGGTCGATCAGATATCAGCCTTCAGAGATAAGGATTGCCATCTCCTACTCAGGCTGGAGATCATCTCTTAACAATCATCTGACGGTGTTTGATGAGTCCTCAATCTAACTCTTTAGATATTCATCTAAGCACCAGCCTCTATGATTCAATAATTGAATCAACAGCTGTATGATCATTAAGATGGCCATGGTATATAACCCTAATTGTACTAAGGGACCTATTATGCAAATTATGTATTCTTCATTTCAGATTAAGGAGTGAATTGCAATAACATTTATTGCATAATGGCTCGCCGTGGGCTCGCATGTCCAACACCGGTCCCCTTTACACTATCCGCCTTCGCTCAACACCGTTGGATCTCCTTCTGATCCAACATCTCATCTATCTCCACGAGCACCCTCCTTCCTGGCCATCGGATTAGCCTCCATCTCTGATTCAAACCACTTGTTCGCGCCTCACACAGAGCATGCCACGTGGTGCTTTGTGCGCCACATGATGTCTTCTCTATCCATTAAATCCCCTATGTTCATCACGCATTCGATATCAACCGTCTGATCACTCTCCACTTCAGATCAAAACCACCCGCCAGCGCCTCGCCTAGAACCCGCCACGTGGTGCCTTCTTCGCTATGCGATCGAGCCCTCGACCTTCCATCACAGCCGCTTCTTTTGAACCTCGCACCTCAGCCATTAGATCAACTCTAGATCACATCCAAGTCGTGCACCAGCACTCACTCCAGAGCATGACACATGGTGACATTTTGACCTTTTGATCATGCACTCTCGATCTCATCAGAACCGCTCTTTCGCGCCCAATCGTCAGTCGTTGGATCTTTAGATCCAACGACCACACGTCATCGTCAACCTCCCAATATCCTCTCTCTCCCACTATTCCATCTCGCTAACTCCCTTTGCCCTTCCCATTTTCTTGCCCACCATAGCCAATATCTCCACTAGACAACACCCCCACGATGTTCCTCCATCGCCCAGCTTCCTCACGGTCATCCGCTCGCTCCATATCCACCCCACAAGTCGTGCCCATCACCTCCCCAACCGCCGACCCCCTCACTTCAAATACGCCATCCCCTCCGCCTTAGACTGTCATCCACCTTTACGCGGGAGGAGGCCCAGCCCTCCCCCATCTCCCTATGACAGGGGGAGGTGGAGGATTGAGCGATAACGACCTTGCCTCCCCAGTGTTGACCCACCACCGATCACGACGGTGTTGCGGAGCTCCATGCCCGCTTGAGCTGCCTCGAGTAGCTGCTGGGGCCCAGCGACGACCCGGGGCTCGAATCGAGCCCCAGCCCAAGCTTCCGATCACCATCTCCGATCAAGTAAGTCCCCTCTTCCTCCTTCGTAATTTCTTCTTATTTCTCGAAATTAATTAGGCCTCTACACGCAACCCCCTCCTCCATGGACCATCTCTAGAACTTCGCAACCCAAACCCCGTTCACGCGCATCATCCTATCACCCTTCTCCCTTCCTCCATACCTCAGATCACACTCGACCCATCTCCTCCGCCTTCCATGGCGGAGGAGCTCCGAGCTCCTGCCTTCTTCGCTCACCGAGCTCTCATCCCACTCACGCACGCACATCTACTGCTTCGGATATATGCTTAACAATGCAGGTCAACAAAACCATCAATGACCGGACCTTCACCGGAGTAATTTTCATCAACGCTGGCATTGACACCAGAGCATCGACGACCATATTCCAAAGCCTTGGCAGTTTACCCGAGCCCCCAGCTACCTTGACGACCTTGCTAGAAGCTCTGGGGAGCATCACCGTCATCAGATGAGAGCAGCGGAGCTTGGGCTCCTTCACCGGAGCTCGAACTCCGTCGCCAGCTACATTCCAGGAAGAGAGTACAGGCACTGTTGGATGCTCCTCCGCGGAGTTCATCCAACGGTGTCGGATCGGCCACGTCACCTAAAGCAGGGCTTTCATGAGTCGTCAGATCATATTGATCTGATGGCTCATATCCATCCACGTGTCTTCACCGAGCCTCAGCGTCCGAGCTCCAGGCTTGGATGTCCCGAGCCTCATCCGAACCCAAGCCTAGAGGCTCGCATCTTCCGAGCCAGCTACCAAGCCTTGTCGAGCCTGCACCGAACCTCAACATTCACCGAGCCTGGGGAAGCACGTGTTTGTCACGTGCGATCTTGGGTTATTTGCAGAGAAGCCCTCGAATGTCTCCAAATTTGCATACAGGTCTTGTTGTACGTGTTACCCACGTGCGGCTGGGGTTATTTGCACTTTTTCCCTTGCGGGTTTTAATAATTGCAAATATGCCCCCACGAGTGTGGAATATTTACAAGGAAGGCCTCGCGCTTTATTTTTATTGCATTTAGTCCCTCCTAGGGACCTGTGTGTAGTTATATTTTCATGTTTTCTTGTATTTATGTCCTTGTCTTCTTTCTTGTATATCTTGAGCATCGTATTTCTGTTTAAGTTGATTTCAGTTTCATTTCGAAGCTCGCTTGATATTCTTTCTATTGACATAATCATTTCTCATTTTGGGCACTGTAATTTTAATGAATTATTTTTGTCTTCTTGTGTCTCTTAGAGCTCTAATGTATGCCTTGTTTAAAATAACCATCAAGTGTGTCATTTGAAATTAAATCAGGAATTGATTCATTACTCATTGCTCACTATATTTATTCTGATCTAGGGCATATTGCTTGTGTTGCATTGCAATTTATCGCATTTACTTACATTATTAAAATATAAAAAATGCATGTTTGATTTAATGCATTGTCTTGAATTCATTACATACTTTGACCTATGTTCTTTAACTCAACACTTACTTAATAAATAAAAATCTGAAGTATACAAGAGAGGCTCGTGTCCCTGAGTTCGACCTTGGTATCTTTCCAAGTAAAATAACAAAATTTACCATCTGATTCTTATCGAGATATCAATTAGATGGTCTTTGATGACCCGATTCGGCCCGGCTACAATGACACATGAAGTGTTAATTTCACACTTTTAAAGGGTCGAATTTGCGGCTTATCAAGGAGATAGCACCTGCAAGGGTTAGCGATATAGCCGAAATGTGTGTGGTGTCCGTGGAGTGATGCGGAGTGAGATGCGAGGCCTGTGGAGGAGTGGGGATGACCGGTGATCGAGCTCTGCCACGGTGGCGGAGATGGCGTCAGTGGAGGGTGAAGTGTGTCGTCGGAGGAAGCTGATGGTAGCGCGAAGAACAGAGCTCTTTTAAGGATCTTAGGGAATGGTCGGAGGAGCAAGATGATGCTCGTGAATGGCGAATTAAATCGGAGAAGGAGAAGGAAAAGGAAGAAGAAGATCGAGGAAGAGATGGAGGAGTCTACTTGGGGTCAGAAGCTCCGGGGAAGCTTGCAGGTCTTCGCTCGAAGGTCGGTAGGAGGGCCTGAGCTCGTGTAGTGCCTTGTAGGAGCTGCGACACGGCGGTGGTCGGTCGTGGATCTCGCCGGAGGTGTTTTCTGTCGTCGCTCGACCTAGGCTCAAATTGTTGTCACCAATCTGTCGGTTGGAGCTCGGAGTCACTCTCCGTGGTGGCGGATGGAGGTGAAAATGGTCGGAGGTGACTGATTTATAGGGTGAAGGTGGCAGAGTAGCTGACGACAAGGTGGAGTTCGTGGCTTTCGTGGAGCGAGATTGAGGGTTGTCATGGAGGTCGAGGGGGCTGGCGAAGATGAGGGATGAGTGGGTGACGTCGTGGTGGTGTCAGTAGTCGGAGAAGGTGGTCGGCGTGGAGCCCAAAATAGAAAGGGGTCGGCCCTTACGCACGGTGGAGAACGTGGGCGTGGGGCGTACGGAGGTTGATGACGATGTCTCGATCGTTGGATCTCGCGATCCAATGGTCACGACGAAGGCGTGGATCGACGCCTGATATTAGATCTAAGGCATGACATCAAAGGGCTCTGAACACACCACATGGCGTGCTGAGGATGCGGCGCTAACAGGCGGCTAAGATTGGCTCAGGGGTGCGATCGAATGGCCAAGAGAGCGAAGTGTTTAAGCTGTTGGATCTGGAGTTAATCAGATGGATGAGGTGATGCCACGTGGCACGAGCCTGATGAGGCGCTAGCGGGCGGTGAGGATGTGATTCTGGGATTGATCCAACGGTGTGGAATTAAGGCCGATGTGTAAATCACTGGGTTGTTGGATCTAGATGAAGATCCAACGGTCCAGGGCACGGGCAGACAGGTCAACAGGAGCGGGCCGCGTGGCGTAATCAGAGGGCGCCACGTGGCCAGCTGTGAGTGGCTAAAAGGAGAAATGAGATTAGAGCGGGAAGAAGGCCGAATTTCGAAAAATCAAAACATGAAAGTTGTAGACCTCAATGAGATCTATAAGTTTTATGTTGCCCAAAAATGGATATGAGGTCAAATATGATACAAAAATATAGGAATACAAATATGCATATGTATAGTATACAAGGAGGCCTAAAACCCAACTTTTGCCTACGAGCTCCGAATTGAATGAAATTAGTCTCATTTTAAAGGTCTCTGGATGTGTATCAATATGAAGGTGAGTAGACCTAATTCAGAGTTGGTAAGAGAGAGATATGGCCATTCTAAAGTCCAAGAGGTTTTGGGGTTTTATTGGGTCTTGTACAAGAGAGAACTCTGGCCTTCTTCCTTATATTATTAACTAATGGTGTACATATTATAAGGAAGGTGTTATTTTATTTTGGAGGGGATAAAATACTAGTAACTAGGTGGATATTTTACAAGTAGATTTTACACAAGGAATGGCTTCTTATTTAAATGCAAATATGAATGCTAAAATGCATATTTTGTGGATTGATGCGTGAATGCTATTTAGGCAAGATAAAGGGAAATATGGTTCTAAATACCTGGGGACAAAGCTCTATTTTCAACTTTAAGAGTGATGAATCACAGATTCATCACCTGCTCTGAATGGTTGGAAAAATAAAATGGTTTTAGAGAAAGAAGGAGGCCAAATTTGGAAAAACTCAAAACTTGGAAGTTGTAGATCTCGATGAGATCTATAAGTTTCATGTTGACCAAAAATGGAGATGAGGTCAAATAAGATACAAAAATACAAAGGTACAATTATGCATACATATAGTACACAAAGGGGCCCAAAAACCCAAGTTTTGCATACGAGCTCCGATTTGAATGAAATTATTATTAACTAGTAATATGTATAGTATAAGGAAGGTTTTATTGACTTTTGAGGGGGTATAAAATATATATACAGATAATTATGTGAATAATGTACAAGTGAATTTTATAAATAAATTGGCTTCTTATTTAATGCAATTATGAATGCTAAAATGCAGGAATTGTGGATGCATGTGTGAATGCTATTTATGCAAGATAAAGGGAAATATGATGCTAAATACTCAGGAACATGGCTCTATTTTCAACTTTAGAAGTAATGAATCACTGATTCATCACCCCCCCCCCCACACACACTTACACACTTGCACATATACACTCACTCTCCCATCTCTCTGTATATTTCACAATCACTCTCTCTCGCTCTCTCCCCGATCGTCATCTTCTGTAAAAACACCCCTCACCCTTGACACAACCCCCCCCCCCAACTCAGATTCGTTACTTAGGCTATGTGTATCCTAAGTATAGGAGGGACATGCCTATTCATCCATTCCTCTAATTATCTTCTTGTACTTAGGTCAACTTTTGACCTAAGTATAGGGGGGCCATCCTCCTCAGTTCTGCTATATCACCCTATATTTGACAAGCCATGGTTTCATATCACTTGTGCTATGAGGACATAGCAAAATTTAAGTATAGGGGGTATACCGTATATTTACTTTAGCCATAGATTGTATTTTTAAATCTTTATGGAAATTCTTTCTCGGGCTTGGTTTTAGTATTCCTGTGAACTGAGTTTTGTAAAAATCTTGTAAAAATGTTTTCTTAAAAAAATTGAGGGATTAATTTGTGTAAATAACGCCTTTTCAAAAAAATGAAAAATTGAAAACCTTTCTTCGAATTAGACTCTGACTACTAGGCTTAGTAGATACTTTCAGTGAGGGAACTTTGGTCTCCCTTAGCAGAGTAGGTGGTTTAGAGGACAATGTATATGGTTCCGTCCTTAAGGAACATCGGTCTGTCTAACGGCCCGTACTTACATCCATACCTGCTGAAAGTAGATACTTTTATTCATTTGAACCTGGGCTAGGCATTGTCTCTCCAAAGAATTAAAAAAATTGAAAATAAAAATCTGCAAAAACAAAAATCACTAACTAAGGAGTTGGTGTATTCCTGCCACAATCACATTCACTCAAGTCTTGAGTATTTTGAGGACACTAGATTTCTGTGATCTAGAGAGTCTGAGTTAACATGCCTTAGTCATTATGGTTTTTAAACTTAAATATCCACACTTTTCTAGTTTGAAAATTTTGAAGCGCTATATCGCACTCTTTATCTCTACCTTAAAAAGAATAGGATCAGCACAATCACTTCCACAACTGCATGATTGATGAGATGAGTTGATATATCACTTGAGGAATTAGGACTAGAGATTTGAGTTTAGACCCGATCTAATGATATTTGAAGATGGGATAAAGTTAATGAAGGCTTCCGAAAACCTCATATGCTATCTCTTTGTTATCTACCTATGTGCTAGGGTGTGATGAAACTTAATGATAATTGTTGATAAGTGTGGGCCAACTTTTGGAAAAAGCAGTGGAGCTAGCCAACAAAAGAAAAGAAAAGAAATGTCAAAGAAAATCTCCATCATCCAAAGTCAAATTACAAAAAAAGCTTCCACCAAAGGCGAGCGCTCCCAAACTTTTTAAAAGTGTCCACTTGGACCAAGCGCTATTAGGACCAAGGAATCGGGTTGACACCAAAAAAGTGCTCTACATCGTAAATGCTAAAAGTCTGGGTGTCGAAGGTATCTTAGATACTCAAAAGAGACACACCCCGATGTACTCCCAGAAAAACAAGTGCAGACGACACCAACTCCCTTGACGGACACATAGATCAACAATCTAACAATTTACATGTGTTGAGTAAAAAGACATACGAGAGGCCCCTTGTTCCAATGTAAGGGAGAGGAAAATAAACACATCCTATACCCTCCATCATCTGGTCGTCCCTCTACACTTCAAGTCTGACAAACGAATGAGATGATTGACTGAAGCAAGAATAGACTTATTCCATGAGGTCTAGAGGAGAGTCTTTGGGATTGGAACTTCGAGTGATGCCTCGACTCGGCTCTCATGAATGTAGTACACTAAATTTCATATCCTTATATTATATGTATAAAAAGAGAGTCTGATAATTACAGATGTGGGATTCCTTCTGACTAAAGCGTGGATAAGCCTAGAATTTTAGGATCGCTTAAATTAAGGGACTTTGAAAGATTGAACCTTGAAATCTTCACTTGCACTGTCAGGAATTAATCTGACTCCTTCATTCTTTAAATGCTCGAGAACGTGCATAGTGTAAGTAAAGGGGTATGATGAATCTCGTATTGATGATGCTAAAAGTCATTAATTACACCCCTGGCTTAATCAATCTAATAAAAATCACCATTAATTCTTTATTAATATCTGACAATATATTATGTATAATTAACCCATAATTAATTGTATTTATTCACTATTAATTACCTTGTAATTATGTTCTTATCAAAAATCCATAAAAATCAAGTTGATCAATTATTTATAATTTACTAACCCTTAAAAAGATTAAAAACACAAAAACAATTCAAAATTCAAAAGCAGGTATTTTTAACCCCTTAAATATACCACAAAAATATTTTTTGTATAAATGACCTCTTTTGGTTTTTCGTCCAACATGAAACTTGTAGATCTCATTGAGACGAACAACTTTCATGTTTTGACTTTTCCTAATTTTGCCTCTAACTATTTCTTTTATATTTTTCTTTATTTTTATATTTCTGAATTTTCTGATTGGGCCACGTGGCGCCCTCTGGGCCGCCCACGTGGCCCACTCCTCATTCCTCCACCTGGTGCCTTCCTGGGCTGTCAGATCTTCTTCACCCCACCCTCATATTGACCATCCATCTCCACTCAATACACAGCGTCTTATCTGACATCAGATCTAATCCTCACCACCCGCATCTGCCTCAATCCACAGTCGTCTCCTACTCCGTTACCTTCCCTCTCCAGGCGTTACAATCGTCTCCCCCTTCCAATTTAGCCCGCACTTCCGACCTCCCTCCTCGTCGTAATGCCAGCTACACATCGCCCACTTCTCCATCATCCTCGCGAACCTCATCAACCTCACCTCCATCACTCCACGCAATCAATTCCACCATTTCAAAACCCCTCTCCCCTCGCCGGTAACTGACCCCCTCTATAAATCCGCCTCATCCGACACCTTCAACCGGCGTCCACCAATTCATGGGCTGAGGCCCAGCCTTAGTCGCCCCTCTGGTGACAGCGGGGGGCGACATTATCAAGGCGATGACGACCTCTCTGCCCCGATGTCTACCCGCAGCCATGGCAGCTGTGTTGCAGTGCCTCTAGGCCCATTGAGCTCCGAGGCTTGGCTGCCCTCGTCGGGCGACGACCGGAGCACCTCCAAGGCGCTCAGCCCAAGCCAACTTCCTCCGCCGATCGTAGGGCTCCGGCCAGGTAATCCTTTATTTATTTTTTTCTTAATTTCTTTCAATTTTCTGACCTACTCACTCGCCGCCCATGTCATCCGACCACCTTACAAGCTTCGCTACTCTGCCCGCATATTTGCACTACCCTCCGACCTCACAACTCCCTTCTCCACAACCTTAACCACCCTCCGCCACCTCTTCCTCTGCTTCGCCGGAGGAGGAGTCCAGGGCCAATGCTCATGTCGCCTCTGTGGCCCCCATCTCACACCTAATCCCCTCATGAAACTCTTGCATGCTTCGATTATTCGCTTCTAACTTCTGCAGGTACAAACCTCATCAATGGCCGGAGCTTGCGCCACCTTGCTGGTCTCGAGCTTCATCTCCAATGACGCCCCTTTGCTTTGCCATTCCAGACATCTACGGAGCTCCGCCTGGTTCCCACGAGCTTCTCCAGGAGCTCAGCCATCCTCATCGACCATCAGGACGTAGCAACCCGAGCCTCTTCTCTGAACCCCTAGGTTCGGGTCATCCAAACCAAGACCCGAGCCACAGTCTCGTGCCACGTCAGCCCGAGCCTGCGCGTCTCCCGAGCCTAGGCCCCTCACATGTACTGCACATGAGGGCTTGGGTAATTTATATGAAAGACCCTGAGAGTTTTGGTATTTATAATTTGGTCCCCAGGCACATGTCTCACATGCATGCTTGGGTAATTTTCAGGAAGACCCTTCCAGGTTTTTAGAATTACAAAAAGGTCCCTATGCGCATTGGAAGAATTACAAAGGACCCCTGACGATTTTTAGAAATTACATTTAGGTCCTTCCAGGGGACTATTTGTAATATTTATCCTTTTTATTTCTTGCAGTTTTATTTCAATTAGGCCTCTGCATTGTTTTCTTTATAACTTGAGCATCGTAGGTTCAAATTGCATGATTTTAGTGTCGTTTTGATCCTTATTTCTTCATATACATCATGGCATGTTTAATTTTGTCATTGTCATAATTTTAAATGAAGTCAATTCTTTTTGTGTTAGATGATGATGTGACTTACTTGTCCTTGCCTTGAAATGATGGTTGATCATATTGTTGTGCTGAAAATTAGTCTAACATCATACTACATTATGTTGCTCAGTTTAGTGATTTTTTAGGGAATTTTTTATAATTCTTTATTTTTACATGTACTTAACATTGCATTATTTTCACACATCATTTTATAATTGCATGAAAATAAACTAAAAAACGCGTGAACCATGTATTGCATTGTAATCTGCATTCTCACTTGTGCATCTGCATGAAGACATGTAATCAAGAAATGGTTCACAAATGTTCTAAAATGATCGAAATTCAATAAATAGATAGAATAGCTAGTGTCCCTATGTTCGACCTTGGTAGACTTACCAAGAATAAATATTCCACAACATTCAAAGAGTGTTGTTTTTCCTGAACCACATTTATCTCCTATACTATGACAATTTTAGATAATTAAAGAGGCAAATTTGACATTCATCAAATGGCGTCGTTACTGGGGACATGCTCAACTTTATTTATATATTGAATTTTCATTGATTTTTGTGTCGAATATTTTCAAGATTTACAAGTCATCCTTTCATGCATTATTTTTGCATCATTTCTGCTAATTTAATTCCTCTCCATTGTTCTAACATTTCTTTTTTGTGGTAGGGCCCATGAAGATTGAGGACGCTTGATCTCTATGTAGGTGTGGAGTTGGAAGCTCCCTCTGAAGAGACCGCAAAAGACTCGATGGAGAATTTTTAGGAATTTTTAGCAGTCTACCTGCATTTGCATACTATAAAAAAACTTACATATGCATATTTATTTTAACAAGTCCTCATTAGAGGGCTTGCATGTTGTAGAAAAAAAAAGAAGTAGATCACTAGATGATCTACCCCCCCCCCACACACACACTTGCACATATACACTCATCCTCTCATCTCTCTGTATATTTCACAATCACACACACTCTCTCTCTCTCTCTCCCCGATCGTCATCTTCTCTAAAAACACCCCTCCCACCCTTGACACAGAACCCCCCCAACTCAGATTCGTTACTTTGGCTATGTGTAGCCTAAGTATAGGGTGGACCCTCCTGTTCATACATTCCTCTAATTGTCTTCTTGTACTAGAGTCAATTTTTGACCTAAGTATAGGGGGACCCTTCTCCTCAGTTCCGCTATATCACCCTATATTTGACCAAACCATGGCTTCATACCACTTGTGCTATGAGGACATAGCAAAATTTAAGTGTAGGGGGTATACTGTATATTTAATTTAGCCATAGCTCGTATTTTTAAAATTTTTTTGGAAATTCTTTCTTGGGCTTGGTTTTAGTATTCTTGTGAATTGAGTTTTGTAAAAACCTTGTAAAAATGTTTTCTTAAAAATTTGAGGGATTAATTTGTGTAAATAACCCCTCTTTAAAAAAATGAAAAATTGAAAATCTTTCTTTGAATTAGACTCTGACTACTAGGCTTAGTAGATACTTTCAGTGAGGGAACTTCGGTCTCCCATAGCAGAGTGGGTGGTTTAGAGGACAATGTATATGGCTCCGTCCTTAAGGAACACAGGTCCATCTAACGGCCCGTACTAACACTGTACTGGATGAGAGTAGATACTTTTTTTCATTTGAGCCTAGTCCAATCATTGTCTCTCTAAAGAATTAAAAAAATGAAATAAAAATCTGTAAAAACAAAAATCACTAACTAAGGAGTTGGTGTATTCCTGCCACAATCAGATTCACTCAAGGCTTAAGAATTTTGACGACACTAGATTTCTGTGATCTAAAGAGTCTGAGTTAACATGCCTTAGTCATAGGGATTTTAAACTTAAATATCCACACTTCCCTAGTTTGAAAAATTTGAAGCGCTATATCGTACTCTTCATCTCTACCTTCAAAAGAATATGATCAAGAATATGATCAACACAATCACTTCCACAATTGCATGATTGATGAGATGAGTTGAGATATCACTTGAGGAACTAGGACTAGAGATTTAAGTTTAGACCCGATCTAATGATATTCGAGGATGGGATAAAGTTAATGAAGGCTTCAGAAAACCTAAGTGTTAGCAAAACCCTTGCCAGCATGTGAACAAGATCCATATGCTATTTCTTTGATATCTACCTATGTGTCAGGGTGTGATGAAACTTAATGATAATTGTTGATCAGTGTGCGCCAACTTTTGGAAAAAGCAGTGGAGCTAGCCAACAAAAGAAAAGAAAAGAAATTTCAAAGAAAAGCTCCATCATCCAAAGTCAAATTACAAAAAGAGCTTCCATCAAAGGCGAGCGCTCCCAAACTTTTTAAAAGTGTCCACTTGGACCAAGAGCTAATTAGGACCAAGGAGTCGTGTTGACACCAAAAAAGGGCTCTACATCGTAAATGCTACAAGTATGGGTGTCGAAGATATCTTAGATACTCAAAAGAGACACACCTCGGTGTACTCCCAGAAAAATAAGTGCAGACGACTCCAACTCTCTTGACGGACACATTGATCAACAATCTAAAAATTTACATGTGTTGAGTAAAAATCCACTCGAGAGGCCCCTCGTTCCAATGTGAGGGAGAGAGAAATAGACACAATCCTATGCCCTCCATCATCTAGCCGTCCATCTACACTTCAAGTCTGACAAACTAATGAGAAGGTTGACTGAATCAAGAATAGACTTATTCCCTAGTATTATGGATGAGATCTAGAGGAGAGTCTTTGGGATTGGAACTTCGAGTGATGCCTAGACTCGACTCTCATGAATGCAATACATTTAAATTTCATATCCTTATATTATATGTATAAAAAGAGAGACTGATAATTCGAGATGTTGGATTCCTTCTGACTAAAGCATGGATAAGCCCGGAATTTTAGGATCGCTTAAAATAAGGGTCTTTGAAAGATTGAACCTTGAAATCTTCACTTGCACTGTCAGGAATTAATCCGGCTCCTTCATTCTTTAGATGCTCAAGGACGTACATAGTTTAAGTAAAGGGGTGTGATGAGTCTCGTATTGATCATGCTAAAAGTCATTAATTAAACCCCTGGCTTAATCAATCTAATAAAGATCACCATTAATTCTTTATTATTATCTGGTAATAAATTGTGTATAATTAATGCATAGTTAATTGTGTATATCATTTGAGTTGAAGAATATCCATACATTATAAAATCATAGGGATATGTTCACCAAGACCATGATAGTGGAGAAGTGATGAATCTGTATTTCATCATATTTATTGATTTATTTTAGCTTAGAATCTCTTATAAAACAATTGTATATATTAAATCCATATTTTTACTAACAAGCATCTGTGTGTAAATATTGTACTTATATTATTATTTTAACCTAACATTAATAAATAAAGAAATAAAGGAAAATAAGAAAATAAAAAGACTGTAATATATGTAATAGATATAGACTGACCCGAACCTTGAGAGAAGGTTAAGACTTGACTTGATCGACCAAGAATAAAGTAGTGGGAGATAGGGTCTTTAATCAGAAAATCCACACACACACACAGATATATATATATATATATATATATTGTAAATACTTTTCATTCATTTTGTATATATTGTATAAAACTTACACTATTTTTTTCTATAAATTAACCTCAAATTAAATAATTTTATAAACAAAAGTTGTAAATAAAAATATTTCCTAAAGAATAAAAATAATTGCAAACTAAAATCATGTATAGAATTAAAGTAACAATATTCAGAAAAAGCTGTAAAGCAATAACTGAAAGATCAATTCTGGTTCCATATGAACTCGAATTGAATCAAACTCACTTCTATTGTATTATAAATTAAATTATCTTTAAAAACTTATTGGTTTCATAAATTTTGGAGTTACAGTTTGAAAAATAATTTTCTGAGGTGGTTTTTGCAATTTTACCATTTATTTATTATATATATATTTATCTGTATTTATTTTTATACATATTTTTTGTAAATAATTGTGAATATTTTTTAATAATTATTTAAAAAAATAAAAAGGAAAAAATTAAAACATAAAATAAACTAACTTCCTTATTAATTATATATTACGTACCATATGTATATATTATATGTATATAGTTAATTTCCTTAAATAAACACGCTAACAAATTAAATAATAAACTTTTATTACTTAATTTAATAAAGTAATGAAAATAATTTAATTAATTAATTATGTAAATAATTTTATTTAACTCGACAACTAACTTCCTTCCTTATTTTTCTCTCCATTCAAATTTTGAAATTCATATTCATATTTTTTCTATTTAATCGGCTTCTCCTCCCTTATTTCAAGTGGATCAGCCCTTTGGTGGGAGGAACCTAATCTTCAAGAACATTCTTGTCATAGAAAGGTGCCCAACTTTCAAGCCGTTCGGTGACAGCGAGGTCGCCCTCGTCAAGGCCATCACGACTTTCATCCGCTTCCATGGGGAGATCCATTTTATTTATCATTTTTCATCTAGATTAATTGTAGTGTAATTTTTTTATTTTAATTTCATAGTCATTTCGTTGTTAAATTTCCGGTCATAGTTAATCATTAATCATTATTCATCACGACCCGATTCCGATCTGATCTCAGATCCACATCTTAATCTATCCACATTCACGTTCTACCTCATGCAACCACTCACCTCCGGCCACGCACGGTGGTTGGAGAGCTAGATCCATCCTTCCACCTCACTAGATCCGCTTTTCCATTCACATTTTCTATCAATAATTTTTGGACCGAGTGATTGTGCTCGAGTCGAGTTTTTGTATTGGCTTTTATTGTAGGTGCAAGAATTTTAAAAAAAGAAGAAAGGAAAAAGATTACAAAAAAATTTAAGTTGTCTTTTTCAAAAAAATATAATAAATACAAAAAAAAATTTGCGAGCCGCAGTAGGCACCGCCCTCCCAAACATCCAACAGCTCCCGCTGCCAATCTTTGTCCCATCTCTACCGCAGAGCTCCTCTGCTAGATCTACCTCCGCCTGGAGCACGCCGCCACCACCCATCCTCTGTCTGCGTGAGCCCCCGATGCGACTACTTAGCCAGCCCGTCACCGTCACCGCCAAGCCCTCATCCGCTGATCAATCGCTAGCCACCTCACCCGAGCCACCGTCCGTCGCCATCCCCTCCTCTTGGAGCGGATCTGCCATGTCAGCCCTCCGCCGTCTCGATGTCGTCGATGCGCAAAGCTTCACAGCCACCATCTACAATCTGCAAGAGGAGAAATGCACCTATCACAAGCTCCTTCCATATACTCCATCCGCTGTAGAGCCCCCACCATCTCCACGCGAGCCCCGCTGCAGCCCCCCACGCCCGCATGGAGACCGTCGATCGTCGTCGTTACTTGCGAAGGAAGGAAAAGGGGGCGGTATGCCCCTTTTGCAGGACACGAATAGGAACATAAACCCTCATATTTAGCAGAACCCTAATTTATTTGGGGTACATTGCAATCCGACCCATAAAGTTCGTGATTTCGCAAATAAGGCCCTACCAAAGTCAGCACGTGCAGAGCACGCCCACCACTAGGCAAATTGCGACATTTCACTCTTATTTTTATTATGTGCTATATTTTAATGCAAAAATGAATAATTACTTTTAAGTCCCTGTGTTCGAGACTTCCATCTACATGTTTTTCTTGTTAAAATAAATATTTTAATTTCTCAATGAATTCTCCAAAAATCATAGTAAGTTCATGTTATTGTCTTGTCATTGTATAAATTTTGCATTGCATTTTATTTTCATTTTATATTATTAAAAAATAAAAAACGTTGCATTTTTCACTATTTAGTATTAAAAAAATCATAAAATTCAAAAATTTTGTCAAAAAATCCAAAAAATTGAAAAGTTTGCTTTTTGTGTATTTTATTTATTATATAAATTTCACATATTAATTATTTTTAAAATCTAAAAAATTCCAAAATATCAAAAATCTTATAAAATCATAGAAATATGAAGAAAATTCCAAAAATAGTTATTTCACTTCCTGTTTGTAGATAATCATTATAGCTTTTTTATAATAATAAATTAGGTAACTTTTTTTTGTTCGATTTTTTAAAATTACAAAATAGTCCCATCTATTCATTATTTGCTTTATTTCTGATTTTTATTCAATTTGAAAATCCTAAAAAATCTAAAAATCATCCAAAAATCACCAAAAACATTATAAAAAGTATAAAACACAAAAACATTTTATTTTGAACTTTTTGTCATTTTTATTAAAATTGAAAAATCCAAAAAATTGTATTTCTTTCGTGTATAAACTTGTTTTGAAAAATTAATTATTTTGAAAATTTAAAAATTTGCAAAATTAAATATCATTAAAAATCTAAAAATTAGAAATATAAAAATTAGAAATAAAAAAACAAAAGTAAAAAAGCATAGTTTGCATTTGAAATTTCTTATTCTTTTATTGATTTTTCAATTATTAGAATAACCCTCGGGATTTGTAGCCTCCATGAGTTCGATCATGTTGCTATACATGTTAATTAAATGGCAATCTTCTCTTGCTACGTTTTCGTTATTAATTTGACTTGAGAATAAAATAAATTTTTGTTGAGGGATTATTTGGGTTGTGACGACATTTACACACACTTTTATTCAGTAATTCAAAAACCCTGAAGATCCTTTGCCAACAAAAAGCTGAGATACGTTCAACTTCTATTGGACTTTTAACATATAAGATAATGAAAGCTCAGACCATGATAAGACAAGTATGAAAGCTTCAATATAAACTGCAAATTAGCATTCGAGTGGGTGGTTCTTGGGATTTATCAAATGAATAATGATAAATTAAGAACTAGTGGATAGGATTGTTGATGTGGCTGATCTCTCTCAGGCTTTCTAATTGGCTGAAAGCTAATGGTCTAGATTGCTAAGATATTTGATCCTCATATATTCTTATTGGCTGAGAACATATGGGTTGGATTTCTGAGATGCTTGATCATCCTCCTGCATCCTGATTTGCTGAGAGTCGATAAGCTGGATTATTGAAATTCTTGATCCCCTCCTGCATCCTGATTGGTTGAGTGTTGATGGTGAGGATTGATGAGTACCATTGGTATTTGTTGTTACAATATAAAAGAGGCTATGTGCCACCAAGTATTGTATCTTATATCATTCAAGAAATAATAAAAAGAGCTTGTGTGAGCAAGTAGAGTAGACACATTGTCGAACCACTATAAATCTCTATCTTGTGCGATTATGTGTGCTTTTCTTCTCTAATCATGATTCTATTTGTGTTATAATTGATTGGACCCATTCCCAACATTTTTAGTAGGTTTTACATGGGTATATGTGTGAAATGACAAGAATTATCATTGGTATAATTTGTGTCGCAAATAGTGGAAGAAGAATACATAGAGGATACAAAATGACCATAAAGTTGCATCCCATCGTATACCTATGTGGTTGCTAGATTACCATTGCAATCATACTAATACAATTATAACTGGGTAACCCAGCGGCAGAGCAGATTGTTCTCTTTGTAATTTTTTCAGACGGAAGGTGGAGAGGAAGATTCGATCTACAACATTGCACCCACATCATCAAAATTCTAAAACGTGGGCATCCAGTTGGAGTCCACAGGCAAACAACCATGAGCTGATGTGGGAGGAGGAAATAATCGATGCTTTATCTCTCGTCAGCAGCACGCTCGGAGTTTATCTACGAACTCCACGTACACTCCCATCCGACGGCTGCGAAGGTCACGTCACCGGGACGGGTGCTCCTTTAGGCATCGGTTGGTAGAATCAGGATCGGACTAATGGCGTGTGCGTCTGATTCCTCTGTCGGATCAGTAGGTCCGGCCTCTTCCGTCATCGCATATATTCCTCATCCATCTTTCCCCTCCCTCCTATTTATATCCCTTCTCACGCCCTCACCTATCCACCAACCTCTGTGCTCACTCCCCATCCGGCCATCCCTGAAGGTACCGCCTCTCTCTCTCTCTCTCCTGTAGAACTCGAATCAGGTTTCTTCAACATGATAGTGCAAACTTTCTGGAACTGTAAATTTTCCATTATAATTGATGTTTGCGTGCATACCCCTGTACTTTTTTTAATTGCCGCATAGGCCACTGCTTGATTCATGTGCTCACGGAGTAAACTGCACTAGAAAGTACGCTATCATGTACTGCTCAACATGCCTTTCCAATCTCCGCCTCTCAAAAGTTTAGAGGGTTGGAACTAACCTGGAAGTACGTTACTTATCGCCTGTTATGGGTGTAGCAAGAAGAACATAGCTTAAAAGTCAACTGGCATCAATTTGGATGCTAATCTATAGATAGGAATTTTCAATTTGAAGCATGAAGGGGTTATGGGATAGAGAGATAGTACAAAAATAGTTGGTGTTAATCTTCTGGTGGACGTATATATAAGATCTCTCCACACCGATACGAGTCCAGAAAGCCAATTCGCATATCAGATTTTGATATTTTTGTTGCCCATCAGCAGCTACTACACCTCTCTCTGCTCGTAGTGATAAAGAGCTTCGGAATTGGAAATATAATTTGGCATTTCTTCTGCCAAAGTAATTTTGTGCTTTGGAATGAATGCTGACAAAGAGAAATATGATGTGAAAACCTGAAAATCAAATAAATAATGAAAGTCACTTCCTAAAAATGTGATGTGAACATTTTTGTATCGAAGCCAGTACCTGTTTGTAAAATCAGACATGTGAACCATTTGCCAACTGTCTTAGTCACACCAAATGACCATGTGCCATTCACATAAAACATATTCCCTACCGATTTGTGTCATTTTACCTTAGCTCATTCATAACCATTATCCAAATGACCATGTGCCATTCACATAAAACATATTCCCTACCGATTTGTGTCATTTTACCTTAGCTCATTCATAACCATTATCTTTCACAAAAAGCATTGTATGGCTTTTATCAGTCAATATGACAATTACAATAAGTTAACTCATGTATATCAGTTGCGATAAAAAAGAATGGCTCTTCTGTAGAATCCTTTTAATATAAGAAAAAATGAGAAAATCTCATTTAAGGCCATTTATCTTCAGAGAAAGTAAGATGATACTCTGATTAAACGATGCATATCAAATGTCTGTGAAGTTGTTGCAACTAAAGGGTATTAGTATCAATTGAGGTAGTAATATGTTGATTGGAATTCTTAATTAGATGTGTTCATGAATGAGGGAGAAAAGATAGTGCCACAGTACTTGTTTCTGATCTTTTGATAGGCTTATATGTTTCCCTTTCCTCGCCTATCCATACGTATCAAAAACAAGTTTAGTCTTTATTAACTTCTAGGGTTACGTTGTTAATCTGATTTAAAAGTTTACTCAATTGGATTCTTACCGTTAATGGTTATTCTTTGATGTTACCAGACTCCTGCATACGTTGCCCTGTAAAATTGTTATCCAGATTTATTTTTTTTTTGCATAAAACGAAACCAAACCTTTTCCAAGTGAATGTTTTTTCAGATGGTGAATATGTATTCTTGGCATCCAAAATGCTTTTTCGGGGTTATCCAAAATCCGGTTCGGAATATTTTCATTCAGAGGCCTCCATTAGTTTGTTCCTGAAACAAATCATATATTCCTTTTCTGATAAAATAACCTCATCCGCAACTGTGCTTCTAACTTCAAAAGTCTATCATAGAGTTGTATCTAAAGGGGTTCTTAATTAACAGGCATAGTGCATCAAGCTATCACCAAAAGGAAATGGCATCAACCTTTAGAGGACCTGCATTATCTTTCTCCCCAAATATGGATGATAGCTTAGAAGCCGTCTCCATGTAAAGTGTTCTTGTTACATAGATCACAGCTTAGGTTTCCTTCCCCACAGATAAAAAAAGTATGGTTGGTGTAATGGTTTGGATTAATGCTACACATCAGTTCATATATTCTTCCATGATCTTATTTTTATTGGAATAGATGGATGAAGAAACTAGTGAATCCATCCGATTCTTCCAACTTCATCATGAGTGCCTGTAGCTTGAATTGCAAACTTTTGACTGCTAGAAGCCATAGATTAGTGTCTCTGGAATCACATTACTCTTGTGCTTAATCATTTCCTCATGGTATAATTTTTTGCAGTTGAGGCCTTGTCACTGGTATATAATTACTGGATAGACCATGAATGCATTAGCAGCAACAAGTAGGAACTTCAAGCAAGCAGCGAAGCTGCTTGGGCTGGATGCTAAGCTAGAGAAGAGCTTGTTGATCCCTTTTAGAGAAATCAAGGTAAAAGGGGAAGTTGGTTGGTACGTACTAAATTATTTTTTTCTTTTTTTATTTGGCCAACTTTATTCCCTTTCCAATTGTTTCCTTCTGTAACAAATAGAAGGCAACAGATATTCACATAGTTTTAGGTGTATAATATATAGACACACTAAAATGATAAAAGTATGCAGCCAATTTTACAATCAATTCATGTATGCGGCCTACTTCTCGAAAGAAGGAAAAAATGTGGAAGCAAGCAATAAAATGCTACTAAATAGCTGTAAGAATATGCTATATATTCATATCCTACAAAATATGGATTTTATGAATGTGTATTGTTATGGATATCGATTAGCAGGCCTAATTGTAGAGAACTTTTTTTTCCCCTCTTTGTTTTCCAGGTTGAGTGCACAATCCCAAAAGACGATGGTTCTTTAGCTTCTTATGTGGGTTTCAGGGTACAACATGATAATGCTAGAGGTCCTATGAAGGGAGGCATCAGATACCACCCAGAGGTCAGTGATTCATTGTGTTTGCATTTTCTACTATTTGGCAACTTTCTATTCTTTTCATCTCAATAATGCTTAGATACGAAAAGTAACATGAGCACACTGGTAATTTCAAATTTCAAATCAAACAACCATTTGTTTGGAAATATATTTATTGCATTATGTTTAACAATCTTCTGAATGAGCCTCGTACGATACAAGTGCCAATTGCTCAGATCCTAGTTTTCAATCTATATCAATAAAACGAGTACTGACCGGCTTGCTTGTTACAGTCTGTGACATTGAGATTGTTTTTCTATTTCAATAAGTGTTATTTCTTTCCACCTTCTATCCTACTTTTTGGCTCCTTTCATTCTACTTGATGATGCCAACAGCGATCATTCTTCCTGCAAGTAATTTCTTCTAGTAAATTATGTGTTTGGAATATTTCAACATTTGAATTACTCTTATTTTTATGCTCTTGTAATAGAGTACTATTGTCATATAATAAGAATGTGCCCCTCCGAGATAGTGTAATATCAGTTATACTCCTCCCTTTTTGAGAATGTCAGTTATGCCTCCAATTTCTTGCCGTTCTTTCACTTTTGCCCCTCCGTTACTTTGATCGTCAATAAGTTGAACTTAACCATGGTTTAATCTAATCATGGTGTAGTTAATAGGGGTATATTTCGAAGAAAAACCACCATCACCTCCTCCAACCCATCCTCCTCCTGATCGGCCATTGAAGAGGCGATTGTAAAGGTCTGCTCTTCATGGATGCGTCGTTGTTGGTAGTGGCCTCGTTGCGGGATCACGTGTGCACGACGGTATCCAAGGCAGTCGGCTTCATCATCACGACGTCATCATGTCCAATGACCATCTCCGACCACTCGTCATCTCTCTCTTTCCCTATCTATCTGTCTAGTGAAGCGATGCCCTATTTTTGTGACGGGGATTCGGAGATGTGGAGGAGGGCTAGCATAGGGGTAGAGGAGGAGGGAGGCAGTGGAGGAGGAGGAGGAGCATGGGGCAGAAGAGGAGCATGAGGGTGGAGGAGGAGCATGGGGCGGAAGAGGAGCATGGGGGTGGAGTAGGAGGAGGCACTGGAGGAGAGGGAAGGGGAGCCATAGGAGGACACTGGGGTGGATGGGGAGGGGGAGCCGGAGGAGGGATAGTGGAGGGAGCCGGAGGAGGTTGGTGCGGAGGGGGAGGGGAATGAAGGGAGCTGGAGGAGAGGCTGGGGCATAGGAGGAGGTTGGGGCGAAGATGAGGAGTTGAGGGCGGGGGAAGGAGGCGATGGAGGAGGAGGCTCGGGAGGATGAAGAGAATGAGGAGGAAGAGGAATAGGATGGCGGAGGAGGAGGAAGAGGATGAGAAAATGACCTTTTCAGTCTTTTTAAAATTTAATTTCCGTTATGTCTCCAAAGTTAACGTCTGTTTGTGTTGGAGATGTATGGCAAATAACCTAAGGGACACACATGATAGAACGACAAGAAGTCAGTGGTACAACTGCTATTCCTAAAAAATGGAGGGGCATAACTGAAATTGCAATATCTTAGAGGGGCACAACTGATAAAAAGAATTAACATTCAGGCACATTGTTTGAGCATGTATATGTGAACCACACAGGTTGACCCTGATGAGGTGAATGCATTGGCACAACTAATGACTTGGAAGACTGCAGTAGCAAATATTCCTTACGGAGGTGCAAAAGGAGGAATCGGATGTGATCCTAATGAATTGAGTGTCTCTGAACTTGAACGTCTCACCCGAGTTTTCACCCAGAAGATACATGATCTCATTGGGATTCATGCAGATGTTCCAGCACCTGACATGGGAACTAATCCTCAAGTGAGTACCCTGAAGAAATTGACTCTATTTAGTTTTATTTTGGAGTTCTCTTTAAAAAGTTTTTTTGGTGAATGTTGTAAGTCCATAAACATGTCTTTAGCTGCTATAATATACAATCACAGAGTTTTGTGATTAGTTTTACTAATTGACTGTTGCTAATCGGGAAAGAAAATACACACACACGATTAATCAAGCAAGCACACAAACAAACGGATTTACAAGGATCACTCGTAACTGGGCTGCGTCCTTCGTCGATAGGGATCATTTTCAATCATTTTCACTATGTAGAGAAGAAGAATACATAAGACACTGAAAGCCTTAACCTTACGGAGTTTATAGACTACCCCCAGTCCCAGTACAAACGGATCTGAATACCAATATAGAAAAATTTCAGGACGGAGATGTTATCTCCTTGCAAACACCCCCTCTCCCCCGCCCTCCAGAGGGAGGGGGGAAGGCTCGGATGGTTCTTCAACAAGGTTTAGCAGAACAAATGGTTAAGATTCAAAACATATGAACATTAATACCTTTTTGCACAGAATCCCTGGTATATTTAATTATCCTTAACTGTGTAGGTCAATTAGACCGACAACCTACAGAATTTTATCTTAAAATGATGCCATAAATATTCGCACATTTCACAGGTCTAATATCGTTTATTATTCTCCTTGACAGACAATGGCATGGATATTGGATGAGTATTCAAAATTTCATGGTTATGCTCCTGCCGTTGTGACTGGAAAACCCGTGGTGAGTATAAACATACCATCTGAAGGACTGAGGTCTATATAAAGTTGAGAGTTTTAATTTGTCTTAGACAAAAGATAATCAAATTATTTGATGACCTTGTGTTGTGAACTCTACAAGATTTATGTGATTAACAACATCAATGTAAAAGCTTTACATTGGCAAGATAAGCCCTAGGATAACAGGAAATGGAACTAAAAAAAATTTGGATCTGATATTTGTGCGTACTATTTTTTTCTCTAGGATCTTGGGGGTTCTCTGGGTAGGGATGCTGCAACTGGAAGAGGAGTTCTATTTGCAACAGAAGCTCTGCTTGCAGAATATGGAAAGAGCATTTCTGACCAGCGCTTTGTCATTCAGGTCCTCTTTATGCTGTAATTCCATTTCTAATATGGTGATTTTTTATTTTAAAATATACAAATTATTAGCGACTTTTCTTAAACCCACTTAAATGGTAGTGCAGTATGCCTACCATCCAAGAGACCAGGGTTCAAATCCCCCATTGTGGGAGTTACGTTGACAGCCGTAACTGAATAAGAAATTTCTTTACCTGTCCCAGCGTAAAAAGTATCGAATCTTTCAATATGGATTTGAGCAAGTATCCATGTAGCCGACCCTACTTATATTAGGAGAGGGCTTTGACATTTTTTATCAGTGACTTTTCTGATATATTAAAACATTGTTGTTGAAATGCCTTATATTCCAACTCATCAGTTGTAGAAATTTTCAATGGTCAAGGAGGGAGCATGTGTGCCTCCTGTTGGGGAAATGGAGATGCAATTAACCACCATAAAAGTACAGCGGTCAATACATCCAACAACCACTAAAGAAGAAAAATCAATAATAAAAACAAATACAACTTTCATTATTCCTTAATCTCTCTCTCTCACACTTTGTTTTGTGTGTGGAGACAATGACTTCATCTCTCAACTTATAAATCCAAATACAGTCTCAAATTAAATGTAAAAATCATTCAAGATTCTAATGAGATTTGATCAAATTACCTTTCGCATAATTAAGTTTAGTCAAACCTTCTTTTGAGAATTGTGTATTGAATACAACTCTTTCATATGAGGCCTATGATTTCGATAAAAAATGTCATCTTAATAATTTCCCCTTGAGTTGAATTCAATTACAGTCTTTGTATTTTCTTAAGATTGTGAGAGTTCGTCTTCATCATTTATAAGCATCTCTTTCAGGAACATATTACCTTTGTGGGCACCTATCTCTTTATGCCCTCGATATACCTCCTCATAGGAACACTTCTGAAACATTGTGTAATAGTATGTGGGACCACAAATCTCTCGTGATAAAAACTATGCCATTATCCCTTGACAAAGTGAATTTCACTTGCTTCGTTTACTTGCATACTCCTGTAGTAGAGATGATAATGGACTAATCCTCTCCTATTCTGCTTCCCATATGGAGAAAAGTTGGAACCTCATCACCTATCATGACCATTCTGTCAAACATGTACTAACTCGTAATAATCCTTGTTCCTCACATCACCACGCATGCTTCTTTACTCCAAGAATTCTCTCTCCAAAAGTAACCCGGTAACCTATGGCTCGGCCATTCCCAACAAATCAGATTATTTAATGTTGTAGGCACACATCTAACGCCTCTCACAGTTCGAGTCCTCCCATCAACCATATGAAAGGACCTTGATACAACTACTTTGAGATGGTAAACATCTCCACTTGTCATCTTGGTTGTGTCATTATTGCATGTATGTAACGTCCCGGGCTTAGGTCCCCAGTCCGTTATCGAGGAAAACTGGCCCTGACAACTTGTTGGGTTCGAGCCCAATTGGATCCGTTGACAACCACCCAAAATGCTTAAGCCCAAGTTGTCAAGTAATGATCCCCACCACTTATAAACCACACCTACACTTCGTGAGTTTTAGGTATGGCACTATATTTGGGGTTGGGGTGTTACAAGTACAACCTCCCCTACTTATATTCGCAATGCCCTCGTTGCGACATGGCACATCACTTATTCTCAGTGACAGTGACGGTTGCATGCTCCAGGTAGCCTTTTCCTCCAACCTCTTTGTAGGGGCGGCTCCACCTCTCGGGTAGCCCTTTCCACTATCAGAGGGAATATGGCTCTGGTACCATTTGTAACATCCCAGGCTTAGGTCCCCGGTCCGTTATCGAGGAAAACTGGCCCTGATAACTTGTTGGGTTCGGGCCCAATTGGACCCATTGACAACCACCCAAAATGCTTAAGCCCAAGTTGTCAAGTAGTAATCCCCACCACTTATAAACCACACCACACTTCATGAGTTTTAGGTATGGCACTATGTTTGGGGTTGGGGTGTTACAATGTATGTTATTTATTGAACTTCATTCTTTGGACGTTCAATAATTACCAAACATGCAACATTGTTGTGACCAATCGTGTGAATCTTGAACACGTCAAGTCTAGTAGCCACTCTAAATATGTGTTCTCTTCTCTTAAACATATTAGCAAGTCTCTCTCACAAAGTACAATAAATTCTTCCTAGTCTAAGTATGAATCATAGGCCTTCTTTCTTATCTCTCTCTGCGTGACTTTGTTATCTGCCTTATCACAACTCGAATAATCAATGATCTTGTGATATAACATGTCATGATAGAACTAACTAATGGGACTCTGCAACGTGGATTAAAATCTGATCCTAATCTCCCTTCATCTAGGATGCATGCTCTTTGTTGCTACTACATGACTTTCATTGGTTGCCTCATCTATCAGCCTCCATCAGAACTCATTCATATGTAATGAAGAAACAGTCTTCCGATGTGATGATCTACATATTGTAGAGTAAGGTTGTCACAATATGATCATACAAAGGTAGGAAGAAATCTACAAGATCACTTACTTGTTCTCCTTAAAGGACTCCCATTTCTCAACTTTCTCCTCAAGGGCAAGAACATCAATTGGAATCTTGTCGAACTTGATCAAATAAGCCTCCAACTTCATTGTACAAGTCTTCCTCAGACCACACAACTTTTTAGTTAGAGCATATTTATCAAATATTTGAACATGTATCACCTCTCAAACTTCTTCCAGACCTTTGTTAGATCATACAAGTTGATTACTTTGCAGAGAGAAGAGCATTGTCTACCAAGACCAGTTGTTATTATTTACGAGATCTCCCATATCCTTCCATTCTCCCTCCATATTCTATAATTTCTTCTATACTGCCTCAAGAGCTTTGACAAGACCCTTTCAAATGAGTATATTCTTCAAAAGATGTTGATATGCCTTGAATAATAACTATTTGATCCTAATTCTTGTATGGGTATTTTGATCAATCTGGCTTTGGGTTCCATTTTGTATAGGAGTAGTATATAAACTCCCTAGGGTTAGGGCTCTCTACATTCGTTGTATTTTCTTGTTCTTCATAGTGAAGACCAGTCATTGCTACCCAAGGACATAGCCTAGTTATGGGTGAACCTTGTAAATCAGTGTGTCTTCATGCTTGCTTAATTGATAGTGTTTGTGTGTGCTTCCGCATTGCAACACTAGATGTCACAAAATTAACTCGTTCTTCTCTTCGAAGTGCTCCATAGAGAATGATGTCTACTCTGATGTGAAATTTGGCATTAGATTTGTGTTAGGTGTAGCCTTCCTCTATCGTGAGTTATTTGATCACTATATTTAACCTCCATAATTGCATAGAAAATTATGAAATATGGACTTATTTGCATGGTCTGAAAATTTTGAAAATGCTCAAATACATATCATCCATCTCATTTTGAGCATGTTATAACCCCTAGTTGGATCCGTAAATCTCCTTGTTCGAACTCCATACACTCAGATCTTAATTATTCATTATAACAATTGCAATTTTGTATTTATCAGTAAATCACTTTACTAATCGTGATGTTTTAGTTCCTCCTCACACCATGCTAACCTCTGTTAGTAGAATCATCTGATGAATCTCATCTAACACCTCCGTAAGGGTCACTGCAACTACATGTCCTGTACAGCTTCTAAAGAATACACCAGTTGTGTCATGTCCCTTCATCATCGTTGAACCTCTTTGTAGTAGTTGTTGGAGCATGAATGCACAATCAACCTCCACATATACACATAGAAATGCAATCAACCTCCACATATACACATGCAAGAAAAAAATGAACAATATAATGGTGGCTTGTCACCTCCCCTGACCACCGAATAAAAAAATCACTGAGGAGAACAAGTACAACTACTGCAATTCATTCTCTCTATGTGTGTCTACGTAGAGGCAATGAACTCACCTCTTCTATTTACATGAGCGAGCACAGTCTCAAATTGATTCTCAAATTGATTGTAATTATCAATCTCTATCAATTAATACTTTACTGAGATTTAAATAAATCTATTTTCCATAATCGAATCTAATCAACTCTCTCTTAAGGATTTTGTATACAATAGAACTCTATCATATTAAGACTCAAATATCTTTAAAAAATAATCTTACACATAATGCCCCCTCCTACTATCCTAAGAGCTCAGGGCAGCACTCCCTAAACAAAATCAGACATCCGGTTATATACATGGGTTGTGTCCGTATAAATTCTCTATGACTAAGAGTATGATTTCTCATGCTATGTGTTTATACACCTCCTCCTTTCCACATAGTAAATATCGATATCATCACCCCACAACTGGGTGAACTTTGTAAGTTTATGTGTTCATGTGATGGCATTTTTATGCATACTATCGACTACAATAGTGAACGTCACTATCTCTGAAAACCTTGGAGAGAGAAAAAAGCTGGTCATTGAAACTCTGGCACCCTTTGTAACGCATCTACAGGATTCTGTGGTTTCCTAGCAAGTTTTGAGGGGAAATCATCCAATCATGGAATTAAGAGTTTCATAAATGATTATTCGACCTATCAATCTACTGGATACTCTAACTCTGTTGTACTTTATTTTCAAAATTTTGCAGGGTTTTGGTAATGTTGGTTCGTGGGCAGCAAAACTAATCTCAGATGGTGGTGGTAAAGTGGTCGCTGTAAGTGACGTCACTGGAGCAGTGAAGAACAGCAAAGGGCTTGATATTGCAAAACTACTTGAGCATTCCATTGCAAATCGGGGTGTCAAAGGATTTTCTGGTGGAGATGCAATGGATCCCAAATCATTGTTAACTGAGGACTGTGATGTACTCATCCCTGCAGCCCTTGGGGGAGTCCTCAATAGGTTTTTCCCATTTATGCCATCTCTTTTGGGAAACCAAGTCATATAAAAAGTCAGTATGGGATAAACGATGTTATTTCTGTTTATAGGGAAAATGCTAATGATATTAAGGCAAAGTTCATCATTGAGGCAGCGAATCATCCCACTGATCCTGAAGGGGATGAGGTGACAGTCTCCATCGGCCTTGTTAAGGGGGTTCTACCTAGAAGCTGGCACTGATTTTGTTTCTCTATTGCCTTGCAGATTCTTGCAAAGAAGGGTGTACTCGTACTTCCTGATATATATGCAAATTGTGGTGGTGTTACTGTGAGCTACTTTGAGTGGGTTCAGGTAATTTTATCTTAGTCTTTGGACAATCTCCTTGTATGGATACTTAGCACGTAAAAAAAATTAAAGTAAACATCGCTTCTTAAAAAACACAGAAACTACCCAAGAGAATGGGATCCTTGCCATAGATTGCATCCTACTCTTCTGTGCATGTCTAGAAAGATCATATGCGGAGGTGGTAGGATTAGTATTGAGTCACAATTAAACAATCTATAATCTTAATTGTTTGTTATTCTGAATTCTGCTTGGTATCTGGCATGTAGAATATACAAGGATTTATGTGGGATGAAGAAAAGGTGAATTCTGAGCTGAAGACTTACATGAGCAAAGGGTTCAAGGACATCAAGGAGATGTGCAAATCCCACAACTGTGACCTCCGCATGGGAGCATTTACCCTCGGCGTAAACCGTGTTGCGCGATCAACTGTCCTTCGAGGATGGGGAGCATGAGGCTGGAGGTCCCCATATCTTCTTTTACAGGAATAAAAGTTAAGTGAGTCAATGAAGCGTGAGATGTTAAAATGTTCCCTTTATAAGCATCATAATCTTTCCGGAATAAAGAGCTCTTTTCTTCATGTAAAGAACTTGAGAGCTTCTTCGTGTTATCTTTCTATATTTTATGACTACTACTGGTTCGTGAGCAGTATCAGTAATATGGAAAGGACATCCCTAATCCATGGGCATTTTTTTGTTGAAAGCTGCTAGTTTGGCTCTCAACCTGTTGATTAATCAAAGATGATTGTAGAGGAGACTTGGCTTAATCTTTGTGAAGCATTCACTGCGAGAAGGTTAAAACATAATTTAAACTTGTCCCATTCTAGAGAGGATGTAATTTTGACAAAACCCCAAATGTAACGCACCTCATTGTAGTTATTACAAAATCTAGAAGGATTCATCTTTATGGAAAGATAATTATGACATCATTATGCATTTCTTCAGGAGTCCAGATGCATGTGGCACAAAAATGCTTGACGAGGATAAAACTTATAAAGCTAGAATCAGCATTGTCCTTTTATACAAGAAAGATTGTGCTAATAATGACGTGAACCACCCAAGGTTGCAAAAATCGTTAGTCCATACTTGGTCAGTGATGAGCGACCTGGTTAACTCGGGTAAAGTTGATTAATAACAATGTCATTGTCACCCAAATCAATCGAGTCGAAAATTGAGAAAATTATTTAACCACTAAAGAAATCAAACAAATCACGCAGGTGGTATAACTACCTTTATTAACCTGGTATAGCGACCATGGTCGAACACAAGGAACATTGTGATAAACTAGGTAGGTGACTCAAGAAATTGAAGGATTTTTATTCTTTTTTAGTGGTTTTTAATTTTGCAAATTTTAAATTTTGAAAATAAGGCAAGTAAAGACAAAAGAGAAAATGCAAACACACACATCTTTTTGTTTTTTTTGAAATATGATAAAAATGCACAGAAAAATCAAGTAAAAATATTTTTTTGATTTTATAGGGTTTATACGTTTTGTGGATTTTTGGAGAATTTTTAAAGAATTTTGGATTTTTTTTAAATCAAAAACTAAGAAAAGAACTAATCTTGAATAGTGATGTCAGAAAATTCTAAAGTTTGATATTCGCTCAGGTTCGACTCGCTAAAAGTTCAATTCAAATTCGGTTCGAAAATAAACAAACCAAACCTGAACATAAGTTTAGGATCGATTAAATAAATGAGATGAAACTAAAAATCATAGGTTCGCTCAGGTTCTATTCGTTAAAAGCTCGATAAACATAGACACACACGCATACATATTTACAAATCATTATCCGTATAAGTGAACCTTATTTTGAGATAAGTGAATTTTATCCCATGGTAAGTGAACTTTGTCTGGAGATAGTGAATATTTATGAGAGAAGTAGGTTTTATCTCTAATAAACTATCTCAAAATAAATAGTCACATCGTGGTTACAACATCCATCATCAATGTGTTTAGTACTTTTCCCATCTTTATTCTCAAATCAAAAGAACACGTATAAACCTTACTTATCGCACATCCCCACATTATTCTTTATCCTCTTTTGAACGGATATAAACATATATTATAATTATACTTATTCAAAGAAATGAATCCTCATTAATCTATTTTTTTAAAACATGAAGAAGAGTTTGATAGAGAAAAAATTGAATGAATGTTTATTCTAATTATAAACACACACACACACACACACACACACACACACACATATATATATATATATATATCCATTTCTTTTCTTTCACTCCCTTTATTAGAGAATTCTCAAGTTCCATATTCGCTTAGGTTTGATTCGATTAAAAAGAGGTTTGATTCAGATTCAGTTCGAAAATAAACGAACCGAACCTAAAAACAAGTTTAGGCTTGATTAAATAAACACCGAACCTAAAAAATGTAGGTTTGCTCAGGTTCGGTCCATTTACACCCCTAACAGTGAACAACCATGAGTACTTTCAAAAATATAATATCAAGTCATCTTAAAACTTCTGGATGAAATTATAAGAAAATATCTACAAATCAGAACTTAAATCACAATCTTTGAATTTTTATTGAATTTATATGATTTCTAAAAGATTTTTGGTGTTTTACAAATTTTAGGGGTCTATAAAAGATAATGAGATAAAATTTGTAAAGTAGTTAGAACAAGATAAAATAAACGTATAGTAATATTTTTTGAGTTTTTTAAAACATTTTTCTAATTTTTAGGATTTTTATTAGGCAAACAAGGGTTTCTATTTTTGGATTTTTAATAATAGTAAATAAAAGAAATAAATCAACAAAAAATACCTACGTAAAGAAAACACTAGCAGTTACTAAACATGATTTTTAGGGGATTTTTTATTTAGTCTAACATTTATTAGAATTAATAAAAGAGCACAAACATAAAATTGTGAAGAGAGGACCTTTCTACAAATAATTTCACTTCTAGGGCTAAATGATAACATGCAATGAAAATCCAAGGATCCTAGTGCAATTAATCTAGTAAATGCATGCGTTATACGTGATTCAACATTCACAAGGGCTGAAAACCCTGAGATTAGTCGAGGGTCTAAAATGTGTCTCACACAAGGCAGAGACACAATCGTTGTGGCGATCCGCAAGAAACCTTGGTTAGTCAACAATCAACCCATAATTAAATATCAGGCAATAAAGATAGTGTGGATCAAAATTTATTATAAACACTATAATAAAATGTGTATAGTTACAAGCAGAGTAGGGTGTCGAACACAGGGAACACACCAACACTCATATTATTTATAAAGAAATAATATAGGTATAAATGTATATATAATTATGCTAAGTATTTATCAAATAATGTGGGTTTTTATTAAATTTTTTATTTTATTTTTGTTATATATTTTTTGTATTTTGATTTGTTTACTTTCTATTTTTATATTTTTCTTTTTTATATTTTTATATTTTTATATTCTCTTTTTCTTTTATAAATACAATATAGCTATATATGAGAGTATATATACAATATAATCTAGGTTAGATAAAAAATTTAAAATAGTCAAAATAAAGAAAATAATATCTTTTTGTTTTTTAAATGTTTTTTACTGTTTTTCCTATTTATAGAAATTTTTGCTAATGTTTATCTATTTTTAAAGTAAAAAATACCCTAAATGAGGGTTTAATTAAATAGGCTAGATTAAAATGGAGATAAAAATTAGCAAACATAATCAAAATTTCTCCAAATTATTTTTAATTTAAATATAATAATACATAGACAATTTAAAAATAGAAATTAATATTTTGGGAATTTTGTAGCTTTTTATAAAGGTTTTGGAGGATTTTAAAATTTTAAGCATTTCTTTTTATGTTTTTAGTGCTTTTTGGGCTGAAGGTTAATACTACTTACATATGGATAATATATTTTTAGCAAATTTTTCGAAGTAATTTTATAATTTTTTAGATTTGTTAAGTCAAACAGGGGCTGCCCGTGCACTATTTGATTTTTAGAAATAGGAAAAGGGCATAAAATGCAAATATAAATTTATAGCATGAGCATGCATCCATGTACCTACTCTTATTTTTTTGGTAATTTTTGGGGCATGAGAACTATTTTTAATAAATGGAAAACGAATCACAAAAATGGTCATTCTAAGAAGGGTATAATTGCAAATATAAATAAAGGCAAGGGTTAGAGTGCATTTTTACCCAAACTATAACACTTAAATTTTAATTTTGTATATTAAAATTCAATTACAGAAACACGTGAGGGCCTCAATGTAATTTTTACAAGATAAAAGTCCACTTGCCTGTGACTCTAGAGTAGACTAAATTGTAATATACAAAATGTTAAAGGGGTTACATGCAATTTATCCAAAGTTTTTAAACTACATAAGTTATTTAAAGGACCTTTTGATAAATACAAAAAGTGTGGAGGGAGGTTATGCAATTTACCCACTTATACACTGGAATCCAAGCATCCCGGGCTCACCACGTGGCTGATCGAGCTACTCTCTTCACGTATTCCTTCATGGGAAACCAATGGTTCATATTTGATCTGGACCATTGTTCTTGATCAATCGGTGGGGAGGGGCGTTGTAAGAACATGCAAGAAAACCGGTCCAACATGCTTTAATCCTTCGTTTCTTAGGACTTCAGCGACCAAACATGCATCCAACAAGCCCAACAGGTAGCTAGGCCTCCTCTGCGAGCAACGACAAGGTCTAGGGACAGTGAAGCTGCTCGAAATGATTAGGTGAGCTTTGGGTGCCTGGAGCAGCTCCATGTGGGCTCCCAGGTGGTACACGCTTCCTTGGACATGGAAATTAGCACCAAAAGACTCCCGGGTGCGAGGTCTATCTCTTTGACTCTGGGTTTGCATGAATGGAAAGGGGTATGGAATGGAGTGGTGAGCTTCGGCAAGGGCTGCGGATGGAGCTTCGACTCCTTGAATCGAGGTTTGATTCAAGGGGGAGTCGAGGGAAATTGGTGGAGAACGTGAATAGGATCGAGATGGGACGGAAGTCAGGGCGAATAGAGGGTCAGGTCACTCTAATTTTTATCTGGAGCACTAGCTCCAAGAATACGGGGCTTTTTATTTAAGTATTAATCACTTTATAAAACTACGAATTGAAGATGCAGAATGAAAATTACACTAAATAAGTACCTAGGAACGAAGGATCATGGGGCTCAACCGGCCTGAGAGGCCAAGAGCAGAACCGACCGGTGGCGCTTCGGCGGTGAGTTGGATACACCTTCTCCGTTCTCTCTCCTCACTGCCATTCGCGAGTTTCACCTTGCTGTCACCATGGTGAAACTCAAATAAGTTATCTAAGGGGCTAAAGCTCGAAGAAAAGGGATCAAAAGTCCGAATGGGGTGAAGGAGGTTTATTTATAGGCGAAATTTTGGGGATTTTCGAGGAGCGATGGCATGAGATTGGTGGGAGGTTGGTGAAGATGCGAGGATGGGCGTGGATCTGGGTTGAAGAGGCTGCACGATGGTGGTGGTCTCGAGGGTAATGAGTGATTGAGGAAGCGTGGAGAAATTGGCAAAGAGGCGACCTCGTGAAGCTCTAACAGAAGTTAGAGGGTAGGCTGGACAGTTGACCGGCGGTCAACATTGGAACACGCTTGGTTTGTCCACGTGGACCAATCGAGAAATTCTAAGGCAAAAATGCCATGGAAAATGAATAATAAATAGAATTTGATTGTATTATTTTTTGGTTATAAAATAAAAAATATTTCTAATTTTTTGTAGTATTTTATATGTATTTTTATCTATTTATTAGATGTGTTTATTTACAAGTTATTTTTTAGGGTACCTATATAGTTATATTTACTTATGTTTTAGGTATTTTATTTTTATTTTGTATTTTCTAATTTATTATTTTATATGTTATTTTATAAAATTATAAATTATTTTTATATAATTAAATATATATTTTTTTATAAGTTTTTGATATATCATATACACTTAAATAAATAGGTGTTTATTATATAGGTATAGCTATTATATACTCGTCTATATAATTTATATACATATTTTATTTTAGTGTTTTATTTATGTTTTTATTATAGTGTTAATACGTACATATGTTACAAATACTATTTACAAAATTATAAAAAATATAAAATTATAAAAACCTAACTTTCATACTTTAACTCCAAAGAATATGAAACCACCTTCATTAAATAGCTTATTAAAAGTTATATGCAATTAAATGTGATTTTGATACATTCTGAGTTTTTTGGAAGATGTGTCTGTGAAGTTCGGCTTTTGGAATTTTATTTTGTTTATAAAATATACATTGTATATTATTTTTATATGAAACAAATTTTTATTTTTCTATATATTAATATGAACAACTTTCATGTACAAAGTTTCATTATATGAGGTGTAAATAATAAAGATTAAAATAGATCCCAAAAACAATTATTGGCCTATTTTGTAGAGTGACTCATTCTGCATTTTATGTACAATTAGCCACCCTATCTCTCCTTAATTTAGTCCTTATCGACTAAGTCATCATGATGTCTGAGTCTTGGGGCTAGGGTCACTTCAGTGTCCTTGACACTTTGCTCCTTTTCTTTTCTTTCCTTTATTCTTTTATTTTGGTGTTAAATATAATAAACATACATTATTTTATACAGTATTTTTATAAAAATTAATGATCATTTATTTTAATAAATGAATGATACATTCATGCATTTAGCTAGGGTTTAAAGGACAAAATGAAAGAATAAAGGTGATGAAATGGAGATTCATCACCCCCTATACTTGCCTTTGCTAGCACTTAGTAAACACTTATGCCTTTAAGTGCGGAGAAGAAAATAAAGAAAACTAAAGGAAAATAACTTGGAGTAATTTTTTACTCTTAAACTTCTTTTAATAATGGCAAAGTTTGGAGCTCCAAGAAAACCTTTGGATTAATGGTGTGTGCAAAACCGCTTAGAGGTTAGGATTTGTTACACAACGACCTTTAGGTTCCATACTCCTATTATCTAGTCCAATATAAAGCCAGGTCAAAACCATCCTCTCAGTTGCATACTCTTGCTACCTTGAAATGATAGAACCATGCGTGTGAAATTGTTTAGCTCTCCCCACACAAAAACATTGAACTAACAAGGTGTTTGCTCTTCTGATAACTCGTCCTCATGGAGTCAGATATTTCCTTCTAAGGTCAGGTTCTTTTGATCTTTACAACCAAATGGGATAAGAAGATATAAGAATGGGAAGAGAAATGGAAATGTACTAGTGTAGTCTTCATTCCATTGTGAAGTCGGTCAATGTAACAGGATCTTCACCAAGAAGCGGGCTTTTTCCGAAGCTCATATTTTTGGAATTTTTGGTTGAAGGCTTTTTTGGATATTTTCTTTGACTTTGCATAGCATCTGCATTCTTGTTTGTGCCCCGGTGGATATAGCATCTTTTGCTCCATCCACTATTTTGGGGTCTTAGAAAAGTTACGTTGGTAGACCATCCCTCATCCGAAGCATTGTTTCAGTCCATCTCCAGTCTTTAGATATCATTGTTATCAGAAGAAGGGGGTTAGAGTACCGATGTCGGTAATCCCCAAGAATGGTTTTTGAGCCACCCTTGATGAAGCAGCCTTGCATCGTCCCGACTTAGACCTAAAATTTTTCAACAAAACATCTAGTTGAGCTAAGTGTTAAGTGAGAGGTTTCCAGTCAAGACTCACTATCTCAAGAGTCATATGGATGATATGAAGGGTTTTATTTAGCAGCATTGAATTGACTCATCAACATATTCTTATGGAATGTAATGTATTAAATCAAGGTGACCTGAAGTATCTCCAACGCCAATCCTCTATGGGTTCCTATGAAATTAAGTGTATTAAGGTCTACACAAAACTCCAATCTTCATATTTTATTTGAACTTATTCAACATGCTATCTACAATACAGGAAATACTTTTGTAATGAATTTTTCATAATTTGATATTTTTATAGATTTTTTGAAAATATGATGCAAATGTAGAGTTCTTTTAGATTTTGCAAATGTTTTTAGTATTTTGATTTTTGCAAATTTTTTTGTGATTTTTGAAACCAAAAGATTTTGGCTAAAATCTAGGTAAAATATTTACAAGTCGATGCATTTTATACTAACGATAGTGGGGTTTTCAAGAATTTACAGGGGATAATTGATCGTTTTTATACATATAGAGAATTTTAGTGTGATGTACATATTCCTAAAATTTATTTGAAAATGATTATTCAAACAATTTCGAAAACAATAGTCCAAAATAATTTTTAAAATTATTTTTACAAACATTTCATAGATTTGAATATCATTTTGCACAAGTCTTTCATACAACATAGATAGATTTTTTTCAACATGTTTTTGCAAACATTTTCCAAAGATTTGTAAATCATTTTTCAAAAATTTTTATTTCATGCAAAGAAAAGAAGTTTTACAATATATCCTATAAAGGTTGAAAACATTTTATAAAATATTTTTCAAATAATTTTCAAAGATTTTTCACAAGGATTTTCAAACCATTTTTCAAACATTTTGCAAAAGTATCTTCATGTGATTTATTAATCACTATGTACAAAAAATTTGAGGAAAAATAAACAACATTTTTATTAAATAATTTGATGAAGTTGTGTATATATAGTGTTTTAGCCATATTTGTTGAAAATACAAAAGTACGAGTTATGGCTAAATACAAAGTATATATTGACCCACCTATACTTAGCATGAGATTTGTTCTCATAGATCGAAGAGAAAGGAAGACATAACACGTACTAGATATAGAGAATTCTATACTACAATGACTAAATAATAGAAGTCGGTTGTCCCCCCTATAGTTAGGATCAAATTAATCCTAAGTATATCAGTATGTATACCAATGCAGGGAGGGGCGAAGGTGGGAACACGAATAAATGACTAACTCAATGGCTCATCCTGTCTCCCTCTATACTTAGGGTAAAATATCCCTAAGTATAGAAAGAATGTCAAAAGTTGAGGAGACAAGCGAGGGATCAAGGAAGGAGCACCCGAATGTATTCATTCCTCATATACTTAGGATGATCATAAGTATAGCAATGATGTATGGGATGGATATGACTTTTTGGAAGAATCAAATAACAGAAAATGAAAAGAATAAAAGAAGAAAAGAAGAAAATGATGAACTATTCAAAAATATATTTTCTAGTCTCGTCTGCATGAGTGGATGATGTGGATGTGAGTTCTTCTTCATGGACCACATGAATTGAGTCGACCACATACAGAAATGTGTCATGTTCGAAATAAGGCTTCAGGAGTTGTCCGTTAATCACAAATGGTTGTGCATCAGCTGATAGACCGGATATGATGATACTTCCATTGTCACGTACGTGTTTCACTATGAAAGGCCATGTCCACTTGGTCTTCAATCTCCCTCGGAATAGTTTGAGATTTGCATTGAACAAATAAAATTTCTGTCCTGGCTCGAAGGTCTTGCGGTGAATGTGCTTTTCATGCCACTTCTTGACCTTTTCTTTGTACATTGGGTTGTTGTCTTATGCATACTTTCGGAATTCAAGGAGCTAATTCATACCCAACTTTTGATTATTTCCTCTTTTCTCGGGATCCAAATTACATATGTTGATTGCCCATAATGATTTGTGAATAAGTTCCACGGGGAGATGGCATGTCTTGCCATATACTAGGCAGTAGGGAGACATTCCAAACAATGACTTGTATGTTGTCCGATAGGCCCAAAGTACTGAGTCCAGCAACTACGACCAATTCTTCCTATGAGGGTGTACGAGCTCTGCAATATTGTCTTTGTCTCCCTATTTGAACATTCGACCAGACCATTGGAATGTGGGTGGTACGGAGAGGTGACACAATGTTCTATGCAGAATTCCCGTGTCAGCTTCTTCACCTCTCTATTTATGAAGTGGCTAGCCCCATAAAATATCAATATTTTTTTGATCCTGAACCTTGTGATGATGTGATATTTAAGAAACTAGCAGACATTACGAATGTCAGCAGTTCGGGTTGGGTTGGGATAAAATATCAATATTTTTTTGATCCTGAACCTTGTGATGATGTGATATTTAATCGACAATGAGCAGAATATAATTGAATCCCTGACTGTTAGGGAAAGGGACCATGAGCGCAATTCCCCACACGCCAAACACATCTGAAATATGAATATACTTAAGAGGCATTGTGCCTCTCATTCCAATGGTGCTTCCCAGTATCTGAAAGTTAGTACAATGCTTGGCAAAGTCTTCTGAATCTTTGAATAGTGTCGGAAACCAAAGGCCACATTGTAGAACTTTTATTGTCGTTCTTATTCCAGAGTGGTATCCTACTGATTCTCGGGAACGATAGTGTTCAAGGACACTTTGGACTTCCTCTTGAGGAATTCATCTCCTCCAGATGCAGTCTGCCCCCTCTCGAAAAAGATATGGATCCTCCCACTGGTAGAAATGGATTTCTGATAAAAAACTTGTTTCTTTTCATCTTAGGACAATCTTGTGAAGTTTTCTTATGTGAAATATAATTTACAATATCGATGAACAAGGGGAGCGAGGTGATTGACAAAATGGTTACATCCGGAAAAGTTTATATGATAGGCAATAAGTTTGGCTTAGGAGTGTCTGGCTCTGGCAGTCTGGACAAGTGATCGACCTCGACGTTTTAAAATCTAAGTTTGTCATGAATTTTTAAGTTAAATTCCTGGATTAGAAGGATCAATATGAATAATCATGGTTTGGCATCCTTCTTGGATTGTAGATACTTGATGGCCGAGTGATCTGTATACACTATCACCTTGGATCCAAGCAAATGGGATCTGAATTTTTCCAGGGCAAATACTACTGCTAGCAGCTCTTTTTCAGTGACAGTGTAGTTTCTTTGTGATTCATCTAGAGTTATGTTGGCATAGTGAATAACAAATGGAATATGATCTCTCCTCTGTCCTAAAACTTCTCCAATGGCGTAATCAGAAGCATCAGTCTTGATCTCAAATGATAGAGACCAATCCAGTGGTTGAAGGATAGGGGCCTCAGTGATTATTTCTTTCAACTATGCAAAGGCCTAGAGGAGTCTATCATCGATAATAAAATCTATCTCCTTGCCTAGAAGCTCGGTCAAGGGTCAGGTGATTTTGTTGAAATCTTTGATAAATCGTCGGTAGAAACCGACATGCCCTAAGAATGATATGACCTGCTTCAAATTTATTAGTGGCTCTACTTTTGAAATCACCTCCACTTTTGCAGGATCAACCTCCATGCCATGCTTTGAGATGACATGGCCAAGCACAATACCTTCGGTCACCATAAAATGGCTCTTTTCCCACAAGAGTACAAGGTTCATCTCACAACATCTTTTCATGACTCGGTCTAGATAAGATAAACATTGATCAAAGCTTTCTCCGTAGACTTAAAAATCATCCATGAAGACCTCAAGAAAACTTCCAACCATATCTGCAAATACTGCCAACATACATCGCTGGAATGTCGCTGGAGCGTTGCACAACTTGAACAACATTATGCGGAAGGCATATGTCCTAAATGGACAGGTGAAGGACTTCTTCTCTTGATCTTCCATAGCAATGAATACTTGATTATAACCAGAGTATCCATCCAAGAAACATAAATATTTCTTCGCACCCAGTCTTTCTGGTCATTGAAGGGGAGTGGAAAATGGTCTTTCTTGGTTGCTAAATTCTGATGCTGGTAATCTACACAGACGTGCCAAGATGTTGGAACTTTGGCTGCAATATCCTCTCCTTTCTCATTCTAGATCATGGTGATCCTTGACTTATTAGGCACAACATGCAGAGGGCTCACCCATTCGAGTCGGAGATGGGATATATGAATGATGTATCACACCGTTTCATGATTTCATTCATAACAACCTCCCTGAGGTTTGGATTCAATCAACGCTAGATTTCGTGGGAGGGTTTACTATCTTCTTCAAGGTATATGTGATGCGAGCATAGTGAGGGATTTATCCCATGGAGATCTGAAATTTTCCAATGTATGGCCTTGTAGTTTCTTTCGAGAACCTCGAGCTGACGAGATTCTTGTTCCTCGGTTAGTTGTGAATTGATGATTATGGGGAACATGTTCCGTGCACCTGCAAGGAAGGCATACTTGATGTTTCTTGGAAGAGGTTTGAGCTTAGGGGGGGATTGGTTCGACTCAGTGGTAACTTTGGCTATTGTGTAGGGTGAGGGTGTTCTTTCATCTGTTGTGTGTCAACCATTGGCACTGTAGGCTCTAAGTGTAGTGCTACACCGAATTCTTTAATGATTGAATCTTGTTCGCAGAAATTTCAATGATGTCCTCTTGCTCTGCAAAGGACAGGAGGGCATGAATGTATTCATCAGGCAAGCCAGCAAAAATCTCATCTTCAAGGATATTTGAGAACTTGACTGTGTTGTCTAAGCGTACATCTGAGGAGAGGAATGAAAGGGTGTAGATATCATCCATGAAAAGGTTTTGAATCATGTATTTTGGCTAAAAAGTTACAGTCTTCTGTTCGATGTTCTGCTGACTCTTGTCTGATGCAGATGCTGAAGGTTTAGGCACATGGATCGTCTGAATCTACACTTTATCAATACTTGAACAGAATGTTATTTTCCTGATGCTATAGTTCACTGTTGCTTCAAATATTCAAAGGAATGGTCATCCAAGGATTATCGGGGTGTGCAGAAGAGGAACTGAAGTGCCCATATCTAGAACTATGAAATCTGTAGGGAGCTGCATTCCCTGAATGGTGATGACGGCATCTTCGAAAATTCCTCGGGGCCACTTAATGGATGTGTCTGTGAACTACATAATCATTCGTGTTGATTTAAGTCGTCCCAAACTAAATTCTTTGAGCAGTGAAGTGGGCATCATGTTGATTGAGGATCCACTGTCAAGTAGAGTTTGATCGTACTCATGATCAAACATCTGACATTTGACTAATAGAGCCCCCATATCCTCTTATTTATTGGGAGATTACCGATTGCATTTACTGTAGCCACGGTAAGGATGTGCTTCACATTTCTTTCACGAGATTTACGCGGCTTTCTCTTCGAAGTACATGCTTCCTTCATACCTTTCTTGATATTAGGCATGTACTTGATGGCTTTGAGAAGAGGCAAGAACAAGATTTAGAATTATTTCTACCATGTCAGGGTCAGACAAGGAAGTTTTTAATTTTTTAATTTTTTTGGATTTTTTTCATTGCATATGGAAATAGAATATGTACAGAATCAAAAGCAGCAATAGGAATAGTGTTCTTAGATACAACAAAATATGTGCCCACATAATGATGTACATGTGGATGACTAAAATGAGTGAGGTCATCCAGGAAAGGCAGGCATCCAAAATCTTCAGGCAAGGCTCTATCTACTGGTATTGAATAGACTGTATTTTACTAGTTCAGTCTTTGTGTGTAGAAAAGACTAGGGTTGGCTCGTCTTTTATACAAAATTGGATGGCTATGATGCCCTCCTAATTGAAATCAATGGATTGGATTTTATTACAACAATTTGCAACAATAATTAATTAATTTAAAGAAATAAATAAATTGAATAACTTCTCCAATAATTTTAATTATCGTTAAATCAATTAAATATGGAATAACTAGGAAGGACGAGAGCCTCCTTTCTAGTTATGGTGGATGGCCACCATGGATTCCTTCTGCATATGATCGTCCACTCATTAATAGGAACAAAGGGCTCTTATTTCCTTATTGATAAGATTCTCAAATCTCAATATATTTTTCACATGTTTGCAATAACTATTGTTGCTTGAATTTTCATTAAAATAATTCCAAATTATTTTATGATAATTTCAATCATGCCATTGATAATTATGAATCATATTCATCTATCCACTATTATATGTAAATCACATTACACATAATTGTACAATGTGAATCTAATTCACATCTAATTGTACAATGTTAATCCAATTCACATTAATTTAATAAATTGTAAATCATATTTATAATTAAACTCTATATAAGATTATGAATTGTATTCATAATACAAATATAATTATTGTGGATAGTGCTATCAACATTAATCATATATATATGATAATTAAATACAATTTAATTATCTTAGACGCCTCGCTACACATGTCCAAATAACGTGAATCATATCCACGTAATTAATGATAATTAAATATAATTTAATCATCATTATTCTGATGCTGATATATTATCAATAATATAATTATTCTTGAGCTCTTCAAGAACAATGTGCTTTCTCTGTGGATACTTGGAGATAAGGATTGGGCGATTGTATATTCCATGTATAGTAACTTGGATATTGAGATCCAAACTCATATTAGATCTAGAAGACTGCTTAGAGTTTTCTGATCAAGTCAGACAGAATATCTAATCTTCTCATTGCATCTCAATCATATTCAGATCAATGTCCAACATTTGGACCAAGGTTGGATAATCCATCTTTTAAGTGGAGTCACCAAAATCAAAGCATGTTTCATCACTCCCCCGGAACAAAAGTGTCATGGTTAAACAAACGATTACGATCACATCACCCTTGAGTATTCCTAATACCCATACATCCTGCATACATGAAGAACTAGAATAAACCCAAAGTTCTGATCACTTTTTAACTTGTCTTCTTCAAGATTTTATCCTTGAGTTTCTCATTTGATAATTGGGAGTTAGTATCGATCATATTCTTTCCAAAAGCATATATCATACCAACAAATCATGTCATGCTTCCAATGCAAGATGACCATCGCCTGAATTTGGTTGGTCCCAATATCTCATTAGTGAGCTCATGTCTTCCACTCAATAGTGAACCTATATGATCCCTTTGATATATCGTATTACTCATATGCCTTCATATTCACAACAACTCACTGATATGTAGACCTTGATTAGGGCATCTACGAATGGTTTGTCTAATGTACATACTTAGTCATATAGTAATACATCTATCTCCTATCAAAGGATGCGTGCTTGTATTATGATAGCATTTGATATAGTTCGTCGTTATCTCAATATCATTTATTCAACTCTTTGACCTAACTTATCTGACACCTCCAAATCTATATTCTTATTTAGAGGACCTACATCAAGAGGTCAGTTGGATATCAACCTTTGGTGTAAGGATTACCATCTCCTTCTCAGGCTAGAGATCCTTTCTCAATAATCATTTGATGGTGCTAGATGAGTCCTCAATCTAACTTTTTAGATATCATCCAAGCACTAGCCTCTATGATTCAACGATTGAACCAATAGTTACATGAGCATCAAGATGGTAATGGTACATAACCCTAATTGTACTACAGAAACTTATAAGTGCATTCATTCATTAATCTCAGATAGGGAGTGAACATCAATAATTTTTTATTAATATATAAAAGTATTACAATAACATTTATTGTAGAAATGGTTCGTCCTAGGCTCACATGTCCAACAACACCGAAGTATGTGGTCCATTTAGTACAACATGTAACGCGCACCAATATTATATGACACTTATTGATGATCATTTGTGATACATTTTTGTCTTCCTATTACATTACAAATTTGAAACAATTGAAAAGTTCTAAGACTTCATGCCTTTGGTTGAGAATGTAATATAAAGGAAGATCAAATGAATTCAATCTAATCAAGGTAGAAAATACCTCTTAGATGAATTCAAAGAAAGTGGAATAAATTCCAATCTCACTCCTTCATGTACTCATCATCTCAATGGAGTTGTAGAGAGATGTAAAAGAAGCAAGCTGGAAATGGTGAATAAATTCCAATCTCACTCCTTCAGGTACTCATCATCTCAATGGAGTTGTAAAGAGATGTAAAAGAAGCGGGTTGGATATGGTGAGATCAATGATAAGTAAATAACACTTACCTCTTAGATTATGAGGACATGCAGTAGGGACCGTGGCTTATGTCCTAAACAAGATTCCAAGTAAAATCATTATCTAAAACCCCTCATGATCCTTCGTTTGGAACCAATTCAAGTACATGACACTTAGAATTTAGGTGTTAGTTCATACTAAAAATGTGAATGCTAGCAAGCAGGAATCTCACGCTCAAGAGTGATACTTCATCAGATATATAAAGAATGATAATGTAAACCCACTTTATGATCTTGAGCCTCGAAAAATGTTAGCTCTAAATACAATAAATTTCTAGAGGGTGAATTTCTTAAGAGTCGACGTTCATATACCAAAAATGGAAGAGATGATAGAAGATGACAAACAAGTACCACTTAGAAAGAATTCAAGGGTAGTAATACCACTTGAGAGGCATGGATTCCATGTATCTTGTAAGTCTTCCGATGATAGACTTCATATGCTAACACACTAACAAATCATGACATGTATAGAGGGAAGCTAGCAGTAAAGTTTGAAGTAGACTTCATGTATATGAATGGTGTATGGACCTCCGAGGATCCACCTAGATGGGTTAAATCCATTGGGTGTAAGTCGAACTTTAAGATAAAGAGGAAACTCGATGGGAAGATAGAAACTTTCAAGGCATGGCTCATAGTCAAAGGCTACACAAATAAGGCATTGATTATTATGAGACATTTCTCATGTGGCCGTGATGATGAATCTCCATTCATAACCTTTATTCTATAATTTTGACATTTAAATCCTAGTTAAATGCATTATATAACAATATTTTGTACAAAATAACCTCTATTATTTACAATGTAAATATTGTATAAAATACATTATTTAAAGCCAAATAAAAGAACAAAGCAAAGAAAAGAAAAGAAAAGAACAAAAATGAAATACAATAGGTATTGAATGACTTTAAACCCCAAGACCTAGGCATCATGATGATTAGGATGACAAGAAATAAAGTAGGGGAGATAAGTGCCAAAAATTACAATAAAACCTCTAATTATTGATTCCTCAATCAAGGGCTTTTGGGATCTATTTTACTCTTTATTATTTATAACTTAAATCAATAAACTGTGTACATGAAAGTTATATATAAAAATATATAGAAATTTACAAAATTTATTTCATAAGAAAATAATGAACAATGTGCCACATACACTCGGAATAAAGCCAGAATCCGAACATCACATACTTGTATCGTCCCCATTTTGTATAAAAATTGGCCAAACACACCTTCAATTGTATATAAAATTTAATTACCTATTTAACAAAGATGGTTTCATTCAATTTTGAGTTAAGATTTAAAAGTTAGGCTTTAGGCCCTTATTGAGCAATTTATCTAAATAAAATAATCATTTTTTATTCTTTAATTTTTAATTTGTTTATATTTATATATTTTTTAAATATTATTTATAAAATATACATAATTAAAATAAAATAAAAACATTAAAATTAAAATGAAATAAATAAGTAAGCAAAAGCTTATAGATGAAATATACATACATAAACCAATATAATAAATACACCTAAGTATTTAAGTGTACATATTAATTTAGAAAAAAATAATAAAATATATTTATGTCTGTCGAATTAAGTTATAAATGTAAAAGTAATATTAATATATATAATAAAATCCAAAATATAAAATAAAAAAATACATAATATATGTGTAAATATACTTATAAATGTGCATACCAAAAGTAACATATAACAAATACACTCGAAAAATAAAAGAAATCTAATTAAAATAATACATAAAATAATAAATATTTTTAATATCATAGCTAAATATTTATAAATTATTAAATTATTGTCCTGAAGTGGGTGATGTGGACCAATAAGGACCAATCTTCAATTGACCTTGGTCAACTAACCCACTTGCAGCCTAGGTCTGTTAGATCTCATCAATCACCCATATTCCTCAATTTTCCACTCCAATTAAATCACTATTTCACTTCAATTTCTTCTTGACTTTTGACCCTTGATCCATGGTCTTTCACCCAGTCTTCATTCCTTGATCAATGGGTCACAAAATCGAGCATTCTGCCCAAGCCAAGTCGACTTGCACATTTACCTCCTCCAACTTTGATTAGGTTTTGATCCCCTCTAGCTCTCAAAATCCCTGACTTCTCATGCATTGTAGCTTCCTAGTGATATCAGGAGACTTGTAGGACTCGTTGGCGTGGAGGAAGAGGTGTAGAGACAAAGATTCAGGCATCGCCAACCATCCGCGGTAGAGCTCCTCTAGGCTTCTTCATCTCTTGAGGTAGATGCCTAGTTTAAACCTTTTTATTCACCGCTTTCATTAAAATAAAAAAATTGCATTTTTTTTGGAATAATTGAATGTTTTGGAGAAATTGCATTTATTCCATGTTTTCATTAAAATTTTTTATTTTTATATTTTAAAATAAATGCAAAATTCATGTATCATTGAAAAAAATAATTGTAAAACTAAAATATTGTATTTTTTGGAATAATTGTATCATGAAAATATTTTTTCCTAATTCTAAAAAATATTGCATTTTTGGAATAATTGTTTTTTTTGAATAAAACATTGAATAATTACATTTGTTGTTTTTCCATTATATTGTGAACCCACAGACTAAAAATAAAAAACATACAAAGAAAAATCAAAAAATTAGAACCCCTCTCTAACCTAAAAAAGTTATAAAAAATCTTAAAAATCAAAAAAGTATTTTTTTCTCTATTTTTATAACATATATTATATATCAAAATTAATTTTGGAAATTTTTAAGGCTTTATCGATTTTTATATTCCGAAACAATCAAGGAACATATTTTGCTTACTGTTTGACCATTTTTATTCAATTAAACATACAAAAAATAGCAAAAAGTAACATAAAATTCAAAAAAATATATCAATATATAAAAAAGACAAAAAAATTATTTTCTTTATTTTCAATAGTTATGGCTATATTTATATATACTAACCTAGATTATATATAGTTACATTTACTTATATTTATATTATTATTATTTTTAAAAATACCCTATATATTTTAAAACCCCGTAAAAAAGATTGCACTTAGGGTATTTTCCTGATTTTGTATATATATTTATATTATATATCTACTATATATTATATATTATCTATATATCTTATATATACCAATTACTTATACTAAAAAAATAAAAATATAAAATATATAAATTAAAACTTCCAAAAAAGTAAATATTAAAAACCCACAAAAATTCCAAAAATTCTTATAAAAGCACAACAAATTATTATCTTTTTAGCCAACTTGTGTGTTCTATCCATTTCTCTTCAGTGGATTGACCCCTATGCTTGCTTCTATGCATCTCATAACATAGGGTATAATAAATTTTAACTCACTTGTTCTTCATCGTTTGAGCCTATTATGGGTTACTTGTCGATGAGTATTTATTTAAGATGTGTGAGAGGCGAGAGAGCGATCGACACAACAATTCCTGGAACCGACTTGTCGAGCAACACAAACCCTCCAAGATTTGACGCTAGGATCCATCCTTGATATTTCCCTTCATTAAATGGCATCATTACCAACGATCAACGCTTAGGATAGATTTTTGTGTGTTATTTTTGTTTCATTATTTTTTACTTTTATTTTTCCTTCCATGTAAGATAATTATTTATCCGTGCTAATCATTTCTCTATTTTTTCTAGTGAGGGACCTCAAGGAGAAGGCAACTACTTAAATGGTTGAAGCACCTGAGCTACGAGGAGAATGGCTATTCTGCTTGTTAACCACTCGGAGAGAGCACAAGAATGAGAGAGGGATAAATTGGCATAGTAATTTTCTCTTTTATTTTTTTGTGAAAGAGACTCCATTTTTATTTATATTTATTACTGTAATAATACAGGTGGACTTTGAACATTCGGGCCTATTTTACCAAGTGATTATTCCCTTGGGCCTCATTATGTTTTCTCGTGTTTTCTTCGCCTTTATTTTCTTTATTTTTCACGATTTGTGCTTTCTGCCTTTATTTTTATTTGTTTTATGTAACTGATGCCTTATAATTTTTAGGATTTCTTGATCGAGTAACCTAGGTCCACATCCATAATATATTGCATGTACCTATAGTCTATAATTGGATATGGTCAGACTCATATTCGTTCTCCACGATAATAGAAGTTCCTGAATAGGATGATTTCACTGCTTACTTATCATTTAGACTAGGTTTACAAATTCTTTTTTGCATCATGCATGGAGAGCGTTGGAAAGCACTATAAGTCTTTTATTTGAGCATTCATCATATTGGTACAAGGGTCAGATTTCCATCCTTGTGTCACATGCATTGCTTTGTCATTCTCTCCATCTAAATCTTAACACCTATGTCAAAAAGAAAAAAAATCATTAGGTGCTTTGCATTGAAAATACTTAAAATTTTTGAAAACCAAAAAGTAAAATAAGGGGACTGCTAAATAAACTTTGACCTAATTAAGAATCGTAAGAACATCGTTGTTTGGGGTTCACAAAGCCCTCATTGCATTCATGTACATTCCAGATAGAGTGAGGCACGACCCTTAATGTTTAGAGACAAAAACCATATGTGGGTTGTTGAGCAAGGAAATCAAGGTTTTAATTAATAAGAATTAATGATTAGTGTCACTATAACCCAAAAAATCCCTCAACAAAAATCAGTAAAGAAAATGTAGCATGAGAATTGTCTATTTAATTTACCTGTATATCTAACATCAAACTCAAGGAGGTTACAAAAATCCCGTGGGTTATTCTATGTAATGAACAATCAAGGAAAGAATGAAGGAATTCTATGCACACTATGCTTGGTTTTTGTATTTTGGAATTTTTAATTTTTTCTAAATTTAAATTTAAAATTTTTATTTAGTTTTTGATTTTTAGTACATATTTTTTTAAATGTTGGAAAAGATTTTTTATTTTATAAGCAATGGGAAAATGGAAGACAAATTAAAGCACACGAATTCAATCACTATTTTTGTATTTTTCAATTATATCAAAAAATATCTAGAAAATAAAAAAAATATTTTGTGGTTTTGATAAAATATTAATGTTTTTTGTAATTTTTCCACAATTCTTAAGGCATTTAAATAAATAAAAAATAGGGAATTAAATAAACTTGAAATAAAATGAATGTTTTTGGAATTTTAAAATAACAATTAATGTCAAAAATAGAGGAAGTATACACAACGAAAGATATTATTTTATATTTTCTAGAAAGCCATTTTATGTATTTTTTTGGATTTTTACTGGAATTTCTATAAAACGTTTAATGTTTTTAAGGGTTTTTGTGATTTTATGATTTTTATGAAGAATTAAATGCCAAAATTAAGTAATAAATCGAAAGAAGCACTCAAGAATTTTTTAAGTTTTTTTTGCATTTTTTATTTGTTCTTGATTTTAAATGCAAATAGAGAGTTTTTATAGGGTTTTTGGATTTTAATAAATAGAAAAAATAATAAAACTGCAAAATGCAAAATGTAACAAGAACCTATATGAATTTTTGTGGAATTTTAAATGGCGTTTTGGCAGTTATTGTTTGATTTTTAATATGAAAATTTAAATCAAATGAATAGGACCTAAATGCAATTAATTAATATTTACAGATTAAACAATGACAAATAAAGAAGTAGCAGGGCTAAATATATGAAAATCCCAATAAAATATGTACATACCGCTAGATTGGACTAGAGTGTAAATCAAATTGTTTTAGGGTCCAAATAATAACACAAAATCTACAAACAATATAATACAAATAACCCAACAAATCACGTGCTAAACACACACTACAATTCAAGCAGGACTAATATGTAAATAATGCAAAATGCAGGATATAAAATACAATTGTTCAAATAAAAACAAGATAACACGTGTCCTCACAGGTACTTATTTTAAAAAAATAAAGATAATGGCGTAGATGCAATTGTACCCTTAAAATGTTCTGGTGCTAAGGACGGCTGGATAGTATGTGGATTGGATATAACCGTGGAGATTGAAACTTGACTGGAGAGCGTAGATCATATGTAAAGCTTCAATTGTGCAGCTGAGGATTGGGGCTTTTTGGATGGCCATGATTAATTCTGGGGGAGGTGTTCCTAGTCGAAGGGCATTGAGAGGCTCTCTATAAACTGAGAAGCACCTGAACTCTAGAGAACTTTGATTAAGCAAATCTCAATCATTCTCCACCTTAATCAACTTCTGATTGGTGTTGCAGCTTCCTGAGAACCTCCTATATCACTCGGTGGGAACAATGGATCTCGAAGATATTAAGGCGTGGATCTGGGGGTTGAAGAAGGTTCAACTACATGTGAACCCCCTAGGTCTAGCTCCAGTGCTGCTGTCACGATTTGAGACATGTAAATTGAAGCTCGTGCTTGGAGGTATGCTCCGACCAATAAATTAGATCAAAGAATATAGATGATAGTGGATGGATGGAGGTCTCTGGTGAGGTATCGTCGGAGGGGTGACTAGGCCTCAGATATAGAAGAATCCAAGGGTGTTCAGATTGTGGAATAGCCGGAGAATGAGATGGTAGATGTATTGAAGTAGTCAGAAGGGTCGATAATGATCAGAACTCCTACAATCGTGCATATGAGAGGTTGAAGATGTGAAACTGATATGGCGATTCAAATGAAAAATAGTTTAGAGTACTACGAAATGTATAGAAGGGTGGAATCACCACGATCTGGGCTAGTGGCAGAGAGGCAGAGGCATGATGGAAGGCTCCGGTGACGTAGTCGAATCTCGTTCTAAAGGCACTTCGCTCACAGTCCTGAATGTGAGGAATGGTACCTGTCACCTACAACTCTCTATAGAACTTGATCTCAGGGATAAAGATGTCAAGAGGATGGATCAATCACTCGCTGGAGGTGGAGGGGTAGTATTTATAGTTTGAAGTTCGATGTAGGTTTGAATTCGAAATGCTTGCAGATCAAGGCTGGGATGGAGTAGTGGTTAGGTTAGCAACTAAGAGGATTGAATGAACGACGATAATGGAGAAGGGAGCAGGAGCTGTCAGTTATTATGATACATGGGAAAAAAGGGTGAAGTAATGGTAGAAGCGAGATTAGTAGGCCAGTGGCAGAGATTGGATAGTTGAGTGGGTTAACAGACCAGGGTTTGGCCAATCAGAGCACAAGTGGAATACAACGAAAATAGGGAAAATGATAAAATTACAAGAAAATGTAAAATAATTCAATTAGAAATTGAAAATGAATATTTTTATTTACATGATGCAAATAAAGAAATGTTAAGCATAAATCAAAGTTAATTTTAGTGATGTTTACTTAGTTAAATAATATAAATACAAGGATTAAAATAAATACAAGTTGTTTTTTATAGGTTTGTATACCTATATATAGAAGGTTATGATTTTTAATAATTATTTATACAAATATATACATAATGTAATATTTTATTTATTTAGAGTATTATATTTTAAACATATTTTATTTGATTTTTAGGAATTAATTTTTTAGCTTAATTATATAGGTATAGATATAGTATATACAAACTGATACATAGACAATATATACATGACTTTATATTTGTTGAATTTTTATTTTATTATTTTTATTTGTATTTTATATGAGTTAAATACAATATCTTAAATTATTTAAAAATGTAATATTTACAATTACGCACAAGAAAATAAACAATTACATAATACACATAGTACATAGGTATAATTCACAATACAACCCTAATTGGCCACATTTCACTCCTTAATTTGATTTTTTTATGAAATCATCTCTATTATAAAGATAATTAATTTGGAGTGAGTTTGATAACTTCGGAGTGCAGATGAAAAAGATATTGATCTTGAAAGTTTATACTTTATGTCTTTTGGAGAGTGATGTAATTTACATAATATAAAAAGTTTTTATTGATTTTTTTATTATTTGCAAGAGGATTTTATTCGCAAATTTCAAGAAGAAATCAATTTTATTTACAAATAATTTGGTAATGAATAAATTAATGAAAGAGTGTGTGATATAAACAATAATCTACAAGTTATGAATATATACATGTGACAAATTAATATTCTGTATTTTCTAATAGTTAGGCCTTATCTCCCTCTAATTTATTCCTTGTCGATCAGGTCAAGTATTGAGCTTCTCTCAAGCTCTCGTTTAGCCTACAATCTCTTATTTTCTTTATTTTCTCTTTATTTTTATTATTTATTTTAGGTTAAAAGAGTGATAAATATACAATATTTACACAAGAGTTAGAGTTAGTAAAAAATGAAAATAGTGATATTTACATGTGTTTTATAAGGGATTCTAAGCTAAAATAAATGAATAAAGATGATGAAATGCATATTCATTAGTGGCTACCTTAATTATCACATGGGTCCTGTGAAGTATTGTCACTTCTATCGTACTTAGACAAGTAGGACCTTATCGACAACATTGCTCTACCCATACGTAGAGCATCCGACTTGATCTGAAGTATTTAGCATAGGCCCCACCCTCACGAGGGTACATGTCTCATCTTCTTGAGGTAAGTAGTGGTTTCACCTATCAGCCTCTCTCTCTATTTCGTTGGTTGAGTATCCCCCAGGACTGATATTGAGGACCTTAAAAAGGGTAGATCACATGATACAATTGATGTGGAACAAGTGCGGGGATACTTTCTTTGCAGTACACGCTCTCCTTTAGGGATAGCCACTTAAGTACGTGTGACATGTTTTGCCTGAATCACAACTCTAAAACTGAAAAGATAAAAATAGTCAAACCTTCGTGGCTTCGCATTGGGTTGAGTTGGTGAATCCATTTTGTTGCTATTTGTTTGATTTATATTAGGTCCAAAGATCAAAATATCGTGCCTTTGTGCCATTTTGTCATTATTCCTCCTTTTCATACTTCTCTTTAACCACCACTCATCACGAGCCTTCTACTATTTTACAATCCTTTTATTTCTTTTTAATCATTGTATCTTTCATCCATCATAACACTTATTTTTACTTCAAGATGTCGACTCCAGGATGATTTGATTAGGACTCCAACGACATTCACATCAATCCTTGAGTTCGATAGATCCAATAATTTGAGGCGATTCCTAGGTATATGGCTTAGACTCCGTGAACCACCCTCAAAACTCCTTACTTCTTATACCTCCAAAAGACCAGAAAAACTCTCTTCCTGAGTTCTGTCCTTTTTGGATGGAGATTGATTTCACTCCATATACTTCTCCATCCATAATAAAATTCAGAAATGATCCTAATTATGAATTATTCTCTACATCTAGTGCATGCATGTAAAATGATTGGGATATTTCCCAATGCAAATCTAGACCTTGATCTGGAGACCGCTTCTTCACAGTCTGAATCAGATATGGCTCGAACATGCCAAGAGAATGGACCACATCTCCCCAGCACAGAACAAAACAAGGAGTAGGTCACAAACCATAATGAGGTTAACAGTTAGTTCTTGTCCTCATACATGCCAACCAACAAAAATTGACCGACCAAGCTCTCATGCATGTTGCCTTCCATGATATGTTAAATGACCAGAGGAGAAGGTCAGAAGAGAGAGAAGGAAATCCAAGAGGAGGTGAAGATAATATCCATGGTAATGGTGATGAAACCATTATGTAGATGGACCTCATTGAGGTGAGAGAGAAGAAAGGAGAGGTTAGCCCAGTCCCACCTTGAAGCAGACGCACAAACCCTAAGGCCGGTGACATTACTGAGTGGATTAAATCCCACTGATCCATGGGCATTTTAAGTTAAAGCCGTAACTTCTTTCAATTATCCCGAGCTTCCATGAGAATTCAAATGAGGAACGCTACATCCATTTGCAGCATTTTGGCCGCATCTGTAGTACCACACACTACCCCAACACCTCGCTAGGTGTAGTCAGATGATCACCTTCCCATTCAGCCTTCAAGTCAAGTCTCTCTATTGGATCAACCAATTGGGGAAGGTGGTGATGACTTGGGAGGATTTGAAGTCCACAACCCTACACAAATATTACTCTCTCGACCATCTCAATCTCATGGTTAAAGATTGCCACCATCTCCCAAATACCCTAAGAGTCCATCCATGAGCCTGGGAGCATTTTAGGGATTTGATTACGAAGTGCCCCAACCATGACATAACGAAGATCGGCATGGTCCAACATTTCTTTGAGTTTCTTATAGAAAAAAGTCAACATCTGGTAGACGCTTCTTGTAGAGGTTCTCACTTCAATAAGGACGAGGACACAATATAGAAGATCTTTGAGGAGATGGTCGAAGGGGAGGTCACACTTTCCTCATCTCATTCCTTTCAGATTTAGCCACTAACATAGATACTCCACAGGAATATCAATATAGAGGATACCCCATAAGTGAATAAGTGGGAGAACTACAACCTCTGCATCATTGGGAGTCACCTGTCCAAAGTGGACATTATTGAGAAGAGGATGCAAGACCTAGAAAATCTCCTTGGGATCGAGCAATGAAGGAAGGGCCCGGGAAAGCATAACATCATCACCAAGAAGTTGGAGCTGCTGATGAACACCATCAGTTCCTGCAACATAGTGGAAACTGCACCTAAGCATCCAGATGAGAAGAAGGAGCATATAGTTTAGCATCCATCTTAGCTGAGTCCGAGCCAACCTCCTGGCCAACACGTATATTACATGCAGACACCCAAGATGCATCAACCACAACTGCATGCACAAATGGTGGTCTACCAGCCACTTTTGTTCCAGCCTTAACACATCAAGCCATGCTCCCCACCTCCTCCACTCATTCATTAGGTGAATGGTGTCTATAGAAGTGATAAATAGCAGACCCATCCTCAATGATAGCCACAAGGTCCGCCCAATGCCAACCGTCCATTTCACCGATAACAAGGAGGGTGGAACTACCAGCCCAACCCAACCCATCAGCAATAGCCTCCGTAGCAAGGTTACACCTGGATGCAGAACAACTACTACTAGCAGTCCGGATACCATCATTAATAGTACCAACATCCAACCACTCCTTTTCATCAATCATCCTGTTAGTGCTACCAATAATACCCTTCTCTTCCTCCTATTCCAAAGTATTCTTAGGGATAACACCAGCAACCTCTGTACTATTAGTAGAGTCACCGACTGCATCAAGATGAATCCTCTTAGGTTTCCCTGGTCAGCCTTACACTTGACTATCAAGCCTAGATAATCAAGAAAACGGCTAAGATGAGCTCGAGTTCCTTACAACCTCCAAGAAAGCCATTCTGACCTAGGTTGAAGCAAATCTAAATAACTTACATCGCGAGGAGTAGATAGCTTGTAGTGTTCAACCCAAATTAGGTAGAAATGATATTGTTTAATATGATGTTTAACTCTCATGAGAAGTAGGGAACTTAAGCTGTCTACAACTATAAAAAGGAAAACAAAAGTGTCTGATGGTGAATATTTAGTCAATCCAACCGTTGGGCCAGAGATTTTTTGGATGCAGCACCACCTGCACCAAAAATGCAAAAAATGATGAAAATTAAAAAATATAAAAAGATAATAGCAACCAAGATGAACCCATGCCCGTGAAGGAGAAGCCGACCACTACCACAACAACCAAATTGGAGCTAGCTGAAGGAGCCAAGACTACATAATTTCTAATCAACAACATGTATATAATTTTTCACATTTTTGCCATCTACCTGTAAATCATGATATGGACATAATTTTACAGCAAATAGTTTCTTCTGATGTAAATATTCCTTTTTCTCAAGCTATTGCAAAGTCTTATTTTTAAAATGCCTTTGTTGAAAGCCATGGAGTACATACCAGTTGTGAAAAGAGAACATAAAGAGGTATGTACCACAAAGCATCTGAACAGAAGAAGGAGATATAGAAAACTGAAGGCGCACATTCTAACCATTGCTACTATTATCAACTTTAGCACTCTCTCAAGCAAACAGAAAGACAAGGGAGCACCATTTGCGCGATGCCAAATTTTCAACCAAGAGTTCAAGCGTACACTGCTATATAGTGGATCATCGATCAATTTATTGCCTTTTTCTCTGCTAAAGGAATTTGGAGAAGGGTCTCTCATGCCCACAAAGGTGAATCTGCAGTTTCTGAATAGATTCGTTAAGAGATCCAAGGGCATGTTGGAAGACATCATCATCACAGTCTAAGGGATGCAGTTCTCTATGGATTTAATTATACTTGATATGGACACCTCCACACCTATGCTCCACACTTCAATCATCCTCATTCGATAGTTGTAGATTATGACACTGGAGAGATTATATTCCTCTCCAGCGGCAACAAAGTTCCGATGGAGATGGTTCCATAAGCAAACCAACTAAAGTGGCATCTATTACGAAAGTGCTCGAATCGCATGACAAAGAAAACTATGAATTTATAGCTGAGATCGAAGATATAGATTTGTTAATAGATGGCAATGAAAGACAAGCATTCCTCTCTCTGGAAGAGGGTCTAGAAAGTGTAGTTGAATTTCCTGATCAGATTTAATGATGAGATCTTTGCTGGTGGATATTTTGAAATGTTCGAACAATCATCATCATCTGAGCGAGAATAATTTATTGTAGACTTGTGTGATGTCCTAATTTATTTGTCAGAATGTAGAATGATCGAAAATAAACAATCGAAAGAGACGACATCTGTTATAGTTGTTCAAGTCACACCAAGCCGACTCCTTCTCACCTAGAGCTAAAACATCTTCCTTCCAACAAGAATTATTCCTTCCTTGTGGGTAAAACATACTTGCATCTGGTCATTATTAATTCACATTTTACCGAAAAATAAGAATCGCATCAGCTTGAGGTTCTTGAAAGAAACCACAAGGCAGTTGGCTTGAATATTACGGATCTCCATGGTATAAACCCATTATTATGCTCACATCATATCTATCTTGAAGAAATAACAATACCTGTTAGGAATTTCAGAGAAGTCTGAATCCAAACCTGTAGGAGGCGGTCATGAAAAAGATTACAAAGTGGTGTGATGTATGATTTATCTATCCCATCTTTGACAACAAATGGGTGAGTCCCTTGCACATAGTGCCCAAGAAATCAGGGATCACCATAGTCACCAATGATAAAGGAGAGGAGATTCTGACCTGAGTACCGACCTCAGACACGTCTGTGTAGACTACAAACATCTGAATATTACAACCAATAAGGACCATTTCCTATTGCCATTCATAGAACATATAGTTTAAAGACTGACTGTGAAGAAATACTTCTACTCCTTTGACAACTACTCCAGGTAGAACTAAGTTGCCATCGCTCAAGAAGATCAGGATAAGACTACATTCACCTCGTTCAAAACGTACCTTTCTACAGAATTCCATTTGGATTATGCATCGCACCTGCTACAATCAAAAGATGCATGTTGGCGGTATTTTTTGATATATTAGGAAGTTTTCTCGAAGTGTTTATGGATGACTTATCAGTCTATGGCGATAGGTTTGATCTCTTGGATATTTAGACTTAGCTCTAAAAAGATGTTGTAAGGTGAACCTCATACTTTCATGAGAGAAGAGTCTTGTCATGGCAATTGAGGGAATTGTACTAAGTCACATCATCTCCAAGTGTGCATGTAGGTTGACCCATCTAAGGTGGATGTTATTTCCAAACTTAATCCACCTATTAATATGAAGTAAGTTCGACCATTTTTGGTGCATGTTAGCTTTTATAGAAGAATCATTAAATACTTTAGCAATATTTACCAACTGTTGAGTGAGTTGCTTGGAAAGGTGGTTGAATTTGTGATCGATGATTGGGTCCTCCAATCCTTTAATTTGTTAAAGGATCTTATCACACATGCGCTTGTCCTCTAGCCGCCTGATTGGTCCACCCTTTGAGATCATAACAAACACATCAGATTTCACAGTGGTGTTGTGTTAGTATAAAGATGAAATGGGCTACCATTTGCAATTCATTACACTAGAAGAACACTTGATTAAACTCAGAAGAATTATACAGTAACAAATAAAGAGATGCTAGCCATGGTGTTTGCCATGGAGAAGTTTAGACCGCATCTTCTCAGATCTAAGGTTATTATTTACACTGACCATTCTACCATCAAATACCTATAGATCAAGAAAGACACCAAGCCTCATCTAATTCGTCGGATTCTTCTACTTCAAGAATTGGACTTGGAATTTCATGATAAACTAGGTGTTAAAATGGTGGTGGCAAATCATCTTTCAAGAGTAATTGAAGTAGAGACTACTGAGTAAAACTTCATTCTGATTAAAGAGACCATTCCAGATAAGAAAATATTGTTTATCTCCTCTCCCCCATAGTATGCAGACATCGTCAAATATCTTTTCTCCATCAAGACTCTGTCAGGGTAGTCGAAGATCAAAGTTGACAAATTATTGGCTGACATTCACTTATACCAGTGAGAGGATCCGGAACTATTCAGAGAAGGAACATGTTGCATCTGGAGGAGGTGTGTACATTAGGAGTAAATAATAGGTGTCCTAGACCACTATCACAAGCTTGAAGTCGGTGGACACCATTCTGGAAAGAGGACACCATCAAAAAGTACTCCAATGTGGCATTTGGTGGCCAACTTTATTCAAGGATGCAGATGATTATGTTAAGAAATATACTGATTACTAACGAATGGTTAGAAATATCAACATGAGAAATACGATGCCTCTGAAATATATTCATATATCTAAAATCTTTAACGCACAAGGCATTGATTTCATGGGCCCATTCCTAAATATTTAGAACATTGAATACATCTTGCTGGCTATAAATTATGTAAGCGGATGGGTGGAGGTATTTCCCTCTCAAATCGCATAAAGCCACACCATTTGTCTTTTCTTGAACGATAACATAATCTCATGATTCCGGATTCCCAAGATTCTTATATCTTATGGGGGGGGAGCTACTTCATTAATAAGGAGGTCAAGAAGTTGACTAAAGAATATGACATTGAGCATTGTGTTGCAATGTCATACCACCCACATTCAAATGGCTTGGCCGAATGCTCCAACTAGAAGATCAAGACTATCTTGCAGAAGCTTGTACGTCCAGAAAGAAAGAATTGGTTATAGCTAACTGATTCAGTTCTTTGGACTTACAGAAGAACATACAAGTCTCCTCTAGGCATGTCTCCTTACCACCTTCTTTATGGCAAGCCACACCACTTTCCCATGGAGTTAATTCACAAATCACTTTGGGCAGTGACATATGCCACCTTGATTACGGGAGAGCCAGTAAAAATAGAAAAGTTGATATGAACCAGTTGCTTGAATTTAGAGACTATGTATATGACAACAACCTGATGTACAAAGAGAAAGTCAAACAAAATGGCATGATAAACACCTCCACAGGAAGATGTTCGAACCTAGACAGAAGGTATGGTTTTATTATGTGAAGTTGAAAACATTTTCAGGGAAGTATAAGAGCAAATGGATTGGGCCATTTATTTTGAAAACTTTGCATGACAACGAGAGTTTATTGATATTTGAATTGTCACCTGATGCATGACAACAACAATGGATAGTTGTTGAAGCCGTATATAGAGAATGACACATTCCTTCCCATTGTCGATTCTATTGATGTTGTGTTTCAAGATGAGCTCAAGAGTCCAAAGGATCAGACACTTAAGCAAAAAATCACAAAAATAGTTTTTTTATTCTTTTCTTTTATTCTTTTCTTATTTTCCTTTTCAATTTTCAATTCTTCCGAGAAAATGTTAAACCCTTTCATTATTGATATACTTAGGACAAACTTTGTCCTAAGTATAGGGGGTTAGTACCTTGAGTTGTTCATTTTGTGATCCCTAACTTGTATCCTCAACTCTTTGGATATTTTACCCTAAGTATAAGGGGATACATGTTGAGCTGATGATTTCATACATTCCCAACATTGATCCTTCCTATCTTGTGTACAGTCGGCTATACTTAGGATTATTTTATCCTAAGTATAGGGGGGATAGTCAGCTTCTCATTCTTTGTTATAGTATAGAATGTTTTATACTTAATATGAGTTATGTCTTCTTTTTCTCTCCGATCTATCAGGACATAGATCAAGCTAAGTATAGGAGGAATGCATATATGATGTATATACTTAAGCAATAACTCGTACTTTCGCATTTTCAATAATACGACTAATTAATAAAACACACTAAAACTATTTGTCAATACAATCAATAAATTGAATTAAAAATGTATTGAAAATTTTTTGAAAAACGGTTAGGAAATATACTGAAAAATCCTTTTGAAAACTATTTGGAAAACTTTTGCAAAATGTTCTCAAATCTTCATAAAAATCTCTTTGAATTGTGTAAATAAAATCTTTTTGAAAATCTACTTGCAAATGATTTGAAAAATGGGTGAAAATACTTCGAAAAATCTTTATATATTGTTTGTAAAATATTTGCAAAATTATTTTCAAGGTATGTAAACATTTGTAAATTTTTTTGTCAAATTATTTGCAAAAAATAAGTTTTTAAAATGTTTGCGAAAAATATTTTCAAATTTTTTGAGAACCTTGTGTAAATAATAACTCAAATAAGACTCTTACAAAGTTTATAAAGCTTATATATAAACCCTGTAAATAATTAATAACTCTCAACTTGTAAATAACCTGTGTAAAATACACCATCACCTTTGTAAATAAAGATGCACTCTTATATAAATAGTTGTACACAGTTCTTCTGTAGACCTTTATTTAAAACCTATTAAAATCTGCAAAATCAAAAATCCAAAAATATTTGCAAATATATCTTTTCAAAAACCTGCATAAAAATTTGCAAAACATTTCCAGAAATCCATAAAAAATCGAAATATAAAATTGCTTTACAAAACAATTTTCTCTTGCATTGTACATAGTATTTACATTTTATGGAATGATGGAGATAATTGAACAATTCTAATTTAAAGTCTAAAGATTGGAGCTTGGTATGGACCTTAATGCACTTAATTTCAGAGGAACCCACTAAGGAATGGATTCAGGATACTACAGGTCACCTTGAATTAATTCTTTAGGTTCCATAAGACTATGTTCATGAGTCGATTCATTGTGTCTAACTCGAACCCTTCATATCATCCGTAAGACTCTTGAGATAGTGGCTTAACTAGAAACCTTGCACCTAACACTAATCTCAACTCAGATGTATTGATGAAAATTCTTGGAGTCTGAGTCACATTGATACTAGGCCGCTTCGTTAAGTGTGGCTCAGGAACCATTCTTGGGTATTGCCAAAATCAGTATTCTAACCCACTTATTCTATAGCCATTATATCTAAACACATGAGATTGGATTGCGATAATGCATTGGATAAGGAATGCTCTACGGGCGTAACTTTTTCGAAGACCCCAAAAAATGAGCGGACTAAAAAGATGCTATATCCGTTGGGGAACAAGCAAGAATGCAAAGCAATGCAAAGTCAAAGGAAAATTCAAAGAAGAAGCCTACATCAAAAATTCCACCAAAAATGAGCTTTAGAAAAAGAATGCTTCTTTGTGTAGACTTGGTTACACCGATCGAGCTTCACAAGGGAATGAAGACTACACTAGTCCATTCCCAGTTCTTTTCACATTCCTCTAGCTTCCTCCCCAACTCGATTGTAAAAACTAGTGGTACTTGACCTTAGAAGAAAATATCGATCTCCGTAAGGACAAGCTACCAGGAGAGCAGATTCTTTTATAATTAAGTTATTTATCTGGGAAGAGCTGAAAAATTCGTACACATGAATATGTCATTTCAAGGTATCAAGAGTATGCGATCGAGAAGATGGCTCTGACCTAACTGTGAAGAGAACTGGATGATAGGATTATGGAACCTAAGGGCTATTGTGTCACATTTCCTAACCTAAGGGCTCTTACTCCTTATGGTACTCCTCATCTCAATGGAGTTGCAGAGAGATGTAAAAGAAGCAGATTGGCTATGGTGAGATCAATGATGAGTAAATCACACTTACCTCTTAGATTATGGGGACATGCAGTAGGGATCGTGGCTTATGCCCTAAACAAGATTCCAAGTAAAATCGTTATCTAAAACCCCTCATGTTCTTTTGTTTGGAACCAAACCAAGTATATAACACTTATAATTTGGGTCGTTAGTTCATATTAAAAATGTGAAGCTAGCATGCAGGAATATCACGCTCGTGAGTGATATTTCATCAGAAATATAAAGAATGACAGTGTAAACCTACTTTATGATCTTGAGCCTCGAAAAATGTTAGCTCTAAATACAGTAAATTTCTAGAGGGTGAATTTCTTAAGAGTCAAGATAATAATGATGTCAAAGAACTCATTGAGTCTAGTCAGACTAGTGAAGTTCATATACCAAAATGGAAAAGATGATAGAAGATGACAAAAAAGTACCACTTAGAAAGAGTTCAAGGGTAGTAAGACTACTTGAGAGGTATGGATTCCATGTATCTTGTACGTCTTATGATGATCGACTTCGTATGCTAAAGCTTTAGCAGATCATGACATGTATAGAGGGAAGCTGGCAGTAAAGTTTGAAGTAGACTCCATGTATAGGAATGGTGTATGGACCATCGAGGATCCACCTAGATGGGTTAAATCCATTGGGTGTAAGTGGAAGTTTAAGAGAAAGAGGAAACTTGATGGGAAGATAGAAACCTTCAAGGCATGGCTCGTAGCCAAAGGCTACACAAATAAGGCATTGATTATGATGAAACATTTCTCATGTGGCCATGCTAATGAATCTTCATTCATAACCTTTATTCTTCAGTTTTGACATTTAAATCCTAGTTAAATGCATTATATAACAATATTTTGTACAAAATAACCTCTATTATTTTCAATGTAAATATTGTATAAAACACCTTATTTAAAGCCAAATAAAAGAATAAAGAAAAGAAAAGAAAAAGAACAAAAGTGAAATACCTTAGGTATTTAATGACCTTAAACCCCAAGACCAAGGCATCATGATGATTAGGATGACAAGGAATAAAGTAGGTTAGATAAGTTCCAAAAAATACAATAAAACCCCTAATTATTGATTCCTCAATAAAGGACTTTAGGGATCTATTTTATTCTTTGTTATTTATACCTCAAATCAATAAATTTTGTACATGAATGTTGTATATAAAAATATATAGAAATAAAGAAAATTTATTTCGTAAGAAAATAATGAACAATGTGCCACAGATACTCAGAATAAAAGCCAGAATCCGAACTTCACATACTTGTATCGTCTCCATATTGTATCAAAATTGACCAAACACACCTTTAATTGTATATAAAATGTAATTATATATTTCAATAAGATGGTTTCATTCAATTTTGAGTTAAGATTTAAAAGTTAGGCTTTGGACCCTTATTAAGCAATTTGTCTAAATAAAATAATCATTTTATTTATTCTTTATTATTTAATATGTTTATATTTTTATAATTTAGTAACTATTATTTATAATATATACATAATTAAAATAAAATAAAAACATTAAAAATTTAAATAAAATAAATTAGTAAACAAAAACATATAGATGAAATATACATACATAAACCTATATAATAAATACACCTAAGTATTTAAGTGTACATATTACTTCAGAAACAAATAGCAAAAATATATTTATGTGTATCAAAGTAAGTTTATAAATGTAAAAATTATATGTATATATGTAATAAAATCTGAAATATGAAATAAAAATAAATACATAATATATATGTAAATATACCTATAAATGTGCATACAAAAAGTAACATACAACAAATACACCTGAAAAAATGAATAGAAACCTAACTAAAATACTACATAAAATAATAAATATTTTTAATGTATAAACTAAATTTTTATAATTTATTAAATTATAGTACTGAAGTGGGTGACGTGGACCAATAAGGACCAGTCTTCGATGGACCTCGGTCAACTAACCAACTTGCAGCCTAGGTTTGTTAGACCTCGTCAACCTCCCATATTCCTCAAATTTTCCACTCCAAATATATCACTATTTCACTCCGATTTCAACTTGAATTTTGACCCTCGATCCATGGTCTTTCAGCTAGTCTTCATTCCTTGATCAATGGGTCATTGAATCGAGCATTCTGCCCGAGCCAAGTTGACCTTGCACATTTACCCCCAGCCCCCTCCAACTTTGATTAGATTTTGATCCCCTTTAGCCATCAAAATCCCCGACTTCTCATGCATTGTAGCTTCCTAATGATATCATGAGACTCATAGGACTCGTTGGCATGGAGGAAGAGCTACGGAGGCAAAGATTCAGGCGTTGCTGACCATCCATGGTAGAGCTCCTCTAGACTGCTTCATTTCTTGAGGTAGATCCCTAGTTTAGACCTTTTTATTCACCGCTTTCATTAAAATAAAAAAAGTACATTTTTTAATAATTGCATTTTTTGGGAAAAATTGCTTGCATTTTTTGGAATAATAGTATCATGAAAATATTTTTTATTCCTAATCCTAAAAAATATTGCATTTCAGGAATAATTGCTTTTTTGGTAATAAAAATGGAATAATTACATTTTTTGTTTTTCATTATATTAGGAACCCACAGACTAAAAATAAAAAACATATAAAACAAAACCCAAAAAATTGGAACCCCTCTCTAACCCTAAAAAGGTTATGAAAAATCATCAAAAATCAAAAAAGCATTTTTATATATCTTTTATAACATATATTATATATTATAATTACTTTTGGAAATTTTTAAGGCTTAATCTATTTTTAAATTCCAAAACAATCAAGGTACCTATTATTGCTTACTGTTTGCCCATTTTTATTCAATTAAACATACAAAAATAGCAAAAAAGTATAATAAATATCACAAAAATATATTATTATATAAAAAGACAAAAAATTTATTTTCTTTATTTTCAATATTTATGGCTATATTTATATATACTAACCTAGATTATATATAGTTATATTTAATTATATTTATATTATTATTATTTTTAAAAATACCCTATATATTTTAAAACCCCTTAAAAAGATTGCACTTAGGGTATTTTCCTGATTTTGTATATATATATGTATATTATATATCTACTATATGTTATATATTATCTATATATCTTATATATACCAATTACTTATATTAAAAAATAAAAATATAAAACATAAAATATATAAATTAAAATTTCCAAAAAAAGTAAATATTAAAAACCCACAAAAAATTTCAAAAATACTTATAAAAGCACAACAAAATATATTATTTTTTAGCCAACTTGTGTGATCTATCCATTTCTCTTTTGTGGATTGACCCCTATGCTTGCTTCTATGCATATCATAACATATGGTACGATAAATTTTAGATCACTTGTTCTTCATTGTTTGAGCCTATTATGGGTTAATTGTCGATGAGTATTTATTTAAGATATGTGAGAGGCGAGAGAGCGGTCGACACAACAATTCCTCGAATCGACTTGTCGAGCAACACAAAACCTCCAAGATTAGACGTTAGGACCCATCCTTGATATTTCCCTTCATTAAATGGAATCATTGTTGAGGATCAACATTTAGGATAGATTTTTGCGTGTTATTTATGTTTCATTATTATTTACTTTTATTTTTCCTTCCATGTGATATAATTGTTTATCTGTGCTAATCGTTTCTCTATTTTTTTCTTGTGAGGGACCTCAAGGAGAAGGCAACTTCTTAAATGGTTGAAGCATCTGAGCTACAAGGAGAATGGCTATTATGCTTGTTAGCCACTAGGAGAGAGCACGAGAAAGAGAAGGAGATGAATTAGCATACTCATTTTCTCTTTTATTTTTTTGAGAAGGAGACTCCATTTATATTTATATTTATTATTGTAATAATACATGTGGACTTTGAACATTCGGGCCTATTTTATCAAGTGATTATTCACTTGGGGCTCATTGTGTTTTCTCGTTTTTCTTCGCCTTTATTTTCTTTGTTTTTCGCGATTTGTGCTTTGTGCCTTTATTTTTATTTGTTTTATGTGATTTATGCCTTAGATTTTTAGGATTTCTTGATCGAGTAACCTAGGTCATCCCTAATGTATTGCATGTACGTATAATCTACAATTGGATCTGGGCAGACTCAAGTTCGTTCTCCATGATAGTAGAAATTCATGCTTAGGGCAATTTCACCGCTTATCATTTAGACTAGGTTTACAAATTCTTTTTTGCATTACGCATGGAGAGCGTTGGGAAGCACTATAAGTTTTTTATTTGAGCATTCATCATATTGGTACAAGGATCAGATTTCCATCCTTGTGTTGCTTGCATTGTTGTGTCATTCTCTTCATCTGAATTTTAGCACCTATCAAAAAGAAACCAAAAAACCATTTGGCGATTTGCATTGAGTAATACTTAAAATTTTTGAAAACCAAAAAGTAAAATAAGGGTACTGCTAAATAAACTTTGACTTAATTAAGAATCATAAAAACATCATTGTTTGGGGTTCACAAAGCCCTCATTGCATTCATGTACATTCCAGATAGAGTGGGGTGTGACCCTTAATGATTAGAGGCAAAAATCTGGTGTGGCTGTTGAGCAGGGAAATCAAGGTTTTAATTAATAAGAAACAATGATAACTGTCATTGCAACCCTAAAAATCCCTCAACAAAAATCAATAAAGAAAATGTAGCAAGAGAATTGGCTATTTAATTTACCTGTATAGCTAACATGATCAAACTCAAGGAAGCTACAAAAATCCTGAGGGTTATTCTATACAATGAAAAATCAATGAACGAATGAAGGAATTAAATGCACACTATGCTTGGTTTTTGTGTTTTGGAATTTTTAATTTTTTCCTAAATTTAAGTTTTATATTTTTTATTTAGTATTTTATTTTTAATATATATTTTTTTGAAAATTTTGCAAAACATTTTTTATTTTAAAAGCAATGGTAAAATGAAAGACAAATCAAAGTACACACATTCAATCACTATTTTTTTTTATTTTTTTAATTATATCAAAAAATATCTACAAAATTAAAATAAAATTATTTTGTGTTTTTTTTATAAAATTTTAATGTTTTTTGTAATTTTTCCATATTTTCCATAATTTTTAAAGCATTTAAATAAATCAAAATAGGGAATTTAATAAGAGGAGTGATCCTATGAGAGCAAAAAAAGTGAGAGCATGAGAGCATGCATTCTGGACCACATGATCCTGTCTTCTCTCTCCTGGTCTTCTCTCTCCTAGTTGGATCATGTGGTCCAGAATGCATGCTCTCATGCTCTCACAAATTTTGACTCTCATAGGATCACTCCTCATTAAATAAATTTGAAATAAAATGAATGTTTTTGGAATTTTAAAATAACAAGTAATGTCAAAAATAGAGGAAGTATACACAATGAAAGATAGTATTTTATATTTCCAGAAAGCAATTTTATGATTTTTTTGGATTTTTACTATAATTTCTATGAATTTTTAATGTTTTAAGAATTTTTTTATTTTATGATTTTTATGAAGAATTAAATGCTAAATTTACGTAATAAATCAAAAGAAACACTGAATAATTTTTAAGATTTTTCTGCATTTTTAATTTTTTACTGATGTTTAAATACAAATAGAAATTTTTTATAAAGTTTTTGGATTTTAATACATATAAAAATAATGTAATTGCAAAATGTAAAATGTAACAAGAAATTATATGAATTTTTGTGGAAAATTTAATGTGTTTTGGTAATTTTTGTTTGATTTTTAATGTGAAAATTAAAATTAAATGGATAGGACCTAAATGCAATTAATTAACGATTGCAGATTAAATAATGAAAAATAAAGAAGTAGCAGGCTTAATATACGAAAATCCCAACAAAACATGTGCAAGGGCGTGTACGTACTGCTGGATTGGACTAGAGTGTAAATCATATCGTTCCAGGGTCCAAATAATAACACAAAGTCTACAAACAATATATTGCATATAACCCAACAAATCACATGCTAAACACACATTACAATTCAAGCAGGTCTAATATACAAATAATATAAAATACAGGATATAAAATACAATTGTTCAAATAAAAACAATATAACATGTGTTCTTACAGGGACTTATTTAAAAAAATAAAGATAACGGTGTGGATGCAATTGTACCCTTAAATGTTGTGGTTCTAAGGATAACTGGATGTGGATTGGATATAACGGTGGAGATTGAAACTTGATTGGAGAGCGTAGATCATATCCAAAGCTTCAATTGTGCAGATGAGGATTGGGGCTTTTTGGATGGCCACGATTAATTCTGGGGGAGGTGTTCCTAGTCGGAGGGCATTGAGAGGCTCTGGATAAACTGGGAAGCACATGAACTCCGACGAACTTCGGTCAAGAAAATCTCAATCGTTCTCCACCTTAATCAACTTCTGACTGGTGTTGTAGCTTCCTGAGAACCTCCTCTATCACTCGGTGGGAACAATGGAGCTCCAAGATATTCAGTCATGGATCTGGGGGTTGAAGTAGGTTCGGCTACAAGTGAACCCCCTAGGTCTAGCTCTAGTGCTTCTATCACGGTTTGAGACCTATAAATTGAAGCTCTTGCTTGGAGGTATGCTCCAGCAAATAAATTAGATCAAGGATATAGATGATAGGGGATGGCTTGAGGTCTCTGGTTAGGTATAGTCGGAGGGGTGACCAGGCCTCGGATCTAGAAGAATCCAAGGGTGTTCAGATTGTGGAATAGCTGGAGAATGAGATGGTGGACGTATTGAAGTAGTCGAAAGGGTCGACAATGATCGAAACTCCTCCAATCGTGCATATGAGAGGTTGAAGATGTGAAACTGATATAGTAGATTCAAAGGAAATCAAAGCGAAAAAGGAAGAATAAATCGAAGAAAACCTGTCTAGAGTACCTATGGAATTTATAGAAGGGTGGAATCACCTCGATCCGGGCTAGTGGTGGAGAGGCATAGACACGATGGAAGGCTCCGGTGACGTAGTTGGATCTCATTCTAAAGGCACTTCTCTCACACTCCTGGTTGTGGGGAATGGTACCTGTCACCTAGAACTCTCTATAGAACTCAATCTCGGGGAGAAAGATGTCAAGAGGATGGATCAATCACTCGATGCATTTATAGTTTGAAGTTTGATATAGGTTTGAATTCGAAATGCTTGCAGATCAAGGTCAGGATGGAGTAATGGTTAGGCTGGCGACTAAGAGGATTGAATGAGTGATAATAATGGGGAAGGGAGCGGATCTGTCGGTTATTACGACACATGGAAAAAAAGGGGTGAAGTAATGGCAGATGTGAGATTAGTGGGCCAGTGGCTCAGATTGGATAGTTTACTGGGTTAACAAACCCAGGTTTGGCCAATGAGAGCGCGCGTGGAATACAATGAAAATAGAGAAAATGACCAAAAAATAAGAAAATGTAAAATAATTCAATTAAAAATTGAAAATGAATAGTTTTAATTACATGATGCAAATAAACAATTAAGAGTAAATTAAAGTTAATTTTAGTGATTTTTAATTAATTAAATAATATAAATATAAGGGTTAAAATACAAGGTGTTTTTGATAGGTTTTATCCCTATATATAGAAGGTTGTGATTTTTAATAATTATTTATACATATATAATGTAATATTTTTTTTATTTATACTATTTTATTTTAATGATATTTTATTTGATTTTTAGGAATTAATTTATTAGGTTAATTAAATAGGTACAAATACAATATATATAAGGTGATATATAGACAATATATACATGGCTTTATTTTTGTTGAATTTTTATTTTATTATTTTATTTGTATGAGTTAAATGCAATATCTAAAATTAGTTAAAAATGTAATATTTACAATTATGCACAAGAAAATAAATAATTTCATAATACACATAGTACATAGGTATAATATACAAATACTACCCTAATTGGACACATTCCACACCTTAATTATGATTTTTATGAAATTAGCTCTATTTTAAAGATAGTTAATTTGGAGCGAGTTTGATAAATTCGGAGTGCTCGTGGAAACGATATTGATCTTGAAGGTTTATACTTTGTGTCTTTTAGAGAGTGATGTAATTTACACGATATATACAAGTTTTTACTGATTATTTTTATTATTTACAAGAGGATTTTATTCGCAAAATTCAAGAAGAAATCAATTTTATTTAGAAATAATATGATAATGAATAAATTAATGAAAGAGTGTGTGATATAAACAATAATGCACAAGTTATGAATATATACATGTGACAAATTAATATTATGGATATTCTAATAGTTAGTCCTTATCTCCCCCTACTTTATTCCTTGTCGATCAGGTCAAGTCTTGACCTTCTTTCGGGATCTCGTTTAGCCTGTATCTATTGCATACATACAATCTCTTATTTTATTTATTTTCCCTTTGTTATTATTATTTATTTTATGTTAAAAGAGTGATAAATATATAATATTTACACAAGAGTTAGAGTTAGTAAAAGAATGAAATTAGTGATATTTACATGTGTTTGATAAGGTATTTTAAGCTAAAATAAATGAATAAAGATGATGAAATGCATATTCATAGTGGCTGCCATAATTATCACATGGACCTGTGAAGTATTGGCACTTCTATCGTACTTAGACGAGTAGGGCCTTATCGAAGATGTTACTCTAGCCTTTTGTAGAGCATCTGACTTGATCTGAAGTATTTAGCATAGGCCCCACCCTCACAAGGGTACATGTCTCATCGTCTTACGTCTGAGTACCACACTTGTGAGGGAAGTAGTGGTTTCACCTATCAACTTACTCTCTCTATTTCGTTCGTTGAGTATCCCCCAGGACCAATATTGAAGACCTTAAAAAGTATAGATCACATGATACTATTGATGTGGAACAAGTACGGGGATACTTTCTTTACAGTACACGCTCTCCTCTAGGGCTAGCCGCTTAAGTACGTGTTACATTTTTTGCCTGAATCACAACTCTAAAACTGAAGATATAAAAATAGTCGAACCTTCATGGCTTGACATTGAGTTGAGTTGGTGAATCCATTTTGTTGTTGTTTTTTTATTTATATTGGGTTTAATGATCAAAGTCTCGTTCCCTTGTGCCATTTTGTCATTCCTCCTTTTCATACTTCTCTTTAACCACCACTCATCATGAGCCTTCTACTGTTTTACAATCCTTTTATTTCTTGTTCATCATTGTATCTTCCATCCATCATAACACTTCTTTTTACTTCAAGATGTCGACTCCATGATGGTTTGGTTGGGACTCCATCGACACCCACATCGATCCTTGAGTTCAATATATCCAATAATTCGAGGTGATTCCCATGCACACGGTTTAGACTCTGCGAACCATCGTCAAGACTCCTTACTTTTTATACCTCCCACAGACCAGGAAAAATCTCTTCCTTAGTTCTGTCCTTTTTGGATGGAGAATGATTTCACTCCATATACTTCTCCATCCATAATAAATTCAGAATTGATCCTAATTATGTATTATTCTCTACATCTAGTGCCTGCATGTAAAATGATTGGAATATTTCTCAATGCAGATCTAGACCTTGATGTGGAGCTCGCTTCTTCACTGTCTGAATCAGAGATGTCTCCCATAGGCAGAGGAAATGGACCTCATCTCCCAACACAGAAAAAAAAAACAAGGAGCATGTCACGAACCAGAATGAGGTTAACAGTCAATTTTTGTCCTCCATACATGTCATTCAATAAAAATTGACCGACCAAGCTCTTGCCCATGTTACCTTCCAAGAGATGTTAAATGACCAGAGAAGAAGGTTAGAAGAGAGAGAGAAGGAAATCCAGAAGGAGGTGAAGATAATCTCCATGGTAATGGTGATGATAACAATTATGTCGATGGACCTCACTGAGGCGAGGGAGAAGCAAGGGGAGGTTAGCCCAGTCCCACCTTGCAGCAGACGCACAAACCCTAAGGCCGGTGACATTACTGAGTGATCCAAATCCCACCGATCCACGGAAATTTTGACTTAAAGCCACAACTTCTTTCACTAATCCCGAGCTTCCATGAGAATTCAAATGAGGAACACTACATCCATCTGCGACATTTTGGTCGCATCTGCCTTACCACACACTACCCCACCATCAAGATGATCGACCTCCCATTCAACCTTCAAGTTAAGGCTCGCTATTGGATCAGCCACTTGGGGAAAGTGGTGACGACTTGGGAGCATTTAAAGTCCACAATCCTGTACAATATTACCCTCCCGATCATCTCAATCTCATGATCAAAGATTGCCACTATCTCCCAAGTACCCTAAGAGTCCATCCATGAGCCTGGGAGTTGATGAATCTCAGATTCATCACTCTAAATCTCATTAATTAAGTTCAAAACCCTCAAAATCATTGGCATTTCTGCATTTATTCTGCATAATTAGCATTCATGCATGTTTTAATAAGAATTGCATTTTATCTCTCATTTCTACACAAGATAAGAAGCCAAAAATCACAGCTAAAATTGACCTGTAAATAACCTACCTTCCCTGATTTTTAATTAATTCATGCTAACTCTAAATAACCCAAATCCACTTCCAATGTGAACATATTACTAACAAGAATAAATGAAAATACAAAAAAAACACTAACCCAAATAAGTGGACCAAAAACCCAACCCCCAGTTCTAGGATTTCCGGATTAAAACCCTCATATCTTCCTCATCTAGTGTCTGATTTGATCCTACTCATTTTTGAACTAATGTACATTCAATTACCTTCAAAACAAGACCAAGTTCAAGTGAATCGGAGCTCATATAAGAAAGTTGGGTTTTGAGCCTCTTTTGTACATTTTGTATTTTAACGGTTTTTACTTATTAAATTATGTACATAATTAACTACTTGTATATTATTTCTTTCTCATTAATGTTCTTTGATAAAAGTTTTATTAAAATATGCAAAAAATCCAAATCCAAACTGAGCTTGAAATCAAAGAAACTAACTGAATCCGAGTCTCTACTAACAATCTGTACAAAAGTCCTCTGTATTATATTGTATTTTATTTCTTCTTACTTTTACTTAATAAAAATAAAAAATAGATTAATGTGTAAATATTTATCTTTGATTTTACCATATTTTTTCTGGATTTTTATATGGTTTAAAAATGAAAAAAATATAAAATCCGAAAATCAAGGAATTCTATGCACATGGAATACCCCCAAAATATCACTTTGTGCAGTTGATCGATTTTAATGTATTCATGAAAGTTGTAGATCTCATCAAGACGAGCGATTTTCTTGAAGAAACTTTTTCGATCCGAGGCCATTTGGTATTTCTTTTGGATTTTTCAAAGTTTTAATTTTCTGATTTTTGTGGGGGCTGACACGTGGCAGCTCCTGGAGCTGCCAAGTGTCACCCATTTTTGAGTTTATTTTTAATTCGTTTTTATAAAAAAATTTAAAAATAATAAAAAGACCGCACGTGCACAACACATGCCTCCCGCGCACGTGCCCTGCCCCCTTCGCCCTCTAGTCGCCATGTGCACCCATCTGGGCCATCCGATCTCGACCGATCGGATGACCCCTGCTTGTGTTCTTCCTCCCCTTGCCAAAGCAGGTGGTGACGCCCCCAAATCTTGCCGTCGCCGCGATCTTCTCCTCGCGTAACTTGCCAATCTCATTGCTATTCGACTCCGCCTCTCGCCACGAATCCCTCGCCGTCCGCCGACTTCCCTAAATCATCGATTTTATCCAAATCAGATCTCGTGAAATCCCCAACTTCCATCTCCGATGAGGATACAAAGCCCTGTAAAACTCCCTCCACCACGACCCTCAGGACCCATCCACCGTTCAGAGATCAAGTCCTCTCCGTCGGGCGTGAGAACCGGCGAACTCCCCTTCCATCACCGTGATCCGAGGAGATCCTCCTCATCGCAGCTACGCCTCAGCCGCTGCTCAGCTCCGGTGCTTCGTTGTTGAGCCCCCCTCTTCCAGATATCTCTTTGCTCTACCACTGTACCCCATCTCTCATCTCGATCATCATCCCCCCCCCCCCCCCCCGCACTTCATCCTTGCTCGATCAAATCACCTACGTATTCATCGACTTCATTCGTCGCTCCACCATCTCCGACGACATTCTCCACTAACGCCACCTTCTTCGACATCCAATCGCCATCTTCTCCAACAACGTTCCTCAGCCACAGGAGCATAACCATCACCAGAACGACTTCACCAACCATGCTTCGTCCTCGATAATGCCTCCTCGACTTCACCCCTCCGCCGGCCATCGTCATCGATATCCGGAGCTCGCAATCACTGAGGCGTCGACACCTAGCTCTTCCACCACTCCAGGAGCCAACGTCAGACCTCTGGCCCTCTACCACCGCTCCGCCTCTCCACCGACGCCCGCCGGCCATGTGTCGGCCAGTAGCAGCTATCAGATCAACATCGGCTCCATCTTCATCGATGATTCTGATTCGCTCCGAAGGTAGCCCCGAACCAACCTCCAAGACTAGAGCCTCGGGCCACTCCGAAGCTCGTGAATGCGCCACATGGAGGCATGTGCCGACCCTGTATCTGAGCCTGCCACCGTACGTAATTCCCACGTGACCGCATGGAAAAATTTTGAAGAAGCCCCTGGAGATTTCCCTATTTGTGCCCAATCCTACCGACCAGAGGGCACGTGCTGAGCACGTGACCCTCTGGAAATTTTGTGCTCAACCCCCCCCTCAAGATTATTGGTAATTACAGAAAAGCCCCTCCTTTGCATTTTATCTTATTTTAAATTATTACAGATATACCCCTATATTTCCCCCATTGTTCTGGACCTTTACATTGTACTATTTTATTATCCAAAAAAATAGAATTTTGTTCCTCTCTTAATTCTCTATACCTTGAAAAATTGTGGATGTTTTTGTGATCTATGGCTAATTAATAATGAATTATTTTGTGAAAAATTGCATACTTTGCCCAATTTGTGCTCAGATTTTTATCATTGATTAAGTATTGCTCTAAAAATTCCCAAAAAATCATGGATTGTAAAATTAATTACGGTTAACATTGTGCCCAAAAAGAATTGCATTTGCATGCATAGTTTGCCTTGTAAAAATAATTTTGCATTTTCAATGTTTGATTTCTAATACATATTAAATCTTGTATTTTCGAGTTTTAGTATTTTTCTGAGATCCATTACTTAGTGACAGATCTTGGATAATTTTATCACTTTAAAATAATTAGGTTTAATATTTATTATAATTAAATATTGAAATTCACTTTATTTACATTTTAAAATTCATAAAAACCATCTTGCATTTAAAATTTCCAAAAAAAATTATAGTTTTTTTATCATAATTTTCATATTGGCCAAGTTTCGTATTTTTCGGACATCGTTTGATTGATATTTATATTTTTGTCCCTAAAATAGGTCAAAATTGCATTTTGCATCCCTTATTGCATTAAAAATTACAAAAAAAACCGCTTCAAAAACCGCTACGAACTTTGATAGACATGATTCTAGGTTGTTCCTTTACCTCCTTGTCTTCGACCTTGGGACTTTCCCAAGTAATTAAACATAGAACCAAATTAGTTAAAATTGACAAAATCTTCGTGTGGTTATTTCTTGAGGAATTCCTATGGCCAACCTACAACGAAACGACACGTATTTTTAACGCACGACAATACACGCATCTTAACTAGTGCAATTTCTGAACCGTCGGGAGAATTTTAGGGATCTGATTGCGAAGTGCCCCCACCATAACGTACTAAAGATCAACATGTCCAACATTTCTTCGAGCGCCTTAAAGAAAATAGTCAACAACTGGTTGACGCTGCTTGTAGAGGTTCTAACTTCAACAAGGACGAGGACTCGGTATATCAGATCTCTGAGGAGAGGGTCGAAGGAGAGGTCAACTTTTCCTCATCTTGTTCCTTTCAGATTCAACCACTACCATAGATATTCGACAAGAATGTTATTATAGCAAATACCCCATAAGTGAATAAGTGTGACAACTACAACCTCTGCATCATAAGGAGTCACCTGTCCAAAGTGGACATTATTTAGAAAAGATGCAAGTCCTAGAAAATCTCGTTGGGATTGAGCAAAGAAGGAAGGGCCTGGGAAAGCATGACATCATCACTAAGAAGTTGGAGCTGCTGATGAACACCGTCAGTTCCTGCAATATTGTGGCAACTGCACCTGAGCCTCCATATGAGAAGAAGGAGCATATAGTTCAGCATCCTTCTTAGCTGAGTCCTAAACAACTTCCGGGCCAACACGTTATTACCTGCAGACACCCAAAACGCAACAACCACAACTGCAAGCACAAATGGTTGTCTACCAGCCACTTTTGTTCCAGCCTCAGTACATCAAGCCATGTTCCCCAACTCCTCCACTCATTCAAGAGGTGAATGGTGTCTATAGCAATGATCAATAGCAGAACCTTCCTCAAGGATAGCCACAAGGTCAGCCTGATGCCGACCATTTCACCAATAACAATGAGGGCAGAACTACCGGCCCAACCCATCCCATCACCAGCAGCCTCCGTAGCAAGGTTACACCTGGAGACAGAACAAATACCAGTAGCAGTCCAAATACCATCATTAATAGTACCAACATCCAACCGCTCCTTTTCATAATACTCCTCTTAGCCCTACCAATAATACCATTCTCTTCCTCCTACTCCAAAGTATTCCTAGGGATAACACCAGGAGCCTCTGTACTATTAGTAGAGTTAGCAGTCGCATCCGGATGAATCCTCTTAGGTTTCCCCAGTCAACCCTACACTTGACTATCTAGCCCAGCTAATCAAGAAAATGTCTAAGATGAGCCGGAATATCGACTTCCTTAAGACCACCAAGAAATCCATTCCGATCTACGTTGAAGCAAATCCAAATAATTTCCATTGCAAGGAGTAAGTAGCTTGCAACGTTCAACCGAAATCAGGTAGAAATGACATTGTTTAATATGATGTTTAACTTTCGTGAGCGGTAGGGAACTCAAGACGTCTGCAACTATAAAAGTAAAACAAAAGTGTCTGATGGTGAATCATTAGCCAATCCAACCATTGAGTCATATTTTTTTTGGATGCAGCACCACCTACACCAAAAATACAAAAATGAAGAAAAATCAAAAATACAAAAAAAGATAGCAGCATCTGAGGTAAACCCATGCTCGTGAAGGAGTGGCCAACCACTGCAATACCAACCAAATTGGAGCTAGCCGGAGGATCCAAGACTACATAATTTTTAATCCACAATATGTATATATTTTTTCACAATTATTTCATCTACCTGTAAATCATGATATGGACATAATTTTACAACAAATAGTTTTTTTATGTAAGTATTCTTTTTTTTCACGCTATTGCAAAGTCTTATTCTTAAAATGCCTTTGTTGAAAGCCGTGGAGTACATATCAGCTGTGAAAAGAAAACATAAAGAGGTATGTACCACAAACAGAAGAAAGAGATAGAGAAAATCGAAGGTGCATGTTCTAACCATGGCCTCTATTATACCATTACCACTCTCTCGAGCAAACAGAAAGACAAGGGAGCACCATTCGTGCGATGCGAAATTTTCAACCAAGAGTTCAAGCGTACACTGCTCGATAGTGGATCATCGATCAATTTATTGCCTTTTTACCTGCTAAAGGAATTTGGAGAAGGGTCGCTCATGCCCACAAAGGTGAATCTACAGTTTCTGAATAGATTCGTTAAGAGATCTAGAGGCATGTTGGAGGACGTCATCATCACAGTCAAGCGTACACCTCCATACCTCTGCTCGACACTTCAATCATCCTCGTTCAATAGTTGTAGATTATGACACTGGAGAGATTATATTCCTCTCCAGCGGTAACAAAGTTCCGATCGAGACAGTTCTAGAAGTCAAACCAACTGAAGTGGCATCTATTACGAAAGTGCTCGAACCGCATGGCAAAGAAAACTATGAATTTATAGCTGAGATCAAAGATACAGATTTGTTACTAGATGGCAATAAAAGACAAGCATTCCTCTCTCTGGAAGAGGGTCTGGAAAGTGTAGTTGAATTTCCTGATCATATTTAATGATGAGATCCTTGCTGGTGGATATTTTGAAATGTATGAACAATCATCATCATCTGAGCGAGAACAATTTATTGTAAATTTGTGTGATGTCCTAATTTCTTAGTCAGAATGTAGAATGATAGAAAGTCAATAATCGAAAGAGCCAACATCTGTCACAGTTGCTGAAGTCATAGCAAGCCGACTCCTTTTCACTTAGAGTGAAATCATATTCCCTCCAACAAGAATTACGCCTTCCTTGAGGGTAAAACATACTTGCATTAGGTCATTATCAATTCACATTTTATCGAAAAATAAGAATCTCGTCAGCTTGAGGTTTTTGAAAGAAACCACAAGGCAGTTGGTTGGAATATTATGGATGTCCATGGTATAAACCTATTATTGTGCTCACATCATATCTATCATGAAGAAATAGTAATACCTATTAGGAATTTTAGAGAAGTCTGAATCCAAACCAGTAGGAGGCAGTCATAAAAAAGATTAGAAAGTGGTATGGTGTATGATTTATCTTACCATCTTTGACAACAAATGGGTGAGTCCCTTGCACATAATGCCCAAGAAATCAGGGATCACCATAGTCTTAAATGATAAAGGAGAGGAGATTCTGACCCGAGTACTGACCTCAGGTGCATCTGTGTGGACTACATACGTCTGAATCTTACAACCAAGAAGGACCATTTCCTATTGCCCTTCATTGACAATATAGTTTAAAGACTGACTGTGAAGAAATACTTCTGCTTCTTTGACAACTGCTCTAGGTACAGTTAAGTTGCCATCACTCAAGAAAATTTGGACAAGATTACATTCACATCCTCGTTCGAAACGTACCTTTCTGCAGAATTCCATTTGGATTATGCATCACACCTGCTACATTCCAAAGGTGCGTGTTGGATGTATTTGTTGATATATTAGGAAGTTTTCTTGAAGTATTTATGGACGACTTATCAGTCTATGGCTGGCGATATTTTTGATCAATGTCTTGGATATTTAGACTTAGTTCTAAAAAGATGTTGTGAGGTGAACCTCATACGTTCATGGGAGAAGAGTCTCGTCATGGTGATTGAGGGAATTGTATTGGGTCATGTCATCTCCAATTGTGGCATGGAGGTTGACCCATCTAAGTTGGATGTTATTTCCAAACTTTATCCACCTATTAATATGAAGCAAGTTCGATTGTTTTTGGCGCATGTTAGTTTCTGTAGAAGACTCATTAAATACTTTAGTAAGATTTACCGACTGTTGACTGAGTTGCTTGGAAAGGTGGTTGACTTTGTGATCGATGACTGGGTCCTCCAATCCTTTAATTTGTTAAAGGATCTGATCACACATGATCTTGTCCTCTAGTCGTCTGATTGGACTACCCTTTGAGATCATAACACACACATCAGATTTCACAAGTGGTGTTGTGTTTAGATAAATATGAAATGGGCTACCATTTGCTATTCATTACACTAGAAGAACACTTGATGAAGCTCAGAAGAATTATACAGTAACAAAGAAAGAGATGCTAGCCATGGTGTTTGCCATGGAGAAGTTCATATTGCATCTTCTCAAATCTAAGGTTATTATTCACACTGACCATTCTACCATCAAATACCTATAGATCAAGAAAGACATCAAGCCTCATCTAATTCATTGGATTCTTCTATTTCAAGAATTTGCCTTGGAATTTCAAGATAAACCATGTGTTAAAAATGTGATGACAAATCATCTTTCCAGAATAATTGAAATAGATACTCCTGAGAAGAACTCCATTCTTATTACATAGACCATTCCAGATAAGAAAATCTTGGCTATCTCCTCTCCCCATAGTATGCAAACATCATCAACTATCTTTTCTCCAGCAAGACTCCATCAGACTAGTCGAAGATCAAAGTTGACAAATTATTGGATGACATTCACTTATACCAGTGAGAGGATCCAAATCTATTTAGTGAGGGCACAGATTGCATATGGAGGAGGTATACATTAGAAGGAAATAATAGGTGTCCTAGACCACTATCACAAGCTCAAAGTCGGTGGACACCATTCTGGAAAGAGGACACCATCGAAAAGTACTCCAAGGTGGCATTTGATGGCCAACTTTATTCAAGTATGCAGATTATTATGTCAAGAAATATACTGATTGTCAGAGAATGGCCAAAAATATCAACATGAGAGATATGATGCCTCTGAAATACATTCAGATATCTAACATCTTCAAATAATGGGGCATTGATTTCATATGCCCATTCCCAAATATTTAGAATTTTGAATACATCCTGCTGGCTATCAATTATGTAAGTGGATGGGTGGAGGCATTTCCTGCTCGAATTGCAAACAAACACATCGTTTGTCTCTTCTTGAATGATAACATAATCTCACGATTCAGGATTCCCAAGATTCGTATATCTTATGGGGGGAGCCACTTCATTAACAAGGAGGTCAAGAAGTTGACTAAAGAATATGACATTGAGCATCGTGTCGTAGTGTCGTACCACATGCATTCAAATGGCTTGGTTGAATGCTCCAACAGGGAGATCAAGGCTATCTTGCAAAAGCTTATACATCCAGAAAGAAAGAATTGGTCATATCTAATTGATTCAGTTCTTTGGGCTTACAGAACAACATTCAAGTCTCCTCTTGGCATGTCTCCCTACTGCCTTATTTATGACAAGACACGCCACTTTCTTGTGGAGTTTATTCACAAATCACTTTCGGCAGTGACATATGATACCTTGATTACAGGAAATCCAGTAAAAATAGAAAAGTTGATATGAACCAGTTGCATAAATTTAGAGAGTATGCATATGACAACAACCTCATGTACGGAGAGAAAGTAAAAAAATGGCATGATAAACACCTCCACAGGAAGATTTTCGAACCTAGATAGAAGACATGGTTTTATTATGCGATGTTGAAAACTTTTTCAGTGAAGTATAAGAGAAAATGGATTGGGCCATTTATTTTGAAAACTTTTTATGACAACGAGAGTTTATTGATATTTGAATGGTCACCTGATACATGATAACAACAATGGATAGTTGTTGAAGTCGTATCTAGAAAATGACACATCCCTTCCCGTTGTCGATTCTATTGGTGTTGTATTTCAAGACGAGCTCAAGAGTCCAAAGGATCAGACACTTAAGCAAAAAATCACAAAAATAGTTTTTGTTTTCTTCTTTTATTGTATTCTTTTATTCTTTTCCTTTTTATTTTTCTAATTCTTTTAAAAAAGTGTTCACCCCTTTCATTATTGCTATACATAGGACATACTTTGTCCTAAGTATATGGGGTTAGTACCCTGAGTTGTTCATTTTATAATCCCTAACTTGTATCCTCAACTCTTGGGATATTTTACCCTAAGTATAGGGGGAGACAGGTTGAGCTGATGATTTCATACATTCCCAACATTGATCCTTCCTACCTTGTGTACAGTTTGCTATACTTAGGATTATTTTATCCTAAGTATAGGGGGATAGTAAACTTCTCATTCTTTGGTTATTTAGTTGTTGTAGTATAGAATGTTCTATACTTAATATGAGTTATGTCTTCTTTTTCTCTCCGATCTATCAGGACATAGCTCAAGCTAAGTATAGGAGGAATGTATATATAATGTATATACTTAAGCAATAACTCGTATTTTCAATAATACAACTAACTAATAAAATACACTAAAACTATTTGTAAATACAAGCAATAAATTGAATTAAAAATGTATTGCAAAATTATTTGAAAAATGGTTGAGAAATATAGTGAAAAATCCTTTTGAAAACTGTTTGGAAAGCTTTTGCAAAATGTTTTCAAATCTTCATAAAAATCTCTTTTAATTGTGTAAATAAAATCTTTTTTAAAATCTATTTGCAAATTATTTGAAAAGTGGGTGAAAAATACTTTGAAAAATCTATGTATATTTGTAAAATATTTGCAAAATGATTTTCAAGGTCTATAAATGTTTGTAAAAATGTTTGTCAAATTATTTGCAGAAATAAGTTTTCAAAATGTTTGCAAAAAATGTTTTCAACTTTTTTGAGAACCTTGTGTAAATAGTAACTCAAATAAGTATCTTACAAAGTTTATAAAGATTTTATATAAATCCTGTAAATAATTAATAACTCTCAACTTGTAAATCACCAGTATAAAATACACCATCACCTTTTGTAAATAAAGATGCACTCTTATATAAATAGTTGTACATAGTTCTTTTGCAGACCTTTATTCAAAAACCTATAAAAATCTGCAAAATAAAAAATCCAAAAACATTTGCAAATAAATTTTTTCAAAAACTTGCAAAAAATTTGCAAAACATGTCCAAAAATCCATAAAAAATTCAAAATATAAAATTGCTTTACAAAATAATTTTCTCTTGCAGTGTACGTATGCATTTTGTGGAATGATGAAGACAATTGAACAGTTCTAATTTAAAGTCTGAAGATTGGAGCTTGGTATGGACCTTAATGCACTTAATTTCAGAGGAACCCACTAAGGACTGGACTTGGGATACTACAGGTCGCCTTGACTTAACTTTTTCGGTTCCATAAGACTATGTTCATGAGTCGATTCATTGTTTCTAACTAGAACCCTTCATATCATCCATAAGACTCTTGAGATAGTGGCTTAACTAGAAACCTTGCACCTAACACTTAGCTCAACTCAGATGGATTGCTAAAAAATCTTGGAGTCTAAGTCAGGATGATACTAGGATGCTTCGTTAATTGTGGCTCAGGAACCATTCTTGGGTATTGCGAAAACTAGTATTCTAACCCACTTCTTCTATAGACATTATATCTAAAGATTGGAGACTGGTTTGAGATAATGCATTGGATAAGGAATGCTCTGCAGGCGTAACTTTTTCGAAGACCCCAAAAAATGGGTGGACTAAAAAGATGTTATATCCACTGGGGAACAAGCAAGAATGCAAAGCAATGCAAAGTCAAAGAAAAATTCAAAGAAGAAGCCTGCACCAAAAATTCCGCCAAAAATATGAGCTTTAGAAAAAGAATGCTTCTTGGTGTAGACCCGGTTACACCTACCAGGATTCACAAGGGAATGAAGATTACACTAGTCCATTCCCAGTTCTTTTCCCATTCTTCTAGTTTCCTCCCCAACTCGATAGTAAAGACTAGTGGTGCTTGACCTTAGAAGGAAATATCTGTCTCCGCAAGGACAAGCTACGAGGAGAGTAGACTCTTTTATAGTTCAGTTATTTGTTTGGGAAGAGCTAAAAATTTTGTACACATGAATCTATCATTTCAAAGTATTAAGAGTATGCGATTTAAAAGATGGCTCGGGCATGATTGTGAAGAGAACTAGATGATAGGATTATGGAACCCAAGGGCTATTGTGTCACATTTACTAACCTAAGCACGGTTCCGAACAAATCAATAATCCATATGTCTTCTCTGATATCTAAACTTTGATTTTAATATGACAAGTCTACGAGTCAAAAACCGTTCTGTGTTCTTTCTTTTTCTTTTCTTTATTTTCTTATCTACACTTATATGCATAGATGTTTGCCAGGGACTAACAAAGTCAAGTATAGGTGTAACGAATCACCGTTTCATCACCTTTATTCTTTCATTTTGGCTTTTAGACCCTAGCTAAATGGATGTATATAGCTTTATTTTGTACAAAATAATCTCTAGTATTAACAACGTAAATATTATAAAATACATTATTTAAAGACAAAGAAGAATAAAGAAAAGAAAACAAAAATAAATGAAATATTGTAGGTATTGAATGGCCATAAACTCCGAGACCTATGCATCATGATGACTAGGTTGATGAAGAATCACATATGGGAAGATAATGGCCAAAAATACAATAAAACTCCTCATTCTTAATACCATAATAAAGAACTTTGGGGAGCTATTTTATTTGTTATTATTTATACATCAAATCAATAAACTTTATATGTGAATGTTGTAGATAAAAATACTTATAAAAATACAAATTTTATTCCATGAGAAAATGATGAACAGTTTGCCCTAGACACTCAGAATAAAAAGCCAAAATATGAAATTCACAAACATGTGTCTTCTCCATATTGCATCAAATTTGACCAAACTCACCTTTAATTGTATAAAAATTTAATTATCTATTGAATGAAGGTGGATTCATTAAATTTGGAGTTACCATGCAAAAGTTAGGTTTTGGGCCCATGTTGTGCAATTTATCTAAATAAAATAATCATTTTATTTATTCTTTACATTTTTAATATTTTTATATTTTTATAATTTTGTGAATATTATTTGTAAAATGTTACATAATTAAAATAAAATAAAATAAAACAATTAATTGCAATGAAATAAATAAGTAAACAAAATATGTAGATGAAATATACATACATATACATATATAATAAATACACCTAATTATATAAAGTACATATTACTTCAAAAATACAATAAAAATATATTTACATGTATATAAATAAGTTATTAATATATAAATTATGCATATAAAATAATCAAACCTAAAATATAAAATAAAATACATAATATATAGGTAAATATACCTATAAATGAACATACAAAAAATAACATACAACAAATACATTCGAAAAAATCAATAAAAATCAGATTAAAATATTACATAAAATAATAAATAGTTTTCATGTTTTAACCAAAAATTAAATAAATCAATTGTTATTTTATTTATATTTATTTTTGAATTTAAATTCTAGTTTATCTTGTAATGGGTGACGTGGACCAATAGGGGCCAGTCTTCAATTAACCTCAGTCAACTAACCTACCTTCAGACTAGGTCTACCAGACTTCGTTAACCACTTGTCTTCCTTGATTTTTATACTCCAAATATTTCACTATTTTTCTTCGATTCCTTCTTGACTTTTGATCCTCAATCCATGATATTTCACGATGTCTTCATTCCTCGATCAGGGGTCACTGATTCGAGCATTCTGTCCAAGCCAACTCAACCTTGTACATATAATAACCATCTAATTTCAATTTTATTTTGAACCCCTTTAGCCCTATAAATCTCCAACTTCTTGTATGTTGTAGCTTCTTGGTGACATCAGGAGACTCGTTGGACCCATTGGCATGGAGGAAGATGCGTGGAGGTAGAGATCCAGGCATAGCCGGCCATCTACGGCAAAGCTCCTCCAGGCTCCCTCATTTCTTGAGATAGAGACCTAGTTTAGACCTTCTTTTTATTCCTATGACTTAGATTATTTTAATTTAGCATTTAGATTAGTTTTTTTGTTCTGTATTTCATGAAATTGATAATTCGTGGTTCGTCGAAGCTTAGCTTTGGCTAATGGTTTCATCGATTCCAGCCATTCTCCGACCCAACTATCACTCGCATCTCCTTCCCCTTCGCTTCAACTACATCCCAAGCACCTCCAGCTCCCTCCTTCTTGCTCATATCGAGGCATCGACTCTCCACCTCCACCACCTCACCGAAATGCTCCGCTTGTTTTGACCTTTATCCACCTCTGCCTAATGACACGCCCAAAAGTCCCTTGTTGCATGGTTGTGCTTAACTACAGGTTTTAGAGGGTTAAGAAACCCATCCGGATTTTTTGCCAAAGTCAAAGGTTCCTAGAGCCCAATTCATTCTTTGACCTCAGGAGCTCGCTGGATGCCTTCCTGCCCTTGCCTGAGCCCACAAGTAAACACGCAAGGCTTTTAGGAAGCTTTTACACCTTATAGGAGCACTTGAGTCTGCTAGAGGAGGGAGCTGAGCACAGTCGAAGCTCGGACCCCATCGTGTTTTTCCTTGTTCTTCTCGAGGAGTCCACGATAGTCTAATCCATGAGGAGCTCTAGGTCTTCCAGCCACCGTTGGATGTGGTGCCTTGCATCCATCAGATCAACTACTGGGATTTAATCCCAGACATCCACGCACAGTATCATCCACTATCTGCGAGGCGACACGTGTATTGTTGAAGATCTAGTTGTCCGATGTGCCTAGTAGGGGTATTTTGCAAACTTTACCCCCCCTTTTGTTTTTATTTTCAATCCAGGAACTTTTATTTCAAGTTATAAAACTCATGTAATATTTGCAGTAGGACCCCTATACTTCCATTTATTGCACATAGATCCCGTACCATGTCACCTCACAAGCTTGTGCGTACGAGGGGGTGGCCTTTTTGTAAGGGACTCCTTACTTAATTGGGTTATTATTTAGTCCATATTTTGGAAAATTTACATATATTCCCTACCGCTTCATCAACATTACATTTATACTATTGCTAGTATTGTATGAATTAAATATTCGAGGAAAATTGTGTAAAGGCCCTTAAACTTTGGGTTTTTGTTATGAAATGTATTTTAACTTTATTTAAATTATATTTTAATCTGTGCTGGTACTTGTATTTTTATTTCATTATTTTGTACTAAAAATACCATTTTGTATCAAAAATTGTAGGAATTTTATTTTAAGTGCCTCATATAATATAAAATTGCATACATTTTTTGTAAGACTATTTAAAATAATTTCCTATAGTTAGAAATACAAAAACATTGCATTTATTAATTATTTGCACGAAAAATACATAAAAATTTTGAAAAATGTTTGGAAAATTTTTAAAAGAGTTAGGAATTTTTGTTATTATATTTTAAACCCACAAATAAAAATCGCAAAAAATAAAAAAATAAAAACCAAACAATTGTAACCCCTCTCTAACCCCAAAAAATTCTAAAAAATGTTAAATCCAAAAATTACTTTTTTGTTAATGTATTTTATTTATAGCATATATTATATATTAAAATTAGTTTTAGAAAAATTTGAGGCCTCTACCTGTTTTTAAATTCCAAATCAATTCGAATATATATTATTTCTCATTGTTTGCTCTTTTTTTTCAATTAAAATTTAAAAAAATAGCAAAAAATAAAGTAAAAATCGCAAAGACATCAAAATATAAAAATGACTAAAATATTTTATTTTCTCTTCTTTGAATATAGATATATATACTAGCCTTTATTATGTATAGTTATATTTACTTATATTTCTATTATTATTATAAAAATTCCCTATATATATCTAAACCCACTAAAAAATAAAAACCATTGTACTTAGGGTATTTTCCTTATTTTTCTATATATATTTATATTACATATCTACTATGTAGTATATATACTTATTATTTATATTATATTTCAAAAACAAATAACATATATATTAGAACTTCCAAAAAAAGTTAAATATTACCCCCCCCAATTCAAAAATCCCTACAAAAATACAAAAAAATATTTATTGTATTTTTAGCCAATTTGTGTAATCTATACCCGTTGCTCTTCAATTGATCGACCCCTATGCTTGATTTCTATACATATCATTAGATAGGGTATAATAAAATTTTAGCTCACATGTTCTTCATTGTTTGAGCCTATTGTGGGCTAATTTTTGACGAGCATTTATTGAGGATATCTGAGAGCTGAGAGAGCGATCGACATAAATATTGCTGGACCTGACTTGTTGGACACCGCAGACCCTCCAAGACCAGATGTTAGGATCCTTCCTCTATATGTGCCTTCATCACAGGCTTAAATTCATTAGGATATTACTAGCTATATCTACACAACTTGGCTATGACATCTAACAAATAGATGTTCGATTGTATTCATTAATGGATACCTTAACGAGTATATCAATATGGATTAAACCAAGGCTTCAAAACTGAGGAAGGCAAAGTGTACAAGTAGAAGAAATCCATCCATGTCCTTAAACAAGCTTCTCATACTTGGAACATACGATCTCTGATGAAACCGTGAAGAGTTGTGGTTTTTTTATAATATAGATGAACCATGTATATACTGTGAGTTCAAGGATCGTGATACCACTAGAGTGGGTATGAATAATGGTTTGAGGTAAATTTTAAAACATATGAGGAATAATCGGCAAGAAGAAACAATCAACCAAGCAATTCAATTAGCACATTTGCACAGTATTTTTAAATGGAAACCCACCTAGGTAAAACCAAGACTTGTGTCTTCCTTACTCGATATTTCCCGATTGGCCAAGACAATCAACTGCTTTACTAAACTTGAGATATTTACATGGATATCTTAATTTACAAAGATAGCACTTCACAATATTAGATTGAACACCAATATCAACTCTATAGATCATACACTGTAGCTCAAGTAGAAGAACAAATGATCTTTAACTTTCTTTTTTCTTCCTTGGAGATCTTAAGTCTAGGAGGTTGTCTGCAACTTAGGATCACGTACCAAAAGTCCTTCAGAAAGATGTTAACTAGAAATAAAATAATATAACAATAATATTTTCCATAGGAACTTATCTTCATAGATATCAAGAACTATTCTCAATATTAAACATATTAATATCTAGATATAATTCAACATATTACAATTGCACAAGATTCACAAATATAGCACAACAATTATATAAAAAATAGAGTATGTGAATAACCAATGTCAATTAAATATAAATATCATCATGCTAGGGAGGGATGCCAAAAGTGTTATAACTACTATCAGAATAATTTCAACAGTAAAGAGTGGAAACTCTATTGATTGATGAACAAGAAAAATAGTAATCGAGGAAATCACTCAGAAAGAGCTTCTTACTATTATAAAGAAAGTAGAAGTAATTTCTCAATTTATGTGTCTTCCAACGATTTGTATGGGATCCATTATATAGGGACCTAAGAAATATAATCATTGGAAATCACATAAGAAACAAATCAGAAAAGATTTGTCAAAATGATCAATTAGTATAAACAATATGATTGATCATGTACTAACGATTGACCAAGTGAAATTGTGTAATCGATTAGTTTTGACCATTTGATGGAATTCAAATTATGATCGATCAGGTCAAGAAGTGTTAGCCGATTAAGCTATGATCAACCAGTCAAACTAACACGGTCAATCAGTAATGGTCGATCACTAAGAATAAATGGTCGATAAGGATTGGAATGTTTGATATCTCGATTTGGAAATTATCTGTTTAAGATTTGCCTAAGTTTAAAACTTTTCAAAATACAAATAAGTAATGGAACATCTTTTAAACAATGTTATGTAATATACTAAGTTTATGCTTCACATGAAGTCGAGGGCACTTTGTTTCGCTCCAAAGAGTAGATGTCAATAATGGACAGGTGTGAGAGCTCTTCGGTGCAAGGCAGTAGTCCATGTAGCCCCAAGTTGTGTCGAAGGCAAATGGTGTATGATGGATTGCATGGGTATGTATCCATGTAAGTGAACGACTGGGTAGGAAGGACAAGAGTAGGTCCAGAGGTAGTGAATAGAGGCTCAGTCTCACGTTCCTCAACATCAATGGGAAACTCATCGACACAACACTGAACGGTCTGACTCAGGTGATGAGGGTCAGGTCTTGAGGGGTGGACACAAAGATGTGTGAGAGGATGTGTGTCATGAGGAATCCTAAGGAGAGATGGTGAGCGCGTAGTTGTGAGAGGAGGTAGCAAAGGTAGTGCGATCAGTTAAACGGTTTGATCAAAATGAAAAAATAGATCAAAGAATGGATCTCTTATGGTGACATTCATGAGGTTAGTCTTCTTGTTCCTAAAGAACCAAGAGAGGACCTAAGTAGAGTCCTAATGTTTTGGTGTGGTTAAGGTTTCCCTATGTCTTGCCTTGGGGGAAAGGCTTCCTTAAGTTGGTCTTTGTCTAGGGTGCTTATCACTTCAGTGTGGGTAGGGATAGTGTTTAGGCATCCTAGGATAGGCGTGATGATGGAAAAATCAATGATAAATGTATGTACATTGATGGGAACTTAAGTTTATAGGTAGACGAGTCGTCTATATCCTCTAAGTTGGCATAAAACTCAATAACAATGTATAGAGAGATTGAACCAGTGAGTGAATCAGGGTATTCAAGGAAGAAGATGGGGTCGAAGAGATTGTGGGCATGGTTGAGATTGAAGGTCTTATGGAAGGATTTGAAGTGGTCATGGAATATGGGCTACGAGATATTGTAGCTCGTCATTATATGGAGTCAGGAGAAGGCTTGTATTTTATTTAAAGTTAAGGCTGTGTGGGAGGAGGAAGCCTTCTACGAGCGCCTGGGGGCATGGTGACAACATGAAAATTGTGTATCTTTTCAAGATTTTGAACTTTAATGTAGAATTTATTGTTGAAATATATCATATACATATACTTATTATTTTTGTAAGTATTTTTATAAATAAAAATATTCTTTTATTTCTTTTTGTTATTTTTTGTATTTTTAGATAATGAGTAACATAAAATATATTATATAAAATATTGTTCTATTTTTTATAGGATTTTTAATAATGAAAAACACAGAAAGTTAAGGGAACCATGAATAGATATATTATGTATTTATTTATAAACAGTAATTAATCTTAATTATTGACAAGGTATTAAGAGGTAATTTCTATGTATTAATTGTTACATTAGTTGATTAGTTTAAGATAGAGGTATAATTATTGAAAACAATAATGATGAATCTGGGATTCATCACCCCCATTACTTAACTTTGCCTGCACTCAAGCAAACAAAGAATGAATAAGTTAGTTGAATCTCCGACTGTGCATGTCATATACAAAACTTTCCGTTCAAGACATGACTTTCATGTGACTCTCACACTCTAATTATAACCAAATATTACTCAAAAGGAACTAAACGTCCCTAAAAATCAGACTCTGTGTGTGTGTGTGTGTGCGTGCGTGTGTGTGTGTGTGTGTATGTATATAAGGAGTATGACATTTAGTGTGGACTATCTATACAAATGTAGAGTCAAAGCTTTTCCCCTATTCTAGTCTAAAAGATCTTCCTTAAGGCCTAATTGTCTACTCTATGGAATTTATTGTTAGATATGTGAGCCCAGGATGAACCATTTCTACAATAAATATTATTGTAATATTATATATGTGTATATATTAATAAAAGTTATTGATTTCACTCCTTGTCTGATATTAATGAATGAATGCATTTGTAAGGTCCTTTTGTACAATTAGGGTTATGTACATGGCCATCTTGATAATCATATAGCTGTTGATTCAATGGTTGAATCATAGAAGTCGGCGCATGGATATCTAGCACCGTCAAATGATTGTTGAGAAAGGATCTCCAACCTGAGAAGGAGATGGAAATATTTACTACAAATGCTAATATCTGACTGATCTTTTGATATAGGTCGTCTACATAGGAATAAAGATTTGGAGGTGTTGGATAAGCTAGATCAAAGAGTTGACTTAACAAGATCAAGATAACCAAGACCTATAGGGCATGTTGTCATGATACATGAATGCATACTTGAATGGAGACAAATGTGTTATTGTATATATAAGTATGTACATTAGGCAAACCATTATATTTATGACCTAATCAAGGTCTATACATTGGTGAGTTGGTGTGCATACGAGGGAATATGAGTAATACGATCTCTCAAAGCGATCATACAGGTTCACTACTAAGCCGGAAGACATGAGCTCACTCATGAGATAATAGGACTAACCAAATTCCATTGATGATCATCTTTCTTTGGAATCATCACATGATTTGTAGGTATGATATATTCTGTTGGAAATCATATGATCCAAACCAACTCCTAATGATCACATGATAAACTTAACAATAAAATACTGAAGAAGATAGTTTAATGTGATCAAAACTTAAAGTTTATTATAGGTCTTCCAATATGTAGGATGAGTATTAGGAATACTCGAGGATGATGTGATATTAGTCTATTGTATAATCGTAATGCTTCCATTCCGAGGGAGTGATGAAATATGTTTGGATTTTAGTGACTCCACTAAGTAGATTAATCATTCAATATCAGTTCGAATTGATATGAATATGATTCAGATGTAATGAGAATATTAGTATTCTGTTTGACTTAATCATACATCTCCGAGCAATCTTCAAGATCTAGATATAAGATAATATCTCAATATACAAGTCACTATACATGGAATATATAGTCGCCATATCCTTATCTCCAAGTATCTACGAAGAAAGCACATTATTCTTGAAAGAGATCAAGAATAATTCTATTATTGAATATATCTAAGCATTGGAAAAATGATGATTAAATATGATTTAATTATCATTAATCATGTGGGTATGATTCATATTATTTTGTACATGTGTAGAGAGGCAAATAAGATAATTAATTGGATTTAATTATGATAGATATGTTTAATTTATATAGCACTATCCACAATAATATATTTATATTATGAATTTAATCCACAATATCATAGAGAGTTTTAAACATGAATATGATTTATATTTTATTAAGTTAATGTGAATTGGATTCACATTATACAATTAAATGTGAATTGGATTCAAAATGTACAACTAAATATAAATATATTTTAAATTTGATACCGGATGGATTAATATGATTCATAATTATCAATGACATGACTGAAATCGTCACAAAATTATTTGGAATTATTTTGGGAAAATTCAAGCAAAAACGTCATTGCAACGTGTGGAAAATATGATGAGATTGAGAATCTCATCAGTTAGGAAAGAGGAGGAGGCTCCATTCCTATTAGGAATGGACGGCGACATAGAGAGAATATCTATGGTGGTCATCCACCCTAATTGGGAAGAAGTCTCTTCTCCATCATAATTATTCCACATTAAATTGATTTAAATAGAATGAATTTTGTTGAAGAATATCTTCAATGCATTTATTCTATGAAAATAATTATTTATTGTTGCAAAGTGTTGCAATAAAATCTAGACCAATGATTTCATATAGGAGGGCATCCTAGCCATCCAATTTTGCATAAGAGAAGGGTCAACCCTAGGTATTTCTACACAGAAGTTTAAGTATCAAAAACTCTCTCTCTCTCTCTCTCTCTATGTATCATACACAATCAAGCATGCTTGCCCTCAAACCCTAGTGGTCGTCCACTCTAGGTTTTCTTGAGAGCATCCCCATCATCATCACACTAGAGTTATATTTCCAAATTAACTGCTCGTGGATTTCCATCTTTGGTGCCTCATGCTCATGAGGAAGAACGCTGATTTCATGAGATGAATTTAGGAGGTTCCTTGCTAGAATCGTCAACTAGGATCGATGGAAGTCACGCGCCTCAATCATACGCCTGCAAGTTCTCACACTATCGGATCAGACTTGATACAAGAGGTCTCTTCAGTTAGAGATACAGGGATTGTGGTCACTCTACAAGAGGTAAGCCTAATACTTGGTTGTGATCAATATGAAACAACATGGTAATGGTTCCCATGTCATGCGGTTTCATTGATTTTTTTTAATTTCTGGTACCATTAATGATTAGTGTGACTAGTCGACCTAGATTCCATACAATGCGATCTACAAGCTACCATGATGTGCCTTGGTCTAAGGTCTTGGATGTGATCTAAACCCTACGGAAATAAGGTTTTGAATATCGTATATGAGGGGACTTTTTGTTTTTACCTAGATGCTTGTTTTTCAATATGCTAATTGCTCACATGAAAAGGTTGTTTTTTGTGCCTATTTGAACAAATGTTTAGGATACTTAAATGTAATTAGAATGTCTAAATACATCCCCAACAAATTTGCTAATGGTTGGCATGGAACGAGCATCTTTCTAAAATCAAAAGTTTCTACGGTGTTGTCTTATTGCATGTAAACTCTTATCTGTAACCAAATGATTTTTGTTACTGTTTTCCTATTATAAAATATATTAGAAACACATTAATTAAGTTAAGAATTAAACTAATAAACTTCTTTAATCTAGTTCGCATGATTCCAACTTCAATGACCCTAGATATGCGATATTTAGTGGAGATGGGTAGGAAGATGATTGAATCATCTCAATAACATTTTTTAATGAATTTTTAATTCAATATTAATCATGGAAATTATGAATTTGTCCTCATTAAATGATGTTTCATATATAGATAGAAATATTTGATAATTATTCACCTCTATTGAATGAATGTTTCATGACAAAACCCTAGTTCATGTTAAAATAGATGTAGTTCAACTTTTACATGCGAAACCAACTTTGTTTGCTTGATATGACTAGAAATTTAGGACATTAAAAATATTTTAATATACCCAAGTTTATGAATGATTATTATATAGTATCATGTCAGTCGTCAAGAACTAATAATCAATAAAACTTCTTAGTACAGTTTTACCAATTATATTGTATTGAATATAATTGGTGATGGTGACTAGGTTGTGGATAGGTAAATGGGTTAACTAATTGGCACCATGCACCATATTTGTAGTGGAGGCACTCCATGTTAGCATTATCTGTCTGACATGTTGGATCTGTTTCAAGAAAGTGTAACATGAGAAGTCTCTACGTACTTTAAACAACTAATTAGAATAATAAAATTGTATTATGTGAGGTGTATACTTTATGTTTGTTGGTTGCATTAGATTGATTATTAATTTAATTTTATTTAGTTAATTGAATACAATTAAAATAAGTAATCTATTATTAATAGAATTGTAATTCCCTTGGAAGAATTAATCATAAGAATTTGACTGAAAATGATTAATGGAAATTTGAATGAGATACGTAAGATCATAAGATTGCATCCATGGTCTCCTGTCTATGTAAAGGTTCCATCGCCATGGACTGTACGTCGGACATGCCTATGAGAAGCCATAACTCCAACGTACTAGTGCACGTGGATTGCACTTTTTAATTCTTGAAAGATACAAGTCATATGCGTAGTGACCTCGATATTGTCCTTCATATTATTGCAGTGGTATTGGATTGCGCATAGGGATTTCTATTTCTGCTGATAGTTGGTTCAATTAACAACGAGTCAACATCACCTTAGGGATGGTTGGCTCATTGTGTTATAGATCGACTTGGGAAATGCAAGTTGGACTTGCAAGGTAGAATGAGTTCCTGCTTCCTTTACCAAGGTTACATTTTCTTATATTATTAGGGTGTAACAAAGGTATAAGGTATATCCTAGATTTGCTAGAGATATAGTGGTAAGTATATCTCTTACTGTGAAAGATTAATAAGGGAATGAACTTTAAAATATTAAAAGGAAAGACTACTGTGATTAAAAAAACTTTGGTGCAAAGTATTAAAAGGCAAGACAACTTTCAAAGATAGAATTCCTTGACCTATATATGCAAAGATGATGAAAGCTCTAGCAAAAGCACCAATTGGTGTGCACTTTCAATGTTAGGGAAAATAAGAAAAAGACAAGGGAGACAGAGTTTCTGTCGGTGGATGGAGGAAGAATGAAGTTGAGATCCATCCTTAGCGAGGTCGGAGGTGGATAGATCTAGGAGATATAGAGAAACTTGAGTGGGGGAAAGTGAGGGTGGAGTTGGTTGAGGATTGGATCATGTTATGATGAAATCAAACGAAGGCAGAGATGCGAGGAAGCAGAAGAAGGGGAGAAAAACCACCTGGAGGTCTGATGAGAGTAGAGAGAAGTTGGGACTCTTGGAGATGGATGCAAGGTGAAGACATGTGGTGAGAATAGATGCATTGATATGTGTTAAACCTCCTAGATACTTTATCAAGTGCTCTTCCATAGATGAGCACAAACTTTACATCTTTAAAGCTACTACATGACCATAGATGGTAGGTTGTGGATCACACCAATCATCTCCTCGTTGTTGCTCGAAGAAGTGGCCCCCTCTACTACTATAACTAGAGAAAAAAATCTAGGTTGGAGGAAGAAGATATTGAGATGGTGGATAGTTGGTGTAGAAAGGGGTCAATGGGTTTCATAGGGTTTGATCGGTGTGTGTGATAGTGAGGAGGAGAGGGAGTGAATGGCTGGAGAGGGTGGTAGACATGCAAAGGTTATATGAATGGTGAGATCAAGACAATTGAAGGTGATGGTTGATGGGTATTTGAGGGAGAAACGATAGTGGAACAAGAGGCATGCTTTTGTAACGGCGGGGGTGGAGTTGACTTGGGTCAAAGAGGTACAAATGCTAATTGGCTGGTGATGTTGATGTGTTGAGAGAGAGGAGCGACGAGATGCTAAGGTTGTACTTGACTGGGCTAGTTAGATGGAAAAGGACTCGTTGACCATTGACAAAAGTAAGAAAATGAGAGAAAATAAATAAATAAAAGAAAATTTCAAATTTAAAAGTACCCAACATAAAAGTTGTTGATCTCAATGAGTTTTATGTAGGACATGCGAGCCAACAGTGAGCTATTATGCAATAAATGTTATTACAAATATCATTCCCTAATCTAAAATGAAGAATAATTAATTTGCATAATAGGTCCCTTAGTATAATTAGAGTTATGTACCATGGCCATCTTAATGATCATACAAATGTTGATTCAATTGTTGAATCATAGAGGTTGGTGCTTGGATGAATATCTAAAGAGTTAGATTGAGAACTCCTCAAGCATTGTCAAAGGATTATTAAGAGATGATCTCCAGCCTGAGAAGGAAATGAGAATCCTTCCTCTAAAGGATAATATCTGACCGACCTCTTATTGCAGGTCCTCCGCATTGGAATAGAGATTCGGAGGTGTCATATTAGTTAGGTCAAAAAGTTGACTTAATGAGATCGAGATAACCGAAGACCTATGTCATATGCTGTCATGATATAGGCAGGCATCCTCGATTGGAGAAGGATGCGTTACTATATGTCTAAGTTTGTACATTTGATAGACCAATAGGTTGATGACCTAACTAAGATCTACACACCGACGCACTAATGTACATGCAATGGCATATGAGTAATATGATCTCTTAAAGGGATCATACATGTTCATTGCTGATCTGGAAGACATGAGCTTACACATAAGATATTGGGAAGAATCAAATTCCGTGCACAGTCGTCTCATTTTAGAGGCTTGATTGAATTTATAGGTTTCATATATGCCTTTGGAAAGTATATGATCAATACCTAGGTATGATATATGCTTTTGGAAAGTATATAATCGATACCAACTCCCAATAGTCAAATGAGAAACTTATTAAAAAAACCCTGAGGAGACATTCTAAATAGATCTAAAACTTTGGGTTTATTCTATTGGTCTTCCAATATGCCTGATGTACAGGTATTAGGAATACCTGAGGGTGATGTGATCATAAATGAATGTATAACCATGATGCTTCCATTTCTATGGAGTGATGAGATAGGTCTAGATTTTAGTGACTCCTCTTAGTAGAGAAGTGATCTGATCTTGGTCCAAATGTTGGACACTTATCTGAGTGTGATTCAGATGCAATGAAAAGATTAGATTTGCGGTATTGATTTAGTCAAGCATCTATGAGAGGTTCGCAAGATCTGGATTTGACATGTGCTCTTAATATCCAAATCACTATACATGGAACAATACATATGCCATGTCCTTATCTCCAAGTATCCTCGGAGAAAGCACATTATCCTTGAAGAGTTCATGGATAATTTCATTGTTGATATTATGTATCTAAGCATTGAGATATTGATAATAAAAAGTGATTTCATTATCATGAATAATATGAATTTGATTCATATTATAAGGAGAGTTATCTAAGATAATTAAATGTGATGTAATTATCAAATATGTGAATAATGAGAATGTGATTCTGTTTGGGCACATTAGAACAGAGATCCAAGATGATTAAATGTGATTTAATTATCATGGATATGAATAATGTGGATAGCACTATACATATTAATCATATATATTATAAATTTAATTTATAACATATAAGAGAGAGCTATTTGTACATAACATTTGCAATTTAATTGTTGATGTGAATTGGATTCACATTGGAGATTAAATTGAGAATGAAATATACATTTTATTTTGGGTTGTGAATATGATTCACAAATTTCCAATGGTATGATTGCAATGTTCACAAAATAATTATAAATTATTTTGTGGAATAATTTACAATAATTGTTGTTGTAAATCTTGGGGATTTCATGAGATAATGAAATCTCATGGATTGGAAGGTAATTTCCCCTTCCCAAGTCAAGGTGGCAGATGGCGACCAAGTCCTAAAGGGATTAGGTGGTCTTCCCCCCTTTTAGGAATTAGGGAGATCTCCTCCTCACAATATCCATGATTTATTGATTTAACTTGGAATTAATTAATATTAATTTATCAATATATTGATCTAACTAAATTAATTATTGTTTTGTTTTTACAACAAGATCATGGCCATTGGAAGAACACAGATCAATCTCATCCATTGTATTTGTGTGCACATCGATTGGGATACATGGACTACCAAAATATTATATAAGAAGAGGCAACCCTAGCGCTTCTTAAAATATAATGGAAATATTCTCTCTCTACACACCAAGTCTCTCTCCCTCTCTCTTGTGGTTGTCCACCTTAATGCCCTAAAGAGAGTCTCCATCACCACGGCATCGTCATTATGCTGCTAGATTATTTGCTTGTGGATCTCCATCTTCTTCGGTGCATCTCGCTCGTGAAGAAGATGTCGGATCTCGTGAGACGAAATCAGGAGTTTCACCACTTCTATTATCAACATGGATTGCGAGGAGCACACTTCTCATCAATGCGCTCGCAAGCGACTCCTCTGTTGGATTGGACTTTAGACAGGAGGTCTCTTCATTTAGAGACTTGATCACAACCACACTTCAAGAGGTAAACCTAATACTTATTTGTTGTTTATATGAAACGATCCGAGAAGTGTTCTTGGATCATGTGATTTCATCATTTGAATTTTTTTAAATTCCATTGTCCCAAGAAACTAGTACAAATAGTCGCTCCTGATCACATATGATGTGATCCTCGTGCTCCCATAATGTGCTTAAGGATCTTCTCATATCTTTCAAATGATATCAAATCCATATCTCAAAGGTTTAGGATACGATCCTTCAACCAAAGATGACTTGGGCATTTTTGGTTGTGTGATGTTTCATCGGGATTTCATTCCCGCAACCATGTTTAGTGTGTTTTTTTATCCCTTTTATAAGTTTTTAAACACTTGATTATCATATAATGATATCCATTAAATAAGGAAACTGTGGGATTTGAGTTTGCGTGATTTGGAATCATATTTCTAAAGTTATAATCATTTTAATGAACATGTATCCATTGTTTCGGGGATGGCGAATCTTGTCGTAATTAAAGAGTTAATTACGATTTTAAAACGCCTAAAAATCATAAATATCACTTGTGTTCTGTTTTATATAAAATTAGTAAACTTTGAAAACTTTTTTTTCTTTACTTGGATTTAAGTTGATTGATATATGCTAATTTTAGTAAGTAGGAATCACTGCTGGAAATTACATACTTGATCATGAACCTTGTGATTGTCATTCAATTAAATTAATGGAAATTAATAGTTAATTTATTGAGATAATATTGATGAATATTTGTGAAATATTTAAATATAATGATTATTTCCTTAAATGCCATTGACCATAACCAAAACGTAATTAGATATGATCTAGATCACAATAGGTTACATGAACCTATCCTAACCTGAGGCGAATATGGTGTCTAGTCGGGGAGCGTTGGGGGTAGCGGGTGGTTCCATAAATGGTCGTCTCACTCCCGTCGAACTAGCCATGACAACGGGTAAGGAAGGGATAATGTTTGAAGGGATCATGATACATTTTTCTAATTATTAAAATTCTAGTAAGACGTACTTTTGAGATAATACCATCGTTCAAGTAACAATCAAGTTTGTTGGTTGATTGATTAGATTGATGATTGATCTAATATAATTAAATTAATTACATCCAATTACAATTAAAATATAGAGTTGTTAATTCCCTTGTAATAATTAATTATGTGAATATGATTTGTAATAATCAATTAGAATTTGAACATGATATGGAGGATCACATAAGTGACATCCATGTCTCCCGTCAAGGTGAAGGGTTTCATCGCCAGGTATTGTATGTAGGAGACGCGTGTCTAAAGTGACAGCTCCTGCATACAAGAGCATCTGGATCGAGTTCTTTGCTTCTCAAAAGAATACGGTTGTATCCTCATATTATTGGGGAAATATTAGATTGCACATAGAGAGTTCTATTCATGTTGATGGTTGGTTCAATTAATGACGAGTCAACATCACCTAAGGGGTGGTGAGACTGGGTGTTAAATACCTAATTGGTAATGCAAGTTGGACTTGCAAGGCAGAATGTGTTCCTATTTCTTTTTATCCAAGTTACAGGTTCTCATATTATTGAGGTGTGACAAAGATAAGAAAGGAGATCCCAGATTTTGCTTGAGATAAATGGTAAGTATATCTCTTACATTGAAAGTGATTAAGGGAATGAACTTTCGATGTTGACAAGGCAAGATAACTTTGATATAAAAATTCCTAAATCACAGTATATATATAGGGAAAAGGTATGCACCGGCGGGTGCAGCCAACTAGCTACACCCGACCATTTTTTCATTGGTTTTTTATTTTTTTTGAAAAAAACTTATGGGGATTTACTTAATTTATTGATTAGAATATGTGTTTCAAATTTCATGCAAAACAAACATTCCTAACATGTACATCTAGATAGGGTCAATTTCAATAATTATGAGACCGTTAAAATGTGATAGTCTTGATGGAGATGATAGAAGTGTCAAATTTAGTTGAAATTGGCATGATATCATGGTGATATATGGTTATTTAAATCCCCATAAATTTCATTTCAAAAACAAAAAAAACCAATGAAAAAAATGCTTGGGTGCATCTAGTTAGCTACACCCGCCAGTGCAGCCTCCCCAACCCCATATATATATATATATATATATATATATATATATATATATGCAAATTATCTTATTCCAGATAATCCTGCATAAAACCTACTCAATACTATACTCAATAATAACTAGTAAAATAGCATGGATTGGATCCATGATGAAGATATTATACTTGCAGTTGGACACATAATGTATATGGTTGCAATGAGAAAGTTTCCTCAAAATAATGAGGAATGACAATTAAATAAACAATAGGACTACAACCCTAGGGTTTGTATGTCTCTATAATCTTAATCTCTCATCGAATGTACTTTGGAAATGACTATCAAGTTTCTCTAGAATCCTTAGAGAAGGACTTGGATAGTGCATTGGAATAATCTACATATAACCATTGATACTTATTTGCTTACTGGATAAGATCAAAGTCTAATAGTTGTATCTCATTTTTCTAATGACACTTGCAATTGATTGCATCTATTTTTAGAAGAATGGAAAATTTGATCTTAAGGTTTAATAGTCATCCACATGGATGTTGATGCTATTGTTGTAAGATTTTCTATTGGATAGACAAACTTCATATTTTCAGTGGGAGAACCCTTAGTCTTACATAATGTCTCTATGAACTATATATTATAAAACATTCATAGTTTATTTTTAAATGTTGGAGATAAACATGAATTCTGGAATAGACCTATAATAAAGAGTTATCATGGATATATTTCAGATAGTAATCTGACATCTGGATGACTACTAAATTAGAAAATTAATGAATGATTCATTGTCATTTCTAATGCTGAAAATTAGATCTTTAAAGATCAATAGGAGGATGAATATCAATTGACAATGATCTACAATCAAGACTCGGACGATTGTCTATTGATAAGATCAATAGACTAGTAAGAGATGACACTTTAGATTGTCTTAAATTTCAAATCTTACATACTTGTGAATATTGTATTCAAAGTAAAAATATCCAATGCACCCTTCTATGAGGATAGTGTAAGATGTCAAGGTATTCAAGATCTCATACATATTGATGTATGTGGATCATATGTATCATAATAAACATCAATGATATGTGATATCTATTAATGATTATTTATGATATGAGATTTATTATCTTCACCTTAGAAACATTTGAAATGTTCAAAGATCTCACAATTTTGGTTTAGAGCCAAAGTTTGGAAGGAATATGATAGAATTGATCTATTAGATGAATTCAAGGAATACCTTATGGAGAAAGGAGTATCACTCTTGTCTCACTTCTCCTAATACATCTAAACTCGATAGAGTTGTAGGGAGATACAATCAGATCATGTGTGACATGATTTAATCAATGATTAATTTTAGCATAATATCTCTTAGTTTCCATGTATATATATAGTAGATACTACATTATATATCATTAATAAGATTCCATGCGGATATAAACCCAAAAATCTTCATAAGATATGGCTTGGAACCTAGCATAGTATTGGACACTTGAGGATTTAGGATTTCTTAGTCCATAACTTTGTCATGGATGCAAGCAAGCTAGAATCTAGCACTAGAGAGTGATATTTCATTTGGAAAATAAACGATGGTAATAGATACCTACTTTCTGACCTTAAGATACTTAAAAAAATTCAACTACAAGGATATGATTCTGAGAGTATGGAGACTCTTGAGAATCAGGAAGAAAATGAAGTGAAGGAACTCATTTAATCTTGAGAAGATAATAAGGCTCTTGAAATTGGAAACTAAAAGGACTATTAAAGATGAAACACTAATACCTCTTAAAATGAGTTTGAGGATGGATTCCATGTGTCAGTTAAGTCTGACAATGTTCTGAATTCATGTAATGAAGCTTCTGAGGATGTTGACATGGAAAATGGATGTCAGAATTAAAATTCTGAAGGAAGATTTCATATACAAGTGTTGTATGTGGACCCTCGAGGATCTACCTATAATGCTAAAACCTGTTAGGTGTAAATGGATCTTCGAGAAAAAGAGGGAAACTAATGAGAAGGTAGGGACCTTCAAAGCATGACTCGTATCCTCAAGATACACATAAAAGAGAAGACATCGCTTACGATGAGAATTGATCTCCAATGACCATGCTTAAACCCAACAGAATATTGCTAGTTATAGCTACACAACTTGATTATGACATCTTCAAGATGGAAATCAATGGTGCATTCCTCTATGAATACCTCTTTGAGGATATTCACAAGAAGTAGCCCCAAGGCTTCATGATTGTGGAAAGCAAGATGTGCAAGCTAAAGAAGTCCATCTATGGACTCAAATAAGCTTCTCGTAATTGGAAAATTAGATTTGATGAAATTATAAATGTTATGATTTAAGATAGAATTTTGTTGAACTACACGAAGCTTAGTGGGAGTGACATTGTGTTCATCGTGCTAAATGCAGATGATATCCTAATCATTTGGAATGAAAAATGGATGATAATAATAAGTGTTTTATAGACTGGTTATACCGTACCTTGAGATGTGATCTCAAGGATACCTCTTATATCTTAGTTCTAAAGATGTTCAGAAGCATAAAGAAGAGGGTATTGGAACCATCACATTAGTAATACACCTTGGTCATATTCCTTTTTTTCGGAAAACTACAAGGAAGGCTTATATCCCTTAAGATATGGTACTGACCTATCCAAAGGGATAACACCTCAAAGAGTTGAGGATTTGAATACCAAAGCTGCATGCCCTAGTGCATCAGCTTTAGGAAGCTCAGTGTGTGATAGATGTATAGAAAAGGCAGATGTCTACCATGCAGTGGGAGTAATAGATTGTTACTAATCCTACTATGGAAATAAAACACTTGATTGCAGTAATAACATTATCTTCAAAGAGGACAAGACTTTAGAGATAGTGATTTCTAAGTCTTATCTTCAAGAACTTGCGACTTTATAGATAATGATCTGAAATGAAATAATTGAAGATACCTTAGGAGATAGAGATTTCCAGGAATAAGGGTATTTTAATAAGGATAATGGAAATTACATACTAGTTATAATAATTATTGAGTTGCAGTGTCAAGGATACTATAACTGATAATGTTGAGTTTTGGTTGCATAAGATGCAACATACGCATTGGATGCGAGAACTGTTACTAGGAGATATGCTAGTGTCGTAAAAGGACTTGGCATAGTCTTTTGGGAACAAAGTGATTGATCGGCATACCTAGCTATTTTCTAAATAGCCTATGATTGTCACGGGTTAAAATGATTATCCCATTAATGGCTCTTTGGGCTAGTGATAAATAGTTGGACATGCGAGCCCACGATGAGCCATTATGCAATAAATGTTATTGCAAATATCATTCTATGAAACGAAATGAAAAATAATTAATTTGCATAATAGGTCCCTTAGTAAAATTAGGCTTATATACCATGGCTATCTTAATGATCATACAACATTTGATTTAATTATTGTTACATGGAGGATGGTGCTTTGGATGAATATCTAAAGAGTTAGATTGAGGACTCATCAAGCATCGTCAAATGATTACTAAGAGAAGATCTTCATCCTGAGAAGGAAATGGTAATCCTTTCTCTAAAGGCTAATATCTGACTGACCTCTTGATGTAGATACTCTACATAGGAATAGAGATTCGAAGGTGTCAGATTAGTTAGGTCAAAGAGTTGACGTAACGAGATCAAGATAACCAAAGACCTATGTTGTATGTTCTCATGATATAGGCACACATCCTCTAACCAGAGAAATATGTGTTACTATATGTTTGAATATGTATATTTGGCAGACCAATAGGTTGATGACCTGACCAAGGTCTACAAATCAGTGCACTGGTGTACATGCAAGGGCACATGAGTAATACGATATCTCAATGGGGATCATGCAAGTTCATTGTTAAACTGGAAGACTTGAGATCGCTCATGAGATATTGGGAAGAATCAAATTCCATGCATGGTTGTCTCGCTTTGGAAGCTTGGACGAATTTGTAGGTTTCATATATGCAATCAACACATGGGTATGATATGTGCTTTTGGAAAGTATATGATCGATATGAACTCCCAATAGTCAAATGAGAAACTTAATTATAAAACCATGAAAGAGACAATCCAAATAGATCGAAAACTTCGAGTTTATTGTATGGCTCTTCACATACCTGAGGGTGACGTGATCATAAACGATTGTATAACCTTGACACTTCCATTCCTAAGGAGCGATGAAATGGGTCTTGATTTTAGTGACTCCTCTCAATAGTGAAGTGATCTGATCACGGACCAACTGTTGGACATTGATCTGAATGTGATTCAGATGCAATGATAAGATAAGATTTGTTGTCTTGATTTAATCAAGCATCTATGAGAGGTCTATAAGATCAGGATTTGTGATGTGATATCAATATACAAGTCACTATACATGGAATAATAAAATCGCCATGTCCTTATCTCCAAGTATCCGTGGAGAAAGCGCATTATCCTTAAAAGAGTTCATGGATAATTTCACTGCTGATATTATGTATTTAAGCATTGAGATATTTATAATAAAGTGTGATTTAATTATCATGAATAATATAAATTTGATTCATATTATAAGGAGAGTTATCTAAGATAATTAAATGTGATTTAATTTCAAAATTGTGAATAATGTGAATGTGATTCATATTATTTAGGCACACGAGAATAGAGATCCGAGATGATTAAATGTGATTTAACTATCATGGATACGAATAATGTGGATAGCACTATCTATATTAAAATAAATATTATAAATGAGATTTATAATATAAAAGAATGAGCTATTGGTAAATAACATTTGCAATTTAAATGTTGATGTGAATTTGATTCATATTGGACATTAAATTGAAAATGAAATTTACATTTTTTTGTGAATGTAATTCACAGATTTCCAATGGCATGATTGCAATGTTTATAAAAAATTTTATGAATTATTTTTATGGAATAATTTACAATGATTTTTGTTGTAAATCTTGGAGATTTCATGAGATAATGAAATCTCATGAATTTTGAAGGAGATTGCCCCTCCCAAATCAAGGTGGTGGATGACCACCAAGTCCTAAAGGGATTAGGTTGTTGTCCTCCCTTTTTAAGGAATAGGACAATCTCCTCCTCACAATCTCCATGATTTATTGATTTAATTTGGAATCAATTAATATTTATTTATCAATACTTATATTACTAAATTAAATTAATTATTATTGTGATTTTACATCAAGATGATGTCAATTAGAAGAAAAACAATTCAACCTCTTCCATTGATTTGTATGCACGTGGATTATGATCCATGGACTCCCAAAATACTATATAAGCAGAGGCAACCCTAGATCTTCTTAATATACAATGGAAATATGCTCTCTTCCCTTCTCTATCTATGCACCAAGTCTCTCTCACTCTCTCTATATTGTGGTCATCCACCTTGATGCCCTAGATAGAGGCGCCATTGCCACATCATCGTTGTTATGCTACTGGATTGTTTGCTCGTGGATCTCCATCTCCTCTGGTGCGACTCACTCATGAAGAAGATGTCGAATCTCGTGTGATGAGATTTGGAGTTTCGCTGCTTGGATCATCAACATGGATTGTAAGGAGCATGCATCTCATCAACGCACTCGCAAGCATCTCCTCCGTTGGATCGGACTTGAGACAGGAGGTCTCTTCGTTTGGAGACTCAATTGCAACCATGATTCAAGAGACAAACCTAAGTGGTTTAGATGAAACGATCCGATAAATGTTCTCGGATCATGTGGTTTCATCGTTTGATTTTTTAAAATTCTGTTGCCCCGAGCAACGAGTACAACTAGTCATTCCTGATCACATATGATGTTATCCTCATGCTTCCGTGATGCGTTTAGGATCTTTCCATATCCTTAAATTTACAACTTTCATGAAGGCCCCAAAAAACAAAACAATCATATGTACAAAACTACATTTTTTAATAGGTATTAATTGCCAATTAAGCCATATATTTTTATGTTTTGTGCTTTTTTATATTTTTATTTGGATTTTAATTAGTGAATTATTATATATACAATATTTACATGGTTAATATAATTTTAGGGATTTTGTTAGTAAGAAAATAGAAAAGTAAAGACACGCAAATTAATATATCTGAAGCATATAAAAATTTAAATCTTTTTATTTTATTTTGGTTTTAATGTTTTTATGGGTTTTTTTTCTTTATACCAAGTTAGTTAACAATAAAAAAAGGTAATAAAGAAGAATTAAGATAAAAAGGTGGTATTTTACGCATAAAATGATAAGCTCATGTTTGGCAAAATCATGGTTATTTACTTACAGATTGTATTCCATATTTCATGCATTGTTAATGATTGTTTAATACATTTTAGAGAGTTTTATCCGTGATTTATTAAGGAGATTTTGTTATGATCTTATAAAGTAGATGAATCATGGATTCATCAGGATTGCTAGCTATAACTGCACATCCTGACTATGACATCTAGTAGATGGATGTGAAGTCTACATTCCTCAATGGATATCTCGAGGATGATATCTATATGGAGCAGCCCCAGGGTTTCATAGCAGAGGAAGGCAAAAAGTGTAAGATGAAGAAATCCATCTATAGGCTCAAACAAGCTTCTCATAGCTGAAACATCATATTTGATGAAAACATAAAGTGTTAGGATTTCGTTTAGAATCCTAATGAACCATGTGTATACAAGAAGCTCAACGGGATCACCATTTTGTTCGTTGTACTTTTTGTAGATGACATCCTTATACTTAGGAATGATATATAAATTGTGACTAATGTTAAGGTATTGCTATCCCAAACCTTTGAGATGAAAAATCTTGGAGAAGCCTCTTATATCTTGTGCCTGAAACTGTTCAGAAATAGAGAAAAGAGGATTTTGGTATTGTCTCAACATGGATACATCAAGAAGATTTTGGAAAGATTCCATTATGGAAAACTCCAAGAAATGTGTCCTTCCCTTAAGGCATCGTATATGCCTATCTAAAGGGATGGCTCCTCAAACTTTTGAGGAAAACAAGTCCATGGTTTATGTCCTTACACATCAACTATGGGAAGCCTAATGTATGGCATGATGTGCATGATGCCAGACATCTGCAATGTAGTGGGAGTGGTAAGAAATTACCAATCATGTTATGGCGAGAAACACTGGAATGCAATGAAGAACATCTTTATGTTTTTAATAAGCACTCAAGATTACATCTTGGTCTATCAATATTGTTATATCCAAGTCTTAGAATACACCAATTCAGAATTCCAATCTGAAATTGATGATTGCAAGTAAACTTCAGGGTTTGTATTATTGTTGAACGATGATGTTGTTAGCTAGAGAAGCAAGAAGCAGGAGATCATGGTTGATTTGATGACAAAAACTGAATACATAGCAGCATCACATGTAGAAAAGGATGTTGTATGGTTGAGAAAGTTCATGCTGGAACATGGCATGGCTTCCTCTGATACTCCCATATCGAAGCTTTACAATAACACGGGAGCCATAGCTCAAGTAAAGGATCCTAGATGGCATCAAAAGAGCAAACACGTGGAAAGGAAATACTACATCATTCCGGATATACAAAAGCATGGTGACATCATCATCACCAAGGTGGACTCCACCAACAATGGTGTTTAACCTCTTACCAAACCTTTATCATAGAAGGTTTTTGACCAGCACATTATAGTATGGTTTTAAAGATTGTTGCCAAATGATTCTGAAGGTTGGTGGGAGATTGTTGGACATATGTGCCCAGGGCAAGACATTTATACAATAAATGTTATTGCAATCTTTTTTATAAATCAATAAAAGTTAATAATTTTCATGCCCCTACATGAGATAGATGAATGGATGCAAATACAGGGTCTATTTGTATAATTAAGGTTATATACTATGGCCATCTTGATAATCATATAGTTATTGATTCAATGGTTGAGTAATAGGGGTTGGTTCTTATATGATATAGAGTTAGAACGATTATTGAGAAAGGATGTCTTGCCAGAGAAGGAGATGGAGATCCTTACTCCAAAGGTTGATATTTAGTCGATCTTTTGATGTAGTTCCTCTACGCAGGAATAGAGATTTAGAGGTGTTGGATAGGCTAGGTCAAAGAATTGACTTAACAAAGTAGAGATAATCAAGATCCATATCATATCCTGTCACGATGCAAGTAGCATCCTCTAACCAGATGTAGATGTGTTATTGTATGTCTAAGTATGTACATTAGACATACCATCAAATTGATGATCTAATCAAGGTTTATTCACTGCCGAGTTGGTGTGCATACGAGGGCATATGAGTCATAAGATCTCTCAAAGTTGATCATACAGGTTCACTACTAAACTGGAATAAATGAGCTCACTCATGAGATATTGGGACCAACCAACTTCTATCTATGGTCGTCTTTCTTTGGAAGCAAGACATGATTTGTAGGTATGATATATGCTTATGGAAAGCATATGATCTACACCAACTCCTAATGATCAAATGGGAACCTTAATGATAAAGCCCTAAAGAAGACAGTTCAAATGTGATCAGAACTTCAGGTTTAATCTAGATCTTCTAATATGCAGGATGTACATGTATTAGAAATACTCGAGGGTTATGTCATCTTAATCGATTGTAAAATAATGATGCTTTCATTCTTAGGGAGTGATGAAACATGTTTGGATTTTAGTGACTCCACTTAGTAAATTGATTATTCAATCTTGGTTCAAATGTTGGACATTGATCTGAATATGATTGACATGCAATGAGAATATTAGATATTCTATATGACTTGATCAGGCATCTTTGTGCATTATCTGGATATGATATTTTATCTCAGTTCCAAGTCACTATACATGGAATGTATAGTTGCCCTATCCTTATCTTCAAGTATCCATGGAGAAAGCACATTGTTCTTGGAAGAGTTCAAGAATAATTATAATGCTGACAATATCTTAGCACTAGAAAATTGATGATAAAATATATTTAATTATCATTAATAGTATGTATATGATTCACATTATTTGGACACATGTATAGATGCATATAAGATAAGTAATTTGGATTTAATTATCATAGATATGAATAATGTGGATAACGTTATCCACAATAATTATTTCTGTATTGTGAATTTGATTCATAATATCATTTAGAGTTATAATTATAAATACGACTTATAATTTATTAAGTTAATGTGAATTGGATTACTGTTATATAACTTTATAATCGAGATTTTCCTGTTTGGTCATGGATGAGGTCTGGAATAGGATCGAAAGATTTTCCATAATGAAATGCTTCATCAAGAACCGAGAATTGAGACAAAGAGTTCCGCTAAATTGGTTAATAGTTGACTATGGAGTATGAACTCATATATATGGTAAAGATAGGGGAGTAATTTATCAATAAAAGAACCAACCACGGATATCGGTTCCAATTGAGGGAGGGAGCTAGAAGGAGCTTCCTCTTTCTCTTTTCACTGGGACCCATTGAGAGTGTGTGCGACAATCAAGGATAGACTCACATTATATAATTAAATGTAACTTTGATTTACATTTAAAATTTAATGTATGAATATGATTCATAATTATTAATGGCGTTATAGAAATTATCACAAAATAATTTGGAATTATTTTGTTAAAATTTAATCAACAAACATTTTTACAAGATGTGAAAAATATGATGAGATTGAAAATCTCATAAATTGGGAAAGATGAGGAGGCTCCATTCCTATTAGGAGTGGACTAACTTATGGAGAGAATCTCCATGGTGGCCGTCGACCCTATATGAGAAGGAGGCTCCCCTCCTTCCTTATTATATCACATTAAATGATTTAACTAGAATTAAATTTATAGAAGAATTCTTAAACCTATTTATTAATTTCAAATCAATTACTTATTGTTTCAAATTATTGCAACAAAATCTAGACCATTGATTTTAAAAAGGAGTGCATGCTGGCCATGCAAATTTGTATAAGAGAACCCTAGGCGCAAAAAAACTCTCTCTCTCTCTCTCTCATGCATGTCCAATCCCTCTTGCTCTCAAACCCTAGACACCATCCACTCTAGGGTTTCTTGAGAGATTCCTCATCGTGGTACTACTGTTGTGCTGCTAGGTCGACTACTTATGGATCTCTATCTTCTTCGATGCCTCATGTTTGTGAAGAAGACTATGGAGTTCGTAAGATGAAATCAAGAGGTTCTATGCTCAGATCATCAACTCAAAGTGCGGGAAGCACATGCCTCATCCACACACTTGAATCTGCTCAATCTATCAGATCAAACTTGATAAAGGATGTCTCTTTGTTTAGAGACCGTAATAATTGTTTGTGATCAAGATGAAAAAACATGGAAATGGTTCCCATGTCATGTGGTTTCGTTAAAAAAATTTTAATTTTTGTTTCCCCTTATGACTACTCTGACTAGTCGATCTAGATAACGTACAATGCGATCTCCACATTTCTGTAATGCACGCGATGAAAACCCTCGCCTTCATAAATAGAGTCTCACTTCATTCCATCATCTCTTTAGTTGTCAGGCTGAAAAATGTTATATGAAATGGACAAGTATGGAGGATATAGGTTTGTGTCATTTCTTTTCTCCTCTCATGGAATAAGGATCTGTCAAGTACCTACTCACACGCACACATGTATTTTTGGTGTCAATCAGTATGTTTGTAAAGAATGATGAGTCCAATGCATCAGTTTTCTAGAATACATCGGGGTGTGTCTCTTTTGATTATCTATTATACCTTCAACACCTAGACTTGTATCACTAATGTTGTAGAGCCCTTTTATCATTCTTGCCCGACTCATATGAACTGATTAATTTGGTCCAAATGTACATTTTGAAAAGGTTGGGAGCACTTGCCATTGACATGTCTATTTTAATTTTTTTTCAAAAATGTATGAGCTTCTATTTTCAATAATTTATTTCTATTTTCTTTTTTGGTAGTTCTAATACTCCTACTAAGTCAATGCATAGTAATCAATAATTTTAAGGTTTTATACGCTGGCACTTTGGTTAGAATCAATATAGTATCAGAACCTAGTTCTCATACTTGCTACATCACGACACTCAGGTTTCCTGAAGCAAGCCTTAATTTATCCCATTCTATAACATCATTAAGTCATGTTCAAACTCAAACCTCTCATCCTAGTTCCTCAAGCAAAACAACGACACATCATAATGACTATGCAATCGTGCACATGCAGTGTTGGTCATATTCCTTTGAATATAGATATTCTACATGCAATATAGCATGCATATCCTTTAAACTAGGGATTTTGAGTTATTAAATCCTAAGACCTTAATGAGAAATAATAAATAAACTCTGAGTTAAGTGTAATTTCAAATAAAGTATCATGAACTATACAAGTCTAGAATGATGTGGAAGTGTCGGGGATAAAACCACTTATTAGTTAGTGTTTTTATATTTTAGATTGCTTTTTCATTCATTTTCTAATTTTTTTTCAAATATTTTGTAAGTATATATACAAAATAATATGCGAAAATCATGATGGGACCCGATTTAATGATGCTCGAGGATGGGATAAAATCGACGAAGGCTTCATGAAATCTTAGTGTCAATAGTTTGTCATTATGAGAACAAGTTCTTATACTATCTTATGTTATTGACCTAAGTGTTAGGGTGTGATGAAATTAAATAAAAATATCGATCAGTGTACGCTAACTTGGTAAGTGCAGTGGAGCTAACCAAAAATAAAGAAAAAAAATAAAAGAGAAATTTAAGCTCTTACACTTCAAAGACAAATAGAAAAGAGCTTCCACTAAAGGTGATGATAACATGCATGAGCCAATGTACCAAGGTCCGATCTTGGAGATCATGCGGTGTTAGACAAGTCGAATTCGGTAATAGTTGTGTCAGTTGCTCTTATGGTGTACGATACCTGAACCAAGCATATTAATCAACAATTAACCTACAATAATATATGCAATAAATGTAAAGTGAAGTTAAAATTTATTATACCCTACGCAATGTGTGTATAATGCATAAGTGTAGGGGTCGAACTATGGGGAGAAAATTAGTAGGTAGGTTAATTATTAATAATTATTTTTATAATTTTAGATTTTTATTTTTTATGTGGGGTTTTAATTATATTTGCTTATTGGATTTTAGTTGTTTTATAAGTTTAGGTTTTTAAAAATTAAATTTTTTATTTCCCTTTTTGTATTTTTAATTTCTTTTTTTAAAAATAAAATATATATTTATATATAATAATAATGGTATTATATATTATATATGTATTATATGGTATATATAATATATATAGGGTTTAAATGTACCTAAATATAGTTGATGAAGTCATACAACACATTCTGGCGACCCGAGTCAAAAGCAAAGACTCATATGGCTAGGAGAGAAGGGGGATAACATAGATCAGAAATTAGCAGGAAATTCCGGACTAGAAATCTTAAGGCCACTACAGATAGGCCACTCAGGGTAAGAAAGTCACCCCCCATAGTGTCTAGACACTCTCGCAAAAGAACAAAGAAAGCCTTTATATCTAGTTCACACTTCTCGCTAAGAGACAAGTAGAAGGGCCCTAATCTTAAGATCTTAGAGATAGACCTCGCATCTAGCTGAGAGCAGATAGAGAAAGGTTGCATCTTGGGCGGCAATGGTCTAGTTGCCTCATTGGACACGCAGATATCTAAGCCTGAACCAGTGAATTAATCAGTTTCGACATCCACTTCCTACTTTCATTATCAACCTTAACAATATATATAATACAGAAAATAAATGATTTTTATGTTTTTTGTATTTTTCTATTTTTGGTAAGTTTTTTATTTTTTTTTGATAATTTTATCTATTTTAAAATTATTAAATATAGTAAAACAATATACAATTTATAGATCCGAGATAGTTTTAGGTTTAATAAATACAAATAAGTCCACAATTAACCTAAGCTATTTTTAGTATATAGAATATGATATATAGAAATATCAAAAACAAAAAATAATATTTTTAGATTTTTCTTTATTTTTTCTAATTATTATAAGGTTTTAGGGTTTTGTAATTTTTACCTTTTATATTTTGTATTTTTAGTTATTTTTGGATATGTGGTAATATATAATATAATACATATGACATATTTTTAGGGGAATTTACAGAAGTGGTTCTATATTTTTATGACTTTTAATAATTATACAAGGAATAAAAGCATAATTTTATTTTTAGAAAAATAAGAAAATAAAGTTAAATGCAACACGAAAAGTATATGGGGTCAAACTAAGTTTGAGGTATCTATCCAAATTTTTCTCATGATTTTTTCATAATAAAAATATTTAATACAATAAAAATACAAGAAAATAAAATATACCACAATAGAGGGACCTAGTTACAATTTAATGAAACTTTTAATCCATATACTAATAGGCTAAGCAAACTAAGGGGCACGAATGAAAGTTTACCATGCCTCACCTAGATGACACATGAAGCAGAGGGCTATTGTGAAAATACTAGGAAGTTTAGGCCCCTTCCTACAAAATACATGATTTAATTTACACTACAATTGCATATTTAAATAAAAATTTAATTAATAAAACACAAAAGGGTACACGTGAAATATACTGAAAGATGCAAGGAGATGAGCGGCTCTACGTGCTCGACATGTGTGTACTCAAGTAGATCGGGTGGTTGGAAGAGGACGGCGCTTTGCTTCGCAGACAACCAAGATTAGATCTAGATCATGTTCTTGATCTGACGGTGTCGTAGGCACTTGGAATAACTTCTAAGAACAACGCCCTGTTGTGCCTTCCATAAGTGATTTCTCCTAGCTCCGACCACCTTCGTTTATGTTGAGGGGCTCAACACATTCATGGAAATTTCCAACGTCTGTAGCAAGGCACAATAGGTTCTAGGTCCTAGCGGTGGGGACCTGGAAGCTTAAGTCTTCAACATCCACCTAGGGCATCAGGTTTTCTTCAATGCAAGCCCCAAGTGGTTTGTGTTGTCTCATCTCCTACACAAAAAGAACAAAGGGCTTGAGGGGGACTCCATCAAACTGATTTAGAGCCGAAAAGCAAGGGAAATGTATGGGATGGAAGAGCTCTGGTGTAAGGGCAGAGAGGGAGTTTGAATTGGGCATGATCTTGCAGGATAAGGGTAGTAGATGGATTGTTGGATGGAGAAAATGGAGGGTCGTAAAATGGAGGTGAAATGGTAAATATGAATAGTTGGATTCACAATGAACGATGACCAGACCCTATTGGAGAAAAACTAAAAGAAAACACCATCTCAACATAGGTTACTTGGAGAAAAAGAAGCTTTGCCTGCAGAGGTTTTTGATGATGCTAGATTGCCTCTTCCTCCTCCTTATCCACGCCGATAGGTTGGGGAGACTGAACTACCATCAAAGACTCAAACCTGAGGATTCCATTGGGATTACATTAGAGGAAGAAGGATCAAACTTCAAAAACAAAGTTGGGGGACTTTATTTATAGACATGGGGTCCCATGAACTTTGAAGGAAGGTGGCATGTTGGTGGTGAGGGGTTGGTGGAACCTAGGGTTTTGGTGTTGATTAGGGTAATGGGTTATGTAGAGAGGGGATATTGAGGGAGAAGGGAGGAATGGATATGGAGTGAAAATGGGATAAAAGGGATTCCTTATGATTCTATGACAAGTCAGAGAGTGCAAGGGGATCGTTGACCGGGAGTCAACAGTTGAAGGGCTTTGATTCGTGGGCCTAGACCAATCAGGAAAATGATATACACACATTCAATATTAATTCGATTAAAAGTAATAAATGATTTTATTATTTAAAATTAAAAATATGTAAATGTTTCTTATATTATATATTATTTTATGAGCATTTTTATTTATTTTACAACCTTATTTATTAGGTGCTAATTTTTACAAGTATCTACAAGGGTATATTTACAACCTATACTTTAAGTATTTTATTTTAGTTTTGTATTTTTATTTTTAATTATCATATTTACATATCTATATATTTATAATGTATTTGAATACATATTTACATTTTTTCTGATTTTTACATATTTAAATAAATAGATGCATGTACATTGTAGGTATAATATACCTATATATTTTAATGTTGCATTCATTTTAATGTAATTTTAATGATTTTATTTTGTGTTTAGATTATTAATATGATTCAAATAATATTTAAAATTATTTAAAATCTAAGAGTAGTTGAAAAATAAAGAATAAATTAAATGAATAAAATATAATTTTCTATGTATTTGTATATACAAGTTTCATGTTGAACAATTTATTATTTGGTGAATGAAATTGAAGAATAAAATGAAGTAAAAATGGGCACCTTGGATAGAGAAAATGTGGGTTTCTTTATTCAGTATGGACCCTTATCTTCACCTACTTTATTCCCTGTCGACCAAGTCAATATTGACTTCGTCTCAGGGTTTATGTCCATTCAGTATCCTTGATACTTCTACTTTCCTTTTGTTTTCTTTATTCTTTTATTTTGTATTTAAATACAAGTATTTATACATTATTTACATATGAATAATAAATGTTAATTTGTACAATTTATCTAGATTTACATGTGTTTGATAAAGATTTAAATGCAAAATGGAAGGTAGATGAATCACTGTTCATCACCCCCTCATACTTACCTTTGCTAGTCCCTACCAAACACTTATTAGAAGAATAGGTTGCAAAAGTGAAAAATAAAGAGAAGGGAAATAATGGTGATTTTTAAACTTGTCTTTAAAAATTTAAAGTTTGGAGCTTAGTTAAGACCTTTGGATTATTATTATGTTCAAAATCTCGTTCAGTTTAGGAACTGTGACTCAACAACACTTAGGTTCCATGTTCCTCTCTTCAGTTCAACTCAATAGTCTGATCAGAACCATTTCTTCAATGTATACTCTTGTAACCTTGAAATGGCACGTACCATGTATGAACAGTGTTAGCTCTTTTCCAAAAAAATAGGTGAACTATAGAGTGGTCTCCTCTAGTAAATCATCCTCAGGGAGATGAATATTTCCTTCAAAGTTCAGGTACATGCTATTGCACGGTGAATAAGGGGTAATCTAGAATAAAGTGAAAAGAACTTGAAACGGACTAATGCAGTTGCATTTCCTTATGGAGCTCATTCAGTGTGACCAAGTATTCACCAAGAAGCAGGCCTTTTCTAGAAGCTCAAAATTTTTGGAGTTTTTAGTAGAGGCTTCCTTTTTGGTATTTCTATGTGTGGCATTACTTTGCATTCTTATATTACGCTGATGGATAAAGAATCTTTGGTTTCGTTCATGTTTTCGGATCTCAGAAAAATTATGCTACCAGACCATACCTCATATGAAGCTTTATTACAATCAATTCTCCAGTTGTTAGATGTCCATGATACCAAAGGAAAATTTGGATTGAATGGTTCCCAATGGTTCTTGAGCCACCCTTGACGGAGCGGCATGTATCGTACTGACTTAGACTCAAGATATTTCAACAATACATCATCGATGAGTTATGTGTTGAGTTCAAGGTCTCAAGTCAAACCATTCTCTCAAGAGTTGTATGAATTATATGAAAGGTTCTAGTTAGACACCTTAAATTGACTCATGAACATAGCCTCATAACCTAAAGAATTAAGTCAAAGTGACCTAAACCATCCTAGTTCCAGTCCTCAATCGGCTCTTATGAAATTAACTACATTGAGTTCTAGAACAAGATCCAATCTTAGAACTTTATTTAGACTTGTTCAATTATCGACAACACTCAAAAAAATGCTTTTGCAATAGAATGTAGAAAATATTTTTCTGAAATTTTTTTCTAATTTTGAACTTTTTATGGAATTTTAAAAAAGTTTTACAAAATAGGAGTTTTGAAAGCATTTTTCAAATTTTAGGGTTTTTGAAATTTCATAAAATTTTAAAGGATTTTTTGTGAAAGGGTTAGTAGATTGAATGTATTTACATTTTCAATACTAGTTATATCCAGGTTTTTATACATGTTTTATTTGAACAAATTGTACAAGTATATTAATTACATGGTTTTCAAAATAATTTGAAGACATTTTTGCAAGCATTTGTCAAACATTTCGAAAAATTATTTTTCAAATAATTTTACAAATAATTTTTTCAAAAGTATTTTTACAAATATTTTTTACGAAATGATTACAAACATTTTATTAAGAAATTATTTTTCAATTGGTTTAAAAATACTTTACAAATATTTTTCAAAGGTTTTCAAATTAGTTTTTAAAACACTTTATAATGAATTTCCAAATCATTTTGCAAAATAATTTCAAACTAATTTTTCAAAGAATTTTTAAAAAAAATTCTGCATATTTACAATAGTGTATAAATTACTTTTGATTTGTTGTGTACCCATCCCCAATGTAGTTAGCCATATTATCGAAAATATGAAAGTACTAGTTTTGGCTAATGTATATATACATATATACGACCCCCTATACTTAGCTCGAACTATGTCCTCATAGTGATCAAAGAGCAATAAAGGAAGATATAACTCATGCTAAGTATAGAAAAGCCTATACTACAATGACGAAAGAAAAAAATAAGAAGTTGATCGTCCCCCTATACTTAGGATCAAGTAATCCTTAGTAGATTTTACATAAAGTAGGGATGGCCGAGGTTAAGGATGAACAAATTAACACTCGGCCTATCTCCCCCTATACTTAATGTAAAAGATCCCTAAGCATAGAAAAGAATTATTAATGAATTGAGAGACAAGCGAAGGGATCGAAAGAAAATAACAATGATAGAGTGGATAACATCACTCCCCCTATACTTAGGGTAAGTGATTCCCAAGTATAAGCAAAAATGGGAGTGATGAAACGAAACGAAGAAAGAACACTCAACTCATCCCCCTCTCCTATACTTAGGATAAGGCACATCCTAAGCAAGGAAAACACACAGATCGAGGTGGATGAAGGAAGCCAAATGAATATATACAAGGCAATGAGAATATATAATGCTTCAAGAAGGTAGAAACTTTACCTTCTTGTACGACCGTTGAAGAATAGATTTGATAATGTGCAGGTTGATATCGGGCTCAACTGCTAACAAATCCTGATTAAGATTGACGTGGCGGAAGTCCTTAGTGGTCTCAAAATGGAAAGGCACAAACTCATCAATGTAAGAAGTACGGTCAGGTCTGTAATGGGAAGGCTCTCCTTTTTTGCCCTCTGCGATAAAATATCAACAATGTAAATTGTCTGAATATCATCAAAACATTTCCACACAAGAAGAGGGAACATGAATGTCTATGATTTTCGAGTCTTCCCCCTTGAAGAGGAATTCTCGAGTCTCGGCATCGCCTATGGTAAAACAAACCTCTTTGATCTCAGCAGCTAGATTATATTCTTTTGAGTCGGCTGACAATGGTACACTATCACCAAGTTTGGGTTTATGAATTGTAATAGGTGTAGTGATCATCTTAATCAGAACGCTCTTGTTGTGAGAACGGAAGTGTATCTCTTCAGATCCATAATCAATAAAGGCCTTCGCATTAGCGAGGAAAGGCCAAGCTATGATGACTAGAGTGTGCTCCACATGGGTGGAAGTACCATGGGCAAAACAACAAAGTCTACAATATAACTCATGCCCTAGATCTGAATGACAATGTTTTTTAGAATACCCTTCGGCCACTTTATTGGTCGGCCAATGAATTAACAAATCATCTTAATTTTCTTGAGAGGCCCAAAATGAGTGTCTTGACAAGTGAGGATTGTATTATATTAATTGATGTGCTGCTGTCAAAGAGACTATGATCAAAATGATGGTCAGAAATGGCGCATCTAACAAAGTGTGTAGATGTGTCCTTTTCCTTCTTAGGAAGATGATGGGTGATAGAGTGGGAAGTGGCCATGGTCAGAATGCAGCTCTCAGTCATCTGTCGTCTCTTTTTCTTTTGATTGCAGGTGAAAAGTCCATGGTTTGGCAAAATGGGGCTTCAACGATAGCCTAAATAGTGGCCACCACTTTGGGTTCAGATAAAAAATATTTTTTAAATTTATTCTCGAATAGGAAAGAGGTCCGATTTAACGTGTACACAAGGATGATTAACAGGTTGTACAAGGTCATCCTTGATAGTTATGGTGTTGGGAACTGTGGTATGTGTATGTGTGGTCAAGGCGGTTGGCATAAGTGGTTCCTCCTCACAATTTGTTCGGCCAAGTGTCTCCTATTATTGTCTTTTTGGAATTTTACATTTTTCTCATTTTTTTATTTTGGTTATTGTAATCTACCATGGGTGCCCTCTTGTGACTCAAATATTTTAGAAGGTGAATCTCCAATGTGGGTCTTTGATGAAACCCAGTTTCATGCTCTTAATTCACTGAAATTAACCCCCTAGCTTAGACTAAGTGTCAATAAAACCAGAGTAATCCTTGTAATTATCTAACCCCTTGAATAAATTAGAAATAAAAAATAGTAACACTAAAAATCATAGTGTTTGAAAGACTTTAAAAACACTCGCAAAAATATTTCTCTTCGGTTTGACCTGATATCCGTTTTTGGTCAACTTGTAGATCACATCGAGATCTACAACTTTCATGTTTTGAGTTTTTCCGAATTCGGTCATTTCCCCCATCATTTCTTAATTTCTTTGTCGTAATAATCTGATTGGGCCATGTGGCACTTTCTGATTGTGCCACGCGACCCGTCTCATAACACGCTACGCACCCCCCGTTTCCCGTAGTCCGATCATCTCTTTCATCTCCAGATCCAAGCAATTCATTCCCACACCTAATCTCAACCCTTGGATTAAGGCCCATATCGCATCTGGGATGCTCGCTTCTGCCTTCACCATGTCTCGCCATGTGTCTCCATCGTAGCCTTCCATCTCTTCTCCAGGAACCTCATCCTTACCGCTCATCTCAACCTCTTTCCTAGCCGTCCAATCTACCCACTGATCTCATCATGATCATGCGATTCCGCCTTCATTTCCTCGTGCCATGTGGTAAATCATGTGCCCCTCGATCTCACCTCCTGGGATCTAATCCTAATTGCTCACTAGCGCCCACCGATCCACCATTGGATCACGAGATCCAACAGTAGAGACTTCGTCGTCTACCTCCAGTTCTACCTCTCGCCCACGATCTCCACCTCTCGCAGCCTCTTCGCCCTTTCCATTTCCCCCACTTCTCCTGCCACCACCTCCACTTCCCGATGAGACCATGACCAAGCGTGGTCCTCCCTTATCCTTGCTTACCCCTTAGATCACCATGTTCCCCTCTCTTGCGATCCACATCTTCCACGCAAATCACGTCGGCCGTCATTCGAAACTGCCACCTTCGACTTCAAATACGCCCTCACCGCCTCCATTTCTTGCCATCCACCTTTAAGGAGCGAGGCCCAGCCCTCCACCTCCCCGTGACAGGGGGAGGTGCGAGGATTGAGCAAAGATGACCATCACCCCCGATGAGACCTGTCTCCTTACATGGATGCATTGTCGCGGCTCCGCCCCGATCGAGCTCTGAGGATCAGCCACCCTCAACGTGTGAAGACCCTGAGCCTCTCAAGGAGGTTCAAGCCCAGGCCCCGCTCCGCCATTTCCTAGGTAAGACTTCCTTCGATCTTTTTCCTATGTTTCTCTTTAATTTCCCTTAATTTATTAGCTTTCTCCTCGCATTATCATCGTTCATTGAACACCCCTTTAGTTTCGTCGTACATTTGCCATCCACGCGCATCCCTTCAAATGACTTCTTCCCTTTCTCTGCAGCATGACCTCCTCCGACCATCTCCTCCACCATTCAAGGAGGAGGAGTACCGAGCCTTCATCCCTCCATTCGCATAGGCTCTCACTCCACCCACTTCGCATCCGCACTAGCGTGCTTTGGCTAGATTTAACATGTAAAGGCCTTGAGCTTCAATGATTGGAAGTTTCGCCGGAGCTATCATCGCGAGCATCATCTCCGGCAAGCACAGATCAACCGTGTCTTCCAGGGACTCCATAGGCTACACTGATCTTCAGTGATACCATCTATGCCTTCAGGAGCTGCTGGGACCCTTCATCGATGCCGGAGAAGGGAGGTGGAGCTCCAAGCTTCTTGCTGGAGTTCCAATTCCTCCACCCACCTGTTGGACATGCGAGTCCATGGCGAGCCATTATGCAATAAATGTTATTGCAAATATTATTCCCTGATCTGAAATGAAGAATAACTAATTTTCATAATAGGTCCCTTAGTACAATTAGGGTTATGTACCATGGCCATCTTAATAATCTCAGTTGTTGGTTCAACTATTGAATCATAGAGGCTGGTGCTTGGATGAATATCTAAAGAGTTAGATTGAGGACTCATCAAGCATCGTCAAATGATTTTTAAGAGATGATCTCCAGCCTGAGTAGGAGATGGCAATCCTTTCTCACATAGGCTGATATCTGACCGACCTCTTGATGCAAATCCTCTGCATAGGAATAGAGATTCGGAGGTGTCAGATTAGTTAGGTCACAGAATTAACTTAACGAGATCGAGATAACCAAAGTTCTATGTCATATGTTGTCACGATATAGGCACGCATCCTCTGATTGGAGACAGATGTGTTACTATATGTCTGAGTATGTACATTTGGCAGACCAATAGGTTGATGACCTAACCAAGGTCTATACACCGGCACGCTGGTGTGCATATAAGGGCATATGAGTAATACGATCTCTCAAAGGGATCATACATGTTCACTACTGAACCGGAAGACATGAGCTCACTCATGAGATATTGGAAAGAATCAAATTTCATGCACGGTCGTCTCACTTTGGAAGCTTGACTGACTGTAGGTTTGATATATACTTTTGGAAAGTATATGATCAAGACCTAGGTATGATATATGCTTTTGGAAAGTATATGATCGATACCAAATCCCAATGATCAAATGAGAAACTTACTGATAAAACCCTAAAGTAGACAGTATAAAGTTGATCTAATACTTCGGGTTTATTCTGGGTCTTCCAGTATGCAGGATGTACAGGTGTTGGGAATATCTGAGGGTGATGTGATCGTAAACGATTGTACAACCGTGACGCTTCCATTCCTAGGGAGTTATGAAACGGGTCTAGATTTTAGTGACTCCTCTCAGTAGAGAAGTAATCTGATCTTGGTCCAAATGTTGGACATTGATCTGAATGTGATTCAGATGCAATGAGAAGATTAGATTTGTGGTCTTGATTTAATCAAGCATCTATGGGAGGCCCAAGATCTGGATTTGAGATGTGATCTCAATATCCAAGTCACTATACATGGAACAATACAATCGCTTTGTCCTTATCTCCAAGTATTCGCGGAGAAAGCGCATTATCCTTGAAAGAGTTCATGGATAATTTCATTGTTGATATAAGTATCCAAGCATCGAGAAAATTGATAATTAAATGTGATTTAATTATCATGGTTAATATGAATTTGATTCATATTATAAGGAGAGATATCTAAGATAATTAAATGTGATTTAATTATCAAAGATATGAATAATGTGAATGTGATTCATGTTATTTGGGCACATGAGAAAAGATATCCAAAATGATTAAATGTGATTTAATTACCATGTATATGACTAATGTGGATAGCACTATCCATATTAATCATATATAGTATAAATATGATTTATAATATATTAGAGAGAGCATATTGTGTTTTATATTTGTTGATTAACTGTTAATGGGAATGGGATTCACATTGAATGATTAATTGAAAATATAATTACATTTGGTTTTGGGTTGTGAAAAAGATTCGCATAATTTCAATGGCATGATTGATATTTTCCATAAAATAATTTGGAACTATTTTTTGTGAAAATATTGTCAACAAGAGATGATAATATATATCATGAGATAATGAGATCTCATGATAATTTGAAGAGATAGACCAAGTCCACCAAAGAGGAGTGGACGGCTACAACTCTCCATGAGGAGAAGAGTAGACGTCCCCTCTTATGGGGAAATTGGTTTGTCCTCTTCATTATTTTTCTCTTATCAAAGTTGATTTAATTTTGAATTAATTTTATTGATTTAACAATGGAAATTGATTTAAATTAAATCATTAGTTGTTGTTTTTTTACAACAATATCTTGGCCATTGAAAGAAACACAAATCAATATCAACCATTGATTCTGTGTTGTCCATGGATTGAGATCCATGGACTCCCAGAACCCTATATAAGAAGAGGCATGCCTTGCTCTTCTACTTGCACCGACTCGAAGATTCTCTCTATCTCTCTTATTTTCTCTACATGCCAAGTCTCTATCTCTCTCTTATAATGGCCGTCCACCATGGAGCCATTGTGAGAGACGTCATCAACGCAGCATCGTCGTTATGCTACCGGAGCATCTACTCGTGGATCTCCATCTCCTTCGATGTGTCTCACTCATGAAGAAGATGTTGGATCTCGTGTGACAAGATCAGGAAATCCACTGCTTGGATCATCAACACGAATTGGGAGGAGCACGCGATTCATCCCCGCGATCGCAAGCGTCTCCTCCGACGGATCAGACTTGAGACAGGAGGTTTCTTCGTTTAGAGACTCGATCGCAACCATGCTTCAAGAGGTATTCCTATTACTTGTTTGTGGTTTAGATGAAACGATCCGAGAAGTGTTCTTGGATCATGTGGTTTCATCACATAAAAAAAATTTAATTTCTGTTGCATCGAGAACCTAGTGAGACTAGTCGCTCCCGATCGCATTCGATGCGATCATCACGCTTCTGTGATGCGCTTGAGGATTTTTCTCGTATCCTTCAAGTGGTATCAGAGCCAGGTTGTCGAAAGTTTTGGATGAGATCCTTGAACCTATGAAAATTTGGGCTCGTTTGGGTTCGTGAAGATTTTAGCATTTCGATTTTCGCAGCTCTGTCTTGTGATAAAATTTCGGCCCTGTTTAAAATGTTTAAACACGAATTTTTAAATTGAAAAATGTTCCCCATTAATCATGGAAACAGTAGGATTTGAGTTTGCATCATTTGGATTCCGTTTGCTCAAGATATGGTCGTTTTATTAACCATATATCCACTCTTTCGGGGATGGCGATTAGAGACGTAATTAATATGTTAATTACAGTTTTAAAATACCTGAAAATGCGCCGTTTATCACATGGTTTCGTTTTTAAATCAATTTATCAATCTCTGGAAATTTATTTTGCATAATTTGGATTTAAAATGAATGAGATATGCTCTTTTTAGTTAGTGAGGGTCACTGCTGGAAATTGCATGATTATCCAAAACCTTGTGATTGTCATTCAAATAAATTGATGAAAATTAATTGTTACTTTTCTGAAATGATTATTGATAAATATTTGTGAAATATTTAAAGATGATAATCAATTCCTTGTTTGAAATTTCACTAACCAAAATGATAAGATAGTTGATCTTGATCTTGATTGGTTGATATGAAATCATCAACAAACATTGTTTTCATGCAAAACCCTAGTTTATCCTACGACAGTTGTAGGACAACTTTTACATGCAAAATTCTATTGCTTGAATAGGATTGGGGATTTGTTTAGCAAATCTCTTTATAATATTATCAAAATAATTTTGATGAATAGTATATGGTATAATTTCGGTTGAAAAACCGATGAGCATCTCAAAGTATATAATGATCTATCTAGCATTATCCTTTCCTGAGGTGGATATGGTGACTAGTGGGAGAGCATTGGGATAGCGGGTTGCAACGTATGTGGTCCATCCCACTCTCGTCGGTACTGGCCATGACAGCGGGTAGGGACTCGATAATGCCAGAGAAATCAAAGTGTATTTTTCTAATTATTAAATTCGAATAATACGTACTTTGAGATTATACCTAATATTCAAGTAATAATCAAGTTTGTTGATTGAAAATGGGATTGATAATTAATATAATGTGATTAAATTGATTATATCCAATTAAAAGCACTCTATTATGAATAGGTGTGTATTTCTCTTGGAAGAATTGATCATAATGAGTGTGATTCATGATGATTAATTACAATTTGAATGTGATATGGAGGATCACATGAGTGAAATCCATGGTCTTCCGTCAAGGCGGAGGGTTCTGTCACCAAAGATTGTATGTCGGAGACGCATGTCCGAAGTGACAGCTCCTGCATACAAGCCATTTGGATCGGGCTCTTCACTTCTCGAAAGAGTAAGGTCGTATATGTAGTGACCCCAATATCGAGTCCTCATATTATTGGGGCGATATTGGATTGCGTATAGCGAGTATTAAGCCTGTTGACAGTTGGTTCAATTAATGACGGGTCAACATCACCTTAGGGGTGGTGGGCTCAGGTATTAAAGACCGAATTGGGAGATGAAAGTTGGACTTACAAGGTGGAATGTGTTCCCGCTTCTTTTTATCGGAGTCACAAGTTCTCATATTATTGGGATGTGACAAAGATAAGGAAGGAGATCCCAAATCTTGCTTGAGATATAATGGTAAGTATATCTCTTACTTTAAAAGTGATTAAGGGAATGAACTTAAGAAACCTTTGAAATGTTTAAAGATTTCACAATTTTGGTTTAGAACCAAAGTTTCAAGAAAGATGAAATGAATTTGATCTAACCTAGGTAGCTTGTACCTGTTAGATAAAATTCAAAGAATACCTTAGGGAGATATGAATATCATTTCTATCTCACTCCTCTTGATAAACCTGAACTCAATAGAGTTGTAGGGAGATACAATTGGATCTTGTGTGACATGATTTGATCAATGATGTTTTTTTAGCATAATTACCTCTTAGTTTCCAGGTGTATATGTAGTAGAGACTACACTATATATCCTTAATAAGATTCCTTGCAAGTAAGCTGGAATTAAGCACTAGAGAGTTCTACTTCATTAGGAAAATAAAGGATGGTATGGGATACCTACTTTATGTCCTTGAGATCCTTAAAATATCTCATCTATGAGAATGTGATTCTTATAGGTTGAGACTCTTGAGAATCGAGAAGAAAATGAAGTAAAGGAACTCATTTAATCTTGAGATGATAATGAGGCTCCTGAAATCGGAAACTAAAAGGATAATTAACGATGAAACATTAATACATCTTCAAATGAGTTTGAGGATGTATTCCATGTGTCGATTAAGTCTGACAATGATAGGACTTCATGTGATGAAGCTCCTGAGGATCATGACATGGAAAGATGGATTTTAGCAATAAGGTCTAAAGTAGACTTCATATACAAGTGGTGTATATGGACCCTCAAGGATCCACCTATATGGGTAAGACCCATAAAGGTGTAAATGGATCTTCAAGAGAAAGGGAATATGATGGTAAGGTAGAGACCTTCAAATCTCGATTCGTAGCCATGAGCTACACACTAGAAGAGAAGACATTGCTTGTGATGAGACTTGCTCTTCAGTAACCATGCTTAAACCCATCGGATTATTGCTAACTACAGCTACACAACTTGGCTTTGACATCTTCGAGATGGAAGTCAAGATTGCATTCCTCTATGAATGCCTCTCTGAGGATATTCACATGAAGTAGCCCCAGGGATTCATGATTTGGGAAAGTAAGCTGTGAAAGCTAAAGAAATCCATCTACGGACTCAAATAAGCTTCTTGAAGTTGGAACATAAGATTTGGTGAAATTATAAATGTTATGATTTCAGATAGAATCTTGATGAACCATATAAAGCTTAGTGGGAGTGCCTTTGTGTTCGTCGTGCTAAATGTAGATAATATCCTAATCATTTGGAATGATATAAGGATGATAGTAAGTGTTTTATAGGCTGGCTATTCCATACCTTGAGATATGATCTCGAGAATACCTCTTAGATCTTAGTTATGAATCTGTTCAGAAGCAAAGAAAAGAGGGTATTGGGACTGTACATGTTCCATTCTTGGACCCAAGGAAGGCTTCCTTTCCTTAAGATATGGTACTGACCTATCTAACGAGATAGCACCTCAAAGAGTTGAGGAAGTGAATGCTAGAACTGCTTGCACTTGTGCATCAGTTACGAGAAGCTAAGTGTGTAGAAAAGCTAGATGTCTACCATGCAGTGGGAGTAGTAAAGAGTTGCTAATCCTACTATGGAGAGAAAACACTTGATTGCAGTAATAATAACAAAATCTTCAAAGATGACAAGACTTTGAGATAATGATCTCAAAGTCTCATCATCAAGAAATTAAGACTTTATAGATAAAGATCTAAAAAAGGTCTTAACTGTGGATACCCTTAAGAGATAGAGATCTCTAGGAATAAAGGTATTCTGATAAGGATTATAGAAATACTGGTTATAATAATTACTGAGAATAGTGTTAAGGACACTATAATTGCTTTATCAAGATTGAGTATTGGTTGCATAAGATGCAACATTCGCATTGGATGCAAGCACTGTTACCTAGGGATATGCAAGTGCCGTAAAAGGACTTGGCATAGTCTTTTGGGAACAGAGTGATTGATCAGCTTACCTAGCTATTTCTAAAATAGCCTATGATTGTCACGTGAGTGTGGGTTTAAATGATTACCCATTAATGGCTCTTTGGGCTAGTGGGAGATTGTTGGACATGCGAGCCCATAGCGAGCCATTATGCAATAAATGTTATTGCAAATATCATTCCCTGATCTGAAATGAAGAATAACTAATTTGCATAATAGGTCCCTTAGTACAATTAGGGTTATGTACCATGGCCATCTTAATAATCATACAGATGTTGGTTCAACTATTGAATCATAGAGGCTGGTGCTTGGATGAATATCTAAAGAGTTAGATTGAGGACTCATCAAGCACCATCAAATGATTGTTAAGAGATGATCTCCAGCCTGAGTAGGAGATGGCAATCCTTTCTCACATAGGCAGATATCTGACCGACCTCTTGATGCAAGTCCTATGCATAGGAATAGAGATTCGGAGGTGTCAGATTAGTTAGGTCAAAGAGTTGACTTAACGAGATCGAGATAACCAAAGTCCTATGTCGTATGCTATCACGATATAGGTACGCATCCTCTGACCGGAGACAGATGTGTAACTATATGTCTGAGTATGTACATTTGGCAGACCAATAGGTTGATGACCTAACCAAGGTCTATACACCTGTGCGCTAGTGTGCATATAAGGGCATATGAGTAATACAATCTCTCAAAGGGATCATACAGGTTCACTACTGAACCGGAAGACATGCGTGATGAATACCCATTCATCACTCTTTATTCTTCTATTTTAGCTACAAAAACCTTTTCAAATACATGTAGATATGTGTAAATACAATTAATTACCAAAAGCATGCATTGTGTAAAAACCTATAATTAGCATGTTTTTGTGCACAAAATAAAAGAATAAAGAGCAAAAAGAAAAAGAGGGAAATATTTAGAATAAATATTGAGCAACCTAACCCAAGGGAGGGCTCAGCATGGGCCTGACCGCATAAAAGCCAAAGTAGAGGGAGATAGGGCTCACATATGTATATATTTGTAAATACATAAAACTATATATTTTCCTCACCCAAAAATATACTTGTATATATTGTGTGTACATTCTGTTAAAAACAAAATAAAAAGATAAAAATCAAAAATTCAAAAATACCCCTTCACCATGTGTATAAACCACACCTTTGTATTTATTCAACCTTGTAAATAAATTCATTTATTTTCTAAACTTTTTGTACAAATTCTATGTTACATATTGTAAATAAAATAAATAAAAAGAAACAAAATAAAAATCAAATAAAAATCACAAAATGAAAAATACAAAAATACATTGTATAAATACCATGTATATAAGTGTATTCAACCATTTATTTCACCCTTGTATATAAGTGATAAAAATAAAATAAAAATATTCTTTTATTCCATATTTTATCTTGTAAATAAATAAAATACAAAATTAGCATAAAAACACATAAAAATAACAAATAAAAAATCAAAAATAAAAATCCATGTAGTGTACATATACCTATATATAGAGCTAACCTATTTTTATTTCCAAAAATTAATTAAAAATCACCAAAAAATAGAAAAAAATAAAAGAAAAATATTTCATGTTTTAAGTTTTTTCTAATTCGACCTATTTCTACCCTAAAATAATAAAACAAAAAACCGGGCACACGTGGCAGCTTCTGGTTGGTCCACGGGGGAATGTTGACCCCGGTCAACTCCCCCGCGACCTCCTTCCTTTTCTGGAAGTCGCGTGCCGCGCCTTCTTCCCCGATTTTTCCCACGCGCTCCAGGCTGTCACCCACTCAACCCCCGCGCCCGGATTCTTCGCCATTCATCCCTCTCCCTCGCCGGATCTTCAGCCATCAAATCAACGCCTTCCATCTCCGTCGAGCCTCAACCCTAGACGCCCCTGTCACTCTATATATTTTCACCTCCGCCGCCTCCGCGCCGCATCTTTGGCCCATCTCCTTCTTCCCCGTGACCTCCATCGGCAAGGCGAGAGTGACAGCAAGCTTTTGCCCGTGTTGCAGTGAGGCGAGGAGGCGATACCATCGATCCGGCGAACCTCGCCGTTCTTGCTCCGCCGCCAGCGTCGAGCATCGAGCTTCAGGCCTTGACGCCCTTCGAAGCTACGACCCGGAGATAGCCCATCTCCAGCACAGTCTCCAGCATCCATCAGGTAACCTTAGCTTCTTCTAGTTTCGTCTAATTTTAGATTACGCCCAATTCGCACCTCCGACGCATTTTCTTGATTCCGACCATCTCACGCAACATCTCGATCATCCGACCCGATCGTTACCTTCGCCGTACCTTCACGCACCTTCTACGCACTTCCACTCAACCCAGATCGCACAGGATCTGGGAGTCGAGCTCCACCGCCGTCGCTTCGCCGGAGCTCTTTCGCCACGCCGCACCGTCCACCTTCACCCCGCCTTCTTGGGTCGAGGCACTTTGCCCTCGACCCGTGAAGCTTCTGAACTCTTTTGCAGGTCCAAAGGGAGGCGTCTGAGGCCCCCCAACTTCAAGCCAGGAGCTTCTTCTCCGCCGTCCTTGCTCGAGCTCCTCTGAGCTCGGTTTGACCACCGGAGACCAGTAGCAGCTGCGGAACTTCACGTCGGAGCTTCTCCGACCTTCAGGCGCAGCAGAGGAGAGAGGAGACGCCTTCACGAGGCCGGCGAAGTTCGCCGGCCATCAGTTCTTCGAGGACCCTCCATCGCCGTCCGATCGTCCTCACCGCTCCAGATCTAATCCTCACCGTCGATCTGTAGAGGAGTAGCAGCCGTCGATCCACCCGAGGAGCGCATCCGGACCGTTGCAGCCGAGGAGAGAGGCACCCGAGCCCAGCACCGTTTGATCATCCACGTGGGTGCACCTCCACCGTCGATCGAGCCGAAGAAGAGAAGAGAGAAGAAGCGCCGCCCATCTCAGCCGTCAGACCCTACACGTGGCGCCTATCCGACCGTCGGCTAAATAAAAGGGGTAAATATCATAGGGCCCCCTCGTAGTTTGTTGTTTTCGTTTTAGTCCTGTAACTTTTAATTCACGTTGTTTATTTTCTGGGTTATTTGCATCAAGGACCTCGCGCTTAATTTTATTCGCACTTATACCCCTGCCAGTAGAGACCCACGTGCTCTGGCACGTGTTTTGTTGGGATATTTGCAATATGTGCCCTGTTGTTCTGGATGTTATGCAATGAATGAAATGTTTTGTGAAATTGCATTTATACCCCTGTGAGCATTGATTTTACACATGTGCGAATTATTTTGGGTAAATTGCAACATAAGCCCCTAGACTTTTAATACGAGTTATTAATAGGTCCTTGGAACTTATTTTTATTACATTTAGGTCCTTGAGTGCCCCAGACACGTGCTTGGCACGTGATTTCTTGGGTATTTTGCACCAGGACCCCAGAACTTTTGGGTATTTGCACTTAGGTCCCTGTGCACAGTGCCCCTCCTTTATTTTTGAATAAAATATCAAACGACCTCCAAATCCAATGAAATTTTGACACATGGCTCCTGCCATGGTGTAGGAATTTCTATGATTTTTGGGGACATTTTTGATTGCATTTATTATTTTTAAAAAATTCAAAAACACTTATTTTCGCTACTGTTTGACTTTAAAATTACTAAAAAAATATTAAAACTCCACTAAAAATTCTAAAAAAATTAGGATTTGTTATTTGCTGGTTGTTTGATTTTCCAGCCATTTTTGGTGACTTTTCATCACTTAAAAACCTTAAAAATTGAAAAACCCCTAAAAACCCATAAAAATTGTAATAAATAAATTAAAAATCCAAAAACAATAATTAGGGTGCCTAAATTTTCCTTGTTCTTCATAGATTATAGGAAAATTACCTCCAGGGCTTAGTGAGACTCTTAGATATTTTATTTTTGAGTCTAAAGCCTTGCTGGACAGTCCCCTTTGTTTTTCACATTGTTTGATTTTTAATAAATAATTTACCCATTAGAAAAATCCCAAAAATTCACCAAAAACAGTAAAAAACATTTAAAACCTAAAAACCAATTTTCTGGAATTTTTGCATCATTTTTGTGTGTTGTATAAATTGTTGAAGTCCCCTTGTATTTACATTCTTTAATTTTCTCATTGTTTAAAAATTCAAAAAAATTGTAAAAACAAATAAAAACCATAAAAAAGAGATTCTTTTGGACTCTGACTACATCGTAGGCTTCTTTAGCCAATCTGTGCTCCTTGTGTTCGACCCTGGGAGCTATACCAGGTTAATCTTATAGCAGGACCGCTCTACTTTGTGCTTGCTTGTTTTTATCTCTGTGAGTGGTTCATTTTCTTGACTGACGCATCTGAGCGATTGAGGACAACGACATTGCAATATATTTTCTACCTCGATTGTTAGTGTGATTTTTGCGTCGTCAGAATGGCGCCGTTGCCGGGGAGCACGGCTTTGTAGTCATTGTTTCATTTTGTCTCTCTTAATTATAACTGTTTTCTTACACTCTCTCTTTCTAATTTTTGTGCGAGGTACTGCGTGGAGAGCTTGGAGTACACCTTTTGAGGACCCGCACGGGAAGAAGAGCAGGAAGAGAGAGAGAGAGGAAGAAATTTCCTATTCAGAGAGAGAGAGAGAGAACAATTTATTTTTGTAATAATTTAGGACTCAAACCTTGAACTGTGGACACTTGTAAACTTTGCGGGTCTGTTTCGCTGAGCACCGGTGTGCTCGGGGGACCCATTTGGATTTTCGCGGCTTTTATCGTGGTTTTCATAGCTAGCTGCCTTTTCCGGTGTTTACGCGGTTTTCTCGAGCCCCTAGACATAGGAATTTTGATTGATTGTGACGTAGATTTTTAAGGCCCAACACTTAATAGAATATCTGTTCCCATAGAACGTAATTGGACCTTAATAAAATTCACAGAAAAAGTTAGTTTAATTGGATTTGAGACCACGTGCCGTGAGGAGTCACATACAGCGCTGGCAGGACCCGTTGTGGCGGGCACCGAGTGACTCCCAAGATCGGACTCCGGACTCAATTCGATTAGCTAACTATTGTTCTTCACGATCAATAGAAATTGCTTGTCTAAGGCCGGTTTTCCTCGTTGCATCATTTAGGTAGTTTTATTCTGTATTTAAATTCTGCGCGGATCACTTGCATGTAGAGTGCTGGAGACAAGGTACGCATTTCTTTCTCTGCATGCATCATTGATTTCGTCGCGCATTGGCTTTTTCGTCTTCTCCCTCTGTTTTCTGACTTAATCATCAGGAGAATCGGAAAAACCGTTAGGCCGCTTGTATTTATTTTAAAAAAAATTAAAAAGAAAAACATAAAAATTGGGACTGGATAACATTAATTGACCCTAAAAGACACTCACCTTAAAAATTTGTCTTGGGGAGAGCAACCCCCTCATTGTTTGGTTTGATTGTGTGAGAGAGTGACCCGAACACTAGGTAAAGCCCTCCGGTGCTCATCTCGACTGATTACCGACTCATCTGTGCGGGACAGTCGGTTGAGAGAGTATCGGGTATCCTAACAGGTCACGTAATCGCTCTGATATCTTGTATGTTCACCAAATAAAATTGACAAGATAAATTGACCGATCTTTCACGGTCTTCAGATTGTGTTGTGTTGGTGAACCGGGGGTTTGCTTGCTATCATATTTTCTCCAGATCCCATCCGCCTAACTCGCCAAGATCAAGATGATGGGTAGACGATCTCTTAGGCAGCCTCTGGCTGCACCGCTTTCAGGCGCGTCTTCTCCATCTTCTAGGTTGGCCCGTGAGAGTCGAGACCAGCTCTCCAGGCCCGAGTTCGATTCCATCCTGTTCCCCCTCGACCCCCTTTCTTTTCCTACTGAGAGACATGAGCCCGAGGAAAGACGAATTGATTTAACCGAACCTGAGTTGGGCTCATCTGATTTTGCAGACGTTACTATGGCTGGAGCCGGAAGTTCAGACGATCGCCAGCCCGAACACTTTGTCTTAGACCAGGGAGCGATCAACTCCACCCTGATTGCGTCATTAGAGACGGTTCAGCAGCAGTTACGCGATCAGGGGGCATTTATGATTGAGATGAGAAGGGAGATGGAGCGACTCCGAAGAGAGCGAGAAGAACCGAGCGAGCCTGAGGACATCCCTGATGCTGATGCAGAGGCAGCAGCCGCAGCCGCAGCAGCCGCAGCAGCAGCCGCAGCCGGAGGAGGACCACCGAGAACGATGCGGGAACTACACAACCCCGGATCTACACTGATGCACCATTGGGTGGTAGTACCTGCCATCGTGGGGGACTTCAAGTTCCCTCCGAACACCCTGCAGATGCTTCCTCACTTTCATGGACTTGCCACTGAGGAACCCCATCTCCATCTCCAGGAGTTCTTGATGATCTGCAGCACTGTCCACGACCGTCATGTGGACCAAGATACGATTCGAATGATGGCCTTCCCTTTTTCACTGGCAGATAGAGCAGCCGCCTGGCTGAAACATCTAGGGAAGTTTGTTTACACCTGGGATCAGCTCCGCACCGAGTACTTGAACAAGTACTATCCACTCGGGCGGACGAATGCAGCGAGGGCCCTGATCAATAACTTCTCCATGCTCCCTAATGAGCAATTCCACGAAGCATGGGAGAGGTTCAGAGAGCTTCTGGACAGATGCCCACATCACGACATCTCGAAGCCGAACCTAGTTCAGAGCTTCTTCAGTGGGATGACACCAGAGCTTCAGGGTCTGGTGAATGCTTCTTGCGGCGGGTCCTACTTTGCCAAGGACCACAACCAAGTCTGGGCCATCTACGAAGAGATGGCAGAAAATTACATGGTGATGTCCCAGACTCGGTTGTACACTCAGAGATCTCAGCAGCCGCCAGGACCCGTGCAGTATCAGCGGATAGCACGGGTTGATGCAGGTCCATCCAGTTCATCCACAGTTGCGGCCGCACAGGCAGAGTCGGCCACTGCGGACATGGGGATTATCAGCGAGAAGTTGGACCGCATGGAGATAATAGAGAAGAAGCAGTGCCAGGGCATAACTCAGATGGAGCAAATGGCACAAACTCTGAGCGACATGAAGACCCAGCTCTTGTGCCTTCAGGAGGCACAGACGGCTCCTCAGCCCCGTCTTCTGTCGCGAGGCGATTCCGGCGGCAGCCGCAGCTCGTCCCAGCGCTCCAGCTCCTTGCAGCAGCCTAGACAAGTTCACCTTGTACAGGCGGAGCCGTACCAGCAGCAGCAGCCCTCCTACCAGTCACCACCATCTCCAGACTTACAGATGGTGGTATATCAGCCGGATCAGCCTCTGGATGTACTGCCACCAGACCCCTTTGATGCTGAGCCGTTGATGGATGTCAACGGGATCTGGTATGACCGTCCTCAACCTGGAATCCGACGAGACCATCCCGGATTCAGGTGGGGGAATGGGGGTAACCAGCCCCAACAGCAGCCAGCCGGTCAGGGAGGGCAGTACTCCCAGCAGAGAGATCACCAGCAGCCCCCTGCATACCAGCCACACCAACCATCATCATTCGTATCTCGTCCCTACCAGCAGCAGGGACAGAATTGGAGACGTGAGCAGCAGGCTCACCAGCAGCAGCATCACTCCTCTTACCCCTCTCAGCCACAGCAGCACCAGGTCCAGCAGCCTCATTATCAGAGAGGCAACCCGTCGGGCTCCCATGAGAGCCCAGCCACGGATGATTTAGCCCGCCTCTTCACAGAGCAGCAGGCTACATTTAGACGGGAAATGGACGAGTTCCGCCAGGAGATGCGGGACCTGATGAGAGGGAAGGCCGCCATCCCTGCACAGATCGAGCCGAATCCGAATAGCTTGAAGAGGAAATCTGAGCAGGTAATTCACACTGAATTTGCCACTCCTAGTGACCCATTTGATGATACATCTTCGGATTTATTTGATGCTGATTTTGTCACACTTAGGAGCGGTAGAAGACCAGCAGGCGGCGCCTCATCTGAGCGACATCACGAGGATCCATCTAGAGCGCTAGATGAGGAAGAGGAGAGCGGTACTGAAGCCGCACATCATGATGACGGTGGTACTGATGCCACCAGAGATGCTGATTCCACCGGCGGTACTGAGGCCGCCATTTCACCACATAGAGGAGGTGGTACTGACGCCACCAGCAGAGCCGAGCCAGCCCGCGGTACTGAGGCCGCAAGACGTCTAGAGCCAGCTAGAGGTGGTACTGAGGCCACCAATATTCATGTTGATAGAAATGTTGTCTTTCCTCGCATGAATGTATCTCGGAACTCTGATTTGAATAAAGGAAAAGGTTTAGTTTTTTCTGATCCCACTGTGGTGAATGATTTTTGTGAGGATCCGGTCATCGAACCGTCTAGACCTATTCCTAGTCCTTCATCTGAGAAGGACCCTGTGATACCCTTTCCTAGAGCCCTTGAGTTAGGGAAAGGGAAGAAAAAAGAAAAAGATCCAAAAAAGAGAGAGCAGGAGGAGTTCAGCCAGAGCATGATAGACCGATTTCACATTCAGCTGACCCTCAATGAGGCTTTGCAACACATCCCTCTTCTTCAGCGATCCTTGAGAGATAAGACCACAGTCAGAAGGACGAAGAGGAACAAGACCGCAGAAATTCATGTGTTGACCAAAGCCACGTGTTACGCGATTCAGAACCATCTGCCGACTAAGAGGCCAGATTTAGGGGCCCCGTATGTCAGATGTCAGATTCGTGAGCAGAGGTTCAACCGTACTCTCTTAGATAGCGGATCGTCGATCAACCTTCTACCGGCAGCCCTTCTCGACCACTTAGAGTTGGGCACTCTTGTACAGAGCAGGACATACCTTCAGTTTGCTGATCGGTCTGTCAAGAGGCCAAAGGGGTTGTTGCGAGACGTTGTCGTCACGATTCAGGGTTTGCAATTCCCCGTGGACTTCGTAGTGCTGGACATGGAGACCCCTGATTCGTTGACCGATTCCCCCATCATCCTCGGTCGCCCGTTCTTGGCCACAGCCAAAGCGGTGACTGACCATGACAGTGGGAAGGTATTCTTTCGCGTCCAGGGCGAGAGTATACAAATAAAGACGGTTAAGGACCACAGAGCCAGAGCTAGATCCCGCTCACATGGCAGTACAGATTCAGAGCAGCTGACAGACGTAGAGCCAGACATCCACCAGGACTGTGATTTTGTGATCACAGATGATGAGGCCGTTTGGGCAGATCCTGCAGCACAGACCATCCTCTCATATTCAGATACAGCTGATGCAGAGATGATAGCAGAGGATAGTCTGGAGAGCACAGCCCTGGTTCAGGATACTATTGAGTCAGCAGAGTCGGACCTTGATCGCGACACGATTTCCAGTGATGGTGGTACTGAGGCCACCCCACTCTATGGTGGTGCTGATGCCACCTTGTTCTCCGGTGGTACTGATGCCACCGAGTCTGATATAGATCCCTCGGATTCAGAGTCTGATTGGGCAGATTGTGATGATCAGATGCCAGATCTGGATCCACCTGAGCCTATAGATGAGGAGGTAGAGGCAGAACAGATCAGAGACAATGCAGAGGACCCGCCTTCTCCAGATCCAGTTTGTGAGAGTTCGTTATCATTTTCCCAGGCAAATTTGGTAGAATTATCCGCATACACACATCTTTTTCAGAAGCCAGATTTGCCAGCACCCAGCTGTCCAGAGCTAAAGCCGCTCCCTTCTTCGTTGAAGTATAGATTCCTTGCGGGAGAGTCTGAGATGTACCCAGTCATCATCTCTGCAGATCTGACTGGAGAACAAGAATCCCGTCTGATGGAGGTTCTTGAAAAGAACCGCAAGGCAATTGGATGGAGCGTAGCAGATCTCCATGGGATCAGTCCCTCATTGTGTTCCCACCATATCTATCTTGAGGAAGGGGCGAAACCGTCGCGTGAGTTCCAGCGGCGACTGAACCCCAACCTAAGAGAGGTTGTCATGAAGGAAATATCAAAATGGTGGAGTGCAGATTTTATTTATCCCATTTCCGACTCCAAGTGGGTCAGCCCCTTGCATGTGGTGCCCAAGAAGACGGGCATCACGACTGTGATCAGTGAGTCGGGAGAGGAGATTGCTACACGAGTACCCACCTCTTGGCGGGTCTGCGTTGACTACAGGAGACTCAACCAGGCCACCAAGAAGGACCATTTCCCCCTGCCCTTTATAGATCAGATCATTGAGAGACTGGCAGGGAAGAGCCATTATTGCTTCTTAGATGGGTACTCGGGCTACAACCAAGTGGCCATCGCTCCTGAGGATCAGGAGAAGACCACCTTTACCTGTCCCTTCGGTACTTACGCTTTTCGACGCATGCCATTTGGGCTATGTAACGCCCCTGCGACTTTTCAGAGATGCATGCTGTCGATATTTTCGGACATGGTAGGGGAGTGTTTGGAGGTCTTCATGGACGACTTCTCGGTTTACGGCGACGGTTTCGATTCCTGTCTTGATTGCCTAGACCGAGTGCTCCAGCGATGCATTGCTACCCGCTTAGTTCTGTCATGGGAGAAGAGTCACTTCATGGTGACTCAAGGGACGGTGCTTGGCCACATCATCTCCAACAGAGGCATGGAGGTTGATCCGGCCAAGGTCGATGTCATTAGAAAACTCACACCGCCGTCCAATTTGAAGCAGTTACGGTCATTTCTGGGGCACGTTGGTTTTTACAGGAGATTTATTCATGATTTCAGCAAGATTGCCCGACCGTTGACTGATCTCTTGACGAAAGACACCGAGTTCCTTGTTGATGACAAGTGTCTTTCGTCCTTTGAGACTCTCCAACAGCGTGTTATAGAGGCTCCTGTCCTTCAGCCACCCGATTGGTCTCTCCCATTCGAGATCATGACGGACGCCTCTGATTTTGCCGTAGGGGCAGTGCTAGGACAGAGGAGGGATGGAGTACCATTTGCCATACACTATGCTAGCCGCACATTGGATTCCGCCCAGCGGAATTATACAGTCACAGAGAAGGAGATGCTAGCAGTAGTGTTTGCTCTCGATAAATTCAGATCATATATCATTGGATCCCGAGTGACCTTGTACACAGATCACACCGCCATCCGGTACCTCATGTCAAAGAAGGATGCCAAGGCCAGACTTACTAGATGGATTCTTCTACTCCAGGAGTTCGACATTGAGATCAAGGATAAGCCTGGAGTCAAGAATGTGGTGGCGGACCATTTATCCCGATTAGAGCAGCCTGAGGAGACAGAGCAGATTGATCCCATTTGTGATACCTTCCCAGACGAGGCGATCCTTGCTATCGCCTCACTCCCGTGGTACGCCGATATTGTGAACTTTCTCGTTGCTGGGAAAGTCCCACAAGATTGGCCCAGGCAGAAGCTTGAGACCTTCCTTGCGAAGGCCAAGTCCTACCACTGGGAGGATCCCATCCTTTACCACGAAGGAGGGGATAGCATCTGGCGTCGGTGTATTCCTCAGGAGGAACACCATAGTGTCCTCACTTACTGCCACAAGCTTGAGGCAGGAGGACATCATTCTGGGAGGAGAACGGCACAGAAAGTGCTCCAGTCCGGTTTGTGGTGGCCTACACTCTTCAAGGACTCTGATGAGTTCGTGAAGAGATGTACTGACTGTCAGAGGATGGGCACTTGTGGACAGCGTGATATGATGCCGATGCAGCCCATTCACTTCTGTGAGGTTTTTGACGCATGGGGCATCGATTTCATGGGTCCATTCCCTAAGAGTCAGGGATTTGAGTACATTCTGTTGGCCGTAGATTATGTTAGTCGTTGGGTTGAGGCTATCCCCGCTCGAGCCGCAGATGCGAAGACAGTTTGCAGATTTTTGAGGAAGCACATCATCACGCGGTTCGGGGTTCCACGAGTTCTGATTTCTGATGGGGGATCTCATTTCATCAACAACCAGGTGAAGGCACTTGCCAGAGAGTTCAGTATAGACCATCGTGTTGCCACACCATACCATCCACAGACAAATGGTCTAGCTGAGGTGTCGAATAGGGAGATCAAGAATATTTTGCAGAAAGTCGTCCGCCCTGACCGAAAGAATTGGTCACAGCTTTTGGACTCGGTCTTGTGGGCATATCGGACATCTTTCAAGACTCCATTGGGTACATCTCCCTTTCGCCTCGTTTATGGCAAGCCCTGTCACTTACCTGTTGAGCTGAGGCACAAGTCACTCTGGGCAGTTACAGACATATTGATGGATCCAAATGGTATAGGAGACCAGAGGAGGGCAGAGTTAGCCGCCTTGGAAGAGCTTAGAGATGAAGCATTCTCAAACAGCCTACATTATAAGGAGAAAGTCAAAGAGTGGCATGATTCTCATATCAGTCACAAGCATTTTGAGATTGGACAGAAAGTATGGCTGTTTGATGCAAGGCTTAGATTATTTCCAGGGAAGCTACAGAGCAAATGGAAAGGACCCTATTTGGTCAGGAAGGTACACGATAACGGTAGCATTGATATATCTGAGTTATCTTCTGAGAGTACCTTCCGAGTGAACGGCCAGCGGCTCAAACCATTTCTAGATCATGAGCCGCGGGACGTTATTATTGCTGCTATTCACTTTGCGTGAGATGTGGTCTTTTGACTCACATCTTTTACATCTCACGCCTGATTTTCACTGTTCCTCCGCCTGTATAGATCCAGTTGTCCATATCATTCTATTCTTTAGTCCCACGTCCCATCTTTCATCTTATGATTATGCTATACTTAGGGTGTACTTTACCCTAAGTATAGGGGGGATGTCGGACCTGTGAGTATTCTTTTCATTCTTTCTGCTCTTGTTTTTGCTGCCTATACTTAGGGATATTTTACCCTAAGTATAGGGGGGGCAGATTCTGTATCTTCTTCACTCGGCTTTCCCTTCATGTACAGCTTTCTATACTTAGGATTAGTTAATCCTAAGTATAGGGGGAAACCACCGAGTTCCTCTCATTCTACTCATTTATTCATTCCTGTACTTAGCCATTCCTTTTCACTTCCCTTTTACTAAGCACGAGTTATGTCTTCTTCATCGCTCTTGATCACTCTGAGGACATCGTTCGAGCTAAGTATAGGGGGGGTGTGTATATATTTCATATATACTTTAGCCATAACTCGTACTTTGTGTGAGTGTGTTAATAAATAAAATGGCTAAAAATCACAAAAATTAAAAATTTTTCATGTACATAAACCTCTTTTATTCTTGCACATACATAGCTAGTGTACAAAGTATTTTTGTAAAAATGATTTCAAAAATCTTTTGTGTAAAGCTTGTGTAAATATTTTGTATCAAAATTATGTATATAGTACAAAATTTTTCAAAATGTTTTGAAAATCAAAAGTTTGCAAAAATCTTGTGTAAATGTTTGTAAATATCATTTTGCAAAACCTGCACTTCATGCATCATTCATTCATGATTTCAAAACATTTTTCAAAAATTTTTGCATGATTGTAAAATATTTGTAAATAGCATCTTTTGTACATGTATGTATATAGTTTTTCCTGGACGAGAGTTGACATTTAAACTAAGCCTGGAATTAAATTGAAAAATGGAGCTTGAATAAGATCTTAATTCACTTAACTTCAAGAGGAACCTTGTAGGACTTAGGGTTAAGGCTTTTCAGGTCCATAAGGACTTAATTCTTTGAGTCCACTAGGCTATGAGCATATGTCATCTTGATAAGCCTAAGTAGAGCACTTAACAACACACGCATGACTCTCAGAGACAATGGCTTAACTTGCACCTGCACTTTACACATGGCTCTCCATGGATGAGGTGGTGAGGAGGCAGTTTCCTTTGGCTTGGGGTAGCATATGAGGGTAGTACTTCTAGGCGGAACCTCTCTTCTTCTTATAGTGAAGGAAGTGCACCTCAACTTGGTCTAGTGGTGTTGAAAGCTAAAGACAGAAGCTGTGGGTTGCAATAAAGCTTCAAAAGAGGGATAGTCTACTGGCTTAAGGAGAAATTTCTTATATATGCTGCACCATGTAGATATGTTGTACAGAAGTTGTTGAAAAAAAAAAATATGCAAAAATGTAAAAAGAACTCCAAAAAAGTGGTGGGTCGGATTGAAAATTTAATAACCCCACCGGAGTGAAAAGCAAAAGCTTATGGTATCATGTTACATCTCATGAAGCTTGCAGCGGGAGACTTAGCTACACTGGCTAAGCTTCCAAAACTCTATACTTCTACCCCCTCTTCTTGAGCCGGTTGCACTTGAACTTAGAAGGGAATACCCCGCCTCTCGAGGAAAGAGTTGCTAGACCGAGGCATTAGAGTTACCAGGTTGAGGGAGGTTGTTTCCTTGTTACTTCTGAGGTGGGGAGCCACATATCACTTACACCGCATGGAAAGATTCATGGTCATTAGAGTTTGTGTATGTAGACTTGTTCTGATCTGGTTTATTGAGGAGTCTTGCCCATAGATTGGTGGAACTTGGAGGCTGTTGAGTTTTAGGCTTAAGTCCAAATAAGGTTCCGACACATTAATAATCCAAAGATCTGATCGAGCTCCATATTTCAATTTAATGAAGGAAAATTTAATAAGTCAACCTTGATCCATGTACATCCTCTTTTTCTTTTTCTTTTTCTTTCTTTTTCACTTCTTTTTCAAATAAGTGTTTGCTAAGGGACTAGCAAAGTTAAAGCATAGGGGGTGATGAATACCCATTCATCACTCTTTATTCTTCTATTTTAGCTACAAAAACCTTTTCAAATACATGTAGATATGTGTAAATACAATTAATTACCAAAAGCATGCATTGTGTAAAAACCTATAATTAGCATGTTTTTGTGCACAAAATAAAAGAATAAAGAGCAAAAAGAAAAAGAGGGAAATATTTAGAATAAATATTGAGCAACCTAACCCAAGGGAGGGCTCAGCATGGGCCTGACCGCATAAAAGCCAAAGTAGAGGGAGATAGGGCTCACATATGTATATATTTGTAAATACATAAAACTATATATTTTCCTCACCCAAAAATATACTTGTATATATTGTGTGTACATTCTGTTAAAAACAAAATAAAAAGATAAAAATCAAAAATTCAAAAATACCCCTTCACCATGTGTATAAACCACACCTTTGTATTTATTCAACCTTGTAAATAAATTCATTTATTTTCTAAACTTTTTGTACAAATTCTATGTTACATATTGTAAATAAAATAAATAAAAAGAAACAAAATAAAAATCAAATAAAAATCACAAAATGAAAAATACAAAAATACATTGTATAAATACCATGTATATAAGTGTATTCAACCATTTATTTCACCCTTGTATATAAGTGATAAAAATAAAATAAAAATATTCTTTTATTCCATATTTTATCTTGTAAATAAATAAAATACAAAATTAGCATAAAAACACATAAAAATAACAAATAAAAAATCAAAAATAAAATTCCATGTAGTGTACATATACCTATATATAGAGCTAACCTATTTTTATTTCCAAAAATTAATTAAAAATCACCAAAAAATAGAAAAAAATAAAAGAAAAATATTTCATGTTTTAAGTTTTTTCTAATTCGACCTATTTCTACCCTAAAATAATAAAACAAAAAACCGGGCACACGTGGCAGCTTCTGGTTGGTCCACGGGGGAATGTTGACCCCGGTCAACTCCCCCGCGACCTCCTTCCTTTTCTGGAAGTCGCGTGCCGCGCCTTCTTCCCCGATTTTTCCCACGCGCTCCAGGCTGTCACCCACTCAACCCCCGCGCCCGGATTCTTCGCCATTCATCCCTCTCCCTCGCCGGATCTTCAGCCATCAAATCAACGCCTTCCATCTCCGTCGAGCCTCAACCCTAGACGCCCCTGTCACTCTATATATTTTCACCTCCGCCGCCTCCGCGCCGCATCTTTGGCCCATCTCCTTCTTCCCCGTGACCTCCATCGGCAAGGCGAGAGTGACAGCAAGCTTTTGCCCGTGTTGCAGTGAGGCGAGGAGGCGATACCATCGATCCGGCGAACCTCGCCGTTCTTGCTCCGCCGCCAGCGTCGAGCATCGAGCTTCAGGCCTTGACGCCCTTCGAAGCTACGACCCGGAGATAGCCCATCTCCAGCACAGTCTCCAGCATCCATCAGGTAACCTTAGCTTCTTCTAGTTTCGTCTAATTTTAGATTACGCCCAATTCGCACCTCCGACGCATTTTCTTGATTCCGACCATCTCACGCAACATCTCGATCATCCGACCCGATCATTACCTTCGCCGTACCTTCACGCACCTTCTACGCACTTCCACTCAACCCAGATCGCACAGGATCTGGGAGTCGAGCTCCACCGCCGTCGCTTCGCCGGAGCTCTTTCGCCACGCCGCACCGTCCACCTTCACCCCGCCTTCTTGGGTCGAGGCACTTTGCCCTCGACCCGTGAAGATTCTGAACTCTTTTGCAGGTCCAAAGGGAGGCGTCTGAGGCCCCCCAACTTCAAGCCAGGAGCTTCTTCTCCGCCGTCCTTGCTCGAGCTCCTCTGAGCTCGGTTTGACCACCGAAGACCAGTAGCAGCTGCGGAACTTCACGCCGGAGCTTCTCCGACCTTCAGGCGCAGCAGAGGAGAGAGGAGACGCCTTCACGAGGCCGGCGAAGTTCGCCGGCCATCAGTTCTTCGAGGACCCTCCATCGCCGTCCGATCGTCCTCACCGCTCCAGATCTAATCCTCACCGTCGATCTGTAGAGGAGTAGCAGCCGTCGATCCACCCGAGGAGCGCATCCGGACCGTTGCAGCCGAGGAGAGAGGCACCCGAGCCCAGCACCGTTTGATCATCCACGTGGGTGCACCTCCACCGTCGATCGAGCCGAAGAAGAGAAGAGAGAAGAAGTGCCGCCCATCTCAGCCGTCAGACCCTACACGTGGCGCCTATCCGACCGTCGGCTAAATAAAAGGGGTAAATATCATAGGGCCCCCTCGTAGTTTGTTGTTTTCATTTTAGTCCTGTAACTTTTAATTCACGTTGTTTATTTTCTGGGTTATTTGCATCAAGGACCTCGCGCTTAATTTTATTCGCACTTATACCCCTGCCAGTAGAGACCCACGTGCTCTGGCACGTGTTTTGTTGGGATATTTGCAATATGTGCCCTGTTGTTCTGGATGTTATGCAATGAATGAAATGTTTTGTGAAATTGCATTTATACCCCTGTGAGCATTGATTTTACACATGTGCGAATTATTTTGGGTAAATTGCAACATAAGCCCCTGGACTTTTAATACGAGTTATTAATAGGTCCTTGGAACTTATTTTTATTACATTTAGGTCCTTGAGTGCCCCAGACACGTGCTTGGCACGTGATTTCTTGGGTATTTTGCACCAGGACCCCAGAACTTTTGGGTATTTGCACTTAGGTCCCTGTGCACAGTGCCCCTCCTTTATTTTTGAATAAAATATCAAACGACCTCCAAATCCAATGAAATTTTGACACATGGCTCCTGCCATGGTGTAGGAATTTCTATGATTTTTGGGGACATTTTTGATTGCATTTATTATTTTTAAAAAATTCAAAAACACTTATTTTCGCTACTGTTTGACTTTAAAATTACCAAAAAAATATTAAAACTCCACTAAAAATTCTAAAAAAATTAGGATTTGTTATTTGCTGGTTGTTTGATTTTCCAGCCATTTTTGGTGACTTTTCATCACTTAAAAACCTTAAAAATTGAAAAACCCCTAAAAACCCATAAAAATTGTAATAAATAAATTAAAAATCCAAAAACAATAATTAGGGTGCCTAAATTTTCCTTGTTCTTCATAGATTATAGGAAAATTACCTCCAGGGCTTAGTGAGACTCTTAGATATTTTATTTTTGAGTCTAAAGCCTTGCTGGACAGTCCCCTTTGTTTTTCACATTGTTTGATTTTTAATAAATAATTTACCCATTAGAAAAATCCCAAAAATTCACCAAAAACAGTAAAAAACATTTAAAACCTAAAAACCAATTTTCTGGAATTTTTGCATCATTTTTGTGTGTTGTATAAATTGTTGAAGTCCCCTTGTATTTACATTCTTTAATTTTCTCATTGTTTAAAAATTCAAAAAAATTGTAAAAACAAATAAAAACCATAAAAAAGAGATTCTTTTGGACTCTGACTACATCGTAGGCCGCAAGGCCAATCTGTGCTCCTTGAGTTCGACCCTGGGAGCTATACCAGGTTAATCCTCTAGCAGGACCACTTCTATTTTGTGTCTTGATTGATTTATCTTTATCTGTGGTTCGTTTTCTTGACTGACATGTTCTGAGTGATTAAGGACAACGACATTGCAATATATTTTCTACCTTAGTTGCTTGGGTTTTCGCGTCGTCAGAATGGTTTATACACCTGTGCGCTAGTGTGCATATAAGGGCATATGAGTAATACAATCTCTCAAAGGGATCATACAGGTTCACTACTGAACCGGAAGACATGCGCTCACTCATGAGATATTGGGAAGAAACAAATTCCTTACACGATCGTCTCACTTTGGAATCTTGACTGAATTTGTAGGTTTGATATACACTTTTGGAAAGTATATGATCAAAACCTAGGTATGATATATGCTTTTGGAAAGTATATGATTGATACCAAATCCCAATGATCAAATGAGAAACTTACTGATAAAACCCTAAAGTAGACAGTATAAAGTTGATCTAATACTTCGGGTTTATTATGGGTCTTCGAGTATGTAGGATGTGCAAGTGTTGGGAATACCTGAGGGTGATGTGATCGTAAACAAATGTATAACCAAGACGCTTCCATTCCTAGGGAGTGATGAAACAGGTCTGGATTTTAGTGACTCCTCTTAGTAGAGAAGTAATCTGATCTAGGTCCAAATGTTGGACATTGATTTGAATGTGATTCATATGCAATAAGAAGATTAGATTTGCGGTTTTGATTTAATCAAGCATCTATGGGAGGCCCGAGATCTGGATTTGAGATGTGATCTCAATATCCAAGTCACTATACGTGGAACAATACAATCACCCTGTCCTTATCTCCAAGTATCCGCAGAGAAAGCACATTATCCTTGAAAGAGTTCATGGATAATTTCATTGTTGATATAAGTATCCAAGCATTGAGAAAATTGATAATTAAATGTGATTTAATTATCATGGATAATATGAATTTGATTCATATTATAAGGAGAGATATCTAAGATAATTAAATGTGATTTAATTATCAAAGATATGAATAATGTGAATGTGATTCATGTTATTTGGGCACATGAGAAAAGAGATCCAAGATGATTAAATGTGATTTAATTATCAGGGATATGAATAATGTGGATAGCACCATCCATATTAATCATATATATAATATAAATGTGATTTATAATATATTAGAGAGAGCATATTGTGTTTTATATTTGTTGATTAATTGTTAATGTGAATCGGATTCACATTGAATTATTAATTGAAAATATAATTACATTTGGTTTTGGGTTGTGAATAAGGTTCACATAATTTCAATGGCATGATTGATATTTTCCATAAAATAATTTGGAATTTCTTTTTGTGAAAATATTGTCAACTAGAGATGATGATATATATATCATGAGATAATGAGATCTCATGATAATTTAAAGAGATAGATCAAGTCCACCAAAGAGGAGTGGACGGCTACAACTCTTTATGAGGAGAAGAGTAGTCGTCCCCTCTTATGGGGAAATTGGTTTGTCCTCTTCATTATTTTTCTCTTATCAATGTTGATTTAATTTTGAATTTATTTTATTGATTTATCAATGGAAATTAATTTAAATTAAATCATTAGTTGTTGTGTTTTTACAACAATATCTTGGCCATTAAAAGAAACACAAATCAATCTCAACCAATGATTGTGTGTTGTCCATGGATTGAGATCCATGGACTCCCAGAACCCTATATAAGAAGAGGCATGCCTTGCTCTTCGACTTGCACCGACTCGATGAGTCTCTCTCTCTCTCTTTATTTCTCTACATGCCAAGTCTCTATCTCTCTCTTATAATGGCCGTCCACCATGGAGCCATTGTGAGAGACGTCATCGACGCGGCATCGTCGTTATGCTGCCGGATCATCTACTCGTGGATCTCCATCTTCTTCGGTGCGTCTCGCTCGTGAAGAAGATGTTGGATCTCGTGTGATGAGATCAGGAAATCCACTGCTTAGATCATCAACATGAATTGGGAGGAGCACGCGATTCATCCCTGCGCTCGCAAGCGTCTCCTCCGACGGATCGGTCTTGAGACAGGAGGTCTCTTCGTTTAGAGACTCGATCGCAACCACGCTTCAAGAGGTATTCCTATTACTTGTTTGTGGTTTAGATGAAACGATCCGAGAAGTGTTCTTGGATCATGTGATTTCATCACATAAAAAAATTTTAATTTATGCTGCAGTGAGCAACTTGTGCGACTAGTCGCTTCCGATCGCATTCGATGCGATCATCACGCTTCTGTGATGCGCTTGAGGATTTTTCCCGTATCCTTCACCACCTTGTGGAGGAAGAAGGTGGCCAAGGGGCTACATATGCTGTTGGATGGCACCCCCTGGTGGCCATCCAACGGCGTACACTCATCCACGTCAACATTGACCCACACTATAAAGTCGTTGTTCGATCGAAAATCGGGCGGCTCTTACGCCTCCACGTGTCAGCACTGAAATAGATCAGAGCCTCAGCACCATATTTATAGCCTTAGAACACCCGAGCCATATTCGAAGCCGAAGCTACTCCCGAGTCACTACCGAAGCACCAGGAACCTCGAGCCTTCTCTGAGCCTAGCTGAAGTAGCATCCGAGCTTGCAAGCCACTCGAACCTAGCCCTCACGTGCGTGTCGCATGCCTGGCAAAGTATTTTGTAGGGACGCCCCTGGAGTTTCTCCAAATTGCAGACTTGTCTAGAGCTCACGTGCTGACCACATGTGTCTGGGGTATTTTGCACTCATACTCTCGTGGGTTTTAATAATTGCAAACATACCCCCACACATGTGGGTAAATTTCAGGGAAGGCTCATGCTAATTTTTATTTGCATTTTAGTCCCTCCCAGGAACTTGTTTGCTAGTTATCTTTTATGTTTTCTTGCGTTTATCCATTTCAGTTGATTTCAATTTCATTTCAAAGCTTGTTTGATGAACTTTTTAACGGTATAATTAATTTCATGTTTTGACAATGTGAATTTGATGTATTATTTTAATTTCCAAGTGTCGCATATACAACTTCTTTAATGTCTTACCCTGATTGATTTAATGAAACTTGCTTCATAATTTTATTCTGAATTCGACTACATTTTATTGCTCAACTATTCTAACTACTAGCGCATATCATCATTGCATTTCTTCACATCTTGTTAAAAAGAAAACGAAAATAAAAAAAGCATATCGTCATTTTTACTTAATGCAACATATCATGTCTTTACGCATTCATTGACCTATAATGCTTTAATCTGAAATCTAATCTAAATAATAAGAGTCTAAATAATACGAAAGAGGCTCGTGTCCCTGAGTTCGACTTTGGGCTTGCCCAAGTAAAATATAAATTCGACCGTTTAATTTATACAGATATATTAATTAAATGGTCTTTGATCGATTCGATTCGGCCGACTGCAATGACTTAGAAGTGTTAATTTCACTATTAAAGGGCCGGATCTTGGGTTTTTCGAATGGTGTCATTACTGAGGAGGCAAACGGCTTAGGTTAATTTTTAGAAAAAATTAGATTTTAGATTTTCTATCCTCGGGTAGTCTGATTCCCAGTTTTTCTTGTGAATAATTTCCTGTCCAATTTTCAGCATTTGTTTATTTTGTGTCATCCTTTCTCTGACCATCATTTATTTTTGTGAGAGGAATACAAGGAATCGAAGGCACTTCTCCAAGAGAGCCGAGGAACCTGCATCGATTTGAACTGAGTGGTCTTTGAGAGGACTTGTAAAAAAAGAGTTTTGCATTTTCAGTGGTTCCTATTTGGGTTCTCGCATGTGTAAAAGAATAATAAAAGGAATCTTCGTGTGTTGTGTGGTTTCTTGACATATGATAGGACCTGCACTTGCTTTCTTAGAGCTTTCTTAGGACTATTTGTGCTCGTAATATCTAGGACCACACTTCACCATTAAAAGATATACTTAGACCGCAGGACTTCTAGCCAAATTTAACTTGTTCTCTTATCCCTAATAGAACTGCTTGTCTAGGAGTGTCTTTTATCGCTTGCATCCATATAAATAAAATTTCAATTCTGTTTTGCATCCTGCATGTAGAGCGCGAGGATCACTGTAAGTCTTATGAACTTGGCATACGTCATTATTTTATCGTGCATCGGCTTTTCTCGACTCATTCTCCCTTGGTTTTTTAACATAGGATTAAAGGAAATTGGGACTGAATGATAGGCATGCCTTGTGTGATGGACTAATCAAGTTGTCATCTAACTTAAAATCAGGACTACTAAACAAATTGACCAAAAAAATCAAATAAAATCGGAAATTCTGTTTGCGGGAGAATAACCTCGACCTTGATTTCAGGCTGAGTGAGGATATATAGTGTGTGTGTGTGTGTGTGTGTACACCCTAAGGAAGAGCCAAAATCCCCACCTTTCATATCACGTACCCCGATCCGAGCAAATATCACGGGTTGAATTATGAGTTCAACTGACCAGTACCAAGTAGCCTCTGCCTACTCTAGCAGGTAGATAGGGGCGAAGCAGTGGTGCACAACGACAAGTTGCTAGTAGCCTCTACCAGTTCCGGTAGGTAGATAACGGCGAAGTTAAAGACTTGTCAGCCCCTGCCTACTTTGGTAGGAAGATAGGGGCAGGTCCCTGAATTCTCAGCTAGGGATAGAAGCAAAGAAAGGAAGGGTGTTGGTATCTTAGGCGACAGGCTAAACAGGGGAGACGCATCCGGCTTTGAGTCGTTCCATATGGTTGTGTAATCCTTGCTATTTGTCTGAAAAATCACACTTAAAATCAACCAGACTAAACGGACTCAATTTTGGGTCCATCATCGTGTTGAGTGTGAAATTAGGGTTTGTGATTCATTTGCTTGATTCAGATAGGAGTCAAATCCTATCTTTACACTCTTATACTCTCAATTCTTCTGTCTTCCATCCAAGATGACTGACTGGGGGGGATATTTACTCCAGCTTCACAAATCTCTCATTGAAACCCCCACGCGGCTCGTCTTCATCAGCCCAAGCACAACTTGGGCCAACCCGCGCTCATGACCCTCTTGAGTTCGGGATCCACCACTCTCAAGATGGTTACCCTCAAACCATCCATTTCCTCTCCTCCCATCTCTCCGAGGAAGACCGTCATCTCAGAGTATATATTCATTCCTAAATCTTCTTCTAACATAGACCACATTGTTACTTCAGGTGAATAGGATCAACCCAAGATGCCATGTAAGAGACCCCCTGATGAAGAGGAACACAAAGATGATCATGTGCATAAAATCATTGCCCGTTTAGCTACAGAAGAGCAGCTAAATGCAGATCTTATGGATAGGATGGGACAGGTGATCCAGGAAGGTGGAATAGATAGATCGATGGTAGATGCCTACAACCCAGTTGAGAATGAGATACATAGTTGGCTTGTCCCTAAGGTACCCCCAGAAGCATTTGAGCTGAAGCCCCGTTTTCTTAGTCTGCTATAGAAGTTTAATGGAAATGCCACCGAAGAACCATATGATTTCCTGATAGACTTAGAGCTAGTATGCAACAACCTTAGTCACCTTAGGTTTGGACAAGATTATATCAGGCTGAAGGCTACCTCGTTTGCCTTAGGAGATAAGGCTGCTCATTGGCTAAAGAATCTCGGGGTTAGATATACGACATGCATGCAATTCAAAGATTTATTCTTGAAGAAGTTCTACCCACTCAGTAGGACTAACCAGATGAGGAAAAAGATCATTAGTTTTTCCTAGAGCTCCCACGAGCCATTCCATGAATCCTGAGATAGATTTAATGACTTGATACAAAAATGCCCCTGTCATGGCATTGCCAAGGCGATCTTAGTCCAGACCTTGTTATGTGGCATGACCTCGGAAATGCAGGGGTTAGTGAGTGCAGCCTGTGGAGATAGCTATCTCAATAAGAACGAAGATGCTGTATGGAAGATTCTAGAGCAGATGGCATAAACAAGCAGATCTCATGCCACTAGGGCCTATCAGTTGTCTCCCTAAGGCCTATCTAATGAGACAACTAGGAGGACTGTAGCAGATCTGACAGATGACCTAATCCCTAGCATGGGGATAATAGTTGATAAGCTTACTATGGTAGAACAGATCCATAAGAGGGTCATTGACCTTGAGGTGCTTTCACGATTGCCGAAGCAAGTGGAGGAATTGATTGAGAAGGTAGCCAAGATACGACTACCTGCCCCTTCTGCACCACCTGTACATGTACATCGAGTCCATCTTGTACAGGAGTAGGTACAGGGGCCTCAGAGCAGCTGGGTTGAGGAGCAGTAGTACACTCAGTAGGAACAACACACACACCCACAGGTGGAATCAATCTATGAGGAGCCTCCGCAGGTGTTCGAGATAAATGGAATGTGGTAAAACCATGACCTCGTCGGCAGACAGTCGAGGATAGGGAACGGTCAGCCACACCGGCCGATCCTAGCTTACCAGGAAACCAGCTCCGTCCCCGCACCGCACTTTGTACAGTCCTGGCCGTCTCAACAGCACCAGTAGCAACACACATTCCACTTGGGCCAACAGGGCCCTCCACCACCACACACCGCACCGTCCCACCCGCAGCACCATCCAATAGGGTCAATATAGACAGTCGAATCACTCATCTTATAGTCAGCATCAGCAAGCCCCACCCATTAGTGAAATCGAGTCCCTCACCTTAGCCATCCATACTCGGACTGATAGGGTCCAGCAGATACAGAACGATTACCTGGATATTAGAACAGATCTGAACTGTGTTTCACGCATCCAGGATCAGCATGTGGTGCCAAAGACCCCAATTCCTGCCCAGGTTCAGGCCAACCCAAATAGCCTGAATCAAGGTCAGCACCGACCACGCGATATGGTATACTATTCAGATTATTATCTATCTGAACACGAGACCCTTTCATATGATAATGTTAATCATATGTCCCTCAGGAGCGGAAGGACCGTGATCGTACCTAATCGGGCGCGGGCACATGAGGAAGCCGTTGCCGTCTCTTCCTGAGGAGAAATTAGAGGTAGAGGAGCAGCATCACCACCACCATCATCCGCAGAATAAGACGATTTCCAGGTCCTCAAAGCACCATGGCAAGAAGAAGGAGAGGATCACAAGCAATGAATTGAGCGAAACAGATGAGGAGCCCGCACTTCCATCTGAGGAAGACACACTAGAAGTCGCGATAGGTGCATCACCTATTTTGCCACATGAATTTCTTTTTCATCCTAGTCAGTGTTAGAATCAGAGTCAGAGTCAGAGTCTCAATCCTATACAAAACTCAATTTCTCGTTTGGATGAGAATCTTTCAATTTTAGAATTTGAGTTATCATTAATAATCCCTTTCCAAAAAGATAATTCTAAAACTGAGGGAAAGAAGATAAATACCAAAAAATCCAAAAAGATGACTCTGAGATGGTAGAGTTGTATAAAAAATATATCAAGGTCACAATCCCTTTTGATAAGTATGTGGATATGACACCTGTATTTCAGAAGTACCTTAAAGTGAGATGCACATCTACTAGGGTCAATAGAAAAACCAGAAGTCATGTTGAGAAACACGTTTTGTTAGTAGCCACTGCTTGCGCCATCAAGAACACATTTCCAAGGAAGTGAAGGGACATGGGTGCCCATTATGTGGTCAGTCATGTTGATGATACTGCGTTTGCACGCACTCTCCTAGATAATGGATGCTCAATTAATCTGATGCCCACAACCCTCTATGAGCGGCTAAATCTAGGACCTCTTAGGAAATCTAGATCCTTACTCTTGTTCGCAGAAAAATCAACCAAGAGGTCCAAGGGAGAATTGAGGAATATTATCGTCAAAGTCGAGGGTCGAGAGTATATGGTGGATTCTACAATCCTTGATATGGAGACCCCTCGAAATTGGAGAGATTCCCAGATCATTCTAGGAAGGCCCTTCCTTAGAACAGCAGTGGCCTTATTTAATTATAAGATCGGGAAAATTCAGTTCCAAACTCCTGGCGGAAATGAGGATCTTGAGATGAAGCAGATAAGGTGACAGAGGCCAGATTCAGAATCCTGCATCGAGTACACTTCATCAAAAGCATATTGAGTTCATATAGACACTGTTGGGCCATGGAGATGGAACTCAGCTAGCACCGATGAGTCCCTCTCCGCTGGAGAGAATCTTGTACATGACATAGTTTGCAAGATCCTTAGGAGCAAATACAGCGCAGATCCTACAGAAAATGCATCCCCCTACATCTTCGATGACACAGAGGCCTATCTGGGCCTGTCAGTCCTCCTCTCTTTAGGACAATCAGAAGATGATGATGATGAGTCGGATGTGGCTTTCGCCGATTTCTTGGATACTTTTGATGATCTGACTCCAAAACTGAATGAGTTGGTGGTAGTTACTTCAAAGACATATCCAACCACTACCAGCACCGAGCCAGAATTGATTGAGCCAGATTTCCTTGATGATCACACATTACTTGAGCTCAAATAATTACCCACAACCTTAAGTACGCCATCCTTGCAGGACAAGAGAGGAAATTTCCGGTCATCATCAGCTTGTGATTGAGCGAGGAGCAGGAATCTCGCTTGCTAGAGATCCTGGAGAAAAACTGTAAGGCGATAGGCTGGAGCATCTCCGATCTCCATGGGATAAATCACGCTCTATGTTCGCACCATATCTACTTGGAGAATGAAGCTAAGCCCTCTCGTGAATCCCAACACAGGTTGAATCCAAATTTTCGAGAGGTCGTGAAGAAGGAGACTGTGAAATACCCCATCTCCGATTCCAAGTGGGTGGCACCTATCCATGTTGTCCTGAAAAAGTCAGGAATTCAGACAACCACCAATGAGGACGGATAGGAGATCGTAATACAAGTACCCACATCGTGGCATGTCTGTGTGGATATAGACGATTGAATGTTGCAACGAAGAAGGATCATTATCCCCTACTATTCATTAATCAGATCTTAGAAAGATTAGCGGGAAAATAATTCTTCTGCTTCTTAGATGGGTTCTCGGGCTACAATCAAGTAGCTATCGCTCCTGAGGACCAGGAGAAAACCACATTGACATGCCCCTTCGGTACTTATGCTTTCAGGCGCATGCCATCTGGGTTATGCAATGCTCCTGGTACATTTCAAATGTGCATGATTGTAGTATTTGTCAAGATGGTCGGTGAATTCTTGGAAGTTTTCATGGATGTCTTCTCAATCCACAGTGATTCCTTCGATTCCTTAGAAATCTGGACCGAGTCCTCAAAAGATGTTGTGAGGTTAATCTGGTGCTCTCATGGAAGAAAAGTCACTTCATGGTGATGGAGAGCATTGTGTTGGGGCATGTCATCTCCAAGAGAGGAATGAAGGTTGTCCCTGCCAAGGTGGATGTGATTAGACGACTCCAACCACCAACCAACATAAAACAGTTGCGGTCATTCCTTGAGCATGTTGGATTTTATAGGAGATTTATCAAAGATTTTTCAAAGATCGCCCGACCACTAACTGAGCTTATATTCAAAGACATGGAGTTTATTATTGATTACAAATGTCTTGAGGCCTTTAAGCAACTTCAAGGGATGATCATGGATGCCCCGATCCTACAAGCCCCAGATTGGTCTCTTCCTTTCGAGATCATGATGGACGCCTCAGATTTTGTTGTTGAGGTAGTATTAGGAAAGAGGCGGGATGGTATCTAGTTCGTTATACACTACGCAAGCAAAGTGCTTGACCCCGCTCAGTGTAACTATACGGTTACCGAAAAGGAGATGCTTGCAGTAGTGTTCGCCGCCTTGGATTAATTCAGATCTCATTTCATTGGATCTAAGGTGATTGTGTTCATGGATCATACAACACTATGGTACCTAATGGAAATGAAGGATGTGAAGGTGTGACTTCTTAGGTGGATTTTACTCATCCAGGAGTTTGATTTGGACATTAGAGATAAACCTGGAAAGAAGAATGTAGTGGCTGATCACCTCTCCCGTCTAGAAATTCTTAGTACTTCTGATGATCCACCTATTTGAGAGTCCTTTCCAGATGAGTCAGTTTTTGTTATCGACTCACTCCCATGGTATGCCAATATAGTGAACTATCTTGTCTCCAAGAAAGTTCTCGAAGATTGGCCTAAGAGCCACATAGACCGACTCAAGTCGGATGCGAGACATTACCATTGGGAGGATCCGATCCTTTTCTTTGAAGGATCGGATTGTGTCTGGAGGAGGTGTTCCTCAGGAGGAATATCAGAGTGTCATCACTTTCTACCATAGTCTGGAGGTAGGATTACATCACTCCAGGAAGAGGACCGCATGGAAGGTACTACAATGTGGCTTATACTGGCTGACTCTATTTCATGATGCTCTCACCTTTGTGAAGTCGTGCCCAGTATGCCAGCGAATGGAAGGAATTGTTGGTTCCAAGGATGAGATGCCAATGCAGCATGTCATCATTTGTGATGTCTTTGATGCCTTGGGTATCGACTTCATGGGCCCATTCCCAGTTAGCCATGGTTTTGAATATAGTCTTCATGCGGTAGATTATCTGTCAAGGTGGGTGGAGGCTATCGCGGCCTGAGCCGCAGACAACATGACTATCTGCAAATTTATCAAAAATCATATTGCAGAAGCCTGTTCGCCCAGATAGGAAGGACTGGTCTCAGATCTTAGATCAGGTCCTTTGGGCTTATAGGACAGCTTATAAGACACCATTAGGAACCTCCCCATTCAGAATGGAGTTTGGGAAGCCGTGCCATTTGCCTGCAGAGTTAGTGTATAAATCTGAATGGGCAATTAAGAAGGTGAATTGGAACACACACCTAGGGTAGAAACAGAGAGAGATGTATCGGAATGAACTTGTGGAGATCCAAAACTGACCATATGACAACAGTTTGGTGTACAAGGACAAGGTGAAGCGTTAGCACGATAGATTTATCAGACGAAAGACCTTTGTTCCTTGACAGAAGGTATGGTTGTTCAATGCAAGGTTGAAGGTTTTCCAAGGGAAGCTTAAACCCAAGTGGACGAGTCCGTTCATAGTCCGTGATGTGCATGATGGTGGATGTTTAGAGATCTCATATCTTACAGATGGAGCACAGACATCCCTAGTTAATGGAACACTGCTAAAATACTTTGTTGAACCTAATGAACAGTTAGTCCGTGTTGAGGAGATTATTTTCATGCGTGAGGTAGATTCAGAAGACACACATAAAGCCACACATGAGACCTTGCAACAATAAGCTCATGCCATCAGCAGCATCAAAAAGATTCAGATCTTGATCCTTGTATATACTCGCCTCCTTTTGTACATACTTTCTTTCCCTCCCTCCCCTGTGATTCGAATCACTCGCCCCAACTCCATATAATAACTATACCTAGGATGACCAGATCCTAAGTGTAGAGGGGAGAGTAACTCGAGTCCCTTCATCATTATATGTACATCCTCCAAATCTCATCGGTTCTCACATCCACTCTTGTCCTATACTTTGGCTGACTTGAGCCTAAGTATAGGGGGAATCGATGCCTGCCATGTATATACTCATCCATTCCCCTCCTGACCTCATCCGCCCCATTTTTGTTCGTGTTCTTCACTTAGGCTGCCAGAGCCTAAGTATAGGGGGGTGGGGCGACTTATATATATTTTTGTTATTTTAGCTCTCCTACGCTTAGCACGAGCTATGTCTTTTTCCTCGCTTCTCGTGCTCTGAGGACATAGCACACGTTAAGGATATGGGGCGTGTATATATTACATATATACTTTACCCATAGCTCGTACTTTCGCGTATTTTCGCATATTTTTGTATATATTATGCAGTAATTACGGGTGGGTAAAAAAATTGTAAAATACATGCATATTGTATAATCTGTATAACACTTGTATAAAAGTTGTAAAACTATTGTAAAAACATACTCTTGTAAAAACTGTTGTAAAAATTATTGTATACCAGAAAAAAGAAGAATGAAAATAAAGGCTTCTTATTTACTCTTGCATATCATCCTTGCATTTCCGAAAAAAAATTCAATCTTGCATTTCATTCATCTATGTAGCATGTCATTAGCATCTCATCTGCATATCTAGCATACGCAAAGTGAAAAGTTAGTGGAATCTGAACCAAGTTATGTATCGATGTTGAGGATGGATTTGATTTGACTTTAATCTACCTAATTTCAGAGGAACCTTATAGGAACTAGAGTTAAGATTTCTCAGGTCAAGCGACTTAATTCTTTGAGTCCGCAAGTCTATGTTCACATGTCATCTTGATTGGTCTAAGTAGAATATTTCGTACACACTCATGATTCTTGTATACAATGACCTAACTTGGACAAGCACCATGCATGTAGCTCTTCATTGATGAGGTGGTGAGGAGGTAGAATCCTTTGGCTTGGAGTAGCACATGGGTGGAAACATCTGTCCTCCTCTAGGGAGGGAAGTGCATCTCAACCAAGTCTGGTGGTATTGACATATAAGGACGTGATGTTGTGGGTTGCAATAAAGCTTCAAAAGAGGGATAGTCTACTGGATCAAGGATAAAAACTCCTTATGTACATGCTGCACCTTGTTTATATTTAAAAAAAAAGAGAAGAGAAAACTCCAAAAAAATGGGCAGGCCTGATTGAAAATAAAATGCCTGCCGGAGTATTTATTTGCAAGAAGCCTGCAGTTGGATGACTTGGCTACACCGGTCAAGCATCCTAGGATAGGTAGCTACACTAGCTACCATCCATTCTTCTCTCCGCCCCCTCTTCTTGAGTCGGTTGCACTTGAACTAAGAAGGGAATACCCCACTCCTCGAGGAAGGAGTTACTAGACCGGGGAGTTAGAGTTACCTTGTTATAGGAGGCTGGTTCTTTGCCATTTCCGATGTGGAGAGCTATAATTCACTTAGACAATACAAGTAAGAATCATAGTCATCAAAAATTTGCGTATGAGGATTTGTTTTGACCTGACTGTTGAGGCGTCTTGAATAGAAGACTTGTGGAATTTAAAGTCTGATAGGTCTTAAATTCAGATCCCGATAAGGTTCCGCCACACTATTAATCCAAAGGTTGAGTCATGCACCATTTTTACCTTTTATTCATGACCTTGGTATGGAACGCAATCTCATTTGATTTTTGCATTTCATTTTAGTTGCTCGGGGACGAGCAAGGTTTAAGTATAGGGGGTTGACGAATCCGTGATTCATCACTCTAAAAGTTGAAAATAGGGCTTTTTCCCGAGTAATTACATGCATTTCATCACCTATATTGCATAATTAGCATTTATGTATGCATAAATAATATCTGCGTTTTAGCATTCATATCTGCATTAAATAAGAAGCCCAATTCACTTGTAAAACACCAAATGTAAATACCCTACATATATATATTTTATACTAACTCCAAATCCAATAAATTCGACTCTATAGTGCATATATTACTAACATTAATTAAGGAAAAATGTCAAAAAATACTAACTTGTAAAATTGACCAATAAAACCCAAATCCATGTTTAAGACTAGGAACCTTAAATTTTGTATATCTCTCTCATACAACATCTGATCTAGGTCTACTCCCTTTTAAAGTAATATACATTTAAAGACCTTCAAAACAAGACCAAATTCATTAAAATCGGAGATCGTAGGTGAAACTTGGGTTTTGGGCCCCTATTGTATATTGTACTTATTTGTATTATCTCTCTTCATTTGACCTCGTATCCATTTTTGGACAACATGAAACTTGTAGATCTCATTGAGATCTACAACTTTCATGTTTTGAGTTTTTCCAAATTCGGTCATTTCCCCCTCATAATTCACTTTCTTCCTCGAAATCATGTGATTGGACCATGTGGCACTCTCTAGTTGCGCTACGCGGCCCGTCTCATCACGCGTCGTGCGTCTTCTCACCAGTCGTTGGATGGCTTTCAAACAGCACAGTCTGTGTCGTCTGATCTCTCACCCTTTCCAGCGGCCTGATCAAAGTCCAGATCAAATCTGGGTCGTCATTTAGCACCTTCACCACAGCTAGCCACGTGGCAAGCTTCAATGCCACACGATTGCCTTAAGGCATCTCCATCTAGACCGCACATTTCCTTATCCCTTCTCGACCATCCGATCCAAACCCCTGCTTCCATCTCATCCATCTGCTAGTGTTGCGTCTTAGCGTGCCACGTGGTTACATCTGCGCCCTTCGTTCCATCCTCCATCGATCTAGTCCACGCCCTTCATTGACGCATGCTTTGCAGCCGTTGGATCGCGAGATCTTACGGCCACGAGATCTTCTCCTACTTCCCGCTCATCCCTTGCCCACGTTGCCCACCTTGCGAAACCACTTCCCCTTTATATTTCCCTTGCCACTTCCGCCACCATCTCCACTCGATAACTGCTCCACGACCAACCCCACTCTTCCCTCATCCTCGCTAGCACCTGCTCTCTCCATGAATCCATCTCGTCCACTCCACAAAAACCCCATCGACCATCACCAGAATCACCACCTCGCCTCTATAAATACTTCGTCACCGGCCACCTTTTCCCCAATCCCTCCATTACTGGAAGAACCTCGAGCTCACTTTTCTTTCTCAGTGACAGCGAGATCCCATCAGGTCGAGCGATGACAGGGAATTCTTTGGCGAGATCCATAGTGAGCTTTCGTCGTGTCGCAGTTTCTCCATCAAGCTGCTAGAGCTCCACCACCTGCCGAGGTGTGAGCAACGACCAGGAAGCTTCAAGCTTCCATTTCTCAGGTGACACGTCCTTCTTCTCCAGGTAAAATCTCTTCTTCTTCTACTCCGATCCTCCCCTTCTTCTCCTCCGATCTTCTCAGAAGTTATCTAACATCCCTGCTCAAATATCACCTTCCACCAACCATCGATCGAGCTTCACCTTGGAGCTACCATCTTCGTGCATCCCTCCGCTCATCTTCCTGAACCATCGCGACCTCCGACCACTACTTTACCCCTCACGGTGAAGGAACGCGTCGACCATTCACCCACTTCGCCCCCTAAGGCCTTGAACCATCCACTTCATCTACGGGATCACACGCCTATGTTTTGGCGGGTCACTAACGTTGCAGGTGCCAACTTCGTCACTAGTCGGACCCCTCGCCAGATCTCCTTCGAGTTGTTGTATCTCCAGCATCCAAGCAAAAATCGAGACTTCCAGATGCTCCAGTTGTTCCGCCGCAAGTCCACGATGATACCCAGCCATTCAGGAGTCCTTGGGAGTCTTCTCCATGCACGATAGAAGGCGGTGGAGCTAGGAGACCTTCGCCGGAACCCAGCCAAGCCCACCGCAGGCAGCAGCGGTAAGAAGCAACCAGACGTACAATTACTGTCCGATCATCTTGATCAGACGACCGACAACGAGCCACGTCGTCCTCCTCCAAGAGTTACAGCTACCGTTGGATCTTTGAGATCCAATGGACCACAGGATCCCATGTAACTGCTCTGAGCCTCTTCCCCGCCCCTTTAGGCTCGGAGCACCCGAACCTCCCCCGAAGCAGCCCAGCACCACACTGCTAGGCTCGGATCGCCTGAGCCACATCCGAGCCTGCTCCAAGCACTCAAGCCTCCAGCGCCTTTCAATCCACCATCCGAGCCTCGAATATCATGTGAGCCACTTGTAGATGTTGGGTAAATTACAGCTGTGTACCTGCAAGTTTTGGAAATTGCAACTAAGTCCTTGTCGGGCAACATCACATGAGGTATACGTGATCTTGTGGAGAATTTGCACCCATACCCTCATCCTTATAAGTAATTGCATTTCAATCTTGTAAGCATGTTTCTATTTTAAGCAATTTTGTTTCTACTTTGCATTTATACTTCTGTGTTGGTACGTTTGTTTAAACACTCATTTAGCATCATTTATTAATTCCAAAAATTGCATGTTGTAGAACATCTTAGATTTTATCCTTCTGAAGTCTTGTTTTATTCTTAAGAGCTTCAAAGAATTAAATATAATTCTTCTCATGGAAAATTGCTTATTTTGCCCATTGTGTTCCTTTCATTGTATATTAAATTGATTGTTGCTCCAAAAATCACCAAAAAATCAAAACGGGTCTAGTTCAGTAGTTCTACATTGTGCCTAAAAATCACATACACATAACGAGGCCTTAATAAATTATTTGGTGTTTTACTTAATGGATTATTAATAGGTCCAAAATTAATCATTTTTTAGGTCTAATAATTTTCCTGGAATCATCTCACATACAAGTATCTAGGATAATTTTTATATCTGAAAATGATTAAATTTGGCATTTATTAAAATTAATTTTACGGAAATCACCTAGCATTCATTTTTAATTCAAAGTAAATTCATTTAGAGTCGAAAATTTCCAAAAAAAATGCAGTAGATTAATTTCATTGCATTTAACATTTGGGCCAAGTTTCATAATTTTTGGACTTAATTTTGCTATACTTCGCATTTTTAACCCTCAAAATTGGCCTAGATTGCATCGCATTTTCTATATTGCATAAAAATACCACAAAAATATTCTCCTAAAAATCTAACATTAGAATTGACTTCGAATTAATCTAAGGAAAAAGTTGCCTCCTTGAGTTCCACCTTGGTCTTGCCCAAGTAAAAAAATTTACCACATGCGTTTAACTGACTATTAATCAAAGTGGTTTTGATAAGTCCGATTTTACCCGACTATAACGAACACACATTAAATTTAATCGTTAATCCGTTGAAATTAAGAAGGGTAATCTCAGGTTTTTCAAATTACGTCGTTGCCGGGGACATGGCTCATCTTTTGTTTTGTTTAGATTTTTATTTATTTAATTAAATGTTTGTTTTTAATTCGTAGGTCAAATTGTTCATGTGGTCTTGCATCATTAAAATTTTGTTAATGGATATCTAACATTTGCTTTTATGGCAGGGCCCTTAACGTTCAAGGAGGTGAGGAGTAGGTGCTTCCCCACTGCGAGGAGCCGCAGACGCAATTTTGGAGAGAAATCGAAAGAAAAAAAAAGTCTTGTATTTTATTACATATGCTTGTAATAATCATCTTTACAGTAGTCTTCGATCGAAGACTTGTGCTTATAAATGAATGAAGTTCTCTGTGGTTATGTGCGGATCGTCCCCACTTGAGTGTCAACCTAGGACCAGGCGTGCAGCTCTTCGTGTTGCTTTTACATTTTGAATTTACGTGTTTCCTCATAGGTAGGACACACTTTAAATAATAGACGCACATAAACATCTCTCAACTTAGCCAAATTAAAAGATATTCTTCCCTGCTAATAGAAGCATGATTGGTGTGGTTTTATATCGACTTGCATACATTTGTTTTTGGTTTTCAATCCAGTTCAAGTTTCCACGAATTTTGCTAAGGCGCTGCATGTTTTCTCGCGTAGCCTAGATCATGATTTTTACCGACTGTATGGTTATTCTCGAACTCCCTTCCTGGCTTGATCACCAAGGTTAAAGGAAAATGGGAATGAGAGGTAGACAATGATTTCTTGGTTTATGTGCTCACCTTAAATCGGTGATAACCTTAAGAAAATAAATTGGGACTGATAAATGCAAGTTGACACAAAATGGAGTAAAATCTTGTTTTGGGAGAGCAACACCCGTATTTATGCAGGATGATTTTCTTTATCATATTTCTTGATTACCGCGTAAACTAGAAAGTTTTAATCACCAATAAAATCGATAAGATAATCAACCAACATTTGTTGGTTTCACGTGTGAGTTGGTGAAATCAAAGGGTGTTGCATGCTTGTTTGAGCCATGAATGCTCCAAAACCCACACCTACGTCTTAAGTGCTCCATTAATCTCCGAATATTCATCTGCTCATTTGTATATCCATCCGACTTCTTCATTCACCTCAGGTTTCCCCCAACATCAATTATTAATCGTTATACTTAGGCTACTCTCAGTCTAAGTATAGGGGAGACCCGAGTCCCCGTGATTTTTCTACTCATCTTTCCTTGCCTATACTTAGGTTATTACTAACCTAAGTATAGGGGGGGTACTCCGTAGTTATCGTATATTTTTCTATATTTAAATGGACCTATATCCTTGTATCATCTAGTGGTATGAGGACATAGCAAAGTTTAAGTATAGAGGGGTATACCGTATATATAATATATGTACTTTAGCTATATTTTAAAAAATTTGAAAAATTCAAAACTTTTTGAGCTTAAGTACAACCTTTTGAACTAAGTGGACAAAAATTATTTTCAAGATTTTTTTATAATATGTTACACTATTTTCAAATAAAAATATTTTTTAAAGTGATTTGAAAAATGAGTTTTTCTTGTTTTGAAAAATCTTTTGAAAAATATTTGGAAAATCTTTATTTTTGTGACATGGTTTGGAAAATTATTTTCTCAATTTCAAGGAAATTTGAGTTTAACCTGTGTTCTTGCTTTTAATCAAAAATCCATAAAAAATTGAAAAAATATCATTTAAGAGTCAAATTGACTACTAAACCCAAATAAGTAGCCGTGTTCAGTGAGGGTTCACCCTTAGAAGAGTATGTGGTTTAGAGGACATCGCGCAAGGCTCCGTCCTCAAGCAATGGGCTCCGGTCTGTACTTAAACCTATACTGGCTGAATGCAGATGCATTTACTCATTTGAGTTTAGGCAGACATTTCGTCTTTTAAAGTTTTCAAAAAAATATCAATCAAAAAAATTGTTGAAGGAGTTGGATTAAATCCCCTACATTTTTCACTCTTACACAGGATCAGAGTTGTTCGAGAATACTCGGTTTGTGAGGTCTTGAGATTTTAGGTTAACCAGCCTTAGCCATCAGGGTCATAGACTTAATCATCCATATTTCCCTAGGTTTCTAGATTTGCATGCTATATCACATGCTTAGTCTCCGACCTTAAGAATATGATCATCACATCACATGCACGACTGCGGTTTCGATGAGATGAGTTGACATTTCACTTGAGGGACTGGGGTGAGGGATTTGAGTCTGGATTTGATTAATGATGCTCGAGGATGGGATAAGATCATTAAAGGCTTCATGAAACCTGAGTGTTAGCATTTTAGCCAGTATAAGAACTCGGTTCTTATACTAATCTCTTGACATTGACCTAACTGCCAAGGTGTGAAATAAATAAAAAATTTGTTGATCAGTATGCGCCAACTCTTTGTAAAAGTAGTGGAGCTAGCCAAAATATTACAAAGTAATGAAATGTTAAAGAAAATCTCTCATTCCACAAAGTCAAAAATCAAAGAGCTTCCACCAAAGGTGAGCGCTCCCAAACATTTTCAAAGTGTCTACTTGGACCTCCGTTATTATGGCCACGAGTTGGGCTTGCACCAAAAAAGGGCTATGCATCGTAAATGCTACAAGAATTGGTATAGAAGGTACGATAGGTACTCAAAAAAGGCACACCCCGGTGTATTCCCAGAAAAAAACAAGTGCAGACGGCTCCAACTTCTCTTGAGGATCGTTGTTCCAATGAGAGGGAGAGAAGAAATGGCACAATCCTAAACCCTCCATAAATTGTTTTGCCATCAACATTTCCAAGTCTGACAACTAAAGAGTTGGTGGATTGAACGTAATATTTGGTTTATTCCCTAGAGTTGAGGATTGGGTCCTTAGAAGAATTTCTTGGAACGGGGCCTTGGGCGACATTTTGACTCTACTCTCGTGAACGCAGTCAAACACTAAATATCATATCCTTAGTTTATATGTATACAAGAGAGAGTCTGGAAAAATAGAGGAATTGGATGCCTCTTTATTAAGGCCGGGTTGACTATGGAATTTTGGATCTCTAAAATTGAGAGGACTTGAACAGATCAAATCCTGCACGCACATGCACAAGGAGGTTAATCCATCTCCTCATTTTTTGTGATGCTCGGGGACGAGCATAGTTTAGGTATAGGGGGTTCATGAAACCCAGTTTCATGCTCTTAATTCACTGAAATTAAACCCCCTAGCTTAGACTAATTGTTAATAAAAACTAGAGTAATCCATGTAATTATCTAACCCCTTGAATAAATTTGAAATAAAAAAATAGCAACAATAAAAATCGTAGTGTTTTTAAGCCTTTAAAAATACTCATAAAAATATTTCTCCATGGTTTGACCTCATATCCGTTTTTGGTCAACATGAAAATTGTAGATCTCATCGAGATCTACAAATTTCATGTTTTGAGTTTTTCCAAATTCGGTCATTTCCCCCTCATTTCTTAATTTGTTTGTTGCAATAATCTGATTGGGCAACGTGGCGCTTTCTGGTTGCGCTACGTGGACCGTCTCATAATGCGCCATGCGCCCCCCTTTTCCTATCGTCTGATCATCTCTTTCATCTCCAGATCCAAGCCATTTATTCCCGTACCTAATCTCCACCCTTGGATCAAGTCCCAGATCGCATCAAGGCCGCTCGCTTCCGCCTTCACCATGTCTCACCATGTGGCTCCATCGTACCCTTCCATCTCTTCTCGACGCACCTCATCCTTACTGCTCATCTCAGCCTCTTTCCTAGTTGTCCGATCTACCCACTAATCTCATCACGGTCGTTGGCATCCGCCTTCATTTCCTCATGCTGTGTGGTGAATCCTGCGCCCCTCGATCTCACCTCCTGGGATCTAATCCTAACCACTCATGTGCGCCCACTGCTCCACCATTGGATTGCGAGATCCAATGGTGGAGACTTCATCATCTACCACCAGTTCCACCTCTCTCCCATGATCTCCACCTCTCGCAGCCTCTCCACCCTTTCCATTTCCCTCGCTTCTCCTGCCACCACCTCCACTTCTCGACGAGCCCACGACCAAGCATGGTCCTCCCTCATCCTCACGTACCCCTTAAATCACCATGTTCCCCTCTCTTGAGATCCACATATTCCAAGCAAACCACGTCGGTCGTCATTCGAAACTGCCACCTTCGACCTTAAAATACGCCCTTACTGCCTCCAATTCTCGTCGTCCACCTATACAAGGAGCGAGGCCCAGTCCTTTTCCACCTCCCTGTGACAGGGGGAGAAGCGAGGATTGAGCAAAGACGACCATCACCATCAGTGAGATCCGTCGCCTTACATTGCTATGTTGCAGAGGCTCTGCCCTGCTCGAGCTCTGAGGATCGTCTACCCTCGACATGCGAAGACCCTGAGCCTCTCCAAGAGGTTGAAGCCCAGGCCCCATTCCGCCATTTCCCAAGTAAGACTTCCTTCGATATTCCTTCTATGTTTCTCTTTAATTTCCCTTAATTTATTAGCTTTCTCCTCATACTATCACCGTTCACTAAACACCCCTTCAGTTACGTCGCAGATATGCCATCCACACGCATCCCTTCGGATGCCTTCTCCCCTTTCTCTGCAGCCTGACCTCCTCCGACCATCTCATTTGCCATTCACGGCAGAGGAGCACCGAGCCTTCATCCCTCCATTCGCATAGGCTCTCACTCTACCCACTTCGCATCCACACTAGCACGCTTCGGCTAGATTTAATGTGCAGGACTTGAGCTTCAATGATCGGAAGTTTCGTAGGAGCTATCTTCGCAAGCTTCATCTCCGGTAAGCACAGATCGATCCTATCTTGCAGGGACTCCAGAGGCTACACTGATCTTCAGTGATACCATTTATGCCTTCAGGTGCTGCTGGGACCCTTCATCGACGCCGGAGAAGGGAGGCGGAGCTCCAAGCTTCTCGCCCGAGTTCCAATTATGCCACCCACCTTGCTGAGGAAGAAGATGGCCAAGGCGTTGCATATGCCGTTGGATGGCACCCCCTAGTGGCCATGCAACGGTGCACACTCATCCACGTCGACATCGACCCACACTATACAGTTGTCATTCGATCGACGATTGGGCGGCTCTTGAGCGTCCACATGTTAGTACCGAAGCAGATCCGAGCCTCAACACCGTATCTATAGGCTCAGAACACCCAAGCCATATTCAAAGCCGAATCTACTCCCAAGCCACCGTCGAAGCACCAGGAACCCTGAGCCTTCTCCGATCCTAGCCGAAGCAGCATCCGAGCCTGCAAACCACCCAAACCTAGCCCTCACGTGCGTGTCGCGTGCTTGGCGAGGTATTTTGTAGGGACGCATGCGGAGTTTCTCCCAATTACAGACATATCTAGAGCTCACGTGCCGACCACATGTGCCTAGGGTATTTTGCACTCATACCCTCACAGGTTTTAATAATTGCAAAAATATCATCGTGCGTGTGGGTAAATTTCAAAGAAAGCCTCAAGCTAATTTTTATTTGCATTTTAGTCCGTCTCGTGGACCTGTTTGCTAGTTATCTTTTATGTTTTCTTGCATTTATGCCCTTATCCTTTCTTATGCATATCTTGAGCATCATTTATCCATTTCAGTTGATTTCAATTTCATTTCAAAGCTTGTTTGATGAACTTTTTAATGGCATAATTCATTTCATGTTTTGACACTGAAAATTTGAGGTATTATTTTAATTGCCAAGTGTCACTTATACAACTTGTTTAATGCCTTGATCTGATTGATTTAATGAAGCTTGCTTCATAATTTTATTTTGAATTCGACTACATTTCTCAACTATTCTAAATTCTAGGGTATATCATCATTGCATTTCTTCACATCTTGTTAAAAAGAAAACAAAAATAAAAAAAGCATATCGTCATGTTTAATTAATGCAACATGTCATATCTTCATGCATTCATTGTCCTACGATGCTTTAATCTGACATTTAATCTGAATAACAAGAGTCTAAATAATACGAAAGAGGCTCGTGTCCCTGAGTTCAACCTTGGGCTTTCCCAAGTAAAAGATAAATTCGACCATTTGATTTATACAGATATATTAATGAAATGGTCTTTAATCGATACGATTCGACCGACTGCAATGACATTAGAAGTATTAATTTCACATTATTAAAGGGTTGGGTTTCAGATTCATCAGTCTTACTCTATTCATTGAGGGTCTTGTCCTCTTCTGCATTTGCTCCACTAACCGGGTCATGTAGTCAAGAGTCAATTCCAAGGAAGGAAAATTAAACAGTGTAGCATCAGGTGGGGGAGATGGTGATGACTGTGGTGGTGGGTATGGTGGAGGTGAGTACTCAAAATTTGGTGTCTAACACTTTGGGTGTGTAGGTAGCCCTAATGGATACAAAAAGACAATGTGAGTAGCTTCCCATGCTACCATTAGAGAGGAGGGTCCATCTTGATAGGCATGTTTGTTGATGGGTATGTACAAAAATAAAAATATAAATAATAATCCCCCAGAAAAAAAGGAGAAGAACCGATTGAAGCAGAGTAAGAGAAATTCATAAAGTCCTAATAAAAGTTACACCAATCAACCTTCTCGATTTTCAAGAGGTCAGGAGTGGGGAGATCAAAATATTCAAGTCAAGATATGACCAGAAGACGGTGTAAATTTACACAGTGACCAAAACATACAAAAAATAAAAACAAATCAAAATCCCTCAATTCACCTACTCAACACTGTAAAGACCGTGAAGGTTTGTTCTTTTATCTTTTTAGTTAGGTGACAAGACAATTATTTACAAGCTCACATGTGCAGTCTCTTAAAGAGGTCGTGTTCAAGTCAGTAAAGCACACTTATACTAGAACATTGGACCACTTCATCTAAGGTAGGAGGCAAGCACTTTTAGCAATTATATGGCCTAAGTGCTTAAGGCACAAATCCAAGGTTGGGGGCTCTATTCCTTACATGTACGTACCTCATTAGATCAGAAGTGTACTTGCGACAATGAGGGAGTTACTCTCCTCAAAACAATGATATTTGTCGCTACATTTCGTTTTAGGGTCGAGTTCAATAATAGTCCTAATTTTATTTGTTATCACATTTTTGTCTTTTTGAAAAAATTTGAAACGAATTTTCCAATTCTTACAAGAAACAAGGGATAAGGAAATCTGAAAAGATGATGTGTGAAAAACAATGAATGTAAATGCTAGAGATAGGGATGTGTACCTAACTCCAGCAGTCTACATGCAAGATGGTCAGTGCATATAAATAAATATATTTTATATGGGTGCAAGAAAAAACCATTCTATCAAAAACTTCTACTACAGAAGCAAAGATTTATTAATTTGACTAAGTCTAATGATTCGTAGGTACAAGATTGTTGATTTGGGTTTGGACCTTGTGCTACCTGGCTTAACCAAATAAAAATCTAGAAGTAGGGGATTAAATCACACAAAACAAAGAAAAACAAAGCAAAAAACCCAAAACAAGAGAAACAAAATAAAGACAGAAATAAGGAGAATGAGAAGTAGAAGTGTGACGAGTACTAAAATTGCCCTTGTTAATTTGTGTGAGTTACTGAACATTTAAATTAACGATGTTTCGTTGTATGCGGGCAACCAGAATCGGTCAAGAAATAACCACAAGAATTTTAGTCAATTTCCTATCGCGTGGTTTTTGTTTATTGTACTTGGGCAAGTCCCAAGGCCGAACTCAAGGAGGCAAAGGAACAACCTAGAAATTTATCTATAAAAGTTTGCGTACGGTTTTCAAGACGGTATTTTTTGTATTTTTAATGCAATTTTCTAATGCAAAATGCAAATATGGACAATTTTAGCGACTATATGAAATGAATGCACTGTAAATTTTTGGAATTTTCGAATGCAAGATAAATATTTTATGAATTTAAGAATGCAAACATAGTGAATTTCAATTCATAATTATAATAAATATAAAACCTGATTCTTTCCGAGAGATAAAATTATCCAAAATCTATCACTAGGTGAGGATCTCAGAAAAATCCTAAACCTCAAAAATATAAGATTTAATACCTATTAAAAATTAAAGATCAAAATAGGCAAAATGATTTTTACAAGGTAAACTATGCGTGTAAATACAATTCTTTTTTAGCACGATGTGAAACACAACTAATTATACAATCTTTGAATTTTCGGCAATTTTTCGAGCAATGGTTAATTACTTATGAATTTTTAAGCACAAAATGGTAAAATATGCTATTTATCATAAGAATAATAATTAATAATTCACTACAACCCACAAAAATGTCAAGCATATGTCATATTGTAGAAAATTAGTTGAAGAACAAAGAGCTACTTTTTGTAAAAATAAATGATGTAACAAAGTAGTTCAAAGTAGAGGGAGAACACAAGGGTATCATTGTAAAACTACAATAAATGAATTAAAATGAAAACATGCAGAGAGGGACTTGAGTATAATTACAGTGACCTCGGGGGTATATATGTAAAATTTCTAGAGTGTCACGTGAGGAGCACGTGACCTCTGGCAGAGGGGTGTTTCTATCAATATGTGGAATTCGGATGTCCTCGTTTGCAAAGGTTCCAGTAGGTCACATGCGATACACGTGACCTCTGGGTTGGGGACTTCGATGCCAATCGAATAGATCTCAGGGGCTTCTTCGTAGTTTTTCCAGCTCATGCATGAAAATCACATGCGAAGGGGAGGTGTCTTCTAGTGGAGCTCCGTTGATTGATTGGCTCACAGGAGGGAATGACGGTTGTCGATAGCTGGAGGGCGAACGACGGTGGCCGACACACGGCCTTGGGTCGTCAGGGGCTTGAAGATAGGGGCAGACCGTTGGAATGTTGGTGGTGTTCGTGCGGCCCAGTGAAGCTGCTGGAGCTTGTCGTTAGGAGCAAGGCAGGGGTGAAGTTGATGGCACGTGAACCCCCAAGAACTAGAGTTCGCAGGAGTGGCTGGAAGCGAAGCAACATTGTCAGAGGTGAAGTCGTGGTGGTGGAGGAACTAAGACGCTTATGATGGGTGAGCTCCAGTCATTGGAGTTGTGATGGAGCCAGCTTCCAGGTTTGATGGCCGAAGAATGAAGGAGGGGGGTGCTTCCTAGACGTTGGTGGCGAAGTAGTTCCTCTGGCAGAGTAGATGATGGTGGAGCATTGATCGTGGAGGAATGGTACATTGGAGTGGGTGGAGAGATGGAGGCGTTTGGCTCGACGACGGAGGTCAGAGCGAAGTAGTAGCGACGGAGGGGTATCTGTGCTGCAGCAAAGCCGCTAGGCTTTGGATCTAGCCGAAGATGGTGGAGCAGGCGGCTGTGTCACCACCATCTCCAAGTCGAAAGTTGGGCTATCGGTGGATGAGTTGGAGTATGGTCGGTGGTGTCCTTTTATAGCAAAGGGTGTGGGAAGCCTAAGATGGAAAACAATCGAGGATTGATTGGCGGCGATCAAGTGACGAGGGAAAGATCAGAAATAGCGAAGCGGCGGCAGATCGCGAGATTCACGGGCGGAGGGCGGAAATCGCGGGGCGGCGGTGGTGAAAATTTGGGGAAGGCGGTGGAAATGAGGGAGGATAGTGAAGTACAGGTGTCGTCCGATCGACCGAGATCGGACGACCCTACTACAGCCATGTCGCAGCAAGTGGGATGGCATGGGGAGCACGTGTAGCACATACGCAGGAGGCACGTGCTCCGTACGTGCGATGATTTTTTTATTTTTTTTTAAATGAAATGTAAATATCTCCAAAAATGGGTGACACGTGGCAGCTCCAGGAGTTGCCACGTGTCAGCCCTAGAAAATTCAAAAAATTAAATAAATATAATTCAAAAAGAAATAATAAACGACCTCGAATTGAAAAAGTTTCTTCTCAAAAGTTTCTCGTCTCAATGATATCTACAACTTTCATGAAGAAATTAAAATGAAAATCCATCATTTGTGCAAAGTGATATTTTTGAGGTATCCCATGTACATAGAATACCCTGATTTTTGGGTTTTCTATTTTTTTATTTTTAAACCAGATAAAAAATCCAAAAAATGATAAAATCAAAGATAAATATTTACATATAAATATATTTTTTGGATTTTTATTAAGTAAGAAAATAAAGAAATAAAATAAAATGTGAAAATGACACTTTTTTTACAAATAGTTAGTGAAGACTCAGACTCGGTTAATTTCTTTGATTTCAAACTCAATTCAGATTTGGATTTTCTTGCATTTTAAAAAAAATTATTAAAGAAATTAAATGAAAAAGAATTAAAATAAAAAGAGTCAATTATGTACATAAAAGTTTAGGTCAAAAGCCGCTAAAATATAAAATGTACAAAAGAGGCCCAAAACCCAACTTTCACATATGAGCTCCGATTCACTTGAATTTGGCCTTGTTTTGAAGGTATTTGAATGTGCATTAGTCCAAAAGTGAATATCGTCAAATCAGACACTAGATGAAGAAGATATCAAGGTTTTAATCTGGAAATCCTAGAACTAGGGATTAGGTTTTTGGTCCATTTATTTGGGTTAGTGATTTTTTTTTGTATTTTTCATTTATTCTTGTTAGTAATATGTACACAGTGGAGGTGGTTTCGGGTCATTTGGAATTAGCATGAATTAGCTAAAAATCAGGGAGGTTAGGCGATTTACAAGTCAAATGGATTGTGATTTTTGACTTCTTATTTTGCGTAAAAATGAGTGATAAAATGCAATTATTATCAAAACATGCATGAATGCTAATTATGAAAAATAAATGAATAAATGCAAATGAATTTTAGGGACTTGAGCTTAATTAATCATTTTAAGAGTGATGAATCTGAGATTGATTATCCCCCTATACTTAAACCATGCTCGTCCCTGAGCATCATAAGAAATGCAATGAGGTGAAATGAGATTGGATCCCATACTAAGACCATGAGTAGAAGGTGAAAATGAAACTAGACCCGACCTTTGGATTATTGGTGTGGTGGAACTTTTGTGAGACTTAGAATTTAAAATCAACAACCTTCAAGTTCAACACATCATTGTCACAGTTTCGGCTCAGAAGTCATCTTAGATCAATCCTCCTCCCAAAGCATACGCCATGAACATTGAACAATCGACTCATGTGTGCGAAAGGTTTTAGCTCTTCCCATCCAGAATGCCAGACTACTACGCTATCCTCCTCTCCAGTAACTCGTCCTCGGGGAGTCAGGTATTTCCTTCTAAGGTCTATCGCTTTGTGTTCACAATCGAATAGAGGGAGAAGTTAGAAGGAGGAGAAAAGAACTAGAGGGTGGCCAGTGTAGTCACCTCTCCTTTTAAAGTTGGCCAGTGTAGCCAAGTCTCCACCAAGATCTGCGGGTTTTATTGAAGCTTGAACCTTTTTGGTCAAATATTTATTAGGTAGTAGGCTTCTTTGTATTTGGATTTTTGGTAGCTCTGCTTGGATCTTGTTGTGCCCATACGGATATAGTATCTTTTTTTCCATACAAGTTTTGGGGTCTTAGAAAAAATTGTGCCCAACCATGCATCCCTCTTCTGAAGCTTTATTTCAACCCGTACTCTAGTCTTTATAATTCCACGCTACCAAAAAAGAAACTCACACAGTATTCCAACACCCCGTCTGAGTTGAGCTAAGTGCATAGTGCGAGAGTACAAATTAATTCCCAATTCCAGAGTCGTACCCAGAATGAAGAGACCAGATTAGACACTAAGAGTCAAACGTTGCACATGGTCAGGTGGAACTTAAAGAATTAATTCATAAACATGAAGCTTCTAAAATCCTTTTTCTTGGTTAAGTTCCTCTGAAAATTAGGTGGATTAAGGTCAAGTCCAAACCACTCTCGATTTTTGCTAATAACTCGGTTCAGAACCCAAGGGCTTTTCACAAATGCATGAAATGCTAGATGAAGTGCAGGTGCGTGAAATGCAGACACACCTTATTATTATTTTTTTTATTTTTTGTGATTTTGTTTTTTAATTTTTTTAAATGCAAAAATGAATAAAAAACTATTTTTAAAAAAAATTGGTTGGACACAGGTAGTGTTAGAAGCAAATTTTTTTGTATTTGTATTTGAAGGATATGGGGTAACGCATCACAGAAGCGTGATGATCGCATCCAATGCAATCAGGGCGACTAGTCGCACTAGTTTCTTGGTGCAGTTAAATTTTAAAAAAAGTAAATCATAGGATGAAACCACATGAACCCAAGAATATTTCTTGATCGTTTCATCTAACCACAAAGTATTAGAAATACCTCTTGAAGCTTGGTTCCGATCACTAGATCTCTAAAGTAAGAGATCCTCCTGACTCAAGTCAGATCCATGAAGATGGCACTTGTGGGCGCGATAATGAGACCCGTGCTTCCCGCAATCCTCGATGAAGATCCAAGCCTTGAATCTCCAGATTTCGTCCAACGAAATCCAACGTCTCCTTCTAGTGCGAGAAGCTCCAAAGAAGACGGAGATCCACAAGCAATCAAAGTGATAGCGCGATGGCGTAACTGCGACTGTTATTCCCTCAAAATCATAAGCTGGACGGCCACCTTTAGAGAGAGAGATGGCATGAGAATGAGAGTTGAGAGAGAGAGAGAGTAGACGTGTATTATTGTCTATTTTTTCACCTCCCAAAGGGCTAGGGTTTCCCTCCTTATATATTAGTTTGGGAGTCCATGGATCACAATCCATGGGATACACAAAATCAATGGTTAGATTGATATGTGTTTTTAATCAATGTCCATGATCATTGTTGTTCAAAACAACAACTTATTAATTTATATTAAATAAAATATATGTTGCATTATCATCAACATAATTTAATTCAATAAAATCAATTATCACGAGATAATAATTAAAAGAGATAATCCACTCCTAAAAAAGGGGGGAGTCACCCACGACCAATTCATGGGTGACGCCACCTCATTTTTGGTGGAATTTATCCTCCTTTTTATAATATCTCATTATCTCTTATTTATTTCCAACAACATTTATTGCAAATATATCCACTAAATTAATTCTAAATTAATTAGTGAATGTTTCAATCATGCCACTAAAAATATGTGAATCATATTCACAACCCAAACAAAATTGTAAATTACATTTCCAATTAATTGTTTAATGTGAATCAGATTCACATTAACAATTAGTAAATGCTATTTACAAAAGTGCTATCTATCTCTAATATATTATAAATCATATTTATAATATATACTGATATTATGGACAGCACTATCCACAATCTACATTTCCTTGATAATTAAATCTCATTTAATTATCTTAGACAATCATTCTCACAATATGAATCTTATTCATATTATTCTTGATAATTAAATCTCATTTAATTATAAACATCTTGTTGCTTGGATACATAATTCAGCAAAGGAATTATTCTTGAACTCCTTCAAGAATAGTGTGCATTCTCCGCAGATACTTGGAGATAAGGACAGGGTGATTGTACTGTTCCACGTATAGTGACTTGGATGTTGAGATGTCATCTCAAATCCAGATCTCACGAACCTCTCATAGATGCTTAATTAAATCAAGACCGCAGATCTAATCTTTTCATTGCATCTGAATCTCATTCGGATCAATGTCCAACACTTGGACCAAGATCAGATTACTTCTCTACTGAGAGGAACCACTAAAATCCAAACATGTTTCATCACTCCCTCGAAATGGAAGCATCATGGTTATACAATCGTTTATGATCACATCACCCTCAGGTATTCCCAATACCTATACATCATGCATACTGGAAGACCTATGATCAACCTGAATATATAGATCAATTTTACACTGTCATCTTCAGGGTTTGATCATCAAGTTTCTCAATCTTGGTCATTGGGAATCGGTATTGATCATATGCTTTCCCAAAGCATATATCATACCTTCAAATTCTTGTCATGCTTCCAAAGCACGACGACCATGCGTAGAATTTGATCGGTCCCAATACCTCATGAGTGAGCTCATATCTTCCGGTTCACAAATGAACATGTATGATCCCTTTGAGAGATCGTATTACTCATATGCCCTTACATGCACACCAGCTCGTCAGTGTATAGACCTTGGTTAGGTCATCAACCTATCGGTCTGTCAAATGTACACACTCAGACATAAAGTAACACATCTGTCTATGGTCAGAGGATGTGTGCCTATGTTGTGATAGCATTCAACATAGGACTTAGGATATCTCGATCTCGTTAAGTCAACCCATTGACCTAACTAATCTGACACCTCGAATCACTATTCACATGCAGAAGACCTGCATCAAGAGGTCGGTTAGATATCAGCCTTTATGAGAAAGGATTGCCATCTCCTACTCAAGTTGGAGATCATCTCTTAATAATCATTTGACGGTGCTTGATGGATCCTCTATCTAACTCCTTATATATTCATCCAAACGCCAGCCTCTATGATTCATTTAATGAATCAACAGCTATATAATCATCAAGATGGCTATGGTACATAACCTTAATTGTACAGAGGGACCTTATAGTGCATTCATTCATTTAATTTCAGAAAGGGAGTGAAATAGTCAATAACTTTTATTGACAAAACATATATATTACAATAACATTTATTGTAAGAATGGTTCACCTCGGGCTCACATGGCTAACAATCTCCCACTAACCCCAAAAACCATTCAGTAACAATCCATAAACCCATACTCATTACATGTTGGAAGAAAACCTTCTGTGTCAGAGGTTTGGTAAGAGGATCAACAACGTTGTCGGCAGAGGCCACCTTGGTGATGATGATATCACCACGCTTTTGAATCTCCCGAATGATGTGGTATTTCCATTCTGCATGCTTTCTCTTTTGATGCCGTCTGGGTTCCTTCTCCTGGGCAATGGCTCCCGTGTTATTGCAGAGTAACGGGATGGGAGTATCAAAGGAAACTACGCCAAGCTCCAAGATGAACTTGCGTAACCACACCTCCTTCTTTATAGCATCCGATGAGGTAATATATTCGGCTTCTGTTGTTGAATTTGCCGTAGTGTCATGCTTCTTGCTTTTCCAACTCACACCACCAATGTTCAACAGGAATACAAACCCTGATGTCGACTTTTGATCATCAATATCCGACTGGAAGTCTGAATCTGTATATTCTAAGACTTGGATATCACCATCTTCATAGACCAAGATGTAATCTTGCATCCGTCTTAGATATTTGAATATGTTCTTTACTGCATTCCAGTGTTGCTCTCCATAGAAGGATTGGTAACGACTTACCACTCCCACTACATGGCAGATGTCCAGCCTAGTACACATCATGGCATACATTAAGCTTCCTACAGCTGATGCATAGGGGCATCCAGCCATGGCCTTCTTTTCCTCAACACTTTGAGGAGTCATCCCTTTAGACAGATGGATACCATGTCTTAAGGGAAGGAATCCTTTCTTGGAACTATCCAGACGGAATCGTTCAAGAATCTTCTTAATGTACCCATGTTGTGATAATCCCAATATCCTCTTTTCTCGGTTCATGAACAGCTTCAGGCCTAAGATGTAAGAGGCTTCTCCAAGATCTTTCTTCTCGAAAGTATGAGATAGCCAATTCTTCACACTGGTCATCATTCTTGTATCATTACCAATGATAAGGATAAAATCTGCGTAAAGAACAATGAACATAATGGCGCTCCCATTAAGCTTCTTGTATACACAAGGTTCTCCAGGATTCTGCACAAAATCATAACTCTTTATGGTTTCGTCAAATCTGATGTTCCATCTACGAGAAGCTTGTTTGAGCCCATAGATGGATTTATTTAGCTGGCATACTTTTCCATCCTCAACTATGAAGCCCTGGGGCTGCTCCATATAGATATCCTCATCTAGGTATCCATTGAGGAAAGCTATCTTGACGTCCATCTGCCAGATGTCGTAGTCAAGAAATGCAGCTATAGCTAGAAGTGTCTTGATGGACTTAAGCATAGCCACATGAGAGAACGCCTCATCGTAGTCGATGCCTTCTCTCTATGTGTATCCCTTGGCTACGACCCGTGCTTTGAAAGTATCTACTTTCCCATCAGGTTCCCTCTTTCTCTTGAAGATCCATTTACACCCAATGGGTTTTACCCCTTTAGGTGGATCCTCTAGGGTCCATACACCACTTTTATGCATGGAGTCAATTTCAGACTTCATTTCTAGCATCCATCTATCCATGTCATGATCCACGAATGCTTCATCAAATGAAGAAGGATCATTGTCAGTTTCACCTGACACATGGAATCCATACCTTTCAGGTGGTACAACTACCCTCGAACTCCTTCGAGGAGGTATGTGTGTTTCATCTTTATTTATCTCTTCAGTTTCTGATTCAAGAAGCTCATAATCCTCAAGGGAGTCAATGAGTTCCTTTACTTCATTTTTTTCTTGACCTTTAAGGAAATCATCCTCCAGAAATTTCACATCTCTAGAGACAAAAACCTTTTGGGTCTCAGGGTCATAAAGTTGATATCCAATACCATCTTTAACATACCCAATGAAGTAACACTCGCGAGAGAGAGATTCCAGCTTACTTGTGTCCACATTCTTCGCATGGACCAAGCAACCCCAAACCCTCAAGTGTTTAACACTAGGTTTGTTTCCATACCAGAGTTCGTGAGGAGTCTTGGGTACAGATTTGCTAGAAATCTTATTCAGGATATATATTCCAGTCTCTACTGCATATCCCCAGAAAGTAAAAGGTAAATGTGCTTTGCTCATCATCGAACGGACCATGTTCATGATGGTCTTGTTGCATCTTTTAGCAAGACCATTAAGTTGGGGGGTTCCAAGGGGAGTGAGATTGGAGACAATTCCATTCTCTTTAAGGTATTCCTTTAATTCATTTGAGAGGTACTCGCACCTCGGTCAGATCGAATCCATTTAATCTTCCTATCTGTTTCGTTCTCAACCAAAGCCTTGAACTCTTTGAACTTTTCAAAGGTTTCATATTTATGACGTAGTAGGAAGATAAATCCATATCGCGAATGGTCATCAATAAACATCAAATAATATCAATATCCGTTTCGAGTCACGGTACTGAAGGGACCACACACATCGGTATGTATCAGTTCAAGAATACCTTCGCATCTCGTAACCTTGTTACGAAATGGTGTTCTAGTCATTTTACCTCGAATGCAATGTTCGCAGGTAGGCAAAGATTGAACCTGTAGAAAATCTAAAGGTCCATCCTTTATCAATGTATTAATCCTATCAACAGATAAATGACCAAGCCTTTAATGCCAAATCATATTCGAATGATTTTCATCCTCCCTGGATCTTTTAGGGTTTAGTGGTAGAAACATTCATGACACATTCATCAATGTATAATTCATAGAGTCCACCATAAGTCAAAATACCATCCACAATATATTTATCATAATGGTTTATGATTAACTTATTACAGAAAAGGAATGAATATCCACTTCTAACAAGCTTAGATACATATATCAAATTCCTTCTGACTTCTGGTACATAAAGACACTTTTTAAGTACTAAGACTCTACCACAAGATAACGATAGTCGGTAGGTCCCGATGGTGACTGTTGCAACATTTGCATCAGATCCCATCTGGATAACTATCTCCCCTTGCTCCAAATTCCTAGTTTCCTGAAACAAATGCAACGAATTGCATACATGAACAGAAGCACCAGAATCTACAACCCAACTTCTCGTCCAATGAGAAAACTAGTTTCAATGATGAAAGTAGATGTAATACCTACAGGGGCTTTACCTTAATCAACCGACTTCAGGTATTCTAGGCAATTACGTAGCCAGTGCCCCAACTTTTTGTAGTGGTGACAAATGTCGGTTTTCTTCGACGATATCAATGTGGATGCATTGGAATATGAGCCAACTCCTTGACTCTTCTTCTTTCACTTCTAGGGTGGGCCCTTCCGAGAACATTGCTTCCGACCGCGCTTTCCTTTTACTTGTGCAACCATTGCACTAGTAGAGGGGTCGTCCTTCTTCATTATGTCTTCTGCAGACTTTAGTGCAGCTAACAGCCCAGCGTTAGTAAAATCACCTTTGCTCATGTGATATGACACAACAAAGTTGTTTAAAGACTTAGGGAGCGACATGACAATGAAATCAGATTCAACATTATTTCTTGGCAATGGTTCATTTCCACATGCTGCTTCTGAAGCACATTGGATAATGAGCCAAGGATATAACATCTTGCCAAGTTATGATCTTGATCATATTTCTCATTAAAAGATTTATCTTTCGGAGTCAGAGGGTCTACTATCCTTGGTTAGCACATACGAGATGCCATAGAAAGGACAAGATCCAAATTTCGGATCCAATCGGAATAATTTGATCCGATCAACTGATTGACTCCAGGAGCCTGCTCAGTGGGTTCATGGACTTCATTTTCTGAAATTAAGAATGCACTATATTAGAACATATAAATAATTATATATTCATTTTTAAAACATTTAATTAAGGAATTTTAAATCAAATTTGTCTTGCTATGTCAACTTTGAAAGATTATTCCCTTATTATCTTTCAAAGCAAGAGAATACTTACCACTATATCTCAAGCAAGAACTGGGATCTCCTCTCTATCTTTGTCACATCCCAATAATATGAGAACTTGTGACTCGAATAAAGAGAAGCGGGAACACATTCCGCCTTGCAAGTCCAACTTGTATTTCCCAATTCGGTCTTTAACACTCGAGCCCACCACTCCTAAGGCGATGTTGGCCCGTTATTAATTAAACCAACCATCAACAGGATTAGAACTCGCTATACGCAATCCAATATCGCCCCAATAATATGAGGACTCGATATTGGGGTCACTACGCATACAGCCTTACTCTTTTGAGAAACAAAGAGCACGATCCAGATGCGCTTGTATACATGAGTTGTCACTTCAGACAGGCGTCTCTTACATACAATCCCTGGCGACGGAACCCTTCGCCTTGATGGGAGACCATGGATTTCACTTATGTGATCCTCCACCTCTTATTCAAATTCAATAATTAATTATCATGAATAATATTCATATAATTAATTCTTCCAAGGGAAATACACATCTATTCATAATGGAGTGTATCAATTGGATATAATCGATTTAATCATATTAAATTCATTATATATTCAATCTTAATCAACAAACTTAATTATTACTTGAATAGAAGGTATAATATCAAAGTACATATTATTAGAATTTTAATAATTAGAAAAATACTCCTTGACTTCTCTGGCATTATCGAGTCCCTACCCATTGTCATGGCCAGTACCGACAGGAGTGGGACAAACCACAACCGGTGCGACCTGCTACCCCAACGCTCCCTGACTAGACACCATGTCCACCTCAGGAAAGGATAATGTCAAATAGATCATTGTCTACATTGAGATGCTCATCGGTTTTCCAACCGAAATTATACCATATAATATTCATCAAAACCATTTTGATAATATTATAAGGAGATTTGCTAAACAAATCCCCAATCTTATTCAAGCAAGAGGGATTTGCATGTAAAAGTTGTCCTACAACTATTGTAGGAAAAACTAGAGGTTTGCACGAAAAACAATGTTTGTTGATGATTTCATATCAACCATTTATGATCAAGATCAACTATCTTATCATTTTGGTTAGTGAAATGTCATTCAAGAAAATAATTATCATTTTTAAATATTTCAAAATTATTTATAAATAATCATTTCAGAAAATTAATAATCAATTTTCATCAATTTATTTGAATGACTATCACAAGATTCACGATCAAGTTTGTCAATTTCTAGCAGTGACCCATGCTCACTAAAATCAACATATCTTGATCAATTTAAATCCAAATTACGCAAAATCAGTTTCCAAATATTGTTAATTTGATTTATTACAGAAATTAAGTGATATTTCACACATTTCTAGGCGCATCAAAGCAGTAATTAACTCATTAATCATGTTAAGATTCGCAGTTCCCGCAACAGTGAATACTTGTTTATTCAAAAGGCCATATCTTGAGCAAACGGAATCCAAATTACGTAAACTCAGATTCTATGTTTTCCTTATTTAATGAGGAACAAAAACTAATTTAATATTTTGTATTTAAATAATTTAAACAGTGCCGAAAAAAATCATTAAACAGAGATGCGAAAATTAAAATGCGATAAAACTTTCGCAACCCTTACAAACCCAAGTCGTCCTAGGTTTACGGATCGTATCCAAAACCTTTCTGTCCTAAGGATCTGATACCATTTGAAGGATATGGGGAATCCTCAAGTGCGTCATGGGAGTGTGATGATCGCATCCAATGCGATCGGAGCGACTAGTCGCACTAGTTGCTAGGTGCAACGGAATTAAAAAAATTTAAATCATAGGATGAAACCACATGATCCCAAGAACGTTTCTTGGATCGTTTCATCTAACCACAAAGTATTACAAATACCTCTTGAAGCGTGGTTGCGATCACCAGATCTCTAAAGCAAGAGATCCTCCTGACTCAAGTCCGATCCACGAAGATGGCACTTGTGGACGCGATGATGAGACGCGTGCTTCCTGCAATCCTCGATGAAGATCCAATCCTTGAATCTCCTGATTTCGTCCAACAAAATCTGACGTCTCCTTCTAGTGTGAGAATCTCCAAAGAAGACGGAGATCCACAAGCAATCGAAGCGACAGCGCGACGGCGTAGCTGCGATTGCTATTTTCTCAAGATCTTAAGGTGGACGACCACCTTTAGATAGAGAGAGAGAGAGAGAAGGCATGAGAATGAGAGTTGAGAGAGAGAGTGTGTGTAAATGTATTATTGTCTATTTTGTGACATCCCAAAGGGCTAGGGTTGCCCTCTTTATATATTAGTTTGAGAGTCCATGGATCACAATCCATGGGATACACAAAATCAATGGTAAGATTGATATGTGTTTTTAATCAATGACCATGATCATTGTTGTTCAAAACAACAACTTATTAATTTATATTACATTAAATATATGTTGCATTATCATCAACATAATTTAATTCAATAAAATCAATTATCACAAGATAATAACTAAAAGAGATAATCCACTCCTAAAAAAGGGGGCGTCACCCATGACCAATTCATGGGGGACGCCACCTAATTTTTTGTGGACTTTATCCTCCTTTTTATATTATCTCATTATCTCCTATTTATTTTCAACAACATTTATTGCAAATATCGGTCAACTCTCTGATCGGCTTCTGCGCTTTGTCAGAACCTCGTTTTTGCCCATTTTTGCAAACTTTTCAAGGTCAAACCTTGCACCATTTCGTGATGCACTCTTCTTCACTTTTTCTCCCCATTGATCGATGATACACTCCCAGGGCTTACATTGGGAATTGTGTCATCGATTCATTCCATCTCCTTCGTTCTTTAAGCCACCCCAGTCATTCTAAAAAATCGAACCTTGATTTTTCTCTTATCTTTTGAATCTCCTTGGACCATGATTTGACCTCCTCTTGTGCTCTGGAGTGATGTGAGTGACAAACGCATCCTCCGACCACCTCGAGCGAGCTCAAGCGTGGGTGGGACGGCTCCACCCCCTCTAGCAAAGCCTCGCCATCGAGGTCCCCCATCTCGCTGCTCCCGCATCTGAGGTCCTATTTTTCTCTTCATTTTCTTGCATTTATTGCTTAGTGTACTCTCTAGGTTCAGATAGCATCATTATTTCATTGAGTGATCGTTTGGTTCACCCTAGCTCGTAGTTCACCATAGTTTACTTTAGCAAACCTCATTTTCGCCCCATGTCACATCCTCCCCCCATTCCGACAAGTTGCAGGGTCAAGGCATTTTTCCCTCGACCCTTTCACACTTTTTTGCAGATCATGGAGTAGAAGCGTCGGTTGGAGCTCATTTTGGAGCGTCGTCGAGTGTCCTGGAGCTTGTTTGCTCCACCGGCCTCGCGCACGTCCTCCGTGCATCGTCGAAGGATTTTGGAGATCCAACACGTAGAGTAGGACCTCAGGATCGACCTAGACCTTTTTCGATCTTGAAGGAGCATCGGAGGGGGATGATCGGGCTCGGTGAAGTTCTTCTCGCCGGAGTTCTTCACCGGTTCTTCCATCGCCTCCCTTCGTTGTAGGATCAAGAATATCCAGCCAGATCAAGCAGCCGTCGTTGGATGACGTAGTGCCAGCATCGTCTGATCATTGACCATGATCTCATTGTGGCCGGTCATCTCCGAACCCTCATCGACCTGCAAGACCGTGACACGTGTCTTAAGTGATACATCAGCAGCTGTCCAATCCGCCTATGCCTTAGGTATTTTGCACCTTCCACCTAGACAACTTTTTATTTTATTATTTAGTACTAAAACTTTCATCAATCGATATTATACTTTTCTAATATTTACGCATAGGCCCCCATACCTTGAGCTATTTGCATTCGGGACCAAACCACGTCACCTCACGTGACGCATTACGTGAGGGGGCATTTTCTGGCGAACCCCCAAGAGCTTTGCTTATTTAGATTTGATCCTAAAACAATTTTATGTAGTTATATGTTTTTGGAATATTTGGCCCTTGACTTTTTGATAATTAGAAATAGGTCCTCGCCAGCAAGTCTCGCATGCGCATGCACGTGGGTATTGTAATTTTGCGCAAAGAACCATAGGGCTTATTGCATTTCTGTGTAGTCCATTAACTTGCAATTCCTGTATTATATTTTGTTGATATTTTGGAGCAAGGCCCTCAAGCCTTATTTTAATTAATTTTAAGCCCTTGCTAGTAGTGTACTTTCTTTTTGTTGCATCTATTTATTTCATAAATCTACAAAACTCTAAAATCCCAAAAAAATAGCTTCTTACTACATTGCTCTTTCATACACATATTTTTATTTGGCAATCTAAACCTATTTATTAATTACTAAAAATCAAAAACATCTATTTTGTCCATATTTGCAAAAGAAAATACATAAAAATTATAAAAACCTTTTTAAAAGTTCCAAATATATATATTTTTATATTTATTTAAAATTTTACAACTCCAGACCAAAAATCACTAAACAAATACAAAAGAAAACTCAAAAAATTAAAAAAACCTAAATCGTCACTTAAGGTCATTATTTACAAAAAAAAGATTTCTATTTCTAAATTTTACTTTTATTATTATCTTTATATTAAACTTAATTTGGAGGATTTTTATTACTATTTGATATTTTTTATCTCCATTTTAATTTTGGATATTTATTTTATGCAATTTTGGGTTATTTTGGACTTTAAAAAATAAATAAATAATAGCAAAAATTCTTAAAAAATCATAAAAATAGTAAAAAATATAAAAACCCAAAAATAATTTATTTCCTATATTTTGAATATTTTTACATATTTAGATATTCATATATTATCTATTTCTTAGACATATTGTATATATATATATATATATCCTACATATAACTTTATATATAAATTAAAAAAGAAAAGATAAAAAGATAAAACTATAAAAAGAAAATATAAAATCAAAAAAATAAAAATCAAAATACAAAGATATAAAATCAAAAATAAAATAAAAAATAAAAAATTGCAAGCCCACAAAGAAGAGCACTTATATAGACAAATACATCACAATCGTATTTTACGCATCTATTGGCCTGATCTATCCTGCTTGTTCCCTATGTTCGTCACTCTACATACTTGCACCTATACACATCCTTGTTGTAGAGTTATAATAAATTTTAACGTCGCACTACTTTTTATTACTTAATTATCATTGTGGGATAATTGTTATCTGAAATAGGGTTTCTTACGAGTCACCACGGCAACTGCGTCTCTGCCTTGTGTGAGATGTATTTTAGACCCCTGAAAAATCCTCTTCAACAAATGACGTCGTTGTCGGGGAACAACAACACATAGATCAGCTTTTTAATTGATTGTAATTATTTGCCTATTTTTGTACCTTCATTATTTTCTCACTGTTTGATATTGTTGTTTAAGAGGTCTAATCTCCTCTCTTTGTTGACTTTGTGCGAGGTACTGCGGATCGAGGGAGGCGCTTTACTCAAGGCGTTAGTGCACCCACGTGAGGCGACGTTGGCCTAGCACCAAGGAAACCTAGAGAGAATTTTAAAGATCGAGTTCCCATTATTTTATTACATTTATTTTTGTAATTCAAGTGAGAGAGACTATATTTATTGTAATAATACAAGTACTCTGAACTCTGGACATTCAGGCCCAATTTCTAAGTGTTTGTTTACTTGGGGGCTCACCGCAGTTTTCTCATATTTCCTTTATATTTTTTCCTTTTTTTCATGATTTTGTTTTCTTTATTTTTGTGTGATTGAGTCCTTAATTTAGGATTGTTGACGATAGAGTAGGTCCAAATACCTAATTATATTTGCATTTGCCTATTGGTCTTAGTCAAATCAAATTGCTTCTCACTTAATCTCGGAATCATGCATCATGAGAGTCCTCCATACAACGCTTGCAGGACTCATTGTTGTGGTCACCGAGGAGACTCCAAGATCGGACACTTAGGTTCCATTCTAAATCACTAGCATTGGTTCTTCACGATAATAGTAATTTCTGAACTTAGAGTGATTTCATCGGCTTGCGTTTGCATATAGTATATGTTTCAATTCTGATGAGCATCTTTGCATGTAGAGTGCTGGAGGCAAGGTGAGCATTTACGCTTTAGCATTTATCATCGTTTTTGCCACTTGTATTGCTTTTCCGACTCACCCTCTGATTTTAACAACCTTGGTGCTCAAAGGAATCGACTCCTCGATAGGCACGTGCATTCTTATTAAAAATTAAAAAAATGATAATAAATAAAATTAGGACTGTTAATATTACTCGGCCCTAAAATCAACCAAAAAAGAAATATTTATCTTGGGCGAGTAATCCTCTAATTGTCTTCGTTTTAATTGCTCGCGCACACACTAAGGATTAGTGTCGAAATCCCAATTAGCCTCCCAAGTGTTTGCACAACGTTTTGACTTCTTACCTAACTCTAAAATAGACAAGATAAAAAGACCGAGCTTTCATGGTCTCTACCAAGTTGAGTAGGTGAATTGAGGGTTTGTAGAGTCTGAGTTCGCTTGTGATTACTTGTGTGTATTCTAGATCACTTCTGCGCATCTGCGCCTTCTTCTCATTTCTCTTGACTTGACCATCATGCTCTCCCGATCATTTCCTTTTATCCGAATTTTGTGGATCCTGCGTTCACTCCAGCCGGTCCAACTCCATTTTTCTAGGAGGACTTTGCTCCTCATTTTTGTAGATATCCGGCCAACCCGTTATTTCAAGATTTGGACTTTGATCTTAACCAATCATTTCCACCACCATCTCCCAAACATTTTGACAACCCACTCTTCTTAGAATATCCATATTCGGAATGTGATTTTTGTCCACCCCTACCATCCACACTCAACCCACCCGATCCAGAAATTTTGAAGTCACCTCTGATGATGTCCACACTTGACACCTTGAATCATATGATGGAGCATATGAACTTGAGGACGAATGATATATTTATTATAAATAAGATCCAGAATGTCGCTCCATTCTTTGAGGATTCGGATTCACTTAAGGATAATCATGAGAGCTTGTAATCGCCCAAAATACAAAAAATGAGAAAATTTTAAAAAAAACAAAAAAAATTGGGGAGGACCATGGTTGAGTCAGACTGTGAGGAGATTTCCCATCTGCCAGATCCTTTGCCCACAAAATCCTTCACATCTTGTCCCATCCTTGACCCCGAGGGTGCCGCTGAAGAAACTGCTCTTGGCATTCCTCGTGTAGATGATGATTTTGACTTCCTCCCTTGTAAGGAGGAGGTCCAAAAATTTTAAAAAAAATATTTATTGAACCTGAAGTGTGAGGGATATGGTATTATCCTCAAGCGTATCACGAAAGCATGATCGTATCAAATACGATGCACAACGACTAGTCGTACTAGTTGTTCTGTGCAGCATAATTTAAAAAATTTTCATGCGATGAAACCACATGATCTAAGAACGATTCTCGGATCGTTTCATCTATAACCACAACAAGTATAAAGGAATACCTCTTGAAGCGTGGTTGATCGAGTCTCTAAGAAAAGAGACCTCCTGTCTCAAATCCGATCGTTGGAGAGGTCGCTTGCGAGCGCGGGGATGAACTGTGTGATCCTCGTAATCCAACAAGTTGATCCAAGCACGGTTAGCTCCTGATCTCGTCGTACGAGATCGAACATCTTCTTCGTGAGCGAAGCACACCAAGAAGACAGAGAACCGAAGAACGTCGAAGCGGCGGCGCGGTGGCGATGGCGTCGATGAGACTCTCCTCTAGGGTTTGGTGGACGGCCACCAAGAAGAGGGAGAGAGAGTTGGCTTGTGACAAGAATGAGAGATAGAGAGAGTTTGCTCCAATATTGCATAGCCCTAGAGAGCATGGTATGCCTCTCTATTTATAGGGTTTTGGAATCCATGGATCTCAATCCATGGGACATATAAAATCAATGGATGAGATTGATTTATGTCCAATCCAATGTTCAAGATTGTTGTTGGTGAAATTTTACAAATTATGATTTAATTTAGATCAAATATATTTGACAAAATCAAATATAAATCAATCCTAAATTACATCATTCAAATAAGGAGAGAATATACATGGAGATTACATCTCCCATGCATATTCAAAGTGGACGGCCACCCATTCCAAGTAGGAATTGGGTGCCGCCCACTCCATTCCATATGGAGGCAATCTCATGAGATTTCATGAGATTGCATATCTCCATGGAAATCTCCATTATTATTTCCAACAACTTTTCATTGCGATTTATTCTTCAAAAATAATTCACAATTAATTTTGAGAATATTGCAATCTTGCCATTGAAAAATTATGAATCACATTCACAACCCAAAACAACATATAATTTACATTATCAATTAATTACACAATGTGTATCCAACACACATAATAATTAATCAACAAATATAAATTATAATTAACGCTCTTTAATACATAATAAATTACATTTATACTATATTATGAATAATTGGATATTTCTATCCACGTTATTCTTATCCATAATAATTAAATCACATTTAATTATATTGGATAAGTTCTACACACATCAAGATGATTAAATCACATTTAATTATTATTTCTTCGTTGCTTAGATCTTATGGAATTATTCTTGAACCCTTCAAGAATAATGTGATTTCTCCGCAGATAATTGGAGATAAGGACAGGGCGATTGTATTGTTCCACGTATAGTGACTTGGATGTTGAGATCATATCTCAAATCCAGATCACATGGACCTCCCACAGATGCTTGATCAAATCAAGACCGTAGACCAAATCTTCTCATTGCATCTGAATCTTATCCAGATTAATGTCCAATATAAGGACTAAGATTAGGTTACTTCTCTAATGAGAGGAGTCACTAAAATCCAAACCAGTTTCATCACTCCCTCGGAATGGAAGCGTCATGGTTATACAATCGTTTTTTATCACATCACCCTCAGGTATTCCCTATACATGTACATCCTGCATACTGGAAGACCTATGATCATTCTGAAGATAAAGATCACTTTTATACTATCATCTTCAGGGTTTGATCATTAAGTTTCTCAATCTTGGTCACTGGGAATTTGGTATAGATCATATGCTTTCCCAAAGCATATATCTTACCTTCAAATTCATGTCATGCTTCTAAAGCATGACGACCATGCATGGAATTTGATTAGTCCCAATACCTCATGAGTGAGCTCATATCTCCCGGTTCATAAGTGAACTTGTATGATCCCTTTGAGAGATCATATTACTCATATGCCCTTACATGCACACCAGCTCGCCGGTGTATAGATCTTGGTTAGGTCATCAACCTATTGGTCTGCCAAATGTACATACTCAGACATATAGCAACACACCTGTCTCCGGTTAGAGGATGCATGCCTATGCTGTGACAGCATTCGACATAGGTCTTTGGTTATCTCGATCTCGTTAAGTCAACCCATTTACTCAACTAATCTGACACCTCCGAATCACTATTCCTATGCAGAGGACCTGCATCAAGAGGTCAGTCAGATATCAACCATTTGAGAAAGGATTGTCATCTTCTACTCAGACTGTAGATCATCACTTAACAATCATTTGACGATGCTTGATGAGTCCTCTATCTAACTCCTTAGATATTCATCAAAGCATCAGCCTCTATGATTCATTCAATGAATCAACAGTTGTATGATCATCAAGTTGGTCATGGTACATAACCCTTATTGTATAGGGGGACCTTATAGTGCATTCATTCATTCAATCTCAGAAAGGGAGTGAAAAATAATCAATAACTTTTATTGATAAATCATTTATTACAATAACATTTATTGTAGGAATGGTTCGTCTGGGGCTCACATTGCTAAGAATCTCCCACTAGCCCTCAGAACCATTCAGTTACAATCCTTAAACCCATACTCATTACATGTTGGTCGAAAACCTTCTGTGTCAGAGGTTTGGTAAGAGGATCAGCAACGTTGTCGGCAGAGGCCACCTTGGTGATGATGATGTCACCACGCTTTTGTATCTCCCGAATGATGTGGTATTTCCTTTCCACGTGCTTGCTCTTCTGATCCCATCAGGGTTCCTTTGCCTGGGCAATGGCTCTCGTGTTATCGCAGAGTAACGGGATGGGAGGCTCCAGGATGAACTTACGCAACCACACCGCCTCCTTTGCAGCATCCGATGCGGCAATGTACTCGGCTTTTTCTGTTGCATCTGCAGTAGTGTCATGCTTCTTGCTTCTCCAGCTCTCAGCACCGCCATTCAACAAGAATACAAACCCTGATGTCGACTTTTGATCGTCAACATCCGATTGGAAGTCAGAATCTGTATATCCCAAGACTTGGAGATCACCATCTCCATAGACCAAGATGTAATCTTGCATCCGTCTTAGATATTTGAATATGTTCTTTACTGCATTCCGGTGTTGTTCTCCATAGCAGGATGGTAACGACTTACCACTCCCACTGCATGGCAGATATCTGGCCTAGTACACATCATGGCATACATTAAGCTTCCTACTTCTGATGTATAATGACATCCAACCATGGCTTTCTTTTCCTCAACAGTTTGAGGAGCCATTCCTTTAGACAGGTGGATACCATGTCTTAAGGGTAGGAATCCTTTCTTGTAACTATCCATACGGAATCGTTTGAGAATCTTCCTAATGTATCCATGTTGTGACAATCCCAAAATCCTCTTTGCTCAGTTTCTGAACAACTTCAAGGCCTAAGATGTAAGAGGCTTCTCCAAGATCTTTCATCTCAAAGGTATGGGATAGCCAAATCTTCACATTGGTCATCATCCCTGTATCATTCCCAATGATAAGGATGGCATCTACGTAAAGCACGATGAACACAATAACGCTCCCACTAAGCTTCTTGTACACATAAGGTTCATCAGGATTCTGCACAAAATCATAACTCTTTATGGTTTCGTCAAACCAGATGTTCCAGCTACGAGAAGCTTTCTTGAGCCCATAGATGGATTTCTTCAGCTTGCACTCTTTGCCATTCTCAGTTATGAAGCCCTGGCGCTGCTCCATGTAGATATCCTCCTCGAGGTATCCATTGAGGAAAGTCGTCTTGACGTCTATCTGCCAGATGTCGTAGTCAAGACATGCAGCTATAGCTAGCAGTGTCCTGATGGATTTGAGCATAGCCACAAGAGAACGTCTCATCGTAATCGATGCCTTCTCTCTGTGTGTAGCCCTTGGTTACGAGCCGTGCCTTGAAAGTCTCGACTTTCCCATCAGGTCCCCTTTTTCTCTTGAAGAACCATTTACACCCAATGGATTTTACCCCTTTAGGTGGATCCTCTAGGGTCCATACACCATTATTATGCATGGAATCAATTTTCTGACTTCATTGCTAGCATCCATCTATCCATGTCTTGATCCGCGAGTGCTTCATCAATGAAGTAGGATCAATGTCAGTCTCACTTGACACATGTAATCCATACTTTTCAGGTGGTGCAACCACCCTCGAACTCCATCGAAGAGGTATGTGTGTTTCATCTTTATTTATCTCTTCTGTTTCTGGTCTTGGAAGCTCAGAATCCTAAGGGGATTCAATGAGTTTCTCTACTTCATTTTTGTCTTGACCTTTAAGGAAATCATTCTCCAGAAAACATCACATCTCTAGAGACAAAAACCTTTTGGGTCTCAGGGTCATAGAGCTGGTATCCAATACCATCTTTAATATACCCAATGAAGTAACACTCACGAGTGCGAGATTCTAGCTTACTTGCATCCACGTTCTTCGCATGGACCAAGCAACCCCAAACCCTCAAGTGGTTAACACTAGGTTTGGTTCCATACCAGAGCTCATGAGGAGTCTTAGGCACAGATTTGCTAGAAATCTTATTTAGGATATATATTGCAGTCTCTACTATAATCCCCAGAACTAAGAGGTAAATGTGCTTTGCTCATAATTGAACGGACCATGTCCATGATGGTCCTGTTGCGTCTTTCAGCAACACCATTAAGTTGGGGAGTTCCAGGAGAAGTGAGATTGGAAACAATTCCATTCTCCTTAAGGTATTCCTTCAATTCATCTGAGAGGTACTCGCCGCCTCGATCAGATCGAATCTGCTTAATCTTCCTATCGGTTTGGTTCTCAACCAAAGTCTTGAACTCTTTGAACTTTTCAAAGGTTTCAGATTTATGACGTAATAGGAAGACAAACCCATATCGCGAAAGGTCATCGATAAACATCAAATAATATCGATCTCCATTTCGAGTAGCGGTACTGAAGGGACCACATACATCGGTATGTATTAGGTCAATAATACCTCCGCATCTTGTAACCTTGTTACGGAAAGGCATCCTAGTCATTTTACCTCAAATACAATGTTCACAGGTAGGCAAAGATTGAACATGTATAAAATCTAAAGGTCCATCCTTTATCAATCTCTTGAACCTATCAACAGATAAATGACCAAACCTTTGATGCCAAATCATATTCAAATGATTTTTATTCTCCCTGGATCTTTTAGGGTTTTATTAGTGGTTGTAACATTCATGACATTCTCATTAATGCACAATTCATAGAGTCCACCAGAAGTTAAAATACCCTCTGCACTATATTTATCATAATGATTTATAACTAATTTATTACATAAAAGGAATGAATATCCACTTCTAACTAGCTTAGATACAGATACTAAATTGCTTCTAACTTCAGGTACATAAATACACTCTTTAAGTACTAGGACTCTACCACTAGATAATGATAGTCGACAAGTCCCGACGGCGACTGCTGCAACACTTGCATCAGATCCCATATGGATGACTATCTCCCCTTCTTCAAGATTTCTAGTTTCATGAAACTAATGCAACAAATTGCATACATGAACAGAAGCACCAGAATCTACAACCCAACTTCCTTCTCGTCCGACGAGAAAGCTAGTTTCAATGATGAAAGTAAATTTCATACCTGGTGGGGCTTTACCTTTGTCTGACGACTTCAGGTATTCTGGGCAATTACGCCTCCAGTGCCCCGACTTTTTGTAGTGGTGACAGACGTCGGATTATTCTTTGACGCTATCAGTGTGGATGCATTAGAATATGAGCCAACGCCTTGACTCTTCTTCTTTCTCTTCTGGGCCGGGTCCTTCAAAGAACCATGCTTCCGATCGCGCTTCCCTCTGACCTATGCAACCATTGCACTTCCGACGGGACCATCTTTCTTCGTTACGTCTTCTGCAGACTTTAATGCAGCAAGAAGACCAGCGTTCGACAAGTCCAACTTGTTCATGTGGAATGAAACTACAAAATTATGTGGGCAAAGACAACAGAAATGAAGTCAGCTTGCATGTCTGCGTCCCTATTTGCCCCAAGAGTCTCCAGTTCAGACAAGTACCCAAACATTTTGAGTACGTGCTCTCGAATCGAAGTTCCTTCCTTCATCTTGCAGCGAACGAGCTCTTTCATAATATTGTAACGCTGGGTGCGGTTAATGTCACCAAACATATCTTTTAGATTGTGCATTATCTCCTGGCATGTACTCATCTCCACATGTTGCTTTTGGAGAACATTGGAGAGAGAACCCTAGGATATAGCATCTAGCCAAGACATGATCTTCACATACTTGTCATTATATGCTTTTTCTTCCTTGGATTTAGGGCTTTCATGCTTGTCCTCGGAGAGCACATAACTTATGCGATCAGCAGAGAGAACTAGCTCCAAATTACAGATCCTATCCGAGTAATTTGGACCGGTCAATTGGTTGACCTCAAGAAGCCTGCTTAGTAGGTTCAAGGACTTCATTTTCTGAAATTTAGAATGCACTATATTAGAACATATAATCATATATTCTTATTCATGATATTTGATTAAGGTATTTTAAATCAAATTGTTCTTGCTCTGTCAACCTTGAAAGTTTATTCCCTTAATCACTTTTAAAGTAAGAGATATACTTACTGTTATATCTCAAGCAAGAACTGGGATCTCCTCCTTATCTTTGTCATATCCCAATAATATGAGAACTTATAACTCCAATAAAGAGAAGAGGAAACACATTCCGCCTTGCAAGTCCAACTTGCATTTCTCAATTCGGTTTTTAATACCCGGGCCCACCACCCCTAAGGTAATGTTGACCCGTCATTAATTGAACCAATTGTCAACAGGAATACAACTCGCTATGCGCAATCCAATATCACCTCAATAATATGAGGACCCGATATTGGGGTCACTACGCATACGTCCTTATTCTTTCGAGAAGCAACGAGTCTGATCCAGATGCGCTTGCATACAGGAGCTGTCACTTCGGACAGGCGTCTCCCACATGCAATCCCTAGCGACGGAACCCTTCGCCTTGACGGGAGACCATGGATGTCACTTATGTGATCATCCATCTTATATTCAAATTTTAATTAATTATCATGAATCACATTCATATAATTAATTCTTCCAAGGGAAATAACAACTCTATTCAAAATAAAGTGTCTCAATCGGACATAATCAATTTAATCATATTAAATTAATTATCAATCCAATTCAATCAACAAACTTGATTATTTTACTTGAATATATATATAGTAATATCTCAAAGTACGTATTAATTCGAATTTTAATAATTAGAAAATACACCTTGATTTTCTCCGGCATTATCGAGTCCGTACCCGCTATCATGGCCAGTACCGACGAGAGTGGGACGGACCACATACGTTGCAACCCGCAACCCCAATGCTCTCCGACTAGACACCATATCCACCTTAGCAAAAGAATAATGCCAAATATATCAATATGTACTTGAGATGATCATCGGTTCATCAACCGAAATTATACCATATAGTAATAATCAAAACATTTTTTATTATAAGGAAATTTGCTACACAAATTCCCAATCCTATTCAAGCATCAAGTTTGATGATTGTGTTTCCAATTATGATCTAGATCAAATCCTAACCACTCACGTGCGCCCATTGCTCCACCGTTGGATCGCGAGATTCAAAGGTGGAGACTTCATCGTCTACCACCAGTTCCACCTCTCGCCCATGATCTCCACCTCTCGCAGCCTCTCCACCCTTTCCATTTCCCTCGCTTCTCCTGCCACCACCACCACTTCTCGACGAGCCCACGACCAAGAGTGGTCCTCCCTCATACTCGCGTACCCCTTAAATCACCATGTTCCCCTCTCTTGCGATCCACATATTCCACGCAAACCACGTCGATCGTCATTCGGAACTGCCACCTTCGACCTTAAAATACGCCCTTACTGCCTCCAATTCTCATCGTCCACCTATACAAGAAGCGAGGCCCATTCCTCTTCCACCTCCCTGTGACAGGGGGAGAAGCGAGGATTGAGCAAAGACGACCATCACCCTCAGTGAGATCCGCCGCCATACATTGCTATGTTATAGAGGCTCTGCCCTGCTCGAGCTCCGATGATCGTATGCCCTCGGTTACGTCGCAGATATGCCATCCACACTCATCCCATCGGATGCCTTCTCCTCTTTCTCCCCATCATGACCTCCTCCGACCATCTCCTCTGCCATTCACGGTAGAGGAGCACCGAGCCTTCATCCCTCCAATCGCATAGGCTCTCACTCCACCCACTTCGCATCCACACTAGCACGCTTCAGCTAGATTTAATGTGCAGGACTTGAGCTTCAATGATCGGAAGTTTCGCAGGAGCTATCTTCGCGAGCTTCATCTCCGGTAACCACAGATCGATCATGTCTTCCAGGGACTCCAGAGGCTACACTGATCTTCAGTGATACCATTTATGCCTTCAGGTGATGCTGGGACCCTTCATTGACGCCGGAGAAGGGAGGCGGAGCTCCAAGCTTCTCGCCTGAGTTCCAATTATGCCACCCACCTTGCGGAGGAAGAAGATGGCCAAGGCGCTACATATGTCGTTGGATGGCACCCCCTGGTGGCCATGCAACGGTGCACACTCATCCACGTCGACATCGACCCACACTATACAGTTGTCGTTTGATGAATCTGCGATTCATCACTCTAAAAGTTGAAAATAGAGCTTTGTTCCCGAGTAAATAGCAGCATATTTCCACTTATATTGCATAAATAGCATTCATGCACGCAAGCATAATATCTGCATTCTAGCATTCATATTTGCATTAAATAAGAAGCCAATTTCACTTGTAAATATTCACCTTAAAATATCTTATTTGTATACATTTTATACTAACTCCAAAGCTAATAAAACCAACTCTATAGTGTATATATTACTAACACTAATTAAAGAAAAATAACTAAAAAATACCAACTTGTAAAATTACCCAATAAAACCCCAAACCCAATTGGAGACCTTAGACCTTAAAATGCACATATCTCTCTCATACAGCCTCCGAATTAGGTCTACTTACTTTTAAAGTAATATACATTCAGAGACCTTCGAAACAAGACCAATTTCATTAAAATCGGAGCTCGTATGCAAAACTTGGGTTTTGGGCCCCTTTTATACATTGTACATAATGACCGTTTTGCCCCTGTATTTTACCATTTTATTTTCTTAATTATTAAAAATCCAAAAAAATAGATTAAGTTGTAAATATTCTTCTCATATTTTCTTTATTTTTATTTTTATTTTTCTCTTAATTAAAAATGACAAAAAAATTGCAAAAGATAAAATGCGGTATTTTATATCTATAAGGTACCACCCAAAAATATATTTTTTACAGATGATCTCGTTTGATTTTCGGCCCTTCACAAAAGTTGTAGATCTCGTCGAGACGAGCAACTTTAGTGTTGAACACTTTTTGATTTAAGCCCTTTTGTTATGTCTTTTTGATTTTTCTTTCTATTTTAACTTTGGATTTTTCTGAGAGTGACACGTGGTGGCTCCAAAAGCCGCCACGTGTCAACTCCTTGGTTTTTGTTGTTTTTAAAAATAAATGCCACATGGCCGCATCCTAGCGCACCAAGTGGCATCCTCTCTCTCCTCTCTACCCATTCTTCTCCCACTCTCCCTTAACTTAAGGGGGAAGCCAACTATCGACACCTTCCATCCCACCCCATCTCCTCCACTTTCTCCATCTCCTCCACTCTCTCCATGGCCTCTCCAACCTCCATCTCCTCCTCTTTATAATCTCCTCTACTTCCACATTCACCCCCATCCGTCATCTTCATAGTGAGGGAGAGGAGAGCTCCATTTCTTCTTTGGTGACAGCAAGGGAGAGAGTGCCAACGGTGAGCGACGACCCTGCTCCTCTAGGTGAGATCCGGTGGCCCTCCGTCCACCGCCGCAGCCGCAAACCGCCGCTGCCCGAGCTCCGCTTGCCGCGCGTCGAGCGACGACCTGAGAAGCTTTGCTTCTCCCTTCCCAGGCACCATTCCATCTACAGGTAACTACATCACTTTCTTCTTCCTCATACTTTTCTCTCTCATCGATTTACTCACATTCACTCATCAAATCGCCAAACAATATGTGTTTCAACAGATAAATCACACGTTGCGAATGCAACGGTGATTTTTATTTAATTTTTCGACGCAATTCCATAAACCGATTAACCCAAAATTTGCGACCACTTAAACAAATGCATGAGAAACAGAGGGGGTGGTGACACCTCCCTGCTTCTTCTTCCACCTCCCACGCACACACCCATCAGCAACCCACTTCCCCGTTGACGCTACCTCCACTGCTCCGTCGACCCTTGGTCGTGTGTCGGCCCTCCTCCCTCGCCGTCAACGACTCCGGCAGCCGTTGCACCGTCAACCTTCAACAACCGCAGCCACCTGCGGCTGGAGCATCACCGCCACCAGCTCCACGCCCCAGCTTGAACCTCCGCCTCGGGCTAGCCGCTCCGCGCGACCACCCGCTCCAGCCCTCGCGCGGCTGGGAGCCGCAGCCGCACAGCCACCTCCGACACCAAGGCGTGGCCTCCTCCTCACGCCTCAGCCTTCACGCGTCCCCGCCGACTCCCAAGTACCTCCAGACGCCTCGCCACGCGACCGCCCCACACCCTCGCGCGGTGCGCGTGGCCGTGGGCTGCCCCACCGCCCTCCACCGCGGCCGTTGCCCGCCGTCCGCCCTCGAGCCTGGTCGCGCGCTGCGCCCTCCAAAGCTCTTGCCAGCGCGCGCCAGCCGCCGACCAAGCTACGCGCCTCCGCTCGTGCGTGGCTGCCCGCCTACGTGCCTCCCGTCGGCGCGCACTCCTGACATCAACCCCACGCGCCCAGTGCGCCGCGTGGGCCGCCCCAGCCGCCTCCTCAACGCGCGCAGCCACGCGCGTGCGTCACAGCCCCCTCCACGCCGCTCCTGGTCGCGCGCTTCACCCGCGCCACCTCCTGCACTCCCTCTCGCGTGTCTTCTCAGATTCATGCGACGCGTGCCCGTGGCCGTCGTGGCTTGACGTGCTCCAGCGCCGGCCGACCTCCGCCCCGCACAGCTGAGCTCCGCCCGCCGTGCCGCCGTGAGCCCTCTTGACCGTGAAGCTCCAGCGTGAAGCTCCTCTGTTTTGCATGCAAAAACAGAGGAGTTCTATCGGAGAATAAAGAATTGGTGATTTGCAAAGGGGACACTTGACACCCCTTGTAAGTTATCAAAGAAATTTCAAGTTTTAGAAAATTGCATGTAAGTCCCTGTTCTCCATTTAAGTTCATATTTCGATTTCTGTATTGCATTCATACCCTTGCATTTGCACATTTATTTTATTGTCATTTTTCACCTATTTTTAATTCTGAAAATTGCATTGTGTAGCATAACTTTTGTTCTACCTTTTTAGCACTTAGTTGTATTTTTCTGATTTGCAGAGTATTTATTGAAATTAATTCGGTGGAAAATTGCAATAATTTGCCCAATTTGATTGTTTAATTTACTGCGCATTCTCTGCTTGTCGAAAAATCTCTGAAAAATCATCTTTGGTAGATCTAGGTTTATGCTACAACATATCCAAAATTCACATCATTTGCACGTGTAGTTTGTCATAGAAAAATCATTTAGTGAAAACCTTAATCGAATTTTAATTAATCAACCGTGAAGTATTTTAAAGAAATTTAAGTTGATTTGGATAGCTCTTAATTAGATCTATTTGGATTAATTTTATTTCTGAGAAATATCATCGTTTGATAATTATTAAAATTGGTTTAGTTATTTTCACTAAAGTCTGCATATTTTATTATCTGTGCATCAAAAAATTATAAAAAAATTAGGTTAGCTTAATTTCATCCCATTTCATAATCTGGCCAAGTTTCATAATTTTTGAATTTAATTTGATACCTTAACTGATTTAACTTTAAATTGGCTCGATTTTTGCATGTGTCTTGCATAAAAAACCGAAAAAGACTTAAAAAAATACTCCTTGAAAATCTCACACTTGGATCCTTGCTAAAATTTGACCTAAGGAGACAGTTGCCTCCCTGAGTTCGACCTTGGACTTCACCAAGTAAAAAAATTGCCGCTTGAAATTAACTCGAATCTAATTAAAGTGGTTTTTGATATTCCCTCTCGTATCCGACTGCAACGAACGACTTTAACTTGATTTGGACATTAAATTGACCGAATTAACTAAGGGTGCGGGAGCGATATCAAAATTTTCGCATTTTTTGTGTCGTTCTTTATCTGACCTCAACTTGTTTTTGTGCGAGGGACACCGGAGTCGAAGACGCTTCGAGGAACACGCATTCGAATTTGTTTGAGTGATTTGAGAGAACCTGTAATTTCAATAATTTTTCCACATTTTTCGCATCATTTCCAGCGGTTCCCGTTTGGGATCTCGCGTGTGTAAAGATAGTGGAACTGTGTCCCGTGTGCTGTGTGGGTGAATTGTAACTTAGCTTGCACTAGCGGCTCCTTGAGCCACTCTAGGACTTGTTTGTGCTCGTAATCAATAGGACCACACATTACACATAAAAGACGCACCTAGACCGCAGAACTTAGTTCAAATTAAATTGTTCTTCACGCTAATAGAACTGCCTGTCTAGGAGCGGCTTTTCATCGCTTGCATTTGCATGTAGAGTAAAGTTTTCAATTCTGTATTGCATCCTGCATAAAAAAGCGAAGGGATCACTGTAAGTATTCTCTACTCGGCATAGCATCATCGATTTTTCGTGCATCGGCTTTTCTCGATTTCTCCCTCTGATTTTCTCACTTAAATTAAACAGGAAATTGGGACTGTCCGGTAAGCGTGCTTTGTGGTGGACTAATTAAAGTGATAACTTAACTTTAAAAATCGGGACTGCTAACAGTATTGACCAAAAAAAAAGAAAATAAAATCTGAAAATTGTTTGCGGGAGATTAATCCCCGATCTTGTATTCACGCTGAGTGAGGGTACTTGAGTGTGTGTGAACACCTTAAGGCAGAGCCCAAATCCCCGCCTTCCATATCACGAGCCAACTGATCTTAGCAATTATCACGAGTGGGATACTTTTAAACTCATTGACAAGTACCAAGTAGCCTCCGCCTTCACAGGTATATAGGGGCGAACCAGCGGTACTCTGCGACAAGGCCTAAAAGCTTTGTCAGCCTCCGCCTCAGTGCAGGTAGATAGGGGCACGTCATTGAGTCCCCACTCCGGATAGGAGCAAAGAAAGGGAGGATCGGCGGTATCCTAGGCGACAGGTTAAACAGGGAAGACGCATCTGGCTCTGAGCCGACTTCCCTATAGGCCGCGTAAATCCTTGCTATCTTACTTGAAAAATCACACTTAAAATTAACAAGATTAATTGGACTCGGTTTCGGGTCCTTCACCGTGTTGAGTGTGAATTCAGGGTTTGCTCTTGCGTTTGTCTTCGTGTCTGTCCGTGTGTGTTATCCTGCGTAATTGCGTATTTTCTACCTATCACTCTTTCTGTTTCTTTAATTCACAGTAAATTCATTTTGAGTCGAAAAATTCCAAAAAAATTAGTGTAGGTCATTTTCATCATAAATAACTGTCTGGCCAACTTTCATTATTTTTGGACTTCATTTGATACATCAATTAAATTTAACGTTAAATTGGCTAAGATTTGTCTGCATATGTCTGCATAGAAATTAAAAAGACCAAAAAAAATATATTCCCGAAAATCTCACACTTGGATTTTGCTGAAATTTGACCTAAGGAGACAGTTGCCTCCCTGAGATCGACCTTGGACTTCACCAAGTAAAAAAATTTGCCGCTTGAAATTAACTCGAATCTGATTAAAGTGGTTTTTGATTAACCTCTCGTATCCGACTGCAACGAACGACATCTAATTAATTTGGACATTAATTTGCTCGAATTAACTAAGGGTGCGGGAGCGATGTCAAAATGGCGCCGTTGCCGGGGAGAAGTGAGGTCGAGCCCCTTTAACCTTCAGGTGACAGCTGTAGGAGACGAGTCGAGCGACGACAGCCTCAAGGCGAGATCCGCGGCACCACCATTGCCGCGTCGCGAGTTCTAATTGCACTTGCTTAGCTTCGAAGGACTTCGCCATCCTTCTCGAGGCCACAACCAGAAGCCGCATTCCGTGGCTCCACTTTCGGCGACAACACAGGTAAATTCTCTATCTTTATCTTGTCATTTTTTATCTAACGTTGTTTGCTTATTTTGCTTATCAAACAAAAACCAAACCATCATTTTATACATCAATCACTCTGTTTTCAGTAAAATATTCATAAAAAAATCAAAAAGTTTCAGAAAATTCCAAAAATATTAGCTTAGCTTAATTTCCTCATGTTTAACTTTCAGTAAATTTTTCATAATTTTTGCATATCATTTGCACGTAAAATTGCATAAAAACCCCAAAAAAGTTTGCATTTTTCATGTGTGCATTTTAAACCCAAAAATTCCAAAAAAATACATTTGCGTTCATCATTGGATTAGGTTTACAGGAAAAATATAATTTGGCCAATTTGGACTAATTTTATATAAAAATTAAATTTGGCTAACTTGTTGATTTTCTTAATAACCTAGTCCGTTCATATATTGCATTTGGCATTGTATCGCATAAAAAAATTACAAAAAATCCCACTTGGAAAACCGCAATCTAATACATCTAAGTTGATCCCGAGTTGTTCCTTTGCCTCCTTGAGTCGACCCTGGGGCTTGCCCAGGCTAAATAAACATAAAACCATGCTTAATTTCATTAGACGATTAATCGAATTGTGCGGTTATTTTTTATCGACGCGGATCTATCCGACTGCAACGCACTAGTCAATCATACGACATTAACAGGGTAGGTCAATCGCGATTCGTCATCGTTCGATCGACGATTGGGTGGCTCTCGAGCGTCCACATGTCAGTACCGAAGCAGATCCGAGCCTCAACACCGTATCTATAGGCTCAGAACACCCGAGCCATATTCAAAGCTGAATCTACTCCCGAGCCACCGTCGAAGCACCAGGAACCCTGAGCCTTCTCCGATCCTAGCCGAAGCAGCATTCGAGCCAGCAAACCACCCAAACCTAGCCCTCACGTGCGTGTCGCGTGCTTGGTGAGGTATTTTGTAGGGACGCATGCGGAGTTTCTCCAAATACAGACATATCTAGAGCTCACGTGCTGACCACATGTGACTTGGGTATTTTGCACTCATACCCTCGCAGGTTTTAATAATTGCAAAAATATTGCCGTGCGTGTGGGTAAATTTCAAAGAAAGCCTCACGCTAATTTTTATTTGCATTTTAGTCCGTCTCGTGGACATGTTTGCTAGTTATCTTTTATGTTTTCTTGCATTTATGCCCTTGTCTTTTTTTATGCATATCTTGAGCATCATTTATCCTTTTCAGTTGATTTCAGTTTCATTTCAAAGCTTGTTTGATGAACTTTTTAATGGCATAATTCATTTCATGTTTTGACTCTGAAAATTTGATGTATTATTTTAATTGCTAAGAGTCACTTATACAACTTGTTTAATGCCTTGCTATGATTGATTTAATGAAGCTTGCTTCATAATTTTATTTTGAATTCGACTACATTGCTCAACTATTCTAAATTCTAGGGTATATCATCATTGCATTTCTTCACATCTTGTTAAAAAGAAAACAAAAATAAAAAAAGCATATCGTCATCTTTAATTAATGCAACATGTCATGTCTTCATGCATTCATTGGCCTACAACGCTTTAATCTGACATTTAATCTAAATAACAAGAGTCTAAATAATACAAAAGAGGCTCGTGTCCCTGAGTTCAACCTTGGGCTTGCCCAAGTAAAAGATAAATTCGACCATTTGATTTATACAGATATATTAATGAAATGGTCTTTGATCGATACGATTCGACCGACTGCAATGACATTAGAAGTGTCAATTTCACATTATTAAAGGGTCGAATTTCAGATTCATTAGTCTTACTCTATTCATTGAGGGTCTTGTCCTCTTCTGCATTTGCTCCACTAACCGGGTCATGTAGTCAAGAGTCAATTCCAAGGAAGGAAAATTAAACAGTGTAGCATCAGGTGGGGGTGATGGTGATGACTGTGGTGGTGGGTATGGTGGAGGTGAGTACTCAAAATTTGGTGTCTGACACTTTGGGTGTGTAGGTAGCCCTAATGGATACAAAAAGACAATGTGAGTAGCTTCCCATGCTACCATTTGAGAGGAGGGTCCATCTTGATAGGCATGTTTGTTGATGGATATGTACAAAAACAAAAATATAAATAATAATCCCCCAGAAAAAAAGGAGAAGAACCGATTGAAGTAAAGTAAGAGAAATTCATAAAGTCCTAATAAAAGTTACACCGATCAACCTTCTCGATTTTCAAGAGGCGGGGAGTGGGGAGATCAAAATATTCAAGTCAAGATATGACCAGAAGAAGGGGCAAATCTACACAGTGACCAAAACACACAAAAAATAAAAACAAATCAAAATCCCTCAATTCACCTACTCAAAACTGTAAAGACCGTGAAGGTTTGTTCTTTTATCTTTTTAGTTAGGTGACAAGACAATTATTTACAAGCTCACATGTGCAGTCTCTTAAAGAGGTCGTGTTCAAGCCAGTAAATCACACTTATACTAGAACATTGGACCACTTCATCTAAGGTAGGAGGCAAGCACTTTTAGAAATTATAAGGCCCAAGTGCTTAAGGCACAAGTCCAAGGTTTGGGGCTCTATTCCTTACATGTACGTACCTCATTAGATCAGAAGTGTACTTGCGACAATGAGGGGGTTACTCTTCTCAAAACAATGATATTTGTCACTACATTTCGTTTTAGGGTCGAGTTCAGTTATCAGTCCTAATTTTATTTGTTATCATATTTTTTGTCTTTTTGAAAAAAAATGTAACGAATTTTCCAATTCTTACAAGAAACAAGGGATAAGGAAATATGAAAAGCTGATGTGTGAAAAACAATGAATGTAAATGCTAGAGATAGGGATGTGTACCTAACTCCAGCAGTCTACATGCAAGATGGTTCGTGCATATAAATAAATATATATTATATGGGTGCAAGAAAAAACCGTTCTATCAAAAACTTCTACTACATAAGCAAAGATTTACTAATTTGACTAAGTCTAATGATTTGTAGGTACAAGATTGTTGATTTGGGTTTGGACATTGTGCTACCTGGCTTAACCAAATAAAAATCTAGAAGTAGGGGATTAAATCACACAAAACAAATAAAAACAAAGCAAAAACCCCAATACAAAGAGAAACAAAACAAAATAAAGACAGAAATAAGGAGAATGAGAAGTAGAAGTGTGATGAGTACTAAAATTGCCCTTGTTAATTTGGGTGAGTTACTGAACGTTTAAATTAACGATGTTTCGTTGTATGCGAGCAATAAGAATCGGTCAAGAAATAACCACAAGAATTTTAGTCAATTTCCTATCGCGTGGTTTTTGTTTATTGTACTTGGGCAAGTCCCAAGGCCGAACTCAAGGAGGCAAAGGAACAACCAAGAAATTTATCTATCGAAGTTTGCGTACGGTTTTCAAGACAGTATTTTTTTGTATTTTTAATGCAATTTTCGAATGCAAAATGCAAATATGGACAATTTTAGCGACTATATGAAATGAATGCACTGTAAATTTTTGGAATTTCCGAATGCAAGATAAATATTTTATGAATTTATGAATGCAAACATAGTGAATTTCAATTATTAATTATAATAAATATTAAACCTGATTCTTTCTGAGAGATAAAATTATCCAAAATCTATCACTATATGAGGATCTCAGAAAAATCCTAAACCTCAAAAATATAAGATTTAATACCTATTAAAAATTAAAGATCGAAATAGGTAAAATTATTTTTACAAGGTAAACTATGCATCTAAATACAATTCTTTTTTAGCACGATGTGAAACACATTTAATTATACAATCTTTGGATTTTCGGCAATTTTTCGAGCAATGGTTAATCACTTATGAATTTTTAAGCACAAAATAGGAAAATATGCAATTTATCACAAGAATAATAATTAATAATTCACTACTACCCACAAAAATGTCAAGCATATGTTATATTGTAGAAAATTAGTTGAAGAACAAAGAGCTACTTTTGTAAAAATAAATGATGTAACAAAGTAGTTCAAAGTAGAGGGAGAACACAAGGGTATCACTGCAAAACTACAATAAATGAATTAAAATGAAAACATGCAGAGAGGGACTTGAGTATAGTTACAGTGACCTCGGGGGTATATCTGTAAAATTTCTAGAGCGTCACGTGAGGAGCACGTGACCTCTGGCAGAGGAGTGTTTCTATCAATAAGTGGAATTTAGAGGTCCTCGTTTGCAAAGGTTCCAGTAGGTCACATGCGATGCACGTGACCTCTGGGTTGGGGACTTCGATGCCAATCAAATAGATCTCAAGGGCTTCTTCGTAGTTTTTCCACCTCATGTATGAAAATCACATGCGAAGGGGAGGTGTCTTCTAGTGGAGCTCCGTTGATTGATTGGCTCACAGGAGGGCACGACGGTTGATGGTAGCTGGAGGGCGAACGACGGTGGCCGACACACGGCCTTAGGTCGTCAGGGGCTTGAAGATAGGGGCAGACCGTTGGAATGTTGGTGGTGTTCGTGCGGCCTAGTGAAGCTACTGGAGCTTGTCGTTAGGAGCAAGGCAGGGGTGAAGTTGATGGCACGTGAACCCCCAAGAACTGGAGTTCACAGGAGTGGCTGGAGGCGAAGCAACGTTGTCAGAGGTGAAGTCGTGGTGGTGGAGGAACTAAGACGCTTATGATGGGTGAGCTCCAATCATTGGAGTTGCGATGGAGGCAGCTTCCAGGTTTGATGGCCGAAGAATTAAGGAGGGGGATGCTTCCTAGACGCTGGTGGCGAAGTAGTTCCTCTGGCAAAGTAGATGATGGTGGAGCATTTATCGTGGAGGAATGGTACATTGGAGTGGGTGGAGAGATGGAGGCGTTTGGCTCGACAACGGAGGTCAGAGCGAAGTAGTAGCGATGGAGGGGTATCCGTGCTGCAGCAAAGCCGCTAGGCTTTGGATCTAGCCGAAGATGGTGGAGGAGGCGGCTCTGTCACCACCATCTCCTCGTCGAAAGTTGGGCTATCGGTGGATGAGTTGGAGTATGGTCGGTGGTGTCCTTTTATAGCAAAGGGTGTGGGAAGCCGAAGATGGAAAACAATCGAGGATTGATTGGCGGCGATCAAGCGATGAGGGAAAGATTAGAAATAGCAAAGCGGCGGCAGATCGCGAGATTCATGGGTGGAGGGCGGAAATCGCGGGGCGGCGGCGGTGAAATTTTGGGGAAGGCGGTGGAAATGAGGGAGGACAGTGAAGTACAGGTGTCGTCCGATCGACCGAGATCGGACGGCCCTACTACAGCCACGTGGCAGCAAGTGGGATGTCATGGGGAGCACGTGCAGGGCACGTACGCCGGAGGCACGTGCTCCGTACGTGCGATGATTTTTTTTATTTTTTAAATGAAATGTAAATATCTCCAAAAATGGGTGACACGTGGCAGCTCCAGGAGGTGCCACGTGTCAGCCCTAGAAAATTCAAAAAATTAAATAAAGATAATACAAAAGGAAATAATAAACGACCTCAGATTGAAAAAGTTTCTTCTCAAAAGTTGCTCGTCTCAATGATATCTACAACTTTCATGAAGAAATTAAAATTAAAATCCATCATTTGTGCAAAGTGATATTTTTGAGGTATCCCATGTACATAGAATACCCTGATTTTTGGGTTTTCTATTTTTTATTTTTAAACCAGATAAAAAATCCAAAAAAATGATAAAATCAAAGATAAATATTTATATATAAATATATTTTTTTTATTTTTTATTAAGTAAGAAAATAAAGAAATAAAATAAAATGTGAAAATGACACTTTTTGTACAAATAGTTAGTGAAGACTCAGACTCGGTTAATTTCTTTGATTTCAAACTCAATTCAGATTTGGTTTTTCTAGCATTTTAATAAAATTTTATTAAAGAAATTAAATGAAAAAGAATTAAAATAAAAAGAGTCAATTATGTACATAAAATTTTAGATCAAAAGCCGCTAAAATATAAAATGTACAAAAGAGGCATGAAACCCAACTTTCACATATAAGCTCCGATTCACTTTTTTGAAGGTATTTGAATGTACATTAGTTCAAAAGTAAGTATCGTCAAATCAGACACTAGATGAGGAAGATATCAAGGTTTTAATCTGGAAATCCTAGAACTAGTGATTAGGTTTTGGTCCATTTATTTGGGTTAGTGATTTTTTTGTATTTTTCATTTATTCTTGTTAGTAATATGTACACAGTGGAGGTGGTTTTGGGTCATTTGGAATTAGCATGAATTAGCTAAAAATCAGGGAGGTTAGGCGATTTACAGGTCAAAGCATTGTGATTTTTGTCTTCTTATTTTGTGCAAAAATGAGTGATAAAATGCAATTATTATCAAAACATGCATGAATGCTAATTATGCAAAATAAATGAATAAATGCAAATGAATTTTAAGGACTTGAGCTTAATTAATCATTTTAAGAGTGATGAATCTGAGATTGATCATCCCCTATACTTAAACCATGCTCGTCCCTGAGCATCAAAAGAAATGCAATGAGATGAAATGAGATTGGATCCCATACTAAGACTATGAGTAGAAGGTGAAAATGAAACTAGACCTGACCTTTGGATTATTGGTGTGGTGGAACTTCTGTGAGACTTAGAATTTAAAATCAACAACCTTCAAGTTCAACAGATCATTGTCACAGTTTCAGCTCAGAAGTCGTATTAGATCAATCCTCCTCCCAAAGCATACCCCATGAGCATTGAACAATCGACTCATGTGTGTGAAAGGTTTTATATCTTCCCATCCAGAATGCCAGACTACTACGCTATCCTCCTCTCCAGTAACTCATCCTCGATGAGTCATGTATTTCCTTCTAAGGTCTATCGCTTTGTGTTCACAATCGAATAGAGGGAGAAGTTAGAAGGAGGAGAAAAGAACTGGAGGGTGGCCAGTGTAGTCACCTCTCCTTTTAAAGCTGGCCAGTGTAGCCAAGTCTCCACCAAGATCTGCGGGTTTTATTGAAGATTGAACTTTTTTGGTCAAATATTTATTAGGTAGTAGGCTTCTTTGTATTTGGATTTTTGGTAGCTCTGCTTGGATCTTGTTGTGCCCATACGGATATAGTATCTTTTTTTCCGTACAAGTTTTGGGGTCTTAGAAAAAATTGTGCCCAACCATCCATCCCTCTTCCGAAGTTGTATTTCAACCCGTACTCTGGTCTTTAGATTACCACGCTACTAAAAAAGAAACTCACACAATATTCCAACATCCCGTCTGAGTTGAGCTAAGTGCATAGTGCGAGAGTACAAATTAATTCCCAATTCCAGAGTCGTACCCAAAATGAAGAGACCAGATTAAACACTAAGAGTCAAACGTTGCACATGGTCAGGTGGAACTTAAAGAATTAAGTCATAAACATGAAGCTTCTAAAATCCTTTTTCTTGGTTAAGTTCCTCTGAAAATTAGGTGGATTAAGGTCAAGTCCAAACCACTCTCGATTTCTGCTAATAACTCGGTTCAGAACCCAAGGGCTTTTCATAAATGCATGAAATGCTAGATGAAGTGCAGGTGCGTGAAATGCAGACACACCTTTTTATTATTTTTATTATTTTTTGTGATTTTGTTTTTTAGTTTTTTTAAATGCAAAAATGAATAAAAAACTATTTTTCAAAAAAATTTGGTTGGACACAGTCAGTGTTAGTAGTAATTTTTTTGTATTTGTATTTGAAGGATATGGGGTAACGCATCACGGAAGCATGATGATCGCATCCAATGCAATCAGGGCGACTAGTCGCACTAGTTGCTTGGTGCAGTGGAATTTTAAAAAAAAGAAAATCATAGGATGAAACCACATGATCCCAAGAATATTTCTTGATCGTTTCATCTAACCACAAAGTATTAGAAATACCTCTTGAAGCTTGGTTCCGATCACTAGATCTCTAAAGCAAGAGATCCTCCTGACTCAAGTCAGATCCATGAAGATGGCACTTGTGGGCGCGATGATGAGACTCGTGCTTCCCGCAATCCTCGATGAAGATCCAAGCCTTGAATCTCCAGATTTCGTCCATCGAAATCCGACGTCTCCTTCTAGTGCGAGAAGCTCCAAAGAAGACGGAGATCCACAAGCAATCAAAGTGACAGCGCGTTGGCGTAACTGCGACTGTTATTCCCTCAAAATCATAAGCTGGACAGCCACCTTTAGAGAGAGAGAGAGAGAGAGATGGCATGAGAATGAGAGTTGAGAGAGAGAGAGAGTAGACGTGTATTATTGTCTATTTTTTCACCTCCCAAAGGGCTAGGGTTGCCCTCCTTATATATTAGTTTGGGAGTCCATGGATCACAATCCATGGGATACACAAAATCAATGGTTAGATTGATATGTGTTTTTAATCAATGTCCATGATCATTGTTGTTCAAAACAACAACTTATTAATTTATATTAAATAAAATATATGTTGCATTATCATCAACATAATTTAATTCAATAAAATCAATTATCACAAGATAATAATTAAAAGAGATAATCTACTCCTAAAAAAGGGGGGAGTCACCCACGACCAATTCATGGGTGACGCCACCTCATTTTTGGTGGAATTTATCCTCCTTTTTATATTATCTCATTATCTCTTATTTATTTCCAACAACATTTATTGCAAATATATCCACTAAATTAATTCCAAATTAATTAGTGAATATTTCAATCATGCCACTGAAAATATGTGAATCATATTCACAACCCAAACAAAATTGTAAATTACATTTCCAATTAATTGTTTAATGTGAATCAGATTCACATTAACAATTAATAAATGCTATTTGCAAAAGTGCTCTCTCTCTATAATATATTATAAATCATATTTATAATATATACTGATATTATGGAAAGCACTATCCACAATCTACATTTCCTTGATAATTAGATCTCATTTAATTATCTTAGACAATCATTCTCACAATATGAATCTTATTCATATTATTCTTGATAATTAAATCTCATTTAATTATAAACATCTTGTTGCTTTGATACATAATTCATCAAAGGAATTATTCTTGAACTCCTTCAAGAATAGTGTGCATTCTCCGCAGATACTTGGAGATAAGGACAGGGTGATTGTATTGTTCCACGTATAGTGACTTGGATGTTGAGATCTCATCTCAAATCTAGATCTCACGAACCTCTCATAGATGCTTGATTAAATCAAGACCGTTGATCTAATCTTTTCATTGCATCTGAATCTCATTCGGATCAATGTCCAACACTTGGACCAAGATCAGATTACTTCTCTACTGAGAGGAGCCACTAAAATCCAAACATGTTTCATCACTCCCTCGGAATGGAAGCATCATGGTTATACAATCGTTTATGATCACATCACCCTCAGGTATTCCCAATACCTATACATCATGCATACTGGAAGACCTATGATCAACCTGAAGATATAGATCAATTTTACACTGTCATCTTCAGGGTTTGATCATCAAGTTTCTCAATCTTGGTCATTGGGAATCGGTATTGATCATATGCTTTCCCAAAGCATATATCATACCTTCAAATTCTTATCATGCTTCCAAAGCACGATGACTATGCATGGAATTTGATCGGTCCCAATACCTCATGAGTGAGCTCATGTCTTCCGGTTCACAAGTGAACCTGTATGATCCCTTTGAGAGATCGTATTACTCATATGCCCTTACATGCACACCAGCTCGTCGGTGTATAGACCTTGGTTAGGTCATCAACCTATCGGTCTGTCAAATGTACACACTCAGACATAAAGTAACACATCTGTCTATGGTCAGAGGATGTGTGCCTATGTTGTGATAGCATTCAACATAGGACTTAGGATATCTCGATCTCGTTAAGTCAACCCTTTGACCTAACTAATCTGACACCTCTGAATCACTATTCACATGCAGAGGACCTGCATCAAGAGGTCGGCTAGATATCAGCCTTTATGAGAAAGGATTGCCATCTCCTACTCAAGCTGGAGATCATCTCTTAATAATCATTTGACGGTGCTTGATGGGTCCTCTATCTAACTCCTTAGATATTCATCCAACACCAGCCTCTATGATTCATTTAATGAATCAACAGCTATATAATCATCAAGATGGCTATGGTACATAACCTTAATTATACAGAGGGACCTTATCGTGAATTCATTCATTTAATTTCAGAAAGGGAGTGAAATAGTCAATAACTTTTATTGACAAAACATATATATTACAATAACATTTATTGTAAGAATGGTTCGCCTCGGGCTCACATGGCTAACAATCTCCCACTAGCCCCCAAAACCATTCTGTAACAATCCGTAAACCCATACTCATTACATGCTGGCAGAAAACCTTCTGTGTCAGAGGTTTGGTAAGAGGATCAACAACGTTGTCGGCAGAGGCCACCTTGGTGATGATGATATCACCACGCTTTTGAATCTCCCGAATGATGTGGTATTTCCATTCCGCATGCTTTCTCTTTTGATGCCATCTGGGTTCCTTTGCCTGGGCAATGGCTCCCGTGTTATCGCAGAGTAACGGGATGGGAGTATCAAAGGAAACTACACCAAGATCCAAGATGAACTTGCGTAACCACACCTCCTTCTTTATAGCATCAGATGCGGTAATATATTCGGCTTTTGTTGTTGAATTTGTAGTAGTGTCCTGCTTCTTGCTTTTCCAACTCACACCACCAATGTTCAACAGGAATACAAACCCTGATGTCAACTTTTTATCATCAATATCCGACTGGAAGTCTTAATCTGTATATTCCAAGACTTGGATATCACCATCTCCATAGACCAAGATGTAATCTTGCATCTGTCTTAGATATTTGAATATGTTCTTTACTGAATTCCAGTGTTACTCTCCATAGAAGGATTGATAATGACTTACCACTCCCACTACATGGCAGATGTCCGGCCTAGTACACATCATGGCATAAATTATGCTTCCTACAGCTGATGCATAGGGGCATCCAGCCATGGCCTTCTTTTGCTCAACACTTTGAGGAGTCATCCCTTTAGACAGATGGATACCATGTCTTAAGGTAAGGAATCCTTTCTTGTAACTATCCATACGGAATCGTTCAAGAATCTTCTTAATGCACCCATGTTGTGATAATCCCACTATCCTCTTTTCTCGGTTCCTGAACAGCTTCAGGCCTAAGATGTAAGAGGCTTCTCCAAGATCTTTCTTCTCAAAGGTATGAGATAGCCAATTCTTCACACTGGTCATCATTCCTGTATCATTACCAATGATAAGGATATCATCTACGTAAAGCACAATGAACATAATGGCGTTCCCACTAAGCTTCTTGTACACACAAGGTTCTCCAGGATTCTGCACAAAATCATAACTCTTTATGGTTTTGTCAAATCTGATGTTCCATTTACAAGAAGCTTGTTTGATCCCATAGATGGATTTCTTTAGCTGGCGTACTTTTCCATCCTGAACTATGAAGCCCTGGGGCTGCTCCATATAGGTATCCTCCTCGAGGTATCCATTGAGGAAAGCTATCTTGACGTCCATCTACCAGATGTCGTAGTCAAGAAATGCAGCTATAGCTAGAAGTGTCTTGATGGACTTAAGCATATCCACAGGAGAGAACGCCTCATCGTAGTCGATGCCTTCTCTCTGTGTGTATCCCTTGGCTACGACCCGTGCTTTGAAAGTATCTACTTTCCCATCAGGTTCCCTCTTTCTCTTGAAGATCCATTTACATCCAATGGGTTTTACCCCTTTAGGTGGATCCTCTAGGGTCCATACACCACTTTATGCATGGAGTCAATTTCTGACTTCATTGCTAGCATCCATCTATCCATGTCATGATCCGCGAGTGCTTCATCAAATGAAGAAGGATCATTGTCAATTTCACCTGACACATGGAATCCATACCTTTCAGGTGGTACAACTACCCTCGAACTCCTTCGAGGAGGTATGTGTGTTTCATCTTTATTTATCTCTTCAGTTTCTGGTTCAGGAAGCTCTGAATCCTCAAGGGAGTCAATGAGTTCCTTTACTTCATTTTTTCTTGACCTTTAAGGAAATTATCCTCCATAAATTTCACATCTCTAGAGACAAAAACCTTTTGGGTCTCAGGGTCATAAAGTTCATATCCAATATCATCTTTAACATACCCAATGAAGTAACACTTGCGAGAGAGAGATTCCAGCTTACTTGTGTCCACATTCTTCGCGGACCAAGCAACCCCAAACCCTCAAGTGTTTAACACTAGGTTTGTTTCCATACCAGAGTTCGTGAGGAGTCTTGGGTACAGATTTGCTAGGAATCTTATTCAGGATATATATTCCAGTCTCTACTGCATATCCCCAGAAAGTAAAAGGTAAATGTGCTTTGCTCATCATCGAACGGACCATGTTCATGATGGTCCTGTTGCGTCTTTTAGCAAGACCATTAAGTTGGGGGGTTCCAAGGGGAGTGAGATTGGAGACAATTCCATTCTCTTTAAGGTATTCCTTGAATTCATTTGAGAGGTACTCGCCACCTCGGTCAAATCGAATCCATTTAATCTTCCTATCTGTTTCGTTCTCAACCAAAGCCTTGAACTCTTTGAACTTTTCAAAGGTTTCATATTTATGACATAGTAGGAAGATAAATCCATATCGTGAATGGTCATCAATAAACATCAAATAATATCACTATCCATTTCGAGTCGCGGTACTGAAGGGACCACACACATCGGTATGTATCAGGTCAAGAATACCTTTGCATCTCGTAACCTTGTTACGAAATGGTGTTCTAGTCATTTTACCTCGAATGCAATGTTCGCAGGTAGGAAAAGATTGAACCTGTAGAAAATCTAAAGGTCCATCCTTTATCAATGTATTAATCCTATCAACAGATAAATGACCAAGCCTTTAATGCCAAATCATATTCATTTTCATCCTCCCTGGATCTTTTAGGATTTTTATTATTACTGGTAGAAACATTCATGACACATTCATCAATGTACAATTCATAGAGTCCACCATAAGTCAAAATACCATCCACAATATATTTATCATAATGGTTTGTGATTAACTTATTACAGAAAAGGAATGAATATCCACTTCTAACAAGCTTAGATACATATATGAAATTCCTTCTGACTTCTGGTTCATAAAGACACTCTTTAAGTACTAAGACTCTACCACTAGATAACGATAGTCGGCAGGTCCTGATGGAGACTGTTGCAACATTTGCATCAGATCCCATCTGGATAACTATCTCCCCTTGCTCCAGATTCCTAGTTTCCTGAAACAAATGCAATGAATTGCATACATGAACAGAAGCACCAGAATCTACAACCCAACTTCTCGTCCAATGAGAAAACTAGTTTCAATGATGAAAGTAGATCTAATACTTGCAGGGGCTTTACCTTAATCAACCGACTTCAGGTATTCTAGGCAATTACGTAGCCAGTGCCTCGACTTTTTGTAGTGGTGACAAATGTCGGTTTTCTTCGACCCTATCAATGTGGATGCACTGGAATATGAGCCAACTCCTTGACTCTTCTTCTTTCACTTCTAGGGTGGGCCCTTCCGAGAACATTGCTTCCGACCGTGCTTTCCTTTTACTTGTGCAACCATTGCACTAGCAGAGGGGCCGTCCTTCTTCATTATGTCTTCTGCGGACTTTAATGCAGCTAACAGCCTAGCGTTAGTAAAATCACTTTGCTCATGGGATATGACACAACAAAGTTGTTTAAAGACTTAGGGAGCGACATGACAATGAAATCAGTCTGCATTTCAGAATCCATGTAGGCTCCCAAGGTTTCTAATTCAGAGAGGTACCCAAACACTTTGAGTATGTGTTCTCTGACAGAGGTCTCTTCCTGCATCTTGCAGCGAAGAAGCTCTTTCATCACATTATAACGTCGTCTGCGGTTTATGTCACTGAACATTTCTTTCAGATTCAACATGATTTCTTGGCAATGGTTCATTTCCACATGTTGCTTCTGAAGCACATTGGATAATGAGCCAAGGATATAACATCTTTCCAAGTTATGATCTTCATCATATTTCTCATTAAAAGATTTATCTTCCGGAGTCGGAGGGTCTACTATCTTGTCCTTGGTTAGCACATACGAGATGTTGTAGAAAGGACAAGATCCAAATTTCGGATCCAATCCGAATAATTTGGTCCGGTCAACTGATTGACTCCAGGAGCCTGCTCAGTGGGTTCATGGACTTCATTTTCTGAAATTAAGAATGCACTATATTAGAACATATAAATAATTATATATTCATTTTTAAAACATTTAATTAAGGAATTTTAAATCAAATTTGTCTAGCTATGTCAACTTTGAAAGATTATTCCCTTATTATCTTTCAAAGCAAGAGATATACTTACCACTATATCTCAAGCAAGAATTGGGATCTCCTCTCTATCTTTGTCACATCCCAATAATATGAGAACTTGTGACTCGAATAAAGAGAAGCGGGAACACATTCCGCCTTGCAAGTCCAACTTGCATTTCCCAATTCGGTCTTTAACACCCGAGCCCGCCACTCCTAAGGCGATGTTGACTGTTATTAATTAAACCAACCATCAACAGGATTAGAACTCGCTATGCGCAATCCAATATTGCCCCAATAATATGAGGACTCGATATTGGGGTCACTACGCATACGGCCTTACTCTTTTGAGAAACAAAGAGCACGATCCAGATGCACTTGTATACATGAGTTGTCACTTCAGACAGGCATCTCCTACACACAATCCCTGGCGACGGAACCCTTCGCCTTGATGGGAGACCATGGATGTCACTTATGTGATCCTCCACCTCTTATTCAAATTCAATAATTAATTATCATGAATAATATTCATATAATTAATTCTTCCAAGGGAAATACATATCTATTCATAATGGAGTGTATCAATTGGATATAATCAATTTAATCATATTAAAATCATTATATATTCAATCTTAATCAACAAACTTAATTATTACTTGAATAGAAGGTATAATATCAAAGTACGTATTATTAGAATTTTAATAATTAGAAAAATACTCCTTGATTTCTCTGGCATTATCAAGTCTCTACCCGTTGTCATGGCCAGTACCGACATGAGTGGGACAAACCACAACAGATGCGACATGCTATCCCAACGCTCCCCGTCTAGACACCATGTCCACCTAGGAAAGGATAATGTCAAATAGAACATTGTGTACATTGAGATGCTCATCGGTTTTCCAACCGAAATTATACCATATAATATTAATCAAAACCATTTTGATAATATTATAAGGAGATTTGCTAAACAAATCCCCAATCTTATTCAAGCAAGAGGGTTTTGCATGTAAAAGTTTTCCTACAACTATTGTAGGAAAAACTAGAGGTTTGCATGAAAAACAATGTTTGTTGATGATTTCATATCAACCATTTATGATCAAGATCAACTATCTTATCATTTTGGTTAGTGAAATGTCATTCAAGGAAATGATTATCATTTTTTAATATTTCAAAAATATTTATAAAAAATCATTTCATAAAATTAACAATCAATTTTCATCAATTTATTTGAATGACTATCACAAGATTCACGATCAAGTTTGTCAATTTCTAGCAGTGACCCTTACTCCCTAAAATCAACATATCTTGATCAATTTGAATCCAAATTACGCAAAATCAGTTTCCAAAGATTGTTCATTTGATTTATTACAGAGCCTAAGTGATATTTCATACATTTCTAGGCGCATCAAAACAGTAATTAACTCATTAATCATGTTAAGATTCGCAGTACCTGCAACAGTGAATACTTGTTTATTCAAAAGGCCATATCTTGAGCAAACGGAATCCAAATTACGTAAACTCAGATTCTATGATTTCCTTATTTAATGAGAAACAAAAAACAATTGAATATTGCGTATTTAAATAATTTAAACAGTGCCGAAAAAATTCATTAAACAGAGATGCGAAAATTAAAATGCGATAAAACTTTCGCAACCCTTACAAACCCAAGTCGTCCTAGGTTTACGGATCGTATCCAAAACCTTTCCGTCCTAAGGATCTGATACCATTTGAAGGATATGGGGAATCCTCAAGTTCATCATGGGAGTGTGATGATCACATCCAATGCGATCGGAGCGACTAGTCGCACTAGTTGCTAGTTGCAACGGAATTAAAAAAATTAAATCATAGGATGAAACCACATGATCCCAAGAATGTTTCTTGGGTCGTTTCATCTAACCACAAAGTATTACAAATACCTCGTGAAGCGTGGTTGCGATCACCAGATCCTCTTGACCCAAGTCCGATCCACGAAGATGGCACTTGCGGGCGCGATGATGAGACGCGTGCTTCCTGCAATCCTCGATGAAGATCCAATCCTTGAATCTCCTGATTTCATCCAACAAAATCCGACGTCTCCTTCTAGTGTGAGAATCTCCAAAGAAGATGGAGATCCACGAGCAATCGAAGCGACAGTGCCACAGCGTAACTGCGATTGTTATTCCCTCAAGATCTTAGGGTGGACGACCACCTTTAGATAGATAGAGAGAGAGAGAGATGGCGTGAGAATGAGAGTTGAGAGAGAGAGAGAGAGTGGAAATGTATTATTGTCTATTTTGTCACATCCCAAAGGGCTAGGGTTGCCCTCTTTATATATTAGTTTGAGAGTCCATGGATCACAATCCATGGGATACACAAAATCAATGGTAAGATTGATGTGTGTTTTTAATCAATGACTATGATCATTGTTGTTCAAAACAACAACTTATTAATTTATATTACATTAAATATATATTGCGTTATCGTCAACATAATTTAATTCAATAAAATCAATTATCACAAGATAATAACTAAAGAGATAATCCACTCCTAAAAGGGGGGCGTCACCCATGACCAATTCATGGGGTCGCCACCTCATTTTTTGTGGAATTTATCCTCCTTTTTATATTATCTCATTATCTCTTATTTATTTGCAACAACATTTATTGCAAATATCGGTCAACTCTCTAATCAGCTTCTGCACTTTGTCAGAACCTCGTTTTTGCCCATTTTTGCAAACTTTTCAAGGTCAAACCTTGCACCATTTCATGATGCACTCTTCTTCACTTTTTCTCCCCATTGATCGATGATACACTCCCAGGGCTTACATTGGGAATTGTGTCATCGATTCATTCCATCTCCTTCGTTCTTTAAGCCACCCCAGTCATTCTAAAAAAATCGAACCTTGATTTTTCTCTTATCTTTTGAACCTCCTTGGACCATGATTTGACCTCCTCTTGTGCTCTGGAGTGATGTGAGTGACAAACGCATCCTCCGACCACCTCGAGCGAGCTCAAGCGTGGGCTGGGACGGCTCCACCTCCTCTAGCAAAGCCTCGCCATCGAGGTCCCCCATCTCGCTGCTCCTGCATCTGAGGTCCTATTTTTCTCTTCATTTTCTTGCATTTATTGCTTAGTGTACTCTCTAGGTTCAGATAGCATCGTTATTTCATCGAGTGATCGTTTGGTTAACCCTAGCCCGTAGTTCACCATAGTTTACTCTAGCGAACCTCATTTTCGCCCCATGCCGCATCCTCCCCCCATTCCAACAAGTTGCAGGGTCGAGGCATTTTTCCCTTGACCCTTTCACACTTTTTTGCAGATCATGGAGTAGAAGCGTCGACTGGAGCTCATTCTGGAGCGTCGTCAAGTGTCTCGGAGCTCGTTCGCTCCACCGGCCTCGTGCACGTCCTCCGTGCATCATCGAAGGATTCTGGAGCATCCAACACGTAGAGTAGGACCTCAGGATCGACCTAGACCTTTTTCGATCTTGAAGGAGCGTCGGAGGGGGATGATCGGGCTCGGTGAAGTTCTTCTCGCCGGAGTTCTTCACCGGTTCTTCCATCGCCTCCCTCCGTTGTAGGATCAAGAATATCCAGCCAGATCAAGCAGTCGCCATTGGATGACTTAGTGCCAGCACCGTCTGATCATTGACCATGATCTCACTATGGCCGGTCATCTCCGAACCCTCATCGACCCACAAGACCGTGACACGTGTCTTAAGTGATACATCAGCAGCCGTCCAATCCGCCTATGCCTTAGGTATTTTGCACCTTCCACCTAGACAACTTTTTATTTTATTATTTAGTACTAAAACTTTCATCAATCGATATTATACTTTTGTAATATTTACGCATAGGCCCCCATACTTTGAGCTATTTGCATTCGGGTCCAAGCCACGTAACCTCACGGAAGGGGGCATTTTCTGGCATTTTCTGGCGAACCCCCAGGAGCTTCGCTTATTTAGATTTGATACTAAAACAATTTTATGTAGTTATATGTTTTTAGAATATTTGTAAACAGGCCCTTGATTTTTTGATAATTAGAAATAGGTCCTCGCCAGCAAGGCTCACATGCGCATGCACACGGGTATTGTAATTTTGCGCAAAGAACCCTAGGGCTTATTGCATTTCTATGTAGTCCATTAACTTGCAATTCCTGTATTATATTTTGTTGATATTTTGGAGCAAGGTCCTCAAGCCTTATTTTAATTAAATTTAAGCCCTTCTAGTAATGTACTTTCTTTTTATTGCATCTATTTATTTCATAAATCTACAAAACTCTAAAATCCCAAAAAAATAGCGTCTTACTGCATTGCTCTTTCACACACATATTTTTATTTGGTAATTTAAACCTATTTATTAATTACTAAAAATAAAAAACATCTATTTTTATCCCTATTTGCAAAAGAAAATTCATAAAAATTATAAAAACCGTTTTAAAAGTTCCAAATATATATATATTATATTTATTTAAAATTTTACAACTCCAGACCAAAAATCACTAAACAAATATAAAAGAAAACTCAAAAAATTAAAAAACCTAAATCGTCACTTAAGGTCATTATTTACAAAAATAAGATTTCAATTTCTAAATTTTACTTTTATTATTATCTTTATATTAAACTTAATTTGGAGGATTTTTATTACTATTTGATATTTTTATCTCCATTTTAATTTTGGATATTTATTTTATCCCTATTTTGGAGTATTTTGTACTTTAAAAAATAAATAAATAATAGCAAAAATTCTTAAAAAATCATAAAAATAGTAAAAAATATAAAAACCCAAAAATATTTTATTTCCTATATTTTGAATATTTTTACATATTTAGATATTCATATATTATATCTTTCTTAGACATATTGTATATATATCCTACATATAACTTTATATATAAATTAAAAAAGAAAAGATAAAAAGATGAAACTATAAAAAGAAAATATAAAATCAAAAAAATCAAAATCAAAATACAAAGATATAAAATAAAAAAAATAAAAAATTACAAGCCCACAAAGAGGAGCACTTATATAAACAAATACATCACAATCGTAATTTACGCATCTATTGGCCTGATCTATCCTGCTTGTTCCCTATGTTCGTCACTCTACATACTTGAACCTATACACATCCTTGTTGTAGAGTTATAATAAATTTTAATGTCGCACTACTTTTTACTACTTAATTATCATTGTGGGATAATTGTTATCTGAAGTAGGGTTTCTTGCGAGTCACCACGGCAACTGCGTCTCTGCCTTGTGTGAGATGTATTTTAGACCCGTGAAAAATCCTCTTCAACAAACGACGTCGTTGCCGGGGAACAACAACACATAGATCAGCTTTTTGATTGATTGTGATTATTTGCCTATTTTTGTACCTTCATTATTTTCTCACTGTTTGATATTGTTGTTTGAGCGGTCTAACCTCCTATCTTTGTTGACTTTGTGCGAGGTACTGCGGATCGAGGGAGGCGCTTTACTCAAGGCGCTAGTGCACCCACGTGAGGCGACGTTGGCCTAGCACCAAGGAGACCTAGAGAGATTTTTAAAGATCAAGTTCTGTTTATTTTATTACATTTATTTTTGTAATTCAAGTGAGAGAGAGACTATATTTATTGTAATAATACAAGTACTCTGAACTCTAGACATTCAGGCCCAATTTCTAAGTGTTTGTTTACTTGGGGGCTCGCCGCGGTTTTCTCATATTTCCTTTGTATTTTTTTCCTTTGTTTCATGATTTTGTTTTCCTTATTTTTGTGTGATTAAGTCCTTAATTTAGGATTGCTTACGATAGAGTAGGTCCAAATACATAATTATATTTGCATTTACCTATAGTCTACGTTTGGACTTAGTCAAATCAAATTGCTTCTCACTTAATCTCGGAATCCTGCGTCCTGAGAGTCCTCCATACAACTCTTGCAGGACTTATTGTTGTGGGCACCGAGGAGACTCCAAGATCGGACACTTAGGTTCCATTCTAAATCATTAGCATCAGTTCTTCACGATAATAGCAATTTCTGAACTCATAGTGATTTCATCGGCTTGCGTTTGCATATAGTATATGTTTCAATTCTGCTGAGCATCTTTGCATGTAGAGTGCTGGAGGCAAGGTGAGCATTTACGCTTTAGCATTTATCATCGTTTTTGCCACTTGTATTACTTTTCCGACTCACCCTCTGATTTTAACAACCTGGGTGCTCAAAGGAATCGACTCCTCGATAGGCACGTGCATTCTTATTAAAAAATAAAAAAAGTGATAATAAATAAAATTAGGACTGCTAATATTACTCGGTCCTAAAATCAACCAAAAAGAAATATTTATCTTGGGGCGAGTAATCCCCTAATTGTCTTCGTTTTAATTGCCCGCGCACACACTAAGGATTAGTGTCGAAATCCCATTTAGCCTCCTAAGTGTTTGCACAACGTTTTGACTTCTTACCTAACTCTAAAATAGACAAGATAAAAAGACCGAGCTTTCATGGTCTCTACCAAGTTGAGTAGGTGAATTGAGGGTTTGTATAGTCTGAGTTTGCTTGTGATTGCTTGTGCGTATTCTAGATCACTTCTGCACATCTGCGCCTTCTTCTCATTTCCCTTGACTTGACCATCATGCTCTCCCGATCATTTCCTTTTTATTCCGAGATGACTGACTGGAGCGTATTTTATCCAAATTTTGGGGATCCCGCGTTCACTCCAACCGGTCCAACTCCATTTTCCAGGAGGACTTTGCTCCTGATTTTTGTAGATATCTGGCCAACCCATTATTTCAAGATTCGAACTTTGATCTTAACCAATCATTTCCACCACCATCTCCCATACATTTTTACAACCCACTCTTCTTAGAATATCCAGATTCAGAATGTGATTTTTTTCAACCCTTACCATCCACACTCGACCCACCCGATCCTGAAATTTTGGAGTCACCTCTGATGATGTCCACACTTGACACCTTGAATCATATGATGGAGCATATGAACTTGAGGACGAATGATATATTTAGCATAAATAAGATCCAGAATGTCGCTCCATTCTTTGAGGATTCGGATTCACTTAAGGATAATCATGAGAGATTGTAATCGCCCAAAATACAAAAAATGAGAAAATTTTAAAAAAAACACAAAAAAAATTGGGGAGGACCATGGTTGAGTCAGACTGTGAGGAGGTTGCCCATCTGCCAGATCCTTTGCCCACAAAATCCTTCACATCTTGTCCCATCCTTGACCCCGAGGGTGTTGTTGAACAAACTGCTCTTGGCATTCCTCGTGTAGATGATGATTTTGACTTCCTCCCTTGTATGGAGGAGGTCCAAAAATTTAAAAAAAAATATTTATTGAACCTGAAGTGTGAGGGATATGGTATTATCCTCAAGCGCATCACAGAAGCGTGATCGTATCAAATACAACGTAAAACGACTAGTCGTACTAGTTGTTCTGTGCAGCAGATTTTAAAAAATTTTCATGCGATGAAACCACATGATCCAAGAACGATTCTCGGATCGTTTCATCTATATCCACAAAAAGTATAAAGGAATACCTCTTGAAGCGTGGTTGATCGAGTCTCTAAGAAAAGAGACCTCCTGTCTCAAATCCGATCGTTGGAGAGGTCGCTTGCGAGCACGGGGATGAACCGCATGACCCTCGCAATCCAACAAGTTGATCCAAGCACGGTTAGCTCTAGATCTCGTCGTACAAGATCGAACGTCTTCTTCGTGAGCGAAGCACACCAAGAAGACAGAGAACCGAAGAACGTCGAAGCGGCGGCACGGTGGCGATGGCGTCGACGAGACTCTCCTCTAGGGTTTGGTGGACGTCCACCACGAAGAGGGAGAGAGAGTTGGCGTATGACAAGAATGAGAGATAGAGAGAGTTTGCTCCAATATTGCATAGCCCTAGAGAGCATGGTATGCCGCTCTATTTATAGGATTTTGGGATCCATGGATCTCAATCCATGGGACATATAAAATCAATGGATGAGATTGATTTATGTCCAATCCAATGGTCGAGATTGTTTTTGGTGAAATCCAACAAATTTTGACTTAATTTAGATCAAATATATTTGACAAAATCAAATATAAGTCAATCTTAAATTACATCATCCAAATAAGGAGAGAATATACATGGAGATTACATCTCCCATGCATATTCAAAGTGGACGGCCACCCATTCCAAGTAGGAATTGGGTGCTGCCCACTCCATTCCATATGGAGGCAATCTCATGAGATTTCATGAGATTGCATATCTCCATGGAAATCTCCATTATTATTTCCAACAACTTTTTGTTGTGATTTATTCTTCAAAAATAATTCACAATTAATTTTGAGAATATTGCAATCTTGCCATTGAAAAATTATGAATCACATTCACAACCCAAAACAACATATAATTTACATTATCAATTAATTACACAATGTGTATCCAATACACATAATAATTAATCAACAAATATAAATTATAATTAGCTCCCTTTAATACATAATAAATTACATTTATAATATATTATGAATAATTGGATATTTCTATCCACGTTATTCTTATCCATAATAACTAAATCACATTTAATTATATTGGATAAGTTCTACACACATCAAGATGATTAAATCACATTTAATCGTTATTTCTTCGTTGCTTAGATCTTATGGAATTATTCTTGAACCCTTCAAGAATAATGTGATTTCTCCGCAGATACTTGGAGATAAGGACAGGGCGATTGTATTGTTCCACGTATAGTGACTTGGATGTTGAGATCATATCTCAAATCCAGATCCCATGGACCTCCCACAGATGCTTGATCAAATCAAGACCGTAGACCTAATCTTCTCATTGCATCTGAATCTTATCCAGATTAATGTCCAGTACATGGACTAAGATTAGATTACTTCTCTAATGAGAGGAGTCACTAAAATCCAAACCAGTTTCATCACTCCCTCGGAATGGAAGCGTCATGGTTATACAATCGTTTTTTATCACATCACCCTCAGGTATTCCCTATACCTATACATCCTGCATACTGGAATACCTATGATCATTCTGAAGATAAAGATCACTTTTATACTGTCATCTTCAGGGTTTGATCATTATGTTTCTCAATCTTGGTCACTGGGAATTTGGTATAGATCATATGCTTTCCCAAGGCATATATCTTACCTTCAAATTCATGTCATGCTTCCAAAGCATGACGACCATGCATGGAATTTGATCAATCCCAATACCTCATGAGTGAGCTCATGTCTCCTGGTTCATAAGTGAACCGGTATGATCCCTTTGAGAGATCATATTACTTATATGCCCTTACATGCACACCAGCTCGCCGGTGTATAGACCTTGGTTAGGTCATCAACCTATTGGTCTGCCAAATGTACATACTCAGACATATAGCGACACACCTGTCTCCGGTCAAAGGATGCATGCCTATGCTGTGACAGCATCCAACATAGGTCTTTGGTTATCTCGATCTCGTTAAGTCAACCCAGTTACTCAACTAATCTGACACCTCTGAATCACTATTCCTATGCAGAGGACCCGCATCAAGAGGTCAGTCAGATATCAACCATTTGAGAAAGGATTGCCATCTCCTACTCAGACTGTAGATCATCACTTAACAATCATTTTACGATGCTTCATGAGTCCTCTATCTAACTCCTTAGATATTCATCCAAGCATCAGCCTCTATGATTCATTCAATAAATCAACAGCTGTATGATCATCAAGTTGGCCATGGTACATAACCCTTATTGTGTAGAGGGACCTTATAGTCATTCATTCATTCAATCTCAGAAAGGGAGTGAAAAATAATCAATAACTTTTACTGATAAATCATTTATTACAATAACATTTATTGTAGGAATGGTTCGCCCGGGGCTCACATTGCTAACAATCTCCCACTAGCCCTCAGAACCATTCAGTTACAATCCTTAAACCCATACTCATTACATGTTGGTCAAAAACCTTCTGTGTCAGAGGTTTGGTAAGAGGATCAGCAACGTTGTCGGTAGAGGCCACCTTGGTGATGATGTGTCACCACGCTTTTGTATCTCCCGAATGATGTGGTATTTCCTTTCCATGTGCTTGCTCTTCTGATCCCATCTGGGTTCCTTTGCCTGGGCAATGGCTCCCGTGTTATCGCAGAGTAACGGGATGGGAGTATCAGAGGAAACTACGCCAAGCTCCAGGATAAAATTGCGCAACCACACCGCATCCTCTGCAGCATCCGATGCGGCAATGTACTCAGCTTCTGTTGTTGCATCTGCAGTAGAGTCCTGCTTCTTGCTTCTCCAACTCACAGCACCACCATTCAACAAGAATACAAACCCTGATGTCGACTTTCGATCATCAACATCCGATTGGAAGTCAGAATCTGTATATCCCAAGACTTGGAGATCACCATCTCCATAGACCCAGATGTAATCTTGCGTCCGTCTTAGATATTTGAATATGTTCTTTACTGCATTCCAGTATTGTTCTCCATAGCAAGATTGGTAACGACTTACCACTCCCACTGCATGGCAGATATCTGGCCTAGTACACATCATGGCATACATTAAGCATCCTACATCTGATGTATAAGGACATCCAACCATGGCTTTATTTTCCTCAACAGTTTGAGGAGCCATTCCTTTAGACAGGTGGATACCATGTCTTAAGGGTAGGAATCCTTTTTTGTAACTATCCATACGGAATCATTCGAGAATCTTCTTAATGTATCCATGTTATGACAATCCCAAAATCCTCTTTGCTCGGTTTCTGAACAACTTCAAGCCTAAGATGTAAGACGCTTCTCCAAGATCTTTCATCTCAAAGGTATGGGATAGCCAAATCTTCACACTGGTCATCATCCATGTATCATTCCCAATGATAAGGATGTCATCTACGTAAAGCACGATGAACACAATAACACTCCCACTAAGCTTCTTGTACACATAAGGTTCATCAGGATTCTGCACAAAATCATAACTCTTTATGGTTTCGTCAAACCAGATGTTCCAGCTACGAGAAGCTTGCTTGAGCCCATAGATGGATTTCTTCAGCTTGCACTCTTTGCCATCCTCAGTTATGAAGCCCTGGGGCTGCTCCATGTAGATATCCTCCTCGAGGTATCCATTGAGGAAAGCCGTCTTGACGTCCATCTGCCAGATGTTGTAGTCAAGATATGCAGCTATAGCTAGCAGTGTCCTGATGGATTTAAGCATAGCCATAGGAGAGAACGTCTCATCGTAATCGATGCCTTCTCTCTGTGTGTAGCCCTTGGCTACAAACCGTGCCTTGAAAGTCTCTACTTTCCCATCAGGTGCCCTTTTTCTCTTGAAGAACCATTTACACCCAATGGATTTTACCCCTTTAGGTGGATCCTCTAGGGTCCATACACCATTCTTAATCATGGAATCAATTTCTGACTTCATTGCTAGCATCCATCTATCCATGTCTTGATCCGCGAGTGCTTCATCAAATGAAGTAGGATCAACGTTAGTCTCTCTTGACACATGTAATCCATACCTTTCAGGTGGTGCAACCACCCTCGAACTCCTTCGAAGAGGTATGTGTGTTTCATCTTTATTTATCTCTTCAATTTATGGTCTCGGAAGCTCAGAATCCTCAGGGGATTCAATGAGTTTCTCTACTTCATTTTTGTCTTGACCTTTAAGGAAATCATCCTCCAGAAACGTCACATCCCTAGAGACAAAAACCTTTTGGGTCTCAGGGTCATAGAGCTGGTATCCAATACCATCTTTAATATAACCAATGAAGTAACACTCACGAGTGCGAGATTCTAGCTTACTTGCATCCACCTTCTTTGCATGGACCAAGCAACCCCAAATCCTCAATTGGTTAACACTAGATTTAGTTCCATACCAGAGCTCATGAGGAGTCTTAGCCACATATTTGCTAGGAATCTTATTTAGGATATATATTGCAGTCTCTACTGCATATCCCCAGAAACTAAGAGGTAAATTTGCTTTGCCCATCATTAAAAGGACCATGTCCATGATGGTCCTGTCGCGTCTTTCAACAACACCATTAAGTTGTGGAGTTCCAGGAGGAGTAAGATTGGAAACAATTCCATTCTCCTTAAGGTATTCCTTGAATTCATCTGAGAGGTACTCGCCGCCTCGATCAGATCGAATCCGCTTAATCTTCCTATCGGTTTGGTTCTCAACCAAAGCCTTGAACTCTTTGAACTTTTCAAAGGTTTCAAATTTATGACGTAATAGGAAGACAAACCCATATCGCGAAAGGTCATCGATAAACGTCAAATAATATCAATATCCATTTCGAGTCGCGGTACTCAAGGGACCACATACATCGGTATGTATTACGTCTATAATACCTTCGGATCTTGTTGTTACGGAAAGGCATCCTAGTCATTTTACCTCAAATACAATTTTCACAGGTAGGCAAAGATAGAACATGTATAAAATCTAAATGTCCATCCTTTATCTATCTGTTGATCCTATCAACATATAAATGACCAAGCCTTTGATGCCAAATCATATTCTAATGATTTTTATTCTCCCTGGATCTTTTTGGGTTTTTATTAGTGGTTGTAACATTCATGACATTCTCATTAATGCACAATTCATAGATCCACCAGAAGTTAAAATACCCTCTACAATATATTTATCAAAATGATTTATGACTAATTTATTACAGAATAGGAATGAATATCCACTTCTAACTAGCTTAGATACAGATACTAAATTCCTTCTAACTTTAGGTACATAAAGACACTCTTTAAGTACTAGGACTCCACCACTAGATAATGATAGTCGACAAGTCCCGACGGCGACTGCTGCAACACTTGCATCAGATCCCATCTGGATGACTATCTCCCCTTCTTCAAGATTTCTAGTTTCCTGAAAAAATGCAACAAATTGCATACATGAACAGAAGCACCAGAATCTACAACCCAACTTCCTTCTCGTCCGACGAGAAAGCTAGTTTCAATGATGAAAGTAGATTTCATACCTGGTGGGGCTTTACCTTTGTCTGACGACTTCAGGTATTCCGGGCAATTACGCCTCCAGTGCCCTGACTTTTTGCAGCGGTGACAGACGTCGGATTTCTTTGACGCTATCAGTGTGGATACATTAGAATATGAGCCAATGCCTTGACTCTTCTTCTTTCTCTTCTGGGTTGGGTCCTTCCGAAACCATGCTTCCGATCGCGCTTCCCTCTGACCTATGCAACCATTGCACTTCCAACGGGACCATCTTTCTTCGTTACATCTTCTGCAGACTTTAATGCAGCAAGAAGACCAGCGTTCGACAAGTCCAACTTGTTCATGTGGAATGAAACTACAAAATTATGTGGGCAAAGACAGTAGAAATGAAGTCAGCTTGCATGTCTGCGTCCATATTTACCCCAAGAGTCTCCAGTTCAGACAAGTACCCAAACATTTTGAGTACGTGCTCTCGAATCGAAGTTCCTTCCTTCATCTTGCAGCCAACGAGCTCTTTCATAATATTGTACCGTTGAGTGTGGTTAATGTCACCAAACATATCTTTTAGATTGTGCATTATCTCCTGGCATGTACTCATCTCCACATGTTGCTTTTGGAGAACATTGGAGAGAGAACCCAGGATATAGCATCTAGCCAAGACATGATCTTCATCATACTTGTCATTATATGATTTTTCTTCCTTGGATTTAGGGCTTTCATGCTTGTCCTCGGAGAGCACATAACTTATGCGCTCAACAGAGAGAACTAGCTCCAAATTACGGATCCAATCCGAGTAATTTGGACCGGTCAATTGGTTGACCTCAAGAAGCCTGCTTAGTGGGTTCAAGGACTTCATTTTCTGAAATTAAGAATGCACTATATTAGAACATATAATCATATATTCTTATTCATGATATTTGATTAAGGTATTTTAAATCAAATTGTTCTTGCTCTGTCAACCTTGAAAGTTTATTACCTTAATCACTTTCAAAGTAAGAGATATACTTATTGTTATATCTCAAGCAAGAACTGGGATCTCCTCCTTATCTTTGTCATATCCCAATAATATGAGAACCTATAACTCCAATAAAGAGAAGAGGAAACACATTCCGCCTTGCGAGTCCAACTTGCATTTCTCAATTCGATCTTTAATACCCGGGCCCACCACCCCTAAGGTAATATTGACTCGTCATTAATTGAACCAACTGTCAACAGGAATACAACTCGCTATGCGCAATCCAATATCACCTCAATAATATGAGGACCCGATATTGGGGTCACTACGCATACGTCCTTATTCTTTCGAGAAGCGACGAGTCCGATCCAGATGTGCTTGCATACAGGAGCTGTCACTTCGGACAGGCGTCTCCCACATGCAATCCCTGGCGACGGAACCCTTCGCCTTGACGGGAGACCATGGATGTCACTTATGTGATCATCCATCTTATATTCAAATTTTAATTAATTATCATGAATCACATTCATATAATTAATTCTTCCAAGGGAAATAACAACTCTATTCAAAATAGAGTGTCTCGATCGGACATAATCAATTTAATCATATTAAATTAATTATCAATCCAATTCAATCAACAAACTTGATTATTTACTTGAATATATATATATAGTAATATCTCAAAGTATGTATTAATTTGAATTTTAATAATTAGAAAATACACCTTGATTTTCTCCGGCATTATCGAGTCCCTACCCGCTGTCATGGCCAGTACCGACGAGAGTGGGGCGGACCACATACGTTGCAACCCGCAACCCCAATGCTCTCCGATTAGACACCGTATCCACCTCAGCAAAAGAATAATACCAAATATATCAATTTGTACTTGAGATGATCATTGGTTCTTCAATCGAAATTATACCATATAGGAATAATCAAAACATTTTTTATTATAAGGAAATTTGCTACACAAATTCCCAATCCTATTCAAGCATCAAGTTTGATGATTGTATTTCCAATTATGATCTAGATCAAATACTGGCCACTCACGTGCGTCCACTGCTCCACCGTTGGATCGCGAGATCCAATGGTGGAGACTTCATCGTCTACCACCAGTTCCACCTCTCGCCCATGATCTCCACCTCTCGCAGCCTCTCCACCCTTTCCATTTCCCTCGCTTCTCCTGCCACCACCTCCACTTCTCGACGAGCCCACGACCAAGCATGGTCCTCCCTCATCCTCGCGTACCCCTTAAATCACCATGTTCCCCTCTCTTGTGATCCACATATTCCACGCAAACCACGTCGGTCGTCATTCGGAGCTACCACCTTCGACCTTAAAATACGCCCTTACTGCCTCCAATTCTCGTCGTCCACCTATACAAGGAGCGAGGCCCAGTCCTCTTCCACCTCCCTGTGACAGGGGGAGAAGCGAGGATTGAGCAAAGACGACCATCACCCTCAGTGAGATCCGCCGCCATACATTGCTATGTTATAGAGGCTCTGCCCTGCTCGAGCTCCGATGATCGTATGCCCTCGACATGCGAAGACCCAGAGCCTCTCAAAGAGGTTGAAGCCCAGGCCCCATTCTGCCATTTCCCAAGTAAGACTTCCTTCGATATTCCTTCTATGTTTCTCTTTAATTTCCCTTAATTTATTAGCTTTCTCCTCACACTATCACCATTCACTAAACACCCCTTCAGTTACGTCGTAGATATGCCATCCACACGCATCCCTTCGGATGCCTTCTCCCCTTTTCCTGCAGCCTGACCTCCTCCGACCATCTCCTCTGCCATTCACGGCAGAGGAGCACCGAGCCTTCATCCCTCCATTCGCATAGGCTCTCACTCCACCCACTTCGCATCCACACTAGCACGCTTCGGCTAGATTTAATGTGCAGGACTTGAGCTTCAGTGATCGGAAGTTTCGCAGGATCTATCTTCGCGAGCTTCATCTCCGGTAAGCACAGATCGAACCTGTCTTCCAGGGACTCCAGAGGCTACACTGATCTTCAGTGATACCATTTATGCCTTCAGGTGTTGCTGGGACCCTTCATCGACGTCGGAGAAGGGAGGCGGAGCTCCAAGCTTCTCGCCTGAGTTCCAATTATGCCACCCACCTTGCGGAGGAAGAAGATGGCCAAGGCGCTACATATGCCGTTGGATGGCACTCCCTGGTGGCCATGGAACGGTGCACACTCATCCACGTCGACATCGACCCACACTATACAGTTGTCTTTCGATCGACGATTGGGCGACTCTTGAGCGTCCACATGTCAGTACCGAAGCAGATCCGAGCCTCAACACTGTATCTATAGTCTCGGAACACCCGAGCCATATTCAAAGCCGAATCTACTTCCGAGCCACCGTTGAAGCACTAGGAACCCTGAGCCTTCTCCGATCCTAGCCGAAGCAGCATCCGAGCCTGCAAACGACCCAAACCTAGCCCTCGCGTGCGTGTCGCGTGCTTGGCGAGGTATTTTGTAGGGACGCATGCAGAGTTTCTCCAAATTACAGACATATCTAGAGATCACGTGCCGACCACAGGTGCCTGGGGTATTTTGCACTCATACCCTCGTGGGTTTTAATAATTGCAAAAATATCGCCTTGCGTGTGGGTAAATTTCAAAGAAAGCCTCACGCTAATTTTTATTTGCATTTTAGTCCGTCTCGTGGACCTGTTTGCTAGTTATCTTTTATGTTTTCTTGCATTTATGCCCTTGTCTTTTTTATGCATATCTTGAGCATCATTAATCCATTTCAGTTGATTTCAGTTTCATTTCAAAGCTTGTTTGATGAACTTTTTAATGGCATAATTCATTTCATGTTTTGACACTGAAAATTTGATGTATTATTTTAATTGCCAAGTGTCATTTATACAACTTGCTTAATGCCTTGCTCTGATTGATTTAATGAAGCTTGCTTCATAATTTTATTTTGAATTCGACTACATAGCTCAACTATTCTAAATTCTAGGGTATATCATCATTGCATTTCTTCACATCTTCTTAAAAAGAAAACAAAAATAAAAAAAGCATATCGTCATGTTTAATTAATGCAACATGTCATGTCTTCATGCATTCATTGGCCTACGATGCTTTAATCTGACATTTAATCTAAATAACAAGAGTCTAAATAATACGAAAGAGGCTCATGTCCCTGATGAATACTCATTCATCACTCTTTATTCTTATATTTTAGCTACAAAAACCTTTGCAAATGCATTTAGATGTGTGTAAATACAAATAATTATCAAAAGCATGCATTGTGTAAAAACCTATAATTAGCATGTTTTTGTGCAAAAATAAAAGAATAAAGATTAAAAAGAAAAAGAGGGAAATATTTAGAATAAATATCGAGCAACCTAACCCAAGGGAGGGCTCAGCATGGGCCTGACCGCATAAAAGCCAAAGTAGAGGGAGATAGGGGCTCATGTGTGTACATATTTATGAAAATAAATAAAAATATTTTCCTCTACAAAAAGAGCTTAAATTATGCTTGTAAATACTTGTATATATCTATAAGTATAAAAACAAAAGAAAAAGATAAAAATCAAAAAGACCAAAAATACCACCTTCACCATGTATATAAACCACTCTTATATATTTATTTAGTCTTGTAAATAACTAAAATTAACTTTTCTAATTTTTGTAAATAATATATATTCTATAATAAAATAAAAACAATCAAAACAAAAACAAAATAAAAAATAACAAAATTAAAAATACAAAAATACATTGTACATATACCATGTATATAAATGTACATACATATTTATTTTACCTATGTATATAAATAATAAAAATTAAATAAAAATATCTTTTTATTCCTTATTTTATAATGTAAATAAATAAAATATAAAAAGGGAATAAAATTGTACAAAAATAACAATTAAAAATCAAAAATCAAAACCCTATATATTGTAAATATACCTATGTATGGTACTATATTGTATATAGCTTATTTTTATTTCGAAAAAATTATTAAAAATCACAAAAAAAATAGAAAAAAAATAAAATAAAAATATTTTATGTTTTTAGTTTTTAGTAATTCGACCTTTTTCCGCCCTAAAATAAAGAAATAAAAATGGTATGCTTGGCGGCTCTGATTGGTCCACGGGGGATTGTTGACCCCCGGTCAACTCTCCCCCCAGGACCACCAGAGCTGGATCCAGCGCGGCTGACCCGATTTCTCCACCTTTTACCCGCTCGACTCGATCGCCATTCCACTTAACCCCGGGTCCTAATCCGAGATCGATCGTCCCTGATCCACGCCCGGGGTGGGTTATGGGGATCCGTGCTCCGACAAGCACGCCCGGACCTCTCTTAGCCGGACCCCTAGCCATATATAGTCGTTGATCCGCCACCCTAATGCTCCATCTTTGGCCATTTGTTTCCTCCTTCTGTGAGCTCCAGAGAGTGCGTGAGAGTGACAGCTCACGCCTGAGCCTGTTGAAGCGAGGAGAGGAGGCGAGTCCATCGATCCGGCGAGCTACGCCGCCGTCGCTCCGCCATCAGCTGGAGCTTGAGCCTCGGAGGGAGACGCTCCTCGACGCGACGATCAGGAGCTTCCCCAGCTCCTCCCCAGTCTCTCCGACCACCCAGGTAACCTTGTAGGTCCTTATCTTTCTTCGATTTCCATTTACGCCCAATTCATATCGCCGCCGTCCCTAGCTGATTCCGACCATCCCCTCACTCCGTCCGACGACCATCGCCTTCGCCATCTCTCCGCGCACCTTCTTCACCCCTCCATCCAACCCAGCTCGCACAGGAGCTGGGAGTCGAGCTCCTCCGTCCACCCCCTTCGCCGGAGCTCGCCATTTCGACTCACGAGCCACCGTCACCTCGCCTAACCGGGTCGAGGCAATTTGCCCTCGACCCGCGAGTCTCTTGGTGGTCTTTGCAGGTGCTACCAAGCCCATCTGAGGGCTTTGGTCATTCAGGCCAGGAGGCCCAGCTCCGCTGACCTCGCCCGAGCTCCTCGGAGCTCGGCTCGATCATTGGAGCCCACCACCAGACGCGGGAGCACTCCACGACTCTTCTCCGAACTTCAGATAAAATACATAAAAATTTTTAGGTGTTTTTCAATTTTTATAATAGCCAGGAAAATTTGGCTATTTTTGGATTTTTGGTTTAATTAAAAAAATAGGTGCCTAAATTTTCCTTATTTTCTTCTCTACACAGGAAAATTACCTCCCAGCTAATTTGGGGCCTTTAGATATTTTATCTAGGCCTTTTAGCTCGGCTGGACAGTGCCTTTGATTTCAGCTACTGTTTGATTTTTAGAAAATTCAGTAAACATCATAAAATTCTCAAAAATTCACTAAAAACACAAAAAAATATAAAACACATAAAAATATTTTTGTTTGAATTTTTAGTTGATTTTTAGTGCTTTAAATAAATTGTTGAAGTGTGTGTTTCTTTACTTCTCTTATTTTCTTAATTCATTAAAAATCCAAAAAAATATAAAATATTCAAAAACCACCAAAAACATTTATTTTATTTTCTTTGATCTCTTTTTGACTACTTCGTAGGCCGAGAGGCCAACCCGTGCTCCTTGAGTTCGACCCTGGCTGCTATACCAGGTTAATCCAAAAGCAGGACCGCTATTTTGTGTTTTATCTGTTTTATCTCTATTAGTGGTTCATTTTTCTTGATTGGCACGTCTGAGTGACCGAGGTCGCAACGACCATCTTAGATACACCTGATTACCTTAGTCTCTCGGATTTTCGTGCCCATCAGTCCCTGAGTTCAACCTTGGGCTTGCCTAAGTAAAAGATAAATTCGAGCATTTGATTTATATAGATATATTAATGAAATGGTCTTTGATCGATACGATTCGACCGATTGCAATGACATTAGAAGTGTTAATTTCACATTATTAAAGGGTCGGATTTCATATTCATCAGTCTTACTCTATTCATTGAGGGTCTTGTCCTCTTCTGCATTTGATCCACTAACCGGGTCATGTAGTCAAGAGTCAATTCCAAGGAAAATTAAACAGTGTAGCATCAGTTGGGGATGATGGTGATGACTGTGGTGGTGGGTATGGTGGAGGTGAGTACTCAAAATTTGGTGTCTGACACTTTGGGTGTGTAGGTAGCCCTAATGGATACAAAAAGACAATGTGAGTAGCTTCCCATGCTACCATTTGAGAGGAGGGTCCATCTTGATAGGCATGTTTGTTGATGGGTATGTACAAAAACAAAAATATAAATAATAATACCCCAGAAAAAAAGGAGAAGAACCGATTGAAGCAGAGTAAGAGAAATTCATAAAGTCCTAATAAAAGTTACACCAATCAACCTTCTCGATTTTCAAGAGGCGGGGAGTGGGGAGATCAAAATATTCAAGTCAAGATATGATCAGAAGAAGGTGCAAATACACAGTGACCAAAACACATAAAAAATAAAAACAAATCAAAATCCCTCAATTCACCTACTCAAAATTGTAAAGACCATGAAGGTTTGTTCTTTTATCTTTTTAGTTAGGTGACAAGACAATTATTTACAAGCTCACATGTGCAGTCTCTTAAAGAGGTCGTGTTCAAGTCAATAAAGCACACTTATACTAGAACACTGGACCACTTCATCTAAGGTAGGAAGGCAGGCACTTTTAGCAATTATAAGGCCAAGTGCTTAAGGCACAAGTCCAAGGTTGGGGGCTTTATTCCTTACATGTGCGTGCCTCATTAGATCAGAAGTGTACTTGCGACAATGAGGGGGTTACTCTCCTCAAAACAATGATATTTGTCGATACATTTTGTTTTAGGGTCGAGTTCAGTTATCAGTCCTAATTTTATTTGTTATCACATTTTTTGTCTTTTTGAAAAAAATTGTAACGAATTTTCCAATTCTTACAAGTAACAAGGGATAAGGAATCTGAAAAGCTGATGTGTGAAAAACAATGAATGTAAATGCTAGAGATAGGGATGTGTACCTAACTCCAGCAGTCTACATGCAAGATGGTACGTGCAAATATATATTATATGGATGCAAGAAAAAACCGTTCTATCAAAAACTTCTACTACAGAAGCAAAGATTTATTAATTTGACTAAGTCTAATGATTTGTAGGTACAAGATTGTTGATTTGGGTTTGGACCTTGTGCTACCTGGCTTAACCAAATAAAAATCTAGAAGTAGGGGATTAAATCACACAAAACAAAGAAAAACAAAGCAAAAAACCCCAAAACAAGAGAAACAAAACAAAATAAAGACAGAAATAAGGAGAATGAGAAGTAGAAGTGTGACGAGTACTAAAATTCCCCCTGTTAATTTGGGTGAGTTACTGAACGTTTAAATTAACGATGTTTCGTTGTATGCGGGCAACCAGAATCGGTCAAGAAATAACCACAAGAATTTTAGTCAATTTCCTATCACGTGGTTTTTATTTATTGTACTTGGGCAAGTCCCAAGGACGAACTCAAGAAGGCAAAGGAACAACCTAGAAATTTATCTATCGAAGTTTGCGTACGGTTTTCAATACGGTATTTTTTTGTATTTTAAATGCAATTTTCGAATGCAAAATGCAAATATGGACAATTTTAGTGACTATATGAAATGAATGCACTGTAAATTTTTGGAATTTTCGAATGCAAGAAAAATACTTTATGAATTTATGAATGCAAACATAGTGAATTTCAATTATTAATTATAATAAATATTAAACATGATTCTTTCCGAGAGATAAAATTATCCAAAATCTATCACTAGGTGAGGATCTCAGAAACATCCTAAACCTCAAAAATATAATATTTAATACCTATTAAAAATTAAAGATCAAAATAGGTAAAATGATTTTTACAAGGTAAACTATGCATGTAAATAGAATTCTTTTTTAGCACGATGTGAAACACAACTAATTATACAATCTTTGAATTTTCGGCAATTTTTCGAGCAATGGTTAATCACTTATGAATTTTTAAGCACAAAATGGGAAAATATGCAATTTATCACAAGAATAATAGTTAATAATTCACTACAACCCACAAAAATGTCAAGCATATTTCATATTGTAGAAAATTAGTTGAAGAACAAAGAGCTACTTTTGTAAAAATAAATGATGTAACAAAGTAGTTCAAAGTAGAGGGAGAACACAAGGGTATCACTGCAAAACTACAATAAATGAATTAAAATGAAAACATGCAGAGAGGGACTTGAGTATAATTACAGTGACCTCGGGGGTATATCTGTAAAATTTCTAGAGCGTCACGTGAGGAGCACGTGAAGTGTGTCAGGGGCTGCTACCCTTGGTGGTCCATGGTCGAATGAGGGTCTTCCGCACGTTCCAGGACCTGCAGTGGGTACAACGCTCGGATGCGTGGCACCGACGAGGGTTATTGCTGAGCAAAACACAGAGAAATGGAGGTGGATGGAGGTTGACTCCTGACGAAGGTGAAGGAGGGGAGTCATGTCCCTAATCCCAACCAGAAGGTTGAGCCTATGGATGATCTGGTTATGGTGTGAAGTGCATGTGTGTAGAGGGTTCGATCGATACAAGTATGGCAGTGAGATGAAGCTCCAACAACCGGATCTGAGCAGATGAAGGTGCGGTGATACGAAATGGAAAGAATGAATCGAAAGGACAAAATGAAATGAAATGGTTGATACCTGAGGTTCTAGATGAACTCGGGAGCTTCAGGCGAAGGTGGAAAGCGAGGTTGTGGCATCGACCAAATTGTGGAAGGCCGGGAGGCTCTTTGCGGCGGTGCTCGTCTGCCACGAGGCTGAGCAATGTGGATACACCACCGAACTCCAATCCGAAGGGTCCGTATGGAAGCTGGAACTCAACTTGAGGTGTCTAGGGCTGAAAGGAGGGGCGAGGCGATGCTTTATAAGCTTCCCAAGTGTGTGAAAGAATCGGGCAAAGGTACACAACCCTAGGAAGATTTGTGCCTTCATAGGGATCCATGAAGATGCCAGATCTCAGGAGAAGGTGCGGGTGAAGATTCAGATCAGAAGGAGGCATAACCTGACTGGGAAAATGTCGAGAAGGACCTCCAACAAATAGTATCCAGGTTTGACCCTGGAAGGAGGAACCGTTGACCGGAGGTCAACAATCCCAGCTGGCCAATCAGAAAATTAGGATTTACAAAATATTTACAAAATTAATAAAAAATAGTAAATGTCTTTAAAATAAAAAGTTTATAAAATGAAAATATTTATTATTTTTCAAACTTTTTTGTGTTTTTAATTATTTTGATGAAAAATAAATTAATCTATATACAGTTTAAAGTATTATATACAGATATATTATAACTATGTATTTTGTAAAATTATTTTTATTTTGTTATTTTTACACAAAACCCTAAATTTGTATTTTATTTATTTAGAACATCATTTTTATAAGCCTAAAAAAATTTATTTTATTATATATTTACAGGTATATAATAAATAGGGAATGAGGCATGTACACACGTGCCGTATACAAGTGAGAGGTGATTTTATTTTAATCTTTATTTTATTTTTCTGGTTTTTATTTTATTTTTATTTTCTTTTTAGGAAAGAATACAAGGGGTTAAAAGGATATTCTATTTTTATTTTGTCAAAAATAGTTATTTATAGATATAAGTGATATATATATATATATAGACACACACACACAATATAGAGTAGGCCCTATCTCTCTCTACTTATTTCGTTTGGCGATCAGGTCAATGCTTGACCTTCTCTTGTAGCTCTGGCCACTCTTTATTTTTCTAAATACCTCCCTCCTTTTTATTTTCCTTTATTCTTCTATTTTTGCACAAATACATGCTAATTATGCAGTATTAACAAATTCATGCTGCATGCTAACTTATTGTATTTACACGTATCTACATGATGATTTGCCAAGATAAATTGCTAAATTAAAAGAATAAAGAGTGGGAATCAGAGATTCATAACATACTCATGAATTAAAATGCACATTTATGCATAAAAATCATGTAAATAAATAAAAGAATAGAAATAAAGAAAATAAAAAGAAGGCAAATTGAAGATATGTATATATGTACAATGTGATTTAGAGAAAATATAGCTGAAAGATATATTTATAACCTATACCGAGAGACCAAGTCAACATGGGTTGGTCGACAAATAAACAAGTAGGGGGATATAAGGAATTAAAACAAATAAAAATAATTAATTTCACACACACTCTTCATTATTTATCTAATAAATACAAAAAATTCAATGATTTTTAATACAAATGACATATTCTGCACCAAACTCTTTTCCTAATTATTTCTAAAAATGTATAGAAAATCATAAAAAATAAGTTAAAAATAATATTGGGGACTTCGATGCCAATCGAATAGATCTCAGGGGCTTCTTCGTAGTTTTTCCACCTCATGTATGAAAATCATGTGCGAAGGGGAGGTGTCTTCTAGTGGAGCTCCGTTGATTGATCGGCTCACAGGAGGGCACGATGGTTGTCGATAGCTGGAGGGCGAACGACGGTGGCCGACACACGGCCTTGGGTCGTCAGGGTCTTGAAAATAGGGGCAGACCGTTGGAATGTTGGTGGTGTTCGTGCGGCCTGGTGAAGCTGCTGGAGCTTGTTGTTAGGAGCAAGGTAGGGGTGAAGTTGATGGCACCTGAACCCCAAGAACTGGAGTTCGCAGGAGTGGCAGGAGGCGAAGCAACGTTGTCAGAGGTGAAGTCGTGGTGGAGGAGGAACTAAGACGCTTATGATGGGTGAGCTCCAGTCATTGGAGTTGCGATGGAGGCAGCTTCCAGGTTTGATGGTCAAAGAATGAAGGAGGGGGATGCTTCCTAGACGCTGGTGGCGAAGTAGTTCCTCTGGCAGAGTAGATGATGGTGGAGCATTGATCGTGGAGGAATGGTACATTGGAGTGGGTGAGGAGATGGAGGCGTTTGGCTCGACGACGGAGGTCAGAGCGAAGTAGTAGCGACGGAGGGGTATCCGTGCTACAGCACAGCCGCTAGGCTTTGGATCTAGCCGAAGATGGTGGAGGAGGCGGCTCTGTCACCACCATCTCCTCGTCAAAAGTTGAGCTATCGGTGGATGAGTTGGAGTATGGTCGGCGGTGTCCTTTTATAGCAAAGGGTGTGGGAAGCCGAAGATGGAAAACAATCGAGGATTGATTGGCAGCGATCAAGTGACGAGGGAAAGATCAGAAATAGCGAAGCGGAGGCAGATCGCGAGATTCACGGGCGGAGGGCGGAAATCGCGGGGCGGTGGCGGTGAAATTTTGGGGAAGGCGGTGGAAATGAGGGAGGACAGTGAAGTACAGGTGTCGTCCGATCGACCGAGATCGGAGGCCCTACTACATCCACGTGGCAGCAAGGGGGATGGCTTGGGGAGCACGTGCAGGGCACGTACACAGGAGGCACGTGGCTCCGTACGTGCGATGATTTTTTTTATTTTTTTAAATGAAATGTAAATATCTCCAAAAATGGGTGACATTCAGCCCTAGAAAATTCAAAATTTTAAATAAAGATAATTCAAAAAGTAATAATAAACTACCTCGGATTGAAAAAAATTCTTCTCAAAAGTTGCTCGTCTAAATGATATCTACAACTTTCATGAAGAAATTAGGATGAAAATCCATCATTTGTGCAAAGTAATATGTTTGAGGTATCCCATGTACATAGAATACCCTGATTTTTGGGTTTTCTATTTTTTTTTATTTTTAAACCAGATAAAAAATCCAAAAAAATGATAAAATCAAAGATAAATATTCACATATAAATATATTTTTGCATTTTTATTAAGTAAGAAAATAAAGAAATAAAATAAAATGTGAAAATGACTCTTTTTGTACAAATAGTTAGTGAAGACTCAGACTCGGTTAGTTTCTTTGATTTCAAACTCAATTCAGATTTGGATTTTCTTGCATTTTAAAAAAAATTTATTAAAGAAATTAAATGAAAAAGAATTAAAATAAAAAGAGTCAATTATATACATAAAATTTTAGGTCAAAAGCCGCTAAAAATATAAAATGTACAAAAGAGGCCCGAAACCCAACTTCACATATGAGCTCCGATTCACTTGAATTTGGCCTTGTTTTGAAGGTATTTGAATGTACATTAGTCCAAAAGTGAGTATCGTCAAATCAGACACTAGATGAGGAAGATATCAAGGTTTTAATCTGGAAAATCCTAGAACAAGGGATTGGGCTTTTGGTCCATTTATTTGGGTTAGTGATTTTTTTGTATTTTTCATTTATTCTTGTTAGTAATATGTACACAGTGGAGGTGGTTTCGGGTCATTTGGAATTAGCATGAATTAGCTAAAAATAAGGGAGGTTAGGCGATTTACAGGTCAAATGGATTATGATTTTTGGCTTCTTATTTTGTGCAAAAATGAGTGATAAAATGCAATTATTATCAAAACATGCATGAATGCTAATTATGCAAAATAAATGAATAAATGCAAATGAATTTTAGGGACTTGAGCTTAATTAATCATTTTAAGAGTGATGAATCTGAGATTGGTCATCCCCCAATACTTAAACCATGCTCGCCCCTGCGCATCAAAAGAAATGCAATGAGGTGAAATGAGATTGGATCCTATACTAAGACTATGAGTAGAAGGTGAAAATGAAACTAGACCCGACCTTTGGATTATTTGTGTGGTGGAACTTCTATGATACTTAGAATTTAAAATCAACAACCTTCAAGTTCAACACATCATTGTCACAGTTTCAGCTCAGAAGTCGTCTTAGATCAATCCTCCTCCCAAAGCATACGCCATGAGCATTGAACAATCGACTCATGTGTGTGAAAGGTTTTAGCTCTTCCCATCCAGAATGCCAGACTACTATGTTATCCTCCTCTCCAGTAACTCGTCCTCGAGGAGTCAGGTATTTCCTTCTAAGGTCTATCGCTTTGTGTTCACAATCGAATGGAGACGTTAGAAGGAGGAGAAAAAGAAACTAGAGGGGTGGCCAGTGTAGTCACCTCTCCTTTTAAAGCTGGCCAGTGTAGCCAAGTCTCCACCAAGATCTGCGGGTTTTATTGAAGCTTGAACTTTTTTGGTCAAATATTTATTAGGTAGTAGGCTTCTTTGTATTTGGATTTTTGGTAGCTCTGCTTGGATCTTGTTGTGCCCATGCGGATATAGTATCTTTTTTTCCGTACAAGTTTTGGGGTCTTAGAAAAATTGTGCCCAACCATCCATCCCTCTTCCGAAGCTTTATTTCAACCCGTACTCTGGTCTTTAGATTTCCACGCTACCAAAAAAGAAACTCACACAGTATTCCAACATCCCGTCTGAGTTGAGCTAAGTGCATAGTGCGAGAGTACAAATTAATTCCCAATTCTAGAGTCGTACCCAAAATGAAGAGACCAGATTAGACACTAAGAGTCAAACGTTGCACATGGTCAGGTGGAACTTAAAGAATTAAGTCATAAACATGAAGCTCCTAAAATCCTTTTTCTTGGTTAAGTTCCTTTGAAAATTAGGTGGATTAAGGTCAAGTCCAAACCACTCTCGATTTCTCCTAATAACTCGGTTCCGAACCCAAGGGCTTTTCACAAATGCATGAAATGCTAGATGAAGTGCAGGTGCGTGAAATGCAGTCACACCTTTTTATTATTTTTAATATTTTTTGTGATTTTGTTTTTTAGTTTTTTTAAATGCAAAAATGGTATTACCTTTTTTATTATTTCCTAGGTTTACGGATCGTATCCGAAACCTTCAACCTGGCTCTGATACCGCTTGAAGGATATGGTATTATCCTCAAGCGCATCACGGAAGCGTGATCGTCGTATCAAATACGACGTAGAACGACTAGCCGTACTGTTGTTCTATGCAGCGGAATTTACAAAATTTTCATGCGATGAAACCACACCATCCAAGAACAATTCTCGGATCGTTTCATCTATAACCACAACAAGTATAAAGGAATACCTCTTGAAGCATGGTTGATCGAGTCTCTAAGAAAAGAGACCTCATGTCTCAAGTCCGATCGTCGGAGAGGTCGCTTGCGAGCGCGGGGATGAACCGCGTGATCCTCGCAATCCTACAAGTTGATCCAAGCACGGTTAGCTCCTGATCTCGTCGTACAAGCACTCCAAGAAGACGGAGAACCCAAAGAACGTCGAAGCGGCGGTGCGGTGGCGATGGCGTCGATGAGACTCTCCTCTAGGGTTTGGTGGACGACCACCAAGAGGAGGGAGAGAGAGTTGGCGTGTGACAAGAATGAGAGAGAGAGAGAGAGTTTTGCTCCAATATTGCATAGCCCTAGAGAGAATGGTATGCCTCTCTATTTATAGGGTTTTGGGATCCATGGATCTCAATCCATGGGACATATAAAATCAATGGATGAGATTGATTTATGTCCAATCCAATGGTCAAGATTGTTGTTGGTGAAATACAACAAATTATGATTTAATTTAGATCAAATATATTTGACAAAATAAAATATAAATCAATCCTAAAATACATCATCCAAATAAGGATGAATATACATGGAGATTACATCTCCCATGCATATTAAAGGTGGACGACACCCATTCCTAGTAGGAATTGGGTGCCGCCCACTCCATTTCATATGGAGGCAATCTCATGAGATTTCATGAGATTGCATATCATTATTATTTCCAATAACTTTTCGTTGTGATTATTCTTCAAAAATAAATCACAATTAACTTTGAGAATATTGCAATCTTGCCATTGAAAAATTGTGAATCACATTCACAACCCCAAAACAACTATAATTTACATTATCAATTAATTACACAATGTGTATCCAATACATATAATAATTAATCAACAAATATAAATTATAATTAGATCTCTCTAATACATTATAAATCACATTTATAATATATTATGAATAATTGGATATTTCTATCCACGTTATTCGTATCCATAATAATTAAATCACATTTAATTATATTGGATAATTTCTACACACATCAAGATGATTAAATCACATTTAATCGTTATTTCTTCGTTGCTTAGATCTTATGGAATTATTCTTGAACCCTTCAAGAATAATGCGATTTCTCCGCAGATACTTGGAGATATGGGCAGGGCGATTGTATTGTTCCACGTATAGTGACTTGGTGTTGAGATCATATCTCAAATCCAGATCCCATGGACCTCCCACAGATGCTTGATCAAATCAAGACCGTAGACCTAATCTTCTCATTGCATCTGAATCTTATCCAGATTAATGTCCAGTACATGGACTAAGATTAGGTTACTTTTCTAATGAGAGGAGTCACTAAAATCCAAACCAGTTTCATCACTCCCTCGGAATGGAAGCGTCATGGTTATACAATCGTTTATGATCACATCACCATCAGGTATTCCCAATGCCTGTACATCCTGCATACTGGAAGACCTATGATCATTCTGAAGATAAAGATCACTTTTATACTATCATCTTCAGGGTTTGATCATTAAGTTTCTCAATCTTGGTCATTGGGAATTTTGTATAGATCGTATGCTTTCCCAAAGCATATATTCTTACCTCCAAATTCATGCCATGCTTCCAAAGCATGACGACCATGCATGGAATTTGATCAGTCCCAATACCTCATGAGTGAGCTCATGTCTCCCGGTTCATAAGTGAACCTGTATGATCCCTTTGAGAGATCGTATTACTCATATGCCCTTACATGCACACCAGCTCGCTGGTGTATAGACCTTGGTTAGGTCATCAACCTATTGGTCTGCCAAATGTACATACTCAGACATATAGCGACACACATGTCTCCAGTCAGAGGATGCATGCCTATGCAGTGACAGCATTCAACATAGGTCTTTGGTTATCTCGATCTCATTAAGTCAACCCATTTACTCAACTAATCTGACACCTCCGAATCACTATTCCTATGCAGAGGACCTGCATCAAGAGGTCAGTCAGATATCAGCCATTTGAGAAAGGATTGCCATCTCCTACTCAGACTGTAGATCATCACTTAACAATCATTTGATGATGCTTGATGAGTCCTCTATCTAACTCCTTAGATATTCATCCAAGCATCAGCCTCTATGATTCATTGAATGAATCAACAGCTGTATGATCATCAAGTTGGCCATGGTACATAACCCTTATTGTACCGAGGGACCTTATAGTGCATTCATTCATTCATTCTCAGAAAGGGAGTGAAAATAATCAATAACTTTTATTGAGAAATCATTTATTACAATAACATTTATTGTAGGAATGGTTCGCCCGGGGCTCACATTGCTAACAAAGTGGTGGCCACCATTCATGAGATCATCAGTGCCCCAGTTCAGCGTACCATGACCAATTTATCTATTACTCTTCCCAAGAAGAGAAAGTAGAGGAGCATATCTGAGCGTCATATCTTGACCATGGCCACTGCCCATGCCATCGCACACCATCCCATTCTTAGGAAAAAGAACGCAGCTACCCCATTCATTATTTGCACCATTTCTGACCATACTTGTGATCACACTCTCCTCGACAGCGGTGTTTCTGAAGGATATTGAATTATCCTCAAGCGCATCACGGAAGCGTGATCGTCGTATCGGATACGACGAAGAACGACAACTCGTACTAGTTGTTCGGTGCAGCGGAATTTAAAAAATTTTTATCCGATGAAACCACATGATCCGAGAACCATTCTCAAATCGTTTCATCTATAACCACAGCAAGTATAATGCAATACCTCTTGAAGCGTGGTTGATCAAGTCTCTACGAAAAAGAGACCTCCTGTCTCAAGTCCGATCGTCGGAGTAACGTCTTGCGAGCGCGGGGATGAGTCGCGGTGTCCTCGCAATCCAAGTTGATCCAAGCATGGTTGCTCCTGATCTCGTCGCACGAGATCAAACGTCTCCTTTGTGAGTGAAGCACTCTAAGAAGACGAAGAACCGTAGAGAGTCGAAGCGGCAGCACGATGGCACGGGCGTCGACGTTTCTCTCCACCAAGGTGGACGACCACCAAGAAGAGAGGGAGAGGGATGTCGAGTATGAGAGAGAGAGAGAGAGAGTTTTGTGCTACAATAGCATGTGTAAAGAGAGAGCCAAGTATGCCTCTCTATTTATAGGGTTTTGGGATCCATGGATCTCAATCCATGGGACATATAAAATCAATGGGTGAGATTGATTTATGTCTATCCAATGGCTAAGATTGTTGTTGACAAAAACAACAAATTTAGGTTAAAATATATTTGACAAAATCAAATATAATTCAATCCTAAATCAACCCAACAAATAAGGAGAGAAGACACATGGAGATTTCATCTCCATGTGCCTTCCAAGTGGGCGGCCACACATTCCATATTGGAATGATGTGCCGCCCATGGAGATTGCATGGAGATTGCAATCTCATGGAAATCCATGAGATTGCATATCTCCTTGAAATCTCTCTTATTTATTTGCAACAAATTTATTGGGTTTTATTCTTCAAAAATAATTCGCAATTATCTTTGAGAATATTGCATTCTTGCCATGGTAAAATTGTGAATCATATTCACAACCCAAAACAACATATAATTCATATTGTTAATTAATTACACAATGTGTATCCAATACACATAATAATTAATCAACACATATAAATTATAATTAACTCTCTAATACATTATAAATCACATTTATAATATATTATGAATAATTGGATATTTCTATCCACATTATTCTTATCCATAATAATCAAATCACATTTAATCATATTGGATAATTTCTCATACATCATGATAATTAAATCACATTTAATTATCAACTTCTCTTTGCTCAGATCTTATGGAATTGTTCTTAAACCATTTAAGAACAATGTTATTTCTCCTCAGATACTTGGAGATAAGGACAGGGCGATTGTATTCTTCCACGTATAGTGACATGGATATTGAGATCGTATCTCAAATCCAGATCGTGGGCTGACGTTTCCGGATATGTCGCTTTTAAAAAGTTGTTTTTATCGTGTTGTGCGTTGTAGGCGGTAATCGGAAACGATCAAGAAAATACCACAAATAATTTATTCAATTTTTAATATCGTGGTTTTATGTTTATTTTACTTGGGCAAGTCCCAAGGTCGATCACAAGGAGGCAAAGGAACAACCCAGAATCAAGTCTATCAAAGTTCGAGTTCGGTTTTTGAGGCGGTCTTTTTTTGGAATTTTTAATGCAATATGAGATGCAAAATGCAAGTTCGGCCTATTTTAAGGACTAAAATGTAAATTTCAATCACACAATGTCCGAAAAATATGAAACTTGGCCACAATGTAAATTATAATGAAATGTGTGCACTGTAATTTTTTTGGAATTTTTAGATGTAATATGAATTTTTTATGGATTTTTAAATGTAAACAAAATGATTTTTAATATTTAATTTTAATAAATATCAAACCTACTTATTTTCAAGGATCAAAATTATCTGAGATCTATCACTAGGTGACGGATCTCAGAAAAATCCTAAACCTCGAAAATGTGAGGTTTAATACCTATTAAAAATTAAATACTAAAATGTGCAAAATGATTTTTACAGGACAAAATATGCATGTAAATGCAAATCTTTTTGGACACAATATTAAGAATAATTAACTCTACAATATGTGATTTTTTCGAGAATTTTTAGAGCAACGGTTAATCAACTATGAATTTCAGAACAAGAAATGGGTAAAATATGCAAATCTCTGCAAAAATATTATTGATTAATTAACCGTCCGTCACAAAAATACCCACAACATGTCAAAGTGTAGAGAATCAATTAACAAACATCATGTAATTTTTGGATTAAGAAAATAATGTAGAGATGAGGTCCAAAACAAAATGAGAACACAGGGGTACAGATGCAATATAAATAAAATAAGTAAATGAAGTGGGGGGTTTTTTTGTGTAATTACCAATAGCTCGGGGTGACTTCTGCAAATATTCCAAGTGGCGCGTGCCAGGCACGTGCCCTTAGAGGCAGGGTATCAGGCGCAAATAAGGGAAACTCCGGGGGTGCTCCTGCAATTTGCCCAACGGATCACGTGCTGTGCACGTGACCCCTGGGGGCGCGGACGTAATGCTGACGTCCCCCCACACGCACGTGCTTCGCACGTGGGGGGTCTCGGGCTTTGAGCCCGGCCTGCGGCTGAAGGTGGTAGTGGCGGAGAGCCGCTCCAGGCAAAGGTGCCGGCGGTTGGGCGGAGTCGTCGAGGTGGAGCGGGGCTGCTGGTGGCGTGGGCTGCCCAGGCGGGGAAGACGGTGGTGGTGCCTCGGCGGGTGCGTGGCTGAAGCGCAGAGCTCTGGTGGTGTGGTGGCCGACAAACGGCCGGCGGTCGTCGAGGAAGAAGGGCCGGTGGCGCGGTTGTCGAGCGGCGATGTCTTGACGCGGAGGAGGAGCAGAGCTCCAGGCGGTGGCTGGCGAGGAGGGGACGGTGGTAATGGAGCGACAGCGTCGAGGTGGAGACGGTGGAGGTCGGAGCAGGCGGTGGCGTGATGTCGGTGAAGGTGATGAAACTCGGCGGAGAGAAGAAGAGAGAGAGAGAGGGGGGGGGAGAGAGATAGAGAGAGAGAGAGAGAGAGAGAGTTAACCTGGAGGAGGTCGGGCTCGACGGCGTTGGGTGGCCGGAGCGAGCAGTGGCGCTCGGGGCGGAGCTGCGGCGAGGGGTTGGAGTCCTCAGATCACGCCGGCGACGAGGAGCTCGCGGTTGTCACGACCGGAGGTGATGCTCTGCGATGAAGATCGGCGGATGGCTTCCTTCGAGGATGGCGGAGGTTCTTTTATAGGGTAGAGATATGGCCGGAGAAGGAAGGAGATCGGGGCGATTTGGGGCTTTCGCGAGATAAGCGGAGAATGAGATACGGCGGCGACGAGATCGGAGGACGGGGGAATCGTAGAGGGATTCGCGGTGGTGCGAGATTCGCGGGATCTCCGGCGATGTGAGGCGGCGGCGGAGATCCAAAAGAGGAAAGGGGGGGCTGGAGGAAGATGAGCAGTGGCCGTCCGATCGGGCGAGATCGGACGGCCACGATTGCAACACGTGGCGCAAAAGGGAGGCAGAGGCGGAGGCACGTGCGGAGCACGTGCCTGGGGAGGCACGTGCGACGCACGTGCGGCCTTATTATTAATTTTTTTTATTTTTTTTATTAATAATTTTAAAAAAAAACGTTAATAATAATGCCAAAAATGACTGACACGTGGCGGCACCAGGTGCTGCCACGTGTCAGCACCAGAAAATTCGAGACTAAAAGATTTTGTAAATTCAATAAAAAATAGTAAACGACCTCGAATCGAAAATGTTTCTTCACGATAGTTGCTCGTCTCGATGAGATCTACAATTCATTAAGACATCAAAATCAAAATCGATCATTTGCACAAAGTGAATTTTTGGGGTATCCTATGTACATAGAATACCTTGATTTTTGGGTTTTATAATTTTTTGTCATTTTTAAACAAGATAAAAATCCGGAAAAATATGGAAAAATCAAAGATAAATAAAAGACACTTAATTCTATTTTTTTTTTGATTTTTATTAATTAAGAAAATATATACATAAAATAAAGGTCAGAAAACCGCGAAATATACAAAATACAAAAGAGGCCCAAAACCCAACTTTCACATATGAGCTCCGATTCACTTGAACTTGGTCTTGTTTTGAAGGTAATTGAATGCACATTAGTTCAAATGTGAGTAGGATTAAATCGGACACTGGATGGAGAAGATATGTGGCTTTTAGTCCGAAAATCCTGAAATTAGGGTTTGGGTTTTTGGTCCACTTATTTGGGTTAGTTATTTTTTTGTATTTTTCTTTTATTCTTGTTAGTGATATGGACACAGTGGAAGTGGTTTTGAGTCATTCGAAGTTAGCATGAATGGGTTAAAAATTAGGGAAGTTAGGCTATTTACAGGTCATTTTGGCTTGGATTTTTGGCTTCTTATTTTATGCAGATTTTTGTGCTAAAATGCCATTCTTATGAAAACATGCATGAATGCTAATTATGCGAAATAGATGCAAGAATGCTATGGATTTTTAGGGATTTGAGCTTAATAAATGAGATTTAGAGTGATGAATACGAGATTCATCATCCCCCTATACTTAAACCATGCTCGTCCCTGAGCATCAAAAAGAAATGCCATGAGGTGAAATGAGATTGGGTTCCATTCCAAGACCATGAGCTGAAGGTGAAAGTGAACCTAAACTCAACCTTTGGATTATTTGTGTGTCGGAACTTCTGTGAGACTTAGAATTTTAAAATCAACAGTCCTCGAGTTCTACAAATCATTGCTTACAGTTTCGGCTCAGAAGTCATCTTAGATCAATCCTCTTCCCAAAGTATACCCTATGAACATTGAATAACCGACTCTTGTGTGTGAAAGGTTTTTAGCTCTTCCCACTCAGAATGCCGGACTACCGCGCAAACCTCCTCTCCAATAACTCGTCCTCGGGGAGTCAGGTATTTCCTTCTAAGGTCTGTCGTGCTGTGTTCACAATCGAATTGGGGGGAGAAGTTAGAAGAATGAGAAAAGAACTGGAGGGTGATTAGTGTAGTTCACCTCTCCTTGTGAAGCTGGCCAGTTTAGCCGAGACTCCACCAAGATCTGCAGGTTTCTTGAAGCTTGGACCTTTTTGGTCAGATTTTATTTGGTAGTTGCTTCTTTGTATTTGGAATTTTTGGTGGTTCTGCTTGGATCTTGTTTTGCCCCTACGGATATAGCATCTTTTGTTTCCGTACATTTTTTGGGGTCTTAGAAAAAATTGTGCCCAGTCGTCCATCCCTTTTTCGAAGCTTTATTTCAACCCGTACTCCGGTCTTTAGATTTCCACGCTACCAGAAAAGAAACTCACACAGTTTTCCAACATATGTTTGAGTTGAGCTAAGTGCATAGTGCGAGAGTACAAATTAATTCCTTATTCCAGAGTTGTACCCAGAATGAAGAGACCAGGTTAGACACTAAGAGTCAAACTCTGTGCATTGTTATGTGGAACTCAAAGAATTAAGTCAAAGACCTGAAGACTCTAAAATCCTATTTCTCGGTGAAGTTCCTCTGAAAATTAGGTGGATTAAGGTTAAGTCAGACCACTCTCGGTTTCGGCTCATAACTCGGTTCAGAACCCAAAGACTTTTCACATATGCAAATGCGATGCTTGATGAGATGCGAGTGTGTGAAATGCAGACATATTTTTTTTGTTTTTGATTTTTTTTTGTATGCAAAAATGAATAAGAAGCCTTTTTTTTTCAAAAATTTTGGGCAAAGTCAGTGTTAGTAGCAAAACTTCTTCTTCTTCTTTTTTTTAGAAAAATTACCCCCCTGTAAATACATATAGACTTATACGCAAGTACGAGGTATGGCTAAAATATATACAAAGTATATATACAGACCCCCCTATACTTAGCGAGTGTTGTGTCCTCAAAGCACAAGAAGCGTAAAGAAGACATAGCTCGGGCTAAGAGTAAGAGAGAGAAAAAGAACAAGATTTACAAAATCGCCCCCTATACTTAGACTGTGAATAGTCTAAGTATAGAAGAAGAGCGGAAAAGAAAAGAAAAAGAAATGAAGCGGTCAGGGTATGTGAATGAGGAGAGTATATACAGGTGGGTGTCGGTTCCCCCTATACTTAGGCTCTGGTCAGCCTAAGTGTAGAAGAAGGGTGGAAGCGAGTCGATCTGGAAGAGTATGATATGGGAAATGGAATATACAGATGGCATCGGTTCCCCCTCTATGCTTAGGCCTTGACCTAAGTAGAGGAAGAAGTTGTACAAGGGGATCGATGTGGTGGGGAGGGAGGGTGGGTCTGATCTGATATATCGTCAATGTCCTTGCTCTGTGTGAAATAGATGACCTCAACTTGCATTGTATGTTCTTTGGATGATTCTATATATGGCTTCAGTAATTGTCCATTCACTGAGAAAGGTTGTGCATCATCTTTGAGTTCTGCAATGTCCACACTTCCATTGGTATGCACATCGATGACAACATAGGGACCCGTCCATTTCGATTTCAGTTTCCCATGAAAGATCTTTAATCGAGCATTAAACAACCAGACTTTCTGCCCAGGGACAAAGGTTTTATCTCGAATGTGTCTATCATGCCATTTCTTGACCTTGTCCTTATAAATCACACTGTTGTCATATGCTCGGTTTCGGATTTCAATTAGCTCATTCAGATTTAGGTCTCGACATAATTTCCCAAGGTGACAACTCCAGTTCAACTTTTTGATTGCCCATTCAGATTTGTGAATCAGTTCAGCAGGAAGATGGCAAGGTTTGCCATAGATCATCCTAAAAGGTGAAGTGCCGAGTGGAGTTTTATAAGTTGTCCTATAGGCCCAAAGAACTTGATCCAACAGTTTTGACCAATCCTTCCTATCTGGACGAACCAACTTTTGAAGTATACTCTTCACTTCTCTATTAGAAACTTCTGCCATGCCATTAGATTGTGGATGATAAGGGTTGTCTATTCTATGTTCAAATTTGTACTCCTTAGCCAAATATCTCATTTCCCTGTTCACAAAGTGGCTACCTCCATCAGAAATCAAAACTTTTGGTATCCCGAACCTTGCAATGATATTATCCTTGATAAACTTACAGACGGTTTTGCTGTCTGCGGTTCGGGTCGGAATAGCCTCTACCCATCTAGACAAATAATCAACCGCTAACAAGATGTACTCAAATCCATTGCTATTGGGAAAGGGACCCATAAAATCAATCCCCCATGCATCAAAAACATCACAAAAAATCATTGGTTGCATGGGCATTTCGTCTCTATATCCAACGGTCCCTCCCATCCTTTGACAAATCGGGCAAGACCGTACAAAATCATTAGCATCACGAAATAAAGTCTGCCAGTAAAATCCACATTGGAGTACCTTGTGTGCGGTTCTCTTTCCTGAATGGTGCCCTCCAGCCTCGAGAGTGTGACAATGTGTGAGGACACTCTGGTATTCTTCCTGAGGAATACATCTTCTCCAGATACAATCCGCTCCTTCATAGAAAAGGAAAGGATCGTCCCAATGGTATTTTCTTGAATCCGACTTTAGTTTTTCAATCATTTTCTTTGTCCAACCAGAGGGAACCTTCTTGGAGACAAGATAGTTCACGATGTTGGAATACCATGGGGTTGAATCAATAGTGCAAACAGATTCGTCTGGAAAAGTCTCCTTAATAGGTCCAGTATCAGGATAATCATTTTTCTCAATTCGGGAAAGGTGATCAGCAACAACATTCTTTATTCCAGGTTTATCATTGATCTCCAGATTAAATTCTTGGATTAACAAGATCCACCTCAAAAGTCGTGCCTTGGCATCTTTCTTATCCATGAGGTATCTAATTGTCGTATGATCTGTGAAAATTGTCACCTTGGAGCCCAATAGATACGATCTGAATTTTTCAAGGGCCCAAACAACCGCGAGCATTTCCTTTTCAGTCACTGTATAATTTTTCTGTGCAGGATCCAATGCTTTTCTCGCGTAGTGAATCGCATAAGGGATTCCATCCCGTCTTTGTCCAAGCATAGCTCCGACCACAAAATCCGATGCATCAGTCATGATCTCAAAGGGAAGAGACCAGTCAGGAGCTTGTAATATCGGCGATTCACATATTTTCTTTTTCAGGAGCTCGAAGGCCTCAAGACACTTGTGATTTACAATAAACTCAGTGTCTTTTCCCAAGAGCTCAGTCAGTGGGCGGGCGATCTTTGAAAAATCAGGGATAAACCTTCGATAAAATCCAACATGCCCTAGAAAAGACCGCACTGACTTGACGTTGGTTGGTGGCTCAAGTTTCTTGATCACATCCACCTTGGCAGGATCGACCTCCATTCCCTTTCTGGAGATGACATGCCCCAACACGATACCCTCAGTCACCATAAAGTGACTTTTCTCCCAGGAGAGTACCAAATTAACCTCCCTTCATCTTTGAGGACTTGGTCCAAGTGCGCTAAACATGTATCAAATGAATCACCATGGACCGAGAAGTCATCCATGAACACTTCCAGGAAATCACCCACCATTTCGGCAAATACGGCAATCATGCACCGCTGAAATGTGCCTGGGGCATTACAAAGCCCAAATGGCATGCGCTTGAAAGCGTAAGTACCGAAGGGACATGTAAATGTGGTTTTTTCCTGATCCTCGGGAGCAATAGCTACCTGATTGTATCCAGAGTACCCATCAAGAAAACATAAGAATGCTTTCCCTGCAAGTCTCTCCAAGATTTGATCAATAAATGGCAGTGGAAAGTAATCTTTCTTGGTCGCAGCATTCAGGCGCCTGTAATCGACACAGACACGCCACGACGTGGGTACTCGGGTCGCGATCTCAACCCCCTCCTCATTGGTGACCATCTGGATTCCCGACTTCTTCGGGACGACATGAAGGGGTGCCACCCACTTGGAGTCAGAAATGGGGAATATGAAACCTGCTTTGCACCATTTCTCTATCTCTTTCTTAACCACTTCCCGAAGATTGGGGTTTAATCTTCTCTGAAATTCACGGGAAGGCCTTGCATTATCCTCAACATAAATTTGGTGCGAGCAGAGAGCAGGGTTGATTCCGACGAGATCCGACACAGTCCAACCGATGGCTTTTCGATTTCGCTCAAGGACTTCTAGAAGCTTAGATTCTTGATCCAAGGTTAATGATGAGCTAATGATCACAGGGAATTTATCTTTGGGTCCATTGAGAAATGCATACTTCAGGGTGGGAGGGAGAGGTTTCAGCTCTGGTAGATCTGAATCATCAATCGAATCTGGCTGAAGGTCTTTTAAGTCTGGCTCAGTGATTGTTGGTGGGTGATCATTCTGTGATATGCTAGCCACTGATCTTGAAGAAAAGTGAGTCGGATCGCAAATGTAGTGCGGTAATTCAGCTAAAGCCGCGTCCGACTCGTCATTGATTTTTTTCGACGAGGATGGGATGGACCAGTCCGAAAGGAGTTCTGTGTCATCAAGATTGTACAGGTGTTCAGATTTGTCAGGTAAAAGTTCACCCACTATATGGCGCATTGTTGCTTCTTCTGATGCTATGGTATCCATGTGAAGATCTGGCTGTTGGTCCCAAGGTCCGGTAGTGCTGATCAGATTACACTCAGATGTTTCAGCCTCTTCAGTGGTGGATTCGGAATCGGGTCTTTGCCATTTTGTTTGTCTCATTTCCAAATCCACTTCTCCATCTAGGGAGCAGAATTTCATCATTCCAGTGCCGTAATCGAATACAGCCCTGGCGGTTCGTAAGAATGGTCTTCCCAAGATGATTTGCGACTCTTTCCAATGGTTCGGGGTCTCCATGTCAAGGACAGTGAAGTCCACTTTGTATTCCGTACCCTCAACCATAATGATAACATTTTTTACTTCTCCCTTAGGTCTTTTAGTAGATTTGTCAGCGAATTGGAGTATAGATAGTGATTTCTGAAGAGGTCCTAACTCCAATCGGTAATATAAGGCTAAGGGAAGAAGATTGATGGAAGAACCATTGTCAAGAAGTGTGCGTACGAATGCGATACCGCCAATGCGGCTTTCCACATAATGAGCACCCAGATCTCTTTTCTTCCTTGGTAAATGCTGGTTTCTCACGCATTTGGTAGTGGCCACTGTCAGAACATGAGTCTCCACAAATTGGTTTGTTTTCTTTGTGCGGGTCCAGGTGGGGGTACATTTCATTTTCAAATATTTCTGAAATGCAGGGTTACTGGCCACATATTGATCAAAGGGTACCTTCACAGTTATGTTTTGTTGACAGAATTTTTCCATCACTGGGTCACTCTGGATAGTTTTCTTTTGTCTTCCTTTCTTAAGAGCATGGGGAAAAGGAATGGAAGCATTTGAGACCGGAGAAAGAGATCCAGAATCGTAAATAAAAGCATCTTTATTGAATTTGGAGTTTTTATCATAATGTTTTGGATCATAATCATGTTGCTGAAATGGTGACAAAGGTATTTTCGCAGCAACCAGAGGTACAAGGTCCTCTTTATTCTCCATAGATGCTTTTCCCTTCCTTTGGGCAGAAATCCTCGGGTGTCCTTCGTCTTCGTTCTCAGAAGTATCCTCCAGTTGATCTTCTGAGTCATGTTGGTCAGCTTCCTTTGCCCGGTTAGGTACGACCACGGTCCTTCCGCTCCTGAGGGACATGGCATTGATATTGTTAAACGAAAGGGTCTCGTGTTCAGATGTGGAAAAGTCTGAGTAATATACCTGATTGTTGTGTTGAGATGATTGAGATTTGTTCAAGCTATTGGGGTTAGCTTGAACTTGGGCGGGAATGGCTGTGACTGAGGTGGTCTGTTCTTCCTTCCAACGGGATAGACGATTAACATCTACCCGTAGATCGTACAGTTCATTCCGGAAGCTGCGAATTTCCTCCAGCATTTGTCTTTGGATATCAATCGGGTCTTCTGGAGGTTTGGATGATCGAGATGCTTGATTTGGAGCTTGATATTGTTGACGATGTTGTTGAGGTTGGTTCTGACGGTCGTGTGGCTGTTGCTGCCTTGAGGGCTGATTGTGTTGTGGAGCGGCATTGTAGGAGTTGGGTGGACGCTGATATTGCTGACTGTCCCCCAGATTACCCTGTCGGGTATTATCCTGAGTGTACCAGATGCCGTTTATCTCGAAAGTCAGAGGCGGGGCTTCTATGACTGTCTCGGCTGGAGGAGATGACTGCTGGGAAGGTTGGACGTAGGATTGGTCATGAGTCCATGGTTGCGGTTGTCCAGAGCCTGGCTGCTCTTGGACATGGTGCACATGATAAATTGGGACCGTAGGAGCAGTAGGCATCCCGATCTTGGACACCTTCTCAGTGAGTTCCTCCATTTGTTTTGGAAATTGAGCGAGCCGGTTGTCGATGTCGTTCACCCTTTTATTAATGTGGTCCACAACTATTAATTTGTCTGTGATGATGTTCATGTTGGGCAGCAAGTCCTCTGTTATTTCTGCGACCGTCTGTTTCCCCCCTTTGGCTTGATAGTTGTTCAGTGAATCAGTGTAAGATCTACTAGCAATTTGTGAACGACTAGTCTCCGCCATTTGCTCCAGTATCTTCCAGACAGTATCAGCTCCTCGGGATGTGTAGTTTCCTCCACAGGCAGCGCTGACTAATCCCTGAGTCCCGTGGTTAAGGCCAGAATAGAGGGATTAGACCAAGATGTTATTATTTAGGTCATGGCAGGGACATTTCTGCAGCAGATCTTTGAATCTATCCCATGCATCACAAAGGGGTTCATTTGGCATCTGAGAGAAGCTAGTGATGCGAGTCCTCATTTGATTGGTTCGACTCAAGGGGTAGAATTTTTTTAAGAAGAGGTTCTTGAACCTATCATAGGTGGTCACCTTCACTCCCAAATTTTTCACCCAGTAATCTGCCTTACCCTTCAAGGTGAAAGGTAATGTAGTGAGACGGATATAGTCTTGGCTGACTTGTGGGTGCCTCTGATTAGAATAGATTAGCTCCAAATCACGCAGGAATTCATAGGGTTCTTCATTCGAATTACCATGAAATTGTGGTAATTGATTTATGAAGTGTGGCTTCAGTTCATGGTGAACCTCAGGTTGAGGTGGCTGCAAGTAATTTATGACCTTATATTGCCCAGGATTATATGCAGCCTCTATTGGTGGCTCTTCCTCTGCATTCATTCTTTCCAATTGTGCCCTCATCAAATTTTGCTGCTGCTCAGATGCAGCAAGTCTTGCGAGAATCATTTGCATAGGATCTTCATTTTGGTCATCTTCAGGATTGGTCTTCTTTGGAGGCATTTTTTGTGAAGTCTTCTTTCCACCTTCAGATTGTGAAAAATAGGAGTCAATAGATTGAAGAGGATTATAGGATGATAATTCTAGGGGAAGGTGTTCCTGAACCCAAGGTGGTTCTGAGTAAGAGTGGCTCAGAGGATTTGAGATTGGAAAGTTTGTGGTATTCAGAAAAGGGTTCGCTGAGTCCGAACAGAAATTCCCACAATTTTCCATTCTTGAATTTCAAGAGATGGATGTTGATCAAATCAAACACAATACAAAATTCTTTTTCACCAACTCACACAGTGAAGGTCGTAAGAGTTCGACCAATTTTCTTGTTAATTTTAAATGGTGAAAAGACAATCTTATTAGCGAGATGAAATTTCGGATTTGGGCTCTAGCCTTAAGTGTCGTCTCTCGCTCACTGAGAAAAATAGAACATCCAAGGTCGGGGTTACTCTCCCGCAAAAATTCTTGATTTTATGGGTTATTTGAGATCAGATATATTTAGCAGTCCCGATTTTAATGAGGTGATCACTGAAAAATTAGATGAGCACAAATACACGTCTACCGTCCAGTCCCAATTTCCTTTAAAGTTATGTTATAAAACAAGAGAGAGGAATTCGAGAAAAGCCGATGCACGCGGAAAACTATGATGAATGCTCAGTTAGAAGACTTACAGTGAATCCTCGCAATCTCCATGTGGGATGCTAGACAGAATTTAAAAGTTATTCTAAATGATGTGCAAACCGATGGAAAAAACCGCACCTAAGCAGAAAGTTCTATTAGCGGGAAGAATTGATTTAAATTTGGCTAAGTTGAACGATCTATGTGCGTCTCAATTAAGTGAAGTGTGGCTTACGATCCTACGAGCACAAGTAAAAATATAAATGCTCTGAGAGCTGTATGTGCAGGTCTATCCTAATCGCCACTCAAGTCGGGCCCCACCCTCACCGGAGAGTGAAACAGGCCACGACACACCACAGAATAAAGTCAGAGGTCTTTCTACACACGCGAGAGTCCAAACGGACACCGCTGTAAAATTACAAAAAATGTAAAAATTGCAGGAATTAAAAACCTAGACTCTACACTCTCTCACGACTCGACTTGATCTTAAATTAATTGCGGTTTTTGCAAGAGTCGGTGAAGTTGCGTCGGTTATTGAAAACCGCTCCACGTATAATGTACCTCGCAAGAAAAATAAGAGAGAAAATTTAAGAGAGTGACTCAAAAATATATGAAAAATAAAGGCTGAAAATAAATTGGAGGAAAATGAAATTTACAATGAAAAATTCGAGGGTCAGACTACCCGAATGCGGAAAACCGAATGAGAAATTTTTAGACAAAAATCTAAGCCGTTTGCCTCCCCGGCAACGGCACCATCTGACATTTCCGAATATGTCTCTTTTAAAAAGTTGTTTTTATCGTGTTGTACGTTGTAGGCGGCAATCGGAAACGATCAAGAAAATACCACAAATAATTTATTCAATTTTTAATATCGTGGTTTTATGTTTATTTTACTTGGGCAAGTCCCAAGGTCGATCACAAGGAGGCAAAGGAACAACCCAGAATCAAGTCTATTAAAGTTCGAGTTCGGTTTTCGAGGCGGTCTTTTTTTGGAATTTTTAATGCAATATGAGATGCAAAATGCAAGTTCGGCCTATTTTAAGGACTAAAATGTAAATTTCAATCACACAATGTCCGAAAAATATGAAACTTGGCCACAATGTAAATTATAATGAAATGTGTGCACTGTAATTTTTTTGGAATTTTTAGATGTAATATGATTTTTTTATGGATTTTTAAATGCAAACAAAATGATTTTTAATATTTTTTTAATAAATATCAAACCTACTTATTTTCAAGGATCAAAATTATCTGAGATCTATCACTAGGTGACGGATCTCAGAAAAATCCTAAACCTCGAAAATGTGGGGTTTAATACCTATTAAAAATTAAATACTAAAATGTGCAAAATGATTTTTACAGGACAAAATATGCATGTAAATGCAAATCTTTTTGGGCACAATGTTAAGAATAATTAACTCTATAATATGTGATTTTTTCGAGAATTTTTAGAGCAACGGTTAATCAACTATGAATTTCAGAACAAGAAATGGGTAAAATATGCAAATCTCTGCAAAAATATTATTGATTAATTAACCGTCCATCACAAAAATACCCACAACATGTCAAAGTGTAGAGAATCAATTAACAAACATCATGTAATTTTTGGATTAAGAAAATAATGTAGAGATGAGGTCCAAAACAAAATGAGAACACAGGGGTACAGATGCAATATAAATAAAATAAGTAAATGTAGTGGGGGGTTTTTTTGTGTAATTACCAATAGCTCGGGGTGACTTCTGCAAATATTCCAAGTGGCACGTGCCAGGCACGTGCCCTTAGAGGCGGGGTATCAGGCGCAAATAAGGGAAACTCCGGGGGTGCTCCTGCAATTTGCCCAATGGATCACGTGCTGTGCACGTGACCCCTGGGGGCGCGGACGTAATGCTGATGTCCCCCCACACGCACGTGCTTCGCACGTGAGGAGTCTCGGGCTTTGAGCCCGGCCTGCGGCTGAAGGTGGTAGTGGCGGAGAGCCGCTCCAGGCAGAGGTGCCGACGGTTGGGCGGAGTCGTCGAGGTGGAGCGGGGTTGCTGGTGGCGTGGGCTGCCCAGGCGGGGAAGACGGTGGTGGTGCCTCGGCGGGTGCGTGCCTGAAGCGCGGAGCTCCGGTGGTGTGGTGGCCGACAAACGGCCGGCGGTCGTCGAGGAAGAAGGGTCGGTGGCGCGGTTGTTGAGCGGCGATGTCTTGACGCGGAGGAGGAGCAGAGCTCCAGGCGGTGGCTGGCGAAGAGGGGTCGGTGGTAATGGAGCGACGACGTCGAGGTGGAGACGGTGGAGGTCGGAGCAGGCGGTGGCGTGATGTCGGTGAAGGTGATGAAACTCGGCGGAGAGAAGAAGAAGAGAGAGAGAGGGGGGAGAGAGATAGAGAGAGAGAGAGTTAACCTGGAGGAGGTCGGGCTCGACGGCGTTGGGTGGCTGGAGCGAGCAGCGGCGCTCGGGGCGGAGCTGCGGCGAGGGGTTGGAGTCCTCGGATCACGCCGGCGACGAGGGGCTCGCGGTTGTCACGACCGGAGGTGATGCTCTGCGATGAAGATCGGCGGATGGCTTCCTTCGAGGATGGCGGAGGTTCTTTTATAGGGTAGAGATATGGCCGGAGAAGGAAAGGAGATCGGGGCGATTTGGGGCTTTCGCGAGATAAGCGGAGAATGAGATACGGCGGCGACGAGATCGGAGGGACGGGGGAATCGTAGAGGGATTCGCGGTGGTGCGAGATTCGCGGGATCTCCGATGATGTGAGGCGGCGACGGAGATCCAAAGAGGAAAGGGGGGGGCAGGAGGAAGATGAGCAGTGGCCGTCCGATCGGGCGAGATCGGACGGCCATGATTGCAACACGTGGTGCAAAAGGGAGGCAGAGGTGGAGGCACGTGCGGAGCACGTGCTTGGGGAGGCACGTGCGACGCACGTGCGGGCTTATTATTAATTTTTTTTATTTTTTTTATTAATAATTTTTTTAAAAAAAAAAAGTTAATAATAATGCCAAAAATGACTGACACGTGGCAGCACCAGGTGCTGCCACGTGTCAGCACCAGAAAATTCGAGACTAAAAGATTTTGTAAATTCAATAAAAAATAGTAAACGGACCTCGGATCAAAAATGTTTTTTCACGAAAGTTGCTCGTCTCGATGAGATCTACAACTTTTATTAAGACATCAAAATCAAATCGATCATTTGCACAAAGTGAATTTTTTGGGGTATCCTATGTACATAGAATACCTTGATTTTTGGGTTTTATAATTTTTTGTCATTTTTAAACAAGATAAAAATCCAGAAAAATATGGAAAAATCAAAGAAATATAAAAGACACTTAATTATAATTTTTTTTGGATTTTTATTAATTAAAAAAATATATACATAAAATAAAGGTCAGAAAACCGCGAAATATACAAAATACAAAAGAGGCCAAAACCCAACTTCACATATGAGCTCCGATTCACTTGAACTTGGTCTTGTTTTGAAGGTAATTGAATGCACATTAGTTCAAAAGTGAGTAGGATTAAATCGGACACTGTATGGAGAAGATATGTGGCTTTTAGTCCGAAAATCCTGAAATTAGGGTTTGGGTTTTTGGTCCACTTATTTGGGTTAGTTATTTTTTTGTATTTTTATTTTATTCTTGTTAGTGATATGGACACAGTGGAAGTGGTTTTGAGTCATTCGGAGTTAGCATGAATGGGTTAAAAATTAGGGAAGTTAGGCTATTTACAGGTCATTTTGCTTGGATTTTTGGCTTCTTATTTTATGCAGATTTTTGTGCTAAAATGCCATTCTTATGGAAACATGCATGAATGCTAATTATGCGAAATAGATGCAAGAATGCTGTGGATTTTTTAGGGATTTGAGCTTAATAAATGAGATTTAGAGTGATGAATACGAGATTCATCATGGGCCTCCCATAGATGCTTGATTAAATCAAGACCGTAAATCTAATCTTCTCATTGTATCTGAATCACATTTAGATCAATGTCCAACACTTGGACCAAGATCAGATCACTTCTTTACCGAGAGGAGTCACTAAAATCCAGACCCGTTTCATCACTCCCTAGGAATGGAAGCGTCATGGGTTATACAACCGTTTATGATCAAATCACCCTCAGGTATTCCCAATACCTGTACATCCTGCATACTGGAAGACTTAGACTAAACCCGAAGTATCGGATCAACTTATACTGTCTACTTCATGGTTTTATCAGTAAGTTTCTCATTCGATCATTGGGAGTCGGTATCGATCATATACTTTCCAAAGCATATATCATACCTAGGTCTTGATCATATACTTTCCAAAAGTATATATCAAACCTACAAATTCAGTCAAGCTTCCAAAGCGAGACGACCATGCGCATGGAATTTGATTCTTTCCAATATCTCATGAGTGAGCTCATGCCTTCCGGTTCAGTAACTGAACCTGTGTGATCCCTTTGAGAGATCGTATTACTCATATGCCCTTATATGCACACCAGCGCGCTGGTATATAGACCTTGATTAGGTCATCAACCTATTGGTCTGCCAAATGCACATACTTAGACATATAGCAACACATCTGTCTCCGGTCAGAGGATGCGTGCCTATATCATGACAGCATACGATATAGGACTTTGGTTATCTCGATCTCGTTAAGTCAACTCTTTGACCTAACTAATCTGATACCTCCGAATCTATATTCCTATGCAGAGGACATGCATCAAGAGGTCGGTCAGATATCAGCCTTCAGAGATAAGGATTGCCATCTCCTACTCAGGCTGGAGATCATCTCTTAAAATCATTTGACGGTGCTCGATGAGTCCTCTATCTAACCCTTTAGATATTCATCCAAGCACCAGCCTCTATGATTTAATAGTTGAATCAACAACTGTATGATTATTAAGATGGCCATGGTACATAACCCTAATTGTACTAAGGGACCTATTATGCAAATTAATTATTCTTCATTTCAGATCATGGAATGATATTTGCAATAACATTTATTGCATAATGGCTCGTCGTGGGCTCGCATTTCCAACAATCTCCCACTAGCCCAAAGAGCCATTAATGGGCTAATCATTTAAACCCGCACTCATGTGACAATCATAGGCTATTTAGAAAATAGCTAGGTAAGTTGATCAGCCACTCTGTTCCCGCGAGATTATGCCAAGTCCTTTTACGGCACTTGCATATCCCTTGTAACAATGCTCGCATCTAATGTGAATGTTGCATCTTATGCAACCAATACTCAATCTAGTTAGTTACAGTGTCCTTGACACTACAGATTAACAATTATCATAACCAGTATTTCCATAACCCTTATAAGAATATCCTTATTCGTGGAGATCTCTATCTCCTAAGGTATCGACAGTTAAGACCTTTTAGATCATTATCTATAAAGTCTTAAGCTTTTGAAGATAAGACTTTGAGATCACTATCTCAAAAATCTTGTCATCTATGAAGATTTTTGTTATTACTGCAATCAAGTGTTTTATCTCCATAGTAGGATTAGCAACACTTTACTGCTCCTACTGCAAGGTAGATATCTGGCTTTTGTACACATCTAGTATACACTCAGCTTCTCGTAACTGATGCACAAGTGCAAGTAGTACTAGCATTCACTTCCTCAACTCTTTGAGGTGCTACCCCTTTAGATAGGTCATTACCATATCTTAAGGGATGGAAGCCTTTCTTGGAATTTCTAAGAATAGAATATGTCCAAGGTGTACAACAAATGTGACAGTCCCATTATCCTCTTCTCTTTGCTTCTGAATAATTTCAGAACTAAGATCTAAGAGGTATCTTTGAAATCATATTTCAAGAAATGGAATAGCCAGTCTATAAAACACTTATAATAATCTTTATATCCTTCCAAATGATTAGGATATTATCTACATTTAGCACGATGAACACAAAGGCACTCCCACTAAGCTTCACATGGCTCATCCAGATTCTATCTGAAATCATAACATTTATAATTTCATCAAATCTTATGATCCAACTTAAAAAAGCTTATTTGAGTCCATAGATGGATTCTTCTGCTTTCACATCTTGATTTCCTCAACCATGAAGTCCTGGGGCTACTTCATGTGAATATCCTCAAAGAGGTATTCGTAGAGGAATGCAATATTGACTTACATCTTGAAGATGCAATAGTCATGTTATGTAGCTAAGGTTAGCAATATTCTGATGGTTTTAAGCATGGTTACCGAAGAGCAAGTCTCATTACAAGCAATGTCTTCTCTTTCGGTGTGTAGCTCATGGCTATGAACCGTGCTTTGAAGGTCTCTACCTTCTCATCAGGTTCCCTTTCTCTTGAAGATCCATTTACATCTTTACAGGTCTTACCCATATAGGTGGATCCTCGAGGGTCCATATACAACACTTGTATATGAAGTCTACATTAGACTTTTATTGCTAACATCCATCTATCCATTCTATGATCTTCAGAAGCTTCATCACATGAAGTTCGATCATTGTCAGATTTCTCTGACATATGGAATCCATCCTCAAACTCATTTGAAGAGGTATTAGTGTTTCATCTTTAATTGTCCTTTTAGTTTCCAATTTCAGGAGCCTCATTATCTTCTCAAGATTAAATGAGTTCCTACACTTCATTTTCATCTTGATTCTCAAGAGTCTCAACCTCTAAGAATCATATTCTCAGAGATGAGATACTTAGAATCTCAAGGTCATAAAGTAGGTATCCAATACCATCCTTTATTTTTCTAATGAAGCAGCACTTTCAAGTGCTAGATTCCAACATACATGGAACCTTATTAAGGATATACATTGTAGTCTCTACTACACATATATACCTGGAAACTAAGGGATAATTATGCTAAAATTTATCGTTGATAAGATCATGTCGCACATGATCCAATTGTATCTCCCTATAACTCTATTGAGTCAAGGTGTGTTAGGAGGATTGAGATAGAAATGATATTCATATCTCAATTCGGTATCCTTCGAATTCATCTAACAGGTACAGGCTACCTAGATTAGATCAAATTCATTTTATCTTCCTTCAAACTTTGGTTCTAAACCAAAATTATGAAATCTTTGAACATTTCAAAGGTTTCTTAGGTGAAGAGAAGAAATCTTATATCATACATAATCATCAATAGATATCACATATCCACAATGTTCACTATGATATAGATGATCCACATACATCAATATGTATGAGATCCTGAATACCTTGGCATCTTACGCCATTCCCAAAGAAGGGTGTATTGGACATTTTTCCTTTTGAATACGATATTCATAAGTATGTAAGTTTTGAAATTTTAGACATTCTAAAGTTTCATTTCTTACTAGTCTGTCAATCAAATCAATAGACAAATGTCCAAGGCTTGATGCTCGATCATTGTCAAATGATCTTCATCCTCCTATTGATCTTGAGGTTTAATTTCAGTATTTAGAAATGTTAACGAATCATTCATTAATTTTCTAATTTAGTGGAGTCCACTAGATTATTAGATTACTATCTGAAATATATCCATCATAGCTCTTTATGATAGTTCTATCTCAGAATTCATGTTTATTTCCAACATTTAGAAACAAACAATGAGTGTATTCTAATGTCTAGGTCATAGAGACATTCTCTAAGACTAAGGATTCTCCCACTGAAATTAACAAGTCTATCAATCCAACAGAGATTGTTGCAACAATTGCATCAATATCCAAGTGGATGACTATAAACCTTAAGATCAAATTTTTCCAGTCTTCTAAAACATATGCAACCCATTGCAAGTGTTGTCAGAAGATTGAGATACAATTATTAGACTCTATCTTATTAAATAAGAAAGTCGATTTCAATGATTTATGTAGATTATTTTGATGCTCTATCCGGGTCCTTCTCTAAGGATTCTAGACAGACTTGATAGTCATACTATCAACACTTCAACTTATTGCAGTTTTGGCATTCATCCAACTCTTTGGATGTCATATGGAAGTCACAGAAGTCCAGTCAACTCTTTGACTTTCCGTCTTTCTTGGGTCCAACCCATGCTTCCACTGCGCTCCCTTTATCTATAAGCAACCATTGCTTAAGACTAAGGATCTCTTATGTTAAATTCAAAAGAATTCAATATAAGAGCATTTCAACATTTATACACGCTTCATTAAATTCATACAATATGAATATTATGAAGCTTCATGAATGACTAGAATATAGATAGTAGAATAATGACACTCATCATCTACATCCATCTAAACTCTTAAAACATAGGTTCAGGTAGGTACTCAAACAATTTGAATACATCATCTCTTTATAGAGCTACCATTCTACATGATGCAGAGAACCATGTCACTCATGATTAAATGTCAAGAGCACATATGTATGCCAGAAAATCTTCATTGATTTTATAAGGATTATATGACAATTATGATCATCGTCAACATGTCACTTCCAAAGTACATTTGATGATACCAAGACTATAGAGACATACAAACCCTAGGGTTGTAGTCCTATCATCTATTTAATTGTCATTCCTCATTATTATGAGGAAACTTGCATATTGCAACCACATACATTATGTGTTCAATTGCAAGTACATTATCTGGATCATGAGTCCAATCCAAGATATTTCACTGGTTACTATTGAGTATATCATTGAGTGGGTTTTAATGAAGGATTATCTGAAATAAGAAATTTGCATAGATGTATGTATTTATATATACATATTTTATTTTGATTTAGGAATTTTTATATCAAAGTTGTCTTGCCATGTCAACATTGAAAGTTCATTCCCTTAATCACTTTCAATGTAAGAGATATACTTACCATTATATCTCAAGCAAGATCTGGGATCTCCTTCCTTATCTTTGTTGCATCCCAATAATATGAGAACCTACAACTCGGATAAAAAGAAGCAGGAACACATTCCGCCTTGCAAGTCCAACTTGCATCTCCCAATTCGGTCTTTGATACCCGGGCCCACCACCCCTAAGGCAATGTTGACCCGTCATTAATTGAACCAACCGTCAACAGGAATACAACTCGCTATGCGCAATCCAATATCGCCCCAATAATATGAGGACCCGATATTGGGGTCACTACGCATACGTCCTTACTCTTTCGAGAAGCGACAAGCCCGATCCAAATGGATCATATGCAGGAGCTGTCACTTCGGACAGGCGTCTCCCACATATAATATCTGGCGACGAAACCCTTCGCCTTGATGGGAGACCATGGATGTCACTTATGTGATCCTCCATATCATATTCAAATTCTAATTAATCACTATGAATCATATTCATTATGATTAATTCTTCCAAGGGAAATAACATCTCTATTCATAATAGAGTTTTTAATTTTAATTGGATTCCAATCAATCTAATCATATTAAATTAATGATCCAATTAATATCCAACAAACATTTTTTTATTATTACTTGAATTATGGTATTATCTCAAATACGTATTATTTCGAATTTTAATAATTAGAAATACATCATGATTTCTTAAGCATTATACTAACCCTACCCACTGTCATGGCCAGTGCCGACGAGAGTGGGACGGACCACATACGTTGCAACCCACAACCCCAATGCTCTCCGACTAGACACCATATCCACCTCGGGAAAGGATAATGCAAAATAAATCACTTTGTATTTGAGATGATCATCGGTTCTTCAACCGAAATTATACCATATAATAATAATCAAAACAATTTTTTGATTAACATGATAATGAGATTTGCTAAACAAATCCCAAGTCCTATTCAAGCAACATGTTTGTTGGAATGTTGATCATGTAGATCATGTAACCAATTAGTGACCTAGATCACATCTAATCAATTATTGGTTAAGACAATGTCATTTAAGGGAATAATTATCATCAAATATTTCACAAAATATTTATGCACAATTATTCTAGGAAATTAAACAATTTAATTTCACCAAATGATTAAATGACAATCATTAATCAAAACATCAAGTTTGATGATTGTGTTTCCAATCAAAACACAAATATTACCCTTCTCGTTGGTATAGCCTCTTCACTTAGGACCTTTAAAGAAGATTAGGATGATAGTACAATTTGCTGATGGATCTATCAAGAGGCTGAAGGGTATCCTCGAAAACTCCATCATTTCGATTCAAGGTACGAGCTACAGTTTTGATTTTTTTCGTATTGCCCATGGAGACCTCCATTGGGGAGCACTCTCCAATCATCGTGGGATGACTATTTCTCGCCTCTGCGAGGGTCATTATTGATTATGGATCAGGAGAGATTCGCTTACATCCTGTTGACGAGAGAGGAGTGTTGATCAATGCACCCACTAACGACCAGAGACCTGCACCTGATGTGACTACACCTATTCTGGTTGACCCCAAGGACCAAGACCTTGATGAGACCATTATAGAATTTTGTTGCTTAATGAAATCCACTGAGACACAAGAATTCCTCTCTAAGGAGGAAGACTTGGAAAGCATGAACCTCAGAGTTCCTTCTTCTGGTACTTGGCGATGCGTTGATGACATTTGCGGGATTTACACGATTGACACCATTGAGCGGAGGATAGATATTTATGAGACTAAAGCCGAATTTGATCTTGTTGCTTTTATCCAGGAATTTGGGCCTTTTGATGAACATGATGACTCGGCTGAGACTGTAGAGGATGAACATGATTCGACTACTTCCACTGATGATTTCGTTCCTTTTGGTTTTGACCTAGATGAGACCTCACAGGATGACACTGGCTACACTTCTTCTGATGATGAGTTCGTACCTTCTCACGATGACATTAGCGAGACACCCAAGGTCGGACCTAGCCTCACTACTTCCAATCACCCATCTGTGCCTCTTCACTCTAGGACCATTGAGGAGCTTCACCGTGTCGACCATAATCGGTTTGCATCATCTGAGGACCCTGATGTCGACCTACACCTTGTCAGATCTATCCCCCAGCAATCCCGCAAGAAGATTTTCTTTCGACCTTCTTGACCCTTTGTACACCCATTTTGTTGCATACTCGCATTAGTTTTCCTTTGTTTATCTCTCGTATTGCTCATCCACCCCATTCTTGTGTATGTCGTGCTTAGGATGTACTTTGTCCTAAGTATAGGGGGTGGATGAGCCGAGTGTTCATTCATCATTCCATTTCATCACTCATGTTGTTGCCTATACTAAGGGCTTATTTTGCCCTAAGTATAGGGGGAGTGGTGTGTACATTCTCTCTTCTATCTTCTTCCATCTTCAGATCTCTTTTCTTCTTTTCTTCTTTTCTTCTTTTCTCCTTTTCCTTTTCTATTTTCTTTTTCAACCAAAAAGATTTCGCCTTTTTTGTCAGTCTTCTATACTTAGGACATATGTTGTCCTAAGTATGGGGGAGTGCACCCTGAGATTTCTTATATTCTTTGATCCTCTATGTTGTCTCCTCTTCTTGTCTATACTTAGGATATCTTACCCTAAGTATAGGGGGAGACAGTCTGAGTACAATCTGTTCATTCCCACCCTTCACCCTCCCTACTTTGTGTATAGTCTGTTATACTTAGAATTATTTGATCCTAGGCATAGGGGGAGCGGTCAATTTCTCATTCGTTCATTCATTTCTTCATTCATTTTTATCCTTTAGACTTTTCTATACTCAGTACGAGTTATGTCTTCTTTTATCTATCTGATCTATGAGGACATAACTCAAGCTAAGTATAGGGGGTCGTATATACTTCGAATATACTTTAGCCATAAGTCGTACTTTCATATTTTTAATAATTAATTATGGCTAATTATACTATTAATTTCATTAAAAACACTTCATAAAAAGGTGAATACTATTCCTCAAATTCTTTCTGTATGTAATGATTAATAAATCAGGTAAAAATATTTTTTGCAAAATGTTTGAAAATTAGTTTGAAAATCTTTTTGAAAAATCTTTTGAAATCTATTTAGAAAATGTTCTGTTAAATATTTTCAACCTTTTTAAAACCATTTTTGTTAATTTTGTTTTCTTTGTGTGAAATAAAAATATTTGAAAATCATTTGCAAATGTTTGGGAAATGGTTGCAAAAATATTTTGAAAAGTCTACATATATTGTTTGAAAAACTTTTGCGAAATGATTTTCAAATGTGTGTACATGTTTGTAAAAGTTCTTCGTAAAAAACATGTTGGACTATATTTCAAAATTGTTTGTAAAACCTTTTTCAAATAAGGTTGAGGAATATATGCATCACACTAAAATTCTTTATATACATATATTTAAAAAATTTAGCACTTACCCTATGTAAATTCCAAAAAACCTAATTCTTGTAAATATAAGATGCATCATCGTGTAAATATTTGTACCTAGTTTGTAGCCAAAATATTTTGGTTTTCAAAATCCCAAACACATTTTCAAAATTAAAATACCAAAAAGATTTGAAAAACCTTTTTGGAAAAAAATATATACAAAAATGCATATGCATCATCTTTTCAAAAATCAATAAAAAGTTCAAAATCTTTGAAAATTTGCATCACAAAAATATTTTCTGCATTGAGCATAGCATTTGCATGGCATTTGCATTTTTCAGATTAAGTTTGATAACTGAACATGTCTAAGTAAAATCTGAATATTGGAGATTGGTTGGACCTCAAATCTACCAAATTAATAGGAACCTTATAGGAGCTGGAATTAAGGTATTTCAGTTCTAGTTGACTTAACTCTTTGAGGGTCACGAGACTTGGTTCAATAGATTCTTGACTGCCTAAGTAGAGTATTTCGGAGCACACGCACGACTCTTGTTGATAATGACCTAACTTGGACACCTGCACCTTTCACTTGGCTCAACTCAATTGGAGTGGTGAGGGGATTGGATTTGTCGGTATGAGACGCACATAAATGGAAACATTTGTCCTCCTCTCAGGAGGGAAGTGCATACCAACTCATCCAGTAATGAGGAATTTTGAAGACAGGAGATTCTGGGTTGCAATAATGCTTCAAAAGAGGGATAGTCTACTGGCTCAAGAGAAAAAAATCCCTATGTAAATGTTGTTGTATATAGTATTTCAAAAAAAGTGAAAAACAAAAACTCCAAAAAAGTGGACAGGCATGTTTAAAAATAAAATGCATGTCGGAGTGTATATGTTTGTATAGTCAATAAGCTAGCTTGAGCTTCAAAGTCAAAACATATGAGCCTGCAGCTGGATGACTTGACTACACTAGTCTTGCATCCTAGGATAGGTAGCTACACTGGCTACCGTTCATTCTTCTCTTCACCCCCTCTTCTTGAGATGGTTGTTACTTGAACTTAGAAGAGAATTCCCCGCTCCTCGAGGAAGGAGTTATTGGATTAAGGAATCATTAGGTTGTCATACTGGAGAAGTCAGTCTCTTTGTCATTTCAATTGGGGGAGCCACCATCACTTACATTGTACAAGTCAGATTCATAATCATAAAGGTTTGTGTATGAGTTGAAGTATTTTGACCAAGTTATTGAGGGGACTTGAGGAGAGTTTTGAGATTCTCAAAGGCTGTTGGGTTTCAAATTCGATTCTCATTAAGGTTCCGCATGCACTAAAATTCCAAAGGTCCGACTTAAGCTCCAAACTTTGATTTTGTGAAGACAAGATTGATAATTAAACTTAATCCATTTTCTTACTTTTTCTTTTCTTTGTTTTTATTTTCTGCACTTATTTCATAAGTGTTTGCTAGGGACTAGCAAAGGCCAGTATCTCGATGAGATCTACAACTTTCACGTAAAAGTCAAAGAGATCTGAGGTCATCTATACATAGATAAAAATTAAATACTAATTAAAACAATATAAAACAATTTTTTTTTATTTTTCTTTTGTTTATTTTTTGTATCTTGAGAGTAACTTTAGAAAGAGACATAATATTAGTAAATGATGATGATAAATGCGAGATTTATCAGTTGTGTTTGTCAAATCTATTTGTTAATGCACTATTGCATTCGTTTAAATTAAAAGCATTTTTTTTTGGAAATTTGGTTTTATTTTTGTTTGTTTCATTTAATTAATCTGAGTTTATATCTTTAAAGTGAATGTTTACTGTAATAAATTATAGAATTGCATGTCCTTGTATTCGACCTTAGACTTCCCATGTTTATAAATTAAAGTCGAATCCTCCTCGCGGAGATATTCGATTCGATTTTGCATGGTTTACCGAGTGCATGTGATACAATGGATACATATTAACATATGCATTTAACTATTCATCACTAATTGGATCCTACGAAAGTCCAATTATCGCATCCACATGTTTAGTCCCACATCAATTGTGAGTGGGATTCAGTCATTATGGTGAGGCTATATAAGAAGACTGACACCCATTGTAATAGTTGAGAGAAAGTTCAATATACAACTCAACCTTAATGGCCTTTACCCATGATTTAATCTCGCTCCTTACGGAGTAATATTTCACATAAAATCTCTAGTGTTCTTCATGTTTTGTCTTGCTTGTTCTTGATTACCACCTCTACTTTATCAATTTTTATATGGTATCAGAGCGAGTTTGATTCTAGATTTTTGTTATTGAAGAATTTATGAGTATTGAAGAATTTATTTTTGTACATAGTTTCAAAATTCATTCTGTACATATGTGCAACTTCTTAAGATTACATCATCATTATCGTCATGTTTGAAAAGTTCTATGGGTTTTGATGAAACCCTAACTTAGTGCATATTTCACACGATTCCAATGAGTTCGAGAGTTGTTAGGATTCCCGAAACCCTACTTCATCTGTTGAAATTTTGATTCTGCAACAATCTTGAGGATCATATCATTAACATTTATATTATGTTCTTGAAATTTGTATTTTATAAGATCTGTTAAAGATTAACTCCAAATTTGCCATCAAGAGGAACCACCAAAAGATTTAGCTCATTGATTACTTTCAGGAGGAACCCCTAATTCCTAACAACAGGCACCTCCTTCGACAATGGCTCCTTGATAAACCCAAAGATAATCATCAGTCGTGTGTTCCACACAAGGCGGGAGCACAGTCGTCGAGGTGGCCGGCGAAAATTGTGGATTCGATCAACAATTAACCCACAATATATATAAAGCAATCAATATAAAAAATGTGGAGTTAAAATTTATTATAACTTTACAACAAAATGTGTATAGGCGTAAGTATGTGCAGAGGTCGAACACAGGGAGCAAACGATAGAAGGATACAAAAATGGTGGTAAAAAAATTGTCTTTTATATCTTATCCATTTTATTGTTTTTGTAGGTTTTAATTTATGTATTTTTATTTTATTTTTGGTCTTATATTTTAATAAAAATATAAATGATATTTGCAATATTATAAAAAATATAAAAGAAAAAATAATAAAAGCATAGGGTTCACTTTTATTTATATACAAGTAATAACATGGGTATTTTGCCAATGTTTTTACATAGACTTATTTTATTTTATGCTTTCTTTTAGGTTTTATTTTGATTTTCATATGTACATTTGTTATAAATAATAATTACAAATTTATAAAAATATGATTTTATAAAAATAATGAATGATGAATAAATTGAATAGTTTAATCGAGTACAATGTACAATGAGGGTCCAAAAACCTAACTTTCACACAGTAACTCCAAAAAATATGAAACTACCTCCATTAAATAGCTTATGAAAAGTTATATACAATTAGAGTGATTTTGATATATTTTGAGTTTTTATTTGAAAGATATGGGTCTATGAAGCTAGGATTTTGGCTTTTTATTTCATGTATAAAATGTACGCTATGTATTATTTTTGTATAAACTCATATTTGTATTCTTATTTACATTATTATCTACAGCTTTCATGTACAAAGTTACTTTATTTTATGAATAAATAATAAAGAATAAAATATGTGTAAAAAATGCTTTATTGGAAAAAAATAAATGGGTTTTTATTGTATTTTTGACCCTTATCCCCCCTTACTTTATTCCTTATCGACCAACTCAATTCTTGACTTGGTCTCGGGGTTTAGGGTCATAAAATATCTTCAATATTTTATTCTTTTTCTTTTTATCTCTTTATTCTATATTTTTGGCATTAAAAACCATATTATTTACACAATAAATGCAATAATGATAAACGCTATTTTTGTAAATTGATGTTATTTACATGCATTAGCTAGGGATTGTAAGGCCAAAATGATAGAATAAAGGTGATGAAATGGAGATTCATCACCCCCCTATACTTGCCTTTGTTAGTCCCTAGCAAACACTTATGCAATAAGTATAAAAAGAATAAAGAAGAAAAGAAAAAGAAAGAATAGATGGAATTGATTTTGATTGTTAAACTTGCCTTCACAAAATCAAAGTTTGGAGCCCAGGTTAGACCTTGATGTGAGAATGTGAGTTGAACCTGGTCGGGAATCAAATTTAAAACACAACAGCCTTCGAGAGTCACAGAAATCGGTTCAAACCACCTCAATAGCCAGGTAAGAACCAGCCTACATCATACGCAAATCCTTATGACTATAAAGTTGACTTGTACATTGTAAGTGATAGTGGCTCTCCACAATTGAAATGACAAAAAAGGACCGACTTCTCCATAATGACAACCCAATGATTCCCCAATCCAACACTCTATCCTCGAGGAGCGGGGTATTCCCTTCTAAGTTCAAATGGCATCCAACTCAAGAGAGAAGGTGAAGAAAAGAATGGAACAGCTACCTATCATGGGATGCATGACCGGTGTAGTCAAGTCATCCAGTCGCAGGCTCACATGGTACAACAATGATGCTCAAGATTGCTTATTGACTATACAACATATATACATACTCCGACAGGCATTATTTTCAATCAGGCCTGCCCCTTTTTTGGAGTTTTTTATCTCTTTTTTTTGAAATACTATTTACAACAGCATTTACATAAGGAGTTTTTCCTCTTGAGCCAGAAGACTATCCCTCTTTTGAAGCATTATTACAACCCATACTCTCCTGTCATTAGACTTCATGGCAATTAGACCAAGTTGGGGTGCACCTCCCTCCCTAGACGAGGACAAATGTTTCCACGCGTGTGCATCTCAGACCGGCAAATCCAATCCTCTCACCACTCCAACTGAGTTGAGCCACGTGAAAGGTGCAAGTGTCCAAGTTAGGTCACGAACTACAAGAGTCATGCGTGCGTCTTGAAAAGTTTTGGTTAGTCGGTTGAGGTGACTTGAACCCAACCCTGAGTCTCAAAGAATTAAGTCCCAATAGACCTGAAGTACCTTAAACCTATTCCCATAAGGTTCAGTCTAGTTAGGTCCAACAAAGCTCTAATCTTTGACTTTATGTGACTAGTTCAATTATTCAAACTCAATCCAGAAAGAATGTGAATGCTATGCAAATGCCGTGTACAAATGATGCAAAGAATGATGCGAATTTTTCAAAAAGAATTTGAAAACAAAAAGAATTTTTGCACACAAAAATATAAAATATGCACAACTATTTACACGAGCGTGCTTTTATTTACAAGAGTTAAGAAATAAAGAATCTACAGGTTTTATTTATAGGTATATATACAATTGGTAAAGAATTTTTAATTATATATATTATTATTATTCAATGGTGCATTTATTCCTCAAATTTATTTGAAAACAATTTTGAAAACTATAGTACATAATAGTTTTTGCAAATATTTACAAACAATTGGTAAAAAATAAAGAAATAAAGAATCTACAGGTTTTATTTATAGGTATATATACAATTGGTAAAAAAATTTTATTTATATATATTATTATTATTCAATGGTGCATTCATTCCCCATATTTGAAAACAATTTTGAAAGCTATAGTACATAATAGTTTTTGCAAATATTTACAAACATTTGAAAGCCATTTTGCCAAGATTTTTCAAACAGTATAGATTTTCAAAATAAATTTACAACCATTTTCAAAACCGTTTGCAAATAGGTTTTCTAATCCGTTTATTTCACGTACAGAATTTTTACAAATCAAAATATTTTTACAAAGGTTGGAAACATTTTACAAAAAGTTTTCCAAATGGGCCAAACCATTTTTTAAATCATTTTGCAAAAGTATTTTTAACATGATTTATTAATCAGTATATACAAGAAGAATTTGAGGAATAAAAGTGTCATTAAATTGGGTTTTAATGAATTATATATGTATATATAGTATTTTTTATCCATATTTATTATTAATTATATGAAAGTACGGGTTATGGTTAAAGTATGTATAGATTATATACGACCCCCTATACTTAGCATGAGTTGTGTCCTCATAGATCGAAAAGGAAAAGAGAAGACATAACTCGTACTGAGTATAGAAAAGCCTATACTACAACGACTGAATAAGAAATGAAAAAATGAAGAGATAAATGAATGCGAAGTTGACCTTCCCCCTATACTTAGGATCAAATAATCCTAAGTATAACAGACTGTTCACAATACAGGGAGAGTCAAGGGTGGGAATACACAGATCACAGTTCGGGTGGTCTCCCCGTATACTTAGGGTGAGATATCCCTGAGTATAGTATAGCAAATCAACAAGAGAGGAAACAGTGGAGAGGTCAAAGAATGAATGAGTCTTGTTGTGCATACCCCCTATGCTTAGTACAAAGTACGTCCTAAGTACAAAAAACTGACAAAAAGGGGAGACACCTTTACTGTAGAGAAAGAAATATGAAAAGGAAAAGAAGAAAAGAAGAAAAGATAGAGATATACAGATAGATGAAAAGATCATGGAGAATGTACGCATCACTCCCCATATCTTAGGGTAAAGGATCCCTAAGTATAAGCAACGTCACGAGCGATGAAACGGACATAGAAAGAAAAACACGGGGTGTACCCCCTAAAATTAGGACAAGGTATGTCCTAAGTATTAACACGCAGATATGGTGAAAGATCTGGGGTACACTTGACATACGGGAGAAAAAAGGAAACACAAAGCACATATATACAACAAGTATAGACCGGTGAAGTACAGGATGATATCTGACACGTGAAGACCATACTCTCATCATCGTCTCCTTCTGAGATCGAGGATGCAGTCATATGACAAAAGACACCCGGGTATACAATCAAGTGGGTGTCAGCTACCGGGGAAAATAGATCGAAAACTAAACCATGATCTGGTAGCAAACGCAGAACATCGACTCATAAGGAAAGGAATGGTAGATCGTAGATGATACTGTAAGACATGGAGGAAGAGTGAGCAGTGCAAAATCCTCCAAGTCAATCATGGTCTCAGAAAGGTATAAAAAATGAAGAGTGGGGAACTCTCAATGCAGAGTGATATCTTGTGGTCATAAGGTCGGGAAGTCACAAGAATACACCGAACACCACAAGACATGGCTCAACCTTGTGAGGGTTCTCAAGGTGAGCAGACTCAGATGAGTCAATGATCTCAAAATAGTCAGAAGACTCGGCTCCGTGCCCCAATAAATAGGAGACACAACCAGAGAGGAGACAAAGTACACAAATCAGAAGACTCGGCTTCGTGCTCCCCCGGGTAGGAGACACTAGAAGTGAAACTGAGTACCTACAAGGTGATGTATCCTCCTGCAGATATCCCTCGGGGAGCAGTATATACTAGTCAATGAATAATCAGATAGAACTCACCCTTGCCAGGGTCGTCAAAGTGAGCGGACTCAAAGGATTCTAGTCAGATAGGTCCCAAGATCTAACAGATCAGATACAACAAAGCAATGGGGACCAGAAATACATAACAGACGACTCGATTCCGTGCTCCACTAGATAGGAGGCATAGTCATCAAGGGGAATCGAGCACAAAGAATATGTTGCATTCTCCCATAGATAGTCCTCAGGGAGTGATGCAAGCTAAATAGAGAATAGCCAGAAAAGATCCCGTCCCTGTGAGGGTCATCAAGGAAAGGAGACTGAAAGGAGTCTAAAAGATCAGTCTTGATAGATGACAGAATGGCTACACAGCAGAAGAGATCGAAGGATCCAAAAAAATGTCATAGTCTCTCGTAGATAACCCTTGGAGAGCACCATGAACTAGGCATGGAATAATAGGAAACGCGGGACTCATTCTTGCGAGGACCGTCAAGGAGAGAAGACTTAAAAGGAGTCCATGAAATTAGCCTCATGCACTGACATAACATGCACACAATCAAATAAAGAGGCCAAACAGTCAATGCAGATGACTTGGTTCCATACACTAACAGGATGGCATCATAAGTAGTGAGGGAACCGAGCGTAGAGAATGAGTTGCATCCTTCCGCAGATAAACCTCAAGGAGCAGTGCAAACTAAGTCAATCAAATCATGGGAATGCTGGCATCACATCTCAGGTCCTCAAAATCAAGTAATCAAACCTCAGGAGGGTATAAGATCATGTGAGGGATAACAAATAATCAGATCAACCACAATGTGGTCCCTCAAGTCAGTCAAATCAGCTGAGATGGCACAAAATATAAGCAAAAATACCTCGAAGTGCCACCGATGGATGGACAGGTCAAGAGATCGAGGATGGAAGAGTCATGGAGATGAGCTAGATCATGTGGGGTTCCGCAAACCATCGCTCTAAAGTACATATCAAGATAGTCAGTCAAACCTCTAAATCAATATGGAAGGAACCTCAAAATAGATAGATCAGTCATAGCTCATGAAACCATCATAAAGTCATCACAATACGTCACATCCTCTATCCTGTGTGCATGACCAGAAATCCTCAAATAAGCATCATTCCTAATAATCGTGCAATCATCAAAGTCCTCAAGAAGCTCTATGCACATATCAGAAATCAAATCAACCAAAAGTAGCATATCAATCTCAGCATCCCCAAAAGGGGCCCTACTTACTCAAATAATCAATGTAAGTCATAAACCTCGATGTGGGCCTCATCGATTAGCACATTAATCATGGGTAGGAGAAGGGATGATACGGGGGGACGAGGAGGGTGGGCGAGGTGAAGGTGGACACAAACAAAATTGTGGTTCAAGGAGAGTGTCTCCTTAACCCGAACTAGGTAGGGGTGATATGGGCAAAGAGAATAGCCGTAAAATCCAGCTAAAATGGCGAAGGGCAAGACCCAATATCAGGACTCGGATGCAAATGGGGAAATGTATATATAAGAGAGGTAGAGAGAGAGACTCAATGATTAAAAATGATGACTCACACAGATGGGACTGAAAACTTGAAGGAAGATGAAAATGCAGACGAACTCAAAGCACAATCAATGTACAAAGCAAACCCCCAATTCACCTATTCAACACAATGAAGACCGAGATGTAGTCTTTTTATCTTTTCATTGTTATAGTAAGGTGATCATCAAAAAGTTGTACATACTGAAGATAGGCTTGGGATTTGAGCACTAATCCTTAGCGTGTAAGTAGGAATAAAATGCACAAACAAGGAGGGGGTTGCTCTCCCCAAAGCAATGAATCCATTACATTTTTATTTTTAAGTCCGATAGAGTTAGCAGTCCCAATTTTATTTAGGATGTCACTTTTTTTTATTATTTTTCAATGCATGTGCCTGACGATGTTTTCTATTCCATTTAGCATCTTAGATGAGCAAAATCAGAGGAAGAAGGTCGGAAAAGCTGTGCAAGTCGGGAATCGATGATGCATGCAAAGTCAAAAGACTTACAGTGCTTCCCAGCTCTTTCCATGCGGATGCAAAACATAATTGAAAACTATGGTATATGAGATGCAATCCGATGAAATCACCATAGGATAGTAACTGCTATCATCATGAAACACAATATGCTAATTATTTTGAAACAAACCTTAAGGCCCGGTCTTGGAGACATCTCGGTGCCCACCACAACGGGTCCTGCTAACGCTGTATGATGTCTCTCACGGTACACAGGTTCAAATCTAAATAACTAATTTTTATTATTTGACTGAGTTCATAAGTGAATCTATAGGTACATGCAAATATATTAGGAACTTTGGACCTTAATCTGTCGAGCAAGAAATTCCTAGGTTAGGGCTCATTCACACAAAAACATAGAAATAAAATAGAAATAAAGGCGAAAAAGTGTCAAAACCGTCGAGGCCCCTGAGGGAACAATCCCTCGGGTAGTGGACCTCGGGAAGTCGAAGTGTGGGTGAAAATCCTGAATTATTACAATTATGACGTTCACTCTCTCATATAAATTACATAATAATGCCCAATAAATAAAGGAAGGAGTCTGTCTTCAAAAATTTCCTTGTTTGCCCTTGCTACTCTCTCCTACCAACGCAGTCTGAAGGCTGGCTCCACCTTGCTCGGGTGCACCGGTCCTCCTACGAGATCCTCCCTCATGCAACGATCCCTCACAACAAAGTCAAACAAGAAAAGTGGTCAGAATAGTCACAGTTAGTATCAAATGAAAAATAATAAATAAATGCAAGAAATAAAAAAACGAACAAGGGATAATGGACAAAATGAAATAATCTCCAACTATGCAGTGTTGCTCTCCGGCAACGGTGCCATTTGATAAACCCAAAGATAATCATCATTCGTGCGTTCCACACAAGGGGGGAGCACGGTCGTTGAGGTGACCGATGAAAATCCTGGATTCAATCAATAATTAACCCACAATATATATATAAAGCAATCAATATCAAAAATGTAGAGTTAAAATTTATTATAAACTCTACAATAAAATGTGTATAGACGAAGTATGTTTAGAGGTAGAACACATGGAGCAAACGGTAGAAGGAGGCAAAAAATGATGCAAAAAAGTTTTGTCTTTTATCTCTTGTCTATTTTATTATTTTTGTGGGTTTTAATTTATATATTTTTAATTTTATTTTTTGTTTTATATTTTTAATAAAATATAAATAATATTTACAATATAAAAAATAAAAGAGTAAGGAATAAAATAACAGGGTTCGTTTTTATTTATCTACAAGTAATAACATAGGTATTTTGCCTATGTTTTTACATAGACTTATTTTATTTTATGTTTCTTTTTGGTTTTATTTATATTTTAATATGTACATATGTTATAAATAATAATTAAAAAATTATAAAAAAATATGATTTTATAAAAATAATGAAGGATGAATAAATTGAATATTTTAATCGGGTACAATGTACATTGAAAGTCCAAAACCTAACTTTCACACAGTAACTCCAAAAAATATGAAACCGGCTCCATTGAATAGCTTATGAGAAGTTATATATAATTAGAGTATTTTGATATATTTTGAGTTTTTATTTGAGAGATATGGGTCTGTGAAGTTGGGATTTTGGCTTTTTATTTCGTGTATAAAATGTACACGGTGTATTATTTTTGTACAAACTTAATTTTATTTTATTATCTAAAACTTTCATGTATAAAGTTTCTTTATTTGATGAATAAATAATAAAGAAAAAAATAGGTGTCAGAAATGCTTTATTGGGAAATAAAATAAATAGATTTTTATTGTATTTTTGGCCCATATCTCCCCATACTTTATTCCTTGTCAACCAACTCAATTCTTGACTTGCTTTGGGGTTAGGGCCATAAAATATAACCAATATTTTATTCTTTTTCTTTTCTTTTCTTTATTCTTTAATTTGGTATTAAAAATCACATTATTTACACAATAAATGCAATAAATGTTGAATGATATTTTGTACAAATTGATGCTATTTACATGCATTAGATAGGGATTTTAAGGCTAAAATGATAGAATAAAGGCGACGAAATGGAGATTCATCACTCCTGCACACACCTCCATCTCCATATTCAACGCAAGGATCGATAACTCCGTGCTTGAAGAAGAAGGGCTCTAGCCACGGTGCACCTCCCTCGATTCCAGACCACAAAACATCTTCTCCCCTCGTGCGAGGGCACTCGCACCACCTTCAGTATTGCCTCCCTTGCATAACATTCTCTAGGAAGCATCGTGCGCATCGTACAATGCCTACACCTCTAGTGGGATCCCTTCTCGATGGTGAAACCAACCCACTAACTCTAGCGAAGATGAAGCTCTAACTTCCATGGAGACTATATTTCCCCATCTGACAACGATTGCGCGAGGAGAGTGATCAAGAGGTTGAACATGCGCCAATATTGCGTTCTCTCGTGGAGAACCCAATATATCGATGAAAGAAGGAAGAGGGGGCATTCATTGGGCCTAAATAGGGCCTACGCCTAAAGTTTATTTCTATTGAAATTTTTGTAAAGGATGAAAAGGGTCGAATTTTGATGGTAAATACAAAAGAGTGGGGGGGAGGGCCCAGTTGGGTAGTTGTGCAAGGGAGAAGAAGAAAAAAGGGGGCGACGTGTTTGGGCCCAAAGTCACTCCATAGTGATTAGAAAAATCTAAATTTAAAAAAGGCTATATTGAAAAAAGAAGCCATAGGAAAAAATGATATCAAAGAAAGGAGAAGAGAAAAGCTGATTGAAAAAAAGAAGCGACATATTTAAAAATAAAGTTTGTGATTGTCGTTCTCCTTGAATCTATTCTTCTCCCAACTTGGTCAATGTCATCGACAAGTATGGGATAAAAGAGGAGTACTATGTAAAGTGTTCAATTTTGGACTCTACCATTGAGGCGTTCCATGTTTGAGTATCAACTTCTTTGAGTTCTCCAGAGAGTGATTCAGATTCAAACTCCCTTCTCCGGTGATCATGGACCCCATTTCAAGATCCTTTCAAGATTTTTATGAGAGAGAACCTACTTCAAAGTCCATATGAGAGAGACCCATCTTCATAGGTCTACTTATGTATATTCCAACCATGTTCTTTATTTGACCCTTTAGAGAGACAGAGTAGTCTTCATTGAAGGAGACAATTGCATCTAGAGTTCTCCATTGAGGAGCCTCATTTTAGTTTCAGTGACCACGTAATACATAGAACACATTCTCCTATGAGGAGAATTATTCCAGTTCCGGTGATTTTGACAGATGTATTACACAACATACATTCTTGACGATGAGACTTGGATCATACTCCATCAGTTCCTCTTCGTTAGCATAACATGATAAGCAACATCCTCAGCATGCAACCGGTAGAGTATGTATTGAGTTGATATTATCCGTAGCGTCTCTGTGTTGTGTGAGTGAGCAACTTCTTTCTTTGTGTCCAAGCTGAGCATTGCATGCTCCAGCTTGACGGGGATTGTTAGAGTATGCATTCACATATGGGTAATTAGATCCCTCTAGAGTCTACGTATCACATCCATAGGTTCAATTCCACATCATCTGTGAGTGAGACTCGGCACATCATCTGTGAGTGAGACTCGGTCATTCAGGAGGGAGGTTATATAAGACGCTCCCCTCCACACCAATTGCAACAATTGATAGAACGTTCCATATACAAATCAACATTAATAGTATTCTCTCGTGATTTCATCCCGTTCCTTGTAGAGTAAGGTCTCACGTAAAACCTTCAATGTTCTTCATGTTTTATCTTGCTTGTTCTTTATTACCGCTTCAACTCATTTTCTACATCTTTTAATTTGAGATAGATAGTGGTGCAATATTATATATCAGGTTCTCATTTCTCGACTGGAGAACACTAAATTTACGAGATGAATTAATTTTGTAACCCCTTCCTTAAATGGAGTTGAAAATTAGAAAGAAAAATTGATTTCATTTCCATTATCATTGAATTATTGGGAACCAAATATGACAAAAAAACGCCTTAATAACAAAAAAAGGTTTGTGGAAATGAATTAACTCCCGCCACTCAAAAAGGCAAAAACGCGCAATGCATGCAAACGGAAACGGCCCCCAAACAAACTAAATACCTGCGTTAGGCGTTCATCTCCCAGCAGTCATTCCAACCTCGCACGCCGAAGAGGTTCGCACGTCAGGCCATAGTCCTGCCATCCACGCGGGTCCCGCCTTAAGTCCTACGTGGCAGCCCCGACGCGTTTGAAATCAAGGGGAAGAAGAGCAAAACTCCCCTCTCCCAAGACAGGAAAATAAACTAGAGAGAGAGAGAGAGAAAGGGGAGCTTTCTTTCCAGCGACAACGTCTTCTTCACCCTCTCTCTCTAACACGAGACATTAAGACAGAGAACAGAAGAACTCCCGCAACCTTCAGTCGCCTCATCTCCCCCTACCGCTCCCCCCCTCTCTCCAAGGTCTTCGTCATGTTCTCTCTCTAGAAAAATTAAGAAATGGGCGTAGGAAAATCAGGAATCCGATAATAAATCGCTGATTAAAATAAGGGGGAGGGGAGGGAGAAAGTTGGACCCTGTCTCCTCCCAATCCATCCGATTTCCCTCGCGATCGATCTGACAGAGGCTCGTGTCTCGTCTCGGCCTCGGTTGATCTCCTTCAGATCTAGGGTTTGAGTGGATGGTGGACGGGGGAAGGGCATGACGGCGGCGGTGGCATCATGTTCCAGTCGTCTCGGAAAACGATGAAATGGGCGACGCTGCTTAAGGACATCAAGGAGAAGGTTGGCCTCGCGCCCAATCCCCCGCCTGTCGAGCCGCCCTCGTCTGCCTCCTTGCTTGCCGTCGCGCCGTCGTCGTCGACCCTGCAGCGGACCTCCTCCGCTGAGGAGTATGCTGCTGCTGGTGTGGGAGGGCCTGCATCGCCGGCGAGGGGCGAGCGTGGACCGGTGTCTGCGGAAAGGTCAGCCGTCTGACTTCTCCCTTGTATTGGATTTTTGTTCTGGATGGCGTTTGGGAATTTGTGGGTTTTTCATTCCGAATTATGGGCTGTCAGGAAGTGTGGACCTTGGTGATGTTCGAGGTATGCGTGGTGTTGATCCAAAGAATGCAATGCTCGGTTGAGCCTTCTGTGATTGGGATTTCGGTTGCTTTTTTGTTAGTAGGACCGGCTAGAGGAATTGGTGTTTGTCAATTGCGTCAAATTTTCATTGTCTGGAGGCGTTCTGTAATGTTGGGAAATTATTATGAGTTGGCTGTTGGCGAATGTTTCCTACAAAGACCTGTCCTTTGGCTGTCTCTTTCTCTTTTCTAGACTGTGCAAATACTCTGAACGAATACTTAATAATATTTGCATTCTTCCACGTCTCTCATTACTGTGTAGTATAATGATGACAAGAGATCTCATATCGCGTCTTCAACTCATCGTTTGAAGTGGTATCGTAGTTTACGCTACTTGCCCTACTGTCCAAAAGAAGTATGTTGGATGTTCAATGGCACATATCAGTTAAAACGAGGCTATTGTTTCATGTGTGCAATAGATGTCAAAACTATAGGCTGCTGATATTGGAAAAAAACAATTTTAAAGAAGAGGAGACTAGATATGCTACCAATTGGATAAATGTATATATATCCAACTTTCCCTAGCATCAGCTCGCATGCTGGTCGTGGTGGGGATCCTCAAGGCAGAAAGGGCAGAGGGCATGCACGATCCTTATTTATCTTCTGTTTTTAATGTTGATATTTTAGCATCTCCTTCCTCATCTTCAATGTAATAACTTTTGCAATATACCACCATGTCAGTCATTTTGACCACATAGGTGTGCTGTGGATGCTGCTTTTCCAGGATGCCACCTTGATGTTTAGAACCTATTGAGTATGCCCTTGATTTTTCATCATTTTGATCCTTTTTTTCTGTGTCTAAAATGACAAGGTGTCGCGGATGTGGTGGGGATCCTCGAGGGAGGAGGGGTTGAGGGCTTGCATCATCCTCCCTTATCTTCTGTTTTATTGTGGATATTTTAGCATCTTGTTTCTTGTCACCAATGCCATAAATATTGCAAAAATACCGCCATGTCATGTTGTGTTGACGTTATCGATGTGTCGTGGATGTTGCTTTTGTAGGATGCCACCTTGATGTTGATAGCTTATTGAGCACATCCTTGATTTGTCATTATTTTCATCCATTTTTCTGTGCTAAAATGACAATATCTCGCTAACATGAATGAACTGTCACCACCATGGGTGGGCATGTTGATGTCAGGTTAATGTTTGTACTTAAGTTATCCACATATCACTTGATTGATCCTAATATAAAAAGTAACAAGTACCTCTTTTATCATTCTTTACCTGATATTCCACATTATCAAATCACAATATTTTCCATGTCCAAAACTCTTATAAATCTACTATCTACACAGCTCCTACTTGGATGTTAGTAAGTATGACTAATTTTAATTTTTTCGAAAGTAAATAATGGATTTTTAATATTCAATCGAACTTCACAAGTAATGTATGGTGTAACAATTTAAAAGTGACTGTAGCATCGTATATTGCGAAAAGATGGTTCTTTACCTTTCTTTATACATAGAGGGGAGTAATTATAGACTTGTCTTAACTTTTAAGAAAAGAACCATCGAATTTGAGATAAACTAACATGGCTATTTTCTAAAACTAGTATATACTTTTATATTCTTATTTTCTCCAAAATCCCTACAAGTTGGAGCATAAGGATCATCTCTCCTCAACTAGGAACAAATGAAAGTTAATTTGACATTATAAACATAGATATGCATAGTGGTATGCAACGAAAACTTCTCATCATGCTTGTCATCACAGACTATTTACACCATGGCATGATATTCATATTCTACTCCAGAGTGGAGGACAACATTCTTCTTTGTGGTCTTGTACATCACTTATCCCCCTCAAAGGGAAGTGCAATATCCAATAGTAGACTTTATGTCCTCATGCGTACCCACATAGCTAGCATCGGAACACATGGGTTTAAATTCCCATGCTTCATAATGGATTGATGGGAAAAGATGATTTGGCAAGCTTCATACACATGTACCTTTTTAGGCTTCCTTTTAATCTGGATAAGTCTTCCTATAAGGAAGGCAATATTTGGATTGAGACCCATACATGTGCTTCCGTAAAATTTTATTGAGATGCTAAATCCTAAATTTACAGTTTAGTACTCTTAATATTACGTTTCACAATTGAGTACCGTAATTGGGAATTGAGGCATAGATGCGACCTTTTTTGTAATCTACAGCTCGATTGGATACATCCTAATGCAGCAAGCCTAACAAAGACTTGCATCTTTCCCCATATTTCAAAGTAGACATTTACTTTTCTTCTATAGAAGGAGAGGATGACATGTGATGTCGTCCAAGGATGATGGTGGCCTTGGGATGTTGAGCTTGAAGGAGATGAACATGGTCTTGCTGACAAGTGTGTCTCACATTTAGGGTAAGGCCACAAACTTGCAGAGTATCAATGGAATTTTGACGGATCTGCTGATGCAAGGGGAATGGTGCATACTCCTTCCAACTTCTGGAGGGGTATCTATATACTTATGCTTGCGGTTTCTTATCTTTTAGACCAGACCCGAGGATGGGAGGTACTTTCTCTTTTGGGTTGATGATTGGACTAAGATGATATGCTTTATGACCATTTGCTATGCCTCTTCACTAGGCGACATATAGTGAGATGCCTATTGTTGAGGCTTAGGATGGTTGTGGATGATGCCATCAATTTTGCATGGGCTGGGCAAACCAGAGGGTGGTTGGAGTTGCTGAAGCTCCTTTCCCTAGAGGGGTGAGGAGATGTTGGGCTCTATAATTGGACTTGGATGGGCTGTTGCTATTCAGTTCAAGACGTTTACATATCATTTTATGTGATTACGATATTTGATCATGTATTGCCTCATTGTAGCTCGACCATCTCTCTAGCTTTGTTTCTTGAAGAAGGGGTACGTCAACTCCTTGTTCTCTCAAGCCGTTGGCTATGATCACCCCCTTTTTTGGGTCACAAAGCCCCTTATATTCTAGGAAAAAAATCTTCATTTATCTATAATTTTAGGACTCTATCAAGGAATGCATCTACTAATGCCGCCATTGGTTTTATCACTTTTGATCACTTCAGGGACATGGAAACCCTTCGAAAGCTACATGTGCCTCACCTTCACAATCCACCACCCCCTTTCCAGTAATATACAATGAATCCTGCTACAACAACTCATCACTTCCTAGCACTGTATTTGAGTGCCACTAACCTGAGCCATTGACCAATTTCCAAGGTATGAACTTTACGCACATTCGCCTTCTTTTATTATTAAAGTGTGATTGTTCCTTTATATTTGTCCCCCTTGGAAGTGACAAAAGGTATCAAAAGTGTGTCTTTCAGAGGAAAACGGTTGTACCCCACCATTATCTAACACTATACATTCCTTGGGATGATCGGTGCAATGCAAAGATGAATCAACTTCCACCAAACATAATTCGAAAGTAGTGGTACTCCTCGATTCAAGATGATTGACTTTTGATATTTTACACTTGAAACTTGAATGACTAGAAGTGATGTGATGGTGTTGCAATTATACTGGTTCGAGCTTAACAAATTTACTTGTGGGTATGAAAAGATGCTTTCAAAAGGGGATTGCTTTAAGTCCTAGATTGTGCCTCATCACACGCATTTCATTTAGAGCTCGCATTCTCACCATCCAGATCATTCTCTTCCACAAAACACAAAATATCATTCTGCATCAAATGTGGTCCTTCAGCTTTCCGAGGCAGTGCTTGGCCTTTTGATGTCTCCATCTCTCTAGTTGATGCCATCTTCAATTGCTACTAGCTTAAGCCTCTATGCAACATCCTATGAGGGATCCATCTCTATCATTGTCGTCGTTGCATTGGAGGATTCATCTCGAGAATCTCTGACTTTGATGGTGAAAGAAGTTCGTCCAACTCTGAGGGAAAACCCAAATGGGGATAGAGACCGGGTCTCTTGGTCATGAGGACCTTAACTTCAGGCAGATCTTTGGAAGAGAGCCACTTGACCTATATTTTAAAAGCTTCTTTGCTTGGGTCACCACATTGCAGTTTGTGTATTAATCTCGACATCTGACTGACACCCTTTGTAGCTCCATCATCATCATCATCATCATCTATTTTTTTTAGTCCTGCACCCCATCTCGAAAACCCAGACAACGTCATGTGATACCATGATCCCTATGGGGCCCTATGTTGTCGCGAAGCAAAGACGCTGCCTTCTCTTGCATCCAAGCATGGACTGCCATTGAATTTTGATCCATCAAGATTAGGCCTCTAGCAAAGAAGAAATTTAGATGACTTTTGTTGCGCCAAGGAAGGGCAACACTCCTTTTTTCACCAAATATGCGTGCATGTTTGTTATGGGGATACGCCATAGAGGTCCACCAACCATTGCCGATGTCTTTGAGTGTCCACCACATACGTGAGCTTGACATGCCTTCCCAATCTTCTTCGTCCAAAGTCTGCACGTCTTGTATGAAGTTCGTAGTGTCCAAGCATTTTATAGCAAAGGCATAAAAATTCCTAAGCATAAGCTTTAGAAGCATCCCTCCATCCCACCTTGGTAGCATATTCCTCAAAATGCTTGCTTGCCCTCGTCTCTGGTGGGAGAGGATGTAGTAAACCTCACCTCTCCCTCTGTACGATGACACCTGTGATGGACATGTCTCCATTTGGCCCTTTCCTTGTCCCCACTGCACTTCTTGCCGTTCATCATAATGGCCTGTAGATGATATCAATAGTTTACTCCATACAAAAGACATGGGAGGTGTCCACATCTCTGTCTTTGGTCCTCTCATGGAAAGCTGAATAATTGGCTATAAAAAATATTGCGCGATTACCACGTCTCAACTGTATTGGGAGATGCACCTCTAGAAGATTGCCTTGTTTGTTGCTATAATCGACCTATGCAACATCACCTCAGCAATACCTTGAGTTATAGCTACGCAATCTGACTGGGTACTAATCATTGCAAGAAGACTGTCTCATGAAGAGACAAGTTTTTCAAGCCAAGGAGAATTGAGGCAACCGACACTATCTTATTGTGTTTGAAACATGTTTCATTTTTATTTCCTTGTTGTGATTTTTAATTATTGTAGAATCCAAAGATCACAAGATTTTGACACGTCTTTTGACTTAGATTTGTCTTTTAGATGAATGATTGCTTCTTTTGATGGGTTAATAACCTATATAAAGCAACTATTCCTACATAATGACAATGAGTGGAATGTAAGATACTATCAGGACTTTAACTATTAGGACTTTTTTTTGCTGAGATGTCTAAACACATAAGGTTTGATGTGTAATACCAATCTCTCTAAGAAAAGAAGATAAAGATGCATGACGAAACTAAAGAACATTATCAGATCTCATAGTTTTTACAATAGAAGAAAATTGATTTTTACTGAAAATAAAGGCTTGATTATACCCCAAATTCAAATTATTATTCAAAAGAAAACCCAATTGGATTGGGGTCTGAAGGAGGATGGCGGCTCTGGTTGATTAGGAGGTGGTGTCCAGCTATAAGGAGAATGGTAGCTTGGGGGTTCGAAGATTGGAGGAGATGAATAAAGCACAACTAAGCAAGAGGATTGCTCGTATATGTGGGGAATGTGACAACATGGTGTGCTCTTCACTTAGGAGAATCTATGCCATGGGATGCTCTTTGCCAAACCGAGGGGGCTTTGGTTCGACCCCTTCTCTCTTTTAAAGGGGCATATGTGGAGTGGTACATGATATTAGACCCTTCTTACAACCAATTATGGGTGATGGCAGGGGTTTCAGATTTTAGAGCGACGACTGGAGTGAGCATGGGTGATGCGGATTGAAAACGTTGTATACGAAAAATAATGATTTTTTTGGGTGGATTTTTGGTAGAAGAAAGAGAGGGGTTGAGAAGAGAAAATAGAGGGGTTGAGAAGAGAACTCGCCGGGAATACGAGAGGTTGAAGGAGGAGAACCGCGAAGATCGCGTGGAGAGAGAAGAGGAAGGAGAGAGAGATAAAAATCTCAATTTTGATTATCACTTGACTGAATAAAAACAATGGACTACCATCTCTTTATATAGGAGAGATGGGGTTACAAAAATAGAAAATAATTTTAAATTGGACAACTAACTTATCCTAATTTGACTCTGACAAAATTTAAAATTCAAATTGACCTCTAATTACCCTAATTGGACTCTAATTAATTAATTGACCAAATTAAATCTACGAATAAACGTTGAGATCACATGCGATCTCAATTATTTAATTAGACAATTACGGCAACTTAAAAACGTAAATAAAATTGACCACTAATTAATTAAATAAGTTCGGCCATATAATTCGAGATCACGCTGCATCAACTCTCCGCCGCTTTAAAAAATTCGTCTCCCGACGAATTGCTCGATGTAGGTGCGTCGTCGGAGAATTCATCCTTGAGCTGTGGCTTCAATTTCCTCCAATTAGATCCCTTTCAACGTTACGTTTGTAGTTCTTTTCAATTGAAGGGCGTCCCTGCAATTTTCGTACCAATTTCTTCAAAATATTCCTCCCCTCAATTGAGGGGATTCGGTGGGAGGGTCTTCCGCATTCCTCGTTAGGGCTCCACGTCTCCATGATAAGAGGCGGCGCCGGTGCAGTGGTTCCTCGATGGCACGGGCTGGGGCGACCGCTTCTCGCTGGCGCGGGCTGGGGCGGCAGTTTCGCAGGTGGGGGCGGCGCCTACTCAACCGCGGCAGGGGCCTGCGCGGCTCGGAGGGAAGGTGGGGTTCAACCGGGCCTTCGCGCAGGAGGCGCGGCACCGTTGAGCGGCTGGAGTCGGTCGGATCTTCGCGCGGGAGGCGCGACACTGTGGGGGGGCTGCGACGTGGTGGCTGGCGCGCAGGGGTGGGGCGCGCGGTGGAGACAGGGAGGGGCGTGTGCGGGAAGGGGAAAGGCGATTGGCGGGGGGGGGGGGGGCGATTTGGCGGAGATGAGAAGGGGGCGGCGGTGGCGCGTTGGTGTGAGGGAAGAGGAGGCGCCAGCTGGGGTGGTTGGTGGTGGGATAATGGGCGCGGGGTGGGAGAGGGTGATGGCGAGGGAGGGGTTGTGGGGTAGCCGGAGGAGGAGGGGAGGCCTGGGAAGAGGGCTGGTGCGCGGGGAAGGGGGGTTGGCGAGGGAGCGAGTCGCGCGGGACAGGGGGCAGGCGAAGGCGGCAGGGGGGGGGGTGGCGCGGGTCTGTGGTAGGGCCGACAGGGCCAGAGGGGCCGCGGGGGCGATTGGGAATCGGATCGGGGCTGTTAGGGGGGAAACGACGGGCGAGGAGGGTAGGGGGGTTACCTGGGATGGGTGGGGCTGTGTCGGGATGGTCGGAGGGGGTGGTGGGACCGACTCCGGTGGCGGAATCAGTTCTGGGAGGTACTGGTCAGCAACCGAATCTTCCTCCATAGCGGGGTTTTCTTCTAAAACGACCCGGACAGCGGTCGTTTCGTCTTCTTCGGCGATGATTTCTTCGTCGGTTAGCGCGTCCAGCCATGCTTGAACCTTCAGGGATGCCGTAAGACATTTTTTTAACTTCCGTTGACGCGACCGCGCATGCGGCCCATGAGATATGCGGTTGAGATCAAGCTTCAAACGCCAATATGCCACGGGATCGTTGAATCGTAGGAATGATTCAATATCCATGCTCTGATACCAATTGATGCGGATTGAAAACGTCGTATACGAAAAATAATGATTTTTTGGGTGGATTTTTGTTAGAAGAAAGAGAGGGGTTGAGAAGAGAAAATAGAGGGGTTGAGAAGAGAACTCGTCGGGAATACGAGAGGTTGAAGGAGGAGAACCGCGAAGATCGCGTGGAGAGAGAAGAGGAAGGAGAGAGAGATAAAAATCTCAATTTTGATTATCACTTGACTAAATAAAAACAATGGACTACCATCTCTTTATATAGGAGAGATGGGGTTACAAAAATAGAAAATAATTTTAAATTGGACAACTAACTTATCCTAATTTGACTCTGACAAAATTTAAAATTCAAATTGACCTCTAATTACCCTAATTGGACTCTAATTAATTAATTGACCAAATTAAATCTACGAATTAACGTTGAGATCACGTACGATCTCAATTATTTAATTAGACAATTACGACAACTTAAAAACGTAAATAAAATTGACCACTAATTAATTAAATAAGTTCGGCCCTATAATTCGAGATCACGCTGCATCAATGGGGTTCTTGGAGCACGGTTCCGAAGGTTGTGGGCTTTACTGGATGATCCAAATTGTTCTGTGGCAGATGTTTGGGATGGAAATTCATTTTTCCTCAGTTCTGATATGAGTTATCAGACCAACGAATAGACGAGTTATTGGTGATGTTGCAGGAACATGCGGGGGTTAGTGGACCCGCGGAGGGTCGAGACTGTTGGAGCTGGTATGATGGTAACTTTACAGTAATGAAAGCTTATAGGGTAAAGGACCCAATAGTCTTTGATCTAGGTGGATGTACGATGGACTATAGAAGAATCTGGAATTGAAAAATTCAGGCGCACGCGAAGGTGTTTTTATGTCTTTTTTTGATGGGGGAGATTGTTGATGAGCGAGATATTAGCATGGTTTGTCTGCATGGCAGACCGATTTTTTTGCTGTTGCCATGAGGATGTTGAGAATGCACCTTTTTTTGCTGTGTGGGCTCCGTCATGGCGTTTGCGCTCTTCAGGAACACCAACATCTCCACTGCTGGGGCCTCCTAGTTTTGGAAGTCCATTGGCGCAGGCTGGCATGGCTCTGAGTTGGAATGCGTGAGGTGTGTCGCATTGATTTGGACGCTTTGGTAAGCCGGGAATGTCATGTTGTTCCGTCATGATCGATTTTACTGTGACAATGTGGTGGCTCATGCTAGGGTGTTGGCAGAAAGTTGGTGTACTTAGCACGCTTGTCCTTTCTCATTTGTTTTATCCTCGTACATTATTGGTAATTAATGGTGAAGTTTTTGGTATATACCTATACGGTGGAGGCTCTTTTTTCTTTTTAAAAAAAGAAAACCCAATTGACTGTACCATAATCACCAATAGTTTTTTTTTTTGAAACTCCATAATCACCAATAGTTACCAGATAAAAGCGATCCCTGGTGATTGGACACATGATTAGTCCCTGCACATCATAATGTATTTTCTTAAGGTTAGAGGTGCTACTCATGGTAGATATGTTAGGAGAGGGCTCCCAGTTAAGGGTGTAAACGAACCGAACCTGAGCGAATTAACCCATGCTCGGTTCGGCTCGTTTAGCATACTTTCATGCTCGGGCTCGTTTCGGCTCGATAAAATAAAAACTGTAATCAGGTTCGGCTCGGCTCGGGTAAGGTTCGTAAAGGTTCGGTTTGGCTCGTTAAAGGTTCGTTTAAGAATAAATGTTGTGCATGTGCTTCTGTTCAAAGGGAAAACTGCAGTTGGAGGGGAGGGTTTTGTGGGGTTTCCGGAACAGGGAATAGGGACTTAGGGAGTGGATGACTGAATGTGTTTGGAAAAATAAATGATTGTCCTTATGTTAATATAGAATGTATTTTTCCTTGTATATATACAATATGCATGTATATATACTTTTATATATGTATCTGTGTATATAATCGAACTTTTAACGAACCGAACCTGAGCGAACCTATGTTTTTGAGGTTCGGTTCGTTTAATTACTCGAGCCCAAACTCGCATTCAGGTTCGGTTCGTTTATTTCCGAATTGAATCTGAATCGAACTTTTAGCGAGCCGAATCTGAGCGAATGTCGAACCTGAGAAATTTCTGACAGCCCTACTCCCAGTGATGCTTTCCTAGTTTTTTTTTGAAAAGATGTTTTCCTGGTTTACACACACCCAATGAAATACGACAAATGTGATAGTTGAGGAAGAACCTTGCATGGCTTCTAAAGTGAAAATGGTGCAGATGCCCAAGATAAGTCGACGAAGATGTTCCAGAAGAAATGGAGGAGCTACTGACAGCAATGGACTATAGTCGACCCTGCCAATTAAATACTTCCCTGCTCAAGACAATGACCAATTACCATGCCCATCATTATATTTTAAAAAACAATAGACAAACGGTAGAAAATGACACGAAATTAAGTCCTTGACAATATAGTTCCAATCAAAGAGTGAATGGAAAATTTGGGCATGAGTATCACCTCAAGTGAATAATAGTGGACAAGCAAACCAACCACTCCCTGCCAATGTCACTAATGAGAGCCTATTATCTGCAAGGATCATTGATCTTCTTGGGGGAAACATGTATGAGGACTGTGAACTATCTTTTATCTCCACAAAGATGAGAAGCTCTGGAATCAAGTAATTTGTTTGTAGCATTAGTAAGACAACGAACCGCACAAGCATGTGCCATACCATCTGACATGCATGCATGTGTGGACAGTTTAGTGTGTATTGTCTGTTTCAGCTGTGGTAGAAACCCGCCTAATTTTTGAGCAGGTGTGGACATAGATGTCTCTAACAAACGATCATGTTATAAATTGGTCAGGATGATTAGTCGCCTAATACCCTATCGTATTCTTTCTTATTTTCTTGACTCCCATTCTTTCCTTGGCTGATGGTCTCTTAGTTGGTGCCACTATTCTTGTTTGAATTTCTATTTGCAACATTTTTAAGCTGAGCTGTGTCTTGCACAATGATAGCATCTTCCTGAAGCTAGCAAAGCTTCATCAATGTTTGTGTTAACTTGTAATTATAAGTGAAGGTTATTTGACACAATTTTTCATCTTTCATAATTCTCAATTTATTTCCTGTTTCAAACATAGATTCTGTGATAATGATCATAGGCTGAGATGAAATGCATACCATTTTTCCTATTCTTGTCATTGTCATTGTGCAGAAAGGGAATGTTACTTGGGTAATTCCTCATTTTAGCTTTCAATTATAATATTTTTTTATCATTCAGGGGCAAAAATGAGCTGGAGATAGATTTCAAGAGATTCTGGGAAGATTTCCGTTCTTCAAGTTCCGAGAAGGTTTTTCTGTTCTTGTTTACAGATATGGGTCTTTCTGTCCTTGCATACTTATTTCTGGCTATACTGGTTTGTGTAGGACAAAGAAACGTCCTTGAACATGGCTGTAGATATTTTTTGTAGATTACTGAAGCGGCAAGCAGATGTTGCTCAGTTAGTTACCACGTAAGTGCTCTATCTTATTGAGCAATTTCTTTACTTTGTTGATAATGTGCTGCTGCAAGATTCTACGAGTTATCACAGAAAATATATTGCTAAACTCAAGAAATGAACGACAAGAAAGATTTGAAAGGCTTAGGCCCTGTTTGGTTGGAGAATAGGCCCTGGAATAAGGGGCCAATTCTCCTCTCGACACGGTTCCCAGTGGTACGACTATTCCTCATTATTCCATCTTATTTCACTCTTATTCCTATCTTTATTCCACCTTATCTACCTTTATTTCACCTTATTGTCCTTATTCCTATCCTCCAGCCGAACAAAGAATAGACCGTTACTCTCCTTATTCCCCATCCTTATTCATGCTTATTCCCGAACCGAAGCACCCTTAGAAAATTTGATTTATATATCCCATACATGAAAAGAAGGAAGTCACACTGATCCAACCTTGGAGGGGCGTGAGAAAAAGATGTTCGCATACATCTTTTTTTGTCTTAGCTATGCGGATGTTTTGCCCTTGAGGGTGACCTGAGAGCGTGAGAAGAGGATGTTCTTGGGCTTCTCTCTTGTTGGGATTGATTAAATAAAGACATTGTTCCTTTAGTATGTATAGACATCCAACATTGCTTCTTCTGCATGGGAGAGTGGGTGGTGTCTCTTGGGTCTAGATACTCAACAATGTACATTCACACCATACGATTCTACATTCGAAATACCAAATAATATAGTCTATACAAGAGAAAAGTAACGAAGTAAGATTAAATAAAAACTTTCCATACATTTTCCATTTATAACATCATGTCCACAAAAGATATATATATATATATACACATTTCCATACGATTATAGCTACATACATATATCACCATCATCTCTCTAAAAAATAAATAAGGTACAAAAAACACAAGAGAAGGAACCCACTGTACCACAAAGAAGAGCTGCAACAAAGTCAACTATGGGTCGTCTACTGCTATGACTGCTGCTCCTGCGAACCTGTCGAATTCGCACAAATAGGTTTATGAGCAAAGCGTCCAGTACATATATAAAACAACAATTAGAAGGGTAAACACAATGTGTACAAGAACAAATGTGAAAACTCACAATGTATAACTAAACTCCCATTTTCCCAACATCCATTAAGAGACAACACCTCGTTGGAAAATCATTCCATTCTAAACGGTTTCCACCAACTCGGATCATAAATCCAACCCGGATATGGACATGTATTGAACACCAATTCTAACTATAAAGAGAGTAGGACCACAATAGAAAATTTAATCCAAGTCCACATTTTTTTGAAGAAAAAAGGGGGTGAAACGCGATGGTGAACGCCCCTTGGAGATTAATTAATTAAGAGGAAATAAAAGTACAAACTGATTGTTGCATCATCCATGACTCAAGAAACCCCTTGGACTGGATACATACATTTTCACTATAGAATCTTTGACCCGAGAAGAGAAGAGCATTTCTAGCAATCTAGATAGACCAAATAAGTGCCAAGGGCTTCAACAGATCCAACCTTGACCGTCGCGGCAACCCCTGTAAAGACAACCAGAATGCTTCAAGGTTTTGTGTACACACCCATTGAATGGCAGAATCCCCCAAAAAGGGGCGGGCCATATACAGAGGAAGAAAAGATGTTCTATAGATTCAATCTCGGATCCGTAAAGTATGCATCTATCAGAAACCTACCTAAAGAATCTGGCGCATCGGTCTCTCGTCATCAGTTTTTTCCTGCTGAAAAGCCAGAAGAAAAAACCTATCCGCTCCGGTAAGCCAAGCGTCCAAATAAATTTGTAGTCTCTAACCAACTCATCCGTCCTTGAGGGGGGAGGCCTATAAATTGCCCTGTAAGCCTTTTTGACCGAGAAATGGCTCCCTCTCCAAGCCCAGTAGTCGCAACCGATGACGACCCCTCAACGTGACGCAACGAGTCCCCTAAAAGTAAGGACTCCAGCCGCTGATATGAGAAATTAGTCACAAATAAAGGCATCCAATTTCCATCGGACCAACATTCAGCAACCCCCACCTCTCGATCCAAAGCTAAGGGAAAATCTGGGGGTAGCGAGTGTTAATTGGACCCTCTCCTGTCCAGTCGTCGGTCCAGAAAGCAAAAGATTCCCCATTCCCTAAAATAGGCTTGAAAAGCTCTCTAAAGCGCGGTAAAAATCCCCTTCCAAAAAGCAGATGGCCACAAGCTCCTAGAAACAACATGTGCCGACGAGCGAGAAATACCATAGATGTGCCTGATGAGAGAGCAACAAAGATCTTCGTCCTTCCCCCACAACTTGCTGACCCATTTCACCAACAAAGCCTCATTCATTGAATCTAGACACTTTATTCCCTTACCACCATCTGCCTTTGGAAGCGTGTCCGCCTCCCAGTCAACCAGGTGCATCCCATTACCCTCCACACTGGACTTGTTCCACAGAAACCTTCTTATGGGTCTCTCAAAGTACCGCCTTCACCAGTACGAGGCTACACCCCCTTATAAAGGATGGAAGCCTTCCATCCCGAGAGCCTTTTTTTCCATTTTTCCACAATCGATAGCCATTCTGACATCTTGATTCTACTCGACGTCAGCGGAATGCCCAAATAACGGATAGGAAGTGACCCGCGTGCGAAGCTCGCCACTATCGTCCCGTATTTCATCATCCAACAGAGCAAAGGGGATCATTGTGGACTTTGTTAAATTTAAAGTCAACCCGGACATTTCTCCAAAAATCTCCACAGTGAGCAGCATACCATTAGCCTCCTTCTTGCCCCCTTGATGAAAAAAATCGTGACATCAGCATATTGAAGGAGCGGGATTGATAAGTTGCCAGCAGAAAAACACCTTTGTGTTCCTAGAGCTCTGAATGCGGTCAACCATGCACCCGAGGACGTATGAAGCAATGACAAACCGTAAAGGAGTGAGAGGGCAACCCTGTCTGACCCCCCTCTGAGGCTAAAGAAAGCCCCCCTCCGGACGACCGTTCACCAGAATTGCTAATGACAGTGGTGATACAATGTTTCATCCAAGACACCCAGATCTCCGGAAAACCACGCCTGTGTAGGGTCGACCAGAGAAACCACCAATCCACTGTGTCATAGGCCTTTGCGAAATCAACCTTCTATAACATAGCTTTCTTCTTATTTCTCTTCCACTCAGCGATGTTCTCCGAAGCAATAACCTGACTGTCCGAAATCTGCCGACCTGGAATGAAAGCTGACTGGAAAGGGGAGATAATATGCTCAAGGACCCTGGTAAGTCTAATAGCAAACACCTTTGCCATGATGAGGTAGATAACATTTGAAAGGGCGATGGGTCTGAAGTCCTCGATTCTTTCGGTCGTATCACACTTCGGAAGCAAAAACATAAGGGCCTTGTTTAGCTTATTAAAACTTGCATTGCACTGACAACATTCATCCACCACTTGCAGCACCTCATTGCCCACGAGATCCCAAAATTCCTTATAAAAACTAACAGGAAAACCTTCCGGACCAGGTGAGCCATCCGCATTAAGGTTCCATACCGCATTCTTCAGCTCCTCTAGTTTTACCTTTTTGATAAGACTGTTGGCATGGGCCTCCGAGAGCTGAGAAGCACCTTTACCAGACCACCTCCAAGGTCTTACTGAAATTCGCCTAGAGATCTGTTAGAGATTACCGTATATTGTTGTTTCTTTATTTACCTCTATTTCCTTATGCACTGTTTCCCTATGTATCACTGTTTCCTTATGTACTGTTTCCCTATGTAACCCCACAGGGGTATTTGTGTAAGTTCTCCTCAGAGCACCCTAGGGTTTAGTCCTATATAAGGACCCCTAGACCTCACAGAATAAACACACAATATTCTTTTCTTCTTTTCTCCACATGGTATCATAGCAACGGTCCTAGACCAGTGTTCTAAAACAAAGCTATCTACGGACTAAAACAGAGTCCAAGAGCTTGGTTTGATAGACCGAGTACAGAGATTGGCACCATGGGCTTCCAGAGGACTACATCTGACTATTCGGTTTTTGTCAGGAGGCGACAGACTGGTGTTGTAATTCTTGCTGTATATGTAGATGATATGATTATTACTGGAGATGATGACTAAGGGATACTAGAAACCAAGGCTTTCTTGCAAAAAGTATTCGTCACCAAGGATCTTGGACAACTTCGCTATTTTCTAGGCATAGAAGCTCTACGTACTAAGAAAGGTTTACATATGTCACATTGGAAATACTGCCTCGACATACTAACTGAGGCGGGACTACTTGAGTGCAAACCCTCAGGAATTCCAGCAGAGCCTAGAAAACATTCTGCATCCAATGATCCTCTCTTTGAAGACACTACACGATATAGGAGCCTGGTTGGCAAACTTCTATATCTTACAGTTACTAGACCTGATATATCTTATGATGTAAACAAAGCCAACCAATATATGGAGAAACCATGCTACAACCATTGGCAAGATGTACTTCAAATCCTTCGCTATCTAAAAAAGACTCGCTAGGACGAGGAGTCTTCTATGGGGCAAATGGTCACACAAATCTTACTGCATATGCTGACGCCGATTATGCAAGCTCTCCCGAAGACCGTCGATCTACAACTGGATATGCCATGATGGTAGGAGGAAACCTGGTTAGTTGAAGAAGCAAGAAACAAGCAGTTGTTTCAAGATCTAGTGCTGAAGCTGAATATAGAGCAATGGCTCAGGCTACATGTGAGATCACATGGCTGCTCACTTTTCTACAAGAACTAAATGCTGCTACATCCACTCCTATTCCCTTGTACTGTGACAACAAATCAGCTACCTATATTGCTACCAATCCTGTGTTCCATTTTTTTGAAGCCAAGAAAAGGGGGAAACACTCGATGGTGCTCACCCTAATATATTAAGAGGAAAAAGGAAGGGGTACAAACAAGAAAAAAAACATAGCCACCCATCTTAGGAGGCAAGTAGCCTCCAGAACTGGGCGGCCAGCAACAAAAGAAAACAGGAAAGCAATCCCATTAAACAAGACACCAGTCAGCCACCAAAGCCCTCGCACGGCAGATCACGTTCTCCAGATAAAACCGTTGCCCAGAGAATAGGGCCTCATTGCGAGCAAGCCATATCGACCATAAACAAGCCACCGACGCAAGAAGGCGCCTCTTCTCCGACCGCCTATTCAAGAAGATGGAGTCGCAGAAGGAGTCCACATCACGAACAAGCATCCAATCCACGAAGGGGTCATGCCACAGCTCCCGGACCAAGGGGCAAAGGAAAAGTAGATGGTCCAGGGTTTCCACATTAGAATCGCACAGGCCGCAAATATTGGAGACCGAATGGATCAACCTGGAACAGCGATCGCGCGTCAAAAGCCTCTTTCTGCGGACAAGCCAAAGGAACAAGACAATACGTAGTGGTAATCCCAAGCTCCAGAAGCAGCCGCAATCTCGCACCAAAGAGTTCGAACTAGGAGGCGAAGAGCCAAGCAAGGATGCGTAGGCCTTCCTAGTCGAGAAGTTACCGTCCCTCCAAACCCAGTGATCCAAACTGCCAGAAGGAGGGTCCGCGTGAGCAAGAATGTTCATCAAAGCCAGAAAATCAATGAATCTCTGATCCGAGAAGGTTCCCAGAAAGCGAGGAGACCACGAAGCGTCAAGCCAGCAGGAAGCGACGGAGGCGTCCTTATTATCCGCCAGAGCGAAGAGACGAGGGAACCGATGGGATAGTGGCTCCCCCCCAACCAGGAATCATTCCAGAAAGAGAAATCACGGCCGTCACCCAAAATAGGTTTAAAGGACGTTCTGTACTTCACAAAAACTTCCTGAAGACTACGCCAAAATGGAGTGCTCCCCCCTACTCCCGAACCTCCCTCGCCAGCCCACGCCCGTCCGTGAATCTCCCTCAAGATGCCAATGAAAAAACTACCTTCTCTTCCCCAGACCCTGCAAGCCCACTTAAGGAAGAACGCATCGTTGATCAGTCTGAGACGCCTAATTCCCAAACCACCTGCCACCTTCTCCCTCACCACCTCCTCCCAAGCGACCAGGTGGATCCCCCGCCCACCTCCTCCCGAGCTACCCGATTTTCCCCATAAGAACCTCTTAAAGCAAGATTCAAGCCTATTGCAAATCCCAGCGGGCAACTGACGCGTCGAAAAAAAATGAACTGGGATGGCGGCGAGGACCGAGCGAAGAAGAACCAATCTACCTCCTTTCGAAAGAAGCGTCGCCCGTCAACTAGCCAATCTCGCTTCCACCTTCTCCACCACCGCACTCCAGTCCTTCAGTCTATTCTCGACCACCAAGGGAATGCCCAGGTATTCCAGCGGCATGCTGCCCAAAGCAGATCCCAAAATGTTCGCGAAATCCGAAGCCCTCGACTCCGTTACACCAAAAGTAATAACCTTAGATTTGTTGCCGTTTATGCGTAAGCCCGATAATTCGCTGAAAAGGTCTAAGATCGTCGACATGGCCGCAACTTCCAAATCACCACCTTCGATGAAGCACAAAGTGTCATCCGATTCCATGAGAGAACAAAACATATTGAGATTGATTGTCACTTTATCAGAGATGCTGTATGAGGAGGGAAGATAACCACGCCGCACATTCCAACAGATCTTCAACTTGCTGATATCTTTACCAAGGCAGTAACTAAGAAGCGACTTTCCTGGATAACTTCCAAGTTGGGTATGATTGATGAATATGTTCCAACTTGAGGGGGAGTGTTAGAGATTACCGTATATTGTTGTTTCTTTATTTACCTCTATTTCCTTATGCACTGTTTCCCTATGTATCACTGTTTCCTTATGTACTGTTTCCCTATGTAACCCCACAGGGGTATTTGTGTAAGTTCTCCTCTGAACACCCTAGGGTTTAATCCTATATAAGGACCCCTAGACCTCACAGAATAAACACACAATATTCTTTTCTTCTTTTCTCCACAAGATCATTTCATAAAATGACCCGCAATCGTTCGCCCCATCTCTTTATCACTCTCCACTTTGACGTCGTTAACTAGAACCGAACAAATGTTATTACGACGATGCCTCCCGTAAGACATTATGTGAAAAAACTCTGTATTAGCATCTCCCTCTTTGAGCCAGTTGTGTCTAGATCTCCGCTTCCACTCTACAACACGTTTCCTGTCCTCCATAACAAATTTTTTTGTGCCTCTGCCCTCTAATCTAGCTCTGCAGCCGAAAGAGGTCTGGCATCCTCCACATCATCAAGTCTCACAACCCCTCTTTCAGCCTCGGATCTTACAACGTAGCGGGCCTCTCTAGTTTCTTTCTTGAACTGGCAGAGTCAAATACGAAGCGATTTAAGCTTTTGACCGAATCTCATCGCAGCTGACCCGATCACGAGCGTGGAAGACCAGTGAGAAGAGACTAAGTCTCTAAAAGAATCCTCCAACAACCATGCCTTCTCGAACCTAAAGAAACCCTGAGCAGGGCGATATCCCCTAAATCCCATACAATTGGCGTGTGGTCTGATCTCGTTCTGGCCCTACTGGAAGAGAAGGAGAGAGGGAACAACTCAAGCAGTTCCCTCGAGGCAAGGAAGCAGTCAATTTGTGAACGGGAACCCATTGATCTCCAAGTGTACTTTGTGTCAGCAACATCCAGTATCTCCAGCACCAAGACATCAATCAGATCGAGGAAGTTCGTAGAGCCTGGGTCTTGTCCACCTCGTAGCCCCGATCGATCAGTCGAAAATAACGAGACATTGAAATCACCTTCCACTAGCTAGCAAGTATTCGGGAAGGTGGATCTGGCTTCTCGTAGATCCAACCAGAGTCTTTGGTGGGCTGCAGGGAGGCAGGACCCATACATACAAGAGAAAGCAAACAACATATTCAGTTGAGTATGTTTGAGTAGTACCGTGAGCACATGAATACCCTTCAGCTCTGCCCGAAAAACGAAGCTAGGTCCTTCCAGGACAGTAACAGACCCCCTGAGCTGCCACAAGCGTCAAGGATGAGGAGACCCGTGATATAGCTTGCACCAAGAGAATTCCATATTGGGAGGATATGAGTCGAGCTTGGTTTCCTGTAGAAAGATAACATTACAACACCAATCTTTGAACCTTGATCCCAAGGTTACTCTCTTCTCCGGGTCACCTAGACCCCTCACATTCCAAGAGAGAATCTTCATTCGGGAACCACCGTCCACAATCCATCAATAGAGTTCCTTGCGGAAGGGCACGATCCGATTCAAAATATTTGATCCTGGATAATCGTTACTAATCACATAGTTTTACGGTTTTTTAATTAATAATCTCAATGTCTTTCCTCACATGGTGAATGCGGGTATTTATACGTGGGGCTAACCCTTATAAGTATCTAGAAGTCACGTCGGTAAGGAACAATGAGCTTGGACTGTAATTTAATGCTGTTTAGGGTCACCACTTACACACCTTATTAGTAGCACACATATCAAGAGAAGTCACATAGAGTCCGTAGGCCTCATCGTCATGCGGGGAACACAGAACATACCACACAACAGAAAGCACAAGGATACATAGCTGGGGGCACATAACTGCTCGACGCTATGGCGGAAAAGTCATCAAGATGCCAAGAGGAGTACTAGGCAGAGCGCTCCACACACGGTGAGCTAAGACAACATTAATCTCGTGATTGGGTTATTTACGATTGTCCAACACTCTATCCGAATTTCCAAGGAGGCATGCTTCTCCTTGGAGGTTTATTTCTCTTTATAAATAAGTTTAGGTTTTTATCAGTTGTGTCCCTTCGAGATATTGCACTATCAGTTATGCCTCTTCCTTTTTGGGAATATCAGTTGTACCCCCAACTTCTTGCTGTTCTATAAATTGTGCCTTCCGTTACTTTGTCCGTCAATAAGTTGAATTTAACAGTGGTTTAAGCAAATCATGGTGTAGTTAGGAAGGATATATTCGGAAGAAAAACCCCCACCTCCATGCTGATGGGACCTGTACGGCTTCGGGTTCCTCCCTCATGCTGACTCCAGTGCAAAATGAATCTGATGCTCCTCTTCGTCCAACACTGACATCCTCACCAACAAGGACGACCCCGTGAAGGTCTGGAAGAGCCGAATACGATGTCTAGCCGCACATGCGGAAGAGAGGTCTAGCTACGCATGTGCGCGGTTGGGGACGAGGAGGGTGCAACTGGGGATGAGACAATTGGCTAGGGGTGAGATCTGGCTGCACGTGCGTGAGTTAGGCATGTGAGAGCCGGGGATAAGGTTTGGCTACGCATGCATGAGGGAGATCTGGATGCGCATGCGTGCAACTGGGGGCGAGGACAACATCCAACAGAGATGTGTGGACCTGAGGGTGGAAATGTGTGGGGCATGGGTGGGTGTTTTGTTTGGAAGGTTAGGTATTATTTTTTAAGAAGGGTATTTCGTTTGATAAATTGGAAGGACCCGAAGGGCATTGCGGGTAGGTATTACTTTTTTCTAATCCAACCAGTGGGGTAATGAGATTTCTAGCAAGTGTTGTGGGGGCAAGGATTGATTTGGGATGGATTTAAACTATAAAGAGAGTAGCTTGGATATTTATACATTGCTTTCAAATAGAAGTAAAAATATGGGGCGATCATGGAGACTTGGAGAGGTGGGATGGGGAGGCGGAGTCGAGAAAAAAACACGGATGGTGAAGGTCATAAGGTTTGGCGGAGGAGGCCGCTCTCACCTCGACGCAGGGTTGTGGAAGAAGCGGGATCTGCAGGGGCCTTGGTAGCAGTCTCCCACAAAAAGAAGGGCAGGCAATGCTTCCACTGCGGTGAGAGAGGGCATCAGGCATCGTCCTGTCCATCCCCTCCCCGTTTTTTGTGTGGCCGAGAGGGCCACCGGAGGAACACCTGTTCCTTGGGTCCTAGTCACACAAATCCTTCCATGGATCAATCTGTTTCTCCGTTGGCGGCCCCTATCGTGGATTCGTCATTTGGCGAGGGGCTAAATCACCGGTTACGTTCTTATGCCGAGGTGGTTAGGGGTTCCTCGTCGCAGGCAAATGATGGCTTATTGGTTGGTTCGTTGTCGAAAGGGGCGCTCTTGATGTCATCAATCTGGAAGGACCTATACTGCTTGTTTGGAGATGCCTTCTCAGGTGATGCGGTTGAGATGGGTTCTCAACGCTGTTGTGCTCGTGGCCTTTCTAAACCTCAGATGTAGACTCTTCTTCATACGCCCTTGAACAGTGAGATCGTTTGGAGACTCCTGCAGTTTGCAGATGGTTTTGAGGGGGTTCCTGTTAAGCGGGTGGCTCGCGTTCTGGGAGTCCCTCTCCTTTCTCGGTCGCTGCCATGCTTGAAGATGCCACTTTCGCACCTTGGAATGATTGTTCGTATTTTGGTCGTTGACCGCTTGTCGGAAGAAGATCCTAAGGCCACCTAGCTCCTTATGGAGTGCCTTGATGCTACACCTTTGTAGGTTGATGTGACTTTGCTGGTGGGGCGGTTCAAGTTCAGGCTAAGGGTGTCCTTTCTGCCTACATCGCCGTCGCTGTCGCCGCGTGGGACGGAGGACAGCGACGCAACCTTCTCCACCGTCGAGGTATCACGCCATCACTTTTCTGTTTTGGATGGACCGGATCTCGAGACACCTATTTAGGAAGCGCTCGTTTCAGGTTCCAATCCTGCCACTTGGGCTTCTACCGAGGAAGATACAGCCTTTGGGATGCTTCTTTCCAATCACTTTGCCTCCGGATTTGGGCAACTTGAAGCAAATCCTTTTTGATTTTCTGCTTTGGGTTTATTTCGCTCGAGCAGTGAGGTGGACCCGGTCAGGACCCGAATAACCATCTCGGGTCCTTCTGCTTCCAGAGCAGTCTGTGCTTCTCCTTCGACCCGACTCGGTACCTGTTCAGCTCTTTTGACCCGTCTCGGTTCCTGTTTAGCTCCTCGAATCGGTGTTGTGGTTTCTTGGGCCACTCTTCTGTGGGTCTGCTTGCTTTTGGTACATGTTGGAGTGAGTCCAGTGGCCTTGGGTGGTCCAACCGGAAGACGACGGAAGCTTCTGCACTGCAACAACTCTTGACGGCGACCCACTCTCCGCTATTAGAGCCACCATGGTCTACGATGGCTTTTCTGATTTTTCGGCGTGTACTTCTGCTTCTTTTAACTTTGACTGTGTTGGTGCTGAAGCCCTGAGATTGGAACCTATTTCGGTTCCTTATGCAAATAAAAAGGAGGGCATGAAATACAAAAGGAGGCAGAGTTGTAAAGCGCACCATGATGATTTTCCCTTGCTCTTTGAGCGCAAGTCGCAGATTGCTGGTTTGACGGGAGTGATCTACCTAGGGAGTTCCTCCACGGGCTCTGAATGAAGATACTTTCCTTGAACGTTAGGGGTCTGGGAGACCCGGAGAAGAGGACTCTGGGATCAAGGTTCTTGGAGTGGTGCTGTGATGTGGTTTTCCTGCAGGAGATTAAATTGGGTTCCTGCTCGGGTGATCTTTGGAAGTCTTTTGGTCAAAGTCATCTTTCTGATTTCACTATGATTGATGCCTCTGGTTCTGTTGGTGGTATGCTGGTGGCATAGAAGTGCTCTTTATTTACCTCCCGTTGGAGTATAGGGGTACTCATGTACTCTCGGTGCTTCTGGAGTGCACTCGCTTGAGTGCGCAGTTTGCTCTTTCTTGTGTTTACGGGCCATGTCAACACACTTCTCATAAGGAACTTTGGGCTGATATGAGGGCAGCCAGATCCATGTTTTCGGGGTGTGCTTGGTTAGTTGCTGGGGACTTTGCGAGGCGGTCAGGATCCAAGGTCTATGGATTTCTTGGAACTTATTGATGACTTGGGGCTGGAGGTGATGGACGTTGCTGGCACGAAGTACACGTGGAGAAATTCTGGTTCTCGTTCTCCGATCGTTTCTGGCTTTTGCAGAGTTACTGGAGTTATTTCCGATGTCTTTTGCTTCGAGCAAGCCGAGAACGAGATCACATCATACACCCATTTTGTGGGACTCGGATGATTTTTCCCCACCTAGGGGCTTTTTCAGGTTTGAAAAGGTTTGGCTTTTGGAAGACCCTTTTCAAGATTTGGTCTCTTCTCGTTGGTCCTCTTTGAGCGTGGCGAGTTCTACCGTGGCGAGATTTGTCCAGAAGTTGACCTCTATGCGCGTCAGACTCTGTGCTTTCATGAATTGGTATAGAGAGGCTTGACGTGCTAGCACGGTGGAGGTAGATCTTAAGGTTGCTAGGCTTAACGGCTTGGAGGATGACATGACTACTCTGTCCGACTTGAGTTGCTTCAGAGATTGGAGGATCTTGGATGAAGACAAGAAACGGGTGGCGGAATGGAAGCGAAGATCCATATACACTTGGCTCAAGGAGGGGGACACAAACACTTCTTTCTTTCACAAAATGGCTAGTGGCAGGGTCGTAGCTGCTTTATCCGTTCTGTGGTCATTGATGATGTCCGGATCGAGAGCGACAGAGAGATGGGCCGAGCGATTGCAGTTCATTTCTTTCGTTTCTCGAGGAGGTCTTCGTTTAGGCCATGGAGGTGGGATGCTCCTGATGCCTAGACTTTCGGATGCTCATGCCAATAGCCTTATCCAGCAGGTAACTATGAAGGAGTTGAAAGCTGCTGTATGGAGCCTCAACGCTGATGGTTCGTCGGGATTAGATGGCTTACCGACCCGTTTCTATAAGGAGTTTTAGGATCTGGTCGGTTTTGAGGTGTTGCAGGTTGTAGAGGAATGTTGTCGACGTAATGACAGTTTCGAAAAACTAAACAAGGCTCTTATTTTCCTTCTACCCAAGCGGGAGGCGGCTGAAAAAATTGAGGACTTCATTCCGATTACCATTTCCAATGCTATCTACCTGATTGTGGCAAAAGTGTTTGCTGTAAGACTGAGCAGAGTACTCGAACACATTGTGTCTCCTTTTCAGTTGGCCTTTATTCCGGGAAGACAGATCTCGGACAATCTGGTCATGGCCTCAGTGCTCGTTGTGGATTGGAAGAGAAGGAAGACGAAGGCAATGCTGTGGATAGTGGATTTTGCCAAAGCTTATGACACGTTAGACTGGCAGTTTCTGTGGTCATCTTTGCACTGGATGGATTTCCCGGAGATTTAGGTATCATGGATTAAGTGTTGCATCACCATTGCTTCTATGGTGGTACTTGTGAATGGTCGTTCGGAGGGTGGTTTTTTGCTGCCGCAGGGGTTTTAGGTAGGGTTGCCCTCTTGCACCATTACTGTTTGTCATCGCTTCTGATGTTCTGGCGTGCATGGTTAACCGAGTCCAGGAGTCAAGGTTAACGAAAGGTTTTTTCACTTGATTGTATTGTTGTTCGGCTTCTTCAGTATGCGGATGATACGATTTTCTTCATTGAGGGTGGGACCACCGTGGGAAAGAGGAGGTCAATGGTATGACGGTCACACTAGAAATTTTTAAGGAGATGTCTGGTCTGGCTGTGAATCATGGTAAATCCACGATGGTCCTTTTTGTGCTATCAGAGGAGGAGGAGGTGAGGCTTTGTAGTGTTGAGCTGGGCACGGATGTGGGTTCCCTCCCTATCCGGTATGCGGAACTCCCTCTTTCGTTTGGCAGACTAAAGCTAGTGGACTGGTTGCCAGTCATTGAGAAACTGGAGAGGAAATTAATAGATTGGAAGGCGTCTAACCTCTCTAAAGGTCGTCTGGTGCTTGTGAAGGCGGTCCGCTCTGCTATTCTTGTTTTCTTCATATCGTCTTGCCTTGTGCCCGCTGGAATCAGAAAGCACCTCGAGAGGTTCATGCGCAGATTCTTATGGTGCAAGCCTGGTTTGGACGGGAAGGGGATGCACCATGTGGACTGGGAGACTGTCACTCTTACTATGGCAGATGGTGGTCTTTGGTCAAGCGTCTGGACACGATGAACGACTCACTGCTTTTGAAATGGGTAAGTAGGCTTTGGGCGAGAGATGAAGATTTCCGCTGTAGTCTCGTCAGGAACATCTACGCCATCACTCGCCAATCGTTATAGATCTCTATGGTCGGCGTGCAACCGTATGCCTTCTGGAAAGGGATTCTGAATGTTTTGTCGCGGTACCACAATCATTTTTGCCCCACACTGGGAAATATTAGGTGAGTCTTTTGCTTTCTGGATGGATGATTAGACTGGAGAGGGACCGCTTTGCGGTCGCTTCTCGTGCCTTTTTGTGTTAATCGTCAGGTAAAGGTTGCTGATTGCTGGAGTGATGGTAACTGGATGCCCTTATTTTCTGCAAAATTTTATGATCAGCGTCTAGAAGAGTTCCTTCTCCCGCTTGACTCTTTGAAGCTTTATGGGGGGCCATCTGATGAGTGTGACCACTGGGTATGACGCATGAGTCCTTTTTCCATTAAGAAGGCCTATGGGAATATTTGTAGTTCTCCTCCCTCGAGAACATACATCATGGTTAGAGATTGCAGCTTTATCTGGACCCTGGGGCTACCTGAGAAGATTGGCTTCTTCCTATGGCTATTCAGGTGTAAGAGATTAATGACGAGAGACTGCTGCGCAAAAAATTTGGGGTGATCTCAGACGGATGCAGTCTCTGTAGAAGTGGGATTGAATCAGTGGATCACCTTTTTTGCCGCTGCTCCTGCACGTCACCTCTTTAGGTCGAGTTAGACTTGAGCTGGATTTGTATTCGGAACCTTGAGTCATTTTGGGATTCTCTGCTGATTGCTCGACAACGTCCGAGGAAGGTCTTACTTGCACCCCTGGCATTTCTGTGGTCCATCTAGCTTTCTAGAAACACTCTTCTCTTTTCAGGGAAAAAAATTTATCGTGAGAATGTCTGCATCCAGTCCAAATTTACTTGTCTTGGTTTTTGTAACTGTTATTAGGATTATTAGGATACAGATCCATATGTCAACCCACGAATTTCAAACATGTTATTTTCACATACGGACTCGTATTTCATTGTTCTTAGTCTCATTGGAAAGGTCTCGATGAGTACTACACAATGAAGTGGTTATTTGATTCAATTGGATACTTGATCAAGTATGAAGTTAAAATAAGTGGTCTTACATCATAAAAATCTCAAAGGAAGTCTCATCCTTGAGACTTAAAGGTGTGGTCTGTACCCAATTCCCGAGATCGACCTTGAGGCCTAAAACTCTCAATGGAATGAGTATGTAAAAATCTTAAGGAGAGCAAGAACTGTAAAAATCTCAAATGGAAATGAAATACTAGGGTTTTAGATTCATTCTTGCAAACAGGTTAAAGTACTTCTCTCTCGTGTCAGCCTCAGGCTCCCACGTCACCTTAACATTCTGACTGCCAAATAACTTTAATTAAAGGAATCTCCTCCTGCATTAGCCCCTTGATTGATTGATCCAATATCTGCATAGGCACCTCAGGGAAGGAGAGATTTTGCTATACTGCCAGATTCTCGTAGGAGATCATGTGTATAGGATCTTAGACATACTTTAGATACTTGAAACATGTCGTGCACACATTCCAAGAGCTTTGTATCCTATTTTCCCAATCTGGGCCAAAATTTTGAATGATCCCATAAAAGCGATGCCAACTTGCCCTTGATATAGAATCTATGAATGCTCTTTATCGGGGACACTCTCAAAAACACAAAGTCCCCAACCTCAGACTCAAGATCTCAATGCCATAGGTCATCATAACTCTTCTGACAGTGTTGCGGTGCCAACAATTTCGTCTTGGCAGGATTTCTCTTCAATAATCTACATGATATACAATGTTTTATTTATCTGTCACCCACCTGCTGTCAACACAAAGGGGTGATGTATCTTCACCCATAAAATGCTTAGATGGAGCTATACTGATGTTGGCATGATATATGTTGTTTGTGAACTCCACTAATGGAAGTTGTTCCTTCCATGATTCCTTCCACTACATAATATAAGCTCGCAACAAGTCCTCTAGAGTTTGAATGGTCTTCTTAGATTGTCCATCTATCTTTTTTTTGAAGTCCCAAAAAAGGGAGAGACACTCAGCGGTGTTCACCCCAATATATTAACGAAAGAGAAGAGAAAGCGAATGTACAAAAACAAAGGGAAGAGAACTGTACAAAGAGGCAACAAAGCCTTCACCAAGCCCCCCAAAAAATGGCGAATCCTAAACCACGACCCACTCCTCCACCAGTCTCATGCTGTGAATAATCACGTTCTCCTTGTAGAATCTTTGGCTTGAGAAGACGGCCTCATTACGCCCAAGCCAAATCGCCCAAAGTCTCGCCACTGGCAGCAAAAGATCCTTTCTTTCCCTGTTCCTGTTACGAACCAAGGAGTAACAGAAAGCCTCCATGCCATCCGTATTCACCCAATCCAAGATAGAATCCTCCCACACCCCTCTTACCGTGGGACATTCGAAGAATAAATGCTCTAAAGATTCCACCGCCATATCGCAGAGCCCACAGAGGCTGGAAACACTGGCCATAAATTTCGTGTAGCGATCTTTCGTCAATAATCTTCTCCTGCGAAAAATCCATAAGAAAAATCCAAGGCGTTCATGAATCCTTAGCCCCCAGAAGAACCAGCAATCCCTCACCAATAAGTCTGAGCGCCCCCGCAATGGAATAGCCAGCGTATCATAGGCCTTGCGCGTCGAGAAGATGCCGTCCCTCCATTCCCAGTGGTCCGCCCTTCGGAAGGCCTACCAGCAGCAACGAGGACATCGAGAAGAGAAAGAAAGTCCGCAAGCCTTTAGTCTGAGAAGCTCGCCACAAAACGCGGACACCAACACCCATCCGCCCAGCAAGAGGCGATAGAGGCATCCTTGTCAGCCGCCAGCGCAAACAACCTCGGGTATCGAACACTCAATGGATCCCCTTCCAACCACTTGTCATTCCAGAAGCTAAACGAGTCCCCATTTCCCAGCACCGGCTTAAATAACGATCTATCCCTTGCAAAAACCTCCCGCACCCCACGTCAAAACGGGGTATCAACACCAAACACCCGCTCCTCCCCCGCTCTGCCCACCCCATGGATCTCCCGCAGCACATCCGTAAAGAAGGTCCCACCCTGGCCCCAGACCTTGTTCGCCCATTTGAGAAAAAAGGCATCGTTAATAAGCTCCAAGCGCCTCACGCCCAACCCCCCTTCCTGCTTCCCTGTGGACACCTCATCTCACGCTACAAGGTGAATCCCACCCTCAACTCCCCATTTCTTCCCCACAGGAACCTACGCATACATCCCTCAATACGCTTGCGGATCCCAACCGGCAAACGACGATTCGACAAGAAGAACACCGGGATAGAGGAAAGCACCGCTTTGAGAAGAACAAGCCGGCCCCCCTTCGACAGAAGTGCCGCACGCCACCCAGCCAGGCGCGCCTCCACCCTTTCGACGAGCGGAAGCCAATCGCGAAGCCTGGCCCTCCCAAGCACCAACAGAAGACCAAGGTAGTCAATAGGAAGCTCGCCTGGAGGAGAACCCAGAATCCTGCCGCACTCGCTCGCCAGCATCTCCGTCTTCCGAAAAGGGATAACCTTGGATTTACTCCCATTCACAGTCAAGCCCGACATCTCACTAAATAGATCAAGGGTCATCGCCATGGCAGAGACCTCAGAAGCGCCTCCCTCAACGAAGCAAATGGTGTCATCAGCAAATTGAATCAAGGGCACAGAAAGGTTCCCCTTGGAGAAGCCCTTCAAAAGTCCGGCATTAATGACACGTTCAGCCATACGAGCCAAGACATCGGCCGCCACGACAAAGAGGAGAGGGGCCAGGGGGCACCCCTGGCGCAGTCCCCTCCTCGGCTGGAAGAAGCCCCCTCCAAACGACCGTTAATCAAGACCGAGAAGGATACAGTGTTGACTCATCGCCGCATCCACGAAATCCAAAGCTCAGGGAAACCACGTCTTCTCAGGACCGACCACAAAAAGCTCCACTCCAGGCTGTCATATGCTTTGGAAAAATCGATCTTCCAAAGCACCCCCTGATTTCCAGAATTCTTCCAATCCACAACCAACTCAGACGCCACCGCGACGCAGTCAGAGATTTGCCTTCCACGAATAAAAGCGGCCTGGATCGGAGAAACAATCGAACCAAGGACCTGAGCGAGCCTCCGAGCCAACACCTTGGCCACAATAAGATAGATGGCGTTAGACATCGAAATTGGACGAAAATCCCCAATATTCTCAGCCACGGGGGACTTAGGGATAAGCAGCAAGATGGCCCTATTAATCCGATCGAACCCCTCATTCCCATTGCAGAACTCGGTCACGACCTCAAATACATCCGCGTCCACAATCTCCCAGAAATCGCGATAGAAGGCCACTGAGAAGCCATCAGGGCTCGGGGAATCATCGTCATTTAGCTCCCACACGACCGCTTTAGTTTCCTCCATGGATATCGGCCTAGTCAACATCTCACAATCCATCAAAGAAACGGATGGAGCCCCAATCTCCAGCCAGCGCCAAGTCCTCGGGGATCGCCTCGCCATGAAGCTGTTGAAGTAGTCACCAATTGCATTCCCCATTTCTCTGTCCCCCACAAATGCCGTCCCATTATTGGAAATAGACCGAAGCGCATTCTTACGCTTCCTTCCGCTAGCCACACGGTGAAAGAAAGCCGTGTTTGCGTCTCCTTCTTTGATCCATTTCATCTTCGAGCGCTGCCTCCATTCAGAAGCCCTCTTCTTGTCCTCCTCCGCAACACGCATCTGCGCAAGATCACGTTCACGAAGCTCGTCAGTCAACAGCTCACGCTCATTCTCCAACAGATCGAGCCACGCAATAACAGCCTCCGCATCAGCCCTGACCGCAACCCGCTCCAGCCTCGACTCCCTCTTGAAAAGAGCCAGCCTCTTTCGCAAGGAAATAAGTTTCTGATTCAACCTGGAGACTGCAGACCCCACACAAAGCAACTGGGCCCAGTGCCCCTACACAATATCCTTGAAGTTGGCCTCATGAATCCAGTACCTCTCATATCTAAAGAGGCCCCTCATCGCAGGGACCTCGCCCGAATCCCAAAGAGTTGGCGAGTGGTCCGAAAAAGAGCGGGGCCTTGAGGACACCCAACAGCAAGGTAACATCTCCATCATCTTCCCGGAGGCCAAAAATCGATCAATCTTAGAGCGGGAAGAATTATTCCTCCAAGTGTAAATAGTATCAGTTGCCACGAGATTCTCTAAGGCGAGAGAGTCCACCAACTCCGCAAACAATAGAGAGCCCAGGTCTCTTCCACCCCTCGAGCGCGGACGATCGGACATATGTAGCATAACATTGAAATCTCCCCCAATGAGCCAAGGAACACGCTCAAAAACAGTGCCAGCAGCACGCAAATCCTCCCAAAGCTCATTCCTCTTCAGATGACAACATGGACTGTAGATGCAGGAAAAGGCGAACGGCAAAGCATCGTACTCACGCACCAGCACAACAGATAGCATATGCCTTCCCACAAGCAATGAGCTGAAAGAAAACTTCGTCGACCGCCACGTAATTAACAATCCCCTCGTCGCCCCGTCCGCATCCACCGCTCTAAACTCATCCAGAGCGCCCGCCCCAAAGGATCGCCACATAATATTGTTAATTCCCCTCAATTTCGATTCTTGAATTAGGATAATATCACGTCCCCACTCAGAAGCTCTAGAGCCCAACGTCCTTTTCTTATCATCCTCCCCTAGCCCCCTCACATTCCAGGTGAGGATCTTCATTAAGACAACTGACGTCGACCCCCAATGAGAGAGAGACCAGCCGCCTCCGCCACAGTTTCTTGCAACGTCGCACATGAAAGCACTTGCGAGGACCCCACCCGCGATCTGGTCCGCCTTCTATACCTTTTCCCCGACCTCTTGTCCGAGAGTCCCCCCACCGCATTAACAACCTCCAAGTTTGGGACGACCCCCGAAGAAATTGGAGAGGAAGTCAGAAAATCCGATCCACCTTCTTCGAGGAGAAGAGGGCTCCAAATTGTCTTGTTGCACACAACATCCACCGAGCTCAATACGCCATCCAGGAAGGCACTTGAATCCACAAAGGGAAGACCGCAAGCAAAAGACCGACCCGAATCCGAGCAAGGATCTGCCTCCTCTGCAGGGGTAAAGATGATCGAAACCGGATCCGAGTCCGGATGGCCAATCGAATCGCGGGAAGCTCCCTCCCTTTTCCAAGACCCGAACTCCAAAAGCCCTCTAAAGTCCCCCACGGTCTGACTCGCCCACAGTCCCGCATACCGAACCTGAAGAGCACGGTCCATCTTCCAAGCACGCCATCCGACTAATGAATTAACCTCGGGCGTCACCCCAAAAGGCAAACCCTCCCTAACCGAAGAAAGGCATGATACCCGAGAAAGCACCTTGAAGCGACGCGGAGAACCCATCAAGTTGGGCGACTCTTTGGAAGAGCCCCCAAGCACTGCCACCTGGCGATCAGAAGACGAAGGGACGTCACGAATCCTCGGAGAATCTAGTCTGACGGCCAAGGATACCGGAGAGAGGGCCACCGCCGGCGGAGTCGGAGGCTCGATGAAAGACAGCTCCATACGAAAACAAAAACGACCAACTTTCAGCGCCTCAAAGAAGATCTTGCCCACCGCGTCATCAAGAAGCCTCTTGCTGCATTCCATCAGGACCCGCGTCAGCTTCCAGTTCGAGTTAGGCTTGATACCATCCTCCACGACCGCCAGGACTTCCCCCCACCGCCTAAGAGCTCTGCCGAGGCATTGAACGTTCCGCGAAAGGAACGACACTCCTCGCACCTCTGCAACACACACCTCGACGTCAGACCAAACTCCATCCGCAAAACGAAAGGCCCTCCAGATAACGTCTTCAAAAACATCATCCACAAAAAGCCTTTCCCGTTGATCCGGGGAGAGGCCACGAACAACACATCGGAATTCATCCATCGCCACGAGATCCCCAGCGAATAGAGGACCCAAGAAGCCATGCATATTTGATCTGACCACACTCCAGTCAACTCCTTTACGAACGACAACTCCCACAACCGCGATACTAACAACTCCATGCAAAGCACCCCCCACCGAGATCGCACCCCCATGCACCATGTCAAGAACAGGGCTGGAATCCCCAACAACCTCCAGTCTCACCGACTCCGCAGCAAGTTCCAACTCCGACCTACGAGCTCCAACTGCGCTACCAACCCCAGAAGAACCCTCTACGACTTGAGCAAAAGAATGCGCCCCCTCCCAACTACAGGCGCCAGCCAAGGCGAAGCAACACCCTTCCCCCACCTACTTCTGGCCGAAAGATCATCCCTGCGAGAAGAGAGTTCACCCCTCCTCGCACCCGACGTACAAGAATCCCTCTTGTGCCCCACCCTTCCACATGCATAGCATCTCACGGGGAGCCCGCAAGCTGACGCAATGTGCCCACGCTCTCCACATCTGAAGCACCGCTTTCCAGGTTTCCGGTGAGAGACCGGCACCCACTCTCCAGACCCCCCTTCTCGGCCGTTGTCGTCAACAACCCCAACAACCCCTCGCTGCATCCCCTTTCCCTTCGCATCGCCCCCTGACGCACGACCACCTTCCTCCGCGCTCGCCGAGCTTGCCATTTTTCTTCCCGGAACCTCGGCCGCTCCACCTACAGACGCTTTCGCTCCACCTACAGATGCTTTCGCCCTCCACCATTGCTCCATCTCTCTCCAACTTCACCTCGGTACTGCGAATTTTTCTACAGATTGCCCATCTATTTGCCGGTGGTAAGCTGAATCGAGACACAACTCGGTTCTTAGGTCTCTTATGAACTCTTCCCCGGAGTGCGAATCCCTTGTAAATTGATGATATGCTAAATGTACAATCTAGGTAGTTCCACAGGAGTGCATGACATGCTGATAGAAATGAATACCCAAATCGCATCATGCCTGCTTGGGGTACACGCTAATGAGGTAACAAAGTTCATGATGATGCTTTCCCACTTCAACACATGAATGAGAAGAAGCTATAACAAATCGTGGAGACGTTGGTGCTGTACTTTTACCACCTGATAGGCGAAATGACTTATATGCTCTACTATATCTCCCTTTGTTCCCTCCCAGTTAAAGTGCTTGCGGAGGCCCCGGTACATCTTGGATGAATGTGAAGTATATAACTTTGTGTCTTATCCATGCTCACCTCTTCATAATCAGGGTATACACTATCTCCCTTCCATAGGATGGATTCACAGTTCAGAATCTATCAAACTCATCCTTTAGGCAATAATGATGCATGCCATATAGCCTCTGGTTTGACATTTGACCCTGAACAATCGTATCCCACAAGTCACTATACTTGGTTGACATTATCACAATATCAGATGTACTCTCGAATGAATGCCATTCACTACATGTAGTGAGTACATCGCAAGTCTACAACCAGGCTGCAAAACCCATTGTATGTGCTCGCCTAAATAAGGCATTTGCTACAATATTTCCCTTATCAGGATGGTAAGAGATGGTACAATAATAATCCTTTAGCAGCTTCAATAATAGCCTCTACCTCATATTCAGTTTGCTGATCAAAGATGTACTTAAGGCTCTTATGACTCATGAAAATATCAATTGTTACCCATATAGGTAATGACACTACATCTATAATGCGAAGACTACAACAACCAACTCCAAGTTGTGCTAGTTGCGCTTCTGACTTTTTAGTTGACATAATGTGTACACCACAACCTGTCATTACTTCACCAATACAATGCTTAATACTTCCTTAGAAGCATTGATTTACGTTGTAATGTCTAAAATACTAGAAGCAATGGTGAAAATGGGAATATGATTGCAAAAATCGGTAGTTGATACTCGGTCGGTTGGGTCACTGACTAAGGACTAATCGACAGTCGGACGACTAATCGGATTTAATCGGACTTTAATCGGATTTGATTTTTTTTAACTATTTTAAATATATAAATCTTTTTGTACATATATTCTTATATATTTACAAAGATATGTATATATTTATATTATCATAAGAAGAGAAGTAATTGAATTTAAATAAACTTTAAGCATGTTATAATAAGTTTACTTTAAAAAAGTAAAAAAATTTGGTATCTCCAAGCAAAAATCGATTGACTAGTTGGTAATAGTTACTACTCAGTCAGCCATCCCCACTGACTAGACTAATCGGACTTACTAGTCGGGCCAGTCGGGGAACTTTTACAATAGTGATGGGAACAATAGTCAATCACTCCTTAAGCATGCAAAAACCCAGCTTATATTTGTTGCTCCTACAAATGACACGTCCTTCTACCTCAACCAGATAAGAGGTAGAATTAGCGGAGGAAATCTTCTAAAAATCATGTGTAGTACTCGATAAGGTCAAGAAAATTGTGAACCTCAATATTCATCATGGATTGCTCCTAAGATGCAACTACTGCTATCTTGATAGGGTCAACTGCTACACCCACACCTAAAATCACGTGGCCAAGGAATGCCACTTCTAACAATCAGATCATGATTCACACTTGCTGTACTTTATGTAAAATTGATGCTCCCTGAGTGTGTCTAGTACGATGCGAAGTTGTGACCTGTGCTCATGTTCATCATAAGAGCATACCAAGAAATCATTGATGCACAGACACAATCACGAACTTGTCCAAGTACGGAAGGAATACTCTCTTTATCATATCTATGAATAGAGCAGGTGCATTCGTGAGTCCAAATAGTATGACCACAAACTTGTAGTGATCATATCTCGTACAAAATACGTATTTCATTACATCAGAATCCTTGATCATCAACTAGTGGTATCTAGATTGTAGGTCGATCTTGGAAAACACCGCTGCTCCTTGTAATTGATTGGAAAGATCATTAATCTGTTATAGAGAATAATGATTCTTGATTGTCTACTTGCTCAGCTAGCTATATGTAATCAATGCATAACCTCATGGATCCATTCATCATCTTCATGGAGATGAGTGATGCTCTCCATGGTGATGTACTGAGATGAATGAATCCCTTCTCTAACAACTCTTGAGATGCACCTTGAATTTTCTATACTTGTTAGGTGCTCTCCTGTATGGAGGAATGGAGAGCGATTGCATGTTTGGCAACAACGCGATCTCAAACTCGATCTCTCACTGGTGGTAATTCGTGCAACTTATCTGGAAAACATATCAGGAAACTCATGTACAACCTTGATGTCCTCGATTATCCTAATGTTGTTTGGTTGAGTTACAATGTTGCAAGGTCGCCTAAACAATCTTGGTTGAGAAATTGGTGTACCCTCGCGGCGAGAATTACTCGATCCCACTATCAAAAGTACGTTCGTTAAATTGGAATGGTGGCACTACAGGCAAATATGATCTCACCGTCTTTCTGAAATAGTCTAAGCATGCATGGTCCCTCTCCATTCAGTGCATTCTTATGATAATCTTGAAATCCATGATAATGTCGAAATTCTCTGACTGGACCAGTAATAGGAATCACGTGTCCTATATGTACTGGACCAGTAATAGGCATCACGTGCCCTCCTATCTGTACTGCTACATCCTTGACTGCATGACATATGATGGACAACTGGATCGTTGGGCCTTTGATGTAATGGAATGCTCGTCGCTTACTTGCCCAAGGCGGATACCAAATGGTGTGCGGGAAAAGAGTGTGTAGCTTGAGCCTCATAGTCAAACAATGCGTGCAAAGGAATCTCATGTACTGAAACCATACCTCTGATGATTGATCCATAAACATGTTTCGCTCCCGCATCACTGTATTCAACTGTCCGCATGGTAGTGGTGGCGTACTAGATCCCATGACGTTGAATGCCTATTGTGGGGGATGTTGAAAATGAAGGCGAGGGATTACGCCTCACGCATCATGGAAGCGTGAAGATCGAATCATATTTGATCTAGGTCGAATAGTCATACTAGTCGATAAGGCAACATAATTTATTTTTTTACGATAAACTCACATGACATGGGAATAATGCCCATGTCTTTTCATCAAGATCACACAGGTAATATGATTATCTCTTAGCGTGATCGCGATCCACGAGCCCCAAGTTCGATATGACGTAGAGAGCATTTCTGAACACTGATGAATCTCCATTTCATCACCTTTATTCTATCATTTTGGCCTTAAAAATCCTGCTAATGCATGTAAATAACCTTAATTTGTACAAACTAATATTCATTCCTCGTTGTATAAATACTGTATAAAATGCTATTTTAATGCAAAAATTAAAGTATAAAGAAAAGAAAAAGAATAAGATGCAAAGGTAATTTATGACCCTAAACCTCGAGATCTAGGCATCTTGATGACTAGATCGACAATAATAAAGTAGGGGAAGATAAGGGCCAATAATACAACAAAAATCCCATTTATTAATTAATTATTTATTCATTCTTGGGACCTATTTTATTTTCCACTTTTTATACATCAAGTAAAGAAACTTTGTACATGAAAGTTGTAGATAAAAATATATAGAAAAATACAGAATTGATTTCATACAAAAATAATATACATTGTACTTTTTATACAGTAAATAAGATTTCAAAATCCCAACTTTTCAGACTGTATCTCTCAAATAAAAACTTAAAATATATCAAAATCTCCTTTAATTGTATATCAAAATAACTTTTAATAAGCTATTTAATGAAGGTGGTTTCATATTTTTTGGAGTTAAGGTGTGAAAGTTAGGTTTTGGACCCCTATTGTATATTATACCCGAATAAAATAATCATTTTATTTATTCTTTATTCTTTTTATAATTCAAAATTTTATATTTTTAAATATTATTTATTACATATGTACATATTAAAATTAGAATAAAACAATAAATAAAATACTAAAAGAAAATATGTATACAAAAATATATAGATGAATGAACAATACATGTACTATACACCTAGATTTAATTAAGTGTAATTATTATATTAGAAAAAATATAATAAAAATATATTTACGTATATAAAAATAAGTTATAAATTTATAAAATAATAAAATAAATGAATAGAACTAGATATACAAAAAAATAAAATACTCAAAACATAAGTTTATACCTATAAAGAAACCCTGAAATAATGTAAACCAAAATAACCTCTAAAAAATAAATAAAAATAAAAATAAAAATAAAATACTACCGAAAATAGCAAACAATTCTTATTTTATAACTTAAAAATTAATAAAATTTCGATTTTTCAAATCTTTTTCTGCTGGTTTTTCTTAGTTGGTCCACGTGGACAACCAGGTGTCTCTGAGTGTTGACCTAGGTCAACTCTCTAGCCCGCACATGCGTCTCTGACTACCTCGTTTTGACCTCGGTTTCTCCCCTTTTTGGAGCTCGATCCTTTCACCTATTCTCTTTGATTCCTTCACGCCTTTTTGTCCTTGATCCCCACTCTTACACGCCCACTCGATTTATCGAGGATTGGACCACGGATTGGATCTTTCTCATTCTTTGACCCCGCTCCATCTCTTGAATATAGTCTCTCATCCGTCCAAACTTCGATTCTTGATCCCTCTTCCGCCTCTAACCCTAGATTCATGCTTTGAATCAAGTTCTAGGTGACAACAAGAGTTGGTCCAGCTTCTTGGCGTGGAGATCAACGTTGAATCGAGGTCAGATCCGTTGCTCGCCGGAGTTCTCCGCCGTAGCTCCGCTTCGGGCGCTTCACACTAGTAAGCTCCTATTTCTTTCGTTCTATGTAATCCTTAGGTTGACATTAGTGTAGGGTTGGCGTAAGTTGTGTTTGAATCTGGATGCTTCATCGTATTTTCCATATTTCACCCTCGTCGGAGCTCTAGCCTCCGCCACTGCATACCGACCACTCCAGACCCGCACCACCCTATCCTTCGTCGTCATCATCTCCCCCTTCGTCTGCTTATCGCCTGACGCATCTCCATTCACCCTCAATCCTGCACGAATCGAGGAACCCGTCCTTCCAACTCTGCCCGCTCGTCGGAGGGACGCGATCTTGCACACCCTTCGCTCCCCCGACCATCTGAAGCTCGTCGGAGCTTCGCCCTTTTGCCTCTAACCCCTTCCTGCAGAAACAAAGAGAATAGACCTCCTTTCCGGGGTAATTGAAGCAGGAAGACCATCCCAGGTCTTGGACCTCGTCGGACTAGTTCTGGTGGGTCTCGAGCCATTTTGAGCCTCCCATCTGGTGTGGAAGCCCTCCAAGAGCGTTTTGCATCTTCACTGAGCTCTTGGGGACGAAAAACTACGGAGAATCGAATGATTGAAGCTCGTCGACGGTGTGTTATTCAAACGTTCTTCTAGGACCCTCCAGGTCTGTTCGATCGAGCCATACTGCCAGGTGGAGCAGCTACCATTGGATCGAGCAATGACTCGACCGTCAGATTCGATCTCTGATCTAATCTCAGCCGCACTCCCGCGAACCATCATCGTCGTGCGTAGATTCGACACGTGGTTAAGTGAAGTCGTCCGTTGGACAACGCACAAGGCGTGTGTATTTTACATCTTCCCCCTCGTAGTTTTTATCTTTATTTATTAGTTCCTGATTTGTTGTTTGCCGCTTTAAAATTGCTGTAATATTTATGCGTGAAACCCTGAACTTGTTGCTATTAGTACTTCAGTCCTCGCCAGGTTAGCCTACAAACTTTGGGATATTTGCATATTAGCCCTGTAGGTTTTTTCTATTATTGTTTAGTCGTAATTTTTGGACAGTAAATATATTATTCTGGGGAGAAATTGCATGTGGGCCCTTGTATGTCTTAGATATTGCATTTATTCCCTCACTAGAAGTCGTATATTTTTACTACTGGGGTATTTTGCATGCTACGTCCCTGCAGTTCATTTTGTGGTTCGATATTAGTCCGAGAACGTTGTTTTTCTTACATATATACCCTGCTAGTATGCATTTTCCAATTATTGTCTTTTTTTGATGAAAAATATCTGCAAGTGCCTAAAAATCTTAAGAAAATTTGTTTAAATGCACTACGATTTTATTGATCACATATATTTTTCTTGGAGTGATTTAAATTAGTTTTCTTTTTTGAAAAATAAAAAAAGCAACATTATTTTTTACTGTCTACCTTAAAAAACCCCAAAAAATATAAAATTGTTTGAAAAATTCCAAAAAATTAGTTTTTGACCAAAATATAAAAAATATAATAGAAAACCCCTAAAAATATCAAATATATATATATAAGTTATGCTCCTCCCTTTTTGGGAATATCAGTTGTGCCCATGATTTCTTGCCGTTCTATCACTTATGCCCCTCCATTAGTTTAACCGTCAATGAGTTGACTTAACCATGGTTTTTTTAAATCATGGTGCAACTAAGAGGGGTATAATTGTCCAGACTTCTTCATGTTCTTCTTCCTCTATTTGTTCTTCCTTTCTCTTCGTAATTTCTCTCCCTTAATTACACTTTTATGCATCCATTAAATCATTAAAATTTTTGTATTTTTACGGATATATCATTAAATGATGAATTTTATTGCATTTTTCGATGAACTTTCATGGATCAATTAATCAAAAATTTATCTTAACTAAACAAATGCTGAATGGTGTATGTTTTAGTCCACAGTCTCCTCCTCCCCTCTCCTTCCTCATCCGCCCCCGTCCTCCTCTACCCCGTGCTCCTCCTCTTCGTGCGCGTTGCCGATGAAGGCTTGAAGGAGCACATATGATCCCTCGCGTCACGTGTACTCCATGTTACGCATCTCCTCTACTACACCTACAACCGCGTCATTGCATGGGCGTCCACAGACGCGTGCAAGATGCACGTGCCGGACTTCCATGGTGAGAGAGGTGCGGAGGAGGAGCTCGAGGTGGAAGGGGACGTGCGGAGGCGACAGGAGGAGCCGGGGCGGAGAGGGAGGTACAGGGGCGGAGGGGAGGTATGGGTTTAGGAGTTGGGGATGAAGGGGAGGTGCTGGGCGGAGAGAGTGGTGCAGAGGCGGAGAGGGAGGTGCACGTGGAGGAGCTTGGATCGGAGGGGGAGGAGGTATATGGACAACGGGAGTAGCTGGGGGCGAAGAGGGAGGTGCTGGGACAGAGGGGAGGCACGTAGGCGAGAGGAGGAGCTCCAGGCAGAGGGGGATGTGTAGGGTCGGAGAGAGTAGCTGGGATGGAGAGGGAGGTGCAGGGGCAGAGGAGATGTGCGGGGGAGAGAGGAGGAGCTTTGGGCGGAGGGGGAGGTGTGGGGGTGACATGAGTAGCTGGGGGCGGAGAGGGAAGTGCGGGAGCAAAGGGCGGAGGTGTGAGGGTGGGAGGAGGATCTCCGGGTGGAGGGGGAGGTGCGGGGGCAGGGGGAGAAGGCTCTGGAGGATGAGCAGGAGGCTGGGGAGGATGAAGAGAAGGGGGAGGAAGATAATGGACATTTCAACCTATAGTTTTAAGTTTAATTCCCGATATGTCCCTAAAGTTAACGTCGGTTTGCATTGTAGATGGACGACAACTAACGTGAGGGGCACAAGTGATAGATTGGCAAGAAGTCAGGGGCACAATTGATATTCCCAAAAAGGGAGGGGAATAACTTATATTGGAATATCTCGGAGGGGCACAAATGATAAAATCCCAAAATATTATAAATACAAAACACCATATTTATTATATATTTTATTTATATATCACATGTAGTATACATATATCCTCCTATATATCTACATTATCTTTTACAAAAAATAGAAACTAAAAGTCTAAAAATATAAAAAATATAAAAAATAAAAAATATAACAACAAAATATAAAAATACAAAAGAAAAAAAATAAAAAATCCAAAACTAAAAACCCACAAACCCATATTTTGGATAAGCATTTGAGAGGCATGTTGTGCTTGATTACTTTTTAGCTCACATTGTTCTACACCATTGCTTCTTGTGTTCGACCCCTACTTGCTTGTCACTATACATCTTTAGTAGGGTATAATAAATTTTGATTCACACTTTTTTGCTTGATTTACTCATTGTGTGTGTTGGTTGTTGATCGAGTGCAATTGTTGAGGAGTCATCACAACGACTGCTCTCGCCTTGTGAGGCTCATTTTAGACACCTCAATTTTCGCAGTCATCAGGCGTGTGGATGGACACATGCTTTTCTACAATCCAAAGTGATGATCGGAGTAAGGAATCTCCTGATTTCATCTCACGAAATTCATTGTTTCCTTTGCATGCACGAGGTATTGAAGAAAGTGGAGAATCACGAGCAATCAATTCAACAGCACGATCACAACGCGATGACGATCACGTTCTCGACAAGACCTTGATGGATGGCCACAAGGGGTTGAGATAGAGGACATGTAGAGAGAGAGAGTTGCAATAATTGCTTCAACTTAATTGTATTCAAAGATGTATGGTTAGCCTTTCTTTTATAGCACAATGGATGGTGGAGATATATTCCTAATTAATAATCAATGGTTGAGATTAAGTATTATACTTGTGCTCCAAGTATTTAGAAATAATAAATCAATTATTAATTCATGCTCCAAATTTAATCGCAAAATAAACCATTCTCATGAATAAAGAGGAACAAAGAGAGCTTCCTTTCATAAATGAGGAAAGGAGATATGTAGAGGTGACGTCCACCATGAGGATTGGAGAGTGATTTTCTCTCTCCAGTCTCCCTTAATGTAATCTCATTAGTCGTTACATTAAATCTTTATTCATAAAATTATTTATTAACAAAATGTCATCAAATACTTTGCAAATTATTTGTGACAATTGCAAATAAACTATTGATATTTATGATTCATATTCATCCATCCAAAAGTAAAAGTAAATCACATTTACTTGTAATTGCTCAATGTGAATCCAAAGTATTTAAATTGTGAATCCTATTCACAATTAATTCTCTCTATGATATTATGGATCACATCCATAACATCCATGATTATTGTGGATAGTGCTATCTACATTAATAATTAATCTTATATATAATAATTAAATCTAATTTAATAATCTTAGATGTCTGTCGACACATGTTTAAATAATATTAATCACATCCACATTATTAATAATAATTGAATCCAATTTCATAATCAAATTTTCAATGCTTAGATATTGTCACAAATAGAAGTATTCTTGAACTCTTTCAAGAATAGTGTGCTTTCTTCGCGAATACTTGGAGACAAGGACATGACAACTGCAAAATTGCAAAAGTCGGCAGTCGGTACTCGGTTGGCCCGGTCACTGACTAAGGATTAGTCAACAGTTGAACGACTAATCAGATTTAGTCGAACATTAGTCGGTTTGATTTTTTTATTATTTTAAATATATAAATTATTGCATATATTCATAAATTCGCATAGATTTAACAATTTTTCAAATTTATAAGAGCTAAAAGAAGAAGCAATTGAATGAAAAGAAGAAAAAAATAAACAAGTTAAGAACAAATGTTAGTTACATAACAAAGCTAATGTTAGCTCCATTTCATGTTAAAAGAACCAAACAAAGAGATTGGTTAAGAATATTTGAATGCATGATGTATTTGAACAAAACTCTTAAAATATAGGTCTTAATTGCCAGATCTAAATATATGGAATTATTTGCATTTTCTAGGGAGGCGCTTGTCATTTTTAAAACTTCAGATGCTGCAGATCATGCTGTCCAGAAGCTGAATAAAGAGATTTTGATCCTACCAAATGGGCAGTAATGAATGACTTTGTTTAAGTTATATTGACCAAGGTTGCAAAAGGCGATAGTCAGTACTTGATCGGTTGGGTCATCGACTAAGGATTAATGGGAAGTCGGGCAAGTAATCGGATTTAGTCGGACTTTAATCGACTTTGAATTTTATGATTATTTTAAATATATAGGTCATTTTTATACATATATTTACATTGATTTTGCACATTTTTATACTACCATAATAGAATAAAAGAAGTAATTGGATTTAGATTTAACATTAAGCATATTATAATAAGTTTGCTTATAAGAAGCAAAATATTTATAAAATATGTTATCTCCAAGTAAAATTTGGTCGATTAATGTACCTAGTCAGAATTAGTCGGTACTCGGTTGCTCACCCCACTAACTAGACTAGTCAAACCTTCTATTCGGGCGACTTTTAAAACACTATTGACTCGGTATATTGGTCTGTTATAAGATCAAATAGAAGATCTATTCATGCAAACATTTGCATTACTAATAAACATAGTTGAGTCCTAAAGAACGAGATCTTTAGGATTGTTTGGAGTGGCTGTCTTCATAGAATTTTGAAGAGTTCACCAACTCATGTAGTAATTGAAGAAAAATCACGTCTATCACATTATCCTACTCGATATTATAAAAATTGCAAAAAATAGAAACCCTAACCTTTTAGGTTGGCAATGATAGCTGGAGCAGGAGAAGAGGATCACAATGCTGGCTGGAGCGATTGGAGGAGGTGCGACGACCAAAGGATGTGGCAGTCAGAGGATGTGCGGAGATCTCCTGAAGAGGGCTTCGAAGAAAGCTACTGGGTATCGAGTTTCGAAGAGAGCATGAGATTTTGAAGAGGCAAACAATAACCTAAATCCTCAACAATCGGGTATCTGAATCCACTTGTAAAACTCGTCCGGTTAGTTAGTTGATTAAGCCAACTAGTCACTCTACCTGATTAAGGGCCAACTACCCCGAATCGAGTCAACTAGGCCATCAAGTCGATTAATCGGGTCGACTAATTGATTGATTTTTACAAGCTTTGGTGATTGTATATTACATGTATAGTGGCTTAGATACTGAGATTTAATCTCATATCCAGAGCTAAAATACCTCTCAGAGATGTCTGATCAAGTCAGATAAAATATCCAATCTTCTCATTACATCTGATTCATATTCATATCAATGTCCAACATTTGGACTAAGTTTAGTTACTTTAGTAAACTAGTCTTCTGAGTGGAGTCACTAAAATCCAAATCTTTTTCATCACACCATCAGAATGGAAGTATCATGGTTATTCAATTGATTAAGATCACTTCACCCTCGAGTATTCCCACTACCATATATCTTGCATACTACTTGAACGGTCTTCTTCAGGGTTTTATCACTAAGTTTCTTATTCGATCATTGGGAGTTGGCCCGTCATATGCTTTTCAAAGGCATATAACATACCTATAAATCCTGTCATGCTTCCAAAATATATCGACCATTGATGGAATTTGGTTGGTCCCAATATCTCATGATGGATCTCATGTCTTCCAGTTCAATTGTGAACCTGTGTGATCCTTTTGAGAGATAGTATTACTCATGTCCTTGTATGCACACTAACTCGCCTATGTATAGATCTTGATTATTTCATTAACCTAATGATCTGCTTAATGCACATATTTAGACTTATAGTAACACATCTGTCTCTAGTCAGAGGATGCATGCCTATATCGTGACAACATACGACATAAGAATTTGATATCTCGATCTTACTAAGTCAACCTTTTGACTTAACCTATCCGACACCTCCGAATCTATATTCCTATGCAGAAGACCTACATCAGGATATCGGTCGGATATTAGCATTTGAAGTAAGGTATGCCATCTCCTTCTCAAGTCGGAGTTTCGTTCTCGACAATCATTTGACGATGCTAGTTGGGTCCTCAATCTAACTCTTTAGATTTTTTTTCAACATCAGCTTCTATGATCTAATCATTGTATCTACAACTGTATGATTATCAAGATGGACATGGTACATAACCCTAATTATACGGAGGGACCATATAAGTGCATTTATTCATTAATCATAGATAACTAGTGAAAAGTGATAACTTATATGTGATATATAAAAAGACTAATAACATTTATTGTAGAAATGATTCGTCCTGGGCTCACATGTCTAATAGAAAGTCTGGCTCTCTACGACGGAAACTCGGCCCTGTGACTATCCAGAAAACCCCATTGGTCTCACCCTGTTGCTGCTGTGTACATGAACCGCTAGCATGGAAGAGACACTCCTGCCTACCTCATCAATTGTTCTCGTGAAATTTGAGGACGGTGTTGCCTCAAGGCCATGTGCGGCATTACTGCATGCTACTTGAGGTTTTGCACAGTTGCACGTTGCACCTTCCTCCTCCGAGCAACTCGAAAATGCCAATACTGCATGTTTTGGTGAATGTGCCTCTAGTTTTAGAAGTTCCATCCCTGTCGAAATCGTAGTCATGCCCAACCTAAGAAGCAGGAGCCCAACATTGGTGTCGCTTAATGACAAGCTGTCGTCATTGTCATTGCTTGATAGTGAAAGGTCCCATCTTCATTGGTATCATTGGACTAACTATCCTTGCCAAAGGCTGGGCATGGCTAGAGGGTAAAAGCCGCACACCAACTTTTGAGCCTACTTTCATGTGCATGATTGCTGTGATCCTAACTATCGGCTTTATATTGCCCCATATCGTATGGTGTTGCTAGAGATTATCTCATTTTGTGGGAAACCTAAACCATAGGAGAAAGAAAAGGGATCTATCTTGGGAAGGTTACAAATCACCCTTCATCCAAAAACCTTTTATGAAACATTAAACTTTGGTACACTCGGCTCTACTGTGAAATTATTGTGCACATCAAGTAGTATTTGTGGTCTGCCTGGGTCCGAAACAGCTAGCGGGTTGCAATGTTGGTCAAAGTTTTTGTGAATGTTTCTAAAAATTAAATGACTGGATGGTAGCTAACCTTTATTAGATATCCTTGTTGGGAGAAAAATGAATCATGCTTTAGAATAGACTGAGAGCTCTCTTATATAGGAGAATAGCCCTTGGGTTAATTACATGATAAGTACCCAAAGAAAATAGAATTACATGAAATAGACACAGAAATATATTTATCTCAACACTCCCCCTCAAGTTGGAGCATATATATCTATCATGCTCAGCTTGGAGCAACACTTCTGAAATGGACTTCTAGATAAAGCCTTGGTGAAGATATCATCTATCTGATTTTCTGTTGAATCATGAGAAGTGGATATGAGCCCTTTCTGGATCATGTCTCTAGTGTAATGACAATCCACCTCAATATGCTTTGTCCATTACTGGAATGCAGGATTATTGGCAATAAATAGTGCAACTTGATTATCATATAACAGTTGCATAGGAAGAGGAACCTCAATGGTAAGATCAGTCAACAACGATCTAACCCATATCATCTCTGCACTTACTTGTGCCATAGCCCTGTATTCAGATTCAACACTCGACCTAGCCACCACTGTCTGCTTCTTGCTTTTGCATGAGACAAGTGAGTTCCCGACAAATACAACAAAGCCCGAAGTAGACTTTATGTCCCTGGGACAACTTGCATAGTCAACATATGTACACGCTGTCACCTCAAGAGATGCATCCCTGCTGAATAAGAGACTCGAACCATGTGAGTTCTTCAAATATCTCAATATCATATAGACAACATCCATATGAGCCTTTCTGGGATGCTCCATGAACCGGCTAACTTTGCTCACCGCAAACATTATATCCGGCCTGGTGATAGTAGCATATAAAAGCTTCCTAACCAGTTCTCTATATCTCCTACTATCTACCTCCTCAGTGTCATCATCATAAATCTCATACTCGGATCCATGGGAGTAGTAGGAGGCTTGCATCCTGTCATACCTGTCTCAGAAAGGAGATCCATCACTAACTTCCTCTGGGTCATAACCAGACCACGCTGGTTCCTGACAAACTCCAATCCTAGGAAGTATCGAAGAGTACCAAGGTCCTTAGTCACAAACTGTTGACCTAGGAAGTACTTGGCAGCTTGAATGCCTTTGGCATCATCCCTTGTAACAACAATGTCATCTACATAAACAAGAATGGCAACAATACTTTTCTGTGTCCTCTGAACAAACAGTGAGTGGTCTGCAGTAGACCTCAGAAATCCCTGGTGCTCAAAAAACTCAGATAGCTTTTGGTACCAAGCTCTCGGACTCTGTTTTAGGCCATAAATTGCCTTGTGGAGCCTGCACACCTTCTGGGACTCCCCCTCAGTAGCAAACCCATGTGGTTGCTGCATGTAAACTTCCTCCTGAAGATCCCCGTATAGAAAGGCATTCTTCACATCTAGCTGGTACAACGGTCAATCCCAAAAACAACAACAGAAAGTAGAATGCATAGTGTCGAATGTCTGGCCACAGGAGAAAATGTCTCCTGATAATCCACCCCATAGGTTTGGGTGAATCCTCGTGCCACAAGCCTTGCCTTGTAGCGATTTACACTGCCATCTACTCATTGCTTGACTGTGAATATCCATTTGCAACCTACAACAGAAGTACCTTGTGGAGCAGGTATAATGCTCCACGTCCCACATGACCTCAAAGCTGCCATCTCCTCTTCCATTGCAAGGCGCCACCTGTTATCCTGTAATGCCTCCTGATATGTATGTCGGATAGTAACAGCGGAGAGTCCTATGACTAACTTCTTGTACTCGTCTGAAAGATGATCCAAAGAAACATGTGCAGCAAGAGGATACGTGGCATACTTGCGTCGAGGCTTCCTTAGGGCAGTAGGAATGTTCAGATCATCATCCATTCTGTCTTCTGAAATTATCTCATCCTGGGTATCATATAAATCGCCCGTACCATCAGTAGAAATAATACTATCATGACATACCTGAGGCATGGTGGATGATGTGGATGGCATATGAGCAGAGAGGCGAGTAGAAGACATGCGAGTGTAAACAAGAGGTAATATTTTTGATTGGATAGCTGTAGGCGGAGGTGGTGGAGGTGGGGGTAGTGGTGGAGGTGGAGAAGGCTGAGGTGCAGCAAGGGGTTCATATGGTGGAGGAAACGTAGGAGGAGGAACAACAACATCCTCTCCTGAAGTAGTATTGGATAACCTGTCACCTGTAGGATAAAAATACATAATTAATTCAAAGAAAGTGATATCAGTACTCACATAATATCGTTTGCCTACAGGATCAAAACATCTATACCCTTTTTGGGTATGAGAATAACCGACAAAAACACATTTTACAGCTCTCGGTGAGAGCTTGTCGTGACCTGGAATGAAATTGTGGACGAAGACCACAAATCCAAAGAGTCTGGGTGTGAGAGAGAATAGTTCCTTCTCGGGAAACACAATCAAGAAGGGAACCTTCTCTCCAAGAATGGTGGACGACATACGATTAACCAAGTAACAAGCAGTGAGAACGACATCCCCCCAGAAAGAATGAGGGGCACGACTCTGGATTAACAATGTTCTTGTGACATCAAGAAGGTGACGATATTTGTGTTCAGCCACACCGTTTTGTTGAGAAGTATAATTGCATGATGTTTGATGAACAATTCCGAGAGATCTAAGAAATTCAGATAAATGTAGTGTCGAGAACTCCAACACATTATCCGTACGAATGAATTTTACGTTGCAGAGAAAATATTTTTGACTTCAATAAGGAAAGTTTTAATGATAGCACCAGCTTCAGACTTATGTTTTAACAGAAATACCCAAGACAATCTAGAATAATCATCAACTGCAAACCATATAAAAACGATGCCCCTGATGATCAGGGACACGACTCGGACCCCAAATATCAAAATGAAACAACTCAAAGGACTGACCACTGTGATGACTAGAACGACTGGGAAACGAGGAGCTATGGTGCTTCCCAAGTTGACAGGCTTCACAATCCAATATGGAGCAAGTAGATATCTGCGGTAGCACATGACACATCTTCTGAAGAGGAAGGTGACCAAAGCGAAGATGTCACATGAAGGGAGCAACAGATCCAGAGGGATTAGAAGCAATGCCTGCACACGGTGGTACAACAAGTTTATACAAGCCTCTCTGCTCACGACCATGACCAATCACCCTGCCAGTCAGTATGTCCTGAAACACAAAAGAAGAGGGATCAAATATGACACGACAATGTAAATCTTTCGTAAGCTGATTAATGGAGAAAAGATTCATCTGAAAGTCAAGAGCATATAAGACATTCTAAAGATGCATAGAAGGGGCAAGAGCAATCTCCCCCTGACCAACAATGGGTACCCCATTGGCAATGACCGCAGATCTGCCAGGTGGAAGAGATCTGTATGAAGTAAACTACGTCCTATCGCCACACATATGATGGGAAGCCATGAAATCCATAATCCAGTCAGTCAGGTCTGAGATGCTACTACTGGTAAAGACATAATGAATACCTGATGAACTGGATGACGCCCTGGCAGAAGCAGCTGCATCTGTGGAAGCTGGAGAGGGAGTCGTAGGAGTGCTCATCATCTCACGAAGTCTGGAAACAATGTCTCGAATCGAGTATCTGGAGTAGGCGTAGAGGAAGCCTCAGTCTGCTCAGCAACACGTGCAGACGCTGGATATCCATGCTTCTGAAAGCATGTCTCCTCAGAATGACCTGGACGATGGCAATGTGAACAAAGACCACGATGTCGTCCTCCCCCTCGACCACGAGGTCCACGGCCACGAAACTGGGATGGCCATCCCCTGCCTCGAGTAACTACTATAGCAGAAGGAGTCGGCTGTACCGTGGTAGTGGATGTAGAAGTGATCATACTCATTCGCTTGTAGACCTCCTCTATTGGTAGAATGGTCTCTCCAGTCAGAAGTTTGAGTACGAGTGACATCGTACTCAGAATCAAGAGATGACAAGAAAACCCCGTCATTGTGGCATTCCGATATGCCTGTTGTTGCTCTGTGCCGGTGGTAATGGGCATGAAGCTATGTAGTCGCTCAAACATGCCACACAGATGAGAAAAATGTGCATGGAGCGGTCGACCATTCTGTTTGGTCGAGAAAATATCAAACTGCAACTGAAGAATCTTGCTTTCATTCTTCGCCTGCTCGTATGTGTCTGCCAGTATGTCCCACATAGCCTTTGCAGTTGACTGATTAACAATGTCATTGGCGATCTTTGTGGTAAGCATCCCAGAGAGCCATATACGAGCATAGGCATCATGTTGTTTCCACGGTGCGTTTGCCCCCATCTTGTCCATCGGCTTGGAATCAGTTAGAATGTGCTCCTTATTGTGGCACTGCATAAGGGTACAAAACTGCATGGACCATAAATCATAGTTGGTCCCATCCATTTTTACGATAGGAGCCGGGCCCTTGAAAGCACCGGAAGAGGAGAAAACGTCACCTTGTTCTCTGACATTGTATGAAGAGGCTGAAACATGGACCGACTGAGGGATAGAACAATAAAAACGCGTCTACAGAGCCATAAGAAGGATATGTTGTATCTGTAGACTCATACAACCATCCCTAGTTCACGCGCGAGGTCTAGAGTGCCGAATATGATAGAAGTCATATGCTAGCACGATGAGGGCACCACACCAGATCACAGATGCAGTCCTAACGCGCCCAACGGGTGCTGGACAGGCCACAGTTGGCCGCTGGGGCGGCGTAGCGGCGCGACAAGGGGCTAGGGAGGGGGTCCTGCGATGGCAGGGGACCAGGGATGAGGCCCTGCGGCGACAGGAGGCGGTGGAGGGGGCCCTACGGCGGCGCAGCAGGGAGGAGAAGCCCCTGCAGCAGCGGGGCTGGAGGCTGGAGCCCCTGCGGCGGCACAGGGACCGACCTGGATGGCGGCGCCGGAGGCTCTTAACGCGCGAAGGGAGGGGAGAGGGGGGGGCGGGTGTAGGGTTAGGGTTTTGGGGTGGGATACGAGAACCCCGGCCTAGGACCGTTGCTCCGATACCATGTTGGGAGAATAATGAATCATGGTTTAGAATAGACTGAGGGCTCTCTTATAGAGGAGAATAGCCCTTGGGTTAATATCAGGATAGGATAAGTACCCAAAGAAAACATAAATACATGAAATAGATACAAAATAGATACAGAAATATATTTATATTTATCTCAACAATCCTCTCTTGCTTCTAACTAAAAGTATACCCACAAAAACGTTGCATGATCTTATTGAGAGATTTCCATTTTGCTTTAAAACATTTTTGATAAATTATATAAAATATCCTAAAGTTTGGGGTAAATATAAAAAGGGCCAGGATAAAAAGCATGGAGTTTGTGACCTCAGTTTTCATACTATTAACACTTGTAAACAACATTATTTTATTTATCAAAGTAGCGTTATGGATGACTTACGTAATCCAAGGTTCTTATAAGCCGTGTCTGGTTAACTATTTTTATTATTGTCATCAAAACTTTGTAACACTATTATAATAGACTAACTGTACTTATCAAAACTCTGGATAACATAGATTACATATGTTTAGTGTTGTTATATGAATGGGAATTTAGAATGTTGTTGACAGTATTTAGTGGTCCCAAAATGTCACAAAGTCTACACCCTTTTTGATATCTACCTCAAGCTATGGGACCTTTTTAAGTGATTGAATTAAAGTTTAATTTTGAGATGTTTCCAGCCTTGTATGATTTACGTTTCTTCCATCTAATTAACATGTTTGACTATCTTTAAAGAATTTCCCTTTGATGGCTAGATATGAGATGCCCACTTACAAATAAATGTCCCTTTATTTTATGATTCAGGGTTTTCACTGTATGCTAGCAATGTCAGTTTATCATTAGACTTTGGTACTTTTTCCCTCTGTTAGAATAATTAATTACTAAATCACTGGTGTATTATATTTACAATGAAATAATTTATCTTTTTGTGCAGGTTAGTTGAAGCACACATATTCGCTTTTGTTATTGGAAGGGCCTTTGTGACAGATATTGAAAAATTGAGAATTTATAACAAGACGAAGTCCCTACATGTTGCGAAAGTTTTAAATTTCTTTTCTGAAGTTACAAAGGTCCGTGCAAAGCTCTTGTTGTTCCCCTTTTCTCATTTTATATTTATCAACATAACACCTTAGAAAAAAGTATGTATTTTTTCGTGATGAGATCAAGGCTCTTTGCAGGATGGCATTTGTCCGGGTTCGAATTTGTTGTATTCCGTAGAAGTTCTTGTCTCAGCGGTATGAGCATTTTGCATCAGCATTATTTTTTTTATTTCCTAGTTTATTAGAACTTTTAAGAATATGATGCAGACTAGAAATCGGAGGGGAGGTGAGAGAAGATAAAGAGGAGCAACGAGGCTCGTGAGATAAAAGACCATATATGGGTAGGGGTGGGGTTACAAAATAGGAAATGAATATTAATTAAAATCAAAACCCTAAATGATTCCTAAAATGACTCCAACTTAACCACGTAAACTAGGAACCCTTGCATATTGAGATCCTAAATCGACCTCACAATATTTAGAATTGGACTTAAATAAATGAACAAAACCCTAATTTGCCAACATCACCAAATCGTGCTTGCATCAATTCTCTTCTGTTTTGAAAAACTCCTCTCCTGTGAATTGCTTGTTCATTAGGTGGGGAGCGTGATGGCTTAATTCTAACTTCCCCATGGGGAGCAAACTTTGGCGTCCATGTGGATGCTACAATCATCATGGAATTACTGTCATCATGGTTGAAGAATTGGTATGACATATTCAACATATGCATCACGAAATTCGATTATGCCATGGAGAGTATAGACTTGGAAAACACAATGAAGGATAGTATGGGATGCATCCTTAGCCTTAACATCTTTTTTAATATGATCGAAGACACCGATTATTAGCTTTATGGTTTAACTTATCTTCTCCTACTTTAGCACTTCCTTTGTTTTTTTCTCCACTAGGGTGTGATAACAATTTCTCTACCCCTTTATTTTAACATATTCTTCTCCATAAGTAATTCCCATCTTTCACCTTAAGATAAAAGATTTTTGGACGGAGGACTCGTGCATAAATTTTGTAGGGCAACTTTTATCCCATGGTTTTTGGGATTTAATTCCAGTTGGAGATACCATCCCTTTCCCTACTGGTATTTCTTCCATCCCTCTCCAACAACGCGTTTGACTTTTGGGGGTATGGTTTCTCTTTCAACAATATGTATGATGATGACTACAATAGGAAAGACGGTGATGATGTCCAACACGATAACATGAAGGGTGGAAGCGGCGATGCTTACGAACTCTATCCAACTATTGGATGGTCTTCTCTGATGCACGTTCGACAACATCAAGAGCCTTATGTGATCCTATGATGTCAACTTATCTAACGATGATGGATGTTATAACAACTATGGTAGTGGTGCTTGGCAATTAATTGTTGTATGCGCCTGTGACCTCCAATACAATGGTGATGTTGCTAATGATTGTGAATGACATCACCAACACCTACGAGGTGGTGCCTTTCATCAATGAGTAAGTTTCACGGGTGGTTCCTACAACAAGGATGGTTGCAGTGGCATCCAAGGGGTTGATGTTGGCAGTGACATCTAGAGCTCCAATAACCAAACAACATGCGTCGGTAATGATGCTGGCATGGTACTAAATATCGTGATCATCGATATATCAATATCACCAAAGAGGGAGTTTGGATATTACATTGTATACAAATTTATAGGTTAATCGACCGATGTATCATGAGATAGCAGTAATTTGTTTTATATCGATCAAAAATTGAAGTTTTCAGTACTGATATCAGTCGATATCAATCACCCGATATCGTTCAATATCTCCCTTTATATTAACTTTTGGTTGATTTGTTGGGGAGTTTGATTTTATAGATATTCCCAGTATTAAAACACATTAGTGAGACCCTCGTTTTGAACATGGATCTTTGCCCCCTTTTTGGCAATGTGATGATAAAAAAGTATGCATACATATATAGAATACATATTATTATTTAGTAGTTGATACTTGATACTTAGTAAGTATTAGTAATATAATGACACAGAATCACATATCCACAACATGATCCACGACATACTCCAATCGATATTGATTTTCTTTAGTTCAGTTATAAAGGTTTTTTTTAATTTAATTTAATTCATCTTCTTTCATTCTAGAATATGATTGCAGGACAATTGCGTGCTTGTACTGGTTGCACTGGTTGCGGGATGATAACATGCTTGCGGTTGGAGTCAATTTTTGTATAAAATGGGGAACAAGCTTGCTGGCTAGAAGGAAAGGATCTTGTTGAAGTGGGGGAAGTTGGTTTTGCTCAAGCATGTCTTGTTAGCTATCCCTCTCTTCTTTTATTCGACCAGGCTCCTTCTTGCTGGAGTGCAGACAAAGATTATGTTTATTATGAGGTAGTTTTTCTGGAAGATTGTAGTCAAGAGAAAGGAGGGGTATACCACATATGTAGGGATAATGTTATTAGAGCCAAGATGGATGGTGGATTGGAGGTCCTGAGAGCAGAGTGTATGAATAAAGCGTTACTAAGTGGTCTTAGACTGTGGGGCTACTCTGAGGATCTAGTTTACCATCTCATGAAGAGTATATATGACATTCGTGGATCGTTGAGTGGAAATATTACACGATATCCCTCGTTACTTTGGCAAGGCACATGTCACACTATTTAGGATCCGATAGATTTTCTGCGTCCAGTTGTTGGTAATGGTGAAACCTTCCACTTTTGGTAGGACAATTGGACCAATATTAGTGCGTTGGGGGAGCGTTACTCTCTCCTTTTTGCATTGACACGAACCATAATTTGTTGGTGCACTAGGCGTAATTAGATGGTTCATGGATTCCTAGCTTCATGACTGATTTCTTGGAGCAAAAATTTAATGACTTCCTTGCATTGTTGAATGACTTGTTGGACATTTGGGGAATTACACATGGAAGAGATCGTTTCTGCTGGATTTATGGCTGGTTCATTGTTAAAAAGGCATATTGGTTATTTACTAAAGATTAGGGATAATTACACCAATAACCCTGAGTAATATCGCAATAACATCCATAACCCTACATAATCGCGAATTACTCCTAAGACCCTGAATAAATACTCCGTTTTACACCCATGACCTTCTGTTAGTTGAGTTCATTAACTCAACCAGACATTGAGTTAATCTAACGTGACATGATCTAACGGTTAGGATTAATAAAAAAGAAAATACTTTTCCCATGAATTTGATGGCTTGTAGCAGACGTGGAGGACATAGGCACATCTGACAGGCAGGAGGAGGGACTTATGGCGGCCGGTCATGCGAGCTAGAGAACGGCCGGGGAGGGGGACTTCAGTGGGAATTGAGGTTCATGAGTTGGAGGGCGGCGGGGCATAGGCCTGCAGGGGGTTCGAGTGCCAGTGTGGGGCTGGAGGGCGGTCAGGTGTGTGGTTGAGCCAGGGAGGGGGTGTTGGCGGTGGGAAGCGGTGTAGAGGCATGCCAGGGCAGCGATGGAGGGCATGCTCGAGCAGATGGGAGAAGGTCGGCGCGGGTCGGGGACGGTGCGCAGCGGAGCAAGGGGTTGCTGCGGCAAGGGGGGGACGGGGGGCGAGCAGGTGGGCACTGCGGCTGGGGCGAGGGGGACTCGAGCAGGTGGGAGAAGGTCGACGCGGGTCGGGGACGGTGCGTTGCGGAACAGGGGGGGTTGCGGCAAGGGGGGAGGGGCGAGCAGGTGGGCGCTGCGGCTGGGGCGAGGGGGGCTCGAGCAGGTGGGAGAAGATCGGCACGGGTCGGGGACGACGCGCTGCAGAGCAGGGGGTTGCTGCGGCAAGAGGGGTCGAGCAAGTGGCCGCTGCGGCTGGGGCGAGGGGGGCTCGAGCAGGTGGGAGAAGAAGCTCGGCGCGCGCGGGATGGTGGGGGGGTGTTACTGCGGTAGGGGTGCTCGGGCTCTTTGAAGCAGGGGAGGAGGACGATCAGCCCCCTCAGCTTCCGGCGACGGTGCTGCGAGAAGGACGCAGCCGCAGGCCTGCTCTAATCGGCAGGAGAGGGAAGCCCCAGCCTCAGCCTCCCGTACGCCTAAGCAGCCCCGTCAGCTTCCGTCTTCCGGCGAACCTCAACTCCCGTGTCGATCACTTCCGCCTCTCAGCTCCTCTCGGATGATGGAGAGATCCATGGCTTATTTTGCAAATAAGAATCAACTTTAGGGATAATTTTGTCTTTTTTTTAACGGAAACCGTCAACTATAACGGACGTCCCAAACGGAATATGACACGGGGTTATGTCATGTAAGAGTTAAGCATTACTCGAGGTTTCCTATGTAATTCGCGATTATACAGGGTTATGAATGTTATTGCGATATTACTCAGGGTTGTGGGTGTAAATATCCCTAAAGATTATTCTTCTATTTAGGAAGATCTTAAGCATGACTATTATATTATTTGGAGCAGTTGAATACTGCAATGTATTAAGGTTTTCCCGTGGCTTGCTAGGTATGGATACTTGGTGACCAAGGTACCATGGGACAAATTATTTAGCACATGTGATGTAACATATCCAAGATGCATGGAGGAAGAGGAGGTTATGAATTACCTATTTTTCAGATGCAATTCATGGTTTTCGGATCTCTCTCTTGAAGGAACAAAGTCGATCTCACAAAGAAAATTTCTGTACAAAAGGTGCAACGTTGAAAAGTGAGTACACAACCGAATACCAATGATCAGTAGGCAACTCTTTGAATTTTTCAAGCATCCATGTTCTATTGAACTTGAAGAAACATTATTGCACATAACCTTTACCGGAGCCCCTGATCAGTGGCATGTGGTCAGATCTGGACCACAGGCAGGATGAGGTGCATAACAAGGGGAAGGCCTCCAATAGCTCATGCAACATCAAAAAGTGACTCAACCTCGAATAATACCTTGAGTTTTGCAAGGTATATCTACTATTAGTTGCATCAACTACCTCCTGTTGTAAATCATTAATCACTTTAGCGAAGTCACATGATCCTGGTTGGTCTTGTCCCTCCTGAGATGAGGACGATCCAAAGAAAGCACGATACACTGAAGTTGCCACAACCAATTAAACCTTTGTAGTGAAACTATCTATGACTTCACAAAGTTTTGTCCACAACTCTACCCCATGAGAGGGGTGTGTAGGTCCATCTATGCAGGATGCCCTAATCTGAAGCAACACTATATGAACAAATTTTCTCTTCACTTTTGAAATAAAGGAGAATGCTTCGTTTTCCATGCAACAAATGTTCCTTTCGCTCTGCTAATAGCATCCGAGGCTTGGAATTCAGAAAGGAAAGTAGCCACCATAAATTTCCACTTTAGATCTATCCATTCATGCATTTTTGTGTTTTGTATCCACACAATATCACAAAACCACCCAGAACTAGAGATCCATTCGATCTCTATTTCTTTGGGTCACCGAGACCCCTAACATTCCAAGTTAGGATCTTCATGATAACCTTCCTATTATCCGAGGTAAGGACCATTCCCGACACCTGAGCCACCTTTCCATGAATAAGAAACTTCCGTTCCTCATCTGAAGCAAGATCGAACAGTTTTGAGGTCGTAGAGTCGGGACACAATCGAGGATCCTCACCTGGAGTCACTGCAGAACCCAATGCCAAGCTCAAGGGTTGAGACCTTGAGGTCTTTATGCACTTTCGGTATCTCTTTATTTTCTTGCCATGAAGTTACCCTCTAGGGTGGATTCAGAGGTATTTGAAGGCATGGCTAGGGGCATGATTGACAACATTGGAGCAGATTCAACATCAATTCCGTCCCTGATACCAGCTCCACAGGAGCAACGGGCATTCACGTTGGCCATAGAAGAATCTTCTAGAAGACTGAGCGGAAGATCTGGAGCACAACTCTCAGAAACCGCAACAGAAGGACTTGTGTCAGGTATGGATGGGTTCTCGAAATTTCGAGCTCCCTATAAGTAGAATCGCTTCCCAAGTCAGAGCACAGAAGGGGAACCAAACTTGTCGAATCAATTCATATCCCTTGTTCATTACTTAAGTGGATCTTTCCCGGAACAACGTGAGCGAGAGCATAACCTACCTCAAGAGAAAGGAGAGAACCTTAATTACCCACAAAATCAATAAAGGCAGCAGTTCCATATTCTCTCGAGAGATGCGAGCGTTGAAGCTCACTGTCTCGCGTAAGTTTCGAATTTGAACGTCTGTGCTTTCGTGTTTCTCACCCCCAACTTCACAATTGCCTCCTCTGACATAGTAGTGGCATAAGGCTTCTCCGGTGAAGTCTTCAATGACGGAACCTCATCAGACCTCACATATTCCGGGTTCCGAGATTCCCTACTGTCGGCCAAAAAGATGCTGCCACTATAGCCTCCACTAGGGGGCAGTTGAACCTCCAGAACGAGAAGCCTGAAAACTACCCTTCCCTACTACAGGGTCGCGGACAACCTAACTGGAGATATATTTGGTCCACCATTTGGAAAAGAGATGCCCATACATTTAGGTATCTTTGATGAAGCAATGTATTTCGATCAATTCTATCTCAATATTGGTGAATGGTAAGCTTGAAGGTGGTTATTTCAAGCTCTAGAGGGGGATTTGTCCTGGATGCCTCCTTGTACCCCTCATCTCCATCCTTGCGAAGAGAGCGGTCTCTACATGATATACCACGGAGTACACACAGAGACATCTCGATCCCCTTGCTGCAATACGTTGATGACACGATGTTCTTCATGTTCATGGAGGGTGTATTACGTGAGGCACATGATATCTCTACTGTGCTGGATTTATTTGGTGCTATTTTGGAGTTGGCGGTCAACAGTAGCAAATCTTTCTTTTTGCAGTTTGCCGGCTCTCACAAGGAGATTGTTGAGTATGGTAACATTCATTCAAATCCCCATTTCCAGCCTCCCGCTACAGTACTTGGGTCTTCCTGTCACTTCTAAGCAGCTCAAGAAGGCTTAGTGGATCCCCTAATTGTGTAACTTGAGCAGCGGTTGGTAGGTTGGAAATCCTTTATACATTTGAAGGTTGGTAGGCTTGTTTTTAGGAGTTAAGTTTTGACTGCTATCCCTATTTACTTGATGTCTGCCAGACCCCCTGTTAGGTGACAACAATTAGAAAGATTATGTGGCTATTTTATGGGTAAGGGTTAATAAGGATGGCTTATATTTTATGCCCGTAGCATGGGATACAATAACTATACCTAAACTCCATGGTGGTCTTAGTGTTAAGAGATTAAAAGAGCTAAATCTAGTCCTTCTCTCGAAGTGTATTGTTTGGATCTAGGGGGACTCGTGATGATTTGTTTGTTACATTGTTGTGAGACATATACAATATTGATATGAAGATGTATATTGACTAGAACTTGATTACATTACCTTCAATGTTTTGTAGGTGGATTTATGAGGTGCTAGCGATTGTTAGGGGGATGTTGAGGCTTGTTCTTGGCAATGGTGCTTCTTGGAAGAATGACTCGTCGGGTGATGGACTTCTATATGATTAGTATTGCAGACAATTTGCACTTGCCAATGATTAAGACAATACTATTGCAGCATCTTGGGAGATTGTTGTGTGGACTCCTCTTTCACTTTGGATTTTCTGAACATAGGGTTGACTTCTTGATGACGCTGCGTGACCTTGGTGACATTGAAGGTCCCTTTGTTAGCTGGGATGACGAGAAATAGGATGATGGAAGATTCTATGTAAAGAAGGCTTATAGCTTCCTTACTACCGGCTACGTACATGGCTTGAATTTTAAGGGAACATCTGTCGACTTTTTTTGCACTCTTCCATCCCACTTCATGTGAAAATATTTTTATGGCAAATGAAGAGAGGCAGATTGACCACCCGGGTAATTAGGGCTGATTGGTCTCACTCTCGCTTTGCCCACATTTTGCACTTTCTTTGGAGGAAGGAGACCATCTAATTTTCTCTTATTCTATCTCTGCAGAGCTGTGGAGCTTCTTGGACATTCCTATGCTGTGAGCTTGTGACGTGCTTCATTGGAGGAGTTCTGTTCTTTGCTTTCGGCTTGTTCTTCTGTGCATGACGGTTGTTTGCTTTCCTATGTTCTTTGGCTTATTTGGCTCTAGAAAGAAGTTGTGTTCCATCACCAACACTGCTATGTGGAGAGCATGTTGAGTCATGTCAGAGCTTTGTATAAGGCATAGTCTATATAATCACATCCTATTGCCTTTTAATTTAATTTAGGATGTGACTCACCCGAGTCACCTCGTGCTCCCACCATATTTCTCCCCAAAAAAACATCCTGTAGTTTTTATGCATTTTTAAAGTAAATGGGAAAACAATTTTAATTTTGAAATTGATGTGATTTTGAAAATTGAAAAACGATATTATAGACGTCCTAAGAGTTTACAATTCCTAATTTTCAACGTAGACCCAAGTGATTTTGGAATAAAAATGGCAATTGAAGGAAAAATTAAAAATGTTAGAAAAACATAGAAATTACTGAAAATGAGACTACTTAGTAAAAGCCCACAACTTAAAATGTTGAAAAATGTGCCAGATATAAAATGTCAAAGGTTGAAGGATTAATCCACAAAAGCAAAGTCAGAAATAATCTCAAAATTGTTCGAGAAGGATACAAAAGGAAACAAATAAAGCCATCCCCTCCTTATACAAAATGTCCAGGTGGCAGGATTTCAAATTTCTTGAAATATCGTTGAAATTTTGTCGATATTTCGATCTCGATATGGGATCGAAATATTGGCGATATCGGAGCCTTTTTAGGTCTTTCCTTCTCAAATGCTGGTCGACATGGGTGAAGTTTTTGTCTAATTTCGATGAAATTTCGTCAAAATATTGTATCGATCAAGGTTTGAAAAAAATAAAAATGGAACAAGGTGGTTTCCCTGGAATCGAGGCGAGCTGTAGCTTCGAGGCAGTCAAGGCGTAAACCTCAGTTGACAAGGATAAATACCTATAAGAACTACAATAAAATTTATACTAATGAACTTATATATATTCTGACTAATATATGATATATATCACTATAATATATGATGAAAGAAAAGATATACAAATGTATATGCCTTTTTATTAATTTTCCATCCAATTAGAGAATGAATATATTGATATTCCTCAGAAATCTAACCATCTAACCCAAGTTGAAGGTCCGTCTTACGCACCCCCTCCTGCCATACCATACCCCAATATGATGGGGTTCTTGCTGCCTGGTCAATGAGCATAGGGGGTCTAGGATGGAGCGGGTGAAATCCCACCCCTGCGAGGGTGTGGGAGCAGTGTCCCCGACAAAATTTTTGTTGAGGATTTTATTTCTGTTCGGATATATAGATCCGTTGTGGGCGGGCATACGGGCGGTCTTACCGAATACTACGCTTAACCTCTGTCCGCAAGTTGGCAGTGGCATGCTGTTCAAGTTCTGGCGGGATGACTAGACCGGTGAGGGTGCTTTGCGGGTCAGATACCCTAGGATTTTTGCTCTTTCGGCTTCGAAGGACAGTTCCCTGGCTCAGGTGGCTTCCTCGAGGTCTTGGACTCCGACCTTCCTGGCAGATCTTTCTGCTCAACGCCTAGAGGAGTACCTTGCGTTGCAGGCGGTAATTCCCCCCCGAGAAACCTTTCGAGGGGGAGGGACCACTTCCTTTGGGGTGGGGGTCGAAATTCTCAGTCAAGAAGGCTTATATGGTTCTGAGGCAGTCTACGGTTGGCACGGATGAGGAAATCTACCGCGACATGCACGTGGTCTGGGTGTCGAAGGTCCCCTGCAGGGTCAAGGTGTTCTTGTGGTGCTTGAGGAGAGGAAGGGTGCGTGACAAGGTTAGGAGGAGAGGGATGTTGGGGGTAGCCGAGGCTCGTTGTGACAAGTGCGTGGGCTTGGAGGAGGATGCCGAGCACCTCTTCTTCAGGTGCCCGACATCTGAGCGGGTTTGGAGAGCGGTGGGAATATCCTGGCTGCCATTGGGCGATGCTGCAACGTTCTAGGATGCAATTCGGACGGTAGGCTGCAACTCTACGAATGATTGTGCTAAAGCTTTTGCGGCCATATGGGCAATCTGGTTAGGCAGAAGCGAGCTTGTCTTCAACAATAAGAGCTTTTCCGCCATAAATGTAGCAAATCATTGTAATGCGCTCTATGATTTCTGGCTTTCCCGTTAATGTAACTTAAATTTTCGTTAATAGAATTTTTGCAGTGATCCCCAACGCGTGGACTCACCCTCCTTCATATCAAAAAAATATAGATCTGTTTGTATGTGAGTAGTACATAAACTTCCCTTGAATTCGATCGTGTTTGTCCTTCTCAGTATATTACATAGCTTATTATGCGACCACTCCTTAAAAATAAGCTTACGGGTAATGTTTTCATGATAATTGTGGTTTCATATATTTAAGGGTATAATTTAAGAGTTTTTTGACATAATCAGACACGTTTAATGGTAAATATGAACATGAAAGCGCTCAAATTTAGACATTCATCTTGTATAATTATATCCTAAACAATTAACCTTTATAAACATATGAAATTGTTGATAGGACAAATGATTTATATAAAAATAATTTGAAAATAAAAGAATGCCTCAAGGAATGCCTAGCTTCCGTCTTGAACGCCCAGAGCAAATGAGGCGGTTGCCTCTCAGAGACCTGCCGAGGCGGTCGTTCTGGGGCATTTCCAGACCACCTTGTCTCGAGGCGTACGCCTCGTGCGCATTGAGGCATGTTTTATTCGAACCATGGTATCAACATGGAAAAAAACACGCAGAGACAAGGTGGTCTGGAAACGCCCCAGAATGGTCGCCTTAGCAGGTCTCTGAGAGGAGACCACCTCATCTACTCGAGGCGGTTGAGACGAAGGCGAGGCAACCCTTGATTTTTATTTTCAATTTTTTTTCAAATCATGGTATCGACACGAAACTCAGCCATGGCCAGTCCCAAGATCGAGTAAATTGAGGAGGGTTGCGTTAGGTAGCCGACAACTAGCGTAAAACAATCGGAGGCAACTTCCAAAATAGTATTGTTTTAAATACAATTTAGGAAGTTGCCTCATGACAATTGGATCTTTTCAACATGGATTTTAGCAAACATTCAGATTTCATTGGGACGTTCCTTACTGGCGACGCGTTGCATCACTCGAATGCAATGATGTAGTTCAAAATTTGAAAGGGTTCTTGCATGAGGAACACATGCGAGTAAATAAACTAGTTCCACTGCATTGCCCCCCGGATGAAGTTCATTAAAGGTTATCGCATGATAGACGCATGCGAGTAAAGAAGTTAGTCCAAAAGAGGTTGCTAAGGAAGTTGCAGACATATAGTTGGAATATTGGTACTTTGACTGGCAAATCAATAGAGATAGTTGTTGGGTGTTGATATATTACCTATTTTTTGTATTGTTTTATTTTTATCTATTTATTTTATCTTCTTCATGTAATTTACCGAATAGGTTCCTCTCCTATATAAGAGAACCAAATGGTCCCTCATTAATTAATTCAATTCATTTTCCCGTCAACATGGAGAGAGACAATCCTAGATCGAAGTTCGCTTATCCCATCAAAACCCTAGTGCCCCACCCCCTGCCACCTGCCGTTGCCGGATGACCTACTCCGGCGCCGCCCAGCCTCCTCAGCTACCGCCCAGCCCCAGGCCACCGTCGCCCGGCCCCAGCCTGTCACCGCCCAAGCTGTTCGGCATACTTCGACGCCGCCCGACCCTCCCTTGGTGTTCCTACGCCACCCGGACCTCCTCTGGTGCCACCCAGGTTCTTCCCTGGGCCACAAATATCGCTTATGCTTTCACTGGTAGTAGTGGTGCATATATGACAGAGTGGATTACAGACTCTGGTGCTTCCTATCATCTTTATGGAGACAGTGTATAGCTGAGGTCCTACATGACCATTCTACCTGGTAGATGGCTTGTTATTGCCGATGGTGACCACTTACCCATTACAGGACTTGGGGAATTGCATTTAACGCCATCCATGCAACTTTAGAATGTTTTATATGCTCCTGACTTTCAGACGAATTTACTTTCGATTAGTCAGATCACTAAGGATCTGCATTGTCATGCCATTTTTGACCCTTCGTCTCGTGTTTCAGGACATACTCACGAGCAGGGTGATGGGATGTGGCCGTGAGAAGCAGAGACTTTATAGATTGGTCCAACCTCCTCATGTTAGCGTTTCTACTGTACTTACTGGGCTAGTCTCCCCATATCTCTGGCACATTCGTTTCGGCTACCTTCCTCTGCAGAAGCTATGTCATGTTCCCCCACAGATTTCCTCGAGATCCTCCTTCCAATGTGAGGCATGCCAGCTTGGGAAGCATCACCGTTCTTCCTTCCCATCCTGTCAGAGTCGGAGCAGTTTAGAACCGAAAATCATGTATCCGCCCAAGTCCACTGTTCAGGCTCATTGGTTAGACCTTTCACAGTCAAGAAGACCTCCACTATCCGAAGCATCTCCCACCAACATCCCACCATTCGTTGCCAGAGCGAAGAGGTGGTGGAAACAATCACAAAGCATACCACACCTTGTCCAATCATCACACCATAGTCTGAAAACCTCTCCAATCTCCTATGATTGGTTTGAAGTCCCACAAGGCCATATGCAGAATGGAACAAATGCTTCTCCAGAAATTCGACAAATCATGTACATTACCTTCCTAAGATCGATAGATTTCTTGAAACCGCATAGATAGTAGGCAAAATCTATCTCATGAAGTTCAAGTTCCCACCCTTGATGCATGGCTCTCACTTGGTTTGCAAGGATTTGTTCATCTCATTTATTCTTCGCACCCCAAGGCCACCTTCCTAGGAAAAAAATCAGACACCATCATCTTGAGAAGCACAAGGCGTCTGTCCCTTGATAGGTAAGATTGGAAATAATCATTCACCATCATCGAGTATGATGTCATCATCACATGCCTCTTCATCCTGTCAATCTATTCATTGGGGAATCTTTGACACTAGAGGAAAGCCAAGATTAATCCACGGTATACAATCATATACCTTGAGAAGTCCAAAAATCAATCAGCAATAATTTCAGGCGTTATCACTCCTCCCTCTACCATATGTCTTCTAGTTATAAGTGAAGTCCACGTGGATGCAATGAGGATCCCAACAACCTTCGTCATTTTCATCATCTTCCAATCAGTAATGTCTCAAAAGACGTCAGCATCACTCCATCCATCATGTCATCCAGTTATGAATGTAGTTCGCGAGGATGCAACAATGTACCTAAGGCTCACAACCTCATGAAGTTGATTCACAAGCACCTTTGTCACAATAAAGAATACAACATTGGAAAGAGTAATATGTGTTAAATTGGAAAGAGTAATATGTGTTAAATCATTAACCTTCAGCGTTGTATTCTTAGTAGGCAGGATGAACATAAAAGAGAGATTTTGATACTCAAAAATCAGATTTGTTTACCACAATTGCTTAATGACTACCACTAAATTATGCTCAATGAAGGGGCATTTTGTTGTTTTTCGAGGGGTGTCCACTTGATTCTTCTGAAGGCGGTGACTTTGGCTATCCCGATTTTCTCTCTCTATGTGTATTTTACCTACCAGGGTAATGGGTAGGTTTGCAGATATCTTTTTGGGACTTTGATGGTGAGGTGTAGGGTATGTCTTTAGTGAGCTGGAAGACTTTGTTGTATAGATAGGAAGATGATGGTGTCATGATTATGAGTTTTGAAACAATGAATGATGCCCTCCTAGCCAAGTGAGTCACTCACATATGGGGGAGACTCTGGTTTGTGCAGATTGCTTCGACCTAGTGTTATACAAGTCGTATTCATTATTCAGTCAGAGGGGTCACTAAATACAGAATATTCAGTATTTGGGAGAATATTCAGAATTATTCAGTTATGCATTTTTTAGTTGTTTTAAATATAAATATTATATATGATATATATTATATATTTATATGCATATGGTCATCAATCAATAAGAATCCAAGATAAAATTACCAATTAACAAGTTACACATATGGAGCTTTAACATTTGTGGTGATACCATGATAAATGAAAATCTTTAAAAAAATCAATAATAAAAATATAAGAAATCAGTAATATGTTACAATAGTCGGTCGAATATTCTACCGAATACCCGAATATTCAGGTTGATTATTCGAGAATATTCAGATAGAGCCGAATAAATTCGATCACTTTGCATAATAAGAATATTCGGTTGAGTATTGCAATAGTGCTTCATGAAAGCAGTATGCGTAGGCGTTCGGACATGCCACCAAATATTGAATAAGCGATATGCTTAGGCATATGTCGGGTATATGCGGTTCTACACAGCTTTCTAATTTTTAGTTTAAAAATAAATAAATATCTACGAATAACATCACTAATGAATTTTTGTATCTAAGTGGATTTAAAGAAGATCTTAAAAAAATAGTTCATGTTAGATGGTTAAGTATATGCTTTTAATTGCCTAACATTTAATCACAAAAAAATATCTGGCCATAAAATCTTCACATATTAGACGATTCATAATTACAAACTTCATTACACATACATGTATTGCATGATCAAAACCTCAATTGGCATATATTAAAGTATTTGACGATACATTGCATATACTCATGAAAACAATACATGAGATAAACATAAAACATTCTATATATAATAGTATAATACATTGCAATTGTATACAAATACATGTCATATTCTCACAATTGAATGGAGGGAGAGATAGATCTACAGAATTACGCACATGAATGAGAGGATTGAAAGTTGGAGATGTTGGAGCAGTACACGGGGGGGGGGGGCATAGTGCACCGATTCATGAAATCGGTTCGGTTTGCATGCCGTACGGGCATATGCGGCCGCATATGCAACCCGTGCAGTTGATTTCATGAACAATGCTATCTATGTCATCTCTTTAGACCTTACGGCTCAGTCGACTATTGTGAACTCACCCTTTAATCTGTAAGGGCATTTGGACGATTCTTCTGTTTGTGGTTCCTCTCATTCTGCTTATCATGGGGGGATGGCTAGGGGTTCCACTTTCGGAATGACGATTGGATTGGTTAAGGAACACTTAATGCCATATTCTCAAACTATTTTCTTTAACGTCAAGGGAGTACAAGAAGGCAGATGGTTGGTTTGTTGGACTTGTAAGCCATAGGCGACCCATTAATGCAATAAAAGTTATTGTTTTGTCATGTCCATCTGAAATGAAATGAATAATAAGTATAAATTCACTTTGTTATTAAGGTTCCTTTATACAATCAAGGTTATGCACTATGATCATATTGAATACCATGCAATTGGTGGACACATCTGACTTCAAACATGTGATATTCAATAAAGATCTCAGTCTGATAAAGATATGGTAATCTTTCTCTGTAGACTGATTTCCAATCGACTTCTTGATGTAGGTCCACTGCATAGGAATAGAGATTTAAAAGTGTTGGAATAATCAAGTCAAAGAGTTGACTTGATGAGGTTTAGATAAACTAAGACCTTCATCGTAACTATCACGATTAGGCACCCATTCGTTGACCTAGGACAGATATGCATCTATATGCCTGAGTATGTACATTAAACAGACCAATCGATTGGTGACCTAGCCAAGGTCCATATACCAGTGCCTTGGTGTGCCTATTAAGACATGAGATGTATGATCTCACAAAAGAATTATACTTGTTCATAATTGATGAATCGGGAGATAGAGCTCATTTATGAGATAATTTGGGGTCAAAATGAATTATATTCATGATCATCTTGTTTATGAATTAAGACACGAATTCAACATATTAATATATACTTTTGGAAAGTATATGATTGATATTGTCGTCAAATATCAAATGAGAAATCTATTGGTTTATTCTAAAGAAGATATTCAATCTGGGGTTTGAACATCGGATATATGAAAGTTTTTCCACTGTGAAGGATGAATGAATATTAGGAATACACAAGGTTAACTCTATCATAATAGATCATCTACCATATCACTTCCATTCCGAGGGAGTGATGAAATATGATATATTTTAGTGGCTCCATTTAGCTTGATGATTTGAGAATTAATTTGATTAAATCTCATTTCATTTGAATCCAATTTCCAATTCTAATTTCGACATCCAAATATTAGAATAGAAATGGTCATGGAAATGAAAATATATAAGATCCTTGACTTTAATTCTTAGCTCCAAATGGTTTGGACTTGAATTAGAAATGGTCAAGGAAGCTGGGTTCAGTTCATCGATGGCTTGGGTTTTGTTGAGCTCATTTAGAGTGTGAAGTATTCTACTCTAACTCATTTCATAAGAGCATATCAATTTCATGCTAAAAATGATATACATCCCGAAAATGGATTTATATTTTTATTTCAAGACACTATACATGGATAGTATAATCTCTCTGACATTATCTCCAAGTATTTGCATTTGTATTTCATGAGTCCTAATTGGATTAGGACTCATACTTAAAGATGTCAATGTTCTAATAATTATTATTATTACATTTTTTCATGAAGACATTTTTGTGTTTGATTCACAAAATATATTTCATTAATTACCGTGAATGGTGATTCACAATGAGTTTTATGAGTATATTTCATGTAAATAACATATATGTAAATATTATTTGCATAATATTTCGATGACATGAAATTATGTGTGAACTTGATTCACAATACTTTTGTAGATGTAAATTGGATTTACATTGTTTGTGCTTGTGAATATGATTCATAAGCTATATGGATTAGAAACAGTGATCACCATGACTGAACAAAGAGAGATGATGGGTCTTCGGAGCGGTAGGTGAGAGCTGGGGGGTGGTCTGGCACGAATTCTGCAGAAGGGCGGTGCGTAATGGTCTCTTTGGACCTGAGCGGCCCTCGCGTTCGGAGGCTTCAGGCGGACGTGTTGCTGGGGGTAGGCTCGAGGGAGTTGATGGCGGATGGCATTTGGTATCACATCGGAAGCTGGGGAAGAGATGCTACCGCTGCGGAGAGCGGGGCCATCTCGCCCCTGCCTGCCCTCTTCCGCCGAGGTGCTTCGCCTGCGAGGCTTCTGGGCATCGAAGGCTCGCACACACTTTCCTGATCGTCGGCGACGCTTCCAGTGGCGTGGGTGGGATATGCAATTGGATGCCTGAGGTCGTGGGCTCTGCTTCTAATCTGGGCGCACGGGGGTGCTGAGTGTGGCCTGGGCAGCCGGGAGGTGGTGGAAGTCATCTCTGAAGAGCGCGCGTTGGACGGTTTCATCGAAGCTTTGATCAATGTTTTGGCGGATGTTTTGCCATCAGGTTTTTTAATTGAGGATGAGGTCTCTCGTGGCATTGGAGATCGTTTCGGTGGCGATGTGGTGGGGCTGGGGGCTGGTCGGGTTTGCGCCCGAGGTCTTTCGGTTGAGCAGAAGTTGACGCTTTTGGCTTCGGGGACATCCGAGACTGTTCTATGGAGGCCTCCCAGGTTCGCTGACGGTCATCTCGATCGGTCGGTGGTCCGCTTGGCTCATGTCCGCGGAGTTCCTTTTCTCTCCCGCTCGACCGGGGTTTTGGGCCCAGCCCTACGGCATGTTGGCTCGATGATCAGGATCGTTGCGGATGGTAGCCTGCCGGGGTCAGACCCGGACCTCACGACGATCTTGATGGAGTGCTCGTTTGGAGTAAGACCTGAGGCAGAGGTGGTCCTTCAAGTGGGGCGCTTCTCCTTCAATCTGCAGATCCTGCTCCTTGCTCTTCCGCCCCCGCCGGGCGTGGGGGGGCTGCTGACGTGGAGGGGCTTACGTGCGTGGACCGCCAAGCTGGCGTGACGGGGCTATCGGGGGATGGTTTGCCTTCCCCTCGATGCGGGGGAGGGGAGCGAATCTTTGTTTTTGGGGCCTTCTCGTCCCTCGAACGAACGCGTGACGACTCTTGATCTTTCGACAACTTGCACGACCGATCCAGTGGTTTTCCCATCTCTTGGGGAATCGTTCGGGTCGGATCCTCCTTCACGGGCCCAAAGGGGTGAGCCTCCTTTCCGGATCCTGAAAGCGGATCTTATCTTTGCCATGCGTGATGCTTCTGATCCATTTATCTCTCGGATCTCCTTCTTTGGGTTCCCCAACCTGGTTTCTCTCCCTAGTGGATTCGAGGATGGGATCTTCCGCCATGGCCTTGGTTCTGAGGCCCTCTGCGCCTCTCCTCCTCGGGGGGCCATGGGGGGGGGGTTTCTAACGGCTCTGGGCGCACTCCCGATTCCCAGCGTGACGTTTGCGGGGATATCTTCGCGGAGGGGCCTTGTGGCAGAGGGTTCGCGGAGGTTGGGAGCGGGCCCGCTCCATCTTCGCACGCGGTTCCGGTTCTGCCGCCTGATGTGCGGTTTGGGTCCTCGCCGGCATCCCAAGCTGGGGAGGGAGATTCGGAGAGGAGACCGGGAAAGAGGTACCAGAGGAGACATCATGCCAAATCCGCTGCGGCGGCCCCTGTTCCAGCGTCCGAGTTATTGGCCAATGTGGCGTGGGCGGCTTGGGTGGTGATGGTGGTAAGGGAGAGCCAAGCCGGTTCTCAATGAAGATCCTCTCTTGAAACGTCAGGGGTCTGGGTGACCAAGTCAAGAGGAGTGCTGTGGGGTCAAGATTTTTAGAGTGGGGCTGTGATGTTATCCTCCTGCAGGAGACTAAGCTGGATTCGCTCTCGGATTCGATCTGGCTGTCCTTTGGGGCGGGCCCAATCTCGGACTTTTGCTCGCTGGAGGCACTTGGTTCTGCAGACGGTTTGCTTGTGGCCTGGAGGGGATCTTCCTTCTCCTTAAGGGCCGAGTGGAAGGGTTCTCACCTGCTCACGGTGCTTCTCGAATGTCAAAGATCGGGTTTCACGTTCGCCCTGTCCCGCGTCTATGGTCCGTATGCTGCGTCTTCGAGGGATCAACTTTGGTTGGATCTGAGAGCTACTCGGGACTCCTTCCCGACCATCCCGTGGTTGGTGGGGGGTGATTTTAACGTTACACTGCTTTCCTCGGACCGTCCGATGTTGGGGGGAGGGGGCAGGACCTCGGCTCTGCCGACTTTCTAGAGATCGTTGACTCTTTGGGGCTGGAGGTCCTGGATGCCTCGGATGTTAGATTTACTTGGAGGAGCTCTGGCTCCAGATCTCGTCTGAACCGCTTCCTGGTGTCGACGGAGCTCATGGAGGTCTTTTCTCTTTCTTCTGTTGCTGCCAGGCCTCGCTCCTGGTCGGTTCACACTCCCATCCTTTGGGACTTTGGAGAGTTCTCGCTTCCTAGGGGCCTCTTCCGCTACAAGAAGGCTTGGTTGCTTGAGGACTCCTTCCGTGGGCTGGTGGAGTCCAAGTGGAACTCCGTGGTGGTGGCAGGCTCGGCGATTGCTAGGTTCGCTCAGAAGCTTGAGTCCCTCCGGGCGCGACTCTACATTTTCAAACATGATTCAAGGGCAGCTCGTCGGGCATGTAGGGCTGAGGTGGAGGCTGAGATTGGCCGCTTGGATGGCTTGGAGGATGTGCGGCCACTGTCAGTGGATGAGTTGCTCCTGCGGGCCGAGGCGTAGAGGAAAATAACTATGGAGGATAGAAAGCGGGTGGTCGAATGGAAGCAAAGGTCCAGGCACAGGTGGCTAAAGGAGGGAGATGTAAACACAACTTTCTTCCATAGGATCACTAACGGAAGGCGGAGGGTCAATGCTATCAAGTCTCTGATCGTCAGCGACGTGCGATGGAGGGACTGAGACAGAGAGCTGGGTAATGCTATTGCAGACTGTTAGATAATGTGATAAGAGGGTAATTGGATGTCACCAAGATCCAATTACCCCACTCGTGTTTAGCCCCACATAGATGAGAGTTGGGACTCTGGTCTGTCCGAGAGGCTATATAAGGAGTCCCTCACTCCCTGTACTCATTGAGAAAAAGTAATGCATAACACGCCCCTTTGAGGGCTTCTCCCGTGGTTTCATCCCGCTCCTCACGTTGTAGGGTTCCAGTAAAATCATGGTGCTCCCATGTTCTATCTTTCTTGTTTATGCTCTGTTTATCAATCGCTTCCGCATTCTTCATATTTTATAACACAGACCATTTTCGGGAGTTCTCAGCGAGAGGGCCAGTCAGGCACTGGCGCTGGTCGGGAGAAGGGGCGGTGCGTCTTTCGGATGCCCATGCTTCCAGCTTGACTCATGCCGTGACTTTCGAGGAGCTAAAGAAGGCGGTATGGAATCTCAACAATGATGGCACGTCGGGCCCTGATGGTTTCCCTGTCTCTTTCTACAGAGAGTTTTGGGGTCTGGTTGGCCGAGAGGTTCTTGAGGTTGTTCAGGAGTGCTGTCGCTGCAATGCGGAGTTTGATCGGGTAAACAGGGCACTCATAGTTCTGCTTCCGAAGTTTGATGGGGCTAGCTGGATTGAAGACTACAGACCCATTGCTATATCCAATGCCATTTATCTGATCGCTGCCAAGGTGTTCGCGACCAGACTCAGCAGGATTATGGAACACTTCGTTTCCCCTTTTCAGTCGGCTTTCGTCCTAGGTAGGCAAATAGCATACTCTGGTCATGGCGGTCGAGATTGTGGCGGACTGGAAGAGATGCGGAACGAAATCTTTGCTTTGGAAGGTTGACTTCTCCAAGGCTTTTGACACTTTAAACTGGCGCTTTCTTTGGGCGGCAATGCACAGGAGAGGTTTCCCGGCCGTCTGGATTACTTGGATGAGGCGGTGCGTGATGACATCTTCCTTGGCGGTGCTCGTGAATGGTCGCCCAGAGGGCGGGATTTTCCAGCTGCAGAGGGGGGTAAGACAGGGTTGCCCCCTTGCCCCCCTACTTTTCATCATTGCCGCGGATGTTTTGGCTTGTATGGTGGATAGGGTGCAACGCGGGGGCTCTCGAGGGGCTTCTCGAAGGGTGATTTGTAGATCCCCCTGCTTCAATACGCTGACAACACCATCTTTTTTGTTGAGGGTGATCTTGAGAAATCCAGGGGGATGGCGGCGGTGCTTGAGGTCTTCAGTGAGATGTCTGATCTGAGGCTGAATGTTGGTAAATCAAAGTTTGTGCCCTTCTCTTACAATGACGAGGAGGCGGACCTGTGCTGCTCGGCGTTGGGAACGCTGCGGACTGGCCTCCTGATTCATTACTTGGGGCTCCTGCTTTCCGCGGGGAGATTGAAGCTGTTTGACTGGCTTCCCTTGGTGGAGAAGGTTGAGGGGAGGTTGGCGGGTTGGAAGGCGATGCTCCTTTCGAAGGGCGACAGGTTGGTTCTCCTGAAGGCTGTGCTGTCCGTGATGCCTGTTTACTACGCCTCCACGAGGTTGCTTCCGGTTGGGATTAGAAATACGCTTGAGGGGCTGATGCGGAGATTTCTATGGTGCAAGGGCGGCCAGAGGCAGTCTGGTATGCATCTGGTCAACTGGGAGGACATCACTAGGAAAAAGGGTGATGGCAGTCTCGAGGTACACCGTCTGGACGCGTTGAATGAGGCGCTCTTGTTGAAGTGGGTGGCGAGGATCTGGGGCGGTAGAGAGGACCTCTGCACCAGGCTCGTTCGACAGATTTACTTGCGCGGGGGTGCGGCGCTGCTGACTACTTTGGGGGGGGGGGCAGGCGAGACCCTCTCACTTTTAGAGAGGTATCTTCAAGGTTATGCGCAACTTCCAGGAGCTCTTTAGATCGGTGCTGGGAAATGGTGAGAGCTTTGCTTTTTGGCGGGATTACTGGACGGACGGGGGAGATCTTGCTTCCCGCTTCCCTCGCTTCTTTGCTCTCGCGGAGGATCCGGACGCGCGTTTTGGCTCGTGCTGGGCCGATGGAAACTGGATGCCATTGTTCCGCTCGAACTTCTCGGATCAACATCTGGATGAGTTCATACGCTTGTTGGACGTGCTGAGGGACTTGCCGGGCCCTTCTTTGGGGCGTGATCATTGGGTTTGGCGAGAAAAGGATTTCACGGTACGTAAAGCGTACTTGGTGATCTCAAGACCCCCACCCTCCCTCTCGGCGGCTTTGGTGAAGGATTGTGCCGTCCTCTGGGGGATGGGTCTTCCTGAGAGGATCGAGTTCTTTCTATGACTGTTCAGAAGAAAGAGGCTGATGATGCGAGACAGATGTGCCAGGTTTCTGGGGGTGGTCTCTGACAGATGCCCTATTTGCTACGCGGAGATTGAGATGGCTGTGCATCTTTTCTTCTCTTGTCGGGGGGTGGCGCCCCTTTGGATGACTCGTCCCTGCGTTGGATCGACACTTCGGATGTTGGGACGTTTTGCGGCGATCTGGCGGCGACGGGCCTGCAGGCGAGGAGGGACTTATTGCGGTCGCTGGCTACGATTTGGACCATTTGGCTAGCCAGGAATGCACTGCTGTTCTCGGGTCAGAGATTATATTTGGAAAATGTAAAATTGCAGGTGTCGGGCTTGTTAAGCTCTTGGAACGCTTAGCGCGTCCTGTTGTACTTCCTTCTTACTCTCCTTCTTTCAATAAATACCAGGTTTGAACGCCATTGAGCGTCTCCCCCTTTCTTGGCTTTAGAAAAAGCTATATGGATTATTTCTATAATTTCTTCAATAATGGTAATGTGATTATCAAGATAATTGATTGATAAATAAGAGTCAACAACCATGATTATATTTAGTCAAGATGGGACGTGCACAATGGTTGTATACATGACACCATTATATTGAATCCTATTGAGAATAAGGCTCGTAATATTGTTGCATTATTTATTGATTAATCAATTGATACGATAGCAAAAATCTCATTCGATATATGGAATTTGTTTGGCGTGTGTTTTTGACACACGATGATACTACAAAGAGTCCTTTAATTGAACTTTTTATTGATTTGTTGCTTGATTTATTACTTAAATTAATTGAAATAAATAAATAGATAATTGTATCATTGAATAAGGACTTGGTATTAAGCCCTTGATCAACAATCCAATGGCTATCTTTGCACAGACATACTTGAAGAGGACACTCTTCAATAGACGTATACAATGTGTAAAATAGGAGAGTAAGTCTCTCTTTTATTCATTTGAGTTTTGGGGAGCCTGTTCCCTTAAGGATTTCACGCCTTAGAGAAAGAGAAGAGTCTCGAGTGTATACTACTCATACATGCCTCTTCTTGACAAACTGTTCGTGAAGACGACGCCCAAGTTCGTAGTAAGAAACACAATTCATCTCCGCACGCGTAGTTAGGCACCATAACTCAACTTCCGGTTCATCCCGCATCGCGAGTCTGCTTACCAAAAATGGTCCACTTGAAGCTATCGATTCCATGACGCGGCTCAATAAAGCAGCCGCTCCGTCCCTACCTATTTAAAGTTTGACAATAGATCAAGGACGTTGCGCCCTCGATGCTTCTAATCATTGGCTTTTTACCTAATAGAACTTGAGAGAGCTCTAGCTATCCTGACGGAAACTTTGAAGGGAACCCACTACTAGATGATTCGATTGGTCTTTCGCCCCATACCCAAGTAGACGAACGACTTGCAGGTCAGTATCACTATGGGCCTCCACCAGAGTTTCCTCTGGCTTTGCCCTGCTCGAGCATAGTTCACACCATATTTCGGATCCCGATAGGCATGCTCCCGCTCGAACCATTCTCAAAAGATCTAGGTCGATCGACGGTGCTCCCGACAAGCATGATCTCACCAATCATCTTCCTTTTGCCTTTTGAGTTTGAAGAGCCTGTTAACTCGAACGCATGCCAGACTCCTTGGTCCGTGTTACGAGACATGCCGAATGAGGCACCCACCATGGCCTCAAATTTTGGCGAAATTCGGCCGAATTTCAGTTCAAAAGATTACCGAAATTCGACCAAAATTGTTGAAATGACCAAAATATGGGGGCTAGTACAAAAAATGACCCAGACTACCGAAATTTCGTTTGGTCGATCCCCGTAATGATGCCCGAAATCAACATTTAGGGCCTTGATACCCACTGGCCGCAACCAAGCACGTACATGTGCCCGAGAGCACGTCACGAAGGCATACGTGAGATATACCCTCGATCGTGCCAACAACATCTCTGCAGGAGCAGTGCACCCGAGCTTAAGTCACTGACGCAATCTGCAACGATTCACATATCAATTCAAGCAGCATGCCAACTCTATACCATTCCAGATCATACTGATGATGCATCGCCAGCCCAGTTCACTTCCCTCCTGACAATTTCAAGCACTTTTTGACTCTCTCTTCAAAGTCCTTTTATCTTTCCCTCATGGTACAGACCAAGCCCATTTACTCGACTTCTTCTATGATGGTATATGACACTTCTATCAAATTAAAGAGCACATACAACTATATACTTTCGTCTCGATCCTTCAAGGTGTTCGTCGGTAGTTAACGTAAGAACCATATTCTTACCAAGGATTTGGTCAAGGAGTTGGACAAGGCCTACGATACCTGGTATGCTGACAATTGCCAGGTTATCACTTGGATGTCCAACAGTGTCGATCCAAACATTGCGACGAATCTCCTCTACAAAGATTCTGTGAAGGTGATGTGGGAGAATATGGAATGAAGCTACTCCCAGAAGGCAACCAAGTCTCGACTCTCTAATTTCTACACAAACTCAGGGAGATTCGAGTCTTGTTGAATACTACAGGTTGCTAACTGGCCTTTTTGAGGAGGTTCTTATTTTAAACCAGTTGCGATCAACAGGTGGGAGAGCATGATGAGTGGCAAGTCTGCCGATTCCTCTGGATTGCATCCACGGTACAAGCCTATGAATGACTAGTTTCCGATGGCTGACGTCTTGCCATCGATTGAGACCATAGTTGGTCATATGCAGGAATTCGAGACACCTACTGAGCATCCTTCCTCCATACCATCTGCAGAGACTTAAGCTCACTATGCATCATCAGAGAACATAGGACAATAGAGCTTCCAGAGAGGATGAGGTCATGGCTTTGGTCGTGGTCGTGGACGCGAGTGAGGGCGTGGAGGCGACTTTGGTTGTGACCGTGGTGGTGATTCTATCACTTCCCAACATCCAACATGCTTACATTGTGGACGCTAGAACCACCCATCTGAGCAATGCTGGCAGAGTTTGGCATACAACCTATTGCAAACAACGTCACAAATTTGTATGAGCCTACTTTTGATACAATAAATGATACATTTGATGAGCACTCTAGTGGAACACATGCACCCTTCACCGCTTCCGAATAGTCCCATCTGAGGTAGCTCCTGAGAACTCCAGCCTCTTCGTCAGTGATAGTACTACTTCTCTTCCTGCTGCTAGTTTGGCATAACCTCATGTGCAGTAGCCACCTCCGTTTCATCTTCTGGCCATGCTTGGATTATGACTCAGGGGCATCTGCACGGTTGATGGGAGAAGGTAGTCTGCTTACCTATTCTCAACCCTTTACTTCTGAAGACAATTTAGGTTATCAATGGGATCCATTCCCTTGTCACTGCTGTTGACACTATAGATTTTTCCTCCAAACTCCGAATGGCCGGAGTTCATTATGCTCTTGCTTTTTCATCTCAGTATATTATCTGTTCAAAAGTTATGTATCGAGCTTAACTATAAGCAAGGCTTGAAAAAAAACGAAAAGCGGAACGAGACGATTACGTTGAAATTGAGGTGAGGTGTAGCCTCGAGACAATCGAGGCACACACCTCAATTTTCCCACCCAAAATATGTAATTTAATAAAGAATATTGTAAAAATATTAGTACGATAATATTATCTAACAAGTTTCCAATATTTAAAAGCAATTAAAGCATGATTCAAGTAATTTCTCATAAGCAATAATAACAAACATCGCTGCTAGACTGCTTGTGTTAATGTAAAAGTCTAAAAGTTCAAGACGTAGTATCAAAATGATTACAAAATATGATATAAGTTCGAATATTCTACTGCTAATACATGTCCAGTAGTTCAAAAAATCCAAAGGAGAACTAAGAGAGGTAGCTTTGCCATATCCTAAATTCCTAATCAAGGTTTTAGACCTTCTAGAGGCTCCTGTTCATTGATATTGGATCCAACTGCAGTTTTTGCAAAAAGATTGACATCCGAAGAACTACTGCTTATTGGATCATTCAATGAGTCATCCATATACTTCAACCTTGCTTCATTTTCCCTGTCGTCGCTAACTTCATCATCCTGAAACTCCTTGTCAACGTCCTCCTCCATTCTTCACGAGATGATGCTTGAGTCTAGCGACTCCACCGGTAATCGTCTTACGACCAAAATTGCATTTCGTATACACATATCCTTTACCTTTTAGAGCGTCGTCCATCTCAAGTTGAACACAATATTTCCATGTGGGATCATTCCGACCTCCCTCAGAATTCTTTGGGACTTTGCTAAACTTCAGCATCTCTATAATTTCGAGTAACAAAAATAAACATTATACAGTTAAACAACCATCATATTTTTTTAAAGAAACAAACATTATACTACCAAATAAGTTGTTAAGTTGGTCCACAACCAAATAAAACTGCGGCAAGTTACCTAAAATTTTATTAAAAAGGACTCAAATAATCAAATTTAAGGAATTAGACTCAACTGATTTAAGGAAATTACAAAGCATAAAACTGATTTAAGAAATTAAACTCAAGTCACTCACTGTACATAGGCGCAATACATCCATAGACATTTTGCAAGTATCATTTCATTTATCAGTTCATACTATTTTTAGGTATCAGTTCCATACATCCATATAGACATATAGACTTAATACATCTACATATAGGCTTATAGGCTCAATACATCCATACTATCTACATGTATTAGTTCAAATGATATATTAATTTAGAAAATCGGAATTTTTTTGTTTCAAGGTCATTTAGCCACATGTATCAGTTCAAATGATCCATACTATTTAACAAAGTTAAGTGAAAAAAATAAAAAGAAAAAATATTACTGCTATTTGTAGGGTGGTGGTGGAGCAGCTTTGCGAGGGATTTTCCAAGCAGCTGGTGGCGACACGGAGGGTGATGTGCGGTGTCGGAGAAGATGTACGAGAGGCTTGGCAGTGCCGACAAGTCGATGATGCAATAGTTGGAGGCGACGAGACTCGATGGCGGCCAGGTTTTTTCGATGTGAAAACAGAAGCTCAATCCACTAACCCTAGGCATACCTCACTGGAGCGCCTCGCCTCGCCTCGCCTTACAACACCTCGCCAATTGAGGCACCCACCTTGTAGAAGCAGGCTAAGGCGCTCGCCTCGGAACGGATTTTGGGTGCCTCACCTCAAGGCATACACCTCGAGCGCCTCGTGGCACGATTTTTCAAACCACGACTGTAGGATTATTTTTGATGAGTTCAGTTGTTATTTCCAGGACATTCGAGCATGGCAGATTTTTGGTAGGGGACATGAAAAGGATGACATCTATTATCTTGGCATTCTATCTGACTTCAGTTTTGTTGGCGTTGCGTCAATCTCCAACAATTTTCTTCTCTGACATCTTCATCTTGGACACCATTCTGCTAAGGCTATCTCCATGATATTCTTTAAACTCTTTACGCTCAAGGTCTTTGAGTGTGATGCGTGCCAGTTCAGGAAACATCATCGAGCATCATTTATCGAGCCTCGTCATGAATTTCCTTTGCTCTTGTCCATTACGATACATGGGGACCTTGTTAGGTTTGTGCTCTGAGTGGACACACTTATTATGCTGTTTTTGTTGATGATTATAGTCTATCCTGGCTCTATTGGCTCTATTTGTTAAAGGAACATTCATAAATGAATGAAATCGTCAAGAATTTCTTTCAGTATATGAAAAATGTTTTCTCCACTGGTGTTCAAATGTTTCATTCCGATAATGCTTTTGAATCCACTCAACATGACTTGACGAGTTTCTTTGCTTCCCATGGAACTATCCACCAAACATCCTGTTCGTATATCTCTCAACAAAATGAATAGCGGAACGGAAACTTCATCATCTTCTTGACATTGTTCGGTCCCTTCTCACTCAGATAAAGGTTCCAAAAACCTATAAGGGAGATGCTGTTCTTATGCTGTCCTTCTTATCAATATGGTCTCATCTTTGATTCTAAAATGGTCTGCTCCTTTTGCGTTACTATATCCCAATGAACCACCCTTTCCACTACCTCTGAGAATTTTTGGGTATGTAGCTTTCGTCCACAATATACTACTGAGAAGTTGTCACCTCGTGCGATCAAATGTGTCTTTATTGATTATTCTTGTACCTAGAAGGGTTACAGGTGCTATGACCATGTTGGGCATCGATGCTATATTCTTGCAGATGTGACCTTTGAATAGACTAGTTTCTTTACATAGTCTGTCACGAATATACCTTTGGATCTTCCTCCTCTACTAATTGTTTATAAGTGTTAGCTTACATTTAGACACGCTCCTATGCAATTACCTTATCCTTTGTTGTAGGATGACATGCCATCTTTGAGTGCCCCGCCACTACTGTCCCAGATGATCCTTAAGATCTTCCCATCGCTCTCCGCAGAACTAATTCCTTATATCTTATGTATTATTTCAATTCTACTGATAGTTTATCATGCTTTGACAGTAGATATGCAGATGCTCTCATGACTATTTCTTTTCCTAGAGACTATCACAATAGTTTAGAGGATTATAGCTAGTGACATGTAATGAATGGGTAGATGGGTGCTCTCACATCTAGGGAGACATGAGGCCTTGTATCGTGTTCCATGGGGATTAGACCTATGGCTTGTAGATGGGTCTTTATGATCAAACATTCACCAGACGGGTCCATTGACAAGCTAAAAGCATGGCTTGTGGCTAAAGGTTTTATACAAATATATGGTGTTGACTACATTGAGACCATCTTCTTCGCCTCAACTTAGTCTGGCTCCTTTTCACATCCTTTAGTCCTGCATGCATCGATGCTCTGTCATCAACATTTTCTTCTTCAGATTTTGTTTTACTGGCTCTTTCTTTGTTGAATGTCACAGGCTTAATCGTGATTAATATGAATAGAGGAAATCATAAAATATTATCAAGATTTATCTTCAATCTTATATCATATTACAACGACAATTAAGCCTTTTCCCACATTAAGTAGGGTCGGCTACATGGATTCTTTTCTTCCATTCAGATTTATCTTGTCTCATTCTCGGGATTAGATCCAAAAAAATAAGGTCCCTTTGTATAGTCTCATTCCAACACTTCGTGGGCCTTCCTCATCCTCTCTTAGTCAGTTTAACATCTCAAAACTCGCATCTTTTAACTAGTGCATCAGCTGACCTCCTTTGCACCGGTTTTCTTGCATCTTAACCTTGATCGGAGCTACACCAACTTTCCTTCTGATCACATCATTCCAAATCCGATCTTTTGTACGTCCATACATCCACCTTAGCATTTTCATTTTTTTTGAGACTCAAAGAAAAGGGGGGAAGCATTCGTTGGTGCTCGCCCCAATTATGTATTAACTAAAACGGGAAAGGCGAGATATACTTACAGTGGGTAGATGGGAAAGAAAGACGCAGAAGGAGATTAGTATACAAGAGAGGAATTCAGCATACAACTGCCTAGACACAATTAAGTACACCAGTCGGATATAAGTCTATTAGCCAAAATGGTAACGTTCTCCCCATAGAAGCGCATGCCCGAGAAGATAGCCTCATTCCTAGCACGCCAGATGGACCAAAGCCGCGCAATGGGACCCAAAACATCAGCTCTGTCCCTCGTCCTGTTCGACCAAAGGATGTCGCAAAAGTCCTCAATATTGTCCCCATGAGCCCAAGCAACGTCGTCCCAGACCTCCGCAACCAATATACATCGAAAGAACAGGTGATCGGCAGTTTCATCGACATCACCGCATAGCTGGCAAGTGGCGTTAGTCTGGGGAAAGAACTTGGCGCACCGATCCTGGGTCAACAAACGCCGTTGACGAAGTAACCATAAGAAGAAGGCGATACGCTCCGGTAAGCATAACCTCCAGAAGAAGGCACAGTCGCGCACAAAGGGGGCAGACAAGGCAGGCGTGGGAGAGATCAAAGCCCTGTAAGCCTTGCGAGTGGAAAAAACCCCATCCTTCCAACGTCAATGGTCCCACTGCAGAGAGGGGGAGGTCGCAAAGTTAAGAGCCTCCATCATCGATGCGAACTCAACCACGCGCTGATCAGATAAGATCCCAGAGAACGTAGGGCACCAATAGCCGTTAGTCCAGCAATCCGCGACAGTTGCGAGCCTATTCGAAGCAAGCGCATACAACCTCGGAAAACACACCTGTAAGGGGCCTCCCCCCAACCAGTCGTCCTGCCAAAACTTGAAAGCTTCCCTCGTCCCAAGCACCGGGGTGAACAACGCGAGATTCCTCGTCAACGTAGAAGAGACACAGCGCCAGAAATGTGAGGAATGGAATTGCAAAGCCCCCCGCTGAAGGCCAAACCAGTCGCTGCCCAAGAGCGCCCGAAGGACGTTGCAAGAAAAAGAATCGTCCTTGCCCCAGATTTTACTCACCCATTTAAGAAGGAGGGCGTCGTTGACGCGATCCAAACGCCGGACGCCAAGGCCACCGGACCGCTTAGGCATGGTCACCACCTCCCAAGCGACCAAATGCATCCCACGACCGTCGCCGCCCGAGCGACCCCATAAGAAGCGACGCATACACTTCTCCAGGCGTAAGCGAATCCCCGTAGGCATTCTACACACCGATAGGAAATAAAGCGGAATAGAAGAAAGGACTGATTTTAGTAGGATAAGACGACCACCCCGAGAAAGCAAGGTGGCCCTCCAACCCGCAAGGCGCGCCTCCATCCGCTCCGTGATAGTCCGCCAATCCGCAGAACGGGCCCGCCCAACCGAGAGAGGAACACCAAGATAAGGGAGAGGAAGCTCCCCAGTCATAGAACCAAGCCGTCGGCCACACGCCTCCGCCTCCGAAGGCGACATGCCGAACGGCACCACAATGCTTTTGGAGGTGTTAATCGACATCCCAGAAAGCTCACATAAAATATCAAGAGTATATGCCATACCCGCCACCTCTTCCAGACCCCCTTCAATGAAGCAAATCGTATCGTCCGCGAACTGGATTAAAGGCACGCAAAACTCCCCCTTGCGGAACCCATTAGTAAGGCCCACATCAATGACGCGGTCAACCATACGCGCCAACACATCAGAGGCTAAGACGAAGAGAAGGGGCGCCAGGGGGCAGCCCTGACGCACCCCCCTGCGAGGCTGAAACGAACCACCAGCCGGCCGACCATTAATTAAAACAGAGAGCGAGACCGTGGAGACACATCTGCGCATTCAAGCAATCCATAGATTAGGGAAGCCACGCCTACGCAAAGCGGATCAGAGGAAGCGCCAGTCAATGGAGTCATAGGCCTTGGCAAAATCAATTTTCCACAGGACCCCCTTCCTTTTCTCCTTCCAATCAGCCACCATTTCCGACGCGACAACAATGCAGTCCGCGATATGCCTTCCCTTAATGAACGCCCCTTGAACAGGCGAGATAAGGCCATCCAAGATCCGAGATAGGCGATTGGCCAAAGTTTTGGCCACAATAAGATAAATACCATTGGATATGGCAATAGGCTTAAAATCGTCAAAGCGCAGCGCCGGGCTTTTTTTTGGAATAAGCACAATATTTGCCCGATTGATGCGGTCGAAACCGAGGTTATCAGCACAAAACTCCGAGACGACGTCGAAGACGTCCCCCGATACCTTCTCCCAGAAGTCCCGATAAAAGGCGACAGAAAAACCGTCAGGTCCCGGGGAAGAGTCAATATTTAGACCCCAGACAGCAGCTTTAATCTCGTCCAAAGAAATAGGACGAACAAGGAACGCGAAATCCTCGTCCGAAATAGAGGGAGCACCAATCCCAAGCCAACGCCACCGCCGCGTAGGGAGAGCATTTTCATTTTTTCTATTGCCATTCTGTGCACATGTCTATGGTTTGCAGGCCAACATTCAAATCCATAGATTATAGCATGTCTCACTGCTGCTTTGTAAAATTTTCGTTTGATTTTTGAAGGAATTTCTTATCACAGAGAGCAGTAGTGGTTCCTCTCCACTTTATCCTACCTGCATTTATTTTATGAGTAACATCTCCATCAATTTCCCCATCATGTTACAAAATAGATCCCAAGTATCTAAAAGAATCTTTCTTCAGAATGTTATCATTACCAATCTTCACCCAAATTCCTTCACCATTACTTCCATCAAAAGTGCACTCCGTATATTCAATCTTAGCCCTACTTATACGAAATCTTTTAGTCTCTAATGCATGACTGCAGACCTCAAGCTTCTCATTTACTCCATCTATGGTCTCATTAATCAAGACAATTTTGAATGTCTCCTTTGTACTTAGAAAGAGGCATCGCGATGCTTCACCTCCATTGTTCATGCATTTTCTTGCTTCGCCAAATAACATTGAATAAATTTATAAGCTAAGCCAATCTGAATATATCCTTTTGGCCCTCCTTAGAGTTGAGATTTTTGTACAAAACTTCATAAACTTTTGACATGGCTTCGACTACGACCTTCTTTGCTTCCTTCTTTGCTATTTTGTACTTTGTGATAGTTTTCTCCATTCTATCCTTAGATGTAGCTTTAAAGGACGCTATTTTAATTTTGAACTTCTCTTGCACCCTCCACTACACCACCTAGCCTCCTTTTACCTGAGACTCCTCCCTTTGACTCGCCTGGCATCTCTTTGGCTATTCTTCAAATAAAAGATGCTATCGCCTCTCACATCTCATTTGCACTTCCGTTAAAATCCCAAGCTAAGTTTTCTAAAACCTTCTCCCTGAAGCTTGATTGCTTTGGAGATTCCACCATCTAGTTCTAGTGATCTTGAAAATCCTTTTCTTTACCAGCCCTTTTATTTGCATATCCATGACTAACAAGCGATGTTGGGTCGTCAAACTCTGTCCTGGGATTACTTTGTAATCTTTGCAACACAATCGATCTCTTCTCCTCAAGATAAAGTAATCTATCTTTGTTTTAGTCGGACCACCCTTGTAAGTAATTAAATGCTCCTCCCTTTTCTTGAAGGAAATTTTTTGTTAACGCTCGATAAAGATACACTTGCGGATTTGGAACGTCCTCTTAGCTTGGTTAGAAGAAACTACAGGTGAATCATATCATACTTTCCCGTATTTTAAATATATTACAAAACGGAGCATTCTAAGTTCAATATAAATGGCATACAATGCATCCCTTACATTATTTTGTGCCTTTTATATTCATGTTTCTGAAATTGACAATTCATCTATATTAGTATCATGGATTTTGTAGTTATCTTCATTATATTGAAAGATTCCTCGTGTCACTCTCTGATTTAGGTTCACATTCCTTTGCTTCATCTATGAAAAATTATGGAATACCAATGACTTCTATATAATAATTAGCACGATGCAACTCTGTTGATAGATAAATATGAATTATATCAAGGCTTTTATTGTTCTCTGTATTATATTGAAAGATTCCTCGTATCTCTGTCTGATTTAGGTTCACATTCCTTTGCTTAATCTCTTAAAAGTCATGGAATACCATTGACTTCTATATAATAATTACTTGAATTTTTTAGCAGGATGCAATTCTGATGATACACAAATATGAATTGCTGAATTTCATTCTGAACTATTTTTTTATTTATGTCATAATATTAAGTACTTTAATCAGAACGAAGTGCAGTTGATTGTGAATTAATGAACATGGGAACATTCTAACACATTTCATCTGTTTCTTCCAGCCAGTTGACAAACAACCATTATTGGATTCTGGTATTTTTTGCTGTCTTATTCATATCCTCAATGCTCTTTTAAATCCCAATGACGATGGTCATCGGCATTGGCCTGCTGCCATCACGGGGGAAACTCTTTCAACAAGCCGGGATGATACTTCACAAGGCCGCCGTTTTGAGGTAACTAACCGCATTACCGGGCATGTACTTAGCTAGGCCCTCAAAGTTTACAGATCGAATTGCATTTTATTGCATGTAAGCCCTTCAATGCATGTGCTACTTTAACTGATAGATTAAAATGTCATGATGACATGATTACTCCTAGGCTTATTTAACATGGATGGCTTCATATTCTTCCTGATCAAGTAGATGAAGTTTAGATGGATTTTAAAATGATGCATATATGGTTCTTTAGTGTTTTGTCAATTTTGCAACCGTATATTTTAGGCCTCCTCTCGTTCTTTTTCTTATTCTTTTTCATTAATGTATGTTACAGAATGCATCCATAGATGAAAAATTGGATCCCGCTAGGGTCCAATTACCACATCCAAGGTTTAGTCCCACATCGTCTATTAGTAGGGCTTGGTTTTACTGATGGGGCTATATAAGAAGCCCCACACCTCCTGTATTCATCAAGAGAGTTCAATATAGAAATCAACCCTTTGAGGCGGTTCTCCTGGGGTTTTATTCCGCTCCTTATGGATTATGTTTCCATGTAAAATCCCAGTGTTATTTATTGTTCTATATTCATTATCTTTGATTATTACGCTTCCACATTGTCTTTTTCTACATGTTAACCGAGCGGTTTTATTCTAGGGTTTATTATTGATGATCTATTTTGGTTATATTCTTTGATCTACGTGATATGTTCAAGTTCTTATTTATTCCACGCCATCATTGCCATATTTGTAAGATATGGAAATAGGGGTGTAAGAAAATTCTCAAGTTCGATATTCGCTCAGGTTCGGTTCGCTAAAAGTTCGATTCAAATTCGGTTCGGAAATAAACGAACCGAAGTTGAACACAAGTTTAGGCTCGATTAAATAAACGAACCGAACCTAAAAATCATAGGTTCGCTCAGGTTCGATTCGTTAAAAACTCGATAAACATACACATATACATATTTACAATCCTTATCCGTAGAAGTGGACTTATTTTGAGATTAGTAGTTTTTATCCCAAGGTAAGTGAATTTTGTCTAGAGATAACTAGATATTTACGGGATAACTAGTTTTTATCTCGGTATAAACTATCCAAAAATAAATAGTCACATCGTGTTTACAACAATTATCATCTATGGTCTAGTACTTTTCCCTTCTTTATCTTCAAATCAACAGAACAAGTATAAACATTACTTATTGAATATCTCTGCATTATTCTTATTCCTTATCCCCATCTGAATAGATATAAAATATATTATAATTATATCTTTTTCAAAGAGACGAATCCCTATTAATCTATTTTTTTAAAAGATGAAGATGAGTTAGATAAAGAAAAAAACTAAATGAATATTTATTCTAACTGTAAATACACACATATATATATATTTCCATTTCTCTTCTTTTCACTCCTTATTAGAGAATTCTTAAGTTCGATATTTGCTTAGGTTCGATTCGTTTAAAAAGAGGTTCGATTCGGATTCGGTTCGAAAATAAACGAACCGAACCTGAACACAAGTTTAGGCTCGATTAAATAAACGAACCGAACCTAAAAAATATAGGTTCGCTCAGGTTCGGTTCGTTTACACCCCTATATGGAAATAATCAAAAGTCAATAGGGTTTCTAATGGAACCCTAATTTTGTTCGTTAAGCACTGAGGCACATGCATAATATTTTTTGTGCGATGGAACCTGGCACATTTTCTTTGACGTATCTTTTGCAACCATCATCTCGAGTTGGGTTATTTGGAACCCTAAGAAGCATCTAGAAGAAGAGAGGAATGATCCTCATATACTCTCTACCGAGAAGAAGAAAATTAAAGTCGGAGAAGACCGAAGATGGGTTCTTGTTGAAAATCATCTAAATGTTGTCCATACTATCGTAAAAGTCTCATGGGGAGAAAACTCATGGTCATCTGTGACCCATGGCGAGAGATGATCCTCTTGCACAATCATCTTTATGGTTCTCGTTGAGAAACCCTACCCGCAGGCGGTGCTATAACTCTTTTAGGCGCTGCTTCTCCATTCCCTCCTAAACTCCAGCGATGAAAACCCTATGGAGGGAGTCGATGCCTTCTCTAAGCATCATTATAGAGACGTCGCACCTACATCGACGATACCAAGTTGACTCATGACTGTCTATTATCTCCAGGCGCAACTTCAACCGCTCCTTCGTGACACAACCCTCGCGATGGGCCCTCCCTATCTCACCTATCCCTGCACATGGTGGCTCACCTCCCTCTATCCCACGCATAACAACCCCTCAAACCCTATCTGCGTTCAGACCTCCTCTTGCACACTACTCTCCTCCAATGGCAGCAACATCTCCCTATGCAGGGGTACTCGTTCTCGAAGACGAAGAAGAAGCCATCCATCAACTAAGAGCTCTAAGGGGTTGTTGTGCTATGTGTTCCTGCACTGAACCCTAATCGAAGTTTGATGGGAGAAATAACACCCAATCTCCTTCTCTAGGCTTCAAAAGCCATGGGCCCAAAAGGGGAGAGCCGCCTGTATTAAAAAAAAGGAGAATGAGCACTTTGCTTTTGGCCCAGTGGGATTCTTCATCCTATTTCAAGCCTCATTGGGGTGTAATGTCAAAACAAAGAAGAGAAAGAGGAGGCAAGAAGTTTGGGCCCAAGTGGCCACACTTAAAAAATGGAAAAATAGAAGAAGAGGTAATTTATTTTGGGCCCAAGTAGGCTGCATAAAAAAGGAGATATGCATGTTTGGGGGCATAATTAGGATGAAGTGATTTCAAAAAGAGAGGGTATTTTTTGATTGAGAGAGAAAGAGGCCATCGTACAAAAAAATCGTACGGAAGATTTTTTTTCCAAAAAAATGATTCAAAAAAGAGAGAAATAACAACAAAGCCTTTTTCCACATTAAGTCGAGCCTACAAAGAAAGAGATAAATGCCGTCTAAAAAAACCAGTCGCTTATTGAAAGAATAAGGGAAGTGGCTTTGTTTTCCCCGCTTCATTTCTTCTCCCAACTTGGTCGACATCATCTTTCCCGACAAGTATGGGAGAAAGGGGTGGTATTATGTGAGAGATCCCCATGCTTTTGATTTGGGCTCAGGGTTTTGTTGTCGACCACGCATTACAGAAACCTATGACAGAGGCTCAATATGACTAGATCCATAGATACTCTAGAGTAGATATCCCATTCTTTGAGCCAAGAGGGAGAGACCTAGTTCTTTAGTGAGGAGACTTAGTTCAATTTTTATCTCCAGTGATAATGGACTCCAACGAGGATATTTCCACGACCTTCTCTTCAATTTGGCCCTTCAGAGAAATGAAGCAGTTGCAGGCTAAAGTTTTCCGACGAATAGACTCATTCCAATTCAGGTGATCAACAAGGCACACGCTCTCCAACGAAGAGACTCAGTACATATCACAAGTTCTCCAACGCTCTCCAACGAAGAGACTCATTTCGATTCATGTGACTCTACACTGTACATAGCACAAGTTCTCTGACGAGGAGACTCAGTTCAGTTCTTGTGACTTTGATAGACACAACTCAGAGCATATGTTCTTCGATGAGAAGACTCGATTGACACTCCAACCCTTCAGTTCCTCCTTACGAGTACAACATGAGAAGCGAAACCCTCAACATGCTACCAATAGAGTATGCATTGAGTTCATGTAATCTGTAGTGTCTTGTTATCTGTGAGTGAGTGATTTTGTTTCTATTTGTCCAAGCTGAGCATTGCATGCTCCACTTTGAGGGGGAGTGTTAGAGTTTACATTCATAGATGTGTAATTGGATCCATCTAGGGGGTCCAATTACTATCCACAGGTTTTATTTGACATTGTCTATTAGTGGGTCTTGGTCTTACTGGTGGGATTATATAAAAAGCCCCACACTACCTGGATTCAGTGAGAGAATTCAATATATAAATCAACCTTGTGAGGCGGGTTTCCCGTGGTTTCGTCGCGCTCCTCTTGGAATAGGGTTACTCGTAAAATCATGATGTTCTTTATCAGTGAATTGAGGGAAAGAGTGCACCAGAGGTGAAAAGGCAAGAAATAGGGCATTATTAGAAGTCCTGTAGTTGGCACAAGCACGCTGGTCAATCCGATCCTTCCATTAGATCGTCTCTTTCGTTCTTTCCATTCCATATCTCATTCCCGATCACATCTGTTATATTCAGCCAATCCCTTGCTGCTTTCCTCATCCCTAGTCTTTAGTTGTACCCTATCTTGAATGATGAATTGAGAGATTATTAGGCCAAAGGTCAGCTCCCTTCTTTTTAGTTGAAGGCCGATCAAAATAGGTATAATTCTTGCAAGCGAAAGGCCCGCTCTTTTGAGAAGTAGTACTAGATTGAGGGAAAGATCTTGTAACACAACTTCTTTGCTTTCTTCTCCGAGGGGAAACTATGTAACCTTCCCCCTTTTGATAGTGAAAAGGGTTGTCAGCTCTAGTTTTCCTGGGTAACGGATTAATCAAGCATCTCTTTTTATGCAAGCTCTTGGGCACCCACTTTGGGAAGGAACTATTCTTAAACAAGGACGTTGTTGTGTCTTAGGAAAACTGTCTCTGCAGTAGATTTGGTGACAATGTCCTGCTTTTTGTTCTTCAAGGAAAAAAAGAGAATATATCAAAGGAAGACTTGAAGTCTAGTGGGGGAGTGACGGGGCAGTTTGCCTTTAGGAGTAGGGGCTGAAAACGACGTATGCTGTTTTATTTGGTTTATCTGGCGCGCCCACTTTGCCTGCGGGGTGCAAGAGGGGGGGGGGTGCACGAAGAAGTAGCCTCTGCTTGTCCTTAACTTAGTTGCTTTGGCGCCTATGTTGAAGAAAGGTTTGGAAGAGTTCAATGGTGCATGTACGGCATGAAACTTGTGGCTTAAATCGGTGTAATACGCGTTTTGGTACACTATGCTTTTGAATGATATCAAGTGTTATTTCAAGGAAATATTGGATTGATAGTGTTCACACTTTACAGATACCATAGTCAATAGATTCGCCTTTCTGCAATGTTTTCATTTAAACTTGTTGTGTTTATATCAGAGACCGTCTTGTATAAAATGGACTTCAAAAAGGTTCTATGAATTGTGTAGCACATCAAAACATAGTACCACATCTAGTAATCTGGATTTTTGGTAGTACCTTATAAGTAGTAGAAGCCACTACTAGCATAGTGTCCATAATGTAATGGATTTATACTCATTAGCCGTAATCACATCATTAAGACTAATTAAGCATGATTAAGTACTAATTACCCGTCGTTAGTGATAATTAAGCGTCATTAGCAAGAATAGGACACATGGAGTGGAAATCATGAGACACGTGTCGTTTTATAGTCAGGACAAGTGTCAAAACCTCAGAAGCGCCATGTGTCAGCATCCTAAGTCTAACACGTGTCATGGTGAAGCCGCTTGCTTGGGCAACAAGTTATCTCGTGTAGAAGCCAAACCGCTTGCTTGGGCAGCAAGTAAACTCGTGGATAAGGCAAGCCTATTACTTAGGCAACAAGTTTCCTTATGATTATGCCATGTGCCATGCCATGTGTCTTCATACATGGATAAGGGACACATGAACCTCCCTTACATGTTGACACATGTCACACATGTAAAGGGGGTGGAGGCCTATAAATACCATGACCCCCCCATAGTCCTCCCCACTTCATTCACGCCCATCACTCCACCTTAGAGCCGCAAGGCCGCCGAGCTTACGGGAGGAGCACGAGAGGAGCACGGCGAAGCCCTGTCGGTGATCGAGAGCGTTTTTAAAAGCCGTAATGAAGTTCTGTCCGCATCAAGCCGTAGTACTGAAATCTAGGACGGCTATAGGGGGGGGGATTTCACTAAAGAAGGTGATTCAGACTCAAGCTAGATAGCGTTCAGGTGAGGGATTCTCAAGCGCTATTTTAAGCACTAGTCTTTAACTTTTATGCATGATTTTAAAGTACCATACGGTTGAGATGAAATCTGGGCTTCAGATTGTATTTCAGACGTCGTTTCACGAGTTTTATCTTGATAACACGTTTTTAAGCATTTGATTCTTGATGGAACACGAGACATAAGTTTCACTGCTTAGGTATGAGTTTTATATGAAGAATTATGTTTTGCACGGTTACTATGCATGATGGATCGATTTTCGAGTTCTTAAATAAGTTTTACTTGTCAGAATATATATGTTATGTCTAAAGTGTTTATGTTCATGAATTAGCTGTTATGAGCTTGAAATAGCAACTTTACGGTTTATTAGTGACAAGAAAAGGATCAGAATCAGAAGATAAGCACCACAGTAGCTCTTTTATATAAATCATGAACTAGCCATTAGATATGGTGATGTCATTAGATATGACCCTGAAACCGCCATTAGATATGGCAAACCATTAGATATGGTATCAAGAGGACTCTGGGTCCGCATTCTGTATACATATAGGCTTTGGGCCGTATGCAGGGTGTTTTTGGTCTTTGGGACCGTCTGCGCGTATGACTTAGCTTTGTTTCAGCGTTCATGAGTCAATAAATTAGCCACAGTGGTGATTAGTACAAACAGCTTGATAGTGAGGATTATGTTTCAGTTTATCTGCTTTTGAAGTGATTTCAGTTTTCAATTGCAAAACTAGCATGTTGTTATATGTAATTTCTTTCATAAAGTTTCTTTCAAACTATTTCACAGTATTCAACATAAATTCTTGTCATGATGCTCATATTTCAGTTTTTAGCTATATGTAAAAAGCTTGAGATCCTTTTACTGGGTCTAAGCTCATAAATGGGTTTAGACTCATCCCGTTATATTATATTATATACAGATCAGCAGAATCACGAATAGCAAGTGAAAGGACCACGGATACACTTCGAGGAGGTGTCTTTTGCTTTTCGTTGTTTTTGTACTGTCTGTGTTATTTTGTAAGAAGTTGTAATAGATAGAACTTGTGTAATACACTTCTTGGTATTGTGAACTGAAATACAAAGGTTTTATGTTTTATGAGATTGCCACATGTTCACTTGAGGAAAAAGAATAGGAAAGATCTCTGTCGCGGCACGTTCCGGTTAGCGGGACGGGTCGTGACAACTTGTGGTATCAGAGCAAAGGTTTTAGGACCTTGAGGAAGAATTATATTAGGAGTTGACCTATAAGTATTGGAAGATAATTTGGTTATTGATATTATAGTCTTGAGGATGTCTAGAATCATTATTGGAGGATTTAGGTTGATGAAGTATCTAACTGAGGTTTTATTTTATAGGAAACAATGGCAGGAGAGCAGCCACAAGCGACCGGCCCTAGTCAGGAGAATAACAACAATAACAACGTGTATGACACATTGACTTTGATAGCTCAAACTCTAGGAGGCATGGCTGCACAGTCTGTTAAAAGACATGAATTTGAGTACCAGTTACCATTTGAGCATGTAAAGAAGTTGGGAGGAGAACCATTCGTAGGAGACACTGATCCAAAGAAGGCAAGGGAATGGTTCAAGAATATGGAGAAAATATTTGCTCTAATGGACTGTACAGATGAACAAAATTGAAGTATACCATATTTCTTCTAAAGGATAGCGCTGATGATTGGTGGACATCGGTGAAAATGAAATATCCAAACCGATCTCATATTACATGGGAGATCTTTGAGAAAGAGTTCAATGAAAAATACTACCCAAGGGTTTATCAGGAGGAGAAACGTAGGGAATTTCTATTCCTTACTCAGAGGAGCAATATGTTTGATGAATATGAGAAGAAATTCACTGAACTTTCAAAGTTTACTGCTTCCCTGGTTGCAACAGAAGAAGAAAAGTGTAGACGTCTAGAAGATGGTATGCATATTGACCTAAAAGAAATGGTTTCGGCCACGGGATATACTGATTATGCAAAATTGGTGGAGGCTGCTCGTAGGGCTGAACAAGTGGTGATAGAAAGAAGAAAGTGCAATGATCATTGAAAGAAAAGGCTTGCAGATAGACCCCTATGGAGAGGAACCATGAACAAAGAACCAAGAATAGCTGGGAATTCAAGACAAGATAATAGATCAGCTTCTAGAGTACAAGGGAATCAAACAAATAGTTATACAGTTGGGATTTCTTAAAACAGAACTCTTTCTTTTCCACAATGTACAAACTGTGGAAAGTTTCACCCGGGAAGTTGCCGCAAGGGGACCGCTGGGTGTTATCAATGTGGCGAGATAGGCCACAAAGTCAGAATTGTCCCGCACTTGTCCAAGGCCGTCGGGTTATGGGAAGACCAGCACAAAATGAAAATCGTGATATTGGTGTACGTCGTCCTCCACCTGCAAGGGAACAAAATAAAAATAATACACAGAAGAAATCAAACAGAGAGAGGGAAAAACGTTTGCTATGACCTTAGAGGAGGCCATATCCGCGGACGATGTCGTATCAGGTACCACTATTATTTTTGGGAAAAGTGCACACACTCTTATTGATTTTGGTGCAAGTCATTCTTTTATTTCACAAAGATTCTCACTATATGCTGATAAAGTTACAAGTACTCTCAAGCATGCTTTAGCAATTTCTTTGCCTAAGGGAGAACCAGAAATTATTAGGAGTGTCCTCTAAAATTGTTTGGTTAAGATAGCAGAAAATTATATTGAAGTAGACCTGATTCCTATGGAGATAAGGGAATTTGATGCTATCATAGGAATGGATTGCTTAAGTGCATATCATGCTTTTCTAGACTGTCATAAGAAGCATGTTACTTTTAGAAAACCCGGCGATGTCGAATTCACTTTCTATGGAGAAAGAAGGATATATCCTACCCATGTCATCTCCTGTCTCTTAGCCCAGAAGTTGATAAGAGAGGGATATTCCGCTTATATGGCTTACGTGTTTAATACTAAGGCAGAAGCAGCCAGTTTAGAAAACATCTCTGTGGTGAGAGAGTTTCCAGAAGTGTTTCCAAATGAACTACCAGGAATTCCTCCTGATAGGGAAATTGAATTCACTATTGACCTCATTCCGGGTACCAATCCAATTGCCTTAGCTCCCTACAGAATGACCCCAGCTGAACTTAAAGAACTCAAAACTCAATTGCAGGAGTTGACAGATAAGGGATTTATACAGTCCAGTATGTCACCATGGGGTGCTCCAGTTCTATTTGTTAAGAAGAAAGATGGTTCCATGAGACTTTGTATAGATTACAGGAGACTAAATAGAGTGACTGTTCGCAATAACTATCCTCTACCCAGAATAGATGACTTATTTGATCAATTGCAAGGGGCCTCTGTATTTTCCAAGATTGATTTGAGATCTGGCTATCATCAGTTAAAGATTAGAGGAGAAGATGTCCCTAAAACTGCATTCCAAACCAGATATGGGCATTATGAATTCCTAGTAATGCCTTTTGGATTGACAAATGCCCCAGCTGCCTTTATGGACTTGATGAATAAGGTTTTCTGTCCATATCTGGACAAGTTCGTGATCATATTTATTGATGATATTCTCGTATATTCTAAAACAGAGGAAGAACATAGAGAACACTTGAGAATTATACTTCAAACTCTGAACGAACACCGACTATATGCAAAGTTTGATAAATGTGAGTTTTGGTTGAAGAAGGTTGCATTTCTAGGCCATATCATATCTGGAGAAGGAATAACAGTAGATCCATCAAAGATAGAAGCAGTTCTTAGATGGGAACGACCGCTAAATGCATCAGAAATCCGAAGTTTCCTTGGATTAGCTGGGTATTATCGAAGATTTGTAGAAAACTTCTCTAGAATTGCTGCACCATTGACAAGGTTAACTAGGAAGAATGTGAAGTATAGTTGGGACGATTAATGCGAGAAGAGTTTTAAGGAACTCAAGAGCCGTCTCACCTCAGCACATACTTAGCCTTCCTTCAGGACAGGGTAATTATGTAATCTATAGCGATGCTTCAAGACAAGGGCTAGGATGCGTCTTAATGCAGAATGATAAGGTGATTGCTTATGCCTCTAGACAGGTAAAACAACATGAGTTAAATTACCCAACCTCATGACCTTGAGTTAGCTGCTATAATATTTGCCTTAAAAATCTGGAGACACTACCTATATGGAGAAACTTGTCGAATCTTTACGGATCATAAGAGTTTGAAATATATTTTCTCTCAGAAAGAGTTGAATTTAAGGCAAAGAAGATGGTTAGAGCAATTAAAGACTATGATTGTTCCATAGAATATCACCCGGGGAAAGCCAATGTCATAGCTGATGCCCTCAGTAGAAAGTCTAAGGGCCAGCTATCTCACTTAAAAGGGGAATATTATCAGTTGAAAGAGTTACGTGCAAAGTTAACCATAGATAGCTCTGGAGCCCTATTAGCATCCTTACAAGTGAGACCCATATTATATGATAAAATCAAGGAGGCACAAGTCCATGATTCTGAAATCATTAGAATGATTGAGAAGATTAAGGGAGGAGATGAAGCCGAGTATACAATAGATGGTCAAGGGGTTTTATTCTTTAAAGGAAGATTATGTGTTCCGAGGAAATCTGATATAAAGACTGAGATTCTGGAAGAGGCACATAGCTCCATGTATACTATGCATCCAGGAAGTACTAAAATGTATAGAACACTTAAAAGTTACTATTGGTGGTCTGGCACGAAGAGAGAGATTGCAGAGTATGTTTCTAGATGTCCTATATGCCAACAAACAAAACCGGAGCGTTTGAGACCTGCGGGGAAATTACAGCCACTTCCAATACCAGAATGGAAATGGGAACACATCACTATGGATTTTGTTACAGGATTTCCAAGGACCCGTCGAGGTCACAATGCAATATGGGTCATAGTAGACAGATTAACTAAGTCAGCACATTTCTTAGCCATTAACATGACATACAGTCTAGACCGCTTGGGAAAGATCTTTGTTAATGAGATAGTTAGCCGTCATGGGGCTCCTGTGTCAATTGTATCTGATAGAGATCCACGATTTACTTCTAAGCTATGGCCAAGCTTACATAAAGCTATGGGAACGAAGTTAGCATTTAGCACAACCTTTCATCCTCAAACAGATGGCCAATCAGAACGGACTATCCAGACTCTAGAAGACGTGCTTAGAGCTTGTGCACTGAGCTTTAAAGAAAGCTGGGATGAACATCTCTCACTTATAGAGTTTGCATACAATAACAGCTATCATACTAGTATTGGGATGGCACCTTATTAAGCCTTGTATGGTAGACCGTGTAGAACACCTATATGTTGGAGTGAAGTTGGAGAAAGGAAATGGTTTCAACCTGAACTAATACAAAGCACGATAGAAAATGTTGAGGAAATCAAGAGAAGCTTAAAGGCAGCGCAAAGCAGACAGAAAAGTTACGCAGATAAGCGAAGGAGAGACTTAGAATTTCAAGTGGGAGATCATGTGTTTCTAAAAGTTTCTCCAGGGAAAGGCCTAATTAGATTCGGGAATAAGGGAAACTAAGTCCAAGATACATTGGCCCTTACGAGATTATTGAGAAGAATCGGAAGTGTAGCTTATCGTCTTCGACTTCCAGCTGGAATTAGCAAGGATACATGATGTCTTTCATGTCTCCACACTTCGGAAGTTTATTCCAGACCCAACCCATATGATACAACCTCAAAATATTCAATTGAAGGAAGATCTGTCATACGAGGAGGTTCCTGTGGAAATTCTAGATTATAAAGTACAAGAGCTTCGTACAAAGAAGATTCCTTTAGTCAAAGTTTTATGGAGGAGTCACGCAATAGAAGAAGCCACATGGGAACGAGAAGAAGAAATGAGATCTCGATATCCCACTTATTTTCAAGCTAGCAAGGATACTTAAATTTCGAGGACGAAATTTATTTGCAAGTAGGGGAGAATTGTAATACGCATTTTGGTACACTATGCTTTTGAATGATATCAAGTGTTATTTCAAGGAAATATTGGATTGATAGTGTTCACACTTTACAGATACCATAGTCAATAGATTCGCCTTTCTGCAATGTTTTCATTTAAACTTGTTGTGTTTATGTCAGAGACCTGTCTTGTATAAAATGGACTTCAAAAAGGTTCTATGAATTGTGTAGCACATCAAAACATAGTACCACATCTAGTAATCTGGATTTTTGGTAGTACCTTATAAGTAGTAGAAGCCACTACTAGCATAGTGTCCATAATGTAATGGATTTATACTCATTAGCCGTAATCACATCATTAAGACTAATTAAGCATGATTAAGTACTAATTACCCGTCGTTAGTGATAATTAAGCGTCATTAGCAAGAATAGGACACATGGAGTGGAAATCATGAGACACGTGTCGTTTTATAGTCAGGACAAGTGTCAAAACCTCAGAAGCGCCATGCGTCAGCATCCTAAGTCTAACACGTGTCATGGTGAAGCCGCTTGCTTGGGCAACAAGTTATCTCGTGTAGAAGCCAAACCACTTGCTTGGGCAGCAAGTAAACTCTTGGATAAGGCAAGCCTATTACTTAGGCAACAAGTTTCCTTATGATTATGCCATGTGCCATGCCATGTGTCTTCATACATGGATAAGGGACACATGAACCTCCCTTACATGTTGACACATGTCACACATGTAAAGGGGTGGAGGCCTATAAATACCATGACCCCCCATAGTCCTCCCCACTTCATTCACGCCCATCACTCCACCTTAGAGCCGCAAGGCCGCCGAGCTTGCGGGAGGAGCACGAGAGGAGCACGGCGAAGCCCTGTCGGTAATCGAGAGCGTTTTTAAAAGCCGTAACGAAGTTCTGTCCGCATCAAGCCGTAGTACTGAAATCTAGGACGGCTATAGGGGGGGGGGATTTCACTAAAGAAGGTGATTCAGACTCAAGCTAGATAGCGTTCAGGTGAGGGATTCTCAAGCGCTATTTTAAGCACTAGTCTTTAACTTTTATGCATGATTTTGAAGTACCATACGGTTGAGATGAAATCTGGGCTTCAAATTGTATTTCAGACGTCGTTTCACGAGATTTATCTTTATAACACGTTTTTAAGCATTTGGTTCTTGATGGAACACGAGACATAAGTTTCACTGCTTAGGTATGAGTTTTATATGAAGAATTATGTTTTGCACGGTTACTATGCATGATGGATCGATTTTCGAGTTCTTAAATAAGTTTTACTTGTCAGAATATATATGTTATGTCTAAAGTGTTTATGTTCATGAATTAGCTGTTATGAGCTTGAAATAGCAACTTTACGGTTTATTAGTGACAAGAAAAGGATCAGAATCAGAAGATAAGCACCACAGTAGCTCTTTTATATAAATCATGAACTAGCCATTAGATATGGTGATGTCATTAGATATGACCCTGAAACCGCCATTAGATATGGCAAATCATTAGATATGGTATCAAGAGGACTCTGGGTCCGCATTCTGTATACATATAGGCTTTGGGCCGTATGCAGGGTGTTTTTGGTCTTTGGGACCGTCTGCGCATATGACTTAGCTTTGTTTCAGCGTTCATGAGTCTATAAATTAGCCACAGTGGTGATTAGTACAAACAGCTTGATAGTGAGGATTATGTTTCAGTTTATCTGCTTTTGAAGTGATTTCAGTTTTCAATTGCAAAACTAGCATGTTGTTATATGTAATTTCTTTCATAAAGTCTCTTTCAAACTATTTCACAGTATTCAACATAAATTCTTGTAATGATGCTCATATTTCTGTTTTTAGCTATATGTAAAAAGCTTGAGATCCTTTCACTGGGTCTAAGCTCATAAATGGGTTTAGACTCATCCCGTTATATTATATTATATACAGATCAGCAGAATCACGAATAGCAGGTGAAAGGACCACGGATACACTTCGAGGAGGTGTCTTTTGCTTTTCGTTGTTTTTGTACTGTCTGTGTTATTTTGTAAGAAGTTGTAATAGATAGAACTTGTGTAATACACTTCTTGGTGTTGTGAACTGAAATACAAAGGTTTTATGTTTTATGAGATTGCCACATGTTCACTTGAGGAAAAAGAATAGGAAAGATCTCTGTCGCGGCACGTTCCGGTTAGCGGGACGGGTCGTGACAATCGGACTCAACCTATGGGCTGCATATACACCCAGCACAAATGGATGCACACACCGAACTTAATTATTAATAGACGGTTGTGGGAGTTAAGTAGATGTGAGTGAGTTTAGGCCTAAAGGACAAGAGGAGCCGGAGTTGATGAAGGAATACCCTGATTTTCTTTAGCCTGAGCTGAACTGTTGATAAGGAGGTGGGGGGGTTGTTGAAAGCAAGGATGGACCTCTTCATGGAAGGCTCAACCACTAGGGGAGGACCTTCCTCAGGTGAAAGACCGGGGAATACGTGAGGAAGTAAGGATGCCATTCATAGCTCAAAGGAAGTCGGGCCCATATTACCTAGAGTGAATGGATTGACAACCAACAAGGTCTTAATTAATTAGTATCTTTAATCCGAACTAGATATTTGGATGCTTTTTTTCAATTATATATTCATGGACATATAAGAGTTTAAGAAAAAGTTGGATATTTAATGTCAAATTATTCACTCACTAATCGGAGTCCAATTTATCATTTGAATGAACATTTGAAAAATGATTAATCAAACGAGAATAAAGAGAGAGTCCCATTCTACTGTCAATATTGACAACATTGAAATTTATAGTAAGAGGAACTATCTGTTGACCTTAGAAAATCGTGAGGGTTCAAGTCCCTCTATCCCAAATAAAATCTCTTTTTATTTCCGAACTATTTTCCCTGTATTGTCTCTGATAAAGAAAGTCAATTTGCTAAATATATTCATGAAAAATCTGGTCCGATGGCTCTTCTCCACTAACCATAAGGATATGTACTCTATGGGCCTGTTTGGTAACTGGGTTGGGTTGGTTTGGGGTATCCCCCGGTGAATAGTAGCTGTTTGGAGGGTTGGGAGGGTTGGAATGATAATTATGATGTGATGTGACATTGATTGTGTTATATTAACTTTTTTAATGATTATAATATGTTTTTATGTTGATAATTTTATTTGAACATAGTTAAAAAACATTATAGCAAAGAAATTGTAGGGTCAATACAAGTAATCCCAACCTAGGTTGGGAGGGTTGGAGCCGAGGTATGCTGGTGTACCCTGATGTACACGAGCAACCAAACAAGCCCTATATTCCATCTTCGGTGCCATTGCTGGAGTAATGGGCACATGCTTATCAATATTGATTCGCATGGAATTAGTACACCATGTCGATCAAATTCTTGGTGGAAATCATCAACTTTATAATGTTTAGTTAACGGCTCACGCATTTTTAATGATCTTTTTCATGCTGATGCCAACGGTTATAGGTGGATTAGGTAATAGGTTTGTCCCAATTATGATTGGTGCACCTAACATGGCATTTCCACATTTAGATAATATCTCATTCTAGTTGTTGCCACCAAATTTCTTGCTCTTATTAAGCTCAGCCTTAATTTAATGAATTCCAATCGTACATTAGGCATCTTTGATTAAGTTTGCTTTATAAAAGGGCTAAAAAGCAAAAAAATAGTCCTTATGCAAAAAAATGATCGACTAATTGGGCCAACTAGTCGGTTGGGTGACTAGTGACTGATTAGTCCTAGCCGAATGGGCCCCTCCCTTCGGTTACTCTAAATAGCTTGATCGGCCATTTCTTGCAAGCTTGAGTGATAACACCATCGTTGCTTGATTTAGGCACTCGAATCGAGATCAATGTTAAATGTAGTTGAAGCTCTAGTGACTTTCATTTGCTTTGGACACTTAACTAAAGACTTAATACCTCCCATTTGCAGTGCTCGATTTGAGTTCGATCTTGCTTGTAGTTGGAGGCCATGCATGGTGCTTCTTCTTTGGTGCTGCACATGACTAAAAAACACAGTTGGAGCTTGGTTCCTTTATAACGATTTCTCGAAAGTTGGTCTCCGAACGTTGATAATAAATCACATTTGATCATTGGTAAGCATCCGACACAATATCGGTGTCGATTGGTTTTAACACTAATGAAACGGTACTTGAACAAGTCCCTACAATTTCTTAATATCATTTTAGATTGCATTCGAGACAATTTCATGCATTTTGAAACCGTTTTTTGAAAGTAAAAAAGGGTGACATGTCGGGAGGATTTTTTTGAAAGGAACGATGGTGTAAATTTGAGGGTGAGTTACACCTAAATTGATTATATAAAAATGGGATTTTATAGACTATGCCTCTAGTAAAGTCTTGGCATGGTTAATAACGTTGTCAACATAGTAACTTGTTGACAGGATTCTCATTCGAAAACTTTAAATTCACAAGTTATTATATATATATATATATAAATTACAAAGATTTGGAATCCTATAGGATCCTTTCATGTTCAATAACATTCTCTACTACTACGAAATTTTCACCAAAAAAACATTCTATTTTTACCCACTACATTACCCACAAGATGGTTGCAACTTGTCCTAACATGTTGTTGGTCCATGGAATCTAGAAAGGCAGGGGCACAATCTAGGAAATCTTGTCTAGATCGGCCACTTCCTACACCTCTCTAAGTATAAGCCGCAAAGAAACAACATATGATGAACATCCTTAATCACCTTGAACACTGCTAACAAAACCCATTCACCCCCTGAAAGAATCTAGCCCTACGAACTCCCATCAACATACGATTCATCTAATCAACCTTAGGAACCTCTTGACCTGCAATGGGACACTCCACCTTGAAAGATGCATGAACTTGAAGGAGACAATACCGAGATCTAAGACCGTTATTGCATGTAGGACCTTACATGCCTTTCGAAATGATAAATAATAATCCGCTCAGGTCTATTCATTTTGCCCATGCCTCCTTAGCTTAGAGGGTTGCTCTTCGCCCCTGCGAAGGACACTCCACCTAGAAAGATGCATGAACTTGAAGGAGACAATACCGAGATCTAAGACCGTTATTGCATGTAGGACCTTACATGCCTTTCGAAATGATAAATAATAATCCGTTCAGGTCTATTCATTTTGCCCATGCCTCCTTAGCTTAGAGGGTTGCTCTTCGCCCCTGCGATAACGGTTGTGATACCATTATTGTGATAATTTTGCGAACCGTGGAAAGTTGTCAGCATTAATTGCAAATAATTCAAAGAGTAAGTGATGCACACTCATTGCTAAATTTGAAGATCATTTGTGATGAGGCTTCAACTTGCAGAAACTGATTTTATTGAAGTACTATTTCCTGAAGACTTCCTTTTGCCTTGTATTCTGTAGGTAGAAGGAAGTGTGGTGCACATTATGAAGGCATTAGCCAGTCATCCTTCAGCTGCTATAAGTTTGATTGAGGATGACTCACTCCAGCTCCTCTTCCAGATGGTTGCAACTGGTTCTATTACTGTATTTTCCCTGTTCAGAAAAGGTGTTGTTCCTTTACATACCATCCAGCTTCATCGGCATGCCATGCAGGAAAGTATATTATGTCCTTGTTAATTCTATGTACGCTTTTCTTCCTTGAACTTCTGCTCTTAGTTCCAAAAAGTTTCAAAGTTGGTATTTGTTGCAGATTCTTGGGCTTCTTCTTGTAAATGACAGTGGAAGCACGGCTAAATATATACACAAACATCATTTGGTATGTTGGATTTTGGCTGCAGTATATGCATCTTTGGAATGCATTTCCTTGTAACTTAATGTAGATTTCACCTTTTAAGGGTGATGCAAGAAATATACTGTTACGTGCTGGACGCGGGGATAGAATGGACACTCTTTAAGTATTAATGCTCTGCATTACCCATATTTTTGCAATTTGCACTACACACTTGTGCTGTCAAAGTCTCATGGCAACAACTCCTTCCCATTATGCAAATCATCCTTGAAATTTAATAAGCATCTGACAAATTTTACTTATAAATGTACTTTTGAATATCCAACCTTGAATCTTGTATTGCAATATTATTATAGATTCTTGTGTTTTTAGATAAATTGGATCTCTGGATCATATTTTGGTTATAGTCAGTATAAAATAAGTATAAACATGCATTACAGAAAAAGATCAGCATAAAAAGGCTGTTAATGATTTATGTAGATTGGTTGTGTCTGAAACAACTCCATGTAGTATAAGTGACATTTTTTCAAAAAGAGTTCAGTAGCCATTTTCCAAGTCTCGCCGACGTCCTTTTGTTTGACATAAGTGCACTTTGGGCGAAAGTCCTTTTCTTTGTTTTGCTAGTGGGCTTGTGCATATGAGTCTATAGTTCTGGTCTTGCTCTTTGTCCCTGCGATGACGCAGCCAGAGAAGGATCATGGTTCAAGGGGGGTATAAAACTGAGGATGGACCAACAGAATACTCTGCCTTTTGCCTCCTCCTTCTACTATCTACTATTTGCCTATTCAGGAAATCAAGCATCCCAATTTCCTCATTTCTAAATTGAGAATTATTCTGTAAGCAGTATAACTAAGATACAATTGGATCTCTCTTGAACTCGCCCATGGCAGCAACCTCCAAACTTGCTGCAATGTTGGAGGTGGCAACTGCTTTCTCGGAGCACCTGGAGCTTTCTGTACTCAAAACAGCTACTGCCAGTTCCTCGAGCATGTCTAGCTGGGGTAGACTAAATGTCAAGAAAATGAATTGATATAGAAAAGGATGAAACATGTTTCTTTTGACTAAAAAGAAGAAACATGTTTCTCTTTGGGCAGTGTCTCTCTGCACCCATCTCTGGACAGAAACTCCTGCACCAGCTTAATCGGGTTTAAGTCGTCACAGGACAAGAACCGTTCGATTGCTGTTATTATTAGGGTGGTGCCACCCATGGGATTAAAATTGGTGCGAAAATGAAGGTCCTTGGAATGCCATGGTGTGAACCCCTTGTAATGGTCTAGTGGTTGATGCAGTGAGCTCCCAATGACCAGGGTTGCAATCCCACTTTCCCCTTAACTAGTAAAAAAAAGAATGTCTGGGTGTGGGTGACTTGGAAAAATGAAGATCGATTGGATCTTTGGTTCAGTCTTGTTTTCATGATGTTATTATGCTGCGAGAAACAAAATTGTAAAGTTGGACAAATGTGCTTTGGAACTCCTTGGGAACACATCTTTTTTTGGCTTTCAGTGCTCTTGACGCCATTGGCTCTGCAGAAAGGATTGTCACTGCATCGAAGGAATTGAGTTTCTCCATCATCTCTGAGCTTAAGGGGAGATTTATACAATCAATTTTCTTTCAGAATCGACACTCATATTCGCTCTTTGGTGCTCTCTTACTTGTATTGGCCGGTTCTTCATACGTAACAGACTGATTTGTGTATGGAATTATGTGATGCTAGGGGTAGGTTCGCGGCACATGCCTGGCTGATTGGAGGTGACTTTAATGTGTCTCTGCTTTCTACTTATCTTCCTCGTCTTTGGTGGAGGGGGTGTGTCAAGATCATGGTCCTACAGACTTTGTGACAAGATCACGGATCTCACTCTAGAAATAGACCACTTTCTTGCCACAATTGAACTTTTAGAGATGTTCTAGCTTTCCTCGACTTCTTTTCAAGCAACATCTAGACCGGATCACTATCCTTGACTTGGGACTCAAGTGAGAGCACTATTCCACGATCCTCCTTAGGTTTGAGATACCCTGAATTCTGGTGGAGAATTATAGGGAAATGGTAATTGAAGTTGACCACAGCTTACTTTGGCTCCACTGCCTCATGTTTGGTCCAGTCCCTGTGTGACAAACTTTGCTCCTTCAAGATGGAACAGGAGTGGAGAGGGGCACATCGCTCTGCAACTAAGATTGAAGTTGCAAGATTAGACAATATTGAAGACACAAGGGATTTAACTATGCTTGATCTTCAGGAGAGAGCAACCTGAAAAAAAACCATTGCAAAAGAGGACAAGAAACATGCAGTTGCATGCATGGTATTAAAAGGCGCGCCTCGAGGCGGGCCTTTTTAGCCTCGAGGCGTGTGCCTCAGCCTTGTCCAGTGAGGCGTGCGCCTCGAGTGATCGAGGCGTTTTCCGAGGCGTTTTTATTTTTTTTGAAGTTTTTTTATGATTTTAATAGTTTACATGGTGGTTTGAGAAACTTATAATTATATACTTGTTTAGGATAATGATTATACAAGTTAAATACCTAAATCTGATGTTTCTTTCGTACCCATAACTCCATATATACTATTAATTATGTGTAACTATTTCAGCAAACTGCTTCATATTTACTATTAATTATGTCTAACTATTAATTTATGCAAGATTAATGCTTAAATTTGACCTCTTTCGTATTCGTATGCTTAAATTTGACCTCTTTCATATTCATATTTACCATTAACATGCCAAATTATTTTAGTGAACTCTTACTATTACATCCTTAAACATATAAAAATGTGTATACGAATTCGAATACTCATATAAGAAAAACAATTCTTCATCTCCGTTCTGGTAGGGTATGGTGGCACAGGGAGGGCATCAAACCATTCTTCATCTCGGTATAGTTGAACATATAGTTAAGATTCAAATCATATGATTCATATCAACAGCTTGGATATTTATAATGACACCTATAGCCAATACCTTTTAGATAAATTTTTAGTGATAGTTATAACCAATGATTTCCTTTTGATTGGTTAGAAATTTAGAAAGGTTTATGGCATTGAGTCATTGACATATCCTTTTTTCATGTTCTTATCTTCATAATATCATCATATATTACATTGTTATATACTATATGTTTGTCAGATTATATTATTTCACCAATAAATATAATTATTATATGTTTTATAATTATTTTTTCTATACAAAACTGAGGCTTACGTCTCGATCGCCTCGTGGTTACGCCTCGCCTCGCTTCCAGGGAAAACACCTCTTTCCGCCTTTCATTTTTTCGTACCTTGCATGGTGGCAAAATGTAGACAGACTTGTATTATGGAGGGAGATGCAAATACCAAATTCTTTCATAGAGTTATCAGTTCGTGTGGTAGGTGGAGGCGTAATCTGATTCACTCGATCATGAAAATGATCAGATGGTTGAAGGTAACCAAAATATGGGAAGAGAACTTGTAGATTACTTATGTAATTTTCCTAGGAGAATCGAGGTTAGACGGCTCAGACCATAGAAATGGACATGCCTGAGGGCAAGGTTGCAGAAAGCGGTAGTCGGTATTCAGTCGGCGGGGTCACCTACTAAGGATTAGTCGGCAGTCGGGCGACTAGTCGGAATTAGTCGGTCAATAGTCGGTTTTGAATTTTTAATTATTTTAAATATATAAATCAGTTTTTTATGCATATAATTGTATGTATATACATATATTTGTACATTTTATATGACATCATGATGAAACAAAAGAAATAATTGACTTTAAATATAACATTAAGCATATTAGAATATGTTTGCTTTAAAAAAAGTGAAAAACAAAAAAAACAAAGAAGGTTGTTGTAAAAGTCGGCCGATTAGTCGGCCGACTAGGCCGACTAGTCGGCCAGACTAGTCGGGTGGACCGACTAAGGGCCGACTAGGCCTAGTCGAGTCGGCTACCCCCCCGACTCGACTAGTCGGACCGACTAGTCGGCCTAGTCGGCCGACTTTTGCAAGCTTGCCTGAGGGTTTACCATTAGCCGACCAACTTTCTAATGATCTGGTGCAGGGGACCACAATTGAGGAAGTGAAGGCATCGATGCGGGGCTTGAATGCTAATGGCACCCTCGATCCAAATGTTTTCGTAGAAACAAAAGAATGAATTTCTTTATTGACGAGGCCCTATAGTTCTCTTATATAGAAGAGAAATCTGTTGGGAAACTTATATGAAGAAGATAAAGAAAATAGAAATTGCATAAACACTATAAAAGATAACTAATATCTCAACACTCCCTATCAAGATGTAGCGTTATATCAATCAGCCTCGGCTTGGAGATACATATATAGTAAGGTCCTCTGGCTAAGACTTTTTTTTGAAGTCCAAAAAAGGGGGAGACACTCAATGGTGTTCACCCCAATATATTATATAAAAAGGAAAGGAAAAAAGTTGTACAAAACAACAAAAAAGCTGTACATAGAGGCAAACCAGCCTCCAACAAACCAAAGGAACAACCGAGTCCTAAATCTCGCCCCAGTCCTCCACCAATCTCGCACTGTGATTAAGCACGTTCTCCTTGTAAAAGCGCTGGCTTGAGAAGATGGCCTCATTTCGCCCAAGCCAAATCGACCAAAGCCTCGCCACATGAATCAATATTTCTCTTCTATCTCTATTTCTGTTAAGAAACAACGAGTCACAGAAGGCCACCAAGTCATCCGTTCTCACCCAATCCACATCCGTTTCCTCCCACACCCCTCTTACCATGGACTGGAGCACTCGAAGATTAGGTGCTCTAGTGTTTCCATCGCCAAATCGCAAAGCACACAGAGATTGGAGATATTTGCCAAGAACCTAGCGCAATGGTCTCTTGTCAACAGCCTTCTCCTGCGGAACATCCATAAGAAGAAGCCAAGGCGTACAGGTAACCTTAGTCCCCAGAAAAACAAGCAGTCCCGCACCAAGATGTCCGATCGCACCAGCGGTGGTTGAACCAACGCCCCATAGGCCTTACACGTCGAGAAGATGCCGTCCCTCCAGACCCAGTGGTCCCACCCATCAGACGGCCTACCAGCATCATCGAGGACGTCAAGAAGGGAAAGAAAGTCATCAAGTCTTTGATCCGAAAAGTTCGCCCCGAAGCGTGGGCACCAACACCCATCCACCCAGCAAGAGGCGACTGAGGCATCCTTGTCAGCTGCCAGCGCAAACAACTGCGGGAAACGAACATTCAAGGGATCCCCTCCCAACCAATTGTCAGCTCTGGCTAAGACTTCAGTAAGAACATATGCTGTCTGTGCTCCAGAGCTGATGTGAATAGAGACGATGAGACCCTTATGTATCATGCAATGAGTGTAGTGTCAATCCGCCTTTATAGGCTTGGTCCTCTCATGGAAGGCATGGTTGTTCGTAATGAAAAGAGCTATCTAGTTGTCACATTGGAGGTGCATGTGAAGAGGAACTTCGGTAGTCACGTCAATAAGAACATATCTAGCCCACAACATCTTTGTGCTAGCCTGCTCCATAGCCATGTATTCTGACTCAACATTAGATCTGACAACCACGGTCTGCTTCTTGCCCTTCCAAGCATGAGATCTAGTTTCGGTAAAATTCGATCGAATGTCGATCGAATTTCGATTTCGGGTGGTGGTTGAAATTCGGCCGAAATGGCCTAAATATCGATCGAAATATGGTGCCCTTGTTAAAAAATTAACTGAAATGAAATTTGGTCGAAATTTTGTTTCGGTCACTCATCGAAATGATGACCGAATCGAGTTTTGAGGCCTTGCTTTCAAGACATCAGAGAATTCCCTATGAATATTGTGATGCCTGAAGTGGACTTCCTGTCCTTGGGATACCCACCATAAGTTGCATCTGCACATGCAGAAATTGAAATGGATGTAAATCTGCTGAATCGAAGTCCTGTGCCATGTGATGCCTTCAGATACCTCGGAATTATATGGAGTGCATCCATATGTGCTTGCATGGGCTCCTCTATAAACTGACTCACTTTGCTCATTAGTCATGACATATGTTGGAGGAAAGAGTTGTTTTATTATTCCAAAGAATCTTTAGCTCTCTTATATAGAGGAAAGCCTATGGGTAAATTACATTTACATAAGTAGCAACTATGGAAATAAAAATTGATTTACACTACAACAACTACATAAATATCTCTACACTCCCCCTCAAGATGGAGCATAGATATTGTTGGAGTATTTGGTAGTGCACCTATTGAGTTGTAGCAGGGTAAATGGATCCTGGAGAAGATCCATTTACCCCATCCAATGTTTAGTCCCATACCGCCTGTGGGTGGGACTTGGAGGCTCTGGGAAGGCTATATAAGGAGCCCCAGACATCCTGTAGTCATTGAGAAAGTCAATAGACAAACACGCCCTATTGGAGGGCTTCTCCCGTGGTTTCATCCCGCTCCTCACGGAGTAGGGTTCCACGTTAAATCTTGGTGTTCTATGTTTATGTTTCTTGTTGTTATGCTCTGTTTTATCATTCCGCTTCCGCTTCATATTTTATAACATGGTATCAGAGCGGGTTCGGTTCTCGAGGATTTGTCTTTTATATTATCCGAGATTCAATTTCTTAAAAGTTGTGATACAAGTTCTTGAAATTTCTGTTCCTGAAGATTGTTCTGAGTTTTTTTTAAGATCAAGATCCATGTTCTTGGGTTCATCTGGAACCGTAATCTATCGTCTTGTCCTGCTGCATCTTCAGCCACAGGCGGCAGCGCACCACTGTTCGAGATGTTTTTTTTGCTCGCGATGACGGAAACACATGCCCTGATCATGGGCCAGTGCCACAAAATCTCACGGCCACCTTCTCTTGATGCGCTTCATCGCAGATCTGAAGCCGCACTTGAAGCCTCTCCAGGGCGTGCTCATGATGCTTGCGCATGCCCCAGTCTATCTCCTTCACAATGGAGGCTATTCTTCTCTCTCTCCAGGGTGCGACATCGGGCCCAGCGAAGCCCTAGCCGCACAGGCGGCGCAACTTGTTCTTGCCGCATCTCTTCAGGCGGAGCTCAAGGCTCCAGGAGCCCATCTCACGATCACGTTCTTGCATCTGACGGTGCAGATCCTGTTCAAGCGGCAGTGCCGCTCCAAACCCCATGTGGCCACCCTTCTCGATCTCCAACTCTAGGTGGCGCGCGGCGAGCAGCATCCTCCAGCAGCATCTTCAAGGCAGCGTGATGCCGCGTCCAGGCGGGGGGATGCTTCAACTGCGTGAACAGCAAGTGTCGGCGACGCTCAATCAACATCCTCCAGGAGGCGCAGCCGCGCCTCCAGGAGTCCTCCGCGCGCTCTACCTTCCTCCATGCGCCGCCGCTTTGTGCAACAGAGGTCCCCATCGGGGGCGACGGGCTCCAAATGAGAGGGATTCCCATCTGGGAACCCTAAGGGGCCGATGTCTCCTTTAAAAATTTTTTTTTGAGCTCAACGAGGCATAGGTTGGGTTGTGTACTGTAAAAAAAAAAGAGGGGCTGTCTCTTTATAGGCCCGTTGGGCCGTTTATTGCTCAAAAAAAAGAAGTGGGAAGAGAAGCCCAACAGTGGGCTGGAAAATTCATAGTGGCCCAGCAAAAAAAATTGTCGTTTTGCAAAAAAAAATAGAGGAAAGCCGTAAAAAAAGGGGTTGACGGCTTAAAAAAATGCAAAAAAAAGAGAGCCGAAAAAAAATGAACGGCTTTGAAAAAAAATTGTGGCTATTAAAAAAAAAGAAATTGAAAATAGCCAAAGAAAAATATGATGTTTGGAAAAGCCGAAAAAAATGATGAAATCGGCTATTTGATGTTTGATTTTTCCCCATTTTTATCTTGTCTTCTCCCAACATTGTCGATGACATTTTCCGACAAGTATGGGAGAAAGGGGGAGTATATGTAGAGTCACAGGTCTGTTCTATTCTTCTAGATCCAGATTTCAGATTCAGATATCAGTCTTCAGACCAGCCAGATGATCAGACTCTACCGTTCAACTTCAGACTCGACGATCAGTGTTCCGAGTCCAAGTTCGAGGCACTCCATGATGAGAAGCCCAGTTTCGAGATCTCTAGAGAGAATCTCCAGTTTCAGACACGCACGAGTGTGCGGTCATTGTCAGATGAGCATAAGTTGCCATCTTTTGTCAGAGGTCCCCATCATTCTTCTTGTTGTTCGGCCAGAGTTTGCATGTGAACCATAGGGACTCCAGAGCAGAGGACCATTCCCTTGAGGGCAAGGGTTTTCATGTGGTATCATAGGTACACCAGAGCAGTGCACCATTCTCTGAGCCAGATGGGAGAGACCCAGTTCTCCGACGAGGAGACTTCAGGTGCAGTTTCAGACTCGATGGTCAGATTCCGAGTCTTCAGTTGACTTACACTCCAGCCCGTTCGTCCTCCTCACCTGCACAGCATGAGAAGCAACGTCCTCGACTTCAGCATGTGCGCGTTGGGTTGATATTGTCCGTAGTGTCCTGTAGCGTGAGTTGAGTTTCTTTCTGTTTGTTTGTCCAAGCTGAGCATTGCATGCTCCAGCTTGAGGGGGAGTGTTGGAGTATTTGGTAGTGCACCTATTGAGTTGTAGCAGGGTAAATGGATCCTGGAGAAGATCCATTTACCCCATCCAATGTTTAGTCCCATACCGCATGTGGGTGGGACTTGAAGGCTCTGGGAAGGCTATATAAGGAGCCCAGACTTCCTGTACTCATTGAGAAAGTCAATAGACAAACACGCCCTATTGGAGGGCTTCTCCCGTGGTTTCATCCCGCTCCTCACGGAGTAGGGTTCCACGTTAAATCTTGGTGTTCCATGTTTATGTTTCTTGTTGTTATGCTCTGTTTTATCATTCCGCTTCCGCTTCATATTTTATAACAGATATCAATCATGCTCAGCTTGGAAGAACACTTCTGGAATGGTCCTCTGAGCAATGGCTTGGTAAAAATGTCGACTGTCTGCTCCCTTGAACTCACATGTAAAGTAGAAATCATGCCTTTTTAGATCATGTCTCTGGTGTAGTGGCAATCTACTTCAATATGCTTAGTTCTTTCATGAAAGGCAGGATTATTGGCAATGAACAATGCGTCTTGATTGTCGCATTGTAGCTGCATGGGTAGAGGTACATCTATATGCAAGTCTTCTAGCACGGCTTGAACCCACATCATCTCCGTGCTTGCTTGTGCCTTTGCCCTATATTCATATTCAACACTAGATCTAGCCACAACAGTTTGTTTCTTGCTTTTCCAAGAAATCAGAGAGCTGCCCACAAAAACTGCAAAGCCTGAAGTAGACTTTCGATCCTTGGGACATCCTGTATAGTCTGCATCCGCACATGCGGAAATAGATAAATCTGTGTCCTTTCTAAACAACAATCCTGAGCCTGGAGAAGATTTTAGATATCTTAGTATCACATATATGGCATCCATATGTATATGTCTTGGCTGTTCCATGAACTGGCTCACTCTACTCACTACAAAGGCAATATCAGGTCGTGTTATAGTGATGTAAAGAAGTTTACCCACCATTTCTCTATATCTTCTCCTGTCAACCTCCTCAGTATCGTTGTCATATAATTTCATACTTGGATCCATAGGAGTACTCGAGAGTCTACATCCAACCATGCCCGTTTCAACCAGCAAATCTGTAATATATTTCCTTTGGGTCATCACAAGACCCTGTGCATTCCTGGCAAACTCCAGCTCCAGAAAGTATCGTAGGGTACCAAGATCTTTCGTGACAAAATGACGGCCCAAAAATTCTTTTGCCATCTCTATCCTCTGAGCATCATCTCCTGTCACCTAAATATCATCATCATATATCATAATGACAACCGTACCTCTAGAAGTCTTCTGAAGGAACAACGAGTGATCCACATTTTCAATTATATGGGACAACTTCTGGAACCACGCCCTTGGACTCTGTTTAAGGCCATATATCGCCTTGTGAAGCCTACAGACTATATGACTCTCCTCCTCAGCAGCAAACCCCGGAGGCTGCTGCATGTAGACTTCCTCCTGTAGATCACCATACAAGAATGCATTCTTAACATCTAGTTGAAATAAGGGCCAATCACGTGCCACAACAACTGATAGAAGAATACGAAGAGTGGAATGATGAGCAACTGGAGAGAAGGTATCCATATAATCCACGCCATATGTCTAAGTAAAGCCTCACGCCATTAGCCTTGCCTTGTAACGATCAAGATTACCATCTGCGTGATATTTGACAGTGAAAACCCACTTGCAGCCAAGTCCCTAAATGTCGGTTTCGATCACCATTTCGGTATCGACCAAAACAAAATTTCGGTGGAATTTCGGTCATTTCGGTCATTTTTGGTACTAGGATCCCCATATTTTGGTCATTTCGGTCATTTCGATCGAATTTCTATTTCGTCTGGATATCGATATTCGACAGAAATTCGATCACATTTCGCTGAAATTTGAGGCCATGCTTGCAATTAACGACATATGCTCTTGAGGGAGCGGGAATGAAGCTCCATGTACCCCGTGACTGTAGAGCAACCATTTCCTCCTCCATGGCAGAACGCCAACAATCAATCTTCATTGCATCCTGATAATTCCGTGGTATCTCTACAGAAGACAAAGCCACTGCAAATCTCTGAAAGTCCCCTGTGAGGCGATGAAAGGAAACCTAGGAGGCAAGGGGATACGAAGCACAATTGTGTTTCTACTTCCATATAGCAATTGGAACATCCGGATCATCAACCACTGTACTCACTTGTTCACATTCCTCATGCAATGATACATCCTGCACATGTACACTATTTGACCCATCATCAGTAATAACATTAGGACATACTGTAGGTGTGCTGGATGATTGATGCATAGCAGGAGAAGGACCCGACCGACGTGTATAATACTTTGGTAGTGGCGAGACTAGTGGTGTTGGTGGTGGCGGCGGCGGTGGTGGTTTGACCACAGGGACTGGAGTGGACTCTGGTGAACTCAAGATTGGAGGAGGAGGAACATAGACCTCATCATTAGATGTGGATGAGACCAACCTGTCACCTGCAGGAGAGAAGTTCATAACAGACTCAAAGAATGTAACATCAGCACTGACGTATTATTTCCCTTTTACAGGATCATAGCAACGATATCCCTTCTGAGTCCGAGAGTAACCCACAAAGGCACATTTGACAGCCCCAGGTGAGAGCTTGTCAAGACCAGGAGACAACTGATGAACAAAAGCAACAACACCAAAAATACGAGGAGTAAGTGAGAATAAATCCTTGTCTGGAAACACAACAGAAAGAGGACTTTTCTCACCAAGAACAGAGGATGGCATACGATTGACAAGATAACAAGCTGTAAGGATGACATCTCCCCAAAAAGAAATAGGAGCACACGTCTAGGTAAGTAGGGTTCGAGTAATATCAAGAAGATGACGATGCTTTCTCTCAGCGATTCCATTTTGTTGAGAGGTGTATGCACATGTGGTTTGATGAATAATTCCCCTTGACGAAAAGAAATGTGAGAGAGAATGAGTGTAAAATTCCAAAGCATTGTTAGTACGAACATGTTTCACATGAGTTGAAAAAACATTTTGCTCTTTGATAAGATTTCTGATAACATCTACTGCTTCAGATTTATTCATTAATAAAAAGACCCATGGACACATGAGAGAAGTCATCGACGACCACAAGATAAAACATGTGTCCCTAATGATTCGGGACACGACTTGGACCCTAAATATCGACATGAAATAATTCAAAAGGGGAGCTACTTCTCCGACACTGATGACTAGGGAAGCTAGCTCTATGGTGCTTTCCCAATTGACAGGCTTCACACCGGAAGGAAGAACTCAGAGAAATCTGAGGCAAGAGATGACACATCTTCTGAAGTGGAAGGTGACCAAAGCGTAGATGCCATGTATACGAAGAGACAGATCCAGCTGCATGAGAGGAGACGCCAGCATATGAACTCCTGGTTAGACGATAAAGACCATCCTGCTCAGAGCCACAACCAATCACCCTGCCCGTTAGAATGTCCTGAAATATAAGAGAAGAGGGGTCAAATATAGTGCGACAATGCAAATCTTTTGTAATCTGACTAATAGAAAGTAAGTTCATCGACAAATCGGGGGCATGTAAAACATTCTGGAGATGCATGAAAGGCGACAAGGTAACCTCCCCCTGTCTAACAATGGGGGAATGAGTCCCATCAACTGTTACCACTGACCTCCCTGGTGGAATCTCCCTGTATGACATAAGTCTGTCTTTGTCGCGACAAAGATGGTGTGTGGCATCAAAGTCCATTATCAAATCTGAGACACCAGAACTGAAACAAGATATGAAAGAAAAAACACTACCTGAGGTGCTAGCAGTGGTAGAAGGACTGGTTGAAGCTGAAGCAGCAATATCTGAAGGGGCTCCTGGAGAATCTGTAGAAACATGAGGCATAATGTCTCGTAATCTCGCAACAAGCTCCTTAAACCTTTGATTTGAAGCGGACGCGGACGGAGATGTAACATGTTCGGCTACTCGTGCCGAGGCTGAAAATCCATGCTTTGAATAACATGTATCTTCAGCATGGCCTGTCTGATGACAAAAGGTGCATGGCTGATGAAAACGACCAGCTCTCCCACGAGGTCTACAGCTACGGAATGACGAAGAACCACCTCTCCCTCTGGAGGCTGCCATCGTCGATGGTGGTGGAGTAGAAGCACTGAATGAGACAGAGATGCGGCTAAGTCTCCCATAGACGTCCTCCATAGGAGGAATGGTAGCATCGACAAGTATCTGTGATCGGGTAACCTCATATTCATGATCAAGAGCTGCAAGCAAGAATCCGACCATGGTCGCATTCCTAAATGTCTTCTGCTGCTCATGGGTGGCTGTGAGAGGAATAGTACTATAGGGTTTCTCAAACATCCCCCTTAGGGATGTATACAAAGAGTGAAGTGGCCCTCCATTCTGCTTCATCGTGAAAATGTCATGCTGGACCTGTAACAACTTGGTCTCATTCCGCACCCGTGAAAAGCGTGAATATGTGGCGGCCAATATATCCCACATCGCCTTAGCAGTGGGTTGATGGAGGACATCATTGGCAATCTCCATCGACAACGTTCTTGACAACTAAACCTTGGCATATGAATCATCGGCCTCCCAGGAGGCATAGATCTCAGTCTTCTCTACCTACCCTTCCTCGATAAGAATATGCTTCTTACCGTTCGACTTCATGAGACTCATGAACTGAATTGCCCAGAGATCAAAATTCGTCCCATCCATCTTGACTATTGGCGCTGGACTTTTGAATGCGCCTATGGAGGGCATATCGACTTTGGTTTCTGACATGTCGTCGGAGATGAAGAACTAGGGTATGTAGACGAGAAACAAGTGTCTACATAAACTTGATAATATTTGAGTGCATATGTAGACTTTATGCACCCAAATCCATTGAGATAGCGGAGAAGACGACTGCGGTGAGGACCGGCACGAACAGAACCGACGGGCGACGGGTGAATGCCGAGTAGAGGGGACCCAACGGGAGGGGTTGTACCGGTGGGAGGGGATGTGCCGGCGAAAGGTAGGGCCAGCTTGAGAGGGCCCAACGGGGGTGAGGGGGAAGGGTCGGCGATGAAGAGAGGGCCGAGTGATTGGAGGAGAGGGGCGGTGCCAAGGAGAGGAGGGGAGGTGTCAGGGCAGGGTGAGCGGCGCGACGAGGCCGAGAGAGGGAGAGAGAGGGAGGGAGGGGCGGTGGCTGTGTGGGGGATATTAAGCTTAGGCTTAGGGTTTTAGTTCTGATACCATGTTGGAGGAAAGAGTTGTTGTATTATTCTAAAGAACCCTCGTCTCTCTTATATAGAGGAAAGCTTATAGATAAATTACATAAGTATTACATAAATATCTCTACAACATAGGATATATCTGGCTTGGTAATGGTCACATACATGAGCTTGCCGATCAGATCCCTATACCCCATCTAGTCGACCTCCTCTGTGTAATCATCATAGAGCTTCATGCTCGGCTACATAGGAGTAGTGACAGGTTTGCAATTCACCATGTCTGTCTCAGGAAGAAGATGAAGATCTGTAATGTACTTCCTCTGGGTAATCACAAGACCTTGCTGATTCTTGGTAAACTCCAGTCCAAGGAAGTAGCATAAACTACCAAGGTTCTTGGTCACAAACTGTTGACTTGGGAAATCGTTGGCAACCTAATGCCCTGCCCGTCATCCCCTGTAACAGTGATATCATCAACATAGACAAGAATGATACCTCTCTGAGTTCTGCGTACAAACATAGAGTGATCGGCAGTCGATCGCACAAACCCCTGTTGTTGTATCAAGTCCGAGAGCATCTTGAACCATGCTCTTGGACTTTGCTTAAAGTCATGCAAACCTTCTAACACTCCCCCTCAGTAGTGAAATCCGATGGCTGCTGCATGTAGACCTCCTCCTGTAGATCACCATGTAGAAAAACATTCTTCACATCAAGCTGATAGAGGGGCCAATCTCGTGATACAGCAATAGACAGAAGGATACTTAGAGTAGAATGTCTGGCTACTGGAGAAAAAATATGCTGATAGTCCACCCTATATATCTGGGTGAATCTATGTGCCACAAGTCTCTCCTTGTAGCGATTCATATTGAAATCTACAATGTGCGTCACAGTAAACACCCACTTGCTCCCAACAACAGATGTGCCAACTGGAGCTGAAACAAGACTGTAAGTGCCACACGATTGTAGCACGACCATCTCCTCCTCCATTGCTAGGCGCCACTGACTGTCTTGAATGGCCTCCTGAGATGTCCGTGATATCTCCACGATTGATAGTGCTAAGGTAAATCTTCTAAAATCCTTTCAAAGTCTGCTCAAGGAAACATGGGCTACAAGAGGATATATAGGACAAGTACGTCTCTGCTTTCGCAGAGCAATCAACACATCAAGATCATCTGTCATATCATGAAACTGTAAGTTTCCCTCTTGAGAGAGTATCTGCTCATCCTGTAGCGACTCCTGCTACACAAACAACTCAGTAGTACCATCATTGTAAACATTGTGCTCATTACATACTTGAGGTGTGTTGGATGATGGAGAAGACTTGTGTGCTGGGGGAACAGAGCGAGACCTACGAGTAAACACACATGGCAAAAACTGAGTCAATGTAGATGGTGGTCCACGGGCAACCACAGGAGCAGGAGCAGAAGTAGGTACATGAGATGGTGATGGTGGACTGGGCGGTGGCTGAGCAGGTTTAGGTGTAGATGGTGGTAGGACTGTACGAGGTGGAGGCATGTAGATCTCGTCATCAAAGTCTGATGGGACCAGTCTGTCACATGTAGGAGAGAAATAGATGACATACTCAAAAAATGTAACATCGACAATGACAAAGTATTTTTGCCAAATCGGATCAAAGAAAAGGTGCTCCTTTTAAGCACGAGAGTAGCCAACAAGAACACATTTGATAGCTCTGGGAGAGTTTGTCACAACCATGAGAAAAATCACGAGCAAAGGCTATAGATCCAAACACACGAGGTATGATGGAGAATAGATTCTTCTCGGGAAACACAATCGAGAAAGAGATATTTTCTCCCAAACAAATGATGTCATGCGATTAACTAAATAGCAACAATGAGAACCGCATCACCCCTGTAAGCATGAGGAGCATGACTCTGAATTAACATGGTTCTGGTCACATCGCGTGATGGTGTTTACGCTTGACAATACTGTTTCGCTGAGATGTATTGGTATACGAGGTCCGGTATACAATGCCAAAAGACCTAAGTTACTCAGAAAGCTGTAGGGTGCAAAACTCTAAGGCATTATTAGAACGTGGATATTTGACATTGGCATAAAAAATATTCTTTATTTCACTAATGAAATACTTGATAACAGACCCAACCTCAGATTTGTTCTTCAAAAGAAAAAGCCAAGAAAGTTAAGAAAAATTATCTACAATGATCAAATAAAAACAATGTCCCTGGTGATCAGGAACATGACTTGTTCCAAAGATATCTAAATGAAGAGCTCAAACAACTAAGAACTTCTCCGACTCTGACGAGATGGAAAGGAGGAACGATAGTGCTTCCTAAGCTGGCAAGCCTCGCACTGAAAGTAAGATCACATGGAGATCTGTGGGAGGACATGACATAGCTTTTGCAGAGGTTGGTGGCCAAAACGAAGGTGCCATGGTTACGATGAGACTGGCCCAACAGGAATAGTGGAGGCACCGACATGAGGCTGAACCAATCTGTAGAGCCCATGCCGCTCACGTCACGTCCAATCATCCTGCTCATGAGTATGTCTTGAAACACATGAGACAAAGGGTAAAAAGTGATACGACATTGCATATCCTTAAGTAATCTGACTAACATAAAGTATGTTCATCTGAAAATCAAGGACATATAACACATTCTGAAGGTGCATGGATGGCGTCAGATAGGTAAGTAGACCCCATTAGCAATAACAACCCATCTGCCAGGAGACATAGACTTGTTGGACCTGAACTTGGTTCTGTCTCCACACAGATGGTGGGTTGCGCCAGAGTCCATGATCAACTCTATCATATCTATACCGCTACTATCAATAAAAGCGTAAACGATACTTGAGGAGCTCGAAGAGGCTTTGGTTGCGCTGCAATATCTGTTGATACTATAGTGGTTGTATCGGTCACCAGAGTCATGATCTCTCGTATACGAGAGACATTTCCATCTAGGCATGGATCATCTTGGGATGTTGGTGTCTCTAAAGGCTCGATCTGTTCTGCCACACGAGCATGATATCCATGCATCAGATAGCATGTGTCCTCTAAGTGTCCTGGACGACAACAGTAGGTGCAAGAACCACGCTAGCATCCACCGCCTCTGTCATGGAGACTACACCCTCTGAATTGGGTAGACCCTCCACTAGCGCGAGAAGTGGCTATCGCTGAAGAGGGTTGTGGAGTGGCAGTATGAGGAATAAGAAGCCTGTCGAGATGACAATAGGCCTCCTCCATGGGAGGTATGGTCTCCCCAATAAAGAGCTGTGCTCTTGCTGCATCATACTTCGGGTCGAGCACATCCAAAAAGATTCCAACCATCGTGGAGTTCCTGTATGCCATTTGCTGCTCAGTGGATGTCGCAATAGGCATGAAGCTGTGAAGCTTCTCGAACATGCCGCGAAGCAAGTGTTAGAAAATATAATGCGGAAGTGGATATCAAATAAAAATTTAAAACATTGAAGAACTCCGGATTTTAATGTGGAACCCTACTCCCTAAGGTCCGGGATGAAACCACGGGAGAACACCTCAAATGTGTGATATATGCATTGCATTTTCTCATCTGATACATGAAGCTTGGGGCTTCTTATATAGCTTCCACAGAGCCGCCAAGTCCCACCACCTGTAGATGTGGGACTAAACTCTGGATGGGGTAAGTGGATCTCAGAAAGATCCATTTACCAATGACACATAGCATAAGATACTCCAACACTCCCCCGCAAGATGGAGCATGTAATGCTCAGCTTGGACAAACAAAAAGAAATCCCAACTCACAATACAAGACACTCCAGAGAATATTAACTCAACGCGTACAACTGTCAACTGTTGTTGAGGATGTTGCTTCTCATGCCGTGCAGGTGAGGACGAACACTGGGCTGGAGTGTGAGTCAAACTGTATCTCCTCCTCGGAGAGCATGTGCTCTGTACTGCGCATGTTAGAGTTACTGCAACTGAAAATGAATCTCCTCGTCGGAACTCTGGCCCGCCACAACATATGGACAACTGCCATATCTGAAACGCACCGAACTGAAAAGCCGTAAAGAACATCCTCATTGGAGTCCACTATCGTCGTTGGAGAATGGAGTCTGAAAAAGTCTCCTTATCAGAGAACATGGTCTCTGTCATAGTGGCTCAAAGAATGATATCTCTACTCTGGAGTCTCTATGAAACCACATGAAAACCCTATCCAACATGGCATAGGGAATGGGATCTCTCCTCTGGAGTCACTTATTTCATGTGATTTTTTAAGCCACTTATTTCATGTTATTATTCTTAAATGTATCAAATGTGTGTATGAAATGTGCTGTTATAGTATGATTTGCACCCTGTTTTTTTATTTGTGACACGTTTTTTATTGTATCATTTGTGCCTCTTATTAGAATTTGTTCATGTGACATAACTTAGATAACATTGCACCCTCATTTTACCCTTATTCCTTATTTTTGTATATATGTTAACCAAGTATTCCATCACCATTTAAATCCATCGTCGAAGTAGTCGTACTATGAGATTGGAGTAAATATGAAAGAAGAAAATGAATATTGTATCAATAATTTAGCAAACTAATTTAGTCATCTAATAGTTATTTTGAATGCAATATATTGGTATACGTAGAGTTTGGTACTTTAATGGAGAATTAGTAATAAATATAATGGTGGAGATAAATGTCATGATAATTCAATAATAGGGGCATTTAAACACACACACACACACATATATATATATATATATATATATATATATTCCCATACATTGGTGTACAAGTTGCAAGAAAGTCAGCCCAATTAATTTATTAAGTACATTACAACATCGTATCATGAATTTAGTAGACGTACAGAGTTACAAGTCTCACCTCCACATATTGGAGCTAAGAAGTTAGAATATTGTCGCTCGAACATTTTTGTTTTCTTATGCTATTTAAGTAGTACATTACTGATGTTATTTGTGTTAAATTTCAGTTTTATTTCTAATACTTACATATTTTGGTGATTGTTGTCAATTATTATGTGTGCTAATTTTTCTATAAAAGTACTTGTGAGATGAAAATAGGCTAATGTATTTATTCCATAAAACCCTAGGCTCCCTTATATAGAGTAGGCCTGTAAGTAAATTACATAGGAGGTTAACATAAAAAGGAAAAATATAATAATCGATACATCAACTTCTTAATATTCTCTACATTCCCCCTCAAGATGGAGCATAGATCTCAATCATGCTCAGCTTGGAAGAGCATCTCTGGAATGGTCCTCTGAGTAATGGCTTAGTGAAGATATCCGCATTCTGATCCTCTGAACTCACATGTGACGTAGAAATGAGACCCTTCTAGATCATATCTCTCATGTAGTGGCAATCTACCTCAATATGTTTTGTTCTTTCATGGAATGCTGGATTATTTGCAATAAATAAAGCGGCTTGATTATCGCACTGTAGCAGCATGGGTAAAGGCACATCTATGTGCAAGTCTACCACTACAGCTCGAACCCACATCATCTCCATGCTTTCTTGTGCCATGGCCCTGTATTCGGATTCAGCACTAGATCTAGCCACAACAGTTTGCTTCTTACTTTTCCAACAAACGAGGGAGCTACCCACAAAAACTGCAAAGCCTGAAGTAGACTTGCGATCCTTAGGACACCCTGCATAAGATGCATCTGCACATGCCGAAATAGATAGATCGGTATCCTTTCTAAATAGCAATCTCCTACACCTCTTCCCTCATGCCTTTGATGAATTTTTCCAGATTCTCCTCTGGAAATGCGAACGCAACTGGTATATGTCGAGACAGCTCGGTGTCTCTGACGAAGTAGTCTCTAGCTGTCGTCCGTCCCTGACGAAGCTCTGCAAAAAATCGGTGCTGGGACTCCTTATACTTCGCAGAAAAGAATTGAGCTCTGAATCGTGTCTCAAAATCGTCCTATATAGGCTCGCGACCTAACTCAGAAACTACAACATTGCACCATCTCTCAGCAAAATCTGTCAGTAAGTACTTTATGAAAGATAACTACGTATCTCGTGGCGCGCGAATCATCCTCAACACCTTCATCACCCTCTGAGCTACTGCTCAGCAACATCTGACGTACCGGTGCCACAAACACGGGTTCACTGGCCCGTTGGTAAGATGTGAAGACGGACTGATGCTTGTGGATAGCATAGTACTCATGTGCGCCCTTGTTTGCAAAGTCAATAGGGTCCTGCTCCCTGTTATAGTCTCCATTCCCTGCTCCATGCTCTGGTATCTCCTCAAGTCGATCGTCGAAATAAGGCTTTTGTACCTCAACCCACTGTCGCTGATCCTAGCGTGTGCCGTCGTGAGGTGGACGGTAGGTGGAATCTGACAGCTGCTCAAATCTGACCTCCATGTCTATCTGTTTGTCAACCATCTCTGTCTACTGAGTCAAAATTTGATCTTGCTGATCTCGTATAGCAGCCTGCAGCTGCTGAAGATCGGTGAGAGTGGTAAGTATGCGTGCTAGCTGTTCAATAGTCTCCTGGCCTGATGGGGATGTCATGGCTCTGCATGAGAATCATTTTTAAACATAAAACTTGATGTTCGCAGATAGTATGATATATGCCTTTTCTCTTCTTGGTATATAATATGAAAATTAATGAAATTGGTGACATCCGTGGTGATTGAATATTGTAGAGATAGATATTATTATTTGTTATGTACTTGTTCGTAATTTCTTTTTGTTCTCTGGACTACTATGTATTTTACCATTGAGGTCTCTCCCTATATAAAAGAGCCTAGGGTTCCCCTGAATAATAGATTACTCAGTTTTCACAACCTGGTATCAGAGCCTAAACCCTAGGGCTCCCTCCCTTTCCCCACCTGCCGCCCTCTCTCCCTTCGTCTCTTTCCACCGCCGCTGCCGGCTCCTTCTCGGGCCTCTCGCCGCCGCCGCCTTCTCGGGCTCCTCTCCGCCACCGTTCTCTCGGCCTCCTCTCGGGCCCCCTCTCCGCCGGGCTACCTTCTCGCCGCCGCCCCCAATCCCGTCGGCCCTCAGTCCCGGCCTCGGGATCTCACCTCCCAGTCGGCTCCCGGTCCCCGGCGTGCCCTAGCCGGACCCCCGCCACCTGCTGTTGACCGGCTTGTGTTCTAGCTGGCATTGCGGCGCCTCCTGACGCCTTGATCGTATCCGTCATTTCCTCAAGATATATGGATTTGGGTTCGTAACATCTACATACACATTCGAATCCTCTGCAGTTTGTGTAGACATCTGTCACTTTGTCTACAAACCCTAGCTCTTCTCCAGCGGCTATATGTCAGAATCAAAGTTGATATGCCCTCCATAGGCGCGTTCAAAGGTCCTGCGCTAATAGTAAAAATGGACGGGTCGAACTATGATCTGTGGGCGATGCAGTTCATGAGTCTCATGAAGTCGAACGGTAAGAAGCACATTCGTACCGAAGATGAGCAAGCAGAGAAGACAGGGATATATGCCTCGTTGGAGGCTGATGATTCGTATGCCAAGGTCTGGTTGTCAGGCACACTATCGATGGAGATTGCCAATGATGTCCTTCATCAGCCCATTACCAAGGCAATGTGGGATATTCTGGCTGCTACGTATTCCCAGGTGCGGAATGAGACCAAGATGTTACAGCTTCAGCATGATATATTCGCGATGAAATAGAACGGAAGACCTCTTCACTCCTTGTACACATCCCTGAGAGGGATGTTTGAGAAGTTATACAGTACCATTCCCCTCACAGCGACTCCTGAGCAGCAGAAGACATTTCGGAATGCCACCAAGGTGGGCGTTCTACTTGCAGCCCTAGATCCTGAGTATGAGGCCGCCCGCTCTCAGGTTTTGGCCGATGCAGTTATTCCTTCAATGGAGGATGTTTACAGGAGGCTCAGTCGCATATCAGTTTCTTCCAGCTCATCTACTCCACCCCCATCGACGATGGCAGTATCGCGTGGGAGAGGTGGTCAGTCTTCTGTTCGTGGACGTGGACCACGGGGTAGGGGCGGTTGTTTTCGTCAGCCGTGTTCGTACTGTCACCGCACAAGCCAATCGGAGGATACATGCTACTCTAAGCATGGGTTCCCTGCATTGGCACGAGTAGCAGAGCATTCTCAGCCCCAATTGGCATCTACTGCAGACAATCGTTTCGAGGAACTTGTGGCGCGTCTACGTGACATTATGCCACAATCATCCGGTTATTCTTCTGGTGGACCTTCAGATGTTGCTGCTACAGCATCTGCCAGTTCCTCTGCTGGTGCTAGAACCTCAGGTAGTGCTACTGCATTTACATCTTCTCATGATATATCTGATTGGATTATAGAATCTGGTGCCACACATCATCTCTGCCGAGATCGAGAGAGACTTGAGTCCTACAGGGACATTCCCCATGGCCGTTCAGTACAGATCGCAGATGGTACTCATTCCCCCCTTGTTGGACAGGGGGAGGTCTTCCTATCTCCTTCTGTGCATAATGTCCTACATGCTCCTGAGTTCTCGATGAATCTGTTGTCTATCAGTCAGATTACAAAGGATTTGCACTGTCGTGCTATATTTGACCCTTCTTCTCTTATTTTTCAGGACATACTAACGGACAGAGTGATTGGCTGTGGCTCTGAGCAGAATGGTCTGTAGCGACTGGTCGGTACTCTTATGCTGGCGTCTCTTCTCATTCGGCCGGACCAGTATCTCTGTACATCTAGCATCTCCGCTTTGGTCATCTTCCGCTCCAAAAAATGCGACATCTTCTGCCTCAGATCTCCCCTAGTTCTTCCTTTCGCTGTGACGCGTGTCAGTTGGGAAAGCATCATCGGTCTAGCTTTCCTAGTCGTCAGAGTCGGAGCAGTAGCTCCCCGTTCGAGTTGTTTCACATAGATATATGGGGTCCAAGTCGTGTACCCGATCACCAGGGACACAGATTTTATCTAGTTGCAGTGGATGATTTTTCTCGTGTATCTTGGGTCTTCCTTTTAAAGAATAAATCTAAAGCAGGAGATGTGATTAAAAATTTGATTAATGAAGTGCACAATTACTTTTCTTCTACTGTCAAATATGTTCATACAGATAATGCTCAGGAATTCTGCACACGGTCACTCTCTCAGTTTCTTTTGTCAAAGGGCATTATTCACCAAATCACTTGTGCTTACACATCTCAGCAGAATGGAGTGGCAGAAAGAAAGCATCGCCACCTTCTTGATATTACTCGAACCCTACTGATTCGAGTTGTGCTCCCATTTCTTTCTGGGGGATGCTGTTCTCACCGCTTGCTACCTGGTCAATCGTATGCCGTCTTCTGTCCTCGGTGAGAAAATTCCCCTTTCTATCAGTTTTCCTGAAAAGGAATTATTCTCACTTACTCCTCGTGTTTTTGGTACTGTTGCATTTGTTCATCTCCTGTCCTGACTCCTGGACTGACAAACTCTCTCCTAGAGCTGTCAAGTGTGTCTTTGTCGGTTACTATCGAACTCAGAAGGGCTACCGTTGTTATGACCCCATAAGCAAGAAATACTTTGTCATTTGTCAGTGCGGATGTCACGTTCTTTGAGTCTGTTATGTATTTTCCCCCTGCAGGTGACAGATTGGTACCATCGACTACCAACGATGATGTCTGTGTCCCTTCTCCTCCTTGTTGGAGTTCACCTGAGTCCACTCCTGCTCCTGTTGCTACGTCATCTTCACCACCACCACCTCCACCACCACTTCCACAATCTACTATTCCACCTTTACCAAAATTCTATACGCGTCGGTCATGTCCTGCTCAGGCTACATGCCAGACATCCATCACGCCTCAGGTATGTTCAGATGGCTTTACTACTGACGGGTCAGATATGGTACATGTGCAGGATTCTTCATTGCAGGAGGAGACTACACCATCTAGTACAGTGGAAGATGATATTGATATTCCTATTCCTATCCGGAAGCAAAAGAGGACGTGTGCATCTTATCCCTTTGCTTCACAGGTGTCTTTTCATCGCCTCGCAGGCGACTTTCAGAGATTTGCTGCAGCCTTGTCTTCCGTGGACATACCACGGACCTATCAGGAAGCTATGAAGATTGATTGCTGGAGAGTGGCTATGGAAGATGAGATGCGTGCCTTGCAGTCTCGTGGCACATGGACCTTGGTTATTGCTCCTCCTGATGCATCTATTGTTAGCTGCAAATGGGTATTCACAGTTAAATACCACGCTGATGGCACTCTAGATCGGTACAAAGCACGGCTGGTAGCGCGAGGTTTTACACAAACCTATGGCGTTGACTATATGGATATATTTTCTCCGGTGGCTCGTCATTTTACTCTTCGCATTCTCTTATTCGTTGCCGTGGTACGTGACTGGAGTATATCTCAACTGGATGTCAAGAACGCCTTTTTGTATGGAGATCTGCAGGAGGAAGTCTACATGCAGCAGCCACGTGGGTTCGCTGCTGAGGGGGAGAAGCATATGGTGTGTAGACTTCACAAGGCAATTTATGGACTCAAACAGAGCCCAAGAGCGTGGTTTCAGAAACTTTCCCATCTGATTGAACGACAGGGATTCAAGAGGTCGAATGCAGACCACTCGTTGTTTATTCAGAAGTCGTCTGCAGGTACAGTTGTCATCATGGTCTATGTTGATGATATTCTGGTGATAGGAGATGATGCTCAGGGCATGGAGAGGGCGAAGGCATTCCTAGGCCGTCAGTTCGTTACGAAGGATCTTGGAACCCTAAGATACGTTATGGGGTTGGAATTTGCCAGGAATGCACAGGGTCTGGTGAGTGGTGATGACCCAAAGGAAGTACATTACAGATTTATTGACTGAAACAAGCATGGCTGGATGCAAACCCAATTGGTCAATCTGCGCTCTCACAGGTGCTTGGTTCTTCTTAGATTCTGTTAGCCTAGCCATTACTGCATGCATTGGGTCCTCTTACTCTTCCTCCACTACATTTTGTCTTTTAGGTGGCATCTTGGACAAATCTTCTAAACCTACATCAATAAAAGAATTGGAGTGAGATCTTGACGAAGAAATGGAAATCGAATCGATCTCACCAAGGCAATGCTCTTCCTCGGTGAGAAGAGGAGAAAGGGGTTGGTTGCACCACCCCTGAAGAATAAATCATGATACACCGAATCGAAATAAGAGGTATTTTGAATCCAACCGGGTCCAATGGAAAGTGGTAGTTGGACATGTGAAGATGTTATATTTGGACAGTTCAATGAGAGGTTCACAAAGTCCGATTAAATATCCAGCCAATTATCCATCTTCGAAGTCAAAGAAAATATGGAATTTAGCATAATCGATTAAAGAATATAACCTAGTAACTACAGTGCACGTAGATATGCGGAATCAACTCTCACAATACAATGCAAACAAACCCTTTTAATAAATTCACCAACCCAACACATGGAAGTCGTAAGGCTTCGACTTATTTGTTATCTTGGCAATTTTAAATTGATGATTCAATCAATCTTATACAAGATCACATGTGTAGTCTCCTAAGGTATTTCATGTCCAAACTGACGGAACACACCAACTTAAAGCAAGATTACTTCTAATGGTCGGAGGTAAGTGCTTGCAGCAATAACATGACCGTAAGAGTGAGTCCAAGCGCTTAGGGCACATGTCCAGAGTGTTTTTGGCTCTAATCCTTAGGGCTACATTCTTACCCACTCTGTCGGGGGGTCTGCAAACATTGAGGGTTTTACTGCCCGTAATACAAGGTTGTCTTCTCTCTCTCTCTCTCTCTCCAAATTTTTAGGTCAATTTGCATCAATTCAGTCCAAATTTTAGAGTTGGTTTTTGCTTTGAGTTATGTAACCACAAGCATCGTCTAACGTACAATCCATTTTCCTTTTTCCTTAAGTTGGGAAAAATTGAGAGAAAAAAGCGAAAAAGGGAATGCAATCGTAAATCAATGATGCATGGTGTCGTTTAGGAATACTTACGGTGATTCCCATCACTCTCCATGTACATGCAAAACTGAATTTATAAAAATTACTCTATATGATGCAAATCGAAAAAAAATCCGCATTTAAATGAAAATTCTATTGGCGATGAATAAATCAATTTAATTTGGCTAGGTTGAACGTTGTTTAAGTGTGCCTCCTAAGATTTTTGCAATTGTAAATTTTATGAGATCAGTTGTGTGTCTAATCCTTATGGCTACGTCCTCACCCACTCTTTCGGGGGGTCTGTAAAAATGAGGGTTTTACTGCCCGTAATACAAGGTTGATTTTATTCCATATTTTTAGGTCAATTAGCATCAATTCAGTCCTAATTTTAGAGTTGGTTATCACTTTGAGTTATGTGACCACAAGCATCGCCTAACGCACAATCCATTTTCCTTTTTCCTTAGTTGGAAAAAATTGAGGGAGAAGGCGAAAAACAGAATGCAATCGTAAATCTATGATGCATGCGGTCGTTTAGGAATACTTACAGTGATTCCCATCACTCTCCATGTGGATGCAAAACTGAATTTATAAAAATTACTCTATATGATGCAAATCGAAAAAATACGCACCTAAACAATAATTTTATTTGCGATTAAGAAATCAATTTAATTTGGCTAGGTAGAATGATGTATAAGTGCATCTCCAAAGATTTTTGCAATTGTGAATCTTATGAGATCAGTTGTGTGTCTTAAGCTACGATAGAGATCAAGCAATAAATGACCTAAGAACTGTCTATTTTGCGTAGTGCCTGAACCTAAATAGCCACTTAAGTTGACAATCACTCTCAACACGATAAAAGTAAATGCCATTTTTTTTGCATGCGTGAGATCTAAATTATAGAGCCGCTATAAAGGGTAATAAAATACAACACAATTTATTAACAAATTATAAAAATAATACACAATTTAGAGAGCAACACACTACTGCTTAATCTAGCTAAAAAATTCTGAATCCAATTGCTTTGCGGTCTTTTTGGCCGAAGCTCTAAGCTCCTTGCTTTCGCGATCCTTCGGATGTCTTCGGGTTGCTATCCTATCCTGTCCACAAGATAATTAAATGGTCATGTGTTTCTCAAAAAGAGATATTTGTTTGATTAAGAGTCTAATCCACAACAAGGTGACAAATAAAACATAAACAATCAGAACAAACATACTTAACCCAAATAAACCCAAAAATCACTAAAATTAATATTTTAACTTAAATAAATCACACAATGTGCTGTATCCCTGGCAACGACACCATCTGACGATGCATTGAATCTTACCTGGAAATGTATAGATGGAGATAAATTGAATCTTAGCTCTAATCAGAGCTTTAGAAACTCTAATGAGCTTGGCTACAAAATTTGGGCTGCAGATCTTATTAACTCAAGCAATACTCGCAGTGCTGCAACATGGCGATGACACACATGGATCTCGCTGGAGCCGCTAACCCTTCGTCACTTACTCAGAGGTCCGATCTCTATCACAGAAGGACTTCAGTGGCTAGTGAGTACTCTCACAGAGGGCGATGGTGGTTAAGGGCAGCGGAGTTGACCTATTTTAGGCGGAGGTGGCAGAGGTTGCAAACCCTGGTCGTGGTTTCAACCACTATCATCTGTTATGGTAGTTAGGGGTAAAGATGAAATTGGAGGTTAGCATGAACGGGGAAAGTTAGGGCGTTAGAATGGAGTTTAAAGCGAAGTAGGAGGTTGTTGGATATGGTTAGAACATATGGCTGAAGTTAGGTGGTTGCAACAATCAACAGGGTGTGGTGCAAAGAAACACGCCGAGGAAGACAACACCAGGACTATTAGATTGAGATCCAACGACCATGATTTGAGCGCGGAGAGGCGAACAAAGGTGCTAGATGAGAAACGATTGAACGACTCTGGATGAAGACGCTGATTGGCAATGAGGATGAGAGGTCAGCCAGATAAAATGACAGAGAAAGGTGGCACTGATTAAAGTAGAGCCGGACACGTGTTGCGCTGAGATGGTGCCACATAGCCCAATCAAAATTCGGAGAAATGAGAGAATCACATATAATTACAAATAAAATAAATCGGAGTCGAATTAAGAAAAATGATGAACATAAAAGTTGTAGGTCTTGATGAGCTCTACAGCTTTCATGTAGAAATTGTTAGAAACTAGGAATGCGAAAGCGAATATCAGAGATAAATAAATAAACATTGGAATACCACGATTTAACGTGAAACCCTACACCTTAAGGAGCGAGATGAAACTATGGGAGAACACCTCAAAGGGCTGATTTGTTCATTGAACTTTCTCACTGGGTACAAAGGGCGAGGTGCTTCTTATATTGCCCTCACAGAGTCTGCATATCTCACAACTGGTAGATGTGGGACGAAAGACGTAGATGTGGTAAATGAATCCTGGAGTGATCCATTTACCCATCTACAACACAAGTGACGCATAACTCAACTACTCCAACGCTCCCCCTCTAGCTGGAGCATGCAATGCTCTACTTGGACAAATAAAAAGAAATCTCACTCACACTATATGACACTACACACAATATCAACTCAACGCGCACAACTGTCGACTGCTGTCGAGGACGTTGCTTCTCATGCCGTGCCGATGAGGTTGACGAACGGATGGGTCAACTTGAATCTCCTCGCCGGAGAGTATGTGCTCTGTACTGCACCTGCCAGAGTCACTGCAACTGAAAATGAGTCTCTACACGAAGAACTTTGGCCCGCCACAACATGTGGACATCTGATCCATCTTTGAAAGGGGCCGAACAAAGAACGTCACTAATTATCCATACATAGATCTTTGAAGGTGGGTTTTTCTCAGAGGGACCTCGAAGTGGGTTCTCTGTCGTAAGAACCTCGGAAGGATTTCATACTGGAGTTCACGATCGCTTGAGAATGGAGTCTGAAAAAGTCTCATCATCGTAGAATTGGGTCTCTCTAATCTGGCTCAGAGAATGACATCTTTACTCTGGAGTCCCTATGAAACCACATGAAAACCCTATCCCACATGGCATAGGGAATGTGATCTCTACTCTAGGGTCCCTGTGGATCACTTAAAAACCTTGGCCGAAATACAAAAGATGGGGAGCACTGACAATGGTGGCGAACATGTGTACATCTGAAAAAGACCACATACATGTGCATGCTTGGAACTGAAGACTCAACCAATCCGACGTCGAGTCTGAACACCTGAAAATCTGTGGAGTTTGAATCTGCTTGGCCTCTGGGCTGGATAATCCGAGTCTAGACTGGAATCACCAAAGCCATAGAACTCAACACAAGACTCCCCCTTTCTCCCTAACTAGTCGGAAAATCAGCATCAACTAAGTTTGGAGAAGACATGAAGAATGGTGAGAAACAAAAAATCCCTAGAAGCCAATCTAAATTCGAAATTTTTTTCTCGGCTTTTCATCTCACAAAATTTTTAATCATTTTTTACCGATATTTCTCTCTTTTTTGTAACAGTCTCTTTTTTTGTGCATACGACTTTTCTTCTGTACACCTTTTCAAAACAATAATTTTTTTAATGAGGCCAATCAAAAAATATTTTTTTAACTCACGACGACACTTCCCTTTTTTTATAGCCTCACTCCATTTTTTTAAACTCGACCTAAACGACCCAAAACAACAGCATCCTTCCACTTTTTTTTAAATCTGCTGACGTTCACTTAGGCCCATAAGAGCAATCCCCTTCTTTTCCTGCCGCAGAAAAAAGAATGAAGTATTTTTTTTAAAAATCATGGCGGGCCTCCTTTTTCCCTTTTGTTTAGGGTTCCTAGTGGAACCCTCTTAAATACTTGCCACCTTGATGGGGGGTCCTCTGCTGCCACCGCCTATGGAGCACAAAGGAGTGGAGGTTCCTTCGCAAGAGCTCATCGGAGGAGCCGCTCGTCGAAATCACCACTTGGGAATAACGACATTGGGAGGATGGTGCCGCCCGCCGAAGTCGTCGCTTGGAGCCTTTAGGGCTCAAGTCCTGGGGATGTCGAGCTCTGACTGGAGCTCTGTCGGAGGGTACCGACGCTTGCTGGAGGGGTACGCGGGGTTTGTGTTACGAGGATAGCTGAGGAGGAGAGGCTGAATAAGAGAGGCTGCATCGCTGGAGCGCATAGTTGATGCCGAACGTCATTTTTGGGAATGCTAGGCGACCCAAGGAGGTGCGACTTTGCTGCTGAAGGGTGCCACAGGGGTGCAAAGTCGCTGGAGATGTGGCTAGGGCTGCCTCCTACGATGCAAATAGCGGCATCGCCGCTTGGGCTCATGCTATGCAGGTATCGTGGCTCTGCCTGAAGCCATCGCTTGGGTTATTGAAGGTGCATGCTGCTATTTGGAGGCGTCACACGTATCGAGGTCTCTGCCCTTGGGAGGGAGGAGGTCTCGCACTGCCTGTGCGAGATCAAGGTTGCATCCTGGAGCCTGGAGCAACGTGATTCTTTAGATCTATTCATGGAGATGCCAATCAGGTGGGCTTCGAACTTGATGATGCACAGAACTCGAATATAGAAATTTATCTTCAAAATAGTCCTCAAACCCTAAAATTGAATCTCGACATTGGAACACTGGATTTAACGTGGAACCCTACTCCCTAAGGAGCGGGATGAAACCACGGAAGAACGCCTCAAAGGGCTGGTTTGTTCATTGAACTTTCTCAATGGATACCGAGGGTGAGGGGCTTCTTATATAGCCCTCATTGAGTCTCCACATCTTACAACTGATAGATGTGGTACTAAGGACCTGGATGTGGTAAATGGATCCTGATGTGATCCATTTACCCATCTACAAATCAAGTCACACATAACTCAAATACTCTAATAGAAATCGATGAGAGAAAATGCCATCTATACAAGTTATAAAAACATTTTTCTTTTATTTTCTTTTCTTAATTTTTTGTATGTTTATTTTATATTTTATCTTAGATCAACAATGTACAATATTAATTTATTTTTTATCTGATTTTTAATGAGGAATAAATACATAAAATGATAACACAAAATCGTATAATTAAGGTTAATTATATATTACACATAAAAACACAATTAAGGTTAATTTTCAAATAATCTTGGTGATTTTCTTGAGCAAGAGAGTGATAAATATGGAATTTATCAGGCGCTCTTTTTTTTCTTGTGCAATATTTGGGGATGCACGCCTGAGGAGGTGCAAGGGAGAAGCTCGAAGCAGCTGGAGGGCTTCCGCCTGGAGAATCTTGCCCGAGGGGCATAATACGACTGGATGATATGCATATCTTAGATCAAATCTTAGGGCTCCTTTGACCCATCAATATTGCTACTACGTGGAAGAGCATAACCTGATTTTTGCCTGATTAGGGTTTCGAAAAGAAACCCTAAAACTCAACTTGAACCAGAGATGATAACAATTTTAGAAGAGTACACTTTCATGAACAAAAATAGAATCTCAAATAATTCAGAAACGAATATTAGAGAAAAGAATAAAAATATTGAAGAACTCGAGATTTTAATGTGGAACTCTACTCCCTAAAGAACGAGATGAAATCACGGGAGAACACCTCAAAGGGCTGATGTATGCATTGCATTTTCTCATCTGATACAGGAGGTCTGGGGCTTCTTATATAGCCTCCACAGAGACTCCAAGTCCCACCATTGGTAGATGGGGACTAAACTCTGGATTGGGTAAATGGTGCTTGGAAAGCTCTATTTACCTATCTTACATGATAATGACACATACCATAATATACTCCAACAACAAGGAGTAGAATGTATGCAGTAGACAATCATTCTGCTTGGCCATGTAAATGTCAAACTGAAGCTGAAGAATCTTGGCCTCATTCTCCGCTTCGGCATAAGTAGATGTCAGAATGTCCTACATTGCCTTGACGGTGGGCTGATTCACAATAGTATGTGCTATCTCCGTGATGAGGATCCTAGAGAGCTAAATATGTGCATATCCATTGTTTTATTTCCATGAAGCATTGTCCCCAGTCTTATTCGTCGGCTCCGACTTCGACAGAATGCACTCCTTATTGTTGCACTACATGAGCGTGAAAAACTGCTTGGACTACAACTCATATTGGTCCCATCCTTCTATATGATTGGAATCGGGCCCTTGAATGCGCCAAACGAAGAAAAGATATCACCCTTGTTCTCTGACATGATAGAAGAATGACCGAAAACGGAACTCGACTGGGAAGTAGATTGATCTGAGCCAGTCTAAACAATTATATAGAGGGTTGGTTGTACGTGTAAACTCATACAACCATCCTTGTTACTCCTCGAGCCTCGCTAAGGTCGGAAAACATTATTTTTAGGTCTAAAACCATGTTTTCCAATCAAATTCAAAGCATTTCAGGCTGTAGCAGATGCACGAAGAGGCGTGCAGAGGCTCGAGGAGGTGCATAGGAGCATGCTGGTATGTGCAACAGCCCCCTAGCGGCATTCAACCGTGTGTAGAAGTTGTTGGGGCCTTGGTGCCACCGCCTGGGGACGACGACGATTGGGGAGGGTTGTTAGCAATGTGAGCCCCGGGCGAACCATTTCTACAATAAATGTTATTGTAATGAATAAATTATCAATGAAAATTATTGATTATTTTCACTCCCCTTTCTGAGATTAATGAATGAATGCACTATAGGGTCCCTCTGTACAATAAGGGTCATGTACCATGGCCAACTTGATGATCATACAGCTGTTGATTCATTGGATGGATCATAGAGGCTGATGCTTGGATGAATATCTGAGGAGTTAGATAGAGGACTCATCAAGCATCATCGAATGATCATTAAGTGATGATCTCCAGTCTGAGTAGGAGATGGCAATCCTATCTCATATGACTGATATCTGACTGACCTCTTGATTCAGGTCCTCTGCATGGGAATAATGATTCAGAGGTGTCAGGTTAGTTAAGTCAATGGTTGACTTGACGAGATCGAGATAACCAAAGACCTACGTTGAATACTGTCACAACATAGCCATGCATCCTCTGACTAGAGACAGATGTATTGCTATATGTCTGAGTATGTACATTTGGCAGACCAATAGGTTGATGACCTAATCAAGGTCTATATACCGGCGAGCTGGTGTGCATGTAAGGACATATGAGTAATGCGATCTCTCAAAGGGATCATACAGGTTCACCTGTGAACCGGGAGACATGAGCTCACTCATGAGGTATTGGGACTGAACAAATTCCATGCATGGTCGTCGTGCTTTGGAAGCATGACATGAATTTGAAGGTAAGATATATGCTTTGTGAAAGCATATGATCTATACCAAATCCCAATGACCAAGATTGAGAAACTTAATGATCTAACCCTGAAGATGACAGTGTAAAAGTGATCTTTATCTTTAGGATGATCATGAGTCTTCCAGTATGTAGGATGTGCAGGTATTGGGAATACCTGAAGGGTGATTTGATCATATACGATTGTATAATCATGACGCTTCCATTCCGAGGGAGTGATGAAACAGGTTTGGATTTTAGTGACTCCTCTCATTAGAGAAGTGACCTAATTTTAGTCCATGAACTGGACATTGATCTGAATGAGATTCAGATGCAATGAGAAGATTAAGTCTACGGTCTTGATTTGATCAAGCATCAGTGGGAGGTCTATAGGATCTGGATTTGAGATATGATCTCAACATCCAAGTCACTATACGTGGAACAATACAATCGCCCTGTCCTTATCTCCAAGTATCTGAGGAGAAATAGCATTGTTCTTAAATGGTTTAAGAACAATTCCATAAGATCTAAGCAAAGAGAATTTGATAATTAAAAACGTTTTAATTATCATGATGTATGAGAAATTATCCAATATGATTAAATGTGATTTAATTATTTTGGATAAGAATAATGTGGATAGAAATATCCAATTATTCATAATATATTATAAATGTGATTTATAATGTATTAGAGAGAGTTGATTATAATTTATATGTGTTGATTAATTATGATGTGTATTGGATACACATTGTGTAATTAATTAACAATATGAATTACATGTTGTTTTGGGTTGTGAATATGATTCACAATTTTTCCATGGCAAGATTGCAATATTCTCAAAGATAATTGTGATTTATTTTTGAAGAATTAAACCCAAATAAATTTGTTGCAAATAAATAAGAGAGATTTCATGGAGATATGCAATCTCATGGATTTCCATGAGATTGCAATCTCCATGCAATCTCATGGACGGCACACCATTCCTATATGGAATGGGTGTGCGCCCACTTGGAAGGCACATGGAGATGAAATCTCCATGTGTCTTCTCTCCTTATTTGTTGGGTTGATTTAGGAATGAATATATTTGATTTTGTCAAATATATTTTAACCTAAATTTGTTGTCTTTGACAACAACAATCTTAGCCATTGGATAAACATAAATCAATCTCATCCATTGATTTTATGTCTCCCATGGATTGAGATCCATGGATCCCAAAACCCTATAAATAGAGAGGCATACTTGGCTCTCTCTTTACACATGCTATTGTAGCACAAACTCTCTCTCTCTCTTTCTCATACACGACAGCCCTCTCTCTCCCTCTCTTCTTGGTGGCCGTCCACCTTGGTGGAGAGAATCGTCGACGCCCGCGCCATCGTGCTGCCGCTTCGACTCTCTGCGGTTCTTTGTCTTCTTGGAGTGCTTCACTCACGAAGGAGACGTTTGATCTCGTGTGACGAGATCAGGAGCAACCGCGCTTGGATCAACTTGGATTGCGAGGACACCGCGACTCATCTCCGCGCTCGCAAGCCGTTACTCCGATGATCGGACTTGAGACAGGAGGTCTCTTTTCGTAGAGACTTGATCGACCACGCTTCAAGAGGTATTGCATTATACTTGCTGTGGTTATAGATGAAACGATTTGAGAATGGTTCTCGGATCATGTGGTTTCATTGGTTTAAAATTTTTTTAAATTCCGCTGCACCGAACAACTAGTACGACTAGTCGTTCTTCGTCGTATTCGATACGACGATCACGCTTCCGTGATGCGCTTGAGGATTTCTACACATCCTTCAAGTGGTATCAGAGCCTTAGGTCGACGGTTTCGAATATGATTCGAAAAACCGAGGACGACTTGGGTTCGTTTAGGTCGCGAAAGTTTTCATCGCATTTGATTTCGCAGATCTGTTTAGTAAATAAATTCGGCACTGTTTAAATTGTTTAAACACGAATTTAATACTTGGATTTTGTTTCCCATTAAATAAGGAAACCATAGGAACTGAGTTTGCGTAAATCGGATTTCGTATGCTCTAGTTATGGTTGTTTTAATGGACATGTATGCACTGTTGCGGGAACAGTAGATTTTAACTTGATTAAAGAGTTAATTACTGTTATCATCTGCCTCGAAATGCGTACAAATCCACTTAGGTTCTGTTCTAAATCAAGTTAGCAATCTATGAAAATTGAGTTTGCTTAATTTGGATTTAAATTGATTGAGATGTGTCAATTTTAGTGAATAGGGGTCTTTACTGAAATTGCATTCCTAATCTAGAACCAAGTGATTGTCAATTAGTGAAATTAATTGTTAATTTCGTGAAATAATCTTGAAAAATATTTGTGAAATATTGAAACATGATTATTTGCCTAATTGACTTGGACCCAACCAATTAATTGATTAAGATGTGATATAAATCATAATTGGAAACCACAATCTTTCAAACTTGATGCTTGAATAGGATTTGGGAATTTGTCTAGCAAATTTCCTTATAATCAAAAATGTTTTGATTATTACTATATGGTACAATTTCGGTTGAAAAACCGATGATCATCTCAAGTACAAATTAATCAATTTGGCATTATCCTTTCCCGAGGCGGATGTGGTGCCTAGTCGGAGAGCATTGGGGTTGCGGGTTGCAACGTATGTGGTCCGTCCCACTCTCGTCGGTACTGGCCATGACAACGGGTAGGGTCGGGATAATGTCCGAGGGATTAAGATGTATTTTTCTAATTATTAAAATTCGAATTAATACGTATTTTGAGATATTACCATATATATATTCAAGTAAAATACTCAAGTTTGATTGATTAAATTGGATTGATAATTAATTTAATAGGATTAAATTGACTATGTCCAATTGAAATACTCTAATATGATTAGAGTTAATAATTCCATTGGAAGAATTAATTATGTGAATGTGATTCACGATAATTAATTAAAATTTGAATATGAGGTGGAGGATCACATAAGTGACATCGATGGTCTCCCGTCAAGGCGAAGAGTTCCGTCGCCAGACATCGTATGATGGAGACGCCTGTACGAAGTGACAGCTCCTGCATACGATCCGTTTGGATCGGGCTCGTCGCTTCTCGAAAGAGTAAGGACGTATGCGTAGTGACCCCAATATCGGATCCTCATATTATTGGGGTGATATTGGATTGCGCATAGCGAGTTGTATTCCTGTTGACGGTTGGTTCAATTAATAAGGGGTCAACATCGCCTTAGGGGTGGTGGGCCCGGGTATTAAAGATCGAATTGGGAAATGCAAGTTGGACTTGCAATGCGGAATGTGTTCCCGCTTCTCTTTATTGGAGTCATAGGTTCTCATATTATTGGGATATGACAAAGATAAGGAGGAGATCTCAGTTCTTGCTTGAGATATATTGGTAAGTATATCTCTTACTTTGAAAGTAAATAAGGGAATAAACTTTCAAGGTTGACATAGCAAGAACAATTTGATTTAAAATGCCTTAATCAAATATTATAAACTTGAATATATAATTTTTATATTCTAATATAGTGCATTCTTAATTTCAGAAAATGAAGTCTTTGAACCCACTTAGTAGGCTTCTAGAGGTCAACCAATTGACCGGCCCAAATTACTCGGATTGGATCCGAAATTTGGAGCTTGTTCTCTCTGCTGAGCGCATAAGTTATGTGCTATCCGAGGACAAGCATGAGAACCCTAAGTCCAAGGAAGAAAAAGCATTTAATGACAAGTATGATGAAGATCATGTCTTGGCTAGGTGCTATATCCTAGGTTCTCTCTCCAATGTTCTGCAGAAGCAACATGTGGAGATGAATACCTGTCAGGAAATAATGCAGAATCTTAAGGATATGTTTGGTGACATTAACCGCACTCAGCGGTACAATGTTATGAAAGACCTCATTCGCTGTAGAATGCAGGAAGGGACTTCGGTCCGTGAACATGTACTCAAAATGTTTGGGTACCTATCGGAGCTGGAGACTCTTGGGGCAATGATGGATGCAGACATGCAAGCTGATTTCATTCTGCTGTCATTGCCCAAGTCTTTTAATAACTTTGTAGTGTCATTCCACATGAACAAGTTGGAATTGACAAGTGCTGCTCTCCTTGCTGCATTGAAGTCCGCAGAGGACGTGATGAAGAAGGATGGTCCCAGTGGCAGTGCAATGGTTGCACAGGTCAAAGGGAAGCGCGGTCGGAAGCATGGTTCTCGGAAGGGCCCGGCCCAGAAGAGAAAGAAGAAGGGACAAAGTGTTGGCTCTTCTTCCAGTGCACCCACTCTCATGGCGTCGAAGAAAACCGACGTCTGTCACCACTGCAAGAAGCCGGGGCACTGGAAGCGTAACTGCCCAGATTACCTGAAGTCCTCAGACAAAGGTAAAGTCCCAGCAGGTATGAAATCTACTTTCATCATTGAAACTAGCTTTCTCGTCGGACGAGAAGGAAGTTGGGTTGTAGATTCTGGTGCTTCTGTTCATGTATGCAATTTGTTGCATTTGTTTCAGGAAACTAGAAGTCTTGAGGAAGGGGAGATAGTCATCCAGATGGGATCTGATGCAAGTGTTGCAGCAGTCGCCGTCGGGACATGCAGACTATCATTATCTAGTGGAAGAGTCCTAGTACTTAAAGAGTGTCTTTATGTACCTGAAGTTAGAAGGCATCTGATATCTGTATCTAAGCAAGTTAGAAGTGGATATTCGTTCCTGTTCTGTAATAAATTAGTCATAAATCATTATGATAAATATATTGCAGAAGGTGTTTTAACTTCTGGAGGACTCTATGAATTGTGCATTAATGAGAATGTCATGAATGTTACAACCACTAATAAAAACCCTAAGAGAACCAGGGAGAATAAAAATCATTCAAATATGATTTGGCATCAAAGGTTTGGTCATTTGTCTGTTGATAGGATCAACAGATTGATAAAGGATGAACCTTTAGATTTCCTGCAGGTTCAATCTTTACCTACCTGCGAACATTGCATTCGAGGTAAAATGACTAGGATGCCTTTCCGTAACAAGGTTACAAGATGCGAAGGTATTATTGACCTAATACATACCGATGTATGTGGTCCCTTCAGTACCGCGACTCGAAATGGATACCGATATTATTTGACATTTATTGATGACCATTCGCGATACGGGTTTATCTTCCTATTACGTCATAAGTCTGAAACCTTTGAAAAGTTCAAAGAATTCAAGGCTTTGGTTGAGAACCAAACCGATAGGAAGATTAAACGGATTCGATCTGATCGAGGTGGCGAGTACCTATCAGATGAATTCAAGGAATGCCTTAAGGAGAATGGAATTGTTTCAAATCTCACTCCTTCTGGAACTCCCCAACTTAATGGTGTTGCTGAAAGAGTCAACAGGACCATCATGGACATGGTCCGTTCAATGATGAGCAAAGCACATTTACCTCTTAGTTTCTGGGGATATGCAGTAGAGACTGCAATATATATCTTGAATAAGATTCCTAGCAAATCTGTACCTAAGAGTCCTCATGAGCTATGGTATGGAACCAAACCTAGTGTCAATCACTTAAGGGTTTGGGGTTGCTTGGTCCATGCGAAGAACGTGGACGCAAGTAAGCTGGAATCTTGCACTCGTGAGTGTTACTTCATTGGGTATGTTAAAGATGGTATTGGATACCAGCTTTATGACCCTGAGACCCAAAAGGTTTTTGTCTCTAGAGATGTGAAGTTTCTGGAGGATGATTTCCTTAAAGGTGAAGATAAAATGAAGTAGAGGAACTCATTGAATCGCAAGAGGATTCTGAGCTCCCCAGACCAGAAACTGAAGAAGTAAATAAAGATGAAACACCCATACCTCTTCGAAGGAGTTCGAGGGTGTTTGCACCACCTGAAAGGTATGGATTCCATGTGTCAGGTGAAACTGACATTGATCCTACTTTATTTGATGAAGCACTCGCGGATCAAGACATGGATAGATGGATGCGAGCAATGAAGTCAGAAATTGACTCCATGTATAAGAATGGTGTATGGACCCTAGAGGATCCACCTAAAGGAGTAAAACCCATTGGGTGTAAATGGATCTTCAAGAGAAAGAGGGGACCTGATGGGAAAGTAGAGACTTTCAAGGCACGACTCGTAGCCAAGGGCTACACACAGAGAGAAGGCATCGACTACGATGAGACATTCTCTCCTGTGGCTATGCTTAAATCCATCCGGACATTGCTAGCTATAGCTGCATATCTTGACTACGACATCTGGCAGATGGACGTCAAGACGGCTCCTCAATGGATACCTCGAGGAGGATATCTACATGGAGCAGCCCCAGGGCTTCATGACTGAGGGTGGTAAAGTATGCAAGCTGAAGAAATCCATCTATGGGCTCAAGCAAGCTTCTCGTAGTTGGAACATCAGATTTGACGAAACCATAAAGAGTTATGATTTTGTGCAGAATCCTGATGAACCTTGTGTATACAAGAAGCTTAGTGGGAGCGCCATTGTGTTCATCGTGCTTTATGTAGATGACATCCTTATCATTGGGAATGATACAGGGATGATGACCAGTGTAAAGATTTGGCTGTCCCATACCTTTGAGATGAAAGATCTTGGAGAAGCCTCTTACATCTTAGGCCTGAAGCTGTTCAGAAACCGAGAAAAGAGGATTTTGGCATTGTCACAACATGGATACGTTAAGAAGATTCTTGAACGATTCCGTATGGATAGTTCTAAGAAAAGATTCCTACCCTTAAGACATGGTATCCACCTGTCTAAAGGAATGGCTCCTCAAACAGTTGAGGAAAAGAAAGCCATGGCTGGATGTCCTTATGCATCAGCCGTAGGTAGCTTAATGTATGCCATGATGTGCACTAGGCCAGATATCTGCCATGCAGTGGGAGTGGTAAGTCGTTACCAATCCTGCTATGGAGAACAACACTGGAATGCAGTAAAGAACATATTCAAATATCTAAGACGGACGCAAGATTACATCTTGGTCTATGGAGATGGTGATCTCCAAGTCTTGGGATATACAGATTCTGACTTCCAATCGGATGTAGATGATCGAAAGTCGACATCGGGGTTCGTATTCTTGTTGAATGGTGGTGCTGTGAGCTGGAGAAGCAAGAAGCAGGACACTACTGCAGATTCAACAACAGAAGCCGAATACAGTGCCGCATCGGATGCTGCAAAGGAGGCAGTGTGTTTGCGCAAGTTCGTGCTGGAGCTTGGCGTAGTTTCCTCTGATACTCCCATCCCGTTACTCTGCGATAACACGGGAGCCATTGCCCAAGCAAAGGAACCGAGATGGCATCAAAAGAGCAAGCACGTGGAAAGGAAATACCACATCATTCGGGAGATACAAAAGCGTGGTGACATCATCATCACCAAGGTGGCCTCTGCCGACAACGTTGCTGATCCTCTTACCAAACCTCTGACACAGAAGGTTTTCGACCAGCATGTAATGATTATGGGTTTAAAGATTGTACCTGAATGGTTCTGAGGGCTAGTGGGAGATTGTTAGCAATGTGAGCCCCGAGCGAACCATTTCTACAATAAATGTTATTGTAATGAGTAAATTATCAATGAAAATTATTGATTATTTTTCACTCCCCTTTCTGAGATTAATGAATGAATGCACTATAGGGTCCCTCTGTACAATAAGGGTCATGTACCATGGCCAACTTGATGATCATACAGCTGTTGATTCATTGGATGGATCATAGAGGCTGATGCTTGGATGAATATCGAAGGAGTTAGATAGAGGACTCATCAAGCATCATCGAATGATCATTAAGTGATGATCTCCAATCTGAGTAGGAGATGGCAATCTTATCTCATATGATTGATATCTGACTGACCTCTTGATGCAGGTCCTCTGTATGGGAATAATGATTCAGAGGTGTCAGGTTAGTTAAGTCAATGGTTGACTTGACGAGATCGAGATAACCAAAGATCTACGTTGAATACTGTCACAACATAGGCATGCATCCTCTGACTAGAGACAGAAATATTGCTATATGTCTGAGTATGTACATTTGGCAGACCAATAGGTTGATGACCTAATCAAGGTCTATATACCGGCGAGCTGGTGTGCATGTAAGGACATATGAGTAATGCGATCTCTCAAAGGGATCATACAGGTTCACCTGTGAACCGGGAGACATGAGCTCACTCATGAGGTATTGGGAGTGAACAAATTCCATGCATGGTCGTCGTGCTTTGGAAGCATGACATGAATTTGAAGGTAAGATATATGCTTTGTGAAAGCATATGATCTATACCAAATCCCAATGACCAAGATTGAGAAACTTAATGATCTAACCCTGAAGATGACAATGTAAAAGTGATCTTTATCTTCAAGATGATCATGAGTCTTCCAGTATGTAGGATGTGCAGGTATTGGGAATACCTGAAGGGTGATTTGATCATATACGATTGTATAACCATGACGCTTCCATTCCGAGGGAGTGATGAAACAGGTTTGGATTTTAGTGACTCCTCTCATTAGAGAAGTGACCTAATCTTAGTCCATGAACTGGACATTGATCTGAATGAGATTCAAATGCAATGAGAAGATTAAGTTTACGGTCTTGATTTGATCAAGCATCAGTGGGAGGTCCATAGGATCTGGATTTGAGATATGATCTCAACATCCAAGTCACTATACGTGGAACAATACAATCGCCCTGTCCTTATCTCCAAGTATCTGAGGAGAAATAGCATTGTTCTTAAATGGTTTAAGAACAATTCCATAAGATCTAAACAAAGAGAATTTGATAATTAAAAGTGTTTTAATTATCATGATGTATGAGAAATTATCCAATATGATTAAATGTGATTTAATTATTTTGGATAAGAATAATGTGGATAGAAATATCCAATTATTCATAATATATTATAAATGTGATTTATAATGTATTAGAGAGAGTTGATTATAATTTATATGTGTTGATTAATTATGATGTGTATTGGATACACATTGTGTAATTAACAATATGAATTACATGTTGTTTTGGGTTGTGAATATGATTCACAATTTTTCCATGGCAAGATTGCAATATTCTCAAAGATAATTGTGAATTATTTTTGAAGAATAAAACCCAAATAAATTTGTTGCAAATAAGTAAGAGAGATTTCATGGAGATATGCAATCTCATGGATTTCCATGAGATTGCAATCTCCATGCAATCTCATGGACGGCACACCATTCCTATATGGAATGGGTGTGCGCCCACTTGGAAGGCACATCGAGATGAAATCTCCATGTGTCTTCTCTCCTTATTTGTTGGGTTGATTTAGAAATGAATTATATTTGATTTTGTCAAATATATTTTAACCTAAATTTGTTGTCTTTGACAACAACAATCTTAGCCATTGGATAAACATAAATCAATCTCATCCATTGATTTTATGTGTCCCATGGATTGAGATCCATGGATCCCAAAATCCTATAAATAGAGAGGCATACTTGGCTCTCTCTTTACACATGCTATTGTAGCACAAACTCTCTCTCTCTCTCTTTCTCATACACGACAGCCCTCTCTCTCCCTCTCTTCTTGGTGGCCGTCCACCTTGGTGGAGAGAATCGTCGACGCCCGCGCCATCGTGCTGCCGCTTCGACTCTCTGCGGTTCTTTGTCTTCTTGGAGTGCTTCATTCACGATGGAGACGTTTGATCTCGTGTGACGAGATCAGGAGCAACCGCGCTTGGATCAACTTGGATTGCGAGGACACCGCGACTCATCTCCGCGCTCGCAAGCCGTTACTCCGACGACCGGACTTGAGACATGAGGTCTCTTTTCGTAGAGACTTGATCAACCACGCTTCAAGAGGTATTGCATTATACTTGCTGTGGTTATATATGAAACGATTTGAGAATGGTTCTCGGATCATGTGGTTTCATCGGTTTAAAATTTTTTTAAATTCCGCTGCACCGAACAACTAGTACGACTAGTCGTTCTTCGTCGTATTCGATACGACGATCACGCTTTCGTGATGCGCTTGAGGATTTCTACACATCCTTCAAGGGTAAGGGGAGGGCCAACGCGGTGGTGAGCGGTGGCACGCATGAAGAGAGGAGGTGGCTGACAGGTAGGGTCTAGGGCTTGAGTGGGATACCAATTTCGGTCTAGGACCGCCACTCCGATACCATGTTGAAACGAAAGAATGAATTGCTTTATTGATGTGTCCCTAGGGTTCTCTTATATAGGAGAGAAACCTATTGGGTAAAATACATGAATAAGACAAAGAAAATATAAATAACACAAACACTATAAAAGATAACTAATATCTCAACAATTTTTCCATTTTTTCTTTCGAGAATTTTGGGAGGTGGTTGGAGTGGATGTAAGTCTATGGTGGAAGAGTTTATGTGAGGCAACTTCGGCTTTGATAAGCTGAGCAAAATACTCCCCTTTCTCCTCCTTAAGGACGTGTCTGAGAGGGTGGTTGATTTTCGGTCTATTACATTTTCTAATGCTATTTACTTGATTGTTGCAAAAGTCCTGTGAGTCAGGTCAGATTGAATCCCTTGTATAATCTGCTTTCATCCCTGGGAGGTAGATCCTTGACAACCTGGTTGTCACGATAGAGATCATTTTTGATTAAAAAATACGGCATACTTGCGGCCTCTTTTGGAAGGTTGACTTCCCAAAACTTACGATTCGAGGGATTGACGCTTTCTTCGGTTAACCATGGTAAATTAAGGTTTCTTGGACCTTTGGATCTCATGGATGAAGCGATGTGTGACGACGACATCCTACTCCGTGCTTATTAATGATTGCCCATAAGGAGGCTTTTTTCACCCTCAACGAGGAGTTCGTAAGTGGTGTCCCCTGGTGCTGATGTTATTTGTTGTTGTTGCAGATGTCTTGTCTTGTATGGTCGAAGAAGTAACTAGACATGGCATTACCATGGCTACAGTCTAGGTGACATATCAATCCCCTTACTGCGATGTAATTTTTTCATAGAAGGCGGTAAAGATGAAATTGGCTCCGAAGGATGGGCTCTATTTGGGTTACAACAAGGATGGCATCTCCATTCCAATTCTTCCGTATGCGGATAATACGATGATCTTTCTTGAAGGCGGGGTAGATCATGTGAGGCAAGCTTCTATCATTGTAGAGATTTTTGGTGACATCCAAGGACTTCAGATCAACATAGACAAATCCAATTTTGTTTCGTTTGGGCTTTCTCCGAATGAGATACATGAGGCCAGGGTTCGCCTTGAGATGCGTGAGTGGGACCATTCCTATTACTTATTTGGGCCTCCATTTGGTTGTTGGGCGATTACATGCTTGTGATTGGAGACTGGTCTTAGATTGGCTACAGTGGAAACTGGATGGATGGAATGCGAAGATCCTATCCATGGGAGGGAAATTGGTACTACCTAAAAAATACTTTTAACCATTCCTATATTTTCCTGCTCCATCAGGCTCCTCCCCGTTGGAGTACATACGAAGATTGAATGCATCATGCGACACTTCTTTTGGGCAAATGGTAAACATGAAAAAAGAGGTTTTCATCATATTAACTGGGAAAAGGTTACTGAATCGAATAAGGATGCGGGTTTGGAATGTTGATACTAGAGAACATGAACAAAGCACTTCTAGCCAAGTGGGTCCTCAAACTATGGGATGGCTTTGATAATTTGGTGTCGCTTGATGCGGAATGTGTATGGCATTCACGGTTCCTCAACTGAGGAGCTGGTTCGGCACGCGTCATCTTTGTGACATGGGATATGCTTGAGTTTCCCAGACTTGAGAGAATTCTTACAACCAAGGATTTGGAATGAAGAGTCTTTCCTTTTCTGGCGTGGTGATTGGACAAGTGTTGGCAGTTTGGGGGAAAGATACCCACGTCTTTTTGCATTGGCTAAAAACTAGAATTTGCTTGTCCAACATGTTTGGTTGGAGGGTTCTTGTGTTCCTAACTTCACGACAACGCTTTAATGACTTTGTCGCAATAATGAATAATTTGGCAGATGTGCAAGGAGTTACACATGGAAGAGACGACTTCCACTCGGGCAACAAAAGATTCACAGTTAAAAAAGCTTATCGGATATTTTCCAAAGGTAATGATGATATCGAAGATGACACCAAGCGTGATTGCAACATCATTTGGCGTAGTGAAGTTATAAATAGAGTCTAAGTATACATGTGGCATAGTTGGCATGGGTGAATTTTTTACCAAGGTACAGAGAGACAATCTTCTTAATACATGTGACGTAATCTGTGGAAGATGCCGAGCAAATAATGAAGACATCGATCACTTGTTTTTCAGATGCAACTACCCCCGCGAAGTTTGAAGTGGGGCATACATTTCATGACCTGTGGCTGAAGATTACATGCTTTCTGGACCTCCGTATGGAATGTGGGCGGCGACTCCCATGAGGATGTTTCTCATGGTTTTGCTCTATGTTGGTCTATTTGGCGTGCTAGAAATGACTGCATTTTTTTGTAAACAACCCTTCTAACCAACGGATGTCCTGGGGCATTGTAATGTCATTATTGCAGTCTGGACTAGCTTGTAACTGTAACAAATTTTGTAATCTAATCATTTAAGTTGGATTCCATCCCGGAATTCCACCCTTTTATTGTTAAAAAATATGAAGCTATGGGAATGGCTATCATTCTTGGCATTTTCAGAGAGCTCTTTGGTCTATCAATGAACAAAAACAAGTCGAGTGTGATTCCCTTTGGACTTCCATAGGTGGATGCTTTGACATGTAATGAGGCACTGAACACTTCTTGCAACTCCTAAGGGAAACTTCAATGTGACATTAGTTTCTTTGGATCGTTCTTAGTTTCTTGGGAGGGGGGATGACCTGAGGTCCACGGTGGTTGCAGAAGTAATTGATGACCTCCGGATCGAAGTGATGGATGCTTCAGATACCCGATACACGCAGAGAAACACAAGGTCTTACTCATATGTTGATCACTTAATGACCTCTGCTGAAATCTTGGAGGCGTTTTCCTTGTTGACAGCAACGTCCCTGTGGAGATCTAGATTTAATTATACACCTTTGATATGCGATTCAGGCAAAATTTTCGTGCTTCATTCTTTTTTAGATTAGAGAGATTGTGGTTGTTTTAATATTACTTCAGAGAACTTGTGACTAATCACTAGATTGCTCCTGTTGTTTTTAGCTCTGCTGTTGGACGTTTATCTCAGAAGCTGACATCCTTTTGTTGTAGGCTTTGTTCTTTCAAAAGGAGACTAAAGAACAACATATAGACCAACACTCTGCAGCAGAGTTGGAGGTTTTAAGGATAAAAAAGATCAAGGTTGCAGAAGTCGGCAGTCGGTACTCGGTCGGCAGGGTCACTGACTAAGGATTAATCAGCAGTCGGGAGAGTAATCGGATTTAGTCGGGCATTAGTCAGTTTTGATTTTTTTTAATTATTTTTAATATATAAATCAAATTTTAACACATATATTATCATTTATCTTTATAGTTTTAGAAAACTTAACATTTTCAAGAGCTTAAGAAATTATAGCAAGAGAAGAAAAAATGAAGTTAAGATCAAATATTCAAAAAATTTGATACATAACATGAGCAAATGTTCAAAAACAGATACAACATGTCCAAAAAAATAATACAAGTGGAAAGGAAGACAAGTCAATCGAATCAATCCTCAATGTCATTATCCAAGTCCATCTCTTCTTCTTCGTCCTCGTTGTCATCATCATCATCATCATTATCATCATCATCTTCTTCTATATCATCAAGATGTAACTCCTCATTCTCATTCATCGGCGTAGCATTGGAGCTTAAAGATGAAGCTCCCGTGCTACGGTCAACTCGCTGGATCCTTCTCGGTTCCAAATTCTCTTCAACACCACTAGCATGTGCTACAACACCCCATGTCAATTCCGAACCTGGAAAAACCTCCTCATCATGAGCATCGACACCTCCAGTCCATTCAACCATGTATGCACGATAACGAGATGAGGGTGGATCTTTTTCTTTTTCAACTCGACGTTCCCGCAGGTTTGAATTGAAACGAACATACACAAGATCATTCAGTTTCTTCATCTCAAATCTGTTCCTCTTCTTGGTATGGATCTGAACATCAAAATAAAAATTTTAAATTTATATCAATTATTGCGTTATAGTTTACAATTAGTAATCAAATTTGGTTGGTGGAATGGAGTCATTACCGAGGCAAATGTACTCCAGTTATGCTCACATCCGGAAGATGAAGACGTCAAGCTCAAGATCTTGATGGCCATGGCTTTCAAATGAAGCGTGTCATCTCCATGATTATACCACCAATTAGCTATTTAAATAGAGAATTCGTCAATATAATTATAATATAATATTGCCAAAGAGAGATTTGTCCAGCATGAAATACCTGGGTCATAATTGTTGTCATTTGTCATCCTCTATCTCACAGCTAAAGGCTTGCCAAAATCACCGCGACCAAGTCTGTATGCTGGAAGCTCGTCCCTAGTAATTACATCTTGTACATCCAAATCTGGATAAAATCTTCCATGCACTCCTTAAACCCTCTCCTCACCACAACATCCGGATCACCACGAGACCTGGTGTAGAAGAAAAATGGGTCAAGTAGTAAGCCGCTAGATGCAATGGAGTATCGAGCCTCCCTTTGGTCTTGGAGGTAACAGCATCCACAAAAAATTTGTAAGATGACTCCACGCCATTGAATGATTCAATTATCTCCCGTTTGGTATCTTCAAGAATGTAATAAATCAGATACGAAATTTTAGTACTCATTTTGGAAAAAAATACACTTCTATCTATCCACATGAATCGGATAATACTATGCTATTTCCACTGTTTATATTGGTACTATTTACTTTATTCGTTGGATCCATTGGAATTCCTTTTGGTCAAGGAGTAATGCATTTAGATCTATTATCCAAATGGTTGACTCCACCGGAAAACTTTTTCCACACGGATTCTCATCATTCACAGAGCCCATAGATGGACGTCGATCTGCGTCAACAACACGCAATAAACGAACCAATGGAGTGAAAACTCGGACGGCGTGTGCAATGTGGTTCCAAAATGTTAGGCTGAATACAATAGAACTCGCTGCTTCTCCCATCTTAGTCTTGTACCATTTGCAGTTCCTCCACACTTCTGAGGAAAACATCAATCTAAGCTTGTCTTTCTTCTCATTCAGGCTCTCAAGAGTAAGAAAAGTGGTTGCAAATCTTGTTTGGCCAGGCCTTGCAATGTCTCCCTTGTTGGTGAACTTGCGCATCAAGCTTAGAGTTTTGGTGTGAGAGTATATAAACACCGTAAGCTTCTTTGCCTTTGTGATTGCACTCCTCAACTTCGTCCTTCTGCTTATCTCCTCCAAAGCAAGATCAAGGGAGTGCGTGGCGCATGGAGTCCACCAAATCCGTGGATATTTGGTGAGCAGCAATCTTCCCGCTGCTACATTGGCAGATGCATTATCCGCCATAATTTGAACCACGTTATCTATGCCCACTTCATTAAGACACTCATCCACCAGCTTGAAGATGTATTCCGCAGTGTGGGCCTGATGAATCTCGGATTCATTACTCTAAATCTCATTTATTAAGCTCAATTCCCTCAAAATCAACAACATATCTGCATCTATTCTGCATAATTAACATTCGTGCATGTTTTCATAAGAATGACATTTTATCCATAATTTCTGCACAAAATAAGAAGCCAAAAATCCAAGCCCAATTTGACCTGTAAATAGCCTAACTTCTCGGATTTTTAACTCTTTCATGCTAACTCCGAATAACCCAAAACCACCTCCACTGTGTACATATCACTAACAAGAATAAATGAAAAATACAAAAAAAATCACTAACGCAAATAAGTGGACCAAAAACCCAAACCCTAGTTTCAGGATTTCGGACTAAAAGCCACATATCTTCCCCATCCAGTGTCCGATTTGATCCTACTCACTTTTGAACTAATATACATTCAATTACCTTCAAAACAAGACCACATTCAAGTGAATCGGAGCTCATATGTGAAAGTTGGGTTTTGGTCATCTTTTGTACATTGTGTATTTTAGCGGTTTTTGACCTGTATTTTATGTACATACTTTCTTAATCAATAAAAATCCAAAAAAAATAGATTTAGATGTCTTTATTTATCTTTGATTTTTCTATATTTTTTCCGGATTTAAAAATGAAAAAAATTAGAAAACCCAACAATGAAGGTATTCTATGTACATGGGATACCCCAAAAAAATCACTTTGTGCATTTGATCGATTTTGGCTTTGATGTCTTCATGAAAGTTGTAGATCTCATCGAGACGAGCATTTTTCGTGAAGAAACTTTTTCAATCTGAGGTCATTTGCTTTTTATTTCGGATTTTACAAAACTTTTTCTCCGATTTTTCTGGTGATGACACGTGGCATCCCCTGGGGCCGCCACGTGTCAGGTTTTTTAGGGCGTTTTATTTATTCGTTTTAATTAAATAAAATTAAATTAAAAAGAAGAGCACGTGTGTCGCACGTGCTTTCCAGGCACGCGCCACGCACACGCCTGCCCCTCCCATCCTGAGCCACGTAGCCCATCTGGGCTGTCCGATCTCGGCCGATCGGACGGCCCAAGACCCGTCTTCTTCCCCGAAACCTCGCAACGGCCGCCGCCCCTCCTCCGTTATCCTCGCAACCGACCGCCGCCCTTTGACCCCGCCAACCGCTTCCTCCGCATCTCACGCCGCCAGCCGCTCGTCCCCCTCTCTCCTATATAAAGAGCGTCGCCGCCACCGTTCCCCTCATTCGCCGATTGCTTGAAGACTCGACAGCGGTGACAGCGCCGTCGCCTTTAGCCGGCGAGATCCGAGGATCTCTGGTCCTCGATTGCAGCGCCTCCCCTTGGCCATTGCTGCCCTTGTCCGGCCGTCTTCGATTGCTGTCGAGCCCAGTTAGCAACTCCGCCGCAACTTTCACCAACTCCGTCGTGCGTTGACCTTCTTCTCCGACAAACGTACTCCGCCTCCGACTTCATCGACACTACGTCCCCAACTTCGTCTCCAACGACCATCGTCGACAATGCCAGCCCTCTCCGCCTCTACACCGCGCCACCGGAGCCCCACCTCGACTCCAGCACCATTGTTCACCTGCTCCACCTCCTACGCCAGGCCATCCGCCACCTTACGTGCCATCGGCCGAGGATCGGGCCACCTCCCTCCGCCTTGGACCGGGTCCGCAGCCCGAGACCCCCACGCACGTGCGTGGCTCGTGTGGCGGGGGAACGACATCAGCAGAGCGTCACCCAGGTCACGTGCGTTGCACGTGACCGTGGGTTAATTGCAGCAGAACCCTTAGGAGTTCCCCATATTACGCATCTGCCCTCCACCGACCAAGGTCACGTGCTCGGCACGTGACCTAGTGGACATTTGCATATTTCTCCCCCAGGTTATAGGTAATTACAAGAACATCCCCGCACTGCATTTTTATATTATTTATTGCATCGGTTATAGGTAATTACAAGAACATCCCCGCACTGCATTTTTATATTATTTATTGCATCTGTACCCCTGTGTTCCCCTATATTTTCTGACTCATTACATTGCATATTTTATTTATCCAAAAATAACATGATGTCTGTTGCTTAATTATCTACAGTCCGACATATTGTGAACAATTTTGTGATTATTGGTTAATTAGTAATTAATTATTTTGTGGAAAATTACGAACTTTGCCCAGTTTATGCTCTTAAATTTGCCATTGATTAGCCGTTACTCTAAAAATCCCCGAAAAATCATAAATTGCAGAGGTAATTGTGCTTGACATTGTGTCCAAAAAGATTTGCATTTGCATACATAATTTGCCTTGTAAAAAATCATTTTCCATATTTCACTATCTAATTTTAATAGGTATTAGATCTCACATTTTTGAGGTTTAGGATTTTTCTGATATCAATCATCTAGCGTTAGGAAGATAATTTTGATCCTCGAAAATAAGTAGGTCTAGAATTTATCATAATTAAATATTGAAATTCATTTTGTTTGCATTTAAAAATCCAAAAAAAATTCATATTGCATCCAAAAATTCCAAAAAAATTAAAGTGCATTCATTTCATCATAATCTACATTGTGGTCAAGTTTCGTATTTTTCGGACATTGATTGAACATAGTTGATATTTTAGTCCCTCATATAGGCCGAAATTGCATCTTGCATTCTTTATTTGCATTGAAAATTCCAAAAAAAAGACCGTCTCGAAAACCGTGCACGAACCTTAATAGACATAATTCTAGGTTGTTTCTTGCCTCCTTGTGTTCGACCTTGGGACTTGCCCAAGTAAAATAAACATAAAACCACTTGATTAAAATTGATTAATATTTGTGGTTAATTCTTGATTGATTCCGATCACCGCCTACAATGATCGACATTATTCTTTAACACGAACAAATATAAAAACTTCTTAAAGCCGCGATATACGGAACCGTTAGGGCCTCATTTGAGGAATCTATGGACTTCAAAAATGAAGTCCCGAAGGTGCAATTAACACAAAAATTGATGATGCTTCTTCCACGCATGTCTGTCCACACATCAGTCGTCAAAGAGCATCCTGTCGACTTCCATGTATCACGATGACATTGCAAGTCATCGTGCATTTTCTTCACCGCATCCTTCAGAAGTAGACCACTAAGCTCATACCTCGTGGGGTGGGGGTCTTTAATCCAGGCCCATACTTCCCAATCGCCTCCACTATCTGCATGAAGGGCATCGTCGTCAGTGCATTAAAAGGAATCGCCAATGTATATGCCCAGTTGGCTACATACGGGGTGACCCTATCACGATGCTCTTTGGAGAATGCACCTTTTATGGTCATCTGACGTGATGATCCTTCCAATGCGACATTCTGCTCCAACGAGTCGGATACTCGTGATCTCTTCGTCGAACCCGCATCTCCAGTGATATCAACATCCTCTCTCAGCTCCTGAACATCAGCGGCTTTCTGGCTCTTCTTCCTTGCAACGTCATCAAGATATACGATCATCTTCTTCTTCGTATGTTCATTCACCTTGGGACATGCAGCCACGTTGCCTCTACGGTGTGCTTGATGTTGCTTGAACCTGTACACACCTCCCTTGCCAACCTTCTTGCACAATATGCAAGTAACTGTATTCGGATCTGTACGATTCGAAAGATAACCATATTGCCATGCAGGATCAGATGATCCTGGCGGCACGTAAAAAGACGAGTCGCTACCAGAAGCGACTTTCGCGGGAGGTGTATCCATCTGTATAGTCCCAAACTCACAAATTACTAATCATTAAACATAAGCATCTAAATTAACAACAAGTATCTAAATTAACTAACCATTTGTAATAACAAATAAAATCAACCTAAGAAAAACAAAAAAAGATGAAAACCTAACCTAATATTGTTATTGGCTAACAAGTAACAATAACATATTAACATCTAAGTTCAACATCATCAACCTAAGCAAATCTAAGCAACAACATGTCAACTTCTAAGATCAACCTAAGCAAAAATTGAAGAAAAGATAACCTAACATTATGATTTCATATTTGCTAACAATAACACATTAACATTTAAGTTCAACATTATCAACCTATAAAAAAGTAGAAGAGAAAACGAAATATAAGCCAAAACAAAAAAAAGCTAACCTACAGGTGCGGGTGGCGAGGCGCAGGAGGCATGGGGGCGGCGAGGCGCTGGAGGCGTGGGGCTGGCGAGGCGTTTGAGCTTGGAGGCGGCAGGGGCGACGAGTCCTGAAGGCGGCGCTGGCGAGAGGCGACTCAGTGGCGCGGGGTCGGGGCGCTAGGGTATCGAGAGAGGGGTTGTGGGGTCGAGGGTATCCGGTTGTCGAGACTAGAGGATTATTGTTTAACATAACAGTAACCCTCAAGTCATTACACAGAGATTAATCGGATCTGATCGCGGATCCTATATGCATATATCGGCCGACTAATCGGCCGCCTAGACCGACTATACGCCCGCCTAGTCGGGCTCGAGCGAATATAGGCCGACTTTGCCTATTCAAGTCGGGCACCCCCCGAGTCGCATAGTTGGGCCGACTAGTCGGCCGACTTTTGCAACAGTGGAAAAGATCGAAGTTGCTAAAGATTTATCTTAAGTTGAATTAAGGGAGAGTGGTTCTTGTCAGAAGATTGAGGAGGATAAGAAGCGAGTGATTGAATGGAAGCAAAGATTCATGCAAAAGTAGATCATGGTAGTAATTAAAATTACTTCAATGGAGTTACAAGTGGTAGATGACGGCATAACACGATATCTGTGGTGATGAATGAAAGGTGGGCAGAAGTTGAGCAGGCTACGAGAAAAGACCTCACTGAATATTTTTGTGAATTATTACGTAGGGTTGTTGGCAAATAATGGAGATGGGCAAGCCTAGGGGCTATACCGCTATCTTGGCAACATGCGAATCATTTGGTGCAAATTGTAGCTCTTGACGGTGTAAAGGTAGAAATTTAGGGTTTAAATGCAGATGATGCTCTTGGCCAAGATGGTTTTCTTGAGTTCTATCGAGTGTTTTGGGAGGGATGCTTACTATCGCATATGCTATTTTTTATTGCAGCCGATGTGCTAGCATGCATGGTGGGGCAAGCTATTCAGTAAGGAGTCTCCGCTAGCGACTCTCTTGGAGACATCTCCATCCCTCTCCAGCAATGCGTTGACGATACCCTTTTTTGTTGGGGGTTAAAGATATAAGGCACGAGGAATGGTGGCGGTTCTTGAGATCTTTGGTGAATTGTCATGTTTAATTTTAAAGAGTTCCAACTTGATGGTATTCCTCTTTGGTCCGACTGTCATATACACAGAGGCGTGCAATACAAAGCTGGGCACATCATGCTGCTTACTTCCGATATGCTATCTAGGTCTTCCTTTGAGTTGTGCTAGACTTAGAATTGCTGATTGGGTCCATATTATTAAGAAGATGGAGAAAAAGTTGCACAGTTGGAAGGCATCTCTACTTTCACGAGTTGGTTGTTTAATCGTAGTGAAGGCAATTCTCACTAATACCCGAATAGTCCGGCCGAATATTCGAGAATATTCAAGTTGGATGAATATTGACCGAATAGCAATATTCTATTCGATCACTCTACTAATAAGAATATTCAGCTGAATATCTGTCCGAATATTCGGTCTATTTGACCGAATATTGCAATAGTTGTTTTACATTATGACTATCCTCGGGTCATGGCTCTTGTAAGATAACCTTGGTATCTCTCCATTAATTTAATATATTTGTGGTGGACACCATTATGTATTTCCCTCTTTTTTGTCTCAAAAAAGGTGGTTTGGCCATTTGCAAAGGAGTTCGGCTGGTGCACCAGTTAGAAGCTGCGAGATTTGGGATGTTGAGCTTTTTAAGAGAGGGCGAGGAAGGCCCAAGAAATGTTGGAAGGAGATTCTCCCAAGGGTTTTAGTTATTTGGATGTAAGTCATGGAATGGCTGAAATAGATCTAAATGGAGGAAAGAATCCACGTAACCGACCCTACTTATTGTGGGAGAAGGCTTCGTTGTTCTTATGGTGAATCCTAATAGAATTTGAATGAATAAATTCAATTAATACCCCAACTAATCTACTAATATTTGTTTTGTAGGATGCTCTACTTGGGACTTAAATTTTGTTAATCTTCAGATCTTTTGACATCAGATCTTTTGACATCATATCCAATTTGTCACTTAATTGTTCGATGTTTAGATTCTAGATAAATGAAGGTTCTTTTAACACTTATGACATGTCTTTAGTATGCCTCATTTTCCAGTTTATTGTTGGATTTCGAATTCTAGAGAAACGTTCTTTTCAATTCGGTAGATGTTGAGATTCTAGATAATTTGAATGTTCCTTTAACCTGGTGACAGTTCTTTACTATAACTCATTTTTCTCTTTATCGTTTGACTTTGAATTCTAGATAAAAGTTCTTTTGACTGCGGTAAAAGATTACAACCCCGAAGAGGGTGATTCTGCCTACACCATGGGTATTGTTGATTTGCTACTCGAATGTGTGGAATTGTCACATAGACCAGGTAAGCATCTTCAGTTGCCTCAATCATAGTTGCCTCAATCAAATGATCAGGGTTCAAATCCCACCATTGCGTGGGTTGCGTTAGGTAGTCGACAACCAGCGTAAAAGATAGTCGAATCTTTCAACATGGATTTAAGCAAGAATCCATGTAGCCGATCCTACTTATAGTGGGAGAAGGCTTCACCATATTGCATTTCACCTCTAGTTTTCCCCCCTTAATGTCACTGCAATGATAATGCTTTGGTTTAAACATGGTTTTTCTATTTTTCATTGCAACCTTTTCTTGTAGATGCTGGCTCGGTCAGGCTCAGGGAGGATATACACAATGCACATGGCTATCAATTTCTTGTTCACTTTGCATTAACGCTGTCGTCTTTCCAAAGAAAACACTCTCAGCATATTACACTCTCTAAATCTTTGAACGGAGATAATTTTGGTTCAGGTGCTAAAGATGCTTCTACAGACAGTAGTGGTGTAGAGAAAGGGGATAACTCACCTGCACCTCTATCCCCATCCCTTTCTAGATTGCTTGATGTTCTTGTAAATCTAGCTCAGATGGGTAACGTGGAACCTATTGGATCAACTGGAAGGAGAGGAGCGAAAGCAACTACTGGCAAGTCTGCAGGTCCTGGTCGTAGTATAGTTAACAGTGAAAATGTTATCGAGGAGGTTTGGGAGAAAGGAAGTTCTATGATTCGTGATTTGGAAGCTATACAGATGCTGCAGGATATTTTTCTTAAATCTGACTGTGTTGAGCTGCAGGCAGAGGTTTTAAACAGGATATTCAAACTTTTTTCAAGCCATCCTGATAATTACATGCTCTGCCAGCAACTTCGAACAGTTCCTCTTTTTATTTTAAACATGGGTGGCTTTCCTATATCATTGCGAGAAATCATTTTAAAAATTCTGGAATATGCTGTTACTGTTGTAAACTGTGTTCCCGAGCAAGAACTGCTTTCTCTTTGCTGTTTGCTTCAGCAGCCAACAACTTTAAATCTAAAACAAGTCATCCTTTCATTTTTTGTCAAACTCATTTCTTTTGATCAACAGTACAAGAAAGTGCTCCGTGAAGTTGGTGTTCTGGAGGTTTTGATAGACGATCTGAAGCAGCACAAGTTTATATCTGGTATAGATCGTCGAAGTAAGTCCCCCATTAGTGACGATAATAAGTCTTCTTCAAACAATTTCAAGAAAAACATGGACAGTAAAGATGTCATTCTTTCATCACCAAAACTGATGAATTCAAGTGTCGCAAGATTTTCTGTGTTTGAAAATGAGGATACCACAGCTGTAGCTTGGGACTGCCTTGTTTCTCTACTAAAAAAAGCTGAAGGTAACCAATCATCTTTCCGATCAGCAAACGGGTTTACCACTGTTCTACCCTTTTTGGTATCTGATACCCACCGACCCGGGCTTTTACGGATGATATCATGCCTGATGATTGAAGATGTTAATCAGGTTTGTCATGGTTCTTATTTTGTGAAATGATTGAGATTTGTGTAGCTCTTTTCCAATAGAGAGTCTTGATTAGTAACTTAATCATTCCCTTGTATTTTACAAGGGAACTTCACTGTTATGGACAGTGCAGTGATTTAACACTTTCTCTAACGTTGTCCTTGCATCTCTCAGGTTCATCCAGAGGAACTAGGGGCAGTGATAGAAATTTTAAAGAGTGGAATGGTAACTAATTCCCTGGGATCACAATTTAAACTTCTTAATAATGCAAAATGTGATCTATTGGGTGCAGTATGGCGTATTCTTGTTGCGAATAGTTCTGCTCAGAAAGTCTTCTGTGAAGCAACTGGATTTTCGCTTCTTCTTACCACTCTTCATGGATTTCAGTGTGATAATGAACTGCTAGATGTCTCATCCTCTCTGGAAGTTAACATGAAAGTTTTTTCTTTTCTTCTACGTGTCATGACTGCTGCTGTTTGCAATAATGCTGTTAGTCGTTTACACTTGCACACTGTCATATCATCTCCGACCTTCCATGAACTGCTTCTTGATTCTAATTTACTATGTTTCGATTGGGAGAACCAAGCTATTCAGTTATTATTGGAGCTTGCACTTGAAATCATTCTTCCTCCATCTACGTCTGTGCAACCTGGAAAGTCACCATTGCCTGAATCATCTGATGCTCAGGCGACAAATTTCCTCTTGAGTGCGTCACCTGGCACTTCCAAATCTGAAAAGGAAATGATCTATAATGGTGGGGCAATTGGAGTCTTGATTCGATCCTTGTCAAAGTTCTCTCCAAAAGTACGAGTAGAATTTTTAGTCTTCATTGAAAGGCTTGCTTCTTCTACTCCCTTTAATCGGGAAAGTTTAACTTCTATAGGTGCGGCACTATCCTTGTTTCAATTAGTTTATAGTTCGTGATTTACATAGTAGCTCTTCTAAATTCATTAATATGTATAGGTTGTGTTGGTCTTCTGCTGGATATGATCCACCCATTTCTAAAAGGTTTTTCTCCGTTGATTGTGCCCACCTTGCGGGTAATGCAGGTCCTTGGAGCATATAGGTAGCTGTATCTACTACGTTCTTAAGAGTAATATCTTAGAATATATTTTCAAAGAGAATCTGATGTCATCCTCTTTCCTAATGTGGCTTTATTATGGTTACAGGTTATCTACCTCAGAAGTACGGATACTTGTGAGATATATCCTTCAATATAAATCAACTAAGTCCGGTTTCTATCTGGTTGAAATGATAGAAAAATTAATTCAAACACAAGATACCAGGTCTGATGGTGTTTCTCCAGCACCCTTTGTTGAGATGGATTTAAGCAGAAAGGGGCACGCCGCTGTTCAAGTATCTCTTGGAGAAAGAACGTGGCCCCCTGCTGCTGGATATTCTTTTGTTTGCTGGTTTCAATATCACACTTCAAAGGGCTCAACCAGGGATCAAGATCTCAAGGCTAGTTCAACTAGAAATACTTCCATCACATCACAACCTGGTGGACACATTCTTCGATTCTTCTCTGTCGGTTCTGTGGATGATGTGAATTCTTTTTTTGCCGAACTTTATCTTGAGGATAGTGGGATACTTACCCTTGCAACAAGCAATTCTTGCTCCCTCTCATTTTCTGGACTGGAACTGGAGGAAGGAAAATGGCATCATCTGGCAGTTGTTCATAGTAAACCAAATGCTTTAGCTGGATTATTTCAAGCCAGTGTTGCTAATGTCTACCTTGATGGAAAGCTAAGACACACAGGTAAACTCGGCTACTCACCATCCCCTGTCGGGAAGTCTTTGCAGGTCACCATTGGAACTCCACTTACACGTGCTAAAGTTTGTGAGCTGTCTTGGAGATTCCGCTGCTGCTACCTGTTTGAGGAGGTTCTCACATCAGGTGGTATTTGCTTTATGTATATTCTTGGCAAGGGCTACAGGGGGATATTCCAGGATGCAGATCTTTTGCAATTTGTCCCGAACCAGGCGTGTGGTGGGGGTAGCATGGCCATCTTAGATTCATTCGATAATGATCCTTCTACTATCTCAAATGTGCAAAGGCAAAGGCATGATAATGCTGTTAAACAAGGAACTCCAAAGTTGGAAGGAAGTGAAATTGTTTGGGATTTAGAAAAGCTAGGAACTCTTTCATTGCAGGTGATTGGCAAAAAGCTTATATTTGCTTTTGATGGAACATCTTCTGAGTCATTCAAAACTACTGGGGCATTAGCAATGCTTAATTTGATCGATCCAATGTCCGCAGCTGCTTCTCCGATTGGTGGTATCTACTTTTGATCCTTTTATGATAGCAATTGTAGTGCTCATGTATTTCTATTTGTTTCTTGTTCTTTTTTTGAACTGAAGAAAAGAATCCAAAACTATAATGATTTTTTTAAACAAAAAGGAGTAAAAAATTTACATTATGTTGCATTTCTGTCTTTCTTACATTTAAAACGAGAAAGTTGGCAGTGGAAAAATTCGTCCTATTGTGTTTTATTTTTCAGAAACCAACCATCATAGGCATCTTATTTGTGCCTTCAGTCTGACCATGCAAATGTTCTGCAATTAAATAGGCCTTATACGAGTTCACTATGACATGATCCAATCCAACTACGCATGTGTTTTCCTTGTTAGCAAAAGTAAATAAATTTAATGTGAGTCAAATTTCTGATATTATGCAGGTATACCACGCTTTGGTCGTCTGAGTGGAGATAGCTATATTTGTCACCAGTATGTAATTGGAGATAGTATTCGTGCTGTTGGTGGGATGACAGTCATTTTATTTCTTGTTGAAGCATCTGAGACCAAGGATATGCTGCATGCATCTCTGTTGTTACTTGCCTGTGCACTGGAACAAAATCCTCAAAACATGATTGATATGCAAGCTTGTAGGGGTTATCATTTATTAGCCATATTCCTGCGCCGCAAAATGTCACTATTTGATGTGCAATCATTGGAAATATTCTTTCAAATTGCTGCATGTGAAGCGCATTTTGTGGAGCCACAAAAGTTTTTAGTAGATAAGATGACATCTCCTGTTAAATCTCCTGATGTTAGTTTTGAAGATCTTTCTTTACCAAAGTTGTCAGATGAAGTTTCTTCAGTTGGATCTCAAGCAGATCTAGATGATTTTTCTCTTCAAAAGGATACAATCAGTCATTTTTCCGAACTTGAGAATACTGATTTGCCTACAGAAACTGCTAACTGTATTGTTTTGTCTAATGCTGATATGGTTGAGCATGTTCTTTTGGACTGGACCTTGTGGGTTACTGCTCCTGTTTCAATTCAACTTGCGCTGCTTGGATTTCTTGAGAGAATGGTGTCCATACACTGGTATAGGAGTCATAATCTTACTCTGCTACGTAGAATCAACCTTGTCCAGCATTTAATGGTTACATTACAGAGGGGTGATGTTGAAGTCCAAGTCTTAGAAAAACTTGTGGTATTGCTTGGTGTAATTTTAGAGGATGGTTTTTTAGTTTCTGAGTTGGAGGTGGTTGTTAGGTTTGTTATAATGACTTTTGACCCTCCTGAGCTGAGATCACGGCAACAAATAGTACGGGAGACAATGGGAAAACATGTCATTGTGAGGAATATGCTTCTTGAAATGCTTATTGATCTTCAAGTAACTATAACCTTTGAAGAGCAACTAGAACATTGGCAAAAAATTGTTTCGGTCAAGCTAATTGCTTTCTTTTTAGATGAAGCTGTGCATCCTACTAGTATGCGATGGATCATGACTCTCCTTGGAGTTTGCCTCACATCTTCTCTTGCTTTTGCCCAACAATTCCGTGTCAATGGAGGTTATCAAACATTAACTCGTGTGCTTCTCGGCTTTTATGATTCTCCAGAGATATATTTCATCATATTCTGTTTAATATTCGGTAAAGATGTTTATCCCAGGGTGCCAGAAGTTTGCATGGGAGATTTTCATGCATTTATGTCCAGTGATGGACATTATGGAGAGTTGAAATTCATGGAGTTGTTGGATTCTGTAATTGCAATGGCAAAATCTACTTTTGACAGATTGAGCATGCAAACAATGCTTCTCCACAAAAAAGACAATATTTCACAATATAGTGTCAGCCTTGTAGCTAAACTTGTTGAAGCAACAAATGATGTTGGAGGAGATCTACAAGTGGAAGCTTTAAAGCATAAGACATCTGCACGCCTGATGGGGGGTGATGCAACAGCTCCTGCAACTGCTACCTCGATACTTAGATTCATGGTGGACTTGGCGAAAATGTGTCCTTCATTCTCTGCTATCTGCAGGCGAAAAGAGTTTCTGGACACTTGTGTGGATTTATATTTTTCTTGTGTAAGGTGCGTAATATATTGCTTAATAAATTAATATTAATCTGATTGATGTGGAAAGATATAATATTTGATTCAGACTATGAATGCATTATGATAAAAGATAATATTTATTTAAAACTTTAATTTACAATCTAAGCTAGCTTTTCTTTCTTGCGGAAGTTTATTGTGACTTCTTTTCCAGAGCTGACTGTGCAGTAAAGATGGCAAAAAACCTGGCATCTGGAGTTGCAGAGGAGAAGAGCTTGCTTGATACTGATGATAACCAGAGCACTCTTCATACAACATCAAGCCTGACTCAAGAGCCTGAGCAGTCTTCCAAAACTACCACAAGTATCCGAAGTTTTCCACAAGGTCTTAACAGCACAAGTTCTGAAGATGTATCTTGCGTGCAAATTACCCTTCCCAGGCTGAAGGAGAATGCTCGGGTTATGCATACATTTGATAGTGAAAGCGTTGATCAGATATCTACAATTACTTCAAGCACATGTGATATAAGCCACTATGATATGAAAATGGATCCAGATACTGTTTCTGGCGGACTTGATTCTCCTGTTTACTCTGAGAAATCCAATGCTAAGACATTATTTACACCATCATCATCACCTGTGGTTGCATTGCCATCTTGGTTTAGCAGTACTGGAAGCAATAACGATTCAAAAGCACAACCTACCACTGTATCACCTGTGCAATCTTTAGCAAGTGAGGCTGAAATGTCAGCAGAATCAAAGACGAGCTCACAAGAATCATCCACTACGAACAATTTTTTCCTCATATATCCAAAATTTCTTGTCGAGATCGATGATTCAGGATATGGAGGGGGCCCGTGTTCAGCTGGAGCTACAGCTGTTCTAGATTTCATTGCACTTGTTCTTGCTGATATTATAGCTGAGCAAGTTAAAGGATCCCAGTATGCGGAAAGCGTACTTGAAGTTGCTCCCTTATATGTTGATGCAGATACAATATTGGTTTTCCAGGGTCTCTGCATGAGTAGGCTGATGAACTTTCTTGAGAGACGTTTATTGCGAGATGACGAGGAAGATGAGAAGCAGCTTGACAAAATTCGTTGGTCGGTGAATTTGGATGCTCTTTGCTGGATGATAGTTGATCGCATTTACATGGGTGCATTCTCTCGTCCTGTTGATGTCTTGAGAACACTGGAATTTTTATTATCCATGCTACAACTTGCTAACAAAGATGGACGCATCGAGGAGATACTACCCTCTGGGAAAAGTCTTTTGTCCATCACTATGGGAACACGGCAGCTTGAGCCATATATTCTTGCACTTCTGAAAAACACAAACCGTATGATAATGTACTGTTTCCTGCCCTCATTTTTGGCTATCATTGGAGAAGATCTCTTTCTTTCTTGTCTAGGTTTCCAAAATGAGAGTAGAAAAGCTTCATTGCAGAGTGCACTCCAAGATGAGCATAATATTGACATATGCACCGTTTTGCAGTTGGTCATTGCTAACAAGAGACTTCTTCTATGCCCAAGTAATCTTGATGCTGATCTAATTTGCTGCTTGTGCGTGAATCTTTTTTCTTTACTCCGTGATCAAAGGCAGACTGCAAGGAACCTGGCTGTGGATATAATCAAATATATGTTATTACATCGCAGAAATGCATTTGAGGATGTTCTTAATTTGAAATCAAACATTGGATATAATCTTAATATTGTGAATGGAGGGTTTGACAAATTATTGACGGGGAGTTGCTCTGAGTTTTTTGAATGGTTTGACAGTTCTGAACATATAATAAATAAAGCTTTAGAACAGCATGCTGCTTTAATGTGGGTTCAGTTTATGAATGGGCCAGCAAAACTCCCAGCAGCTAGAATAAAAGCAATGGAGGTTCGCCGAAAGAATGAGATTGGTAAGAAGTCACGTGATGCTTCAAAATTTGATCTCAAACATTGGGAAACTATCAGTAAAAGAAGGTATGCACTTGAAGCTGTTCGTGATGCCATGTCAACTGAACTGAGAGTGATTCGGCAAGATAAGTATGGATGGGTTCTTCATGCAGAAAGTGAGTGGGAAGTTCATCTGCAACAACTTATTCATGAAAAAGGTATATTTCCGATCAACGTTTCTATTTTTGAACCTGAATGGCAGCTCTGCCCCATTGAGGGGCCATATAGGATGCGTAAAAAGCTTGAACGCTGTAAGTTTAAAGTTGAAAAAATCCAAAATGTTTTGATTGGCGCTTTTGAAAAAGAAGAGGACCATCTTACTGAAATCAAGGATGAAGGTGGGATGTGTATTTCTGAATCTGGATCTGAAAGATTCTTCAATGTACGACCTGATGGTGCTGATGAAAATGGATTTGATGGGGATCATGAATATGGCGATTCTTTCTTTAGAGATGCTGAGGAGTATAAAGTTGAAGAATCTATGTCCACTGAGATTGGTTGGAATGATGATCGAGGAAGTAGCATAAATGAACTAAGTCTGCATTCTGTACCAGATTTTGGGGTGAAGTCATCTTCTTCTGTTCAAATAACTGATAGCATTAATACAAAATCAGAGCTTGGGTCTCCAAAGTTATCTTCTACAAAATTTGATGATACAATCACTACAGATGATAAGTTGGAAAAAGAGCTGAATGATAACGGGGAGTATCTAATAAGACCATACCTAGAGCCTTTAGAGAAAATAAGGTTCAAATATAATTGCGAGCGTGTTGTTGGTCTTGACAAGCATGATGGGATATTTCTTATTGGGGAGCTCTCTCTCTATGTCATTGAGAACTTCTTCATTGATGACTTGAAATGCATTTGTGAAAAGCAAAGTGAAGATGATCTATCTGTAATTGATCAAGCTCTAGGTGTGAAGAAAGATGTTACTGGTAGCTCTGAATTTCAAACAAAGTCTCCCTCATCATGGGGAACACCAATGAAAGCACTGGTCGGTGGAAGGGCATGGGCATATAATGGAGGTGCGTGGGGAAAGGAAAAGGTGTGTAGTAGTGGAAATTTGCCTCACCCATGGCACATGTGGAAGCTTGATAGTGTTCATGAACTGTTGAAACGTGATTATCAATTGCGCCCTGTTGCCGTGGAAATATTTAGCATGGATGGATGCAATGATCTCCTTGTTTTCCACAAAAAGGAGAGGGAGGAAGTCTTCAAAAATTTGGTTTCCATGAACCTGCCACGGAATAACATGTATGATTTTGGTGTTTTTTATTCTTTATTCTGTCACTGTATTCTTTTTTGGTTGTATCGTCTGTGTTGGTTAGTCACTTCATTATTTTTGAAGTACTTCTAGGTATGATTTTATGCTTTTGCATATGTTCACGCATGCAGTAAAATTCTAATCCGGTTAAGACCTCCAAGTTTACTATTTCCATTATATTTGTTGTTGGAAGAAAATAAAGACTTAGTTATTCATGAGGCCTTAGGGTTCTTTTATATATGAGAGTAATCTGTTGGGAAAAATACATAAAGAAGTCATAAATAATAGATAATACATAAAAGACACAAAAATTAACTACTATCATAACACTCCCCTTCAAGCTGGAGCGTAGATATCTACCATGCTTAGCTTGGAACATCTCTAGTAAGACCCTCTGGTTAGGGCCTTGGTAGGTATATGTGTTGTTTGATCTCCTGAGCTAACATGAGTAGAAGAGATGACCCTTCCGTATCATGTCTCGAGGGTAATGATAGTCTACCTCGATACACTTGGTCCTCTCATGGAAGGTTGGATTGTTGCGATAAAAAGAGCAACATGGTTGTCGCATTGGAGGTGTACGTGAAGAGGCACCTCAACTGCCAGGTCAGTAAAAACAGATCTGACCCACACCATCTCTATACTAACCTGTGCCATGACCCTGTATTCTGATTCTGCACTGGATTTGGCAACCACTGTCTGCTTCTTGTTGTTCTATGATACCAAGGAACTTCCTTTGAACATTGCAAAGCCTGAAGTAGACTTCCTGTCCCTGGGACACCCCACATAATCTGCACAAGCTATAACAAGGGATGTACCTCTGTTGAAAAGAAGACTAGTGCCAGATGAGGCCCTCAGATACCTTAGAATTATATGAACTCCATCCATATGTGCCTGTCTAGGATGCTCCATGAACTCTCATTTTGTTAACTGCAAAGAATATATCTGTCTTGGTGATGGTCATGTATAGGAGCTTCCCAACAAGCGTTATGTATCTCCTCTTCTCTACCTCATCGATGTCATCATCATACAGCTTCATGCTTGGGTTCATGGGAATAGTGGCATGCTTGCAGTCTGCCATACCTATCTCAGAGAGGAGATTTGTAACATACTTCCTCTGGGTCATCACAAGACCTCGCTAGTTCCTGCCAAACTCCAGTCTAAGGAAGTATCGGAGACTACCGAGATCCTTTCACAAACTGTTGACCTAGGAAATCCTTGGCATCCTGGATGCCTTGCTCATCATCCTCTGATATCATCAACATAAGCAAGTGTGGTAACTATATCTCGATGAGTCCTCTGAACAAAGAGTGAATGATCAACAGTCGATCTCACGAACCCCTGTTACTTTATCAAGTCCAAGAGCTTCTAGAACCACGCTCTCAGACTTTGCTTAAGGTTATAGATCACCTTATGAAGCCTGCAAACCTTCGGACACTCCCTCTCAGCAACGAACCCGGGTGACTGCTGCATGTAGACCTCCTCTTGTAGGCCACCATAGAGAAAATTGTTCTTCACACCTAGTTCGTAGAGTGATCAATCTCGTGTTACTATAACAGAGAGAAGTATACGCAGAGTAAAATGCCTAACCACTAGAGATAAGGTATACTTATAGTCCAACCAACGTGTCACAAGTCTTGCCTTGTAACGATCTATACTGCCATATGTTTAGTGCTTTATCGTGAACACCTACTTGCATCCAACAACTGATGCTTCGACATGAGCTGTTACAAGGCTCCAAGTACTACACGACTATAGCACGACCATCTCCTCCATGGCAATATGCCATTGACTGTCCTGTATGTCATCCTGATATGTTCGCGGTATCTTCACAGTTGATAGTGCCACAACAAATCTCATGAAGTTCTCTGATAGTTTTCTTAAGGAGACTTGGGCTGCAAGAGGATATGAAACACAAGTACGTCTCTGCTTCCGCAAAGAAATAGACACATCTAGATCATCTTCTACCTCATGAACCTGTAAACTATCCTCCTAAGAGGGTACATGCTCATCCTGCAAAGAAACCTGTTGCATAAACAACTCAGTAGTGCCATCAGTAGAAACAATGTGCTCATTACATACTTGAAGCATATTGGATGATGACGAAAGTCCATGAGTAGGGGATCAACGTAAGACCTGCAAGTAAACACACATGGCAAATACTGAGCCAAGGTGCTGGGGTGGTGGTCCAGGGACAACCACAAGAGCAGGTGTAGGTAAGGTTTTAAAAATCGAACCGAACATGCCGGTTGAACTGGTTAAACTAAGAACCGAAGGAAAAACGGTCCAACCACCTAGATTTTATTAAAAAAAACTAGTCAAGACTCAAAACCAGTCGAAACCCAATTGGACCATCCAAACCCAGTTGAACCAATTGAACCAAACCACCTGTTCGACCATCCATTTTTTAACAAAAAATAATTTTCAATAAATTAAGAAAATACAAACTTTTTAGAAATATTCATGATATAGTCGTATTTTAATCCATAGTATATTTCTCCTTTATCTCCTCTCCTTTGCACGGGCCAATGACTCATTATCGCCTGTCTCATTCTTGTCATTTGAGTATTGTCTCTCTCTTCCCACATTGTGTATGGGTTGTCCACTTATAACAATAACAAACGAAGAAGACGATGTCTTGGTCGTCCTATGAGATACAATAAATTAACACTTATCATTAATTAAAGTTTAAATAGTTTAAGATTATTAATTTTTTACATCATATATGCATTATAAGAATTTTACAAAATATGCTTATTACGCCCTTTCGAGTTTTTTTAATAAATTTTATACCCCTAGCTTTTAAGCAATTTCACTTTTACTCCTATATTTTCTTAAAAAATTCACAATATTATGCTTATGTTGGTATAATATAGGAGCACAAGTGTACCAATAAGAGATCATTATTATGTATTTTGTAAAAATATAGGGGTACACATGTAATTGTATAAAAATATGAGTATAAGTGTTATTGGAAAATTTTTGACGGACAAGAGTAAGCAAACCATCAAGATATGATGTAGCGTTTTTCATATTTATTTTTATGATATATCAGTCTAACTCGGTTCGACCCTGTTGAACCATATAAACCAAACCAACAATACTACAGTTCGTCCTTTTCTGGTTTTTATGAACTGCTGACGTCATCATCGGTTCAACCGGTCAGTCCCCCATTGGTCCGACCATAAAAATCAAAAATCGACACATGCCTGGTTTGATGTCCAGTTTGGTTTTTAAAACCTTGGGTGTAGGTACTGAGGTGGTGGTGGAGGTGGCGATGTAGGTACTGGAGGTGGTGGTGGTGGTGGAGGTGGCGATGTAGGTACTGGAGGTGGTACACGTTAGGTGGAGGAGGAGGCATGTATACCTCACCACAGGCAGATGGGGTCAACTTGTCACCTGTAGGAGAGAAATATATAACAAGCTCAAAGAATGTGACATCAACTCTGATAAAATATTTTCGTCGAAGTGGATCAAAGCTACAGTTTCCCTTCTGGGTACGAGAGTAGCCAACAAAAACACGCGTGACTGCTCTAGGGGAGAGCTTGTCATGACTAGACGTCAGATTTTGGACAGATGCCACACAACCAACCACTGGGTGTACGGGAGAATATGTCCTCGAAAGCACAATCGAGAAAGGAACCTTTTATCCTAAAATAGTAGATAGCATACGGTTAACCAAGTAGCAAACCGTGAGAACCGCATCACCGTTATAAGAGTGAGGATCATTCCTCTAAAACAAAAGAGTTCAGATCACATCGAGTAGATGACAATGTTTGTATTCGGCAAGACCGTTCTATTGTGATGTGTAGGCACACGAGGTCTGATGTACGAGTCCAAAAGACTTAAGAAACTCAGATAACTGTAATGGCAGAACTCTAAGGCATTGTCAGATCGTAAATACTTGATAGTAGAAGAGAAAATGTTCTTTATTTCATTAATAAATATTTTAATGTCAAACCCTACCTCAGACTTATTCTTTAACAAAAAGATCCAAGAAAGTCTTGAATAGTCATCTACAACAACAAGATAAAAATGGTGTCCCTAATGACCAGGAACACGACTCGAATCCCAAATATCTATGTGAAGGAGCTTAAGTAATTGGGAACTGCTCCGACTTCGTTGAGATGGAAAATAAGAGCGATGATGCTTCCCAAGCTGGCAAGCCTCGCAGTTGAAGGAAGATCACGCGAAGATTCGTTGGAGGACATGACACAGCTTCTACAGAGGAAGGTGACCAAAACGAAGATGCCACAAGTATGGTGAGACTGGTCTGGTAGGTATAGTAGAGACATTGACATGAGGAAACATGACTAGTCTATATACCCCACCCGAGGGCTTCTACAGTATAGGTAAAAAATATTTAATAACTTCATTTCCTTTTCTTCAAACTTGTTGTGAATATTAAAGTCATCCCTGATTTCACCTTGGATCTCTGATTTCGATGAATAGTAGCTCGTTTCGATTGTCTCTGAATGACGAACAAAATGAGTATAATATTCATATACTTTGGATTAGATATGAATTTCCGAAATCCTCGAGATACAAATTTGGTTTATAGTTAAATTTTACAATTTTAAAATATCAAATGACCTCTGTTCGACGAATGGTCGATTTCGCTGGGCTTATTTCATCGAATCAGATTTTTAGGTGTTCTCACTGTTTTGCGGTTTCCGATTTCGCTTTGCGGCTTTAACGTGGCATGCAGTAAGCAAAGTGAGTCAGTTCTTCGAGCAGCCAAAACAAGCGCATATGGATACAATCCATATGATTTTGAGGTATCTGAAGACCTCACTTCGTATTTGTCTTTTGTTTACTAGAGGAATATCCCTTGCCATTACTGCTTGTACAGATGCTGACTATGCAGGATGTCCCAAGGACAGGAAGTCAACTTCGGGTTTAGCAGTCTTTGTAGGGAAGTCAATAGTATCATGGAAGAGCAAGAAACATAAAGTGGTGGCTCGATCGAGTAGTGAATCAGAATACAGAGCTATGACACAAGGCAACACAGAAATGATGTGGGTTAGATCAATTCTGATTGATCAAGCTATTGAGGTGCCACTTCCCATGCATCTCCAATGTAACAACCATGTTTCACTATTCGTTGCCAACAATCCAGCATTCCATAAGCGAACCAAGCATATCGAGGTAGATTGCCACTACATCCGTGACATGATCCAGATGGGTCTTATTTCTACTTCCCACGTCAGTTTTAATGAACGGACAACAGATGTGCTCACCAAGGCTTTAGCCAGTTGACCTTTTCAAAAATGTTGTTCCAAGCTGAATTTGATTGACATCTACGCTCCAGGTTGAGGGAGAGTGTTGAAGAGTTTTGTATTGTAGCACTTTTTTTGTCATTTTGTATCCTTCTTTCCACAGCATGTAATTTACCAAATAGGGTTCTCACCCATTAGGGTTTCTCTTTTTTATGTAGGAAAACCTTTGGGCTCTATGAATAAACAAGTTCTCATTTACGATATCGAGTAGTTAGACCGCCCCCTCCATGTCTACTACTCCTTACTGCGTAACATGTTTGAAAAGCTTCATAACTACGTGCCCATTACGACGTCTTCTGAGTAGCAGAAGATGTATAGAAACTCCACGATGGTTGGGGTTTTCATAACTGGACTTGATACAGAGTAAGATGCTACACGTACCCATCTTCTTACTGGAGGCCTATAAGCGTCTCAGTCGGGTCGCCATGCCTTCGACAACCATGTCTTCACACTCCTCAGTGATGGTCGCTTCTCGTGACCGAGGTGGGGCGATCCAGTCTAGAGGACACACATCTCGAGGAAGAGGCGGAGGTTGCCAACGTTTTTTCTGCATCTACTTCCGCAAGGCTGGACATGCAGAGGATACATGCGATCAGAAACATGGATATCCTGTTTCTGGTCTAGTAGCAGAGTAGATTGTGTCTTCAGAGACTTCATCTCCCCAGGACGAAGCAACACCACCACTACAGATACCGTAGTAACAGCTAGAGCCTCTTCGAGCTCCTCAGGTATAACTTATGCCTTTACTAGTAGTACGAATACAGACATGACAGAGTGGATTATGGATTCTGGTGCTTCGCACCACTTGTGTAGAGACTGAACATAGCTGAGGTACTACATGGCTATTCCACCTGGCAGATGGGTTGTCATTGATGGCGGCCACTTACCCGTTACAAGACAAGAGGATGTGCATTTGACACCGTCCATGCGCCTGAAGAATGTTTTATATGATCCTGCCTTTCAGATGAATTTACTTTCTATTAGTCAGATCACGAAAGATCTGCATTGTCGTGCTATCTTTGACCCCGTCTCTTGTGTTTCAGGACATACTCACGGGCATGGTGATTGGATGTGGTCGTGAGCAGCAGGGACTCTACAAACTGGTCCAACCTCCTCATGCTAGCGTTTCTAATATACCCACTAGACCAGTCTCTCCTTATCCTTGGGCCTGTGGCACCTTAGGTTTGGACATCTTCCTCTGCAGAAGGTATGTCATGTTCTCTCTCAGATTTCTACGAGATCCTCTTTTCAGTGTGAGGCATGCCAACTTGGGAAGCATCATCGTTCCTCTTTTCCATCCCATCAGAGTGGGATCAATTCTCAGTTATTTGAGCTCCTTCATTTAGACATTTAGGGTCCTGGTTGTGTTTCTGATCACCAAGGACATCGTTTTTATCTTGTAGGTGTCGATGATTTTTCTATACTTTCCTGGGTTTTCTTATTGAAGACTAAGTCTGAGGTTGTATCCATTATCAAGTATTTTATTAATGAATTAAAGAATATTTTTCTGCCAATGTCAAGTATCTCCATTCTGTTATTGCCTTGGAATTTCGCACCTTACAACTTTCTGAGTTTCTTAGATCCCTTGGCATTGTTTACCAGACCTCATGTGCTTACACTTCCCAGCAGAACGGTGTTGTTAAGCGTAAACACCGTCACTTACTTGATGTGACCAGAACATTGTTGATACATAGTCGTGCTCCTTATGCTTGGGGTAATGTTGTCCTTACTGCTTGCTACTTAGTAAACCGTATGCCCTCATCCGTGTTAGGAGAGAAGATTCCTTTCTCGATTGCGTTTCCTGAGAAGAATCTTTTCCCTCTTACACCTCGTATGTTTGGATATGTTGCCTTCGTTCATGATGTCTCTCTAGGGCATGACAAGCTCTCCCCTAGAGCTGTCAATTGCGTGTTTGTAGGCTACTCTTGTACCCAAAAGGGGTATCACTGCTTTGATCCACTAAGCAGAAATATTTTGTTAGTGCTGACGTCACTTTCTTTGCGTCTGTCACGTATTTTTCTTCTACAGGTGGGAAACTTGCTCCATCTCACTCTGATGATGAGATATACATGCCACCACCTCCTATAGTTGGTCCTTTACCCACTCCTCTTCCACCACCTCCACCACCTCTTCCACCTTCTCCTTTGGTTCATTTTTTGCCTCGTGTTTTTCCCCGCAGGTCTCACTCTGTTCGCTATGCTCACAGGCCATTCTCATCATCCAACACGCCTCTGGTATGTAATGAGCATATTGTTTCTACTGATGGCACTACTGAATTGACTGTGCAACATGATTTAAGACAGGATGAACATGTGCCCTCTTAAGAGGGAAATTTACATGCTCTGGACTTAGCAGATGATCTTGACATACCGATTGCTCTACGAAAGCAGAAACAGACGTGTGCTACTTACCCTCTTGTAGCCCATGTTTCTTTGAGCAGGTTGTCAGAGGATTTCAGGAGATTTACTTTGACACTATCAACAATGCAAATACCACAGACGTATCAGGAAGCTCTCAATGATAGCTAGTGGAGGTTAGCCATGGAGGAGAAGATGGTTGCGCCACATTCACGTGGTACATGGAGTCTTGTTTCTGGTCCTGTTGATACATTTATGGTGGGATGCAAATGGGTGTTCATTGTGACACATTGTACGGATGGAAGCGTAGATTGCTATAAGGCGAGACTTGTGGTACGAGGGTTCACCTAAACATATGGGGTAGACTATCATGATGCTTTCTCTCCAGTTGCTAAACATTCTACCCTACGTATTCTCCTTGCTGTTGCTGTAACACGAGATTGGCCCCTTTATTAGCTTGATGTGAAGAATGCATTCCTCTATAGTGATCTACAGGAGGAAGTCTACTTGCATTAGCCACCTGGATTTGCCACCGAGGGGGAGTGTCAGAAGGTTTGCAGGTTACACAAGGCTATTGATGGCTTTAAGCAGAGTCCAAGAGCATGGTTCCAAAAGCTCTCGGACTTGATAGAGCAACATGGTTTTGTGAGATCAACTGTTGATCACTCCTTGTTCGTACAGAAGACCCAAAGAGGTACTATAATCATTCTTGTTTATGTTGATGACATTATATTATAGGAGATGATGAACAGGGCATTCAGAGTGCCAAGGACTTCTTAGTTCATCAGTTTGTGACCAAGGACCTTAGGACAATTACATTACTTCATTGGACTAGAGTTTGCCAGGAACCAATGGGGTCTTGTGATGACCCAAAGGATGTATGTTATTGATCTTCTTTCAGAGACAAGTATGTCAAATTGTAGACGTGCCACTACTCCGCTTGACCCAAGCTTGAAGTTCTATGATAATGATACGGAGGAGGTGGACAAGAGGAGGCACAACGAGCTTGTTTGTAAGCTACTATATGTAACTATTATCGTGCCTGACATATCAATTGCCGTGAACAAAATGAGCCAGTTTATGGAGCAACCCAAACAAGCACATATGGATGCAGTCCATATGATTCTGAGATATTTGAAGACTTCACTTAGTACTGGCCTTCTTTTCAGCAGAGGTATATCTCTCTCTGTTACAGCATGCACATATGCAGATTATGTCGGGTGTCCAAAGGATAGATAGTCTACATTCGGCTTTGTTGTGTTCATAGGGAATTCTATTGTTTCAAGGAAGAGTAAGAAGCAAACTGTGATTGCCAGATCGAGTGCTTAATCGAAATACAGGACAATGGCACATGCTAGTACATAGATGATGTGGGTCAGATCCGTTCTTACTGACCTGACCATAGAAGTACCTCTTCCCATGCACCTCCAATATGATAATCAAGCTGCTCTCTTCATTGCAAACAATCCAGCCTTTCATGAGAGGACAAAGCATATAGAGGCGGATTGTCACTACACTCGTGACATGATACAAAATGATATTATCACTACTACGCATGTTAGCTCGGGAGACCAGACAACAAATGTACTTACAAAGCCCCTAGCGAGAGGACCTTATCAGAGATGTTGTTCCAAACCGAGTCTTATTGATATCTACGCTCCAGCTTGAGGGGGAGTATGGAGATATTAAATAGGTCTACTATTCTTTTTTATAATTTCTATTTCTATGTTCTTCTTTCTGTAATTTACCCAATAGGTTCTCCTATGTACGAGATCCTTTGGGCCTCTCATAATTAATCCCAATGTTTTCCCTTTAACAACTCTCTACAGTTACACTAGGGATCCGATACAAAGAGAACTGCTTCATACTTTCAACGTATCATCTACAGATCAGACAACTGATATGTTCACCAAGTCATTTTCCCACACATAGATTGAGAAATATTAAAACTGGCTGATCATGATTGATATATATGCTCCAGATTGAAGGGGACTGTTGAGCCTGTTTTATAAACTCTATCCCTAGAGGTATTCTGATCGACTAATTATAATAGTCGTCTCCCACCGTAACCCTGACCTCAATTCTCCACCTTTATAAGGAGTCTTAAGGTCCTTATTATAATCAAGCAATTATGGCTTATTCTCACCTAGTTATTGATAATGCGAAATAATTTGCTTCTTTACTATTTTCAATCTCAAACAGAAAAAATGTTTTAAATGACAAATTATCATAATGGTTATGTCTATAATGTTATAAGTAAAAAGGATGTATCAAGCATCCATTTATATCATAATTATCTATTTATATATGTCAAATAAGATTTGACAATGAAAAGAGTGACATACAAACTTCAAAATGTAATTAGCTTGTTATTTTGTATAATATGTGCCTCCATCCATTTATATTCCTACTCATATACTAGTTATAATAAGGTATGCCTTATAATTGTTAGAAAATAAGAATGCGGATGCGGAATGATTTTACGCGGAATACAAAGATTTTACGCATGAATATGAAATATATATGGAATACAAAGATTTTACGCGGAATCCTACTCCCTAAGGAGCGGGATGAAACCATGGGAGAAGGCTTCAAAGGGTCATATGTTGCATTCAACTTTCTCAATGTATACAGGAGGTCTGGGGCTCCTTATATAGCCTCCACAGAGCCTCCAAGTCCCATCACTGGTAGGTGTGAGACTAAACACTGGGATGTGGTAAATGGATCCTGGAGTGATCCATTTACCCATCTACAACTCAAGTAGCGCACAACCAAATACTCCAACACTCCCTCTCAAGCTGGAGCATGAAATGCTCAACTTGGACAAATAAAAAGAAACTCAACTCATGCTACATGATACTACAGATAATATCAACTCAACGCGCACAACTGTCGTTGCTGTCGACGACGTTGCTTCTCATGCCGTGCATGTGAGGAGGATGAACGGGCTGGAGTGAGTCAACTGAATCTCTTCGTCTGAGAGCATGCACTTTGTACTACGCCTGTCAGAGTTACTACAACTGGAAATGAGTCTCCTCGTCGGAGTACTCTGGGTCTCTCCCATCTGGCTCAGAGAATGGTACTGTACTCTAGAGTCCCTATGATACCACATGAAAACCCTTGCCAACATGGCATAGGGAATGGTCCTCTACTCTGAAGTCCCTATGGTTCAGAAGAAAACTCTGGTCGAAACAACAAAAGATGACGGGGACCGCGAAACTGAAGGAAACTGACGTCGAGTCTAACTGTAAAGTATGGAATTTGAATGGTCTAAAGAATCTAAAACTGGATTTGGTACCGACCTGTGACTCTACACAATACTCCCCCTTTCTCCCATACTGGTCGGAATGACATCGTTGACCAAATTGGTAGAAGACAATAAAATGAGGGTACAAAACATCAATAAGACGTATCACATTTTTTTTCTTCGGCTTTTCTTGCACAATTTTTTTCTCCTTTTTTTCTCGGCTATTTCATTTTTTTTCAAAATAAGACATTTTTTCGGCTATCCCTTTTTTGCAATATTTTTTAAAGCCGTTCAACTTTTTTTATTGCTTTTGCAATTTTAACGTACAACCTTTTTTTGTACGCACCTTTTTCCCTCTCTCTCTCTCTTCATGGGGTCCATTGGGCTCAAAAACATTCTCCTCTCCTTTTTTTTACGTCCAACATTGGGCTCAAAGATATTGCCTTTCTTTTTTTAATGTGCAGAGCATGACCCACTTGGGCCTAAGCCAAATAACATTTTTTTTTAATAAAAACTGGTTGTCGAGCCCTCGGATTCCCATGATGGGATCCCTCTCTAGAAAACGCCACCGCCCTCAAAGGGGCTTCATCGTTTGGAGCCGTCGACGCTGCCTGCGACTTCACGATTTGGCAGCGCCTGGAGAATAAGGGCTCGCACTGGGAGCCTGAGGGCGGTGCCTGAGAATGAACGAAGGCTGCATCGCGTGCCGTCGCCTCTTAGCGGTGTCGCCTGAGACATGTGCGACACGATTTGGGCGTGAGAGATGGTGACGGAGGGATCTGCCCTTGAGATGTTGGCGGAAGGTTGGAGGGCTCCATCGTGCGGAGCGAGAAGCGGCTGGCGGTGCACAACCTGGAACTTTGGGCGAAAAACGGGGCTCTCCCGCCTGCAGCATGCACCGCCTGCGCGAAGGTGCAACACTGCGAGGAGATGCGGCCTCCGCGAGGAGGGGTGCCACGATGTTGAAGGCATGCGAGGGTGACCTAGATCGAGGATCAGACCTCCTGCTGGGCTTCGTCGAAATGGGGTTGCATGCACCGCTTGGACCTGGAGATTCGTGAGTAGAGATTGTACAAGGGACGCCTGCTGCCCCTATCCCTAATATGGGTTTCTCTGTTTGACCATTGCCTGGAAATGAGAAGAGGCAGAGATCTTTGGAGCATCGAAAAAGAATGAGTTCCAGGAATCCAAACAACACAAGAACATCAAATCTAGGATTTTAGAAACCCTGGAGGATGAACAATCTTCGAACGGAAATCCAAGACCATGTACAAAAAACATGGTTTTTATAGAAACGCTAAAACTGAAACTCGATTATTAAACAAACTATGTACACAATAAAATCTCCAAGAATGGAACCGGCTCTGATACTGTTCGGAAATAGAGAATGCGGAAACGAATGATAAACATAGCATAGAAATAGAGAAAGATAAACATCAAAGAACACGAGGATTTTAATGTGGAACCCTACTCCCTAAGGAGCGGGATGAAATCACGGGAGAAGCCCTCAAAGGGGTATAAGTTTCATTGCTTTTTCTCAATGGTTACAGGAGGTCTGGGGCTCCTTATATAGCCTCCACAGAGCCTCCAAGTCCCACCACTGGTAGATGCAGGACTAAACATACTGATGGGATAAATGGATCTCTCCAGGATCCATTTACCCATCTCCCTCATAGATAACGAATACAAGGAATACTCCAACACTCCCCCTCAAGCTAGAGCATGCAATGCTCAGGTTGGACAAACATAAAGAAACTCAACTCACGCTACAAGACATTATAGACAATATAAACTCAACGCGCACAACTGTCGGTTGCTGTCGAGGACGTTGCTTCTCATGCCGTGCAAGTGAGGAGGACGAACTGGCTGGAGCGTGAGTTTGCAGAATCTCCTCGTCGGAGAGCACGTGCTCTGAACTGTGCCTATCAGAGTCACTGCAACTGAAAATGAGTCTCCTTGTCGGAGTAGTCTGGCCCGCCACAACATGTGGACAACTGCTCCATCTCTGAAAAGGGCCGAACTGCAAAGGTCATGGAATTGCAATCCTCGTCGAAGTCCACAGTCGCTGGAGAATGGAGTTTGAAAAAAGTCTCCTCATCAGAGAACTGGATCTCTCCCATCTGGCTCAGAGAATGGTCCTCTACTCTGGAGTCCCAATGAAATGATATGAAAACCCTTGCCAACATAGGGAATGGTCTTCTACTATGGAGTCCCTATGGCTCACATGAAAATTCTGACCGAAACCACAAGAAGAATGATGGGGACCACGAACAAATGATGGCACACATGTGCACATCTACAAGGAAGACCTCATACTCATGCATGCCTGAAACTGACTCGGAATCTGATGTCGAGTCTGACAAAATCCTTGTAGAGTCTGGAAATCGGCTGGTCTGGAGAATATCTGAATCTAACCTCTGGATCTGGAACAAGACCTGTAATTCTGGACAATACTCCCCCTTTCTCCCATACTGGTCGTAACATCAATATCGACCAAGTTGGGAGAAGACATGGAGAATGGGAGAAATAAAACATGAATCAGGCAAATTTTTTTTGAAAACATTTTTTAAGCCATTCAATCTCTCTTTTTTTTACGACATTCTTTGCATTTTTTTGGCTTTTTTTGTAATAGTCGTTGCACTTTTTTTTGAATCATTTTTTTGAAATATTTTTTCTCCGAAATCTTGCAACCTCTCTCTTCTCTCTCTCGCTGAATTTTTTTCCGAACCAGCCCCCTTTTAAGGCACATCACACATGACTTTTCTTTTTAAAGGACGAGACCATCGAGGCCTTTACATTTTTTTAAAAATAATTGTACGACCCATCCAAGGCCCTTTCCAGTCTATCAAAAGACTTAGGGTTCCAATTGGAACCCTAATATCAAATGTTTCCCTCTCGCGCATCCGCCCCACGCAAGGAGCCATCGAGAGGATCCTCTAGCATGCTGCTGCAGGATTGGAAGGAGTTCCTCTTGGGAGTTTCACCGCCAAAGTAGAGATGGAGATGATGCACCCCCCGATAATCAAGCTCCTTTCGAATGAGGGAGGGCGCGCATGAGAGAAAGGAAGCACATGGTGCCTAGAGATCGAGCTTGGAGATGCCCAGGAAGAGGAAAGATGCGGGAGGCAGCCGGAGCGCCGCCTGGGCGCGGGATTGAGCGTCGCCGCCGTGCTGGTTCACTTATCGGTTGCGTGCTGCCAACTGGGTAGCATCGTGCTGCCGTGATGCATGATGAAGTGGGAGAAACACGTTGGCTCAATATCGAGCGCAAGGAGGGATGGGGGGGGGTCTGCCACCTGGAGAACTTCTAGCGCCGTCGAGGAGTCAAGCTCGGAGAAGATCACGTGGGTCGCGTGAGGAAGGTGCCTTTGATGACCTTGCCTGCAGATGTGCGGCGTCACCACGCCGCCTCGAGAAGTGAGGGCCCAAGTCGACTCATGTATGCTGGGTTCGAGGGGTCGATGCGGTCTAGAGCCCGAGGGGATGCGCGAGACACTTGTATGCTCTCGAGATGCTTCTGGTAATGTCGCCTGGAGAAGCCCTGGTGGTGCTGTGCGCTTTGGGAGTGTGCGCTCTGCGTTGCGCGAGAAAGGTTCTTGCTTCCTGGCGCAGATTTTGTTGTTGGCGGAAGATACGAGGACATCGCTGCCTCCGATGAACATCAGGAGGACATCGAGAGGTTGTTGGACATGCGAGCCCACAACGAGCCATTATGCAATAAATGTTATTGCAAATATCATTCCCTGATCTGAAGTGAAGAATATAATAGGTCCCTTAGTACAATTAGGGTTATGTACCATGGCCTTCTTAATAATCATATAGTTGTTGATTCAACTATTGAATCATAGAGGCTGGTGCTTGGATGAATATCTAAAGGGTTAGATTGAGGACTCACCAAGCACCACCAAATGATTGTTAACAGATGATCTCCAGCCTGAGTAGGAGATGCCAATCCTTTCTCATTTAGACTGATATCTGACCGACCTCTTGATGCAGGTCCTCTGCATAGGGATAGAGATTCAGAGGTGTCAGATTAGTTGGGTCAAAGAGTTGACTTAACGAGATCGAGATAACCAAAGTCCTATATCGTATGCTATCACGATAGAGTCATGCAGTATGCAGGATATACATGTATTGAGAATATCTGAGGGTTATGCGATCATAAACGATTGTATAACCATGACGCTTCCATTTCTAGGGAGTGATGAAATGGGTCTGGATTTTAGTGACTCCTCTTGGTAGAGAAGTAATCTAATCTTACTTTTAATGTTGGACATTGATCTGAATGTGATTCAGATGCAATGAGAAGATTAGATTTGCAGTCTTGATTTAATCAAGCATCTATGGGAGGTCTGCGATCTGGATTTGAGATATGATCTCAATATCCAAGTCATTATACGTGGAACAATACAATCGCCCTGTCCTTATCTCCAAGTATCTGCGGAGAAAGCGCATTATCCTTGAAAGAGTTCAGGATAATTTCATTGTTGATATGCGTATCCGAGCATTGAGAAAATGGATGATTAAATGTGATTTAATTATCATAAATAATATGAATTTGATTCATATTATAGAGAGTTATCTTAGATAATTAATTGTGATTTGATTATCAATGATGTGAATAATATGAATGAGATTCATATTATTTGAGAACAAGAGAATAGAGATCCAAGATGATTAAATGTGATTTAATTATCATGGATATGAATAATATGGATAACAATATCCATATTAGTCATATAAATATGATTTATAATATATAAGAGCGAGCTATTTGTAATCTACATTTGTTAATTAAATGTTGATGTGAATTGGATTCACATTGGACATTAAATTGAAAATGTAATTTACATTTTATTTTGGGCTGTTAATGTGATTCACAAATTTCCAATGGCATGATTGCAATGTTCACAAAATAAATTGGATTTATTTTTCTGAAATAATTTGCAAAAAAAGTTGTTGCAAATATTAGAGAGAATCATGAGATAATGCAATCTCATGTAATATAGAAAGGAGGCTCCCTTCCTAATAAGGAGAGGGGACGGCTACCAAGTCCTTATAGGACTCATAGCCGTCCTCCCCCCTTTATGGAAGAAGGCTTGCCTCCTTCCTATTTCTCCAATGGAGATTGATTTGATATAAATCAAATTATATTTATTATATATTTGATTTTTTATTAAATTAATTGTTGTTGGTTTTTTACCAATAAAATCTTAGCCATTGAAAGAAACACAATCCATGAGAGCCATTGGATTTGTGTTGTCCCATGGATTGAGATCCATGGATCCCAAAATATTATAAAAGGAGAGGCACCCCTTTGCTCTTCTTTACACAACAAGTGAGACAACTACTCTCTCTCTCTCTACACGTCTACTCTCTCTCTCCCTTTTATGTAGTCGTCCACCATGGATGCCCTAGAGAGGTTCTCCATCGCCGCAGCGTCGTCGTTATGCTTCCCGATCGTTTGCTCGTGGATTTACGTCTCCTTCGGTGCGCCTCGCTCGTGAAGAAGACATCAGATCTCGTGTGTGGAGATCAGGAGATTCGTCGCTTGGATCGTCAACATGGATTGCGAGAAGCACACGGTTCAACCCCGTGCTCGCAAGCGTCTCCTCCGTCGGATCGGACTTGAGACAGGAGGTCTTCGTTTAGAGACTCGATCGCAACCACGCTTCAAGAGGTAATCCTATTACTTGATTGTGGTTTAGACGAAACGATTCGAGAAGTGTTCTTGAATCATGTGGTTTCGTCGAATAAAATTTTTTAATTTCCGCTGCATAAAACAACTAGTACGACTAGTCGTTCTTCGTCGTATTTGATACGATGTTCACGCTTCCGTGATGCGCTTCAGGATCTAACCATATCCTTAAAGTGGTATCAGAGCCTTAGGTTGGTGGTTTTAGATACGGTCCATTAACCGAGGACGACTTGGGTTCATTAGGGTTTGCGAAAGTTTTCTTGCATTTCATTTTCGCATCTCTATTTTGAGATTATTTTCAGCACTGTTTAAATTTTTTAAACACGAAAATAATAATTGGATTTTGTTCCCCATCAAATAAGGAAACCGTAGGATCTGAGTTTATGTAATTTTGATTCCGTTTGCTCAAGTTATGCTCATTTTAGTGAACATGTTTCCACAGTTTCGGGGACTGTGAATCTTAACGTAATTAAAGAGTTAATTGCGGATTTGAAACGCCTTGAAATGCGTGCAAATCAATTAGGTTCAGTTGTAAATCAAATTAGCAAACTTTAGGAACTTACTTTGCTTAATTTGGATTTAAATTGATTGAGATATGATATTTTTAGTGAGGGTCACTGCTGGAAGTACTTTCCTAATCAAGAACTTAGTGATTGTCATTTAATCAATTAGTGAAATAAAATTGTTTAATTTCCTAAAATAATTGTGCATAAATATTTGTCAAATATTTGATGATAATTATTTCCTTAAATGACATTTCCTTAACCAATAATTGATTAGATGTGATCTAGATCGCTAATTGGTTACATGATCTACGTGATCTACATTCCAACAAACTTGTTGCTTGAAAATGAATTGGGATTTGTTTAGCAAATCTCATTAAAATGTTAATCAAAATTGTTTTGATTATTATTATATGGTATAATTTCGGTTGAAGAACCGATTATCATCTCAAGTACAAATTGATTTATTTGGCATTATCCTTTCCTGAGGTGGATATGGTGTCTAGTCGGAGAGCATTGGGGTAGCGGGTTGCAATTTATGTGGTCCGTCCCACTCTCGTCGGTACTGGCCATGACAGCGGGTAGGGACTCGATAATGCCGGAGAAATCAAGATGTATTTCTAATTATTAATATTCAGAATAATACGTATTTGAGATAATACCATAATTCAAGTAACAATAAAATGTTTGTTGGATATTAATTGGATCATTAATTTAACATGATTAGATTAATTGGAATCCAATTAAAAATTAAAACACTCTATTATGAATAGAGATGTTATTTTCCTTATAAGAATTAGTCATAATGAATATGATTCATAATGATTAATTAGAATTTAAATATGATATGGAGGATCACATAAGTGACATCCATGGTCTCCCGTCAAGGCGCAGGGTTCCGTCGTCAGGGATTGTATGCAGGAGACGCCTGTCCGAAGTGACAGCTCCTGTATGCAAGCGCATCTGGATCGGGTTCTTCACTTCTCGAAAGAGTAAGGACGTATACGTATGACCCCAATATCGGGTCCTCATATTATTGGGGCAATATTGGATTGCGCATAGCGAGTTGTATTCCTGTTGACGGTTGGTTCAATTAATGACGGGTCAATATTGCCTCAGGGGTGGTGGGCCCAGGTGTTAAAGACCGAATTGGGAGATGCAAGTTGGCCTTGCAAGGCGGAATGTGTTCCCGCTTCTTTTTATCCGAGTTGTAGGTTCTCATATTATTGAGATGCAACAAAGATAAGGAATGAGATCCATATCTTGCTTGAGATATAATGGTAAGTATATCTCTTACATTGAGAGTGATTAAGGGAATGAACTTTCAATGTTGACAAGGCAAGACAACTTTGATATAAAAATTCCAAAATCAAAGTAAAACATATATATATATAAATATATACACTTACGCAAATTTCTTATTTCAGATAATCCTTCATTAAAACCCACTCATTGATATACTCAGTAATAACCAATAGAATATCATGGATTGGACTCATGATCCAGATATTGTACTTGCAGTTGGACACATAATGTATGTGGTTGGAATATGCAAGTCTCCTCATACTAATGAGGAATGACAATTAAATAGATAATAGAACTACAACCCTAGGGTTTGTATGTCTCTATAGTCTTCATCTCTCATCGAATGTATTTTGGAAGTGACATGTCGATGATGATCGCAATTGTCAAATAATCCTTATAAAATCAATAAAGATATTCTGCCATACATATGTGCGCTTGACATTTATCATGAATGACATGGTTTACTGCATCATGCAGAATGGTAGCTTCATAAGAGATGATATATTCAAAATGTTTGAATATCTACCTGAACCAATGTTTTAAGAGTTTAGATGGATGTGGATATGATGAGTGTCATCATTCTACTGTCTATACTCTAGTCATTCAAGAACCTTCATAATATTCATATTGTATGAATTTAATGAAGCATATATAAATGTTGAAATACTCTTACATTGAATTCTTTTGAATTTAACATAAGAGATCCTTAGTCTTAAGCAATGATTGTTTATAGATAAAGGGAGCGCAGTGGAAGCATGGGTTGTACCCAAGTAAGAAGTATGGTCAAAGAGTTGATCGTACTTCTGTGACTTCCATATGACATCCAAAGAGTTGGATGAATGCTAATACTGTAATAAGTTGATGTGTTGATAGTATGACTATCAAGTCTGTCTAGAATCCTTAGAGAAGGACTCGGATAGAGCATCAAAATAATCTACATAAATCATTGATATTGACTTGCTTATTGAATAAGATAAAGTCTTGTGATTCTATCTCAATCTTCTACAACACTTGCAATGGATTGCATATGTTTTTGAAGACTATAAAATTTGATCTTAAGGCTTATAGTCCTCCACATAGATATTGATGCAATTGTTGCAACAATCTCTATTGGATTGAAAGGCTTCATAATTTCAGTGGGAGAGCCCTTAGTCTTAGAGAATGTCTCTATGACCTAGATATTAGAATACACTCATTGTTTATTTCTAAATGTTGGAAATAAACACAAATTCTGTAATAAATCTAACATAGAGAGTTATCGTGGAGATATTTCAGATAGTAATCTAAAATCTAGTGAACTCCACTAAATTAGAAAATTGATGAATGGTTCATTAACATTTCTAAATACTGAAATTAAACCTCAAGATCAATAAGAGGATGAAGATCATTTGACATTGATCTAGCATCAAGCCTTGGACATTTGTCTATTGATTTGATCAATAGACTAGTAAGAGATGAAACTTTAAAATGTCTAAAATTTCAAAACTTACATACTTATGAATATTATATTCAAAGTAAAATGTCTAATACTCTCTTCTTTGGGAATGGTGTAAGATGCCAAGGTATTCAGGATCTCATGCATGTTGATGTATTTGGATCATCTATATCATAGTGAACATTGTGGATATGTGATATCTATTGTTGATTATGTATGATATGAGATTTCTTCTCTTCACCTAAGAAACCTTTGAAATGTTCAAAGATTTCATAATTTTGGTTTAGAACCAAAGTTTGAAGAAAGATGAAATGATTTTGGTCTAACTTAGGTAGCTTGTACCTGTTAGATAAATTCAAAGAATACCTTATGGAGATATGAATATCATTTCTATCTCAATCCTCCTAACACACCTTAACTCAATAGAGTTATAGGGAGATACAATTGGATCATGTTTGACATAATCTTATCAATGATGAATTTTTAGCATAATTATCCCTTAGTTTCCAGGTATATATATGTAGTAGAAACTACAATGTATATCCTTAATAAGGTTCCATGCAAGCTGGAATCTTGCACTTGAGAGTGCTGCTTCATTAGGAAAATAAAGGATGGTATTGGATACCTACTTTATGACCTTGAGCTTCTTAAAATATCTCATCTTTGAGAATGTGATTCTTAGAGGTTGAGACTCTTGAGAATCAAGATGAAAAAGAAGTGTAGGAACTCGTTTAATCTTGAGAAGATAATGAGGCTCCTAAAATCAGGAACTAAAAGGACAATTAAAGATGAAATACTAATACTTCTTCAAATGAGTTTGAGGATGTGTTCCATGTGTCAGTGATCGGATTTCATGTGATAAAAATCCTAAGGATCATAACATGGAAAGATGAATTTTAGCAATGAATGTCTAGAGTAGACTTCATATACAAGTGTTGTATATGGACCCTCGAGGATCCACCTATATGGGTAAGACCCATAAAGGTGTAAATGGATCTTCAAGAGATGTAAGTCAAGATTGCATTCGTCTATGAATACCTCTCTGAGGATATTCACATGAAGTAGCCCCAGGGCTTCATGGTTGAGGAAAGCAAGGTGTGCAAGCTAAGGAATCCATCTATGGACTCAAATAAGCTTCTTGAAGTTGGACCATAAGATTTGATGAGATTATAAATGTTATGATTTTAGATAAAATCTTGATGAGTCATTTGAAGCTTAGTGGGAGTGCCTTTGTTTCATAGTGCTATATGTAGATAATATCCTAATCATTTAGAATGATATAAGGATAATAATAAGTGTTTTATTATCTGGTTGTTCCATAACTTGAGATATGATCTCAAGGATATCTCTTGGATCTTAGTTTTGAAAGTGTTCAGAAGCAAAGAGAAGATGATATTGGGACTGTTACATTTGTAGTATACCTTGGACATATTCCATTCTTGGAAATTCCAAGAAAGGCTTCCATCCCTTAAGATATGTTACTGACCTATCTAAAGGGATAGCACCTCAAAGAGTTGAGGAAGTGAATGCTAGAACTACTTGCACTTGTGCATTAGTTACGAGAAGCTGAGTGTATGCTAGATGTATACAAAAATCAGATATCTGTCATGCAGTGGGAGTAGTAAAGTGTTGCTAATCCTACTATGGAGAGAAAACACTTGATTGCATTAATAATAATATCTTCATAGAGGACAAGATTTTTGAGATAGTGATCTCAAAGTCTTATCTTCAAAACTTAAGACTTTATAGATAAATATCTAAAAGGTCTTAACTGTGGATACCTTAAGAGATTGTGATCTCCAGGTATAAGGGTATTCTGATAAGGATTATGGAAATATTGGTTATGATAATTGTTAAGCTGTAGTGTCAAGGATACTGTAACTAACAAGATTGAGTATTGGTTGCATAAGATGCAACATTCGCATTAGATGCGAGCACTGTTACTGGCGATATACAAGTGCCGTAAAAGGACTTGGCGTAGTCTTGCGGGAACAGAGTGACTGGTCAGCTTACCTAGCTATTTTCTAAATAGCCTATGATTGTCACATAAGTGTGGTTTTAAATGATTAGCCCATTAATGGCTCTTTGGGCTAGTGGGAGATTATTGGACATGCGAGCCCATGGTGAGCCATTATGCAATAAATGTTATTGCAAATATCATTCCCTGATCTGAAATGAAGAATAAATAGTTTGCATAATAGGTCCCTTAGTACAATTAGAGTTATGTACCATGGCCATCTTAATAATCATATAGCTGTTTATTCAACTATTAAATCATAGATGCTAGTGCTTGGATGAATATCTAAAAGGTTAGATTGAAGACTCATCAAGCACCGTCAAATGATTGTTAAGAGATGATCTCCAGCCTGAGTAGGAGATGGCAATCCTTTCTCATTTAGGTTGATATCTGACCGACCTCTTGATACAGGTCCGTTACATAGGAATAGAGATTCGGAGGTGTCAGATTAGTTAGGTCAAAGAGTTGACTTAACGAGATCGAGATAACCAAAGTCCTATATCGTATGTTGTCACGATACATGCATGCATCCTCTGACCGGAGACAGATGTGTTACTATATGTTTGAGTATGTACATTTGGCAGACCAATAGGTTGATGACCTAACCAAGGTCTATACACCGACGCGCTGGTGTGCATATAAGGGCATATGAGTAATACGATCTCTCAAAGGGATCATACGGTTCAGTTACTGAACCGGAAGACATGAGAGCCCACTCATGAGATACTGGGAAGAATCAAATTTCGTGCGCACGATCGTCTCGCTTTGGAAGCTTGACTGAATTTGTTGGTTTGATATATACTTTTGGAAAGTATATGATCAAGACCTAGGTATGATCATGGTTTAAAAAAACGCGCCTCGAGGCGCTGAGGCGGTCGAGGCGAAACGGGGCGTTGAGAAAACGCCCTGAGGCGACCGCCTCAGACCCCTTGGCTGAGGCGTGCGCCTCAGATGCCTGAGGCGGTCGAGGCGAGGCGAGGCGCTGAGGCGGGGCGAGGCGCTAGGTGAGGCGTGAGGGCTTTTTCAAGTATTTTTTTAAAGGAAAAAATTATTCCTATTCATATTTTCATATGTTTTATAAAGGTCTTGTTGTTGAGTATATATTTATGCAAGATGAATGCTTAAATTTGACCTCTTAGACCTCTTTCACATTCATATTTACCATTAACATGCCAAATTATTTTAGTTAACTCTTACTATTACATGCAGCGAGACCCCCGTACTGGTAGGGTATGGTGGCACAGGAAGGATATCAGACCATTCTTCATTTGAGTGTAGTAGAACATATAGTTAGTATTCAAATCATAAGATTCATATCAACAACTTGGATATCTATAATGACAACTATAACCAATCCTCTTTAGATAAACATTTTAGCAATAGTTACAGCCAATGATTTCCTTCTGATTGGGTAGAAATTCAGTAGAAAGGTTTATGGCATTGACATATTCTTTTTTCATGCTCTTATCTTTGTAATATCATCATATATTACATTGTTACATACTATATGTTTGTCAGATTATATTATTTCACCAATAAATATATTTATTATATATTTTATAATTATTTTTCTATACAAACTGAGGCTTACGCCTCGACCGCCTCGAGGCTACGCCTCGCCTCGCTTCCAGGGAAAACGCCTCGTTCCGCCTTTCGTTTTTTCGAACCTTGGGTATGATATATGCTTTTGGAGTATATGATCGATACCGACTCCCAATGATCGAATGAGAAACTTACTGATAAAACCATGAAGTAGACAGTATAAAGTTAATCCAATACTTCGGGTTTAGTCGTAGTCTTCCGGTATGCAGGATATACATGTATTGAGAATATCTGAGGGTTATGCGATCATAAACGATTGTATAACCATGACGCTTCCATTCCTAGGGAGTGATGAAATGGGTCTGGATTTTAGTGACTCCTCTTGGTAGAGAAGTAATCTAATCTTAGTCCAAATGTTGGACTTTGATCTGAATGTGATTCAGATACAATGAGAAGATTAGATTTGCGATCTTGATTTAATCAAGCATCTATGGGAGGCCTGCGATCTGGATTTGAGATATGATCTCAATATCCAAGTCACTATACGTGGAACAATACAATCGCCCTGTCCTTATCTCCAAGTATATGCGGAGAAAGCGCATTATCCTTGAAAGAGTTCAGGATAATTTCATTGTTGATATGTGTATCTGAGCATTGAGAAAATGGATGATTAAATGTGATTTAATTATCATAAATAATATGAATTTGATTTATATTATAGAGAGAGTTATCTTAGATAATTAAATGTGATTTGATTATCAAAGATGTAAATAATATGAATGTGATTTATATTATTTGAGAAGATGATAATAGAGATCCAAGATGATTAAATGTGATTTAATTATCATGGATATGAATAATATGGATAGCAATATCCATATTAGTCATATATATTATAAATATGATTTGCAACAAAAGTTGTTGCAAATATTGGAGAGAATCATGAGATAATGCAATCTCATGTAATATAGAAAGGAGGCTCCCTTCCTAGTAAGGAGAGGGGACAGCTACCAAGTCCTTATAGGACTCATAGCCGTCCTCTCCCCTTTATGGAAGCAGGCTTGCCTCCTTTCTATTTCTCCAATGGATATTGATTTGATATAAATCAAATTATATTTATTATATATTTGATTTTTTATTAAATTAATTGTTGGTTTTTTACCAACAAAATCTTAACCATTGAAAGAAACACAATCAATGAGAGCCATTGGATTTGTGTTGTCCCATGGATTGAGATATCCCAAAATGTTATAAAAGGAGAGGCACCCCTTTGCTCTTCTTTACACAACAAGTGAGACAACAACTCTCTCTCTCTCTCTCTCTTTCTCTCTACATGTCTACTCTCTCCCTTTCTTGTGGTCGTCCACCATGGATGCCGTAGAGAGGTTCTCCATCGCCGCAACGTCGTCGTTATGCTGCCCGATCGTTTGCTCGTGGATCTCCGTCTCCTTCGGTGCGCCTCGCTCGTGAAGAAGACATCGGATCTCGTGTGTCGAGATTAGGAGATCCGTCGCTTGGATCATCAACATGGTTTGCGAGAAGCACGCGGTTCATCCCCGTGCTCGCAAGCGTCTCCTCCATTGGATCGGACTTGAGACAGGAGGTCTTTTCATTTAGAGACTCGATCGCAACCACGCTTCAAGAAATAATCCTATTACTTGTTTGTGGTTTAGACGAAACGATCCGAGAAGTGTTCTTGGATCATGTGGTTTCGTCGCATGAAAATTTTTTAATTTTCGCTGCATAGAACTACTAGTACGACTAGTCGTTCTTCGTCGTATTCGATACGATGTTCACGCTTCCGTGATGCGCTTGAGGATCTAATGATATCCTTCAGAGGTTGTTCTGTAGTCACGGGAGAGATGTGCGAGAAGCATCACTGGGCTTGAGTGCGGATCTACCAGGTTGGTATCACCTGCCGATAACGCCGCGAGAGATGTTGCTAGGGCCGCAGATGGGGAGATCCCCCATTGCCTGTGAGAACCTCGCCTGAGGGAGAACGGGTTCCTTGATAATCTAAGGTTTTGAAAAAAAAACCATAGAACTGAACGCAAATCATGAACTTGAACAGTGAAAAATATTGATCTTCATAAATCAATCTTCAAGCATGAATAATAATCGAATCTCGAATAAACTTAATCTTCAAAATACAACTCCTCGAGAATCGAAACCGCTCTGATACCATGTCAGGAAATAGAGAATGCGGAAGCGAATGATAAACATAGCATAGAAATAGAGAAAGATAAACATCAAAGAACACAAGGATTTCAACGTGGAACCCTACTCGCTACGGAGCGGGATGAAACCACGGGAGAAGCCCTCGAAGGGGCATGTTCTTCATTGCTTTTTCTCAATGGCCACAAGAGGGTTGGGGCCCCTTATATAGCCTCCACAGAGCCTCCAAGTCCCACCACTGGTAGATGTGGTACTAAACATATGGATGGGGTAAATGGATCTCTCTAGGATCCATTTACCCATCTCCCTCGTAGATGACGCATACAACGAATACTCCAATAAATAACATGTTAGAAAAAAAAATAGGAATGCGGGAGCGGAATGATAAACAGAACATGGATAGGAAATATAAAAAATGGAACACAAAGATTTTTATGTGGAATCCTACTCGATAAGGAGCGGGATGAAACCACGGGAGAAGGCCTCAAGGGCCATATATTGCAATCAAGTTTCTCAATGGGTACAGGAGGTCTAGGGCTCCTTATATAGCTTCCACAAAGCCTCCAAGTCCCACCGCTGGTAGATGTGGGACTAAACACTGTGATGTGGTAAATGGATCGTTGAATGATCCATTTACCCATTCACAACTCAAGTAGCACACAACCAAATACTCCAACAATAATCATGATCTTAAATATCAATATTGTTGAGATATTTGTTATCTTTAGTATTGCTTTTCTTATTTTGTATTTATTTTATCTTCGTCCTGTAATTTGCCTAATAGGTTCCTCTCCTATATAAGAGAACCCGAGTGCCTCTCATTAGTGCAATTCATTCTTTTCTCACAACATGGTATCATGATGATGGCGCTAGACTGGAGTTCCCTTATCCCACAAAAATCCCAACCCTACCCGTGCCCCCTCCCTAGCCACCGTCGTCTGACGCCGCCACTACAGTCCCCCTCCGCCACCCCTGGCTGCCCAGGCCGCCCGGGTTGTCGCCCCCGGCTGCTGTCGGCCACCCAGGCCACAACCCAAGCCGCTATTGGGCTCCTGCGACCGTTCGGGCCATTGTCAGGCTGTCGCCCGGTCCCTCCGGCTGCCACCTAACTGTTGCTCAGGCCGCCCAACTCTCGGACCTCCCAGACCTCCCGAGCTGCCACCATCCCTCCTGTGTGCCTCTGCGGCTCGATCTGTAGTCTGAGTCGGTCTGATTTTGACTGGAAAATGTGGTTTTACCCTTTAAATCGTGTGTTTCGGTTCTAGGAAGCAACAAAGATTGATGAAGATGGTTGTATAAGTCTACACGTACATCCAATCCTCCGTATGATTGTGTAGACTCGTTCATATCGGTCTACTCCTTAGTTGAGTTCCGTTGTTCAACCGTTTTCCCATCTTGTTAGAGAACAAGGTTGGTATTTTTTCGTTCTGTGCCTTCAAGGGCTAGACTCCCATCGTTAAGATGGATGAGACCAACTGTTAGTTGTGGTCCATGCAGTTTCTCACCATCATGCAGTGCAACAACATGGAGAACATCCTGAAAGATCTAGAGACAATGGATAAGACTTAAAGTAATGCTTCTTGGATGCAAGATGACGCGTATGCACGGGTTTGGGACCCTTACCACGGAGATATCAAATGATATTCTGAATCAGCCCATCGTCTAGATGACGTGGGACACTTTCGCATCCACCTATGCTCAAACGAAGAATGAGACCAAGATTCTTCAGCTACAGTTTGATATCTACAACGTCAAGCAGAATGACTGTCCTCTGCACTTGTACTACTCTTCGCTCCATTACATGTTTGAGAAGATTTATAGGTACATACCTATTACGATATCTACTGAGCAGCAGAAAACGTATAGGAACTCCACGACGGTTGGGGTCTTCATGGTTGGAGTTGATACAGAGCATGATGATGCACGTAATTAGCTTCTCACCAGAGCTACCGTACCTCCCATACATGAGGCCTATAGCCATCTCAGTCGGATTATCATACCTTCTACAACCACTTCTCCACCCTTTTCGGCGATAGCCACTTCTCGTAGACGAGGAGGGACAATCTGGTCTAGAGGAGGTACCCCTTGTGGTAGAGGCGATGGACGCCAGCATGGCCCTTGCACTTACTGTCGTCAGCATGGACATGCAGAAGATACATGCAACCAGAAGCATGGATATCCTGTTTGTGGTCATGTAGCTGAATAGGTTACGCCTTCATAGACTACAACTTCCTCGGACGATCCGTGCATGGATGATATTGTCTCTCCTATTCAATAGATTACGACTTCTTCTACTGGTACCACCACTACAAATACTGCAGCCGCAGCCAGAGCCTCTTTGAGCTCCTCAGGTATCGCCTATGCATTTATTGGTAGTAACAATGCTGACTTGACAGAGTGGATCATGGACTCTAGTGCTTCACTCCACCAGTGGGGAGACAGAGCGTAATTCAGGTCCTACAGTACCATACCACTTAGCAGATAGGTTATCATTGCTAATGGTGACCACATACCAGTTACAGGATAGAGGGGGGTGCATTTGACTCCGCCTGATGATTAAGCTCCTTTCGAATGAGGGTGCGCGCGAGAGAAAGGAAGCGCCTGGGGCCTAGAGATCGAACTTGGAGATGCCACCATGTAGAGGAGAGATACGTGAGGCAGCCGAAGCGCTGCTTAGGTGCGGGATTGTGCGTCGCCACCGTGCTGGTTCACCTATCGGTTGCATGCTGCTAACTGGGCAGCATCGTGCTGTCGTAATGCGCGATCAAGTGGGAGAAACACGCTGGCTCGAGATCGAGCACGAGGAGGGGGGGGGGTCTACCACCTGGAGAACTTCAAGCACCGCCAAGAGTCAAGCTCGGAGAAGATCACGGGGGTCGCGCGAGGCAGGTGCCTTTGATGACCTTGCCTGCGGTTGTGCGACGTCGCCAGCACCGTCTCGAGAAGTGAGGGAGCCCGAGCCAACTCATGTATGCTGGGTTCGAGGGGTCGAGGTGGCCTAGAGCCCGAGGGGATGCGCGAGACTCTTGTATGCTCTCGAGATGCTTCTGGCAACGCCGCCTGGAGTAGCCCTGGTGGTGCTGTGCGCGCTGGGAGTGCGCGCTCTGCGCTGCGCGAGAAAGGTTCTTGCTTCCTGGCCGTAGATCTGGTTGTTGCCGGAAGAGATGAGGACATCGCCGCCTCCGATGAAGATCAGGAGGACATCGAGAGGCTGCACGTGTTCTGGAGTCGTGGGAGATATACGCGAGAAACATCGCTGTTCTTGAGTGCGGATCTACCAGGATGGTATCACCTGCCGATAACGCCGCCAGAGATGCGGCTAGGGCCGCAGATGGGGAGATCCCCCATCGCCTGTAAGAACCTCGCCCGAGGGAGAACGAGGTTCCTGAATAATCTAAGGTTTTGAAAAAAACTCTAGAACTGAACCCAAATCATGAACTTGAACAGTACAAAATATATCTCCATAAAATCGATCTTCAAGCATGAACAATAATCGAATCTCGAATAAACTAAATCTTCAAAATGCAACTCCTCGAGAATCGAACCCGCTCTGATACCATGTTAGGAAATAGACAATGCAAAAGCGAATGATAAACATAACATAAAAATAGAGAAAGATAAACATCAAAGAACACAAGAATTTTAACGTGGAACCCTACTCTCTGAGGAGCAGGATGAAACCATGGGAGAAGCCCTCAAAGGGGCATGTGCTTCATTGCTTTTTCTCAATGGTTACAGGAGGGCTAAGGGCCCTTATATAGCCTCCACAGAGCCTCCAAGTGCCACCACTGGTATATGTGGGACTAAACATATGGATGGTGTAAATGGATCTCTTCAGGATCCATTTACTCATCTCCCTCGTAGATGACGCGTACAACGAATACTCCAACAAATACCATGTTAGAAAATAGGAATGCGGGAGCAGAATGATAAACAGTGCATGAATAGGAAATATAAAACTTGGAACACAAAGATTTTTACGTGGAACCCTACTTGCTAAGGAGCGGGATGAGACCACGGTAGAAGGCCTCAAGGGACATATATTGCATTCAACTTTCTCAATGGGTACAGGAGGTCTGGGGCTCCTTATATAGCCTCCACAGATCCTCCAAGTCTTACCACTTATAGATGTGAGACTAAACACTGGGATGTGGTAAATGGATCGTTGAATGATCCATTAACCCATCTACAACTCAAGTAGCACACAACCAAATACTCTAACAATTATCGTGGTCTTAAATATCAATATTGTTGAGATATTTGTTATCTTTAGTATTGCTTTTCTTATTTTGTATTTATTTTTTCTTCGTCCTGTAATTTGCCTAATATGTTCCTCTCCTATATAAGAGAACCCAAGTGCCTCTCGTTAGTGCAATTCATTCTTTTCTCACAACATGGTATCTCGATGACGGTGCTAGAGTGGAGTTCCCTTATCCCACCAAAATCCTAACCCTATCCATGCCCCCCTCCCTGGCCACCGTTGTCTGACGCCGCCTCTACAGGCGCCCTCCGCCACCCCTGGCTGTCCAGGCTGCTCGGGTTGCCGCCCCCGGCTGATGTCGGCCGCCCAGGCCGCAACCCAAGCTGTTATTGGGCCTCTGCGGCCATTCGTGCCAATGCCAAGCCGTCGCCCGGTCCCTCCGGCTGGCACCTAACTGTTGCCAAGGCCACCCAGCCCTCGGACCTCCCAGACCTCCCGGGATGCCACCGTCCCTCCTATGTGCCTCTGCGGCTCTATCTGTAGTCTGAGTCGGTCTGATTTTGACTGGAAAATGTGGTTTCTCCCTTTAAATCGTGTTTTCCGGTCCTAGCAAGCAATGAAAATTGATGAAGATGGTTGTATAAGTCTACATGTACATCCAATCCTCCATATGATGGTATAAACTCGTTCATATCGGTCTACTCCTCAGTTGAGTTCCGTTGTTCAACTGTTTACTCATCATGTTAGAGAACGAGGTGATATTTTTTCATTTTGAGCCTTCAAGGGCCTGACTCCCATCGTTAAGATGGATGGGACCAACTGTGAGTTGTGGTCCATGCGATTTCTCACCATCATGCTGTGCAACAAGGAGAACATCCTGACAGATCCAGAGCCAACGGATAAGACTTAGAGTAATGCTTCTTGTAAGCAAGATGACGCGTATGCACGGGTTTGGGACCCTTACTACGGAGATATCAAATGATATTCTGAATCAACCCATAGTCTAGATGATGTGGGACACTTTCGCATCCACCTATGCTCAAGCGAAGAATGAGACCAAGATTCTTCAGCTACAGTTTGATATCTGCGACGCCAAGCAGAATGACTGTCCTCTGCACGTGTACTACTCTTCGCTCCATTACATGTTTGAGAAGCTTTATAGGTACATACCTATTACGACATCTACTGAGCAGCAAAAAAATGTATAGGAACTCCACGATGGTTGGAGTCTTCATGGTTGAAGTTGATACAGAGCATGATGGTGCATGTAATTTGCTTCTCATGAGAGCTACCATACCTCCCATACATGAGGCGTCTAGCCATCTCAGTCGGATTATCATACCTTCTACAACCACTTCTCCGTCCTTTTTGGTGATATCCGCTTCTCGTGGACGAGGAGGGACGCACCCCTTGTGGTAGAGGCGATGGACGCCAGCATGGCCCTTGTACTTACTGTCGTCGGCCTGGACATGCAGAAGATACATGCAACCAGAAGCATGGATATCCTGTTTATGGTCGTGTAGCTGAATAGGTTACGCCTTCAGAGACTACAACTTCCTAGGACGATCCTTGCATGGACGATATTGTCTCTCTTGACTTCTGCTACTGGTACCACCACTACAAATACTGCAACCGCAACCAGAGCCTCTTCGAGCTCTTCAAGTATCGCCTATGCATTTACTGGTAATAACAGTGCTGACTTGACAGAGTTGATCATGGACTCTAGTGCTTCACTCCACCAGTGGGGTGACAGAGCATAATTCAGGTCCTACAGGACCATACCACTTAGTAGATGGGTTGTCATTGCTAATGGCGACCACTTACCAGTTACATGACAGAGGGAGGTGCATTTGACGCCGCCTATGTGTCTTAAGAATGTTTTATATGCTCCTGATTTTCAGATGAATTTATTTTCCATTTGTCCGATTATGCACCAGTTGATGCACTAGTTAGGAGTTGCGTGTGTTGGGATGTTGAGCCGGCTAAGAGAGGGTGAGGACGACCCAAGAAGTGTTGGAAAGAGACCATACGAAGGGATCTTAGTTTTGTGGATATAAGCCTGGGATTGACCCAAGATAGATCTGAATGGAGGTGAAGAATCCTTGTAGCCGACCCTACTTAATTGTGGGAAAAGGTTTTGTTGTTGTTGTTGTTATTGTCAGATTACTAAGGATCTGCATTGTCATGTTATTTTTTACCATTCATCGCTTGTGTTTCAGGACACACTTACGGGCATGGTGATTGGATGTGGCCGTGAGCAACATGGTCTTTAGAGTTTGCTCCAACCTCCTCATGCTGGTGTAAGTGTTTGTACTGTACCTTATGGACCAGTCTCACCATACCTGTGGAACCTTTGTTTTAGCCACCTTCCTCTGCAGAAGTTGTGCTATGTTCTCCCTCAGATCTCTAAGAGATCCTCTCTCCAATGTGAGGCATGCCAGCTTGGGAAGCATCACCGTTTTCCATCCCGTTTGAGTCGGAGAAGTTCTCAACTATTTGAGCTCCTACATTTAGACATTTGGGTTCCATGTCATGATCACTGGGGACACTTTTTTTTATCTTGTTGTCGTTGATGATTTTTCTAGATTTTCTTGCGTCTTTCTATTGAAGAATAAGTCTGAGGTTGGATCTGTGATCAAGTATTTTATTAATGAGATAAGGAATATTTTTTGTAAAAGTCAAATATCTTTATTTTGATAATGCTTTAGAGATCTGCACTTTATTGCTTTCCGAGTTCGTCATCATGATGAATTAAGCGTGTCTTTGGAGGATGGGAGCGGGAGTGCATCACGCTGGAGAGTGTGATGCAGTCGAGGGCGTGCTCACAACGTTGAGAAGGTGGAATCAGAGATGGTGTTCGTCATAAACGATGAGTCAATTCGTTTGGGAGAGGTTGTTTTCGTTGTGGGGCCTTAGATCATTGGGCTTCGCAGTGTCGTGAGTCGATTAGATGTTTCCGATAGTGGGTCTGCTCATCGAAGCAAGGTTTGTAGGGCAGGGCTGTAGCGTGGTACTTCGATGTGGCATGCGGCCGGGAATGCCTTCCTCGACCTCCTCGTTGGGGAGGGATGTGGCAAGGACGCTCTGTTCGGAGGTACTTCTTATGTAGGTGAGGCATCTGGGGACGGATTTAGTGGCGATATTGCGGAGCTATCGCCTTGGAGGGTGGTGGCTCGAGGTCTCAATTTGGATGAAGAAGAGGTTTTCCTGTCTCTGTCGAGAGATGGTCATTCTCTACTTCGTTGGCGGTCTTTGGGCGTCTCCGATGGTTGCTTCTCTCCTTTCGACCTCAATACGATTCGGGTCAGAGGTGTGCCCTACGTCTGGCACAACCTTAAGATGATTCGCTGCATTTTGCCGGACGCCCGTGTCCTCTCAGTTCTATCAAGCGCGCTCAATCCCGGTGAGGTGTCGAACTTGCTCCTGGTTGTTCGTGACCTCAACCCCCATAAGTTGGGCTGGAGAGAGGTTCGGGTTGGAATTCACAGCGTCCACATGGAGTTTTCATTAGCTACCTTTAGGCTGAGGCATGTCCTGTGACGTGGTAGGAGATGTGAGGATGCTTTCGCAACCATTACAGGTGGTCACACGGGGCGATGGCATTGGAGGGGCCTCCACAACTGATACGTTCTGAAACAGCCCCTCGACTCTCGTGCCTAATTCAATTTTGCATGTTTTCTTTAGAGAGAATTAGTTCTATTGCGGTGTTACGTATCCCGTCGATATCTGCAGGAGGGCCCAGTGGGATCTCCCAGTCCCTTCCAGTTGTCATGCCGAATCTGCCTTTTAATCTGATGGTGTGGGTCGGATCACAAGTTAATCTGAAACAAGGCACAAAGATGGATCATTGCCTGTACCCGATAATGCTGGTGCCCTGAGGAGCTCGTTTCGGATCTCCCTCACAACTGGATCCAACTCCTATTCCTGGATGCCCAGATGACTTGAATAGGAAGGAAGAATGCTCGTTGCATGAGGGTTCACCTGTGTTGGGGGTTATGTCGTGGCTGCCTGGGGACATGGCCCACGGGCCTGCTGTTGCTGAAGACTTGTATGGTGGCACTGAGGGCTCGAGAGTTGTCGTTGGCCATGTGCATGCTCATTGTGAAGGCTCGGGGGATGTTATTGAGCATGTGGACGTGGTGCAGGGCTTGGTTCATGGTGGTGCTCGGTTTGGTGAGGCGAAGATTTCGCCGAGGCTTGAGCCAACGAAGCGTGCTTAGCTTGAGCCTTGGTCTGACGATCAGAGGCGTCTGTTTATGATGGGGGTTTCCGCAGGGGGGTGAGAGGCCTGAAGAAGTAGAGGTCTTTGCCTTAACGGTGGGGGTAGGGTGTGGGGGAGGGGTTCCGATCAGTAATGATTCCGGGCAGAGTTTTGGTGCCTGTTACATATGGAAGAAGGGGATTTGGAAGAAAGAGCGAAAGAAGAGGAGAAAGATGGAGAGGCCGGCGCTCTCCAGTCAGGAGGCAGAATGCATGCAAGTGGATGCAAACACTATCAGAGGCTGTCCCAGCTACTTCAGCTTGTTGGATAGGGACTTTGCTATGAACCTAGGGGTGGTACCACCCACAAAGAAGATTAATGCCTATTCTTCATGAAGGTATTCTCATGGAACGTGAGAGGGCTATGCTGCCCTGATAAGAGGCTAGGGGTAAAGAACACTATTCTGGAAGCTAGAGCGGATGTTTTCCTCCTATAAGAAACAAAGGTTCGGACAGAAGGAGGGGCACTATGATAGGACTTGGGATGCGAAAGTTTGTTTGAATATACGGAATCGTAGGAGAAAGGGGCGGTTGGTGGTCTTATAATTGCATGGAAGGGGACGGTTTTTGAGAAGATTGGATAATGGAAAACACAATTTTCTATCTCCGTCGGCCTTATGCGTATCTCGAATGGCCTTTTACTCACGGTCACCAATGTTTATGGTCCCACTAGAGGAGGAGGGACTGCTTGGCTTCTTATATTTTGCGTGTGGAAGTGGTTAGAGGTGAAGGAGCTAGGTTGATCGGAGGCGAGTTTAACGTAACACTGTTCCCGAGGGACAGACCGTCATAGGCTGGTGGGAGGGATGCTGGATCTAAGGTGCTCAGGAGCTTGGTGCACACGCAGGGCCTTATTGTGTTAGATGCTTCCGGTTGCGAGTACACGTGGCGCAATAAGAGATCGAAGTCAAGGTTGGACAGATTCTTTTTGTCGATGGAAGGTGCCAGGCTCTTCCTGCTGGCTAGTGCACGTGCTTTGCCAAGGTCACGCTCCGATCACACTCCCATTCTGTGGTATTCGAGGGAGTAGATGCACCATTCTTTCTTCTTCAAGTTCGAGTGGACTTGGATGATGGAAAAGGGATATAGAGAATTGATTGTTGAGAAGTGGGAGCGTTGGCAACCCGAGGGCTCAGTGGTGGGGAGATTCTCGACGAAGTTAACTCTGCTCAAGACTTTCCCGATTGCTTACAGGAGAGAGCTCAAGGGCAAGAGGAAGGTCCAAAGAAGTGCGGCGCAAGCAGGGGTGATGCACCTAGATGCATTGGGTGATCAGAGAGGTTTGGATGAGGATAAGATGGGGGAGAGAGCGCAGTTCCTGGAGACGTTGCTGCTTGAAGATAGAAAGGAGGAGGTCGATTGGAGGCAAAGGTCAAGGCAACAGTGGTTGAGGGAGGGACACCCACACGAGGTTCTTTCATGCTATGGCTTCTGGGAGAAGGAGACGTAACTTCTTAAACGAGCTGGAAGAGGGAGGAGAACATGTGTCAGGAGATGAGCAGGCGGGGGCAGCGCTTAAAGGTCATTTTATCTCAGTCTCCAGAAGGCAATAGAGTCGGGGATGGGGCTGGTTAGGAAGTGGAGCAGAGGTCCTGTCGAGCGAGCAGTCGGAGGGTCTTCAAGTGCCCTTCGAGGAAGGGGAGGTGAAGCGTGCAGTCTGGGATTTGAACGCAGATGGTGCTTCGGGGCCTGATGTCTTCTCGAAGTTCTTCTACTGGGAATTCTTTGAGCAGTTGAAGGTTGAATTTGTGGAGCTACTTAACAAGTTCAGGCTGGCCAACTATGGCTTCGAGAAGATCAACAGAGCTCTTCTTTTTCTGCTTCCTAAGAAGGAACACCCCTTGGAGGTTGGGGATTTCCGTCCGATTGCACTCTCCAATGTGTGTTATCTCATTGTTGCAAAGGTTCTAGAAAACAGGCTCAAACTGGTGCTTGACTCTATTATCCTGCATGGGTAATCGGCTTTTGTGTCGGGCAGAAAGATGGCAGATGGCTTGGTGATGGCTTCGGAGATTTGTTTCCATTGGTCGCGGATTAAGGCGAAAGGTGTCTTGTGGAAGATTGACTTTGTGAAGGCATGTGAGTGTATGAATTGTAACTTCATTTGGACATCTCTACGACGATGCAAGTTTCATGATCTATGGATGAAGAGATGTGTTACGACGTCTTCTTACTCTGTTCTGGTAAATGGCAAATCATTTGGGGGGGGGGGGGTTTCCAGCCGTAGAGGGGGGTTAGGCAGGGATGCCCGCTAGCTCCAATGTTATTTGTTCTGGTTGTGGATGCTCTTGCGGCTATGTTCAGATGCGGGGTTCAGGATGGTTGGTGTAAAGGATTCCGTTTGGGAACAATCTCTATTCCTTTTCTTCAGTGAGCAGATGATACGGTCATCTTCACGAATCATTATGAGGACTCGCTCAGAAGAACGACGCAAATGATGGAGATCTTTGGGGAGATCTTTGTGCTGAAAATTAACAAACAGAAGTCCGTGTGATTCTATTTGGGTTGACAGAGAATGAATATACCAGGGCAGCAGAATTGTTGGCCTGTCCTATTGGAGAGCTACCCATGCGTACCTTGGTCTTCCGATGGTTGCAAGAAAGCTAAGGAAGTCCGACTAGGACTTAGTTTTTAGCAGATTTGAGCAAAGATTAGTGGGCTGGAAGGCTTTGACATTGTCTAAAGTGGGTAAGATGATCCTCCTGAAGCACACCCTTTCAGCATCCCTATTTTTTTCATCTCCACCCGTCTTATGCCCTATGGTGTGAGGAAGAAAATCGAATCCATGATGCGGAGATTTTTCTGATCCGATGGAAAGCAACAAGGACCAGGTTTCAACCTGGTATCTTGGGAGGATGTGACACGCTCTAAGGGTGAAGGTGGTTTAGGTGTTCGCGACTCAGTGTATGAATAAGGCGTTGCTGGCGAAATGGGTGCTCTATATCTGGGGGGACTCGTCAAGGCAGGTGACAAGACTCCTGAGGGAAATTTACAAGGTGAAAGGGTCCTCTTTGTGTCATCTCTCTGGGTAGAGTGCGTCCGGTTCTAACACACTTGGAGCATAATATTAAACCGATGGTGAACGATGGTGAACTGTTTCGTTTTTTGTGTGATAACTGGACCAGAGAGGGGCCTCTTGCTTCTAGGTTCTCGAGACTTTTTGCTCTTACATCACCGAAGTGTTGTTCGGTGGCTGAGGCAGGTGGCACGGGCAACTGGATGCCAGAGTTCCTTGTGGATTTATCTCAACAAAGGATGAATGAGCTTTCCATATTGCAGTTGGAATTGCCTTCGACAAATTGCATCTCGGAAGGCAGAGACCACTTTGAATGGAGCGTTGGTGGAAAATTCTCAACGATGGGGGCATTTGGGGAGTTTAGAGGGGAAGAGGTCATCCGAGATAGAGACCTATGCAGAGACATTAAAATCATTTGGGCTACTAGGATCCCTTGCAGGATCAAGGTTTTCCTTTGGTGTCTGAGGAGGGGCAGGTTGTGTGACAAAGCTAGAGTAGGAAGATTGTTTGGTCTCATGGATACGTCCTACGACAGATGTATGGATTAAGTCGAAGATGCGGATCATCTCTTCTTCAGTTGCGCAGCGTCGACACAAACTTAGGCAGAGATTGGACCCTCTCAAATCTCAACCGTGGGACTTGATGAGTTCTGAGGTTCCATGAGAGCTCTCGGGGAGAATTCGTCAGACACATTCTTCCTTTTGCAGCTTTGTGCGCCATCTGGGGAGGGAGGAATGTCCTTATCTTTAAGAGGCAGAGGTTTTATCCTGAAAATGTAAAAGCTCATTGTAATGCTCTCTTTCATTTCCGGTCTTCTAGCTAATGTAATCTGAATCCTTTGTCAATTAATTGCGGTGAATCCTACTTCGGGATTTCACCCTTTGTTTATAAAAAAAGCTTTCTTAGATCTACGTGCATTGTTCATTAGATCTCATGTGCTTATACTTCCCAGCAGAATGGTGTTGCTGAGCACAAATACGGCCATTTATTTGCTTGATATTGTAAAAAGGTAACTATTATTTGAGCCGTATTTTAGTAAAATCTATGCATCAAGGTCTGTTTACATATTAAGAGGAGCTATATAAGTTTTATAATCATTGTAAAAAGCATGTGCAATCAACGATATACGATATCATGTAGAAAATTGTGGAACTAGGACTTATTATACGAGGAAGGTGCTTTATCAAAGAAATGGTATAGATATTTCTAAAAAGAATACAACAATGATTAAATGCACTTAAGTGGAATACTGAAAAATGTGAAAACTCCGTCAAGTTACTATTTTTCAGTCTATTGGAAAAATTGAGCGAAATAGAATGAAATTGGGTGAAATATTTCCTACATGCCACTGATAACTGAGAAAAATTACAATTAGGGCTTTCAATATCATTGACTTAGTGATACCAATATATTGGCAATATAACACTTAGTATCGTCGATATTTAATGCCATGGTTATAATATTGTGTATTTTACAATGTATATTATTTATTGGATATAATGTATAAATTATAATATATACTTAGCTTAGAAAGTAAAAATGCAATAATGGCTGTCATAATGAGGTGAGGGGCGATTAGGTGGGAACTCCTTCCCTTGGTTATTTTCAGGGAGGCCATTCCATATCTCACCTGTTCCTGGTTACGACCTTGAAATATTGTGGTCGTGTGGGAAGGTCTGTGATGAATATTAAGATGCATCGATGAATCTTTGGTCAGATGAAGACAGATCAGATTCTTGACAGGTGTATTGAGCAAAATGTTCTGTGGCAACAATAAATGATAATAAGAAGAAACTTCGCTGAGGTGGTTTGGATGTGTGGAAAGAGTGCCTTCTCGTGAGAAGTTAAAAGAAGCATTGCAAAAGGGGCTGGGTATGACAAAAGAAACTTTAGGAGACTGATAAGAAAGATAGGATTTTGTGGATCTAGGATGGGGTATTATCGTAAGATATGTTTGGAAGAATAAAAAACTATGTAGCAGATCCCAGTTAAAGTAGAAAAAGTTTTGATTGTTCTTATATTTTCAATTTTATACGTTAATAGCGTATTTGACATATTTGATGATACCATGTCCTTTAACATGTTTTCAAGGGGACTCTGAAAATGTTTTGTTCATAGCACTTCGTTGTAAAAGTTGTCTGATTTTTGGTGTCGTGAAAAATGGGTAGAAGCTATTGGCTAGCAGATAAAACTTATAGGGCTTCTTTCTAGTTCATTAGGTCTTCGTCATGTCATCTTTCTCTGATGTTTTGAATTTGGACTTCATGATTACTTCGAAGTTACAAATGACAAACTAGGCAAGTTCCACTGGTAAGATTTTGACCCAAAGTACAAAGGCATCTTTGTTCTTGCTCTACCTAACTTGCGTGTGTCCATATGTCAAATCATCTTTGTTTCGTTAAATTGTATTGCTTCATTTTCATTATAATATTTTATTCCCTTGTTAAATAAGCTAGATTTTATTTGATTATATATCGTATAAGCATGTGTCTGTAATCATTAGTGCTATTGATCTTAATGGACCTCTGATGGTTCTTACAGGCTAGATGCTACCATTTCGGGTTTGTCAAAATATGAGAGCAATGAGGGAAGCCGGTTATTTAAGACCATGGCAAAATCATTTTCGAAGAGATGGCAAAATGGAGAAATTAGCAATTTCCAGTACTTGATGCATCTGAATACACTTGCTGGTCGTGGATACAGAGATCTTACTCAGTATCCAGTATTTCCGTGGGTTCTTGCTGACTATGAGAGTGAAACTCTGGACCTGACAAATCCTAATAGTTTCCGCAAACTTGACAAGCCAATGGGTTGCCAAACATTTGAAGGCGAGGAAGAGTTCAAGAAAAGGTTTTCCCATTTAACAAGTTATTTGATGATATCCTCTGACTTTATTGGCATGAGCATCTTATTTAATTTTTTTAATCAAAATTTCTAATATGTAGGTACGAGAGTTGGGATGACCCAGATGTTCCAAAATTTCACTATGGTTCACACTATTCTAGTGCTGGAATTGTACTTTTCTATCTTCTCCGGCTTCCACCTTTTAGTGTAGAGAACCAAAAGCTGCAGGGGGGGCAGTTTGACCATGCAGATCGTTTGTTCAATAGTATCAGAGACACATGGCTTAGTGCAGCTGGAAAAGGTAACACTTCAGATGTAAAAGAATTGATTCCAGAATTCTTCTATCTGCCAGAATTTCTGGAGAACAGGTTTAATCTTGATTTGGGGGAAAAGCAGTCAGGGGAAAAGGTTAGTTCTGAAATGGAAAATTATTTTTTCCCTCTACTTGTTGAGGGTAATATAGTTATTATGTTCTTGTTGATTTTGATTGTATTTGATGGGTGTAGGTTGGTGATGTTGGTTTGCCTCCATGGGCCAAATGTAGTGCAAGGGAATTCATCAGGAAGCACCGAGAAGCACTAGAGTCTGACTATGTCTCAGAAAATCTGCATAATTGGATAGACCTCATTTTTGGATACAAACAAAGAGGAAAGGTACATTTGCTTTCTCAAAGTCTGCATGACATGGTCCATGGCCATTGCTGCAGAAAATGATTGCATTTATGTTTCTCATCCTGTTGGCAGCTGTATTTTTTTGAATATTTCCTATTTGATTCACATTCCAATTGTATATTGCATTGCTGATCCTTTACTTCACACATTAACGGTCCGTGCTTTTGTCCTAAGAATATTTATGGGCATGTAATTTGACCAGCAAAATTAATAAATTCCAAGTCTTGCCTTTGATAGCACTGGGGACGTACGAAGAATTCAACTATGCGTTTAGATAGCATTTGTTATAAAGAAAATCACAAAGGTTAGGTATGAATCCTGATTGGTTTAATCATATAGTCACATGACTAATATTGAAGTTTATTTCGAAAAACTCTTCTTTTTATTCTTTTTGTTTACCCTAAGGAATTCCTGATTTGTTTACCCTATAGTTGACCTTTTCTTGACATAAAGACTCCTTTCTGCGAAATACATAGAATATACAACATAGTGAATTCCACATGGTATCAAAGCCTAAGAGTTCATAACTCTAGAGGGTCTGCCTCCATCTCGAGTGCCTCTATCCGCGGACGCCGTCATTGTCTTCTCATGTTCTTCATCGTGAGTACCATCGCATCTTCATTGACTCTTCATTGTCATCGCCAATGTCTCTCTCAGCTTCATCTCCATACCATCAGCATCTCCACAGCTAGGGCTAGAAATCAACACTCCTTTGGCTACAACACCATCACCTCCACCTTCACTTGCCTCTGTATTCAACCTCAGCTATGTCTTCATCAACTCCAACGTCATACACCCATCGGCTCCATCACCATTGGGTTTCTCGATAAAAAAATGGCAAAGCCTTCTTCCACTATAAGTAGGATCGACTACATGGATTCTTGCTCAAATCCATGTTGAAAGATTCGACTATATTTTACGCTAGTTGTCGGCCACCTAACGCAACCTCCACACGGGGGGATTTAACCTTGATCTTTTGAGTGGTAGGCATACTGCACCTCCAGACCATTTAAGCAGGTACTAACCATTGAGTCTCTCCATACCCGCAGATTTTCATTGCAATACCATCGGGCCTCTCAAGGTATCATCTTTGGCCACAACAACCTCTCATGGACCATATGCTTCAAATATCACCATTTATCAAGGTGTTATACAATTGATAGTAAAGGTCAAGACATTTAGATTCGCAGAGCCGTTGTATCAACACTTGTATATCAAATCTTGTCTTTTTGAAGATGCATGAAATTAACTACTCATATATATGATCGATATGTTTTGGGTGTTTTCTATGTGTTTAGTGCTTGTGGTTCCAAGAGTCGTGAAAATTGTCTAAAATTGTTGATTCTTCAACTGCTGAAAGTGAAATGAAGAATTTGTTCTTTGTCCCCATAACCATTGTTGAGATAATTGTATCTTTAGTTTGTTTTGTTCTGATTTACGTTTACTTTATGTACTTCTCTGTAATTAACCCAGGGCTTTTCTCCTATATAAGAGAGCCCTAGGGTCTCTTCTAATGTATGAATTTCGTTTCTCCCAACATGATATAGAGCAACGGTCCTAGATTGGGGTTCCCTTATCCCACCCTAAAACCCTAACCCTACACGCACCCCCTCCTCTCACGCCGCCGATGCCAGGGACTCTACTTGGAGCCGTCGCCGATCTTCCTCGGGCCCCGCACACCGCTAGGTCCCCTCCTAGTGCGCCCCTGACTTCGCAGGTGCACCGTCTGCATGTGGCTACACGCAGCGCCAATGCATGCCACGTGCAATGGCTCCACGCACGGTAGCGCCACCGCGTGCCCTGCACGTATCGACGATCCGAACTATATCGTCGCCGCGTGCCCTGCATGTCTCCACGCCGCCGAGCATTCCTCGAGGCTTCGTTGCATGTCACGCAAGGGGGGTACACTCCATCCCATTGGCACGTGGTTGTGATCGAGTGACCTAGATACTCTTCGTGCACCTCTCCTCTGCGCGTTGGTGGTCTAGTTTTGAATGAAGATTGTGATTCAGATCATCTAAATCACGTCTTCCGAAACTAGACCTCCGCAGAAATCAACGAGGATGATTGTATGAGTCTATAGATACAACCATTCCTCATCAATGTAGACATTCTCGGATCATTCTATTACCCTGTTGCCCGTGGTTCTCGTTATTGGGGCAATGTCAGAAAACGAGAGTGATGTTTTTCTTCTTCTGGTGCCTTCAAGGTTCCGGCTCCCATCGTGAAGAAGGACGGGACCAACTACGAGTTGTGGTCCATGCAATTTCGTACTCTTATGGCCATAATAAGGAGCATATTCTGTTAGAAACAGAACCAACGGATAAAACTGGGGCCAATGCTTCATGAAAGCAAGATAATGCTTATGCTCGTGTTTGCCTCTCCGGGACACTCACCACGGAGATTGCCAATGATATAGTAAATCAACCCACCGTAAAGGCTATGTAGGACATATTAGCAGGTATCTATGGACAGACAAAGAATGAAAGCAAGATTCTTCAATTGCAGTTCGATATTTTCTCGGCCAAACAGAATGGTTGACCACTTCATCAGCACTTCCGCATCTGAGAGGGATGTTTGAGCGACTGCACAGCTTCATGCCAATCACTACTAGTACTGAGCAACAACAACAGTATCAGAATGCAATTATGACCAGGGTTTTTCTGTCATCTCTGGACTCCAAGTACAATGCAACACGTACTCAATCTTGACTGGTGAGACGATAACTCCGATGGAAGAGATGTACAAGAGATTGAACAGGATTACTACTTCATCTCCTACTTTAGCTCAACCTCCTACAACTCTGGTAGTATCTCGAAGCAAAGGAGGGACCTCCCCATTTCGAGGGCATAGACTTGAGGACGTTGACGAGGACGTCAGCGTGGCCCATGTTCTCATTGTCATCGACCTGGGCATTCTGAGGAGACTTGTTTTTAGAAGCATGGATATCTTGCGTCTGCTAGGGTTGCTGAACAGACAGAGCCTACTTCTGCTACTACACAGGATGCCCGCCTGGATGATATCGTCTCTAGACTTCGAGAGATGATGTATACTCCTCTTATTCCATCTGCAAGTACTTCAGATTCAGCAGCTACTGCCCGAGCCACCTCCATCTCATCATGTATTACTTATGCACTTACCAGTTGTAGCTGTTCAGATTTGACTCACTGGATTATGGATTTGGGCGCCTCACATCATATGTGTGGAGATCGAACACAGTTTACTTCTTACAAGTCTATCCCGCCTAGTAGGTCTGTGATGATTGCGAATGGAGTACTCTTCCCATTGTCGGTCAAGAGGAGATTGTTCTAACTCCATCTATGCACCTACATAACGTTCTATATGCTCCTGATTTTTAGATGAATCTTTTGTCAATTAGTCAAATTACAAAGGATCTACATTGTCGTGCCATATTTGATTCCTCTTCTCTTGTATTTCAGGACATACTAACGGGCAGGGTGATTGGATGTGGTCGTGAACAGAGAGGATTGTACAAGCTTGCCATACACCGTACGCTGGAATTGCATCTATTCCTTCTGGTTCTATTCCCCCTTTCATATGACATCTTCGTCTTGGACATCTTCCGATTCAGAAGCTATGTCATGTTTACCACATATATCTACTCGCACCGCCTTGCATTGCGAAGCTTGTCAACTAGGAAAGCATCATGTTTCGCCTTTTCCAAGTCGACAGGGTCATTGTAGTAGTCAGTTTTTTGAGTTGTTGCATTTTGACATTTGAGGTCCTAGTCGTGTTCCTGATCATCAAGGACATCGTTTTTATATGGTCGCTGTGGACGATTATTCTCGACTTTCTTGGGTGTTCTTACTAAAATATAAATCTGAAGCAGGTCTTATCATTAAATCTTTTTTAATTGAGGTCAAAAACAATTTCTCTGCCCATGTAAAATTCATTCGCACAGATAATGCCTTGGAGTTTTCCACCCTACAATTAGCGACATTTCTCATCTCTCAGGGTATTGTTCATCAGACCTCTTGTGCCGATACTTCTCAGTAAAATGGTGTTGTTGAACGCAAAAATTGCCACCTTCTTGATGTCACAAGGACCATTCTGATTCAGAATCGTGCTCCTCATTCGTTCTGGGGAGATGCGGTTCTCACTGCTTGCTACTTAGTGAACCACATGCCGTCCACTATTCTTGGAGAAAAGATTCCTTTCTCGTTTGCGTTTCCCGAGAAAGACCTATTCTCCTTGACTCCCAGAGTTTTTGGATCTGTGGCTTTTGTCCACAATTTCACCCCTGGCCGTGACAAGTTCTCACCTAGAACTGTCAACTGTATTTTTGTTGCTTACTCTCGTACCCAAAAGGGGTATCGATGTTTTGATCCTGTAGGAAGAAAATATTATGTCAGTGTTGATGTCATATTCTTTGAGTCTATTATGTATTTTTCTCCTACAGGTGACATACTATCTCAAGCTACTTCTAGTGAGGATGTGGTTGTTCCCCCACCTCCATCTCCTCCATCTTCTGCACCCGATGATGAGTCCCGGTCCTTACTATCTCCTCCACCTCCACCTCCACCTACCTTACCTCAGACACAGTTTCTTCCACATGTCTACAAGCGCAATTCTTCTACTCGCACCTCTGCTCATGCGCCCTCCACATCATCCATCACGCCCCTGGTATGTAATGAGCACATTGTTTCCTCTAATGGCGTTGGTGTTTTGAATGATGCTTAGGTTGGAGTAATACTAACAGACAACAAGGATGTTGACTTGGACATATCTATTGCGTTGCGCAAGCCTCGTCGTCAGTGCGTTACTTATCCTCTTACTGTGCATGTCTCATTGGACCATCTTTCCGAGGAGTACAAGAAGTTTGTTGTGGGACTCTCTGCAGTTTCTATCCCACAACATATCAGGAGGCTATCCAGGACAGTAGATGGCATCTTGCAATGGAGGAAGAAATGGTCGTTTTACAGTCACGTAGCACATGGAGCATTGTTGTTGCTCCTCCAGGAGCACTTGTTGTGAGATGCAAGTGGATATTCACAGTAAAGCGAAGGGCAGATGGTAGTGTGGATCGTTACAAGGCCCGCTTGTTCGTCGGAGCGAAGCTGCGGTGAACCTCCTCACCGTGCATGCTTCGCCTGCTTTCTCGATGTCATCTCGCTCCACGACGCATTCCATTTGCCCCATGCACTCCCATCGACCTTGATCTCTTTCAAATCAAGAGGTTTGCCATCCTATCTCTGTCATTCGCTGGAGGGCTTCTCCTGACCTCACTTTTGCTCATCCCAACCTGACACAACCTCCAGATCCTCCACTTGTGCGTGTAACCTTCCTGCAGGTCTTGGGTGGGCTAACGGACCCCCGCAGGTTGATTTTGATTCTGAACAAAGCACATAGAGCTCCTCTTCTTCGCTGACCTCCAAGGACCCCTCTGATAGTTCTTGGAGCCATTTGAGCTCTCCAGTCGGTTCGGTGTGCTTCCAGTCACCTTCTCGGCCATTTTGTAGCATCGAAGACCACTGGAGTAGCGAGGACCAGGCGATTAAAGCTCGGGGGTGACTTGGTTCATCCATATTCTTCCAGATAGTGCTTCCGTCGTTTGATCGTTCCCTGATGCTAGATGCACAACAATCGTCGGATCTGAGGCGCCTCCACCTTGGTTTCAGATTTCGCGAAATTTCGGTTTCGACAAGGAACCGAAATCTCAAGCGAAATGATGATATGAGGGTAGTTTTTGGTCATTTCTTCACAAATGGTGATCGATATGGGCGAAATGTGTTCGAAATTTCATCGAAATTTCGATGAAATATCGTATCGAGAGGGTACCGATATGATATCCGAAACCGATATTTAAACCCTTGGCCTCCATTGTTGGATCTTCTGTGAAGATCTAATCCTAGCCGGCCATCCATAAACCGGTATCAACCATCAGATGCGTGCCACGTGTTATGTGAAGACCATCAACTGTTGGATCGTTCTCGTAAGGGTAATTTTGCTCGGTACCCCTGCAATTTTTGGAATTTCAATTCAGTATTTAAGCCTTTGCATGTAGCGTAAAAGGTTTTGTAATATTTGCATTTCACCCCATGTACTTTACATATGTGCACATAGGACCAATCCATGTCGCATCACATGCCCACAAGTATGAGGGGTTGTGTATTTTTTAGATATATATAGTAGGATAAACGAAGGTTAGGTTGTTTCTCCCTCTATCCTTTTTTAGGAATCTTTCCTGTCCTGACTCTCCTCTGCTTAGGAGAGTAGCTTCTTTGTCAGTCTCTGTGGCATGGTGGAAAAGCAAAAGGAAGCATTTATTTCCAAATGACCGGGATGAGGACTTTCCTGGTCCAGCAGAAGTCTTGTCATTTACCGTATTGGCAACACAACGATCTAACCTCTCCCCTGATCTTGCTCATTTTTCCAGGTTCACCATCCTCCACTTGAGCCAAGATCAATGGAACAATCATCAAGAGCTTGCCGAAACTCTCTAACTGCCCCAATCTATATACAAGAAGAAAGGCGGACCTCCTCTCTTTGGCGTGTCAGAGGGAGGAGGGACTCTCATTGACCACATGCAAAGTGAAGCCATCTTCCTCATTTCTCTCCGCATGACGACGTGCAAAAAACGTTAAGGGCTCTTCTTTCTACATAGTCCTCTATATCCTCACTTCAAAGAGGGGCCGTGTAACTGGTCAATCAATCACAAATACCATCGCCAATATATATTCTTCAGATCGGTGAACAAAGTCTATCTTGTCTTAATGAGTTGGTGGTATGAACTCCGGGAAAAGATAATCAGACATGAGGGTCAAGAAAGAAATAGTAGAATGACAACATATAAAAAAACTTCAATAGGTGTTATTAGGTCTAGTTCTTTGTGGGTCTGACTTCTTCGCTATAAGCTTGCTTTCACGCCCTCGCTCTCTCTTGCAGCTGGGTGTGAAGCATCAGCTAATCGATAAAGCATGTCTTTTATCATCTCCTTTGACAGTCGTACGTCTACGACCTATCCCTTCTGGTCTTGTCCCTACCCTCGGGCTGATTTCTTGCAGAAGAAGACAGAAAAGCACATAGCACCTAGGCCTTCGCAGTTTCTATATTTCGTTCTAGTCTTTATTTTTGCAATATGAGTGTAATATTTTTTTGAAAAATTGCATTTGGCTCCCCGAACTTTGTATTAATTGAAGAAATACTCCTTCGAATATATATTATTGAATATATTTGTGAAAAATGCTTTTTGGCACCATATTTCGCTGAGGTGTTCGGGATTAGTCTATAAACGTTCAGTATTCACATAAATGCCCATGCTAGATTGTATTTTCTTTTTATGGATTTTGTTTTGTTAAATATAACTTCATGTCTTTAAAAATTCCTAGAAAATTACCATAAATGCCTGATACATATACCATATATATTTTTGGCTAGGTATTTAGGGTTTATTTCCTATTTTTTAAAAATAAAAAATAGAGTTATTTTTCCCTTTTTAGCTTAGAAAAATAAAAAAAATATAAAAATATTTTGAAAAATTCCAAAAATATATTTCTTATTATGGTATTCCGAACCTATAGATAAAAAGTGACTGATAATAGAAAAGAAAAAACACTAAACATCTAAAAGATACAGTCCTTAAAAAAATTATCGAAATTTCTAAAAAAATCAAAAATAGTTATTTCTACTTCAAAATTTTGTCTATTATATTTATTGTATATTAAAAATAGTTTTGGAAAACCTTGAGGCTTCTAGCTGTTTTTAAATTCCAAACAATTCCTTCTATTTATCTTAGTTATTGTTTTGCCTTATTAATTCAGTTAAAACTACAAAAATTGGTAAAAATTATAAGAAAAAATGCCAAAAGTACGGAAGAATAGAAAGGCTTATCTTATTCGAGAGGTGTAGGGGTCCTTATATAGGATAAAACCTTAGAGTGCTCAAAGGAGAAAAATACATAAATACCCCTACAGGTTACAAGAATATGCTTCTGCCATATATAATATTCTCTATAGAATATCCTGCCATAGAGAATATTCTCTATAGAATGTTCTCTTAACAAATATACTCTGAATACTCTCAATACCGCAATCTTTAACACAATCTATTTTAATCTTTAACACTCCTCAAGTTGGAGCATATCCATCGAGCATGCTCAACTTGGAAGCAATCCAGGAAAGGTGCTTCATTACCATGGCCATTGTAAATATATCCGCAAGCTGAAGATCTGTCGAGATGTGTCGTGTAGCAATCTTGCCTCCTTGTACAACATCGCAAATGAAATGGCAGTCAATCTCGATTTGGTTGGTTCTCTCGTGGAATACAGGAATCAGTGGCAACATAAGTAGCAGATTTGTTATCACAATATAGAGGAACAAGAGTTGTGATATCAATGCCGAGTTCTTGCAGAAAAGTCAGTAGCTAAGTAATTTCACATGTAGCCTGAGCCATTGCCCTGTATTATGCCTCTACACTGGATCGGAAGACTATAGTCTACTTCTTGTTCCAACTAACAAGGTTTCCTCCTACCCTCATAGCATAACCCATAGTGGAACGACGATCCTCAGGCGAGCTTGCATAATTAGCATTAGCATAGGCAACAACATCAGTATATCTATTTGCCCTATAGAATAAGCCATGTCCATGTGATTCCTTCAGATATCAAAGGATCAGAAGAACGCCCTCCCAATGGTTGTGAATGGTTTCTCCATGTATTGGCTAGCTCTGCTCACAACATAGGTTATATTTGGTCTGGTAACAGTAAGATACAACAGTTTTCCAACTGGGCTTTTGTATCGTGTAGTGTCTTCAATTGGAGGATCAATAGAGGTAGAGTGTTTCCTTAGTTCTGTAGGAATACCATATGGTTTGCATCCATGTAATCCAGCTCCAGTTAGTATATCTAGGCAGTACTTCCTTTGTGACATATGAAGTCCCTTCTTGGTACGTAAGACTTCTATGCCCAGAAAATAACAAAGTTGTCCCAAATCCTTTGCGACAAAAATCTTTTGCAGAAAAGACTTAGTTTGTAGCACCCATTTAGCATCATCACATGTAACAACCATATCATCTACATATACAACGAGTTTAACAATACCAGACGATCGTTTTCAGATGAAAACATAGTAGTCAGATGTTGTTCTCTGGAACCCTAGATTGTTAATTTCTTTTCTTAGTCTGTCCAGCCATGTCATCGGGCTTCGCTTTAGAGCATAAATTGCTTTGCGAAGTCAGCACACATACTCCCCCTCGACTTCGTATCCTGGAGGTTGCATCATGTAAACCTCCTCCTCTAGATCGTTGTATAGAAATGCATTCTTGACATTCGATTGAAAAATATTCCAGTCCTGGTTTACTGCCACTGAGAGGATGGTCCGTATGGAGCCCATTCGTGCAACAGGTGCGAAAGTCTCAAAGTAGTCAACTCCATATGTTTGTGTAAAGCCTTTAGTCGCAAGCCTTGCCTTCAATCTGTCAATAGAGCCATCTGAAGATTGCTTTGTAGTAAATACCCACCAACAGGCAACAAGTTTTGTTCCATGGGGACACTGCACAAGATCCCGTGTCCTTCGAGAATGAAAAGCATGCATTTCTTCATCCTTTGCTTTTCGCCATCCAGAATCCTTCAGTGCATTATTATGATCACTGGGAACTGAAATTGTCATAAGAGCATCTGCATATCTTTTGTCAGAGTATGATAATCTATTAGTGGACGTGAAATGAGATATTGGATGAAGTGTACATTGCCTCTTGGTTCTGCATAGAGCGATAGGAAGCTTTTGAGGATCATTCAGGACAGAGTTGGTGGGAGCACTTGAAGTTGGCATATTCTCCTGCAACAAAGGAACATGTAAAGGAACATGAACAAGACTAGAGACATGTTTTCTTTTAGACACAATAGGTGGAGCAGGAAGGTCTAATGGTATATCTGACACGTCTTGAGTAAAGAAAGAAGTTTGTTCAAAGAATGTGACATCGACATATATGTAATACCGATGGACAGAAGGATCATAGCATTTGTACCCTTATGAGTTGGAGAGTAGCCCAAGAAAACACATTTAATCGCATGAGGAGATAGTTTATCGTGAGTATAAAAATTGTTAACAAAAAAATCTGCAGAGGCAGAGGGAAGGGTGAGTCATTTGGGTATAGTAAGACAAAGGGAATAGAGCCGTTAAGTAATGCCGAGGGGACCCTGTTTATAAGGTGATAACATCTCTAATAATTCTTGGGAACCTTCATTTGGGTAAGAAGAGAGCGGGAAATTTCAAGAAGATGTCTTAGTTTTCTCTATGTTACTCCATTCTGTTGAGAGGTATATGGGCAAGTTTTTTGATGGATGGCACCCTGGGAGGCAAAAAAGGACGTCAGATCTTTATTTGTAAATTTCAAGGCATTATCAGAACGAAATATTCTAATAGTAGTGGAGAAGATATCTTTGACATAATGAAAGAAATACTTGATAACGTTATGAATTTTTTATCGTTCCTTCAATAAGAAGACTCAAGCTAATCGTTTGTAGTCATCCACAAAGACAGCAAAGTATCTATGACCACTTAGTGTTCGGACAGGACATGGTCCCCAGATATCACAATGAACAAGAGAAAAAGGAGAACCACGATGAGGATCAGTCCGTGCAGGAAAGGAGGCGTTGTGATGCTTCTCGAACTGACATGCCTCACACTCATAGGTTTGAGTGTCGAGATTTCAGGGAACATCATGGAGAGATCTTTGGCTGAAGGATGGCCAAGATGAAGGTGACACAGAAGAGGACCGTCAGAGATGGATATTGGACCAACAAAATTTGAATCAGAAGGGATGTTGAGGTAATAGAGGTCGTTCTTCTCATGTTCCCCTCCAAAGATCTGTCTCATCCGGATGTCCTGAAAATAACAGCAGAACTCGTCAAAAATAACACCACAGTTAAATTCCCGACATAACTTCTGTACATATAGGAGATTGAGAGGAAAAACATGAGCACAATGAACATCTGTCAATCATAACGTGGGAGATAAATCAATAGTACCAACAGAAGTAATTGGGGAATGATCCCCATTAGCAACACAAACAATCTTCATTGATGAGGACGGTTAGGAAGACATGAGCGGGTTTTCCTCTCCCATCAGATGGGTAGAGGCTCCAGAGTCAATAATCCATGCATGTTTATAGGTAGAGATTGAGTTTTCTACTATACCTGAGGTAGTAGCTTGACTAGCAGAAAAGGCAGAGGCGATACTATTGCCAGTTGAGGAAGCAGAGTCTTGGAGTAATTGGCGCAGACGAGTATATTCAGAAGCAGTAAATGGGCTCTATATCCCTCTAGTTTGCTGAGCAGATGTATCGTATTCATTAGAAGATGCTTCGTCGTAGGCAGTATTGACATTAGGTTGTATGCCAAAAGTTGCCCAACACTTGTCAGAAGGATGATTCCAGCGTCCACAGTGTACACAAGCTAGATTTCGAGCAGCAGAGGAATCACGACCACAACCACGGTCACGCTCCCATCCAGATTCACAACTGCGTCCGGTTTCGCTACCACGCCCATGTCTAAAGTTTCGACCCATGCTGCCTTGACGCCCTCTATATCCTGAGGATGCATAATGAGTTGTTGTTTCTGTAGTAATGTAGATGGTAGATGGTTGAATGGGAGCCTCAAGATCTTGTAAGCATCCAAAGATGGTCTCAAGGCTCGGTAGAGTGCCTGCCATTAGAAACTAATTTTTTCACCGGCTTGTATTTTGGATTCAATCCTGATAGAAATCGATAAACTTGCCATTCAGCATGTTCGCCTACTTGTTTGTCACAACATGCAGGCTGAAAGATAAAGAACTCCTCAAATAGGCTTGTAAGAAGCATGTAGTACTTGATAAGACTTTAATCTCCCTGAGTGGTTGACCAAATCCTCTTGTATATGTCAGAAAGACGATATTTGGTCATCTTCTGAGAGTATGTACACTCAAAGTTCCCCCCATCACCTTAGCAGTTTTTTTGTAAAGAAGATTGGCAACAATATTTGGATCGACACTGGTTGTTATCCATGTGATAACTTGACAGTTCTCAACAAACTATGTGTCATAGACTTTGTCAGTTTTTGTAGGCAGGTCCTTTGTAAGAACATAGCGTTTGCGTTGGCCACCAATAAATACTTTGAAGGACCGAGACTATAGAACATAATTTTCAGACCCCTTTAGCTTGATAGAGGTGGCTTGTACCATCAAAGAAGTAGGGTACACGATCATGTTCTCGGTGGTCGTCATGGTGGCGTCTTAGGTCAAGAAGAAGTGACCTAGAGAATGTATCTTGTTCTTAACCGAACATCAATTGCCTATGCTTGCAGTAATAGACAATACATAGCAATCATGAGCCCACGTTGCTTCTCAAGGAGGGCTGGCGGCCAGGGAGCAGGAGGGGGCTGGTGGTGACGCCAATGGGAGATCAAGTGTTGGTGGCAATACTTAAGTGCCTATGGCAGCACGAGCGTGAGGAGGCGACGCTATTGGTTGCGAGAGGGGACAGGGCGAGGCTTCATGTCTTTGGTTTACAATCCTACATTCAGATCCATAGAGCATAACCGGTTTCATGGATGATTTGTAATACTTCCTTTGATTTTCAAAGTAATTTGGTTATCACATAAAACAGTAGTGGCTCCCTCTCCACTTTAGCGAACATGCATTTATTCTATGAGTAACATCTCCATCAATTTCCCCAACATGTTGTGAAATAGATCCCAAGTATCTAAAAGAAATTTTCTTCTGGATGTTATCGTTTACAATCTTTACATCGACTCTTTCACAACTGCTTCCATCAAATGTGCATCATGTATCTAGTCTTAGCCCTACTTATGTGAAATCATTTAGTCCTTGCGGCATGTCCCCACACCTCAAGTTTCTCATTTACTCCATCTCTAGTCTCATTAGTCAACATAATATCACATGCAAACAACATACACTAAGGTATCTCATCCAAAATGTGATTAGTTAACTCTTTTGTAATCAAAATAAAAATGAATGGACTCAAAGATGAACCTTGATGCAGATCAATGTTGCTGTCAAAATAGTCGGTCTTTACAGATTGGATCCTTACACAATATGAATCCCATCATACATAGCCTTTATAAGGTTAATGTATAGGACATGTACTTGTCTCTTCTCCAAAACTCTCCAAAATATATCTCATGTGACTGAATCATAAGCTTTCTTCAAATCAATAAAAATCGTATGAAGGTTCTTTCTTTTAGCACTATACATCTCCATTGTTCTCAACAAGTGGATAACTTTAATAGTTGGGCGAACTTGCATGAATCTGAATTGATTTTCTATTACTTTGAAAACTTGTCTCAACCTTCTTTCGATCATATGTTCCCAAATGTTCATAGTATATGACCCACCAGTTTGATGTCTCTGTAATTTGAACAATTTTGAATGTCTCCTTTATTCTTATAAATGGTACCATGATGCTTTGCTTCTCCGTTCTTCAAGCATTTTCATGCTTCGCCAAATGATATTGAATAAATTTGTGAGCCAAGTAAATCATGTTCACGTAGAATTCTCCATATTTCTATAGGAATGTCATCAGGTTCTACACCTTTCCTGGGTTTCATAATCTTCAAAGCCTTCTCTACTTCCTTTTTATTCGTCTATAGCTTGTGCGATTCATGTAACTTTCACTACTAGCTAGATCTCTCCCAAAATGATCTCTTTCTCTTCCCCAATTAAAAGCTTATGGACATATTGCTTCCATCTAGTCTCTATATCCTTCCGAGTAACAAGTGCATGTCTTTTGTCGTCCGTAATGCTTATAACTCGAGAAAGATCTTTGGTTAAAATAAAAATTGATATTCTACCGATGAAATAAAATTGATATTCTTATCCGTAAAGTAAAAACTATGTATCCATACCTTTTTATAATCAAGTATACGATGGTGGATAGTCCATACCCAGTTGCATACCTCATGCCCCATACTTATAATGCCGCTTATTGGGTATACTCTGAATAACCAAAAGCTGCTTGAGTTTTTCTTAGATCTTTGAAATGACATGGCTTATTGCTCATAGTCCCTGTATAACGCTGACATCCTGGCTGACACAAGAGAAAAGCAACATTGTAGGTATGTCATAGTCACGCTGTCCAGTGGGAGAGCCCAAAATGGCAGCGCATTTCATTTTAAAACTCATGGGTAAATGTATTATTAGAATTGTTATCAGCTTCCTATTTGTTCGGTTGTTCCGATGGTGCCACCTCATAACTATAATGCTGATGATACAGTTAAACAGGTTATGAGTGCTGCGCAATGCAGTATAGTAACTGCACAATGGCAAACTCTTGATGCATTTTTTAAAATGCAAGCATTTTTTTGCATAGCTGTAAAGTCGTTCTCATTAAAATTTGTAGAGGTTTACGTTATGTTATGATGTACCATTACATATTTCTTATTGACCTCATGTACATCTATGTAATTTACCCAAGGGTTTTCTCTCTATATAAGAGACCCTAGGGCTCTATGGAATAACACAACTGAGTATTTTCTCTAACATGGTATCAGAGCCAAAACCCTAATCTAGGGTTTCTCTCCACCGCCGACCCCCCCCCCTCCTTCGACCGCCGCCCATCCCTCTCTCTTCGCCCACCTCCCGCCGCCGCCAGCCTCTCTCTCGCCGAGGCCCCTACCTCCCGCTGCCTCCTTTCTCGCCACCAGCCGAGGCGCCCGCCTCCCGCCTCCTCTCTCTCGCCGCCAGTCGAGGCCCCCGCCTCCTCTCTCGCCGCGGCTGAGGTAGCCTCCTCTCCCGGGCTCCTCGCCTTCGTCGGTCGGCACCTCTTCATCCATGGATTCAAGTGCATAAAGTCTACATATGCACTTGAATCCCATCCGGTCTTTGTAGACAAAAGTTCTTTTGTCTATCATCCCTAGGTCTTCTTCTCCGGCAACATGTCAGATCAAAAGGTTGATATGCCCTCCATAGGTGCCTTTAAAGGTTCGGCACCAATAGTCAAAATGGACGGGACAAACTATGAGCTCTGGGCTATGTTGTTCTTGAGCCTCATGAAGTCATGTGGTATGAAACACATTCTTACCGAAGATGAGCCGCCGGAGAAGACAGGGATATATGCCTCCTGGGAGGCTGATGATGCGTATGCCAAGGTCTGGCTATCAGGGATACTTTCGATGGAGATTGCCAATGACGTCCTCCATCAACCCACCGCTAAGGCGATGTGGGATATTCTGGCTACTACATATTCTCAAGTACGGAACGAGACTAAGATGCTGCAATTACAGCATGATATTTTTACGATGAAGCAAAATGGGCGGTCACTTCACTCTCTGTACACGTCATTGTGAGGGATGTTCGAGAAATTATACAGTACCATCCCGCTCACGGCCACTGTCGAGCAACCGAAGACCTTTCGCAATGCTATCATGGTGGGCGTATTACTTGCAGCTCTGGATCCTGAGTATGAGGCAGCTCGCTCTCAGATCCTTGCCGATGCTACTATTCCTCCTATGGAGGAAGTCTCCAGGCGGCTCAGTCGTATCTCTGTCTCCTCCAGCACAGCTACTCCACCTCCTTCGGCAATGGCAGTATCACGAGGAAGAGATGGTTCGTCGTCTTTTCGTGGCCGTAGTACACGCGGTTGGGGAGGACATATTTGTCAGACGTGCTCGTTCTGCCATCGTGCTGGTTATTCCGAGGACACATGCTACTCAAAGCATGGGTTTCCAGTTTCGACGCGGATAGCTGAACATGTTCAGTCTCCTTCAGCATCTACTCCTGATCACAGGTTCGAGTAGCTTGTGGCGCGACTTCGTGACATTATGCCGCAATCATCGTCGGATGCTGCCAGTACCTCTGATGTTGCCGCTTCTGCATCGACCAGTACCTCTGCTGCCAGTACCTCAGGTAGTACTTCGGCCTTTCGTCCTTGCCATGATTTATCTGGTTGGATTGTCGACTCTGGAGCCACCCATCATCTTTGCCGTGACAGAGATAAACTTGAGTCCTACAGGGATATTTCTTCGGGTCGCTCCGTTATCAAAGTTGATGGCACCCATTCTCCTATTGTTGGACAGGGGGAGATTTCCTTATCACCCTCCATGCACTTACATGATGTTCTACATGCACCTGAGTTTTCCATGAATTTATTATCAATTAGTCAGATTATAAAGGACTTGCACTGTCGTGCTATATTTGACCCATCATCTCTCATTTTTCAGGACATACTAACAGGTAGGGTGATTGGTTGTGGTTCTGACCACAATGGCCTATATCGTTTGGTCCAGAATTCCTATGCTGGCGTCTCTCTTCACTCACAGGGATCTGTGTCCCCGTATACCTGGCATCTTCGATTTGGTCACCTTCTGCTCCAGAAAATGCATCACCTCCTGCCTCAGATCTCTCCGAATTCCTCATTTTGTTGTGAAGCTTGTCAGTTAGGGAAGCATCATCGTTCTAGCTTCCCTAGTCGTCAGAGTCGGAGCAGTATCTCCCCGTTTGAATTGTTTCATGTTGACATTTGGGGTCCTAGTCGTGTACCTGATCATCAGGGACACAAGTTTTATCTAGTCGTGGTTGATGATTTTTCTCGTGTCTCTTGGACTTTTCTTCTGAATAATAAATCTGAAGCAGGAAGTATTGTAAAAAGTCTTATCAATGAAGTGCAAAATGTTTTCTCTTCTAATGTTAAATATGTGCGCACGGACAATGCATTGGAATTTTGCACCCGTTCTCTCTCTCAGTTTCTTTCCTCTAAAGGCATTATTCACCAAACTTCCTGTGCCTACATATCACAACAAAATGGTGTCGCGGAAAGGAATCATCGTCACTTTCTTGATGTTGCTCGAGCATTACTTATTCAGAGTTGTGCGCCATTATCTTTATGGGGAGATGCTATACTTACGGCATGCTATATGGTCAATCGTATGCCTTCTTCAGTTCTTGGGGAGAAGTCTCCAATCTCTGTTCTCTTTCCTGATAAGGACTTGTATTCACTTACTCCACGTGTCTTTGGTACAGTTGTCTCTGTCCACCGCTTATCTCCAGGACTTGACAAGCTCTCTCCTAGAGCTGTTAAGTGTGTTTTTGTAGGTTACTCTCGGACACAAAAGGGTTATCGTTGTTATGATTCACTAAACAACAAGTACTAAGTGACTGCAGACGTTACGTTTTTTGAACCGGTTATGTACTTCTCCCCAGCAGGTGACAGATTGGTTTCTTCCACGTCTCCGGATGATCATGTATATGTTCCTCTACCTCCACGTCTGGGTCAAACCGAGTCCACTCAACAATTACCACCACCACCACCACTACCACCGTCATACCACCACATTCCACCGTTCCCTAAATTCTACACACGACAGTCAGGGCCTGCTCAAGCTACACGCCAACCATCCATCACGCCTCAGGTATGCTCCGATGTTGGTACTAATGATGGGTTGGATAATGTACCGGTGCAGGAATCTGTGTTCCAGGAGTTGGATCCACCAGTCAGTACAATAGAGAACGATCAGGATATTCCTATTGCACTTAGGAAGCAAAAGGAAATGTGTGATCTATACTCTTGCGTCTCAGGTGTCTTTTCATCGTCTTACTGCTGTTGTCTAGAGGTTTGCTGCAGTTGTGTCCTCGGTAGAGATACCACAGACATATCAGGACGCTATGAAGATTGATTGCTGGAGGTTAGCTATGGCGGAAGAGATGTGTGCTTTACAGTCTAGAGGAACTTGGACTCTAGTTCCTATTCCATCTGGTGCGTCTGTGGTTAGTTGCAAATGGGTGTTCACAATTAAATATCACTCAGATGGCTGTCTTGATCGATACAAGGCAAGACTTGTTGCACGGGGCTTCACCCAAACCTATGGTGTCGACTATTTGGATACATTTTCACCAGTGGCTCGACACTCGACGCTTCGCATACTTCTATCCGTTGCGGTGGTACGTGGCTGGCCCATTTTTCAACTTGATATCAAAAATGCATTCTTGTATGGAAATCTACAAGAGGAAGTTTACATGAAGTTGCCACCAGGTTTTCTCCTGAGGGGGAAACTCACATGGTGTGTAGACTTCATAAGGCAATTTATGGCCTTAAACAGAGTCCAAGGGCATCGTTCCAGAAGCTTTCTCAGATGATTGAACGACAGGGGTTCAAACGCTCAAATGCGGACCATTCGTTGTTTATTCAAAAGACTCCCAGAGGAATAGTTGTTGTCATGGTATATGTTGATGATATTCTGGTCACAAGAGATGATGCTCAGGGAGTCAAGAGGACTAAAGAACTCTTGGGCAGTCAGTTTGTTACGAAGGATCTAGGTACCATACGATACTTTCTGGGGATAGAATTTGCGAGAAATGCACAAGGAATGGTAATGACTCAAAGAAAATATGTTACAGACTTGCTAGTTGAAATGGGAATGGTTGGATGCAGACCATCGAGCACTCCTATGGACCCAAGTATGAAACTGTACGACAATGATACTGAAGAGGTGGATAAAAGAAGATATAGAGAGATGGTGGGTAAGCTTCTATACATCACCATAACTCGACCGGATATTGCTTTTGCAGCAAATCGGGTGAGTCAATTTATGGAGCAGCCTAGGCAAGTCCATATGGAAGCCCTGTACATGATACTGAGATACCTAAAGTCTTCTCCAGGCTTAGGTTTGTTATTTAGAAAGGATAAAGATTTGTCCATTTCCGCTTGTGCAGACGCAGACTATGCAGGTTGCCCAAAGGTGTTGGAAATGCGAGCCCACGGCGAGCATTATGCAATAAATGTTATTGCACATATCATTCCCTGATCTGAAATGAAGAATGAATAATTTGTATAATAGGTCCCTTAGTACAATTAGGGTTATGTACCATGGCCATCTTAATAATCTTGCAGCTGTTGATTCAACTATTGAATCATAGAGGCTGGTGCTTGGATGAATATCTAAAGAGTTAGATTGAGGACTCATCAAGCACCGTCAAATAATTATTAAGAGATGATCTCCAGCCTGAGTAGGAGATGGCAATCCTATCTCTGAAGGCTGATATCTGACCGACCTCTTGATGCAGGTCCTCTGAATAGGAATAGAGATTCGGAGGTGTCAGATTAGTTAGGTCAAAGAGTTGACTTAACGAGATCGACATAACCAAAGTCCTATATCGTATGCTGTCATGATATAGGCATGCATCCTCTGACCGGAGACAGATGTGTTGCTATATGTTTAAGTATGTACATTTGGCAGATCAATAGGTTGATGACCTAATCAAGGTCTATACACTGGCGCGCTGGTGTGCATATAAGGGCATATGAGTAATACGATCTCTCAAAGGGATCATACAGGTTCAGTTACTGAACCGGAAGACATGAGCTCACTCATGAGATATTGGGATGAATCAAATTCCATGCGCATGGTCGTCTCGCTTTGGAAGCTTGACTGAATTTGTAGGTTTGATATATACTTTTAGTATATGATCAAGACCTAGGTATGATATACGCTTTTGGAAAGTGTATGATCGATACCAACTCCCAATGATCGAATGAGAAACTTACTGATAAAACCATGAAGTAGACAGTATAAAGTTGATCCGATACTTCGGGTTTAGTCTGAGTCTTCCAGTATGCAGGATGTACAGGTATTGGGAATACCTGAGGGTGATTTGATCATAAACGATTGTATAACCATGACGCTTCCATTCCTAGGGAGTGATGAAACGGGTCTGGATTTTAGTGACTCCTCTCATTAGAGAAGTGATCTGATCTTGGTCCAAGTGTTGGACATTGATCTGAATGTGATTCAGATACAATGAGAAGATTAGATTTACGGTCTTGATTTAATCAAGCATCTATGAGAGGCCCGCGATCTGGATTTGAGATATGATCTCAATATCCATGTCACTATACGTGGAACAATACAATCGCCCTGTCCTTATCTCCAAGTATCTGCGGAGAGATTGTATTATTCTTGAAGGGTTCAGGAATAATTCCATGAGATCTAAGCAATGAAGAGATCATGATTAAATGTGATTTAATCATCTTAATGTATGAAGAAATTATCCAATATAATTAAATGTGATTTAATTATCATGGATAAGAATAATGTGGATAGAAATATCCAATTATTCATAATATATTATAAATGTGATTTATATTGTATTAGAGAGAGCTAGTTATAATTTATATGTGTTGATTGTTATTATGTGTATTGGATACACATTGTATAATTAATTAACAATATGAATTATATGTTGTTTTGGGTTGTGAATATGATTCACAATTTTTTCCATGGCAAGAATGCAATATTCTCAAAGATAATTGTGAATTATTTTTGAAGAATAAAACCCAATAAATTTGTTGCAAATAAATAAGAGAGATTCCAAGGAGATATGCAATCTCATGGATTTCCATGAGATTGCAATCTCCATGCAATCTCAAGGGGCGGCAAACATTCTTATAAGGAATGTGTGGCCGTCCACTTGGAAGGTACATGGAGATGAATTCTCCATGTATCTTCTCTCCTTATTTGTTGGGTTGATTTAGGAATAAATTATATTTGATTTTGTCAAATATATTTTGACCTAAATTTTTTGCTTTTGACAACAACAATCTTGGCCATTGGATTGACACAAATAAATCTCACCCATTGATTTTATGTGTCCCATGGATTGAGATCCATGGATCCCAAAACCCTATAAATAGAGAGGCATACTATGCTCTCTAATTACTTGCAATATTGGAGCTCTCTCTCCCTCATTTCTTCATACACGCCAGCCCTCTCTCCCTCTCTTGTTGGTGGCCGTCCACCATACCCTAGAGAAGGGAATCGTCGTCGCCATCGCCACCGCGCTGCCGCTTCGACGTTCTTCGGTTTCTCTGTCTTCTTGGTGTGCTACGCCCACGAAGGAGACGTTAGATCTCGTGTGACGAGATCAGGAGCAACCACGCTTGGATCAACTTCTTGGATTGCGAGGACAACACGGTTCATCCCCGCGCTCGCAAGCAGTCTCGCCGACGATCGGACTTGAGACAGGAGGTCTCTTCTCTTAGAGACTCGATCAACCACGCTACAAGAGGTATTGCATTATACTTGTGGTTATAGATGAAACGATCTGAGAATGGTTCTCGGATCATGTGGTTTCATCGAATAAAAATTTTAAATTCCGCTGCACCGAACAACTAGTGCGACTAGTCGTTCTTCGTCGTATCCGATACGACGATCACGCTTCCGTGATGCGCTTGAGGATAATTTCCATATCCTTCAAAAGGATCGTAAGTCTACTTCAGGATTTGCTATCTTTATAGGAAGCTCTCTGGTTTCTTGGAAAAGTAAGAAACAAACTGTTGTGGCAAGATCCAATGCTGAATCCGAATATAGAGCCATGACACAAGCAAGCACAGAAATGATGTGGGTTCGAGCAGTCTTGGAAGATTTGAATGTAAATGTCTCTTTACCCATGCAGCTTTAATGTGACAACCAGGCATCATTGTTCATTGCCAATAATCCAGCTTTTCATGAAAGAACAAAGCACATCGAGGTAGATTGTCACTACACTATAGACATGATCCAGAAGGGCTTGATTTCCACTTCACACGTCAATTCAGAGGACCAGACTGCTGATATATTTACCAAGACATTGCTCAGAGGACCTTTCCAGAGATGTTCTTCCAAGCTGAGCATGATCGGTATCTATGTTCCATCCTGAGGGGGAGTGTAGAGGTTTCCATTATGTTATGATGTACCGTTACGTATTTCTTATTTACCTCATGTACATCTATGCAATTTACCCAAGGGTTTTCTCTCTATATAAGAGACCCTAGGGCTCTATGGAATATCACAACTGAGTATTTTCTCTAACAAAATTGACAGCTAAGATAGTTGCGTAATATTTTACTCCTTTTCAGTACTTCGCTTTTGTACTCTTCTAAGCATATTTGACTGTTTATATGACACATTCCTGGTAAAAATTTATGTTTGGTTGGGAAGTTTTTGTTCATTGATGGCTAACATGAACATGTTTATGCTATTTATTACTGAGCACAATCCCATTATCACTTCTGGTTGTGTAGTAACTTGGATGTTTGATGTTTGGTTAACCTCGATAAACATTCCATGCCAGATGATATTTGCAAAATTTTAGGTGAGTGGTATGCAATATTATGGGGTATCTCAACTATTGGTCCATTTTATGCAGGCTGCTGAGGAAGCTGTTAATGTTTTCTATCATTATACTTATGAGGGAAATGTGGACATCGATTCTGTCTCAGATCCTGCCATGAAGGCTTCAATTCTTGCTCAAATAAATCATTTTGGGTAGGGTGATTGGTTGTGGTTCTGAGCACAATGGCCTATATCGTCTGGTCCAGAATTCCTATGCTGGTGTCTCTCTTCACTCACAGGGATCTGTGTCCCCGTATACCTGGTATCTTCGATTTGGTCACCTTCTGCTCCAGAAAATGCGTCACCTCCTGCCTCAAATCTCTCCGAATTCCTCATTTCGTTGTGAAGCTTGTCAGTTAGGGAAGCATCATCGTTCTTGCTTCCCTGGTCGTCAGAGTTGGAGCAGTAGCTCCCCGTTTGAATTGTTTTATGTTGACATTTGGGGTCCTAGTCGTGTACCTGATCATCAGGGACACATGTTTTATCTAGTCGTGGTTGATGATTTTTCTCGTGTCTCTTGGACTTTTCTTCTGAAAAATAAATCTGAAGCCGGAAGTATTATAAAAAATCTTATCAATGAAGTACAAAATGTTTTTTCTTCTAATGTTAAATATGTGCGCACAGACAATGCATTGGAATTTTGTACCCGTTCTCTCTCTTAGTTTCTTTCCTCTAAAGGCATTATTCACCAAACTTCCTGTGCCTACACATCACAACAAAATGGTGTCGCGGAAAGGAACATCGTCACTTTCTTGATGTTGCTCGAGCATTACTTATTCAGAGATGTACGCCATTATCTTTATGGGGAGATGTTATACTTACGGCATGCTATCTGGTCAATCGTATGCCTTCTTCAGTTCTTGGGGAGAAGTCTCCAATCTCTGTTCTCTTTCCTGATAAGGACTTGTTTTCGCTTACTCCACGTGTCTTTGGTACATTTGCTTTTGTTCACTGCGTATCTCCAGGACTTGACAAGCTCTCTCCTAGAGTTGTTAAGTGTGTTTTTGTAGGTTACTCTCGGACACAAAAGGGTTATCGATGTTATGATCCACTAAACAACAAGTACTAAGTGACTGCAGACGTTACTTTTTTTGAACCGGTTATGTACTTCTTCCCAGCAGGTGACAGATTGGTTTCTTCCACGTCTCCAGATGATCATGTATATGTTCCTCTACCTCCTTGTCTGGGTCAAACCGAGTCCACTCAACAATTACCACCACCACCACCACTACCACCGTCATACCACCACATTCCACCGTTCCCTAAATTCTACACACGACAGTCAGGGCCTGCTCAAGCTACACGCCAACCATCCATCACGCCTCAGGTATGCTCCGATGTTGGTACTAATGATGGGTTGGATAATGTACCGGTGCAGGAATCTGTGTTCCAGGAGTTGGATCCACCAGTCAGTAGAATAGAGAACGATCATGATATTCCTATTGCACTTAGGAAGCATAAAAGGAAATGTGTGACCCATCCTCTTGCGTCTCAGGTGTCTTTTCATCGTCTTACTGGTGTTGTCTAGAGGTTTGCTGTAGTTGTGTCCTCGGTAGAGATACCACAGACATATCAGGACGCTATGAAGATTGATTGCTGGAGGTTAGCTATGGAGGAAGAGATGTATGCTTTACAGTCTAGAGGAACTTGGACTCTAGTTCCTATTCCATCTGGTGCGTCTGTGGTTAGTTGCAAATGGGTGTTCACAGTTAAATATCACTCAGATGGCCGTCTTGATCGATACAAGGCAAGACTTGTTGCACGGGGCTTCACCCAAACCTATGGTGTCGACTATTTGGATACATTTTCACCAGTGGCTCGACACTCGACGCTTCGCATACTTCTATCCGTTGCGGTGGTATGTGACTGGCCCATTTTTCAACTTGATATCAAAAATGCATTCTTGTATGGAGATCTACAAGAGGAAGTCTACATGAAGCAGCCACCAGGTTTTACTCCTGAGGGGGAGACTCACATGGTGTGTAGACTTCATAAGGTAATTTATGGCCTTAAACAGAGTCCAAGGGCATGGTTCCAGAAGCGTTCTCAGCTGATTGAACGACAGGGGTTCAAACGCTCAAATGCGGACCATTCGTTGTTTATTCAAAAGACTCCCAGAGGAATAGTTGTTGTCATGGTATATGTTGATGATATTCTGGTCACAAGAGATGATGCTCAGGGAGTCGAGAGGACTAAAGAACTCTTGGGCAGTCAGTTTGTTACGAAGGATCTAGGTACCATACGATACTTTCTGGGGATAGAATTTGCGAGAAATGCACAAGGAATGGTAATGACCTAAAGAAAATATGTTACAGACTTGCTAGCTGAAACGGGAATGGTTGGATGCAGACCATCGAGCACTCCTATGGACCCAAGTATGAAACTGTACGACAATGATACTGAAGAGGTGGACAAAAGAAGATATAGAGAGATGGTGGGCAAGCTTCTATACATCACCATAACTCGACCGGATATTGCTTTTGCAGTAAACCGGGTGAGTCAATTTATGGAGCAGCCTAGGGAAGTCCATATGGAAGCCATGTACATGATACTGAGATACCTAAAGTCTTCTCCATGCTCAGGTTTGTTATTTTGAAAGGATACAGATTTGTCCATTTCCGCTTGTGCGGACGCAGACTATGCAGGGTGCCCAAAGGATCGTAAGTCTACTTCAGGATTTGCTATCTTTATAGGAAGCTCTCTGGTTTCTTGGAAAAGCAAGAAACAAACTGTTGTGGCAAGATCCAGTGCTGAATCCGTATATATAGCCATGGCACAAGCAAGCACAGAAATGATGTGGGTTCGAGCAGTCTTGGAAGATTTGAATGTAAATGTCTCTTTACCCATGCAGCTCCAATGTGACAACCAGGCATCATTGTTCATTGCCAATAATCCAGTTTTTCATGAAAGAACAAAGCACGTCGAGGTAGATTGTCACTACAGTAGAGACATGATCCAGAAGGGCTTGATTTCCACTTCACACGTCAATTCAGAGGACCAGACTGCTGATATATTTACCAAGTCATTGCTCAGAGGACCTTTCCAGAGATGTTCTTCCAAGCTGCGCATGATCGATATCTATGCTCCATCTTGAGGGGGAGTGTAGAGGTTTACGTTATGTTATGATGTAGCGTTACGTATTTCTTATTTACCTCATGTACATCTATGCAATTTACCCAAGGGTTTTCTCTCTATATAAGAGACCTTAGGGCTCTATGGAATATCACAACTGAGTATTTTCTTTAACAAAATTGACAGCTAAGATAGTTGCGTAATATTTTACTCCTTTTCAGTACTTCGCTTTTGTACTCTTCTAAGCATATTTGACTGTTTATATGGCACATTCCTGGTAAAAATTTATGTATGGTTGGGAAGTTTTTGTTTATTGATGGCTAACATGAACATGTTTATGCTATTTATTACTGAGCAGAATCCCATCATCACTTCTGATTGTGTAGTAACTTGGATGTTTGATGTTTGGTTAACCTCGATAAACATTCCATGCAAAATGATATTTGCAAATTTTAGGTGAGTGGTATGCAATATTATTGGGTATCTCAACTATTGGTCCATTTTATGCAGGCTGCTGAGGAAGCTGTTAATGTTTTCTATCATTACACTTATGAGGGAAATGTGGACATCGATTCTGTCTCAGATCCTGCCATGAAGGCTTCAATTCTTGCTCAAATAAATCATTTTGGGCAGACTCCAAAGCAACTTTTCCCCAAGCCTCATGTAAAGCGCCGAGTTAGGAAAATTCTACCTCACCCACTTCGATTTTGCTCTTATTTAGTACATCGTGAAGTCCGCAAGTCTTCTTCTTTAATATCACAGATTGTGAGCTACCATGAGAAAATTCTAATTGCCGGTGCTAATACCTTGCTCAAACCTGTAACCTACAATAAATATGTTGCTTGGAGCTTCCCAGATCGGAGTTTGCGGTTTTTGAGCTACGATCAGGATAGGCTTCTATCAACCCATGAAAGCCTTCACGGAGGGAACCAGATCCAGTGTGCGGGAATTACTCAGGATGGGCATGTTTTGGTGACTGGTGCTGATGATGGTGTTGTATCAGTATGGAGAATTAGCCAGGATGGAGTCAACAGCGAACGGCGGTTACATTTGGAACGTTCTCTATGTGCCCACATTGCAAAGGTCACGTGTCTATATGTCAGCCAACCACATACTCTAATAGTAACAGGATCTGATGATTGCACCGTTATCTTATGGGACCTAAGCAGTTTGGTTTTCGTGAAACACCTCCCACAGTTTCCAGCATCTGTTTCAGCTGTTCATGTTAATGATTTGACTGGAGAGATCGTAACTGCCGCCGGTATTCTCCTTGCTGTGTGGAGTATAAATGGGGATTTCCTTGCAGTTATCAATACGTCACAGCTGCCCTCTGATTTGATCCTATCGGTGACCACTGCAATGTACTCCGATTGGCAGGATACAAACTGGTATGTGACTGGACATCAGAGTGGGGCAGTCAAGGTATGGAACATGGTACATTGCTCTACAGATGACGAGAGCAGCAAAAGCAAATCATCTAGCAGTTTCTTAGCAAGTTTTGGTACAGTTGGTAGAACACCAGAGTACAGACTTGTTCTCTGGAAGGTCCTTAAGTTGCATAAGCATCCGGTGAGGGCACTTCTTTTAACGCCCGACCGCAAGCAGTTGCTGAGTGGTGACTCAGAGGGCCATCTACTGTCCTGGACACTGCCTGATGAGAGCTTGAGAACTTCCATCAACCAGGGGTAATTGTAGATTGTGATTGTAGGTATTTTTTTATTTGCCATTGCAACTTTCAAGCCTAATGTTTTTTCATTTGGCATGTAATATAATGGCATGTAATATAACATTTTTTTTCAATTTAGGGGCCCCTCTCAATTACAGCAAAATTGTGGTTAATCAACATTTCAAAGGCAATCACTTCATGTAAAATTGGGTAAGCACAAACGCCTGTAAAGGTCCATAGTCTTGGAAATTACCCATCTGAGCAAAGGGATATAGTTGCCGTTAAATTCTCTGCACACAAAAATGGAAGTTAATGTGGAAAGCCTCCGCAATGGAAAGGAAAAATCACGGGAAAGAAAGGCCCTTGCTGCTCCCAGCAACTGGGGCTGTGTCTATTGTCTTTCTTTTTCTTTTTAATGAGGGATAAATACGTATATACCAAAGATAAGATGGATCTCCTTCCCAGATTCGTTTACCCGTTTACATGGCACTCAACAGATACAAATTCCGGTCACGACGAACCTGAAACAATTGCCTCTTTAAAATGCATTAAAGTCAAGTTCTCATTTAACCCATTTTACACAACTCCGCGATCACCAATCTGGCTAACATCCTTGCAAGAATTTATTTGCTATATACAATATTGTGCATCCGAGAATACTTCAAAAAAAAAATTCTAGATGGCTTATTGGGGAAAATAGGGGTCTTAATGAACTCCTGCGAGCGTGTTATTTACACAACCCTATGAAATTTTGTATGACAAATAGTTCATTTTACAGAAATAAGCTCACCATGAATTTGAAAACAGAAGAAACAATAGGAGCAAAGTAGTAATGATGTATCAATAAGTAATCCATATATTGATCAAATGCTTTGCATAGGTTTCTTTTCGTAATTTTTGGTGCTATGATCAAGTTGCTATGGAAGTAGAAGAATTAGCCTGCAATGGGGGGGAATAGGTGTGCTACTTGAATTGAATCACTCGAAATGTATTAGGATTTGTTTGTTGAAAATTCAAAATAAGTTTGATTTGGAATTAAATGAACTAAATGTGAATTCAACTTTGCATTCGAATTTCAAATGGATGGAATCTGATTCTAACTTGAATTTCTTCGATACTAATTTGATTTGATTTATTATATATTTACGTCTCTGTCCCTCTCTCTCACTCTATATATATATATATATATATATATATATATATATATATATATATATATATATAACACCCATATGCATGCTAAATGCTCTCACATATATATAATATATCAAAATTTGAATAAAAAATATAAGTTATAAAATCTCGTATGAGACAATATTTAAGAACTTATATCTCAATTACGCATCCCCTCATTTTCTTTTTTCATGCATTTCCTATCTCTTTTCCCTCCCTTTTTCAACAAATAGTAAAGGCCTGTCAATCTTGGAAGATGGTGATGATCCATCTCCTTGTACCAGAAAACTGAGTACCTCCTTAACATCTATCATCGTTGTCCATATTTGTGTATCCATCTTCTACCTTTATGTTGTATTGGTTATCCTTACATGGGAACTCGTAGTGTTGGCTACCAATTTTAAAATGGCATTAATAATCACTAGAGAAATATATAAGCTCTTATCACTTTCACATAGGTTGCTCCTTTCAATATTAAAAATACCATGTTGTACATGCATTTAGTTTTTAGATTTCATTCATCATGATGCATGAAGTGATATTATCGTGCTAAGTTATTTATTGATGTTCATGTTCTTTCAAATAACATGTTATATTTTGATTTTATAAATTTTAATAGGAACTTGTTCTTGACTTGCATCAACATTCAATGGTAATCGTACATAATTTCTAATATCTGTTTAGTCTTTTTTGCTTCAACATGCAAACGTATTTGGTTTTTCCTTAATATATTCTCTTCAGTAAGAATCATAAATATTAAATATTATATAGGTATATATCATTACCTTAGCTGACCCTACTTAATTGTGGGAAAAGATTTTGCAGTTGTTGTCGTATATATCATCACCGAAAAAGAGCAAACTTATATTGAAAAAGATACATGATAATTGTAAAAATATATATTTTTTGCATTATATATTATCTATTATGTAGTTTTTACTTATTTTAGTTTTTTATTTTGAAGAAGAGAGTTAGAAAATAATAATTTTATACTTTTTTTGTAAAATAATTATATAAGCTTTAAATTATAATTAAAATTTCAATTTTTAAATAAAATGAATCAAATTTGAATATTAAAAACATAAAATAAATTTAATTTAAATGCAAGTAAGAAAATTCATCTAAAATTCAATTTGAATTCAGATTCAGAAGTTTTAAAATGGAACTCCGGTGGATCCAAAGATATTTGATTCCATTGTCATCCCTAATGGAGACAAGACTAGAGTTGTGGTATCTTGAGTTGGTTGCTCCACTTTTGAAGTTGTCTGTCATAATCCAGGTGTGGCAGGATCAGGGAGACCTGACTAGCCAACATCGAGTCACAGACCATCGCTGATAGGGTATTGTGGGGTTATAATTTCAAGAGAATCATGACATGGATAGATGGGTGTTATCAATAAAGTTTATAGCAGACTCCATGTACAAGTGTTGTGTATGGACTCTCGAGGATCCACCCAAGGGTGATATCCATTAGGTGTAAATGGACCTTCAAGATAATGAGGGACCTGATGAGAAGGTAGAGACCTTCAAAGCACCTAAACATGGGGAAAAGATATCTCTTGCAATGAGACTTGCTCTCCCATGACTATGTGTATGCCCATCATGATATTACTAACTATAGCTACACAACTTGATTGTGACATCTATAAGATGGAAGTCAAGGATTCATTCTTCAATGGATACATCAACGAAGATATTCATCTGTAATAGTTCTAGGGCTTCATTGTCAAGTAAGGTAAAGTGTGCAAGTTAAGGATCTCCATCTATGGACCACAACAAGCTTCTTATAGTTGGGACATCAGATTTGATGAAAACATAAAGGTTATGATTTCATATAGATTCTTGATGAACCATATGAAGCTTAATAGGAGTGCTATAGTATTCATTGTGCTAAATGTAGATGAAAACAAAATCATATGGAATGATATAAGGATAGTCACAAGTGTTTTATAATAAAAGATCTCAAGGATGCCTCTAAAATCATAATTTTGAATTTGTTCAGAAGAAAAGATGGCATTAGGGGTCGTCACATAAAGGGTACTATGTCAGCAAAAATGTATTTTGTTAAAATATAATAGAAGTCCCTTGTTGGTTATGTTAATGAATAAGTTGTGGTGCAAGGTACTATGACTACTTTGACCAGATTGAGTATTGGTTGCATAAGATGCAACATTCACATTGGATGTAAACACTGTTTACGAAGGATATGTAAGTTTGTAAAAGGACTTAACATAGTCTCTTGAGATAAAGTGATCAATTGATCGAGCTGTATATATACATGGCTTATTATTATCACATAAGAGTGGGTTTAAAGATTAACCCTTTACTATATCTTTGGGCTAGTGAGAGATCGTTGGATATTAATGCCCCATGGTGAGCCATTATATAATAAAAATAATTATAAAAAACTCCTAAAATAAAAAAATGAAGAATATACTTTGCATAATAGTTCCCGTCATGCAATTATGGTTATGTACCATGATGATCTTGATATCATATAGTTGTTGATACAAATATTAGATCATAGAGCTTGTGTAGAGATGAGTATCTAAAGAGTCAGATTGAGGAATCAATCGCATTGTCAAGTGATTATTAAGAAAGAATATCTAGACTAAGAATGAGATGGAAATCATTACTGTAAATGCGGACATCATACCTTTCTCTCGATGCAGGTCCTTTGCATAGGAATAAAGATTCGGAGGTGTCAGATGTGTTAGATCAAAGAGTTGATTTAGAAAAGTTGGAGATCAGCAAGACCTATATTGTATGTTATCATGATACTTGCACACATCCTCCTGACTGAATATGGATGTATTGCTAAATGTCTGAATATATACATTTAGCAGACCATTATGTTGATGACCTAATCAAGATCTATAAACCAGTATGTTTGTGTGCATACAAGGGCATATGAGTAATACGGTCTCTCAAAAGCGTTCATACAGTTTCACTATTGAACCAGAAGGCATGAGCTCACTCAATTAGATATTGTGATAAATCAAATTCAAAAGTTGGTCATCTTATTTTGAAAATAGGAAAGGATTTGAAGGTATGATATATGCTTTTGGAAAGCATATGATCGATACTGACTCTTGGTGATCGAACGAGAAACATACATATAAAACCTAGAAGGATGTAGGGAGTCGATTTAAATAAAATGACTTGTGCATCATGAAAGTGTGGAGATCGCATCATATGCGATCTAGGTCAACTAGTCATACGAGTCGATATGGCAACGAAATAACAAAAAAATTCTGATGAAACTACATGACACGGGAACCATTCTTATGCCATTTCATCTTGATCATACAAGTTTATTCTTACCCCTTGAAGTGTGATTGTGATCTCAATTGCCTCTAAACAAAGAGGTATCCTGACATAAGTTTGATACAATGAGAGTGCGTTCGCGATCATGTTAATGAGGCATGTACTTCCCACGATCAGAAGCAATGATCCAAGAAAGGAACCTCTTGATTTCATCTCACGAAATATGTCATCTTTTTCCCGAGCATGAGGAATCGAATGAAATGAAGTTCCTCAAGATATTGATCCAACAACATGATGACGATGCAGTGACAATTGTAGTTTCCACAACCCAGACAGGGGACGACCAAGGGTTGGATATTATGGTCTAGATGTGTGGTGTAGAAAATAAGAGAGATATTACTTAAGCAACGATTGCATTCGATTATGGAAGGCTAGGGATAGCCTAGATGTCCATATATCCCAATCCATGTACACATATAATCATTGATGTAGATTAATTTGTGCATTCAAATCAATAGCCTAGATGTTTGTTGCAAAACTTTATAGCAACTAATAATTAGTTTAAACAAATAAATAATTAAGAATTTCTTCAAAAAATTTAATTCCATTAAATCAATTTCATGTAGAATAATAGGAAGGAGGAGACCCTCCTTCCTCATTAGGGTGGACGACCACCATGGTATCATTTTCCATGTGCTTGTCCACTCCATATGATGAATAGAGCTCTCTTATTTCTTTATGGATGGTAGTCTCAAATCTCACCATATTCCACATGCATGCAATAACTTTTGTTGCTTGAATTTTCCCGAAAAATTCCAATATATTTTATTATAATTCTAATCACACCATTGATAATTATGAGTCATATTCATCCAACCAATATTAAATGTAAATCACATTTATATTTAATTGTTTAATATGAATCCAATTCATATTAACATATTATTATAAATCTCATTCAAAATAAAATCTCTTTGTGATATTGTAAGTTAAATCCGCATTATCCATGATTATTGCAGATATTATTATCCATATTAATCATGCACATGGTAATTAAATACATTTTAATTATCCAAGATATTTCTCTACACATGTTGAAATAATGTGAATCATACTTTATTTGTGATAATTAAATCCAACCTACTTATCAAAATTTTCAAAGCTCGAATAATATTTCCTATGGAACAATTCTCAAACTCTTTCAAGAATTTTGTGCCTTATCCTCAGATACTTAGAAATAAGGTCAGGGCGATTGTATAGTCCATTTATAGTAACTTGGATAGTGATATCTAATCTCACAACCATATCTACAAGACCACTTAAATGTGTCTGATCATGTTGGAAATAATATCCCATCTTCTCATTGTATCAAGATCATATTTGGATTAATGTCCAACATTTGGACTAAGATTGGATAACTAGTCTACTGAGTGGATTGACTAGAATCCAAACACGTTTCGTCATTCCCTTAGAATAGAAGTGTTATGGTATACAATTGTTTAAGACTACATAATCCTCGAGTATTCCTAATGCTCGTACATCCTGAATAATGGAAGACATAGAATAAATCTGAAGTTCTGATCTTATTTGAACTGTCTCCTTTAGGGTTTTATCATTAGGTTTCTTATTCGATCATTTAGAATGGTATCAATCATATGCTTTCCAAAAGCATATATAATACCTACAAATCATGTCTTGTCTCCAAAATAAGACGACCAATGTTGGAATTTGGTTTATCCCAATATATCATGAGTGAGATCATGTCTTCCAGTTCAGTAGTGTACATGTATGATCCCGTTGAGAGATCATATTACTCATATACCCTCGTATGGACACCAGCTTGACGGTGTATAGATCCCGATTAGATCATCAATCTAATGGTCTGTATAATATACATACTTAGATATACAGTAATACACGTTTCACTGATTTGAGGATTCATACCTATACGTAAAATCATATGATATACATCTTAGTTATCTCGATCTCGTTAAGTCAACTCTTTGACATAACTCATCCAACACATCCAAATCTCTATTCCTATGTAAATGACTTGCATCAAGAGGTCGTTTAGATGCCAACCTTTCGATTAAGGATTTCATCTGCTTTTCATGTTAGATATCCCTTCAAGTCATTTGACGGTTGGTTGAGTCCTCAATCTAACTCTTTAGATATTCAACCCTACACCTACCTCTATGATCCAATCTTTGTATCAACAACAACATGATTTCAAGATGGCTGTGATACATAACCTTAATTGTACTAGGAGATTTATTATGCAAATGAATTATTCTTCATTTCAGATTATTGAGCTAATTGCAATAACTTTTATTGCATAATGGCTCATCGTGAGCTGAGAAGTCCAACAATCTCCCATTAGTCCAAAGAACCATTAATGGGTGAATCTGTAAACCCACACTCATGTGTTAATCATAAGTTATTTAGATAAATAGCTTGGTCTGCTTACTAGTCACTTTGTTCCTAGGAGACTATGCTAAGTCCTTTTACAGACTTGCATACCACCTAGTAACATTGCTCGCATCTTGATAACTGAGGTCTAAATTGCAGTTAAATTTGAGTCGGTTGTAGAGAACCGTAGAGAGAGATAAATCGAACAAACGACAACAAATAGAAGAGAGAGAAAGAGAAAATTGTGATTCTCTCTCCCAATTTTGGTGTTCTATAATTTATTTTAGAAGACAAGTGTTCCTAGGTCGAACACAAGGAGGAAAAAATCATTCTTTGATTTTTGAGAGTGAAAACTACTCAAAATAAAGTCAATATAGAGTTGGAAGTTGAACATTAAAATCACGATAAAATAATGATAAAAATCTTCAAAATTTGATTCAAAATAAAACTAGGGTAGTTGATTAACTTCCCTTAAAAAATCAACCAAAAATGATGTCCAAAAGTGTCCCATAAATGGTTCTCTAGTATAAGGACACGAATGTAAAGAAAAATATAAAAGAAATAAAACTTCTTTCAAATAGGTCCTTGGTCAGGGACCTATTTGTAAGAAAACAATATGAGAATTACACTTAGGTCCCTACATAGGGATCTAAATGTAATAATGAAAATCTTCTTGGGTGCCTTGAATTCTAGAGAGCTTATTGGGTTTCTTCTGCAATTATTGCAAGGAACAACTAGGACTAGATGGATGCGATCGATTTGAGCCACTCGATGAATACATATGCCTCGAGTTCTTGAAGGTTGTTCTCCCCCAAATCAAAAGCGATAGTGGCCTCTGACGATTGATCTCCTTCTCCGGTTGTTAATGGCGAGATGGAAGACTTCCTACAGGGCTAGAAGAGTGTTGCCTACCCCCTTCGGGCTCCTATGCATTGGGGGACTATCGAAGAAGGGCAGTAGTGAGAGATTGAAGCACGACCGCTAGGGATTGAAGGAACTTGCATTGCCACTCAAGGATGATCGAAGAGTCTCCAGAAGTTGGCTCCAAACGATGAATGATGAAGATCCATGTCCGATGGCTACCTGCACAGTGGGTTTAATTACTCGATTCAAAGAGGAATTGTCCACGATTTTAGGATTCTGCAAATATGAATAGTAGTTCCAAAAGAGGTGTTATGAATAAAAATTTGGGTGGAATCGAGCTTGAATTGGAAATGGATTTAGATTGTGGATTAAGAATGAAGATCAATGTTTTCTAATGGTGTAATTAAGTCGGCTAATTGGATATGAAATTTGATGAAATTCAAGAATACATAGGCTATTACCTGGGAAATTGAGGATGTAAGATCCTCTAGTTGTAGCTCAAGGGTTGGTATTTCCCAAGCTTCACGATGCGCTAGGCTGTGTTGCAAGGTGTATCTCTACCTTGTAACAACTCCTCGATGAACCTCCTTCCACATGGGTCGGTTACTAGATGTTGTCACCACTAGAGGTAGGCATCACATGGCAAAGAAGTTGGTTGGTCAGCTCGGGTGAACTCTTATGATGTAGAAGTTGGGGAAGTTATGCCATTTATTGATTAAATAGGATGATCGAAGAGAGTTTGTACAAATCATAGTGTTGTCGGTTACGAGATGGTTGATATGTGAAAAATGTATGTTAGATCGATGAGAAGAAATGGATGAAGTTTGACTATTAGAACAGAAGGTCCATAACTTCTTAGGGAGGAAGATGAATGTGGTGCTGACATGTGTCAGTACCACATTAATCTTTAAATAAAATTAGTTATTAATTAGATAAAAAATAATAAATGACATTATTTTAAATAAGTATAAAAACAAGAAATATAGACAAATAAATTATCTAAATTTTCGTATAATTTATTTTTATAAATAATTCATATTTTATGATAAATAAATATAATACTAATAAATACATATATAATATACTTAATAAATGACATATATATTTTCTATTCAATATTTTAATAAATAATGTATCATTTTTATATTTTAGTATAGAAGTTTTATGAGTTCAACTTCATCTATATTTTACTGTTCTCGATTTACTTAAAATATTAAATAAAGGTTTTATTTTATGATTTTTTATAAGTAAACTAAAAGATCAAGAACGCAATTAAAAATGGTAAATAAATTGTTCTATAAATAATATGCGTAAAATAAAAACAACCTAAAAATCCAATAAAATCGACTTTTTAAAATGGGCCCTGATTTTAGTGAAATCACTTTCATTAATTACAGAATATTGTTTTATGAATATCGGAGGACATTTCGATATCTTTAAAAAACCTAAAAAGAATACTTTTGCATTTTTACTCCTTTGTTCTTATTTTCCTTTATTGAAGATTTTAAAAATTGCAAAATTAAAAACAACTAAAAAGGTAATAAAAATCCATAGATTTTTTTAGTCTCCTACTTAGGTTTTAATTGTGCTCCTTGAGTTCATCCCTGGTCGCTATACTAGGTTAATAAAAGTAGCAAAAATGCTTGTTTTCATTGATTTATTTATTAGTGGTTTAAATAAATTTTCTCGTAGATCACGAATTTGATTTGAGTCACAACAACACTTAATTAATCAACTTAACTCGAGTAAGATTCTACCCTCATTAGAGTGCAAGCAACACTACAAATTCTACAAAAAAGAAACCAACCACAAAATGCAAATATGACCACAATGGTTTAAGATTCCAAAAAATCCTGCACTTCTTAGTTGAAAATAAGATACAACGGTTGAGCTCCATAAGGATATGTGACTACACTGGTCATACTCCAGTTCTCTTCTAATTCTTCTACATTCTTTCTCTATTCGATTGTGGACACAATACAACCTAACCTTAGAGGGAACTAACCCGCTCCTCGAGGAAAGAGTAGCAAGATGATGAACCAATAGCAATGTATTATTGGGATGGGTGGTTTCTTCTCTTCTTCAAGAACAAAGAGCTAACACAATTCATACGCTATACAAATTGAATTCAAGATTGTCAGAGTTAGAGATATGGATAAGTGAATTCGAGCAGGTTGTTGAGGTGAACTTGAATAAAGATTTATAGAACTTGAGGACTGTTGAGATTAAAATCCTACTCCATGTTAAGGCTCCTACAAAATGCCTTTTTAAGGCCCGACCGAGCTCCGTCCTTTGTATGTTCTCATGAATTGGTTTAGGAAACAAAATTGATTCTAACTTTCTTTTTGTTTCCTTATTTTTCAAATAAGTGTTTGCTAAGGGACTAGCAAAGTTTTAGGGGGTTGATGAATATGATTCATTAACATTTCTGTCGTATTTTATCTTAAAACCTTTAAGAAATATATGTAAATATGCATTAATTCCTATCTTATATAAAAAAGTCATTCATGAAGGAAAATGCATTTTTATGCATTAAAAACATGTAAATAAATAAAAGAATAAAAAGAAAGAAAAGAGGCAGACTGTAAACATGTATATATGTACAAAATGACTAGTTACATATAAACAGAGCTGCAAGATATATTTATATAACTTAAACCCAACATCAAGCCATCATGGATTGGTTGACAAATAATAAAGTAGGGGGCGATAAGGAAGAAAAAACAAAAATAATTAATTATGTCAACTACACATTAATTATTAGTTATTCATTATATATCAAATATTCAACTATTTTTTTATTAATTCAACTGTATATAGTTTTCAACAAACACTTTTCCCTCGTGTTGAAATGTATATATAAATATAAAAATTATAAATTTTTTTTGACTTGTATATATGGCACAAAATCTGATTTTCAAATTGTCAAACTCCCAACTTCTGAACATCATAACATCTCCATATGAACTCCAATTTCACTCTACTTACGGAAAAATAAAGTAAAACTATTTTTGGGTTTTATAGCTTTTATAGTGTTTTTAAGAATTTTTAGGGAATTTTCAGATGTTTTTGTAATTTTTTAAAAATCAAACAGTGAGAAAACAATGAAACAATGCATAGCCAAAAGTATTTCTCAATTTAAAAATAGATAAGTTGCTCAGAACTTCAAGATATGATTTTTATTGAAAATGTGAAGAAATATCTCCAAACATGAACTAAAAATGTATTTTTAGACTTTTTGTTGATTTTATATGATTTTTATAAGTTTTTGAATCTTTTGTAATCTTTTAGGTTCTTATAAGGAATTTTCAAGCAGAAATACAATAACTAAAATAGAATGAAAAACTACTCTAACTTTTATAGAATTTTTCAAGGGTTTTTGAATTTTTAGGAATTTTCAAAGATAAACAGGGAATTTTCTACTGTTTTTAAATTTTAATAATATAAAATTCAAGGAAATGGGTTATAAAAATTACCACATAATGATCAAGTCAACAGGAGCTAGTTTTGAGGGAATTTTTAAGTCTAAAATTATATTAATTAATAATAATCAAAGAAAATAATTAAAAACTATAAAGCGTGGACCTATGTGCAATTATTTTAAGTTTTAGAGCCTGAATAATAATAAATACTTAAAGTCCAAGAGACACTATGTAAATTATCCGAAAAACGCTCACACATGCAAATCTAAAAATATTTAATTCATTCAGTAACCGAAGAAAAGTTCATGGAAGAGTCTAGAAAAGAACGACAAAAGCACGTGCAGATGCACATGATCTCAACTCGGCTGGACTAACATGCAAATAACTAAAACACAAGGCCCAAAATGCAAAAAGTTTTTAACTAATTATTACAATTACTAAATTAAACAAAATAAGATAAGGGACTGAGTGAAATATACCCTTCATTAGGGGGTTGATGGTACTGCTCATATTTGAAGGATTTGGCTTGGCACGAACGAACGGCTTGGGAGGCTCCACTTATGATGAACGATCCCGATCTGTTGGTACCGTTTTAGCGATGAGTGGCTAGGGATCAATCCTCCAGATGATCGGATTATTAGGGGTCTATAAAATGGATGCACAAGATTAGAATTGGGAGACCCCCTGGTCTAACGGTCGGGGAGACATCGGGAAGAATTAGGAAAGAACTCACCTTTAGTGAGTTTTGGACGGTGATTGCGTTGGCTTCTGACGACCTCCGAGGATACTCATATGGGGAAAATGTCGTTGATGGTTGTCCACGGCTGTTGGTGCACTCAATAGGGTACAAGACCTCGAGATGAGTCTTGGAAAAGCATGGGGGTTCTAGAGCTTCTTAGACTGAAGCACATGTGCAAAATAACCTCCAGGAGAGCTTTTCTTTGGTTCTGGTTCTACACGATAGGTTATACTAGGAGAAGGAACTCTGGCAAGTGTTTAGAAGTACCAAATGACTGGGAGGATGTGTACGGGTCAGGTTCTGCGTTGGGTGAAGGAACAGGCAAGAGATTCGACCCAATCCGATGATTGAGTCGATGAGTAAGGTGCCGAGAGATGGAGAAGTGAAGGGTGAGCGTATGGGTTCTGTGTCAAGTTGAAAATGGTCAGTAGATTGGGTGAAAGGGTTGAGTGCAGGTTCTCTATACATAATGAAGAAATTGAGCTAAAATGAGTAACCTGAATCTATATAGGGTACCTGTGGATGAGTGAAGTCGCCTAGGATGGAGACGAAGGGTCTCCCGGGGTTAGAGCCTCTATGGGGCGGTGTAGGCAAAGGATGAACTCTTTGCTATAGAGCACAACGGAGTTTCCATCGAACCGAGGGCATACTCGCGTCCAGGCTCTCCCTATTAGCCCTCTCGCACTACTGTCACTCTGGGAAAAGGGCTGGGCACAATGGAGATGGTGGAGAAACCAACGATGGCATGAATGGAAGAGGTTCAGATGTTTGTATGGAGCCCTAGGTTCGAGAAGGATTGAGCGAAATCATGTGAATCGAGGTGCGGATCTTGGAGATGATGCCCGGACGTGGATTAGGGATCCGTGGTGTTCAATCGGGGTAGAGGAGCGAGGGCAGAGTTGATCGGGTCAGGGCTGCTTTATTGGGTGAAGTTGGTGTTGAACGGGACCTTAGGTAAAAGGCGAAGTCGGGGGGACATGTTTACTAGGGTCAATAGTCCTAAGCGGACCAATGGGAAGCAATGCAAAATAGGGACAAATTAGGCTACGCAACAAAATAGGGAAATAAATGGATTAAATTTGAAAATAAAATAGTAAATGATTTTAAAATAAAAAATGAATAAAATAAAAAATGTTTATTAGTTTTCAAACTATTTTTCTATAATATTTATTTATTTTGTAAATTCATATATACAATATATACAATATAGTGTATTATATACATGTATGGTATACCTATATATTTTATTATTTTATTTTATTTTATTATTTTTACATAAATATCCTTTATTTTATATTTTATATTTTATATATTTACAACAAAATTTAAGGAGTATAAAGAATTTTTATTTGATGTTTATGAATTAAGTAAAGGTGTTAATTAAATAGTCATTATATACAATATATACAATTGTGGCTGGTATACAACGAAATTTTTATTTTATTTTAAATTTATTTTGTGTCTTATTATTTTAATTTATTTTTACTAAATTATTTGGGGTATATGCAAGTATTTAAAATACAATATGCATAAATTATGTATTAAGGTAATTAAATATTGATATTTATAGATATAGGTACTATGTGGCTATACAATGCACCCAAAAAGCCAACTTTTACACCACAACTGCAAACTTTATGAATCCACCCTCATTTGTAAAGATATTTTAATTTAGAGTCCAATGAAGGTGATTTTGGAAGAATTTGAGTTTATATGGAATCGAATTTGATCTTATAAGTTTTTGTGTGGTGGATTTTATGAGTGGTATTTATTTGTACTATGTACATCAGATCATGTTGCAAATATTTTTATTATTTCTAAAACATTTTTATTATTAAGAAAATACTTTATTTTGTAGTATTTTATTGACGAATAAAATAGAGGAGTGATATTTACATAGAATGCATAGTGATGAATATACAAAGACCCTATCTCTCCCTACTTTATTCCATGTCGACCAGGTCAATAATTGACCTTCTCTCTAGGTTTAGGCCAGTTTATATTTATTACATAATTACATTCTTCTTCTCTTTTTATTTTCCTATTTATTCTTTTACTTTTGGAAAAAGGTTTAATTATACAATATTAACAAGAGTATGTGCAATAGTAATTTATTGGATTTACACAATATTTACATATGTTTTTGCTAAAAGATATGGCTAAAATAGACGAATAAAGAATGAGAATCATAAATTCATTACACTGCTTCAATCTTTTGTGCTCCGACGTATATAGTATCTTTTTCCATCCATTTTTTAGGTTCTTGGAAAAATTGTGCCAGCAGTTCCTTCCCTCATCAGAAGATTTATTTCAACCCCACTACTCCCATCTTTAGATGTGCACGCCATTAGACAAGGATGAAACCACACCACTAAAATGAACGGCCCTTTGCAACCCCATGCAAGTTGAGCTAAGTGAAAAGTGCATGTGTCCAAAATTGGTCCCCTGTTAGAGAGTTAAACGCCAAGTATTCTACTTAGGTAAGTTTAAGTTGAATTCCCAAACATGGTCTGTGGAACCCAAAGATTTAAGTCAAAGACCTGAAGAGTCTAAATTACAGTTCATAACTAGGATCCTTACAATGAAAGCTAAATGTCACAATCAAGCTCTATCCTTTAGAGTATTCCCAATCTTTAGTTCGAGAAATCAAATTTATTCTGAAAAATGTTAATGAAACAATGTTTTTGTGAACTAATTTTTGTGATTTTTACTCATTTTTTATTGATTTTAAAGATTTTAAATGTTTTATTGATTTTAGGACTTATGGATTTTATAGATATATAAAATATATAAAAGTGTGAGTTATGGACAAAGGTATATATATAATATATGTACCCCTCTATACTTAGCTTGTGTTATGTCCTCATAACATGAAAAAGAGAAAATGGAGGGCATAAATCGTGCTATGTAAAAGTGGGTGAAAAGAACGAAAGAATAGAAGTCAGTCACACCCTATACTTACGATATGGTTATCGTAAGTATAGTGGAAGACAAAAATGAGGTGACTGAGGGAAAGGAATATACAAACGAAAGAAAGAAAGAAGAAGAAGAAGAAACGAAATCAACGAAATCACTCGGCCCCCCTATACTTAGGATTGTGTGTCCTAATTATAGAAAAGAATATGGCCAAAAATTAGGGATGTGTGATTGGTGTATAAGAAAGAAAACACAAGAAAAGTAAAAAGAACAAAAGACGAAAACACAAATCTACGGACAAACGGTTCCCTTATACTCAGTATATGGTATCCTAAGTATAAAGACGACAAAAAATGAGGACGATTGGGATCTAAGAAGAATAGACGATTGGGATCTAAGAAGAATATACAAGTGGTGTACTCAAGAAAATGAATGGCTCACAGGCTTCTGTACAAGATAAAATGAAGTGTAAGTAGTCATGAGTCCTATACAGAGAAGATCACCTCAACTTGGGTCATACATAATCGTCTATTGCGTGAATGTGTACCAATCCTTGGATGGTCGAATAGAGCTGCCTCTATAGGTGAACACTGTACATGGCATGGGTTTCTTTGTTGTAATAACTATCTTTAGAGTTGGACTACATAAGGTGTATATACATGTGCCCATGACACCATCTGACTCTCTATGTTGAATAGATCGTATGATATTTGAAACGTAATCAACTAACTCCCGTGCTAGAATATATGAACTCTCAATCTATGGCACTGAGATGTCTATTGAAATTGACTACTCTTTTGATCCTAATATGGTATATATATCTGTATGTAAGCAGTCGTCTAAAGAACATAGTAACATATGATCAACCCCATCCTCATGTAAGATATCATGGGTATCAAACTAAACACTCTCAAGATCAAGAGATGTGGATCATCCAAGGCACATTAATTAGCATGGTGTACTCCTCCTCTTCGAATCAGAGTTTGAAACCAAACTTCTCCTCAGGAGGATAGATAGGGCGATTGAGGTGAGATCCAATGTGGATCCAATTTTCTATTCACTCTTGGGATCTGGGCGGTCCGGAGGGGATCATCATGGCTCCTCTCTTCTCGAGAATCCATACATCCCTTATCAGTGTATGGGCAGTTATCTCTCGAGCACAGGTTTAGGTTCGGCCTCAATGGGAAAATGGAGCACCTAATAATGCATCTTCACAGACCAAGAACTACGAGATCACCCCTTTCATTCTGGGGTGATGGAGGGATCGTACCATTCGATCCTTTTTTCATGCTTTTTTGTTTTGGTTCGGCCTGTAGTCACATATAAAATAGCTGATGGGATCAATTTAGCAACATTTTTCCCACAGGATCCCTTGCGAGAAAGGGATAATGTCTAACTTAGAGTTGTCAATTATATCCTTTATGGAAATGGAAAGCCAATTCGAGGAATTTATCACACAAGTGTTCAGTTAGTTTACACTTGCTTAGTATTGAATTTGGGTCACGAGAGAAATGGTTCTATAGAAGAGATTCGTGCTTCCTTTGTTGAAATAAGGACAAACGATTTGTTACGCGATTTCATAAAAATTGAGTTAGTCCAACCCCCTTTTTCCATATATTGTAAAAAGGAAGGATACGTCGGGTTCGGGGTTTCTTAGTAATAATGGATTAGATTGTACTAATATCAATCCTTTTTATTCCAAGGCGAAGATTCAGCCACTTATCCAATATAAGGAAACTCCTAATACTGGTATTGGTACATTGTTGAATCGAAATAAGGAATACCAATCTTTGATAATTTTGTCATCAACCAACTGTTCTCGAATCGGCTCATTCAATAGTTCGAAATATAACAATGTAACAAAAGAACCAATTTAAAAAATCACATAATTCCAATTAGAAATTTGTTGGGCCCTTTGGGTATTTTACTGTACCTAAAATCACGAATTTTTATTCATCTTACCATTTAATAAGTCATAATCAGATATTGCTAAAGAAATATTTACTACTTGACAATTTTAAACAAACTTTCCAAGTACTTAAATATTATTTAATGGACGAAAATAGGAAGATTTATAATCCCAATCCACGCAATAACATTATTTTGAATCCATTGGATTTGAATTGACACTTTTTACATCATGATTATTGTGAGGAATCATCCCCAATATACATTCTTGGACACTTTATTTGTGAAAATGTATGTTTATTCAAATACGGACCACACATAAAATCCGGTCAAGTTCTAATTGTTCATGCGGACTATTTAGTAATAAGATCCGCAAAACTTTATTTGGTCACCCCAGGAACAACAGTTCATGGTCATTATGAGGAAATCCTTTACGAAGAAGATAAATTAGTTACGTTTATATATGAAAAATCGATATCTGGTGACATAACGTAGGGTCTTCCAAAAGTGGAACAAGTCTTAGAAGTGCGTTCGATTGATTCAATATCAATGAATCTCGAAAAGAGGGTTAAAGGTTGGAATGAACGTATCATTCATTATTTCGATCTCATCGACCGTTGGTATTTTTTTGTATATGGATTTTAGTTCATTATTGTTTTATACCTTTTCATGGATGAATTATGCTTATTTTCACATCTAGGATTTACATATACAACATATATTACTCTCAAGAGGGAATTTTTCTTAGTATATTATTATATATTTAAATTCAAATAAAAGGAAGATTTTAAGAAATTAGAAACCCCCCAAACAAATATTGGGTTGCGCCATACATATCAAAGAGTATACAATAATGATGTATTTGGTGAATCAAATACAAGGTCTTTCTTATTACTTAAATTAGTTGATAATATTAGTTTAGTTGAAAATTTTTTGAAAGATTCTTTTTTTCAAAGGTTGCGGATAGAGGAATACATAGAGTTGAACATAGTAAAATAAGAAATTGAAAGATTTCATTGAAATTGTTCGTTTGGAAATTTTCCGAAAAGCTAATCATAGGTTCTTCTCTCCATCGAAACAATAGGGCTGTTATGCTCATTACTAAACTTGTTGAAGAGATGAAATAGAACCAAGGTCTATCTTTTTTATGAGAGGTTGAATCGATCATCAGAAGAAGAATTAGGCCAAAAATTAGGATACATTCTGGGAAAATGAAACTTCCATTGAAGAGAAGCAAATGAAATGCTTTCATAAAAATTCTCGTAGAATCGAGAATGAAGTTTTCATTCTATACATGCCATATCATGAATTAGTAACGCATTCAATCTCCGAAAAAGTCCCAATTATTTCGAACTTTCTATTTTTTTGGAATGGAATATTTTCGGAATCCACATGAATAGGATCAAACCTTATTCCATGATATTTCCATAAGATTCCTCTTTCTTAAGCAAGCCCCCGTGAGGGCTTGGTTGATCCATAATTTATGTTTCATCTTTCTTTATATCTCATATATGTGTTGATAGTCATCTGCTAAGCTGATGTCCTCTAAAAATGAATAACAATGTAAATCTAGGACTACTACATCCTCTTCTCATCTCAATGTGTACCTCTTCGATGTCTACGTGAAATGATACTCTCCCAGAATCATAATCGAAGAGGGCCTTCATTGTCTACAAGAAAGGCCTCTTAAGAATGATTGGTGCAAGGTGTAACTTTGTAGGGCACTCCATGTCTAGGACAGTAAAGTCCACTGGAAACTGCAAACCTTGTACAGTTATGATAATATTCCTCAACACGCCTCTAGGTCTATTTGCTGATTGATCAGCAAACTGAAGTAACACGTGTGATATATAAAGAGGACCTAACTCAAGTCTATCGAATCAAATTAATCTATGAACCATTATCTAAGGGATTGCGATCAAATGTTGCATGCGAAATCTCACATCTGACATAGTGAGCACATGAATCTCTCTTTTTCTTGGGTACCATGTTCTGAGTAGCACATGAAGTAGCATTGGTCAAAATCTATTTCCAAATGTGTGACTTCCTTTTCCTACGCATTTTACATTTATTCCACAATTGTTGCTTCAGTGTAGGGAAATGATCCCAAGCATCATGAAGTGGAATATTAAAGATGTGATCATTAAGTAATCATTCTATCTCTGGACTAACAACATTCTTTTTGGGTTTTTTCTTTCCTTTACCAAACAAAGCATCTAGGAAAGGGACAATAACAAGGACAACTAAGCTTTCTTTTTCATTTTCATTCAAATCATCACAAAGAGAATCAACATGTACATCGGGAGAATTGGAAATATGTACAAAACTCTCGAATACAGGGAAAGAAGTAGAATCATCAGGAGTGTATGTATGGCCTGGCATGGTATCATCATTTGAATCGCCTATGTTCATATCAATTGTCTCTGCATCGCTCCCATGTCTGGTATCATCGTGGTGTATATCATCATGGTCCTCGCGATGGTCCTCCTCGACATCAGATTGTATATCATTATCATGGATAGGCTATAGCTCCTCATCATCACGTGCACTCTCCACATCTAGATCGGGTGCTTGTGGATGTCTATCACTCATAAAACAAATAAAGCTAGATAAAAATTTAGGAAAAATGACCATACCTATAGTGATGTCTACCTGATTTGAATGCCATCTCTTGTTGTTCATGTTCATATGAGGCTATGCTGAGAGAGTGGTCTTAGGTGCAGCTAACTTATCTAGATGATGGTTTAACCTGCTCCATCTCTGTCCTATGTGCTATATGGAGTGTGATAAGCATATCCCTGATCTGGTTTAGTTCTAAGGACTATAGATATATGTCTCTGTCTCAGTAGTCTGTCCCTGTCTCTCTTCTCTATCATGCCTAAAACTGTGTTTTGTTTGTGATGCATATGGCTGAGGAGATCTCTAAGGTATATTGTAAAACTGATGCTGCCAGTGACATGAATGTGGATGTGTGGCAAGAGACTGATAAGAATGTACTACTCTATGATATGCATGATGATGAGACTGATGTTGCGTGTACATCTGTTAGCGCTGAAAATGTGGATGTACATGATGTAGATGCATCTGTGGTGGCAGCAAGTGTATGCTTTGTGCTATAGACTTATAAGGAATAGGAGCTTACCATATACCATCGATATCAAGTGTAGAAGAATAATCAAACTCATCAACTACAGGAATTGTGGTCTGGCTCAGATGGCAATGGACGAATCCTCATGCCAATCTAGCAGCGGAGTTGCAGTAGAACATGCTGGCTCACTCTGTATATATTGAATCTGATGGGTGGGAGGAGTGGGTGAAGATCTCCATGCAGGATGAGAAGAAAAACAAAGTGATTTTTGGTACTATAGTTGCATCTCGGTCACCTTCTTCATCAGATCACTCAATTGTTGTAGTAATGATGAGAGTATCTCCAACTCTCGCAGCTTTTGCAAGTCCTCTACTTGCTTCTGAATAACATCGCTACTAAAATTTTATCTCTAATAAAGCCCATGTCGACATATCATGACTTAGAATCAGAAATGTGCACCACCTTCTGATGATCTCGTTGGTATGGTGGTAGTGGGGCCTTCTGGGATGTCCGAGTAAAATCTAAAACTCTCAAATTATCTGCCATTCCCTAAAAGATGGAACAAACTGAATCGACATCCCTATTCATATAGATACTGCCACATGTGGTGCTTACTAACACCTGAATATCTTGATAAAGTCCTCCAAAGAAGCTCTGAACTAGTACCTTCAAAGATATCTCATGATGAGGATACTTCTCAATCATATCCTTAAATCATTTCCATGCCTCATGGAACAACTCATATGGGTTCTTCATGAAATTGGAGATCTGACTCCTCGTCGCATTCATCCTTCTTTGAGGAAAATATTTACGCAGGAAAGTTGAGTTGAGATCCTCCAAAGTCGAAATCTCTCTCCCGAAATTACTCAGATATTATAATGCCTTATCTGATAAGTCAAAAGGGAAAGCCTTGAGGTGTATAGCCTCCTGTGTAAACCCTAGATATCTCATTGTAGCATAAAACTCCTCAAACTGTTGCAAAAAGTTGAATAGCTCCTCTGACTTGTTCCCATAGAACTTGGGAAGCAAGGAAATGAAGGATGGTCTCAAATCCTATGGCCCTTGATTCGGTGGTAACTGAATACATTGTTATAGCTTGTTGGATCTACGATCATACTCATCTCTAGGTAGGGGAAACCACGATAGGTGGTAGTGGATTCCTGGCTCCTGCTCAATGCAGCAATCTAAGCTCTCAACTCATCTTGGACTCTAATCTGATCTCAAATCCATGTGCTTATCTACTAAAGTGTTTCTAGAATCTTGTATGTAATATACGTAGCTAGATCATGTCTCTCATCAACATGTCTCTCCTCAATTGGTCGCTCCATAATAGTTAGCTCCTCAACTAATCCCTTCCCTCTAGCTATGGTGTTCGTAAAATCTTTTGGGAAGGAAAAAGTCTCGTGAGCACTCAAAGAAAAATGTGCAGGTGAAACAGACGAAACATTGAGGTGAGGGTATTCCTAGACTAAAGGGCTGGGAGGCGAGGTAGTCTGGGTTTGACTCACCTCGTGACTAGGTGAGTCCAACTTAGGAAAAACATCATCCGAGTATGTGAAGATGTACATTAGATGGTGGAAGATCGAAGGCTCATGGAGTCTGAGTGTAAAATTTGTCAAAAGGTCATCCTCGATATCAAAAAGGATATGGAAAGGAGTATGGTGTCAAGAAAAGAAGTAGAATGTGAAGGAGTGTAATATGTTGAATACATACACCTTGCAAACCAACACAAAGCAAACCTACAATCACCAAGTTCACATAGTAATGACCGTACGATTTCGATCTTTTATCTTTTCAATTTTAAAATTAGGTGATCAAGTAGTTGTCTAAGAAGACTCACAGGTGGTATCGCCATGTCGCCCAATGTACGCCCTCATAATCCCCCAACAACAGAACCATTTGCCCGAGCAGCAGGGTAATATCAGGCCCAAAGAGAATTGTGAGGTGAAATACACCAAAATGACTCTATATGGTCAAGGCAAGTTCTCGTAGTTGCGACTGTGTACTAAAGAGTGATGCATGGGTACTTAGGGCACAAATCTAGGGATTTTTAATATATCCTTAGGGCTATGTCCTCACCTATGAAGGATATGGAATGATCCTTAAGTGTATTACGGAAGCGTGAGGATCATATCATATACAAATTTGAGAGTGACTAGTGTACTAGTTGCTCGAAGCAATGGAATTTAAAAATTTTTCATGCGATGAAACACATGATCCAGGAACACTTCTTGGATCATTTCATCTAACCACATAAATAGTTGAAGGAATACCTCTTGTAGAATGGCTATATAATCCTCTAAGAGAAGAGACCACCTGTCTCAAGTACGATCTGTCGAAGGAGATGCTTGCGAGCGTGGGGATGAGTCGCATGCTTCTCGCAATCCAAGTTGTTGAGCATAGAGATAGAACTCTTGATCTCGTCACATGATATCAAGCATCTTCTTCATGAGTGAAGCAATCCAAAGCAGACAAAGAACCTAGGGCAGTCGAAGCTACAACACAACGGCAATCCGACGATGATGGCGGTCTTCTCTCTAGGATTTGGATGGACGGACACCCAAAGAGAGAGAGAGAGAGAGAGAGAGTAGATGTGAGAATGAAAGAGATAAAGAGAGATTGATGTTGCAATATATGTTATTGTAACTTGAAGAGAAAGGGGTGCCTCTTCTCATAAAGTACTTTAGGAGTCCATGGATCACAATCCATGGAGTACACAAAATCAATGTTCTAGATTGATTTGTGCTTCTTTCAATGGTTAAGATTTTATTGTAAAAACACACTAGTAATTAATTTAATTTCGATTAAATATATATTGATAAATGAATATAAATTAATCCTAAAATTAAATTAATTAAGCATGAGATCATGGAATGGAGATTGCATCCATCCATGTAATTAAAGTGGACGACCACCCTTTCCTAATAGGATTGGGTAGTAATCCACCATTCCAACATGGAAGGGTGCAATTTCATGTAATCTCCTTGAGATTACATTATTCCATGGAAATCTCCAAGATTTACAACAACACTTGTTGTAAATTAGTCAAGAAAAATAATTCATAATTATTTTGTGAATATAGCAATCTTGTCATTGGAAATTTGTGAATCACATTCATAATCCAAAATAAAATGTGATTAATTTCAATTAATTATCGAATGTGAATCCAATTCATACTAGTAATTAATCAACAAATATAAATCATAATAACCTCTCTTTAATACATTATAAATCACATTTATAATATATTAGGAATAATTTGAATAGTGCTATCCACAATATTCATATCCATAATAATTAAATCACATTTAATTATATTGAATTATCATTCTCATGCATTCAAATATATGAATCAAATTCACATTATTCATGATAATTAAATTACATTTAATTATCCATTTCGGAATTCTAGATATAATTAAATTATGGAATTACTCTTGAACTCAAGAATAATGTGCTTTCTTCGTAGGTACTTGGAGATAAGGAGAGGACAATTGTATGTTCCACGTATATTGACTTGTATATTGAGATCACATATCAAATCCATATCTCATGGACCTCTCATAGATGTTTGATTAAAACAAGGTCGTAAATCTGATCTTCCAGTTGCATCTGAATCTCATCCAGATCAATGTCCAACACTTGGATGAAGAAAAGATTACTTCTCTACTGAGAGGAGTCACTAAAATCCAGACCTATTTTGTCACTCTCTCAGAATGGAATCGTCATGGTTATACAATCATTTATGATCACATCACCCTCAGGTATTCCTAATACTTGTACATCCTTTATAATAGAAGACCTATGATAAACCCGAAGATATAGATCAATTTTACATTGTCATCTTTAGAGCTTCATCATCAAGTTTCTTAATCTTGGTCATTAGGGGTCGGTATCGAGCATATGCTTTCCAAAAGCATATATCATACCTACAAATTCTTGTCATGCTTCCAAAGCATGACGACCATGCATGGAGTTTTATCGGGTCCCAATAACTCATGAGTGAGATCAAGTCTTCCGTTTCACAAGTGAACATGTATGATCCCTTAGAGTTATCGTATTACTCATATGCCCTCATATGCACATCAGCTCACCGGAGTATAGACCTTGGTTAGGTCATCAACCTATTGGTCTGCTAAATGTACACACTCAGACATTAAGCAACACATCTATCTCCGGTCAGATGATGTGCGCCTATATCTGACAGTATAGGACATAGGACTTTGGTTATCTCGATCTCCTAAAGTCAACTTCTTTATATAAAATTTGACACACTGAATCTCTATTTCTATGTAGAGGACCTACATCAAGAGGTCGGTCAATTATCAGCCTAATGAGAAAGGATTGTCATCTCCTACTCATGCTGGAGATCATCTCTTAAAAATCATTTGACAATGCTTGTTGACTCCACAATCTAACTCCTTAGATATTCATCCAAGCACCATCCTCTATGATTCAATTATTAAATCAACAGTTGTATGACCATTAATATGGCCGTGGTACATAACTCTAATTGTACAGAGGGACCTTATAGTGCATTCGTTCATTTAATCTCGGATAGGGAGTGAAAATATCAATGACATTTATTCATAAATCAAATATTACAATAACATTTATTATAGGAATGGTTCAGCTATGGCTCACATGGCTAACAATCTCCCACTAGCCATCAAAATCATTCAAGTACAATCCCTAATCCCATACTCATTACATGCTGGTAAAAAACTTTTGTACTAAAGGTTTGGTAAGAGGATCAGCAACGTTATCAGCAGAGGCAACCTTGGTGATGATGATGTCACCACGCTTTTGAATCTCCCGAATTATGTGGTATTTCCTTTCCACATGCTTTATCTTTTGATGCCATTTGGGTTCCTTCATCTGAGCAATGGCTCGCATGTTATTGCAGAGTAAAGGGATGGGAGTATTATAGGAAACTACACCAAGTTCCAGGCAGACCTTGCGCAACTACACCGCCTCATTTACAACATCTGATGTGGCAATGTATTTGGCTTCTATTGTTGAATCATCTATAGTGTCATGCTTCTTTCTTATCCAGCTCCCAGCACTACCGTTCAACAAGAACACAAACCTTGATGTCAACTTTCGATCATCAACATCTGACTGGAAGTCTGAATCTGTGTATCTCAAGACTTGGAGATCACCATCTCCGTAGACCAAGATGTAATCTTGCATCCATATTAGATACTTGAAAATGTTCTTCACTACATTTCATTGTTGTTCTCCATAGCAGATTGGTAATGACTCACCACTCCCACCGCATGGCAAATATCTGGCCTAGTACACATCATGGCGTACATTAAGCTTCCTACTGCTGATGCATAGGGGCATCCAGCCATGGCTTTCTTTTTCTCAACACTTTGAGGAGCCATCCCTTTAGATAGGTGGATACCATGTCTTAAGGGGAGGAAACCATTCTTGGAACTCTCCATACGGAAACGTTCAAAAACTTTCTTAATGTACCCATATTGTGATAATCCACAGATCCTCTTTTCTTGGTTTCTGAACAGCTTCAAACCTAATACTTAAGAGTCTTATTCAAGATCTTTCATATGAAAGGTATGGGATAGCCAAATCTTAACACCGGTCATCATCCCTGTATCATTCCCAATGATAAGGATGTCATCTACGTGAAGTACGATGAACACAATAGCGCTCCCACTAAGCTTCTTGTATACACAAGGTTCATTAGGATTCTACACAAAATCATAACTCCTTATAGTTTCGTCAAATCAGATGTTCTAGCTACAAGAAGCTTGTTTGAGCCCATAGATGGATTTCTTCAGTTTGCATACTTTACCTTCCTTGGTTATAAAATAATGTGGCTGGTCTATATAGATATCCTCCTCAAGGTATCCATTGAGTAAGGTTGTCTTGACATCCATCTTCCAGATGTCATAGTCAAGAGATGCATGTATAGCTAGTAGTGTCCTGATGGACTTAAGCATAGCCACAGGAGAGAACGTCTCATCGTAGTCGATGCCTTCTCTCTGTTTGTAGCCTTTGGCCATGAGCCGTACCTTGAAAGTCTCTACTTTCCCATCAGGACCCCTCTTTCTCTTGAAGATCTATTTACACTCAATGAGTTTTACCCCTATAGGTGGATCCTTTAGGGTCCATATACCATTCTTATGCATGGAGTCAATCTCTGACTTCATTGTTAGCATCCATCTATCCGCATCTTGATCCGTGAGTGCTTCATCAAATGAAACATGATCATTGTCAATCTCACCTGACACATGGAATCCATACCTTTCAGTTGGTGCAACCGCCTTCGAACTCCTTCGAAGAGGTATGGGTGTTTCATCTTTATTTATCTCTTCAGTTTCTGGCTCAGGAAGCTCAAAATCCTCAGAAGACTCAATGAGTTTCTCTACTTCATTTTTTTCTTAACCTTTAAGGAAATCATCCTCCAGAAGTCTCACATCTCTAGAGACGAAAATCTACTGGGTCTTAGGGTCATAAAGATGATATCCAATACCATCTTTAACATACCCAATGAAGTAATACTTACGAGAGCGAAATTCTAGCTTACTTGCATCCACGTTCTTTGCATGGACCAAGCAACCCCAAACTCTCAAGTGACTAACACTAGGTTTGGTTCCATACCAAAGCTCATGAGGAGCCTTAGGTATAGATTTTCTAGGAATCTTATTCAGGATATATATTGGAGTCTCTACTACATATCCCTAGAAATAAAGAGGTAAATGTACTTTGCTCATCATTAAACGAACCATATCCGTGATGGTCCTATTGCATCTTTCGACAACATCATTAAGTTGGAGGTTCTAGGAGGAGTGAGATTGGAGATAATTCCATTCTCTTTACGTTATTCCTTGAATTCATATGAGAGGTACTTGCTACCTCAGTCAGATTGAATTCATTTAATCTTCCTATCAGTTTGGTTTTCAACCAAAGCCTTGAATTCTTTGAACTTTTCTAATATTTCAAATTTATGACGTAGTAGGAAGATAAACCCGCATCGAGAATGATCATCAATAAATGTCAAATAATATCGATGTACATTTCAGGTCGCAGTAGTAAGGGACCACATACATTGGTATATATTAGGTGAAGAATACCCTTGCATCTTATAACCTTGTTACAGAAAGGCGTTCTAGTCATTTTACCTCAAATATAATACTTGCAGTAGGCAAGGATTGAACCTGTAAAAAATCTAAGGTTTCATCCTTTATCATTCTATTGATACTATCAACCCTTCAAGCCTTTGATGCCAAATCATGTTAGGATGATTTTCCATCCTCCCTGGATCTTTTAGGGTTTTTATTAGTGATTGTAATATTCATGACATGTTCATTAATGTACAATTCATAGAGTTCACCAGAAGTCAAAACACCATCTACAATATGCTTATCATAACGATTTACGACTAGTTTATTAGTGAAAAGGAATGAACATCCTCTTCTAACAAGCTTAGTTATAGATATAAGATTCCTTCTGATACATAAAGACACACTTTAAGTCGGACTCTTCCACTACATTGCGATAGTCGATAGGTCCCGAAAGCGACTGTTGCAACACTTGCATCAGATCCCGTCTCGATAACTATCTCTCCTTCATCGAGATTCTTAGTTTCCTGAAATAGATGCAACAAATTGCATGCATGAACAGAAGCACCAGAATTAACAACCCATCTTCCTTCTCTTCCAATGAGAAAGTTAGTTTCAATGATGAAAGTAGATTTCGTACATGTAGGGGCTTTACCTTTATTGGCGAACTTCAAGTATTTCGAGCAATTACGCCTCTAGTGCCTCATCTTTTTGTAGTGGTGATATATGTCGACTTTCTTTGATGCTATCAAAGTGTATGTATTGGAAGATGATACAATGCCTTGACACTTCTTCTTTCTCTTATGGGTCGGGCCCTTCCGAGAAACTTGCTTGCAACCGTGCTTTCCTTTGACTTGTGCAATCATTGCACTGCCACAGGGACCATCCTTCTCCATTATGTCTATGCATCCAATAGCCCATCATTAGTAAAATCAACTTTGCTCATGTGTAACATGACCATAAGGTTGTTGAAAGACCTAGGGAGCGACAGTAGAATGAAATTAGCTTGCATGTCAGAATCCATGAAAGCTCCCAGGGTTTCCAGTTCAGAGTAGTACCCAAACATTTTGAGTACATGTTATCTGACAGAGGTCCTTTCCTGAATCTTGCGGTTAATAAGTTCTTTCATTATATTATAATGATGTGTGGCGTTTATGTCACCAAACATTTATTTCATATTCTGCATGATCTGTTGGTAAGTGTGCAGTTCTACATGCTGCTTCTGAAGCACATTGGACAATGAACACAAATGTAACATCTTGCCAAATTTTGATCTTCATCATACCTATCATAATAAGATATTTCGTCCAAAGTCTAGGGGTCTGTGAACTTGTCCTTTGTTAGCACATAAGAGATGCACTCAATGGATAGGACAAGATCCAAATTCGGATCCAATCCGAATAACTTGATATGTTCAATTAATTGACCTGCAGAAGTTTGCTAAGTGGGTTCATGGACTCCACTTTCTGAAATTAAGAATGCACTATATTAGAACATATAATTAATTATCTATTCAATTTATAATCTTTGATTAAGAAATTTTTAATCAAATTATTCTTTCCTTTTTAACTTTGAAAGTTAATTCCCTTAATCACTTTCAAAGTAAGAGATATACTTTCCGCAATATCTCTAGAAAGAATTGAGATCTCCTCTTTACCTTTGTCACATCAATTCTATGAGAATCTATGACTCAGATAAAAAGAAGTGGGAACACATTCCGCCTTGCAAGTCTAACTTTTTCCCAGTTCGATCTTTAACACTTGGGCCCACTACCCCTAAGATGATTTTGACCTGTCGTTAATTGAACCAACCGTCAACAGGATTAGTACTCGCTATGCACAATCTAATACCGCCCCAATAATATGAGGACCCGATATTAGGGTCACTACACATACTGCTTTACCCTTTCAATAAGCAAAGAGCCTGATCTAGCCATGCTTGTATGCAGGAGTTGTCACTTCAGACAAACGTGTCCTACATACAATCCCTGGTGATAGTGATGGGAGACCATGGATGTCACTTATGTGACCTTCTACCTCATATTGAAATTCTAATTAATATCATGAATCATATTCATATAATTAATTCTTCCAAGAAAAATATACATCTATTCATAATAGATTGTTTTAATTGGATGTAATTAATTTAATCACAATAAATTAATTATTAGTTCAATTCAATCAACAAACTTGATTGTTACTTGAAAGTATGGTACTATCTCAAACTACATATTATTTCAAATTTTAATAAATAGAAAAATACGTCATGATCTCTCTAGCATTATCCTTTCCCTACCTGCTGTAATGATTAGCACCAACGTGAGTGGGACAGACCGTTCACGGAGCAACCTGCTACCCCAACGCTCCCTGACTAGACACCATATCTGTCTCAGGCAAGGATAATGCCAAATTAATCACTTTATACTTGAGATGATATTCAGGTTTTCAATCGAAGTTATACCATATAGTAATAATCAAAACCAATTTTATTATAAAGAAATATGCTAAACAAATTCGCAATCCTATTCAAGCAAGTTTGTTTGTTGGAAAGAAGATTGAGTAACCAATTGTGATCTAAATCATATCTAATCAATTATTGATTAAGGAAATGTCACTTAAGGAAATAATTAAAATAAAATATTTATAAAATATTTATCCATAATTATTTCAGAAAATTAACCATTAATTTCACTAATTGATCAAATGACAATCACAAGGTTCTTGATTAGGATTGTAATTTCTAGCAGTGACCCTCACTTACTAAAATTAGCATATCTCAATCAATTTAAATCCAAATCATGCCAAATAAGTTTACAAAATTTGTTAATTTGATTTAAAATATAAATTAAGTGATTAACACATATTTTTAAGCATTTCAAAAGTTTAACTAACTCTTTAGTTACGTCAATAATCGTCATCCCCGAAACAATGGATACATGTTCATTAAAATGATCATATTTTAGGATTCCAAATCACGCAAAATAAAATCCCACAATTTTTGTATTTAATGGGTAACATAATCTGAATGATAACTTTGTGTTTAAGTATTTTAAACAGAGCAAAACATATTCATAAAGCAGGACCGTGTGAATGAAATGCGATAAAATTTTCACAAACCCTGATGAGCCCAAATCTTCCCAAGTTTACAGATCATATCTAAAACCTCCAAACTGGCTATGATATCACTTTAAGGATATGGAATGATCCTTAAGAGCATTACGGAAGTGTGAGGATCGTATCATATACGATCGAGAGCAACTAGTCGCACTAGTTGCTCGATGCAGCAGAGTTTAAAAAATTTTCATGTGATGAAACTACATGATCCAAGAACACTTCTTGGATCGTTTCATATAAACACATAAATAGATAAAGCAATACCTCTTGTAGCATGGTTGTGATTAAGCCTCTAAGAGAAGATACATCCTATCTCAAGTCCGATCTGTCGGAGGAGACGCTTGCGAGTTCGGTGATGAGTCACATGCTTCTCACAATCCTAGTCATTGATCCAAGAGATACAACTCTTGAAATCGTCATACGAGATCGAGCATCTTATTCACAAGCGAAGCACTTCAAAGAAAACGAAGAACCTAGGGTAGTTGAAGCGATGGTACAACGACAATCTGACGACGACGTCCGTTTTCTCTCTAGGGTTTGGATGTGCGTCCACCCAAAGAGAGAGAGAGAGTAGATGTGAGAATGAAAGATAGCTTGATGTTACAATAGATGTTGTAACTTGAAGAGCAAGGGGTACCTCTTCTTATATATGACTTTGAGAATCCATGGATCACAATCCATGAACTACACAGAATCAATGGATGGGATTGATTTGTGCTTCTTTCAGTGGCCAAGATTTTGTTGTATAAACACAACAATAACTAATTTAATTTAGATTAAATATATATTGATAAATCAATATAAATTAATCCCAAAATTAAATCAATTAAGCATGAGATCATGGAATGAAGATTGCATCCATCCATGTAATTAGAGTGGACGACTACCCATTCCCAATAGGATTGGGTAGCCATCCACCCTTCCAACATGGAAGAGTGCAATTTCATGTAATCTTTATGAGATTACATTATTCCATGGAAATCTCCAAGATTTACAACAACACTCATTGTAAATTATTAAAAAAACAATTCATAATTATTTTGTGAATATTGCAGTCTAGCCATTGGAAATTTGTGAATTACATTCATAAACTAAAATAAAATATGAATTACTTCTTAATTAATTATCCAATGCGAATCTAATTCACACCAATAATTAATCAACAAATATAAATTAAAATAACCTCTCTCTAATAGATTATAAATCACATTTATAATATATTATGAATAATTTGGATAATGCTATCCACAATATTCATATCCATAATAATTAAATCATAATTAATTATATTGGATTATCATTCTCATGCATTCAAATAATATGAATCAAATTCACATTATTCATGATAATTAAATCACATTTAATTATTCATTTCTCAATGCTTAGATATAACTCAACTATGGAATTATTCTTGAACTCCTTCAAGAATAATGCGCTTTCTCCGTAGATACTTGGAGATAGGACATGGCGATTGTACGTTCCATGTATAGTGGCTTCGATACTGAGATCACATCTCAAATCCTGATCTCATGGACCTCTCATCGATGCTTGATTATCAAGGTCGCAAATCTAATCTTCTAATTGCATCTGAATCTCATCTAGATATGTCTAACAATTGGACTAAGATATGATTAGTTCCCTACTAAGAGGAGTCACTAAAATCCAGACCTGTTTCATCACTCCCTCGGAATGTTAGCGTCATGGTTATAGAATTGTTTATGATCACATCACCCTAAGGTATTCCTAATACTTGTACATCCTGCATACTGGAAGACCTATGATGAACCCAAAGATAGAGATCAACTTTATGCATTCATTCATTGAACCATAATTCTATGATAAACCCGAAGACCTATGATAAACCATATTCTACAGGATACCTTATAGTGCATTCATTCATTTAATCTCAGATAAGGAGTAAAAAATCAGTAACAATTATTGATAAATTAAATATTACAGTAAGATTTATTATATGGTTGGTTCCCCTCAGGCTTACATAGCTAACAACCTATATTTTCTAGAGTTTATTACCTGCAACAATGAGGGGTCTGCTCTCCCAATACAATTAATTCTAGATTTTTTATTTTTGGGTAAAGTTTCAAAATATTTTTTATATAATTTTAGGGTTTTCACCTTTTTTGGATATTTTTTAAAATATCTAATAGGAGTCTGGTTTCCTTTATTTTTTGAAAAATTGTCTCACGGAGGAGGAAATCACATAATGCGGTGGAAAAACATGATGCATGTAGGAAAAGAAAACATGCATGTCTCCATGTGCACATAAAGTAAAATCCTAATCTAATGCATGCAAAAGACATGAACACCATGCCCTAAACAAGAAGCTCTAGCGTGAATGGATTCATTTTCAAATCAGTAAATTATGCCTAAATGTGGAATAGGACAATAGGATCTACTTTAACCATCTAATCAAGCATACATTCACCACTAGTTCTTCACGAAATCACGTGAAATAAAGAAAATAATAGGAAAAAAAATTGAAAACCACAGCGAAGTCCCCCAAGTATACTGACACTTGGAGAAATAAACCCCTCTCTACAAGTCGAGATGTCCTTAGTGGACCCCACTCTACAAAATGTAAATACAAGCAAGTAACCCTTCCTCTCTTAAAAAACAAAAACATGGTCAAAGGCCCTCTCACTCAGAAGAAACAAATAAGTTTCTATGAAAAAAATACAATAAAAATGTTGAATCGACTCGCGCTAGCCCTATGCAACCGACTCATAAAGAAGGATCTTCATCTTTGATATCTCAATTGGTTCAGTTTCTATGGAAATCGGATGATCCTACAGGCCCTGCACCACTTGTCAACATAACAAACAAATAAAATCAACGAAAAAATCAAGAAAAATCAGAAGACAAAAAGACCATGAAAATTGAGAAGATCAATATACAAAAAATGATAAAAACCAAGAAAAAGCAAGAATATCTATAGAAAACAAACACATAAAAATCGAGAAGAAATCAGAGAAAACAAAGGAAAGAAAATAAAAATCAAGAGAAAATAAAAAATAAAAAAAATCGAGAGAAATTATGAAAATCGAGAGAAAGTGAAGAAAAGAAAAAAAATCACCAAAAAATTTAACAAAAAATCAAGAGATGTTGCGCCTCCCCAACAACGATGCCATTTTGATTATGAGGTCTGACTCACAGCTAAACTTGAGTCGGTTGTAGAGAACAACTGAGAGAGATCTGATTAATCAAGCAAAAGACAAAATAAAAGAGAGAGAGAGAGAGAATGCATCTCTCTCTTAACTGTGATGTTCCACTATTATTTTAGCGAGCATGTGTTCATGGGTCGAACAAAAGGGGACAAAAAATCATGCTTCGATTTTTGAGCGAGAAAACTTTTTTTATATTTTTAATTTCTTCTCGAAGGATTTTTTGTCAATTTTATTTTTATTTGATTTTTAATTTCCAATTTTATATAATTTTTGAAATTGATATTTTTAAATCAATGTGATCTACAGTATAATAATATATGGTAGAAAATATGGAAGGATACTATATAGTGGATAACACAAAAAAGATTCGAGCAATGGGCTTGAAAAATATTCAAAATATATCCAAGTCGGATTCGGGAGTTGAAGATTAAAATCTTGATAAAATATCAATAAAAATCTTCGAAATTCGACTCAAAATAAAACAAGGCAGACTACCATAAAAAATCAAACAAAAATGATGTCGAAACGTGTCCCGGAAATTCTTCACTAGTATTAGGATACAAATGTAAAGAAAAATATAAAAGAAACAGTTCTTTCAAATAGGTCCCTAGTCAGGGACCTATTTGTAAGAAAACAATCTAAAAATTACATGTAGGTCCCCATACAGGATTCGAAATGTAATAATGAAAATCTTCTAGGGCATTTTGAATATGGAGAGCTTCTTGGGTTTCTTCTGCAATTGTTCCACTGATTCGCAAGGAATGACTGGTATGAGATGGCTGTGGTTAATTTGAGATGTTCGATGAAGGCATGTGTCACATGTTAGTTCCTTGAGTTCTTGAAGGTTGTTCTTCCCCAAATCAAAAGCAACAACTACTTATAATGACTAATCTCCTTCTTCGACTGTTAATGGTGAGATGGAAGACCTCTTATAGGGCTAGAAGGTGGTCGCCTACCCCCTTTTAACTCCCCTGTGATGGGGGATTATCGGAAAAGGGAGACAATGAGCGATTGAAAATACGACTACTGAGGTTTGAAGGAACTTGCTCTATTGCTCAAGGATGATCAAAGAGGCTCCAGAAGCTGGCTCTATATGATGAATGATGAAGCTATAGATGTGATGGCTACCTGCAAAGTGGTTTAAGGCTCAATTCAAAGAAGAATCGACCGATATTTTAGGATTATGCATATATGAATAGTGGTTCCAGAAGAGAGGTTATGAATCAAAATTTGTGTCGAATCGAGCTTGAATTAAAAAGGGATTTTGGTTTTGGATTAAAAATGATGATTAAGGTTATCTAGTGACGTAATTAAGTCGCCAAACTGGAAACTAAATTCTATGAAATTCAAGAAGGAGGTTGTTACCTGGGAAATTGAGGATGTACGATCCTCTAGTTATAGCTCAAGGGTCGATGTTGCCCGAGCTCCAAGCTATGCTAGGACGCAATGCAAGGTGCATCTCCACCTTGGAACAACTCCCCGATGAACTGCCTTCCACCGAAATGGTCACCAGATGCTTCACCATTGTAGGTAGGTGGCGCACGACGAACAAGATTGGTCATTCAGGGTAAACTATTATGTTGGAGAAGTTAGAGAAGTTATGACATTTGGTGAAATAAACAGGATGATCGAAGAGGGTTTGTATTAAATCCGAGGGTTAGCATGTAGATTAGATGATAGGGTACTAAGATGGAGGGTTGATATATGAAAATATATGTTATGATCAGAGGGAAGAAATGGGTGAAGTTGGACTATTAGAAAAAAAGGTCCAAGAACTTCTTAGGGAGGAACATAAATGTGGTGCTGACACTTGTCAACATCACATTAATCTTTAAATAAAATTCAATATTAATTAGATACTAAATAGTAAACAATATTATTTTATATAAATATAAAAAATATAGCAAATTAAATTATCTAAATTTTGGTATATTTTATTTTATAAATATTAAATATTCTATGAGATATAAAAATAATATTAATAAATATATATAATATACTTAATAAATAACATATATATATTTATATTTAATTCAATATTTTAATAAATAATATATAATTTTTATATTTTATTTATTCATAGAATAATAAATAGAAGTTGTATGATTTCTTGTAGTTTTTAATAAATATATTTATATATAATAAATATAGATATATAATCTATAATTCAATTTCATCTATATTTTAGTGTTTTTGGTTTATTTAAAATACTAAAAAAAAGTTTTAATTTTTTTATTTTTTTATAGATAAAATACAAGATCAATAAAATAATTAAAAATGATAGAATAAAGTATTCTATAAATAGTATGTGCAGAATAAAATAAATACCCCCAAAACCCAATTGTCCTTAGGTTCCAAATCGACTTTTTACAAACGACCTCTAGTTTTAGTAAAATCATCTTTATTAATTAGAGAATAGTGTTTTATGAACTCTACAAGTGAGTTGAGTGAAATTGGAGTTTGTATGAAGACATTATGGGGTTCAGAAGTTGGGAATTTGACCATTTGAAAATCAGATTTCTTGGTTTATATACATGTTAAGATTTTTTCTAATTTTTATTTTTTTATATACATTTTTATAAATAAAAGAAAAATATTTTGGTGAAAAATATTTACAAATAAATTAATTTAAAATAGTTTAAGATTTGATAAATAATAAATAAATAAGAATTAATGTGTAGTGTACATAATTAATTATTTTTGTTATTTTCTTCCTTATCTCCCCCAACTTTATTGTATGTCAACCAATCCATGCTGACTAGGTCTGAGGGGTTATGTTATAAATATGTCTTGCATCTAATTTATATTTAGTTAGTCATATTGTACATATATGCATATTTACAGTCTGTCTCTTTTCTTTTCTTTCTTTTTATTATTTTATTTATTTACATGTTTTTAATGCATAAAAATGCATTTTATTCATGAATGATATTTTTATAAAATATAGGTATAATGCATATTTACATGTATTTGTTAAAGGTTTAAGATAAAATGTGACAGAAATGTTAATGAATCATGCATTCATCACATCTTATGCGAATGTTGCAACCAATACTCAATCTTTATTAAAGTAGTTACAATGCTTTTAACACAATAACTCAATAATTATGATAATTTGTAAGAGATTTATCCTTATCAAAATACCATTATGCTTGATGATCTCTATCTCATTAGACTAAGACACAGTTTTAAATCATGTAAGATATCTATAGGGAAGATATTTTAGATCGTTATATATAAAGCCTTAAATTCTTATAGATAAGATTTTGAGATCTCTGTATCTCAAGTCTTGTGTCTATAAAGATATTATTAATGCAATTAAGAATTTTATCACCATAGTCGGATTGGCAACAATATACCATTCCCACTACATGGCAGACATCTGGCCTGCTGCACACATCCATCATACGCAGGGCTTCCTATAGCTGATTCACAAAAACTTGTAGCTTTAGAATTCACATCATCAACACTGTGAGATGTTATCCCTTCGGATAGGTTAGTACCATATTTTAAAGGAAAGAAGCCTCTGGAAACTTCCAAAGTAGAATATGTCCAAGATGTACTATTAATGTGATAGTCACATTGCCCTCTTCTCTTTACTTCTGAACAACTTCATAATTAATATCTAAGAGGTATCCTTGAGATCTTTTATCTCAAGGTATGGAAAAAGGATTTTAAAAAACTTCATAATCATCCTTATATCATTCCAAATGATTAGGATTTTATCTACATTTAGCATGATGAACACAATGGCATTCCCAACTAAGATTCACATGGTTAATGAAGATTCCGTCTGAAATCATAACTTTTATAATTCCATGAAATCTAATGTTCTAAATATGGTAAGTTTAATTTAAGTCCATTGATGGAGTACTTTTTCTTGCACATCTTTCCTTCCTCAACTATGAAGCCATGAGGCTACTTCATATGAATATTCTTGTTGATGTATTCTTATAGGAATGCAATCTTGACTTCTATCTTCTAGATGTCATATTCAAGTTGTGTAGCTATAGTTAGAAATATTCTAATGGGTGCAAGCATGGTCACTAGAGAAAAAGTCTCGTCGTAAGAGATATCTTCTCTTTGTATATGAATCGCGCTCTGATGGTCTTTACCTTCTCATATGGTTCCGTTTACACCCAATGAGTATGACCCCTATGGGTGTGTCCTCAAGGGTCCATATACAACACTTGTGCATGAAGTATACTTTAGACTTTATTTCTAACATTCATCCATCCATGTCATGATCCTCAAAAGTTTCATCATATGAAGTCAGATCATTGTTAGACTTCTCTGGCACATGGAATTCATACTCGCTCATACTTACCACCCTCAAATTGATTTAGAGAGGTATGAGTATTTCATCTATAATTATCCTTCTGTTTCCAACTATAGGGACTTCATGATCCTCCTTGGATTCAATGAGTCCCTTTACTTCATTCTTATCTTGTCTCTTAAGGGAGTCATCCTTTAGGAATCATATTCCTAGAGATGAAATCTTTTAAGTATCCCAATATCATAAAGTAGGTATACAATACCATCCTTTATATACCTAATGAAGTATCACTCTCTATTACTATATTCCGACTTACTTGCATCCATGTTTATATAATGGACCAAGCAACCATTAATCCTAAAATGTCTCACACTAAGCTTGGTTCCATACTATAGCTTGCAAGGAATTTTTGAGTTTATATTTGCATGGAATTTTATTAAGGATGTATATTGTAGTCTCTACAACATATACCTGGAAAGTAAGAGGTAATTATGCTAGGATTCATCATTAATCAAATCATGTCACACATGATCCAATTGTGTGGCGAACATCCATGATCTGGGTACGACAAATCGATTCCATATACATACATTCCACATTCGAAATCACAATATAACTTTAAGTAGGAGAAAATAGCCTAAAGACTAGAATAAAAAAATTTTATTACCATTCACTTCATAACCAAAAATACATTTCACTACCATCCTTATCCGTAAAAATAGACATGTATGCAAACAAAATGTTCATACATACATTATAAATCTTATTCTCTCAACAAAACTACGAGTAGAGTAAAGCATAAAAAGTTGTCGATAACTATACCATAGAAAGGAAGTCATGTAGATGCACAAAAAGAAGTAGCTCTAAGTAAACAAGTACTGAGCACTATCGCGTCTTCTATTGAGAACATGCAGATCCAACATATTGGTATATTATGAACAAAGTTTCTTAGTTTGATATAAACATTATAACAAGAGAGATATAACTAAAGGTATGCAAAAGAAACAACTGGGCAAATCATCCTTACAAGGAGATAAATTCAACTCATTATCATTTGATATGGATCACCCAAGCTTCATGTATAGTCTGTGGTGGGGTGAAACCTCATATTATGACTCTATGGGCAGAAGAAGGCCTTAGGGTTGGGATACTTCCTTAGGAATTCGGTGGGGGTACAATGCATCCAAATTGGGTTCCTAACACATCCACTTGGATTCACTTATAATATTGTAACTCTGATTCCCAAAGCAATTTCCATTTTGTGAATCATCGTGAACCGCCTAAGCCCACTACTCGCTTGTAAGAGTCCATAGTGGCATATGACATGAGTCAGCCAAGATTATTCTTTCTGTAGTTTAAATCATAAAGACTAACCAAATCCTCCTTATGCATAAGATATTTATATTTCATTCCCAACTTCATTAACCATATTTCCTGGAACTCTCCTCTTAATTCTCTCACTCAGAATGCTAATCAATGTGACCTATATCTGCCAATATACGAGTGTTAACTCTAAGTGAACAAGCAAATCACTATACCGCCAATCATTATTAACCCAATCCTACTTATGCATAAGAGATTTATATTTATTCCCAACTTCATTAATCATATTTCTCAGAACTCTCCTCTTAGCGCTCCCACTCAGAATACTAACCAATACGGCCTCTCTAAATGAACAAACGAGATACTAGAACACCAATCATGACTACTTGGACCACACTTGAAGCGTCGGGCTAAAGGCACACAATTCTGAGGTTGAACACCCTGTGGAACTCCTAGGTGTGATAAGTAACATGTCCTCTAACCATCGCAGCTACATAGTAGTGTCTGAGATCGTAGCCATCAAGACTTCTACCCATACCCATAGGGTGCATACCTCTCCTTGGAGGCATCTAACTCCATCTATATGATCATCAAGAAATCTCACTTGATTGAATAATAATTACCCTGATCACAACATATATTTCAGCATTTTCTTGACACATGATTTTTAGAAGATCAAGTGAATCCTGTTAATTTTTTAGAAGATATCAAGTAAGTATTGTTGACGTCATTTTTTTATTTATCATATTAACATAAGCATCCTAAAATTGTCAATTTCCTTCCTTATCTATCAGTTAGTACAACTATACAAACATACTTCCAATAACAATTATTGTTTATCCATAGGAATGCATATTCAACTCACACTAGATATTAAAATAGATGAAGATATGTAAACACCTCGTGTCGAATTTGCATGCTAGCTGAGAGCTCATGCATTCCAGCATGCCTAGATGTCGGATGCAAATCAATACTTAGTACATGAACAACAATCCTTACTTCATATCTCTTTGTAAAAGTAAATGTAGAATCCAATACTTGCATTATAAATTTTAATAGATCTTGAAGTCTAGAAATTAGAGCAAATATTTGACATATGAGAAACAACAGAGATAAAGATAAGAAATGGCTAACCTGTAGATGAGTATACAATCAATTTTTTAAATAAAATAACTTGGAAGCGTATGTTCTCTAGAATTCTAAATTTCAGTGTTTCTCCAACAAGCAACAAGGTCCGCCAATTCATTTCACTTGAACAAAATTGTACAGAGTCCATTTTCTTTTGCACAAGAGAAGCCAGGTCAAGACTTGCTTCACATTTCCAAGTAATTTATCCACTTTCTAAGAATTATTGGTTTCAACCAGACAAACACACTAACAAAAGAACATATTTATTACAAGCTCACTCATATCGGGAGTTTAAAAAATGCGTCCAATATTAAAAAATAAACTAGGGAAATAAAAGTATCTAGCTATGAAGGCTATATAGCTTAAATTTGAACAAAAATGGGAGACTAAAAGCATCTAGATTCTGTATTATAAATTACAAATGAATGGCAACTTTTCTCTCTTAGAAAAGTGCAGGTTGTTATGGTCATGAAGCCAATAAAAAGTTGAAATAGGTGCATCATATCCAGTGCATTAGAAAGAATTGCAAGATTTTCACAATAAAGAGGTGCATGCAGTTTTTCTAGCTGACACAATACGATTTTAATAACATGAAATAAATCAAGATGAGACACAACATGTAACAAATCCATTTTTAAAAGAGTAATTTACATGGAGATTCCTCATTATGGAAGAGTGGTCAGCATGGACCCTCATTTTTTATTTTCCGGATGACTTTGCCCTCTCTAGAACCCCCATCTAAAACAATCCAGTCTTGAACATAATTTATCTATCACCATCCCCATAACATTCACTCCAATATGATCTTCAACTTCAAACAATCTCCACCAGCATAGATAACACATCACACATAATTAATTCTGAAGATGAAGATGGCATATGTCAAGCATGATATGGAAAACATGAACAAACCTAAAAGATCATGAAATTCGAACCAAATAAAGAAGAGAGATAAAAGCAGACATGCAAGCACATATCTACATCGCCCCTCCGAAATGGATATGTCTCTAAGGATGTTCAATAAATGCATGGAAACCGTAGTAAGAGGGAAGGGGAGTATCGTACCTAAAAAACTTGTCTCCCCGGATTCTCCTCCCACAAAGAATAGTAATCACTGCACTCTATTCACGAATTGAAACTGTCCATAAGGATGACCTCGACCTCCTACGTGGGATTAGATTCATATCGTTGATCTAACGCGCTCCAGCGAGCTCCGACCGTGCTTCAACGAGGAGGGAGGAGGAAGGGATTGGTATATGACTTTGGTCACTTTGGAAGAGAGGGTGGGTTTTGGAAGTTTTTATGCGAGTAAAATTTGGATCCGAATCTTGGTTCGGATCTAGATTTAACCCAGACCCCAACTCGTTAAAATGAACGTAAATCGGGCTCTCGAACTTGGATTGTTACATTCTTGGTCTCATTGAAAAGTTCTTAACGAGATCAATGTGATGGATTGCTCATTCAAAATTATTAAATGCTAGATAAGACAATTTTTTGAAAATATGATCGTTTCTATTATGAGAGGTATCCCATTATAAAAAAACTCAAAATAAGTGTCATTCTCAAGATTTAGTACGATCCTAACGAACTTGCAGTCCCGTACTTACATATAAAATCCTGAGGAGGATTGAAGCCATAAAAATCTCAAAAAGACCGAAACCCAAAAATTTTCAAATGAAATTTGACTATGGTTTCGATTCTAAATATGCAAATAAATGAGGATACTTCTGCCTCATATCCGCCTCGGGCTCCCACGTAAGCTCCTTGATGTCTTGACTCTGCCATAGGACTTGACTATAGAGATATCTTTCTGCCTCAGGCTCTTAACAGCATAGTCCAATATTTATATCAGCTCCTCCAGGATAGAGAGGTTCGACCCCACATTCAAGCCCTCCTATATGATCACGTGTCTAGGATCTTGGATGTACTTATGAATATTCGACACATGGAACACGTCATGAATGCCCTCAAGGTGTGGGGGGAGGGACACTCTGTACACTACCTTCCCAACTCGTGCCAATATTTCAAATGGTCTTACAAAGCATTGTGCAAGCTTGCCTTCAACACTGAAATGATGAACGCCTCTCATTGGGGATACTTGTAGGAATACAAAGTCCTAAACCTGTAATTATGAAGAATACTTTAGATACATGAGGTTATTTAAGAATCATATCCTTTAAGACATGAAAGAAAGATACAGTACCTAAAACTTGATATCTCGATGATGTTGGTCAACATAGCTTTTCTAACTGCTCTGCACGGTCAACAATCTCTTCATGGTAGTCTCCACAACTATAGAGATCTCTTCTATGATCTACGTGGTGAATAAGGTGTTGTCATCCACCTGTTGCCGACACAAGAGAGTGGTGCATCACCTCCCATAAAGGACCTCAAACGGTGTCATGCCTATGCTGGTGTGGTAACTATTATGGTATGTAAACTCAACTAGTGGAAGGTGATTCTTCCAAGATCCTTTCCATTTAACATCACAAGCCCATAGCAAGTCCTACAAAGTATAAATAGTCCTCCTGAAATACCCATCTATTTGTTGATGGTAGGTTGAACTCATGTGTAGCTCATCCCTCAAATCTCTCATGAATTTTTCCCGGTAGTGTGAAGTGAAACATGAATCTCTGTGTGATACTACCACCTTGGATATCCCATGCAATCTAGTGATATGGTGGATATATAATCTGACTAACTAAACTAGTGTACATGTCACGTTGACATGAATAAAATGTGCTGACTTGTTCAATCGTTTAATGATCGTCCATATCACATCATGCCCATCTGGGATGCATGGAAATGATGTGACAAAATCTTTATAGATGCTCTCCCATTTTCACACCAGGATGGAAAGAGGTTGTAGTAAACCAGAGAGTCTCTGGTGCTCTTCCTTCACCATCTAACAAGTAAGGCATCGGCTGACATGCCTGGCTATTTCCCTCTTCATAAACTCCCATAAAAAGTGCTGGATGAGGTCTCAATACATCTTGGTGTTATCTGGATGAATAGAAAGTCTCAAACTATGTATCTCTTCCAAGATATATCTCCTCAACTCCTCATCATCTGGGCCCTCATCCATATGAAAGATTCAGGGACTTGGAATTCATCCAACTAATCAGTCAAGCATCTGTGGTACAAGTCATGGATCCTCTGATCTGTCTATTGCCCCTGAACAATCCTATCCCAGAAGCTATTGTACATCATTGGTATGGTCACCGCATCGGATGTACCCTCAAATAGATGTCACTCACTAAGTATAGTGATACATCCCAAGTTTGCAAACAAGTTGCTGAACCCTCAATGTGCGACTGCCTGCTGAAGGCGGCTGCCACTACATTCCCCATAATAGGGTTCTGGAGATAGTACAACCATATACCTTTAGAAGTTTCATCCGTTGCCTTTGCCTCGTGTTCAGCTCCTTCTGATCAAAAATGTATTTGAGGCTCTTGTGATCGGTGAAGATCCCAAATGTCACCCCATACAAATAGTGGTGCAATATATTTATTTTGAAGACTAGGACTGTTAAGTCCAAGTCATGATTAGGGTAGTTGCGCTCGTGGTTCTTCAATTTTCGTAATGCATAGTCCACAACCTTTCCTCACTATATTAATGCGTTGCCCATCCCTTCCTTGGAAGCATCAGTGTAAACCATGAAGTTCAAGGTTCTTGAAGGAATGGTGAGGATGGGAGAGAAATTCAACCGCTCCTTGAGCATAGGGAAACTCAACTCACACTTGTCACCAGATAAAGGGATCATCCTTTTGCATCAATCAGGTGAGGGATAGGGCCAACTGGGAGAACCCTCTGAGAAATATCCTTTAATACCCTGTGAGTCCAAGGAAACCACCAATCTTTGTAATCATCCTGAGCTTCTCCCAAGACACCACTACCTCTTTCTTGGCAGGTTCAAATGACACCCCTGCCCCTGAAACCATATGGCATACAAATGCCACCTCAAAAAGTAAAAATTTATACTTGTTGTATTTGGCATACAACTGGTACTCTCAGAGTGTCTCAAGTACATTGCGCAGATGGGAATTGTGCTTGTACTCATCACAGGAGTAGACTAAAACATCATCAATGAATATGATCTTGAACTTGTCCAATTACAGATGAAAAATCAGTTCATCAAATCCATGAATGAAGCAGGTGCATTCGTATGTCCAAAAGGCATCACCAAGAACTCATAGTGATCGTACCTAATACAAAAGGTATACTTCATCATGTCGATCTTTTATCCTTAATTAGTAGTATCTTGATCGTAGATCAGTCTTGGAAAACATTTTTTCTCTCTGTAACTAATCAAAGTGATCATTAATACGTGAGATTAGGTAATGGTTATTTATTGTTCTCTTGTCCAGTTGTCTATAACTTATGCATAGCCTCAAGGATCCATCCTTATTATTCATGAAGAGAATCAATGCTCCCCATGGTGATGTACTGGAGCAGACGAATCCCTTCTCCAACAGCTCCGGTAACTGCACTATGAGCTCCTTGAGCTTAGCAGGTACCAACCTATATGGAGGGATAGGGATCAATCGCATGCTTGGTAATAACATAAATTCTAACTCTATCTCACTCACTGGTGGTAGTCTAGATAAGTCATCTAGAAACAGATCAAGAAACTAATGCACAACTCTAACATCCTCGATCACATGTTCTTGTGTCGTTGAGTCTACAATGTAAGCAAGGTATCCTACACAATAGTAGTTGACAAACTGGTATGACCTCAAGGTAGAGATGCACTCGATCTTTTCATCAAATGTATGTCGGTCAAATTAAAATGGTGGCACTCCAGATCAGTGGAAGACCACTGTCTTCCTAAAACAAGCATGTGTGGTGCCTTTCCCATCTAGTCCATGCCTAAAATGATGTCAAAATCCTATAACTGAATCAACATGAGAAATGTTTGCATCTCGTGTCACCTATTTCCATGGCTACATCCTATACTTCTTGGCGGATGATAAACAATTGGCCCCCTAGGCCCTTGATGTAGTACGAGGAAGCAACCTCCATCACATGCATGCCCAACGTGGTCACCATACGATGTGCAAGGAAGTAATGTGTAGCCCTTGAATCAAATAATGCATGTAAAGAAATCCCATGGGCTGAAATTACACCTTTGATGACCGATCCAGATGCATGAGCATGCTCCTTAATCACATCGTTAAGATGCCCACATGATGTTGTGCTGGATCCCACAACACTAGCTATTTGTTGTGGGTCTCGCTGGAAGTAGTGACCTCCTCATAGGAATCCTGAGGCATGGAACTGTCGGGAAGACCCAGCTAGTCTTGCACCCTACTGCTGATATATGCCCGAGCTATTGTCACGTGATGGCCATTTGGCCTTGAAGTAGCCCGATTGTATACAAAGGTAACATGTAAGGATGTCTGCCCGTGACAAGCTCTCACTAGAAGCAATACTAGCACCTCCAGACCTATGACTTTGTATCTGCGTGGGGGGGGGGACAACTGAATCACAACCTACCAAGTCTTGCCTCAAGGTAGTTTATTGTGTGAACCTACTAGCCGATGATGACATCATTGTCAGGTGTTGGCGATGGCCTTTATGGAATTGAGAGGAGTCCCGACGTTCAGCTCTACTAGGTTGGGGTGGAGGCAACTGTGACCAACCTCCATGTAATTAGCTTTGTATAGCCTCCCACTTCATTGACTTCACTGTAACATCCTTGATGGAGGTAATGTCCAAGGTGGAAAGTATTTTCTGAACCTCTTCACTTATCCCTCGGATGAACTGCTGTAAGTTCTCATGTAGGTAAGTTGTCGTAGCAGAAGAATAACAAGAAAACTCCGTATAATAGATCATGTACTCTTGGGTCGTTATCGACCCATGTGTTAGATAAGTGAACTCTTTCCTCTGATCCTCTATCCAATGGTCTAGGTACAACTCTACATGGAACTCATCAAAGAAGACATCTTAAGTGATGGGCTCGGTCAGGTGCTCCTTGGAGGCATTCCACTACCGCTTTACGTACCCAATCAACGAGTACTCTGCAAAAGATACGAAAGTGTCCTTGGGTACATGTATCATCCTCAGAACCTTTGCCACATGCATCATCCACAACTCTACATCATTGGGGGGGGGGTACCGAAGAATAGTGATACCATCGCTTGCTGGTATGTTGCATAGGTAATGTATGCTTCTATAAAGCATCAACATCCTCCATAACCTCAGGCTCTATAGAGAATGACATGTCGAAAATTTCCTCCCCATCATGAGAGGGACGTAGGAGGAATCATTATCTTGCTTGAGCTATTGCTCGATCGCCTCTTGGCGATGCTGGATGTCCTGCACAACCCATACAAGGCAAACAATTTTTCTACATCCAGATCCACACGAGGTAGTTTAGTTCTGCATAACGAACCACAACATTAATACTTGTTTTAGTTAAGAGATATATATGTACATGGATTATGGATATAAATATGCAATTCTCCTTTTTGATTCATGTTGGGACAAAAGACTTGACACTTATCATGAATTTCAAACACTAGCGATGAATGTGATACGTGGAATGGAATGGAGTACCACAGCTCTGGTACCAAACTGTGACGAACATCCACATAGGATCTAGATACCCGACAAATCGATTCCACACACATACTTTCCACATTTAAAATCACAATATAACTATAAGCAAGAGAAAATAGTACAAAGACTGGAATCATGCATTTTCTTTCCAGTCACTTCATAATCAACATTCATTTCACTATCATTCATGTCCATAAAAATATACATGTATGAAACAAAAAATATCCATACATACATTATACATCTCATGTCTCTCAACAAAACTACAAGTAGAGCAAAGCAATAAAATATATCACTAACTGTACCACACAAAGAAAGTTGTGTAGCTTCCCAAAAAGAAGTAGCTCCAAGCAAATAAGTGTCGCTCACTATTGTGACTTCTATTGAGAACTTGCGAATCCAACACATAGGTACGTTATGAAAAAAGTTTCTTAGTATGATATAAAATTTATAACAAGAGAGATATAACTTAAAATGTGCATAAGAAACAACTGGGTAAACCGTCCTCACAAAGAGATAAATTCTACTCATTATTGTTTGATATGGATCACTCAAACCTTGTGGATAGTCTGTGTTCTTGGTACGGGTGAGACCTCAAACTACAACTCTAAGGCAAGAAGAAGACCTTAGGGTTGGGGTGCCTTCAAAGGAACCAGTGGGGTATAATACATCCTAACTAAGTTCCCAACATGTCCACTTGACTTCACATATAAGATTGTAACTCTGATTCCCGTAGAATTTCCAACACGTAAATCGTCACAAACCATCCAAGTCCACTACGTGTAAGAGTCCACAGTGGCATAGGGAATGAGTTAGGGCACTGATTACCAAGATCATTCTTACCATAGTTCAAATCACCATGACTAACATGATCCTCCTTATGCACATGAAATTTGTATTTCAATCCCAACTTCATTAGCCAATTTTTTCTGAAACTCCTCTCTTAGTGCTCTCACTCAGAATACTAACCAATGTTACCTACACCAGTGTACATGAGTGTTACCTCTAAGTGAACAAGCGAAACACTAGACCACCAACCACGACTAACCTAATCATCCTTATGCAAAGGATATTTATATTTCTTTCCCAACTTCATTTACCATATTTTCTAAAACTCCCCTCTTTGCACTCCAACTCAGAATACTAACCAATGTGGCCTACACCAACTAGTATGTGAGTGTTAACTCTAAGTGAACAAGTGAAACTCAAGAGCACCAACCATGACTACTTGGCCCGCACTCAAAGCAACAGGCTAAAGGCACACACGTGCTGAGGATGAACATCACGTGGAACTCCTCGATGTGCCAAGTAATATGTCCTCCAACCATTACTGCTACATAGTCATGGTTGAGATTGCAGTCATCTTAGCTTGTACCTAGGGCCCCAAGGGTGCATGCTCCTCCCTTGCCGGTACCTAACCCCATCTACCCGACTATCAAGAAATCTCATCTGATTGGATAATAATTATCCTAAGCACAATATATATTTCAACATTGTCTTGACACATGATTTTTGAGAAGATCAAGTGAAGCCATGTAATAAGAACTTTTAACACCATTTCTTTTATTTATATTATTTACACATGTATACTAAATCCCAAATTATCAATTTCCTTCATTATCTACCTGTCAGTAAAACTGTACAAACTTGCTTCCAACAACAATCATTATTTATCCACAGGACTGCATATTCAACACATACCAGATATTAAAATAGATGAAGATATGTAAACATCCACATGTCAAATTTTATGATAGCTGAGAGCTCATGCATTCCAACATGCTTAGATGTCGGTTGTGAATCAATACTTAGTACCCGAACAATGGACCTTACTTGATATCTCAGTAAATGCAGAATCCAGTGCTTGCTTTCTAACTTCTAATAGATCTTGAAGTCTATAAATTAGAGAAAGTACTTGACATATGAGAAACAATGGATAAAAAGATAAGAAATGGTTAATTGTAGATGAGTTTACAATATTTCTTTAAAAATAAAAAGCATGGAAGCATTTGTTTTCTAGAATTCTAAAATTTGGCATTTCTCCAGCATGCAACAAGGTCCGCTAATTCATTTCACTTGAACATAATTGTATAGAGTTTATATTCTTTTACACAAGAGAACACGTATCAAACGACTGACTTAACATTTCCAGGTAATTTATTCATTTTCTACGAATTGTTGGTTTCAACGAGACAGTTGCATTTGTAGAAGAACACGTGTATTGCAAGCTCACTCATATCAAGAGGTTAAAAAATGCAACCAATAATAAAGACAAATACAGTAAGGAAATAAGTTATATAACTATGAAATCAATATAGCTTAAATTTGACCAAACATGAGAGTCTAAAAGCATCCATATTTTATATTATAAATTACAAATGAATGGCAACTTTTTTTACTTACAAAAGTGTATGTCATTATGGTCATGCGAAATCACCAATTCATCATCTTTATTCATCTATTTTGGCTTAACATCTCTTACAAAATTTATGTAAATAACATTAATTCTCATTCCTTAATAGTCTGATCTCATCTAATTATAGTGTATTATTATCAATATTTTAACCTAAAATAAATCAATAAATAAAAAATGGAAAAAGAAAGAAAAGAAGACTATATATATATAATAAATACAGGTCGATTGTGACCCTGAGAGTAGTTTAAGTCTTGACCTAATATACAAGGAATTAAGTAGGGAGAGATAGGATCCTTATGTATAAAATATTAGAAGTTAGCTTCACATGTACATATTCATTATTTTTCATAATGTATATATCTCGTAATATTTTATTTATCATCAATTCAATCTTAAATAGAAAATATTTTCTTCTTGAACCTTGTAGAAAAAAACGTTCTTTAAATAACTAAAATAATTGTAAAAATAAATCATGTATAGAATAAAAGGGACAACACTCTAAAAAAGTCATATAGCCCGAACTGAAAGACAGAAATACATAAAACTCACTTTCATTATGTTTAAAATAAAATAAGCTTTAAAATGAAAGTGGTTCATAAAATTTTAAGTTAAGATGTGAGAGTAAGCTTTTTGGAGTGTCATTGTACCTATATGTTTATTTATTTATATTTTTGTACATATTGTATTTTTCATATTTTTAAATAGTTTATGAAAATTATATAAATTTTAAGTAAAAATAACAAAATTAAAAATAATCAAAAACAAAATAATTGTACCTATAACATAGGTGAAATATACATATATTATACATATGCATATTTATTTAAACCAGTAAATAAGTTCATGAAAATAAAATAAAAATATATTTAAAATACTTTAATTTTTTGTAAATAAAGAAAAATATAATATAATATATATATATTAATAATAAATAACTAAAAATATGTATATAATATATATAGGAATTTTATAACTATAAATAAGGGTATTTAATTATTTTAACCTATAAATTAACTTATTTAATTTATTAAAAATCACCATAAAATTACTTATTAATTTATTTAAATATTTTATCTTGAAAAAGATTTATTTAAATTCATTTTCTATTTATTTTCTATTTATTTTATGTCTTTTTTCTTTTCTGTTTGACTCATCCGGGTCTACATTTTGATTGGCTGGACCCGGGTTTATTGTCCTAGCAACTCAGCCCTTCTTTCCAAATGCTTGAATAACTACCTAACCAGACTCCTTCTCTCATTTATCACACCCAATTTGTCCCCTTTTCAGACCCAAATCTCTTGCCTGATTAACCTCTTTAAAATTGCGATCTACACCTGAATAATTTGGCCCCATTTTACTTTGATTTATGCGCATATTTTCACTTTGAATTTCACTTCTCTTCAGCTAGAAATAAGAGCTCTAGACCATTCTTTGATTTCTGATCCATTTTCACCTTCATTCTCGAAGCTTGAGAATATGAGAGAGTAGTTGATGATAGGGGTGAATTCTCCAGTAAGCAGGAGCGTGATTTGGTGGTTGAATTGCAAGATCCATGGTCAGCAGCTAGAGCTCCATAGTTCCTCGCTTCTTCATCTTTTCATCATCGAATTGAGGACTAAACTATTCCTCCTTCCACTGTAGGTAATAGTAGGTTAGTTTTCTTTTAATTTTTGTTTAATTTCATGGAGTTTTATTTGGTTTCGAAGTTAGACTAATATGATTCATATCAACCATGGATTCGCTAGATCGAAGGTTCCCCTTCGTTTTTAACCCCGATCCGATTATCTCCTCTTAATATGCTACATTTCTAGATCATCTTCCAGAACCTAAACACCTTATATGTTTATATATAATCCAAATTTCCAGTCCTCCATTTTCGCAGGAGATTCATGTACACTCCTCCTCCATTTTGCATTATTTTGGTTGAATAACCTGCAGGTGATGAACCACTTTCTCGAGTGAGATTAGGTCGTGAAGCATTAGGTAGAGGCTCCTTGTGTGCATAACCAACGTATCTCTGATTAGCGAGACATGGACCCGATTACCATCTCAGATCGGTGTGGGATTCATAAGGAATCCATTGGAAAGATGGACACTCAAGTCAAGCTTCATTCAACGACCTTCTCGAATCCATTGGAAAGATGGACACTCAAGTCAAGCTTCATTCAACGACCTTCTTTTGAGTTCGTTGTGATAGCTTCAGTTCCATTAGATCGAGAAGGGCGCTTCCAGATTCAATCAGATCCATCCATTCGTACCCAATTTGAGTCGTCAGATCAGATCTCCAATAGATGACCCGATCGCCCATTTCGCCTGTGCACACACGATTAGTGGTAAAATTTGTATTCCTTACCTTGCATGTTTCTTTAATTGTAAATAAATTTAATTAAGCTATGTGTCATATTATCATTGCTTGAAAAACTGCAATTCGACTCTTAATTTTTTGTAATTACGCTCTACTCCTCCTATTGTGAACTCACATGGCCCATCACATGTTATTTGGTGGTTTTGCAATAAACATCCTATTATTTGCTATTATTAATTGATCTGAAAGTTTTCATAAATTGCATTTTGATCCCCATCCTCTGAATTCACATGTGGAAACGTGTGAAACCTTGGATAATTTAGACAATTCACCCAAAATTTTTATTATGTTATTAATAAAGTGTCAAATTACTTCTGCTAATTGCACATATGCCCAATTTTTACAGCATTTATTTCTTCATTAGTTGCTATTATTAATTTGTTAAATAACTCCATAAAAAACACAAAAAATCACATAAAGTTCTTGAATATTTGTCTTATCACAAGTAATATTTGTTTAAACATTTATTTTATTTGTTATTTTTAAAAAATCAAAACATCCTTTATTTTCTCTATTTACAATTAAAAATTCATAAAAATTTAAAAACTCTTTGATAGATAAAAATATATAGCAGCTTTATTTTATTATTTTATCACATGTATAAAAATCAGACAAAAATACCTTTAGAGAACACTAAAAATTGAAAAATACTAAAAAAATTATAAAAAATTATATAAATTCATAGAAAAATCACTAAAATACATAATTTGCCTTATTTTAAAGCTAATTTTTTTTAAAATTAGTTTCAATTTGTTTTATTTTATTTTTTATTTTAAAAATATCAAAAGCACCAACTAGTTTTACTATATTTACTGTTTTCAGTTTTAGATTAGTATAAAGACAAAAATAAACTAGTGAAATAATAGTATCTAGCTATGAAGGCAATATAGCCTAAAATTTACCAAAAATGGAAGACTAAAAGCATCCAATTTTATAACATAAATTATAAATAAATGGCAAATTTTCTTTCTTATTATAGTGCAGATCGTTATGGTCATTAAAGCAATCAAAAGTTGAAAAAGGTGCATCATACTCATTGCATCAAAAAAATCACAAGAATTTCACAATGAAGAGGTGCATGAAGTTTTTCTTGTTGACACCGTGTAGTTTTCACAACTTGAAACAAATCAAGTTGACACACAACATATAACAAATCATTGTTTAAAAAGAGTAATTTACATGGAGATTCCTCGTTATGGAAGAGAGGTCAACCTGAGCCTTCATTTTTTTGCTTAAAATGCTGAAATATAAGTCCTAACAAGAGGCTAAGGGCACCGATTTCATTTTTTTCTGGATGGCTTTGCCCTCTCCAGAATCCCCATCTAAATTGTTCAGTCTCGAAAAAAATTTGCATATCACCACCCCCGTAACATTCACTCCCATGTGACCTTCAAGTTCAAACCACCTCCACTAGCATAGATAACACATCACACATAATTAATTCATAAGATAAAGATGGCATACGTCAAGCATAATCAAAACCAAAAGATCATGAAATTCAAACCAAACAAAGAAGAGGGCTAAAAAGCACACATGCGAGCACATATCTACATCGCCCCCTCAGAAGTAGAAATGTCTCTAAGGATGTTCACGAAATGCGTGGACACCACAACAAGAGGAAAGGGGAATACCGTACCTTAAGGAAATTTGTCTCCTCAGTTTCTCCTCCCATGGAGAACAATGATCTCGATGCTACGTTTGCGATACGAAACCATATATGAGGATGACCACGACCTCCTCTATGTGGAGGCAATTTCGGATTGACAATCCGATGTGCTCTGGTGAGCTCGGTGGTACTTTGACGGGGGGAGGTATTGATATGTGAATTTGGCCATTTTGGAAGAGAGTACATGATTTTTGATGTTTTTATTTAAGTCAAATTCAGATCTTGATCTTGGTCAAGATCTCGATTTGACCTGAATGACTCACATAAATGAGCATAACTCGGGCTTTCGAACTCGAATTTTTGTATTCTTGGACTCATTGGAAAGGTCTTAAAAATATATACACGATGGACTACTGAATCAATTTTTTTAAATGATAGATAAGAGAAGTTTTTATAAAAACTGTCAGGTCGTATTATGAGGGGTCTCACAAATTTATCTCGCTACAACTTCATTGAGCTGATGTGTCTTAGGAGTGAGATAGGAACAATATTCCTTTCTCTATAAGGAATTATTTGAATTTATCTAATAGGTACTGGACACCTGGGTCAGATCAAATTCTTTTCATCTTCCTTCTAACTTTAGTTCTCAACCAAATTATGAAATCTTTGAACATTTCAAAGATTTATAATGGATTAGGATAAAATCTCATACCACAAATAATAATTTATGGATATTGTATATCATTAATGGTCATTATAGTATAGATGCTCTACATACATCAATATGTATGGGTTCTTGACTACATCTGCATCTTACACCATACCCAAAGAAGGTTGTATTGGACATTTTTTACTTTGAATATATCATTCACAAGTATGTAAGTTTTGAATTTTCAGACAAAACAAATTTCTCTCTTACAAGTCTATTGATCTTATCTACAAACATATGTCCAAGTCACGATGCTAGATCATTGTTAAATGATCATCATCCTCCTTTTGATCTTTTTAAGGTTTAATTTCAAATGTTAGAAATGACAATGAAACATTCACTAATATTCTAATTTAACAGAGTCCTCTAGATGCTACATTACCATCTGAAATATATATTCACCATAACGTTTTATGATAAATCTATCTTAGAATACATGTCTATTTATAACAAGTTTAGAAATGAACAATGAATCTATTTAAACATCTAGGTCATAGAGACATCCTCTAAGACTAAGGGCTCTCCCACTAGAAATATATAGTTTATCTATCCATTGGCAATTGCATCGAATTCCATGTGGATGACTATTAAACCTTAAGAACAAGTTTTCTGATTTTCCAAAACATGTCCAACCAATTGCAAGTGTTATGAGAAGAATGACATACAATTATCAGACTTTAGTCTTATCCCTGAAATATATAGGGGACCCTCGCTCCGACCATCAAGTATATATTCATCTTTCTGGCTTGCCAGGTTGTCAGCTTTAGGGTACTAGTCCCATGTCTTGCCTCTGAGTAGTCCAATGTCCAATCTTATTAGAGTAGGGCCCTGCTGCTTAACTCCTAGCTCTGAGTCCAGGACAACCGACGTTCAGTCGGGTCCTCCCCTCCTCTAGGTACGCTCACCTGGAACTCTCACTGAAACAGCGTGTGTAGACTAGATAGAGAAAGTCCCTGGACAAATCTCAAGAGGGTTCCACCTGCTGCTCTTCGCAAATCCCAGCATACCCCAGAACCTCTTAACATTACACCACTGAATCCCCAATCCTTTTCTTGCTGCGCTTCGCAGAGTGAGAAGACCCTCCTTGTCTGGTGCCCACACCCAGAGGGAGGAGGAATGAGTGAGTGGCAGTTACTTAGTGAACCGCATGCCATCCATTGTTCTTGGAGAGAAAATTTCTTTCTTGAATGCATTTTCCGAGAAAGAATTATTCTCTCTCACTCCCAGAGTCTTTGGATCGATGGCCTTTGTCCAGAACTTCACCCCTGTGCAAACGAGCATGCATTTTTGGTAACCGGATAATTAGGGGGAAAGTGCGCTCGACATCACATCTCCGGCGCTCCGCGAGGGGTCTCATTGCGACTCTCTTGTATTGGAATTGGATGCTTGTTGTCTTTTGCTCCCACAGTGAATTAGACCCACAGAGAAGTCTATGGCAGGAACCCTCTATAATAGGCTTCGGCCCACAGGTAGAGTGGAATTCCCCGGCAGCGAGTTGATGTGAGACATGAGACCAAGCCGCCGTATATGAGAGTGAAGGGGGCAGTCACTGTTGAGTGTTCGCTACCACTCAGAGCGGGGAGGTTGGCAGCGCGGTGGACTATATATGCAATTTATTTACATACAGAACAAACAAGATGCCCCCTAATATATATTCCTTTTCCCACCGTCTACGGCTGGCCTACCCTGGTGTTTTGACGAATGTCACTGTAATGGGAAGACCTGAGGACGGGCCCCTCTGCGATATAGGTAGAAGGCGGGAATGGATCTGAGACTGATGGCTGACCGGCCTAAATCGATAGGTCTATCTTGCATGGAAGCTAGCTTATATATAGTGGGGGTACGTCCAGACAAGCACTTGTTCATATGTCGATGATGATATGTAGATGTAGGTTATGTCGATGCACAATCTCAATCCTCTAAGGATTCGAGATTGTTTGGATAGTCACACTATCAGAATTCAGCATGTTGCAATATTGACATTCATCCAACTCTTTGTATGTCATATGTATGACAGTCATAGAAGTACAGTAAACTCTTTGACTCTCCTTCTTACATGGGCATGATCCGCTTCCACTATGCTTCCTTTATCTATAAACAACTCTTACTTAAGAAAGGATCTCTTAAATTGAACAAGTCCCCAAGGAACTTCAATGTAAGATTATTTCAATATTTATCCTTGCTTTATCTTATCCATACAATGTGAATACTACGAAGCTTCATGAAAGACTTTTAAGATAGTAGAATGATGGCATTCATCATATCTACATCCATCATAACTCTTAAAAATTTTGGTTTGGGCATGCACTCAAATATTTTGAGTACGTCATGTACTATGGAGCTACCTCTTGTGTAATAGAGTGAACGATGCCATTCGTGATTAAATGTTGAAAGCACATTTGTATGCCAAAACATCTCCTTCGATTCTTCTAAGGATTTTGACAATTACAATCATCATCGATATGTTACTTCCAAAGTACACTCGATGTGAGATCAAGACTGTAGAGACATACAAATTCTAGGTTGTTGTCATATTATCTATTTGATTTTCATTCATCATTCTCATGATAAAACTTTCACATTGCAACTACATATAATATGTCTCCAACTGCAAATACTACATCTTCATTATGGATCCAATCCATAATACTAGTTATGATTGATTATAACTTTGAGTGAGTTTAATGTAGTTTATCTAAAATAAGATAACTTGCATAAGTATATTATACTTTAATTAAGATTATCAGTATTTTAAGTTAAAGTTGTCTTGCTTTTTATTACCTTGAAATTCCATTCCTTTCGAACTTTCAAAGCATCAGGTATGATAACCAAAGTACCTCAATCAAGATCTAAGATCCCCCTTTCATATTTTTCACACCTTCATAATTATGAGAAAATGCAACTCGAGTGAAGGAAGCAGGAACTCTTTTCGCCATGGAAGTCCTACTTACATTTTCCAATTTAATCTTTGACACCCAAGCCTACCACCCCTAAGGTAATGTTGACTCTTTTTTACCTCTCTCTATGTGCAATCCAATGTGGCCTCAATTATATGAGGAACAACATTGGGGTCACTACACATATGACCTTACTCTTTCCATAAGCAAAGAACCTGATCCGTATATGCTTGTACGTCAGAGCTATGCCTTCACATATGTATCTTCGCTATACAATCAATAATGACCGAACACTTCATATTGATGGGAGACCATGTGTGCCATCTTATGATCCTCCATATCTAATTCATATTTGGATTCATCATCTAGAATTATATTCTTATGATTAAACCTTCCAAGGGAATCCAATCTAATTAAATTCAGATTGCGTATTTTAATTAGAATACATTAATTTAATCATATTTGTTAATAAATCTAATGCAATCAACAAACAATTCAATTTGCTCGATATTATTATAGGGTATATACCCTCACATAGTAGAAAATAATTATTCCAATTAATTGTTAGAGTATGCCTTAACTGCGCATCATATTGTACTTCCTTGAAACTGATCCATCTAGATGCTCAAATTATGTTGCAACGGAGAATTTTCATGACAAGCAAGACACTAATTAAGAAACAAAACCAGCATACCGGGTCTAGATACCATCCCCATTCCAATTCGAAATAATACAATTGATATTTTTGTACTAAGAGGTTTTATCGATCATATGCAATTGATGACCGACGTGATACTGTATAATTATCATCCAGAAATTTAAGAATCTTAAAAAATTTTTAATGATACTAAAATTTAGTCATATCAAACAATCAAGTTTTTTTTGCATGTAAGTTGTTGGACTACAACAATTGTAGTTTCCAATTTATGTTTGTCATGAAACAATCATTCAATTAAGTTGTTGTTTATCAGTTAATTCTCTAAATAAGAGATGCAACAATTAATCAATGTAAATTCATAATTTTCATGATTTAGTTTCAATAATAAACACACTAGAAAATGTCATCAAGATGCTCCAATCATCTTCTAAGCCATTCCCATTAAATATCAAAATCTTTAGGGCAAACATGCTCGAAATCACGTGAAACAAATTCGAGTGATTTTCCGATTTAATTCTTAACATATTTATTTGTTTCTAACATGTTTCATGATAGTAAAATAGTAACTAAAAATATTTAGTTACATATTCGAGTTTACATGCAAACAACACTATGGTAACTTATTGATTTTAAAACGATGCTCGTTTGATTCCAACAATTGGTGAATATTTTGGAGACATATCTAGACATTCTAAATACATTTAAGTATTAAATCTATTTTTAAAATTGGGTAGAAACTTATAGCCTTTTCATATGAGAAAAAAAACTATACGAAAAAACATCTACACAAAAAAGCAAGTCCCCGCACATCTGATATCCGAAACCATGTTCCCTTAGGGTTTGGATCACATCCAAGACCTTTGATCAAGAATCTGATATCAACTGTAGGGAGTCAATTTTAATAAATCAACTCGTGCATCATGGAAGCGTGGAGATTACATCATATGTGATCTAGGACAACTAGTCATACTAGTTGATGGGCATCAGAATAACAAAAATTCTCGACAAAATCACATGATGTGGGAACCATTCCCATGTCATTTCATATTGACCACACAATTCAGACTTACCTCTTGAAATGTGATTGTGATCTCAATAGCCTCTCAATGAAGAGGACTACTGACTCAAGTCCGATCCAACGAGAGTGCACTTGTGGATGTGATGGCGAGACACATACTTTTCGAAATGTCAAGCATTCATCCAAGTAAGAAACCTCCTGATTTCATCTCACGAAATCCATCATATTTCTTTACGATCATGAATGGAAATGAAGTTCCTCAAGCAATTGGTGTAGATTAATTTGTGCTTTCAAATTAATGGCCTCGATTTTTGTTGCAAAAATTTGCAACAAAAATTAATGACTAGATCCCATGTCTTCCGATTAAAGAGATAATTGAAGATGATACACCTATGCCACATCAAAAAAGTTCAAGGGTGGTAAGACCACTTGAAAGGTATAGATTCCATGCACCATAAGAGTCTTAAGATGATCCGATTTCATTTGATGAAGCTACTACTTATCATGACATAAATAGATGTATGTTACCTATGAAGTTTAAAGTGGAATGGACCCTCGAGGATCCACCTAAAGCGGTCAAAACTATTGGGTGTAAATGGATCTTCTAGAGAAAGAGGAAACTAGATGGAAAGGTAGAGACCTTCAAAGTATGGTTGGTAGCCAAAGGCTACAACATGGAAAATGTACCATTTATGATGAGACATTCTCTCTCATATGACCATGCTTAAGACATTATGATATTGATAGTTATATATGCTCATCTTGACTATGAAAACTAGTATATGGAAGTCAATACTGTGTTTTTCAATGGATACCACAACGAGGATGCCTATATGGAGCATCCACAAGAATCCCTAATTAAATAAGGCAAGATACCCAAGCTGAATAATTTAATATATGGGCTCAAAAAAAGCTTATCACAGTTGAAACATATGATTCGATGTAACTAAAAAGAGTTATGATTTCATATAGAATCCAAATGAATTGAGTGTATGCAATAAGCTTAATAAGAATGCCATTGTGTGCATTATGCAATATGTAGATTGCATCCTTATCATTAGGAACATTATAGGGATGATGGCGAGTGTTTATATGATCTAGTTGTTCCATACCTTTGAGATTAAAGATCTCAAGGATACCTCTTAGGTCTTGGATGATAGGTTGTACAGAAGTAGGAAAAAAGACCTCGAGGCCATCACATCAAAGGGTAGATATTATAATAAAAGCCCCTTTCCCTTAGACATGGTATTGACCTATCTAAAGGGATGAAACCTCAAAGTGTTGAATATGAGAAGATGATGGTTGTATAACATTAAAATCATCAGCTATAAGAAGCCAGATATATGGCATGATGACAACACGATTATGCATTTGCCATGCATGGGTGTGATAAGTAATTACTATCCTATTATGGATATAAAAACTTGATTGCGGTAATTAAATATCTTCATGGACTTAGGACTATAGAGATAGCGATCTCCAAGTCTTGTCTTCATTTTCCTTAAAAGGTCTAACTATAGCTTAGTCTAAAGGATATATAGATCTTCAAATATAAGGGTATTCCAAAATCTCTTCCTTGTTATTTTTCATGTTGAGTAGTAGTGTTATAGGCCATGAGTAAGGCATTCTCACCATTTAAACTAGAACGAGTATCTGTTTTATAAGAAGCAATATTTGCATCGGATGCAACTACTATATATACAAGTCTATAACAATACTTGATAAGCGCTAGGGATAGAGTGACTAATCTGTTGACCAAACTATTTGACTTCATCTCTTAAATGATTAACACATGAGTGTATGTTTTAATAAAAACCCATTCATATCTCTTTGGGCTAGTGAGAAACTATTGGACTTGTTAGACATTATGCAATAAAAGTTACTACAATTACTCCTTTCTGAAACAAAATATAATTAAGGATCTCGACTGAGAGGTCACTAAAATCCAGACATGTTTCATCACTCCCTCAGAATGGAAGCATCATGGTTATACATTCATTTGTAATCACATCACCCTCATATGTTGATGTAGATTAATTTGTGCTTTCAAATCAATGGCCTTGATTTTTGTTGCAGAAAATTTGCAACAACAATTAATTTAAAGTAATAAATAATATTGAAGACCTCTTCAATAAGTTTAATTTCCATTAAATCAATTTCATGTCGAATTAATGTCAACATTTGGACTAAAATTGTATAACTAGTCTATTGAGTGGATATATTAACATCCCAACTTGTTTTATCATTCCCTTAGAATGGAATTATCATGGTATATAACAGTTTAAGATCAAATTACCCTCGAGTATTCTTAATAGTTGTACATCATGCATACTAGAAGACCTAGAATAAATCCGAAGATCTGATCTTATTTGAACTGTCTCCTTCAGGTTTTTATCATTAAATTTCTCATTCAATCATTGGGAATGGGTATATATCATATGCTTTCCAAAAGCATGTATCATTCCTACAAATCATGTCTTGTTTCTAACACAAGATGACCAATGTTGGAATTTGACTCATGTCTTTTGGTTCAGTAGTGGACCTATATGATCCCTTTGAGAATCGTATTACTCATATGCTCTCATATGCATACCATCTCACTGATCCATAGACCTTGATTAGGTCATCAACCTACTGGTTTTCCTAATGTACCTACATAGATATATAGTAATACATCTGTCTGTGGTCATAGTATGTATTCCTATACGTGACAACACTCGATATAGGTCTTAGTTATCTCGATTACGTTAAGTCAACATTTTGACCTAACTCATTAAACACCTCCAAATATGTATTCCTATGCAGAGGACCTACATCAAGAGGTTGGTCAAATGTAAACCTTTAGAGTAAGGATTGTCATCTCCTTCTCGGGCTAAAGATCCATTCTTGATAATCAGTTGAGGATGTGGTTGAGTACTCAATTTAACTCTTTAGATATTCAACACTACACCAACCTCTATGATCCAACCTTCAGATAAACAATTGTTTTGAACATTATTCAACACTACACCAGTCTCTAAGTTGTGTCTATAAGGTCTAGACACAAACCCTAAAAGGATTCGCCAATGGTTGGCATAGTCCAAGGTGACCTTTCGGATATAGAAAACTCTCACTAAATTTTTTGTTTTTTGATGCAAATATTTAGAATGTTTATTTATTTATTTATTTTATTATATGCATGCTTGATTATAAATATTTTACACTCAAATTAACTATTCTATAAGAATTTAATTCATTCATATCAGTTTAATTAAGATAAGTTTGGTGTTTAAGCATGGATTAGTGTACAAGTTAAAGAAATGCTCCCATTCGACTTTCTACAAGACCTGGCCAGATGAGTCTTAATAAAGCTTGTTATTTGAGCAATAGATTGTACTCAATTGATAACTGCATTATTAATGAGTGTATGCATGTATGATGTTATGTAATTTTTGAAAGATAAATGGAAATAATTGCATTGATATTGTGTGGTTGTTTGGATCACTATTGATTTAATAGGATTTAATATAATAGTCAAGAACATGTAATTCACATTATCAACGAGATTCCCTTACGACCAATTAATCATGAGAAATAGATTAAAAAATGACTAATCATCAATTAAATTGAATATGGACAATCATATGACGACATCCGTGGTCTCCCGTCAGTGCAGAGGGTATTGTCATCATGGATTGTACGATAGAAATGCCTTACGAAGTCATATCTCCAATGTAAAAGCGCATATGGATCAGGTCTCTTCGTTTCTTGAAAGAGGTGGGTCGTTTGGTAGTGAAACCAATATGGATCCTCATATAATTAAGGCAATATTGGATTGCACAGAGCATATCATATATGCTCATTGACAATTAGTTTAGTTGACAATATGTCAACATATCCTTAGCAGTGGTGAGCATGGATCTTAAAGACTAAATATGGGAATGCAAATTGAACTTGCAATGAGGAAAAAGTTATTGCTTATTTCATTGTAGTTTCACATCCTTATATAATTGGGGATGTAATGAGAGTGAAAAGGATATCACAGATCTCACTTGAGGTATTTGTTTAGCATACCTCACGCTTTGGAAATTGAAAGGGGATTTACATTTAGAGTAATAGATGTGAAACAATTTTAATTTAAACTAATACCATCTTGATCAAAGTAAACAAAATGTGAATTGATTTTTTTCCAGATTGGCCTTCACTAGACCTACTCAATTATAGATACTCAATTATATTTGTTTTCCTATATAGGATTAAGGAGTTGGACGTAGTACTTGCAATTGAAAACATAATGTATGTGCTTACAATATTCAATATGCAAGATTCCTCACAGTAATGAGGAATAACAATTAAACAAGAAGTATAACAACCAAGTGCTCATGTGTTATTATAATCACTACAAGAAAATGCAGTTTTTGCGACTACAACTATGGTGGTAAAGTGATATCTTTGTGGTGCCCACGTAGTCGCAATCTAATGTTGTGACCATATTTAGTAGCTAAATGTGTGGTCAGGCCAATATGATCGCAAATTATCTGCGATCAAAACTTAGTCGTTAGGTAGTAGCAAAATGTAGTCGCACGTAGTCTCTATATAGTCACATTTTAGTATCAACTTTTGGTTGAACTCTAACTAAAGACACACCATATTGCGACCACGTTACCACAATAGGAATAAATTTTCACGAATACCTAAAGATCATTTTACTACCACTGTATTTACAATAACGACCATATTACTACTACTTTACTACTATTGTGGTAGTTAGTTAGTCGCAATGTTAGTAGCAGATTTTGTTTGTGCAATCACATGACTATTATTTTGCTACTACAGTGGTAGCTAAATAGTAGCCGAGTAGTCGCAAACTTTGCAATCCTCATAAAAAATAACTAGTAGCCACATGTATTGTATATAATTCCCTTGTATCCTCCCATTAATAGTATAATATAATCAACATGTTAATTGTAGTTACAAATACAATATAATCATCTTTAAGAAAAATTAATCTTGCTTTTGTAAAGGTAAAACTTCAAAACAATAGAAAGGTACACATTTAAGATATGACCAACATCTGCAAGTTGAAGACTATACAAAACAAAAGTTAAAAGGCTACACAATCAAGACACGTACCTATTAGTTGAAGACAATAGAAAGTTAGATACAAGTTCAGGACAATATAAAAGCTACAAATTCAAGTACATAAAAACTACAAGTTCATGACTAACATTTAGACACTAAAGTCATTAACATTACAAGATTCTGACAATAAAGTATCATTACATGGTCTATATTTTGCATTAAATCTTTCTTTTCCTCCATATCGAAAAAACACCTTCCTTTTCCTTTTCCTTCCCCTTGTTCTTCTTGTCTTTGTCAATTTTTGGTTACTTTTCTACGTTCTGTAGGTTCCGAGATTACAACCCCTTTACGAAGCGAGACTTTATATGCGGTGGCATCGTCTTCGTCCTCATCTTCATCCTCCTCTCCATCCTCCTCTTCGTTCTCATCCTCTACCTTGTGAACTTTTGTAATTGTACTTCTATCATTTATAAGAAGAAAAAATTCATTGCAAATATAATTAGAAAGATGAATCAATGTATGTACTAAAACATAATATAGAGTATAAGGCATACCTTAAATAACTTACATCCTCCTTCAATGAGACCATTCCAAAAGAAAAATTTTGCAATCTGGAAGGCATGGTACCAATTGTGGATACCAGTAAATTCACGGCCTGTGATAGTTGTCTAAATTTAGCCTCAGATTCCCCCGACTAAGATGTTGGAGTATTATACATTTAGGTCATCCCCAAATAAGTGTGTGCTCTAGTGGAATCAGAAGAGGATGAGAACTTGGGTGGCAAACCACCCAAATTCTGCCTTCTATTAGGTCCCACTTCATGCTCTTTAAGGACTTCTTGCCATAAGATGGCGACAAGGTCCAATTTCCCTTTAGATTCTGGGACACCGATCCTTTTTGCATACAACTCCTTGTAACGATCCTACATGAGAATTCTTTGAGTTATCTACCAAAAAATTATAATGTTATAGCAGTAGTAGTACGCATACCATCACCGACTTTGCTTCAGATGTAAACCAATCACCCCCACATGTATGCGTAGCAGTCCACTATTTTTCCAATGATGGTGGGTGATTGTCATCAACACTCTATTATTGTCCATATGTTAATCATCGGTAAAAGTTGAAACTTAAAAAAGTATAAATTCTTGTACATACCATTTCAATCCTCACAATTCCAAAATTTTTTGATCCACTAGTGGATCTGATTGACTGCTTCCCCCTGTTTTTCTTCCCTGCTTCAGAAAGTTTTTGAAAAGTCTCTTGAGCAAAGAGATCGCAATAACGTCTCCACCTCTCTGGAGTGCACCATGATGGACCACATGCTTTTGCCCTCTACCAATCTTCCACATCATCAAGCTTTTTAATTGCGACTTTTCTTGCCTTGTAAACATTGTCTTTGATACGATCTATTGCTAATTTCACCAAAGCTTATTGATACATTTCTTTTGTGTGGCCCGAGGTTAAAGTAAACAAATTATACAATTTAAATTTTGGTTACTACTAATCAATTGTATAATCAAAAAATAAAATGCTTCTTTCAAAGTAGTTCTTACGTAGACACCATTCAAAATTCTCTCTTGTTCATCGGGACTCATGCAACTCCATATGTATTATGAACAATCTTGCATGGAGCGGAAAGCCTTACTAAGCGCTTGCACCACTGCATGCTGATGATCAAGAGTATACCTAAATATTCAAAATAATTTTATAGAATTATAGATAAAGCATAACTGTGAATAAGATTCTTCCTAAAAATTCAATAAATGAAGAAATATGTGTGTTGGAAATACCTGTCACGTAAAAACTGCAAGACCCTACGTGGATCCTGAGGTGGAGGAGGTGGGGTTGGCTAAGAGGGTGGACGTTGTATAGGGACCTTGGACTCATGAGGACTATGCTGCTAGCTGGAGGACTGTGGTGTGGGTTGACGAGTACGTGTCACATTAGGAGGTGTCCCTATTTGAGGAATATAATGAGCATATTGTGGAGGGAAACCATTCTCTTGCATGTAAGTGACAAGTTTCGCAACCTCATCATTATGTTCACTTGTGTACAAAATTTGATTAATTGAAATAAACATATAACAACATATAATGAGATGAAATTATACCACTGGGGTCTAGGGTACGACGATCATTCTGGCGTGAACTACTACCCCTAGGACCTCGACCGCGAGTGATAGTCATTTCCTGTATCCATTCACAAGTTCATTATTCAAATAATTTTAAATAAAAAAATTATTGATGCACTAAAAAAAGAACATTGATAAGAGCATTACGTTTAAGGAATTATTGCAATATTTTTTGGTGTCTCATATTTTGGAATAAGAAAATTTGTTTTTGCACAATCCGCATTTACTTGTTCACTATCATCGATATAAATGCGTGACATCTTCTTCAATATGGTGAGACGATCATCTCTTTTTCTTTTTTTCCTAACATTAGGTATATAACATATCTGCTAAGCTTGTGTGCTAAGGATAAAAGTTTCAAATCTTCGTATATACTTTTGAGGGATGACATCTACAATATTGTGTATGTGGTCAACAACCACGTCATGTTGTGGATCATGCCAGTTACATGAAAATAAGAAGAGTTTATTAGGGGATGACATATTATATTCAAGCTTTAGTACCTCATTGAGAACCCCATAGTAATTCAATATGTTCTCGTCGTAACAAGATCCCTTACCATCATGCTAGAGTTGTATGTAGTTAAGCTATTGGTTTTGTCAAGGCAATGAAATCTGTACCCACTGCCTAAAAAACCCTCGTATGACATGACCATATAATTTGGATTGAGGGAAAAATTATTTAAAATATTGTATCTGTGATCTGTTGGATCAATAATCTTTACTCCTCTTTAAACCAAGAAGGGAATGTCCTCCTAAATTCATCAACCACATCGTCATCAGTAAAAAGAGGACCACATCGTCATCAGTAAAAAGAGGATATTCCATCATTATTTTATCCCTATACTCTCTGCAAAAATAAATTAATGGTTAAGTATTGAACTACTTATGTTATGATTTAAAGACAATGTGATGGATACATACTCTGCAAAAGGTGTCACATCGTTTGTATTATCTAGAACGTAAAGCTCAGTACATTCCTTCTCGTGAGAGCTCATCATGCATGGCTCCCCTTTTTTTCAAAGGTTGACTGCATGTGCAGAAGCTAGAGAGACTAACTGAAAAATTGTCGTTGTCATTGTACTCATTTTGCATTGGACGATTATGCATAATTTCAAAATCGTCTGATAAATATCTTGAACAAAAGTTTGCAACTTCTTCTTAAATGTATTGTACGCTTATCGATTCTTCAACTTTGTTTTTATTTCGTACCTTTTTCTTTAAGAAAAACATATACCTATGTGTAGGTTAACATACATTATTAGATTACGCAAAATTAATACTTTAACTAGGTAATTTCAATGTAAAATTTACCTCTCAAATGGATACATCCAACGGTATTTAACAGGTCCACCAACTTTAGCTTCATAAGGAAGATGTGTCATTAAGTGTTCTATTGATTCAAGAAAAGATGGAGGAAATATCTTCTCAAGGTTAGACAACATAAGGACTACACTCTCCTCAAGGCTTTCCATATCTTTGACTAATAACTTGGCCGAGCATATACATTTGAAAAAGTGACTCAAATAACTTAGAACATCGTGAACTCCCTTCGTTAATAATCCTCTAGAAGCAAGAGGTAATAATTACTCTATAAATACATGACAATCATGACTTTTCATTTCCTTAAAAAAATTTTCTTGATAGACAAGTTTGGATATGTTCGATGAAAATCCGTCTGGCATTTTTAATACTAGCCCATTGACAGACATCTTTCATTTGATCTCTACTTAAGCAGTATTTTGCCTTAGGCATATAAATATGTCCATCTTCTGATTCCATTAGGCATAACTCAGGACGAGCGTAAATTTTCACAAGATCTCTACGAGCATTTTCTATATCCTTTGTCTTACCAGTGACATTCATTACCATGTGGAATACATTGTCAAATACATTCTTTTCTATGTGCATAACATCTAAATTGTGTCGGATGAGGATATTTGGCTAATATGGTAGTTCCCAAAAGATACTAACTTTCATCCAGTTATCATTATCCCCAAAATCTGAAAGAGGTATAACACAATCATCTGAACTCTTTAACTCTATTAGCCTTCTAAATATACCATGTCCCGATAGCTTCATAGTTAGATCTGAATCTTCAATTGTATTTCTTTTGAATGTCATCTTTTATTTCCTATATAGATGATCCTTCAATAAGAATTATCGATGACAGTCAAAGAAGCATGGTTTTTGACCATGCTCAAGTTGAAATGCTTTCGTATTTTCCATACAATATGAACAACTTATTTTCCCATGTGTACTCCATCCCGATAGCATTCCATGTGCTGGAAAGTCACTAATTATCCACAATAAACCCACTCTCATCTGAAATTTACTGCGAGTAACAACATCATATGTCTCCCGGCCTTTCTCCCATAGTTCCATCAGTTCGTCGACTAATGGTCTAAGATAAACATCCAAATATTTTCCAGGATGGCTTGGATCGGGAACAACTAAAGTTAGAAACATATATTGCTTCTTGTTGCACAACCAAAGTGGCAAGTTGTACGGAGTGATGATAACTGGCCAACGAGTAATCTTTCCCCAAACCATGTGGATTAAATCCATCAGTAGACAACCCAATCACCACATTCCTATTATCCATAGTAAAAGTAGAATATGACTCCATTAAAGCCATCCAAAAAGCTGAGTTAGAAGGATGTTCCATAAAGTCACCATGGATATGATATGTATACCAAGTCATGTCTTTAGTAGTTTCTTTACAATAATAGAGTCGTCGTAAACGTGGTGCTATAGGAAAGTAATGGAGCACCTTCCATGGAACATTTGTCTTCATATTTGGTTTATATCTAGGTTCACTACATTCTGGACATTTAGTCTCATTTGTAAATTTTTCCCCATAATAGATAATATGATGGTTGGGGCATGCATCAATTAATTTTTCTGATAAGCCAAGTGTACTCATCATGGTTTTTATTTTATAATAGGTACCAGGTAGGACATTATCTTCTGGAAGCATTCTCTTTATAATCTTAACCATGACATTAAAACTAGCATCAATTATATTATACTCAGCTTTAACTGTTAGTAACACCATAACAACAGATAGGAGATAAAATGATTTATAACGAGGCCATAATGCCTCCTCATCCTTTTGCAAAAATTCAATAAAATCTTTGGATTCTCCATTGAATTCATCATCACAATCCTCTGAAGAAGGGTTAAAGTCTGGACATGTTGCGTCCATAACCATCTCAACAAAAGGATTGTCTGACATCTGTGTCCTCTCTCAGTAAGTTACTTGGACCTCTGCATGAGCATACCAACATGTGTACTCAGTGACAAAACCATTCTTGCAGAAATGTTCTGCCACAACATCTCTAAATTATTTCTTCGTCAATCTACATTTCATACACGAGCATATAATCTTCCCATCTATATTAACTATTCTATCTCTTTGTGCATAAACAAAATTGAGAAAGCATTCTACATCAATTAAAAATGGCATGCAAATGGATTCATTCACTATGCGGTTATACATCCAATCCCTTGTCGAACTCATTGCTCTGCCTGCAACGAGATCGTAGTAGTTATTTAGAAACATAGTTTGATATGATGAAAACTTATCCTCTAATGAAGAAAAAAAGCAACCCTAACATACATATACCCATTCACGCTTACATGCGCTCATACCCTCACACATATAGGTATCTCGCATGATGTGCAAAATCCCATCACCCCCCAATCTTCAAGAACCTAATGTCAACGATTCCTCTAAATCTAACTTACAAGAAGATGAAAAATAATCCATATACATAGAAGATCCTAGGAAAAACATTGGACAAAGAGAAGACCAAATCAAATGAATCTCAAACTTCCATGATATTGGATCAAAGGTAAACAAATATTACCATGTTGAGTGCACAACTCCATGCTTATGTCATACATATGAATAAGCCATCAACTTAAAAAATAATCCTTAAGTTGCATATAGTACACAAACTCTTACTGAAAATGGAAAAATGTACAATTCACATGCACTCAAGCAAATGGGAATCCTAGTCGAAACATAACATCATAGGGTGAAGTACACCATCTTGTATGCCTATATTAGCTCTCTGGTCAGTGAGAATTGAAATATGGCTATTTTTTATAAGCATCTCTAGTCAAAACATAACATCATAGGGTGAAGTACACCATCTTGTCTGATAGCATTTGGGCCTAAAATCACGTAACATCAAGATTGAAGAAACCATAGACTCCCTTAGACTTGACTAACCACCATTCTCATCTCTAGAATAGAAAATAATGCTTTCTATGATATGCTATGAGAGAGAAATTGTTACAGAGAATGCAAGGTCATTATTCTGGTATCATTCAAAATATGCACACTATACACCCATATTAACAACTACTTCGAAGCTATTATATCACACCTTGGTTCATAGCAGGTACTTGTAAATAGATAGTTTACTGTGAAATAAACTGTTGATTGAAAGACTGATAGTCAAAATCATTGTCAAACAACAGAGGCAAAGTATACTTGAATGAAATGAATATGCTAGTGAATAGGCCTAAACACCAGTTCTCGAGTGCCCAAGAACCCTTGAATATTATTTATAAATAAAAATGCAATTCACGACTTTTGTGATGAAACTCTGTATCTACACATAAGCTCAACAACAATAATAAGTCTTTGGGAACACTATGTGGGATAACTTCATGAATTTGTTGATCTTAGAGTTCTAAATTCACAACTTTATAGAAAACACATAACATGACCATTAGAGATTAATGATCATTCTTGCTTCGATTAATCAAGAAGAGGAACCCACAAAGGAATGGTGTTTCATTACATATGGTTTTATGTGGAACGATCTTCTATGTTTCCTATATGAAATCATAAGCAATATTTTGCATACTAAAATCAATTGGTGGAACATTATAGAACAAAAATAGACATAGAAAGTTATTGGCTATATATAAAATATAATTTGCAATTGAAAAACCCACAACCAAATATTTCACTGGGAAAAAATACCAAAATTTAGATAACATTTCACGTGTTTTGTGGCCTTACTTTCTTATACCTTGTTTGTTGTAGTTAGTGTTCAGAAGGCGACAAGGATGTGGCTCCAATCCTAGTAGTGGCATGGTGAGAAGGACCATCGGGTGGAGGCCTATGAGGTGGCAAGTAAGAATGGGGAGGCAGTGGTTTGAATACGAGAACGAGGAGGTGGAGAGGGGAAGGTAGTGGACAGGGAGACGAGGAGGAGGTGGTGGACAAGGGGGAGGCGACTGTGACTTGGAGACGAGGAAGAGGTGGTGGAGAGTGGGCGGCGACGAGGAGGTGGTGGAGAAGGGTAGGAGGAGGTGGTGGCTTGGAAGAGGTGGTGTAGAGTGGGCGGCTGCGAGGAGGTGGTGGAGATGGGGAGGAGTCAGCGTTGGCTTGGAAACAAAGGAGGAGGTGGTGGAGAGGGGGCGGTGGCGAGGAGGTGGTGGAGATAGGGAGGAGGCGGCGGCGGCTTGGAAGAGGTGGTGGAGAGGGGGCAGTGACGAGGAGGTGGTGGAGATAGGGAGGAGGAGGCGGTGACTTGTAAGAGGTGCTGGAGAGGGGGCAGTGACGAGGAGGTAATGGAGATGGGGAGGAGGCGACGGTGGCTAGGATGGAGGAGGTGGTGGGGAGGGGGCGGCGACGAGGAGGTGATGGAGATGGAGAGGAGCCGACGATGGGTTTGAAAGGAAGGAGAATACGCGATGGAGGATGCGAGAGGTGGGAGGAGGGTTTGAGATCAAAAAAATTAGGGTTTAGAATAACGAGGACCCGAGTAAAATTTCCCAAATTTTAACACCACATTACGACCACATTGTGGTCGCAAAAGTTGAAGCAAAAAATTGCGACTATGATGTGGTGGCCGAGTAGTCGCAGCAAAGTTCCCGCTACGTATAGTCACAAGAGTCTACTCACAAAAACTGCATTTTCTTGTAGTGAATGAAGGTTCCTTCTCAAATGTTCGTAGGAAGAAACATGTTGATATGAATCATAATTGTTGAAATCCTTTTAATTTGAAGGAGATGTCTTCAACAATCTGATAATGTTCTCACCATTTTGAAAATTATAAAGGACATGGTTCACTGCATTATGCATAAAGGTTGCTCCATATGGGTCAAACCCAAAATGCTTGAATGACTACTTGAATAAAATATTCTTGAGCAGAAATGGATATAGATATGGTGATGATCAACATTCTACTATCTCTACCCATGTCCTTCATGAACTTCATAATTTGGTATTGTATGAAAAGAATGAAGTGTATAAATGTTGAAATAATCTCAAATCGAAGACTTTAGAGAAATCCTTTATATTTTATAATGGTTGTGTAAAGAATAGATGAGCATAGTGGAAGCATGTGTTTGACCCATACAAAGAAGAAAGTTTAAAAGGTTTTTGTACTTTCCACGTATATGACATCGAAATAGTTGGATGATTGACGATAATACAACACTACAAAATATTAGAAGTATGACTTACTACCTAGGATCTTCGGAGGACTTAGATATTACGTTGGCACATCCTACATCTATAATTAATCATTGAAATTTACTAACTCGTGATTGAGAAGAAAGTTGGATGGTTATATCTGGTGCTTATATTTACATTTGCAAACGATTGCACATGTTTTAGAATACCAATAAATTTTATATAAAGGGAGATAGGTATCCACATGGGGTTGATGAAATTGTTACATCAATCATCATTGGAATTTATTGACCACCACGTTCTAGTGGGAGAGACTTTTGTCTTAGAGAATGTCTCTATGACCTAGATGTTAGAAATAATTCAATATCTATTTCTAAACTTGTTAGAAATATATATACATTCCAAGAAAAACCTATCCTAAAGAGTTATGATCGATATATTTCAGAAGGTATTCTAACATCTAAATGAATCTATGAGATTTGACATTAATGAAAATTTCATCAATGTTTCTAAAAATGGAAATTAAATTCTTAAGATTAAGAGAGGATGAAGATCATTTCACAACGATTTAGCATCAAGAATTAGATATGATTCTCGTGATAGGATCAAAAGACCAGTGAGGATTGGACCTTTGGATTGTCTCCAAGTCTAAAACTAACCTTCTTATGAATATTGTATTCATAATGTAATGTTCAATGACCCCATTCTCCATGATAGTTGTAATATGCTAAGTGACGAGTCCGAAATTCGATGTGTTAAGAAGGTGTATTTATCGTCATGCGAAAAATATGATTTGCCGTTCGTGCGTTGAAGGCGGCAATCGGAATCGATCAAGAAAATAACCACACAAAATATTTATCAATTTGGATGAATGCGGTTTTATGTTTATTTTACTTGGGCAAGTCCCAAAGTCGATCACAAGGAGGCACATGAACAACCTAGAATTATGTCTATCAAAATTCGTACGTGGTTTTCAAGGCGGTCTTTTTTGGAATTTTTAATGCAATAAAGGATGCAATATGCAATTTTGGCCTATTTCAAGGAATAAAATGTCAATTACATTCAAACTATGTTCAAAAAATATGAAACTTGGCCAATGTGCAAAATATGATGAAATAAATGCATTATACTTTTTTTTGAATTTTTGGATGCAATATGAATTTTTTATGAATTTTCAAATGCAAACAGAATGAATTTCAATATTTCATTATAATAAATACTAACCTAATTATTTTCGAAGAACAAAATTATCTAAGATCTATCACTAGGTGATTGATCTCAAAAAAAATCCTAAACCTCGAAAATGTGAGATCTAATACCTATTAAAAATTAAACATTGAAATATGCAAAATGATTTTTACAGGGCAATCTATGCATACTCAAAATTTTTTGAGCACAATGTCAAGCACAATTAATTCTACAATATGTTATTTTTTGGGAATTTTTAGAGCAATGGTTAATCAAATAAAATTTTCAGAGCACAAGATGGGAAAAATAGGCAATTTTTCGCAAAATAATTAATTATTAATTAACCATCAATTACAAAAATGTCCACAATATGTTAAAATGTAGAGAATTAATTGAGGGACAAAATGCTGATTTTGATAAATAAAATGATGCAAAGAAAATGTTCAAAACTATGGGGGATTACAGGGGTATTTATGTAATAACAATAAAATAAAACTGCAGAGAAGGGAATGAAATGTAATTACCGATAAAATAAGGGTGCTTCTTCAAATTTGCCAGAGGGTCACGTGCAAAGCACGTGACCTCTGGCTGGCGGGGGCTGATTCGCAAATGGGGGAACGTCCAAGGGGCTGAACGTAAATGATCTGCTGCTCACGTGATGCCTCACGTGTTGGGATGATTGGAGGCTCGGGGTGGGCGCTCCACGTAGCGTCTCTCGAATGCTTCGGGCAACCCGAAGCTCCTGGCTTGGAGGATGGTTTGGCGCTGGGCTCGGAGGTCAATCAAAACCGTCGATGAGATTTATCTAATATGATCCGACGGGTATCGCTTGCCACTGCTTCAACGGCCAGGATGATGGTTGATCTTCATCGGAGGGTGCCAGTAGCCTTGTCGCTAGCAGTGGATCGACTGCAGAGGGTGGCCGACAAATGACCAACGATCGTTGATGGAGAGGCGAAGTAGCGTCACGTTGACCGGCGAAGGGGTCGATGAAGCCCGGACACTCGTGTGGACTTGATTGTTGTTCGTGTTGGCGATGAGGAGTTGACGTAGATGAATGGTGGAGCTTCGGCATAAGGGGTTTAAAGGAGCGAGGATGCCGGGGTTTCATTGTTGGGATAAGGGGATCGATGGTGCGGATGAATTGTAAGCGGGAGACGATCGTTGGACGGGATGGTGAGATGAAGCTGAGAAAAGGGGGGGAGGGTTTGGATGGAGTACCTGATGAGGAGGCTCAACGGCGAAGCGCCACAGTGGAGCAGCGGCCTGGTGGTTATGCTTTGACGAGGTCGTGGAGACCCCGGATCATGCCAACGAGAGGAACTTCTACGTTTGTCATGCCCGATGAGGGAGACTCGGTGTGTAAACGGTGGATGGGGGAGTCGGGTGTGACGGAGGATTTAAATAGCAGTGTTATCGGGGCTGCAGAATGAAACGATGCTATCGGGGATCGGCGATGGAAGATCGGGGGGAGGGGGTGGGATTTGATTTGATGAGATTGGGGTGAAATCTGGGATTGGATGGCAGTGCGAGGTGATCGGCCATGAGTGATTGATTCGGAGGTGGGTGAAATCGAGGGGAGTGACGGCGAAGATTGCGGAGGCGGCAGTGAAATCAACGGGAGAAGTCGCCGCCCGCCGTGGAAAAGGGGAGGAAGAAGATGAGCAAGGGTCGTCCGATCGGCCGAGATCGGACGACCCTGTTGTGGCCACGTGGCGGGGGATTGAGAGAGAGGGAACAACGCACGTATGTGGGACGTTCCTGGGGGGCACGTGCATCGCACGTGCGTGGATTTTATTAAATTTTTTTAAACGAGTATATAAATAAGCCAAAATTACCTGACATGTGGTTGCACCAGGTGCGGCCACGTGTCAGCACCAGAAAATTCCGAGAAGAAATCTTTTATAAAATACAAAATTAACAGCAAACGGCCTCGGATCGAAAAGGTTTCTTCACGAAAGTTGCTAGTCTTGATGAGATCTACAACTTTCATGAAGACATCAAAATCAAAGTTGATCAAATGCAAAAAGTGATATTTTGGGGGTATCCCATGTACATAGAATACCTTGATTTTTGAGGTTTTAATAATTTTTATGTCATTTTTAAATCAGATAAAATTTCGAAAAAAATATGGTAAAATCAAATATAAATAATTTCACATTAATCTAATTTTTTGGATTTTTATTAATTGATAAAATATATATACATAAAATATCAGGTCAAAAATCGCTAAAATACAAAATGTACAGAAGAGGCCCAAAACCCAACTTTCACATATGTGCTCCGATTCACTTGAATTTGGTCTTGTTTTGAAGGTAATTGAATGTACATTAGATCAAAAGTGAGTAGGATTAAAATGGACACTAGATGATGAATATATGAGGTTTTTAGTCCGGAAATCTTGAAACTAGGGTTAGGGTTTTTGGTCCACTTATTTGGGGAAGTTATTTTATTTATATTTTTCATTTATTCTTGTTAGTGATATGTACACAGTGGATATGGTTTGGTTCATTCGGAGTTAGCATGAATGAGTTAAAAATCAGGGAAGTTGGGTTATTTACATGTCATTTTTGGCTTGATTTTTGGCTTCTTATTTTGTGCAGAAATTAGTGCTAAAATGCAATTCTTATGAAAACATGCACAAATGCTAATTATGCATAATAGATTAGAAATGCTGTTGATTTTGAGGGATTTGAGCTTAATAAATGAGATTTAGAGTGATGAATTCGAGATTCATCACTAAGTTATTCATGACCTAATACACATTGATGTATATGGACCCTTCAGTTCTACCACTCACAATGAATATCAATATTATGTTGCTAATATTAGTGATCATTCGCGTTATGAGTTTATTTTCCGATCGTGTCACAAAGTTGAACCCTTTGAAAAGTTCAAAGATTTTAAGTTTGTTGATTTACAACAGAAATATAAAGGAAGATCAAACAAGATTCGATCTAACTGAGGTGGTGACTATCTCTTAAATGATTTCAAGGAATAACTTAAGACAGAGAAATAGTTTCCAATCTCACTCCTTTAGAATCTCATCAACTCAATAGAGTTATAGAGAGAAACAAAATGATCATGTTGGTCATGGTGATATCAATGATACTTTTATCATAATTACCTCTTAGTTTCTTTGCATACATAGAAGAGATTGTCGCATATATCCTAAACAAAATTCCAATGCAAGTCTATACACAAGACCTCTTATGAGCTTTGATTTGGAACTGAGCCAATGGTTGGAACACTTGAAGATTTGGGATGCTTGGTTTGTGTTGACAAAATGGATGCAAGTAAGGTGGAATCTCAAACCTGAGAGTGTTACATCTTTGAGCACACAAAGAAGGTATTTGGATACATACTATATGACCATGAGATTCGAAAGTCTATCTCTAGATATGTAATTCCAAGAGGATGACTTCATGGAGAGACAAGATAAGAATGAAGTAAAGAAATTCATCATGTCTATAGAGAATGGTGAGATCCCTGAATTTAAAAAACTAAAGAAATAATTGAAGATGGTGCATCTATGCCACATCGGAAAAGTTCGACAGTGGTAGGACCACTTGAAAGGTATAGATTCCATGCACCATAAGACTCAACATGATACGACTTCATTTGATGAAGCTACTACTTATCATGACATAGATAGATGTATGTTAGCTATAAAGTTTAAAGTGGAATGGACCCTCGAGGATCCACCTAAATCGGTCAAAACTTTTGGGTGTAAATGGATCTTCTAAGGAAAGAGGAAACTAGATGGAAAGGTAGAGACCTTCAAAGTATGGTTGGTAGACAAGTGCTCAATACTATGTTTTTCAATGGATACTTTAACGAGGATATCTATATGGAGAAACCACAAGGCTCCCTAATTAAATAAGGTAAGATATGCAAACTGGAAAATTCAATCTATGGGCTCAAAAAAATCTTATCGTTGTTGAAACATATGATTCGATGAAACCACGAAGAGTTATGATTTCATTTAGAAACTAGATGAATTGAGTGTATGCAATAAGTTAAAAGGAAAGCCATTATGAGCATTATGTTATATGTAGACTGCATCCTTATCATTAGGAATGTTATAGGGATGATGACGATTGTTTATATGATCTAGTTTTTCCATACCTTTGAGATTAAAGATCTCAAGGATACCTCTTAGGTATTGGATTGTAGGTTGTACAGAAATAAGAAAAAAAGCATCGAGACCATCATATCAAAGGGTAGATATTATAAGAAAAGCCCCTCTTCCTTAGAGTTGGTATTGACCTATCTAAAGGGATGAAACCTCAAAGTGTTGAATATGACAAGACTATGGTTGTATAACTTTAAAATCATCAGCTATAAGAAGACATATATATGGCATGTTGGCAACATGATTATACATTTGCCATGGGTGTAACAAGTCATTACTATCTTATTATGGATATAAAAACTTGATTGTGATAATTAAATATCTTCAAGGACTTAAAACTATAGAGATAATGATCTCCATGTCTTGTCTTCAATTCCCTTAAAAGGTCTAACTATATCTTAGTATAAAGGATATATAGATCTTCAAATATAAGGGTATTCCAAAATCTCTTCCTAGTTATATTTCTTGTTGAGTAGTAGTGCTATAGGACATGAGTAAGGCATTCTGGCCATTTCAACAAGAACGAGTATCTATTTTATACGAAGAAATATTTGCATTGGATGCAACTACTATATATCCATGTTTGTAACAAGAATTGACAAGCTTTAGGGATAGAGTGACTAATATGTTGACCAAACTATTTGACCACATCTCTTAAATGATTAACACATGAATGCATGTTTTAATATGAGCCCATTAATGTCTCTTTGAGCTAGTGAGAAACTGTAGGAGTTGTTAGCCATTATGCAATAAAAGTTATTACAGTCACTCATTTCTGAAACAAAATATAATTAAGTTTCGATTAATAGGACCCTTAACACAATTAAGGTTATGTACCATGGCCATCTTGATATCATATAGCTTGTGATCTATATGTTAGATCATAGAAGCCAGTACCATATTTTAAATCTAAAGAGTTAGATTGAGGACACAACCTACATTGTTAAATGACTATCAAGAAGGATCTCCAGTCTAAGAAAGCACTGTCAATATTTTTCCAAAGGGTTACATTCAACTAACCTCTTAATGTAGTTCCTCAATGGGAATAGAGATTCATAGGTGTCGAATAAGTCAAAGTCAAAGAGTTGACTTGATGAGATTCAGATAAATTAATATCCATGTCCTATGCTGTCAAGAACGAGTCATACATTCTTTGATCATATGCATATATAGATGCATGAGTATGAACATTTGGTAGACCTGAAGGTTAATGGCCTAATAAAGGTCTATACAATGGTGAGAGGTTGTGGATATGAGGACACCTAAGGTGTATGATCTCTCAAATGAATTGAAGGTTCACTAAACCGGAAGACTTGAGCTCACTCATGAGATATTGGGGTCAACCAAATTCCATCCATGGTCATCTTGTTTAGAAAATAAGACAAGAATTTAAAATATGGCATGCTTTTGGAAATTATATGATTAGTACTATTATCCAATGATTGATTGAGAACTTAATGATAAAATCTCAAAGTAGACAACCAAATAAGGATTTGAACTTCGGGTTTAATCAAGATCTTCTAGTATAAAGGATGTACACGTATCAGGAATACTCGAGGGTGATGCAATCTTAAAAGATTGCATGCCATGGTGTTTCCATTCCGAGGGAGTGGTGAAAGTAGATGGTTTTAGTAACTCCTTTATGATATTAAATAAATAAGAATTGTTATTTAATACTGACTGTTGAAATCTTATCTTGATCTAAAGGGTCGGACATTGACCTAAATCAGTTCAGACTTAATGAGAAGATTGAATTCATCATCTAATGATTATTGGACGAGTTGATGGTTCAATCTTGATATAATATCTTATCATGAATATCAAGTCACTATACATGATCTATATAATCTCTTTGAACTTATCTTCATGCACCCTCAGATGCAACACATGACTCCTAATTGGATTAGGACTCATAAATTGAGAGATTAATCTATATAAATATGATTTACATAATTAATTTGTGATTAATGTGAATATTATTTACGTTGATCAATTATGATGTGAATATGATTCACATAAGTGAATTTAAAATTAATGAAAATATCATTTTACATTAGTTAGTTACAATGTGAATATGTAACTGGAATGTGATTGTGATTCACTATATAAATGTTAACATGGATTGGATTCACATTGAATATAACTGTAAAATTTGATTTATATTTAGTTTGGCTAATGGATATGACTCCTTATTCTTAGAGGGTGATATGTAAACTTGTCACAATTTAATTGTAGACAATATTCAATTTTTAATTCTAATGCAAATGGGAAAGGAAAAATAGGAAAGATCTCCTCCAATAAGCGGGTGGATGGACACACATGGTAAGGTGTGAACATCCACCCCTTCATCTCCATATTAGGAGAGGAAATCTTGCTGGAGGTGGAGATTTCCTCATTTTTTATCCACTCTTAATCATGTTTGAAGTAGGATTGCATTGTCTCCATAGATCCAAGAATTAGCCATTCATTGTCCTATATAAGGAGGTAGTAGTGCCCATTCAAAGGACTGAACACTCAACTCTCTCTTTCTCTAGTCTCTCACAAGAAGAGAAGAAAAGGAATAATGTCTTCACCTTTAGAGTAGACATCCACCTCTGTCTCCCTCTCTCCACCTCCTTAGTGGTCTGTCAGATCTTGTCAGAGGAATCAACTTGAGGGAGACTCAAGGAGTCATCGGCGTGCCTGCAGATACAAAGTTTGAGGATCGGAATCAAGCCAGGAGATATTATACTTTGGAGACTAGGGATGCAATCATGACTCAAGGGTATGTTTCCTTTCTCATGTGATTTATGAAAAGTCTTGGAAACTATTTTGTAACCATGTGGTTTCATAGTTATAATTTTATTGTGTAATTTTGTTATATAATTGATATGCAGTTCATATGATGGACCTATATTGTATTGAATTTGATTTCACAATTTGGCTCCTGTGATGTGCAAGGTTCTAAAACCTTTTTTCAATTCTCCATCGAGTTTTCCTAAAGTTTATGAGAGAAATACTCCAAGATGAAGGTCGGCTTAGAACGATCAATTATTTGGTATGAGTTCAATGAGTATAAACTTTATATCCTACTCCAACAGTTTGGGATCTTTCACCTTTTCGATGCATCCTTTTTCCCATCGTTGGCATTACTGTTGTTTACCTGAGATATTACATATGTTCTTATGAAAACTCAATTACTTTAGAGGATGAGCAAGGGAATAAGATTATTACCTCATCCTTCCTCTTCATCTCGATCACCATCACCATCACGACGTTCACCAACCTTCTTGACATGGATAATACCGACAATACCATTAGTGCCCTCATCTCCTAGAGTAGATATGGCGAGGTCAAGCAAAAAATTATCTGCCAAGATCGCTATGCTCATGAAAAGTTGTCACCTACAAGGATTTACAACCCACTCCTTGAGTTCTCTTTAGAATTATGGTATGAAATATGATTACTAAGACTGATAGCTTTTACCATGCCTCTTAGAGCATGGCCTACACAATATACGTTCTTGTGATATGCAAAAAACTCACTGTTATGCAATCCTCTTCTCACTTATGTCCTCTCCCGATTGGGTACCTCTTCAACTTGAGTACTTTCTCACACAGTTCATCAACCATGATGACATCGAATTCACCAATCAAATCAAGACTGGGAAGTTAATATCTTTGTTTGAGATACCCTCATTGATGAATATCCATTTCATCACCTTTATTCTTTCATTTTGACCTTAAATCTATAGTTAAATGCATGTATGTAGCATTAATTTATCAAAAATAACACTCAATAATTAATAATAATGCCTGCATAAAACATGTATTTAATTCTAAAAAAGATGAATAAAAGAAAGAAAAGAAAATTGAATGAAGTGTCAAAGACACTAAGTGGTCCTAGAACCCGAGACCTAGTCATCATGATGACTTGGTCGATAATGAATAAAGTAGAGGGAGATTATGTACTAAATTGTACAAAAAACACTTTACAAATCCTAACTTTTATTCATCAATAATAGGACTTTGAGACCTATTTTATTTTCTAATTTTTATGCATCAAATAGTAAGACCCTCAACATGAAAATGTACATAAAAATACAAAGAAAAATACAAAATTAGTTTCATATTAAAATAATACATAGTGCACCCAACAAACACAGAACTAAAGTTGCAAACAAAAATTTACAGACTTGTATCTCCTTCATAGAGATTCAAAATTCATCAAACTCACCTTTATTATTCATAAAATTAAATTATCTATTTAATGAAGTTGGTTTCATTTCATGTGGAGTTGAGCTCCTATTTTACTATATGCATGCATATAATAATCAATATATTTATTCTTTATATTTAAAACTTATATCTCTGTATATTTGTAAATAATATTCAAAATACATGATCCTAATAAACATAGAAATAAACACATCAAAAATACATTAAAATAAATTAAAGTATTAAAATTTATAGGTAAATTATACCTATATAATACATGTACATATTTATGTAAGTAAATAAATAAAATCAGAAAAATACAATAAAAATTTGTAAGTTGTGTAATTACATAAGATATAAATATATAAAATACAAGTATATATTAATAAGATAAAGAGTATAAAATAAATACAAAAATACATCAAATATAAGCATATATACCTATGTATATATATGTAAATATTAGCACATAATAATTGAGCTTGTAAAAAATAAATATAAATCAGAATAAAATACTATATAAAATAATAAAGAATTTTTTTATCTTTTCACCTAAAATTTAAAAAATTATTTATTATTTTTAAAATCAATAAGGCAACTAATTCATCCTATTTTCTAATTCGTCCACACGAACTAACCATAGCTCAATGACTGTTGACTGCCCATTCAACAATCCCTCCCCCACCTCCTTTTGTGTCAGAGGTCATTAGACATATGACTTCTCCCCATTTCCACACTTCATCCACTCCACCTTCCTCCTCGAGCACCTCACCTCTCTGTTCCTCCCTCAACCATAACCTTCGCCCACTCCATAGCTCTCACCAACCAGCTCCAAATCTCACGCAACATCTCCACCCCTTTTTCTCGCTCGTCCCATCTGTAGGTAAGCCTTTCCATCTCCCTTCCCCATCTTGATCACTGATAGCCTCTCGTAACCCCAATAGGATTGACCTATGATTTGCTTGTGGTGATAACAAGCGGCTCCAGGCCTTATCAGCATGGCCAACAGTCTCATAACCCCAATAGTATTTACCTATGATTTACCCTTTATAATAACAAGCGGCTCCAGGCCTTGTCAGCGTGGACAACGGTGGAAATCGACGTGATCCGAGGTTCGTCGGGCTCCTCCGACCGAGCTTCTTCTACTCCCTACCCCAAGCAGGTATGAGCTGCTAGTTATATTTTTTACCATTTTAACTCAACATGTTAGACTATATTTTAGTTCATGTTTTTAGTAAATAACTTAGTGCAATTTTAGGATTTAAAATTGCTAGAGCTTTCAGCTCCATCCCTAAATTTTAGCTGTTGTTTGGCTCGTTTTGATCCCTCTTCACCCTCGTCATCTTGCCCTTCGCTTCTTCATCAATTCCCCTTTGTTTCCCCTTGATCCTGCAAGGATCGAGGTCAACCGAGTACGCTCCTTCTCCCACCACTGAAGCTCTTCCATCTTGTTCACCCTTTGGCCTCCATATTCAAGAGAGGGATGAGTGCAACCCTCTCATCTCCCTCCATCTTTTTGTGTAGGAATAGGAGCTTCGCAGCACCTGGAGCGAAGTCTCGAAGCTCATTCCAGATCTCCAGGTGGCTCAGACTGCCATTCCCCTTCCAATGGAGCTCGGACCTCATTGAAGTGACATGCATACATGGAAGGTCTCCACGAAGAGAAGGTGACCGTCAACGAGGCGATTGGTGGCCAGAGACGTGCAGAATCAGAAGTTGAAGCTCATCCTAACCGTGTTCTTGATGTGTTATTCCATACACCTCAAGAGCCATACAATCAAGGCACAACTCCATATTATTTCCTACTCATAGGATCAACAACAAATTGTCATCCTTCCCCCAATGCACGATAAGACACATGGTGTACGCAACATCGCCTGATCCAACACCTTTTGGGTAAATTAATAAGTAAGGCTACTCATGTTTTGTATTCATTTAAGTATTGCAAATTGTTAGTATAATTTAAAAACTTTAATATGTTTTGTGAAAGGACCACCATACTTATTGAGTATTTCAAAGAGATCCTCGCACCTCACATGTTGTGCCAAGTGAGGTGCTGTGAACATTACAGTCAAGCCATCACAGCTTTAGTTTACTAATATTTAGTTTTTAAGTTCATAAATTAGTGTAGAACTTTTATGGATGTTTGCATGGAGATCCTGGTACTTTCTTTTAATTTCAAAAATACCCCTTCTAGGCTTGTATTTATTTAATTGCTTTTCTATTTTTAGTAATTAGCTCATGTACTCTATTAAGTCTGGGAAAAATGTTGTAGATGCTTAATATGATTCTTGTATATGCCCATATTTTTAATTTGCATTTTACTTCATTTCCCTATTTATTTAAAATAGAATATAAGCTATTTATCCCATGTTTTCATATTAACATACACAAAATTATAAAACCTAATTTAAAAATTCCAAAAATATAGAGTATACATATTAATATATTGTATAGCTCTAGATCAAAATAAAAAAATAAAGAATAATATTAAAAATTACAAAACACTAAAATACTCATAAAATCAGTAAAAATTCTCAAAAAATAGTTTTTGGTTATATGCTTTATATTATATAGCATACACTACAAATAGTTTTGGGAATTTTTAAACTATTTATATATTTTAATATCTAATTCAATCCATCCTATTTATTATATCTACTATTTTACAAATTTAAATACTTAAAGTACATAAAAATTAGCAAAAATTATAAGAAAATCAAGAGAAAAAAAGTAAAAAAGACATAACATTTATTTTCAGGATTTTGAGTATATATCTATATTTAAAAATTTAAAACCCTATATACATTATATATACGATATATAACTTATATAATTATTATTATTACTTATAAATACCTTTATATATATTTAAAACCTTTAAAAAATAAAAAGTATTGTTCTTATATATTTCCTTTATTTTTTATAACTATTTATTATATATCATATATATAATATCATTTGTAATGTACCTATTACTATGTAGATACATAGATATTATACCTTAAAAATAAAAAGAAACTAAAAATTTGCAAAACTAAAAAGGAAAAAATTAAATATTATTATATAAAAATTATAAAAACTTTAAGAATCCATAAAAATGAAATATAATTAAAACCCGCAAAAATTTAAAAAGCTAAAAAACTATAAAGTAATTAGTTTGTATTAATATATAATAATTATACCGATCTTCGTTGCTCCTTGTGGTTCGACACTCTACATAGTTATGCACTATACACATATAATTTGTAGAATTAAAATAAAAATAATTTTGGACTCACACATTTGCATTGAATTATCATACATTGTAGGTTGATTGTTGATAATTGGTTCATATACGTTACGAGTATCGCGAGAGTGGTCGATACAACGATTGACATGTCTGACTTGTCGAACATCACAAGCCCTCCAAGACCGGGCATTAGGAACCCTTGTCCCAACTGATCCATCACTCATACAAATGGGTGTCAATAAAAAAGAAAGTAATAATGACAACTCCGAATATGAAAAAAAAAGAGAAGCAACAACAAAACTACATGCTAGTGGAGGAAGGTCTAGATCATCCACGTGAATGGACTTCTCAATGGATCAATGGAAATCTTGAAGCCAACTTCAAGAACAAGTGCGATAGTTTTGCTGATTAGTATCAACATCAATGTGTGATATATCACCAAATCCACCAACATTTCTAGCACATCTAAGAGTGATCCCATTAGCTCGACCTAGATCATAATAAATGCAAAGACCACCAATGATTTATTTTGTAGTTGTAGTTTAAGTGTTCTATTATTTTCTTAAGTGCACAGAAATGGTTTCTTTATGAATGAAATAGAAATTTAGCATTTTGTCTGTATTTAGTCAAATGAAACTTCTAATTAGTCCTCTCAATCAAATCAATTGCTAAGTCTCTATATTCAACTATCTTAACTTAGAATTTAGTAACTTCCATGACTAATCGGCTCAATCCACTAATATTCCCTTTAGCTGACAACTTTTCACATTAGCCAACTAACCATTCTTTTTTATCTACCAATTTTCACGACAAAATCTTTAATTAGCCCCAGTTTGACATTTAGTCGACTAACTTGTTCTCACATTCAGCTAACTTTAAATAAACAACCAATTGATAACTTTCTCAGTTGATTGATAACGACAGTTTTGCAAGTAAAGAGGATATAAACTACCTTTTTTTTTCTCATTTGTTTTCTTCTCCACCCGAATTTTGCAAAGAAACCTTTTTTGTCAACCATCTCCAATGGTCTGTCTCTATTTACTTCCTCCTTCTGTCGTACCTCGAGCACAGTGCATCTCATGGCCTTTGGCATATAAATGCTGACGCCAACTGATATGTAAACACCCAAACCACTGGGAAGAATCCTATAATTTCCATTTGGTTGTAAGATCCTCCCTCTCCTTTCTCTTAAGGGCATGCTATCGTTAGTTGATTCCGATTTCCTGATTTTCATAGCATCTCTAGTTGTCTATTCATCATTGATTATGATGTTTTATTCAAATATATTTCTTGTAATGGCATGCTTAGATTTAATATTTTATTATATGTGCTTATTTCTACGTATCCTTTTGACCGGGGGAGCTTTTGAAATATTTTTCAATATATCTATTATTATCAAAAAGAGAGATATTGTTAATTCTTCAAGCCATGTTGTGGTTTTTTGATGATGAAGTTGAAAATCATATGTTATACAAATATATTGTGCAGCTGTGATTTTGATGCAAGAGTGGGCTCTCAACTGCAGAAATATACTAAGCTGTCTAATGCTAACACACTAAATATTCTAAGCTTCTGGGTATACAATTCAACCCCTGAATAGCCCCTCCCCTGCTAAGGTCACTTGGAAAGAAGAAGCAATTTCCCATAATTTTAAATATGTCCTTCTAAGACTTAATTGTGATTAAAAATCAACATTTTCCTTCCGCTTTACCCTTCCGAAAAGAATTATTAAAATAGGATAGGGTTCAAATAACAGGATTCCCCAAAAACTTGTATAATTCGTTTCAAACTAATTTTTGCATCATTTTGCGTTATAATTTTGTAACGGACTTGCATCAAATAGCCCAGTAATGTATCATTTTCATTTTATTTTTATTTCATTCTTAGATTTTTTTCTTTTTTTGTTAGATATTTGTTAGGATAATTTACCGTATTCACAATAACATCTAGGTATTAAATTTATATTTCAAAATATACCCTTGAGTTGGAGACATTTCAAAATATCACGTTTTGTATTTAAATAAATAGTTCTTTTATTGCAAAAAAAATCCTACAAGCTACATATACAAAAAGAAAAATATCTAGTAGTAGTATACATTATATGTACCTACCATATTAGTTTTCAAAATAAAACCTTTTACTATAATGGATAAATAAGAAAATAAAAAAAATCTAAAATAGACGTGAAAATGACTGAAAATAATTAAAAAAACCAGTGAGAAATGAAGAGATATATTTCACTGGCTAAGCTGTAGGAATGGAACACAACAGATTTCACACTAAATAAAATTGAAGCGACGAGTCAGGATTGAGGCCTTGCATCGCGGAACGTTTTCTTCTGGTCAGCACAGGTTTGCTTTGCATCAGGGACAAAAGAATTAGACCTCATCATCTTTTCAAACTTGTTGGCATCGGACCTCCATCTTTTTCCCGTCAGCGCTCGCCACCAATATTATTTCCTTGTTTTCACACCCATCTTGTTTTAATATCGTGTACTAAATCTGACCTCGTCCACCTGCCACAACTACCAAGCGTTCAAATAAATGTTCCCGAACATAAATATGGAACCGGTTTTTCAAAAGTTTACAAGTATTCACACAAAAAATTTGGTTTTTATCACCTGTACCCCTTTTAGATTCTACAATATCAATTCTGCTCTTTCTTTTTAATATCAATTATACCCTCGTATTCTTGCTAAATTCACAATTATGGCCTTTTGTAATACCAATTGTACTTATGTTATACCTTAACGGAAGGATTGAACTGTAAATCTTGAGGATATCGGGGCACAACTGATATTACAAAAAGAGGGGCATAACTGATATTGCTAAAGTTAAGAAAGGCATAATTGATAAAAATAAAAAATTTGTTCAATTCAACTCGTATTTATCGCGGATATCATACAATGGTTAATGGTAGGGATTAAAATGAATATTTGGTCATAACCGATTAGCCATTGTATAATTACATATTTTTCGGCATCATTTTAAAATGGATGTGAATATGAATATCACTTTATCAATCAAAAATATTCGTATTTATATATCATTTTAATTATAACATGTATGTAAATTTATTTTTAATTATGTGTAACAAAATTGTATGGATTTATTGACCATTACTGATATAATTTTTATTAAATGAAAATGTTTACTATGTTTTAGTGTAAATCATCATTATATTAAAATTAATGTATTAAGTATTCATGTTATTATTAATATTTAATTCCTATTCATTTTTAATGACATGGTAATATATTTTTGAGTTTTTTAGTCCATGAATCTTAGAATCTTTGCAAACCACATCTTTTAAACATCATTACTATCCCCTCGATCCTTTAAACCTGCTCCGTCTTACCCCACGAACTGTCACTAATTTTCTTTTACTTGAGTCAATACCTTGTGTTAATATAAGTAGAAGAGAATTGGATGGTGGATCTTCCACCTCATCATCACATTCTTCCTCTCTTCTTCTTCTTCTTCTTCTTCTTCTTCCTCCTCCTCCTCCTCCTCCTCCTCCTCTGTATTTTCTCTCTTTTCCCCATATCTATTTGTCCATCAAATCATCAAAATTTTCTATTTTCATGGATAAACCATCCTATCCAATAACGAAAATGTTTTTTTCTCAATAATTTTAAGATGATTTCTTTAACCGACTGATAGAATATTTGAGACTGTTAAATAAATACACTACAACTTCTTTGCTTCTGAACCATCCCTTCCTGCCCTCTTCTTCTTCTTCTTTCTCCCTCAAATCATAGGTTGAGAAAGACTAGAAGAGGCACAGAGGAGGGTTGAGAGGTCGGAGAGGCGCATGAGGGCTGAGAGGTCAGGGCGACACAGGTAGAGGGCTGAGAGGTTGGGCCGGTGCGGGCGAAGGTGCTGGAAGGATGGGGCGGCACAGGTGGAGGGCTAGGAGGTCTGGGCAGCATGTACAAAGGGCTGGGGCGATCGGTGCAACGTCGATGGAGGTGTCTGATGGCCGATGGCGCGTGCATAGGGTTGGTGAGGTCGGTTCGACTCGAACATAGGTGTTGGAAGGTCGGGTGGCACGAGTAAATGATGGAATGGAGGGTGGCACGGGGGGCTACGGTCTAAGGGGCTAGGAAGGGGGGCGGTGTCGGGGAGCTGTAGGCAGAGGTGCTAGGGAGAGGAGGTGGAGCGGGGGAGGTACTGGCGGATGTGCCGGGATGAGGGTGAGGATACAAGGAAGGAGTTGGGGATGAAGGAAGAAGAAGGATATGTGTTGTATATTATATAAATATGAAAGGTAAAATAATTATATCTTTGATAGATCCCGCTCACCTTTGACAGACAAATGGATTTCTATTAACCATAGGGTTTGCCGGGTAAGAGCTAGTATGTTTACTGGTTCGGGGAGATAATAATAATGTTTACAAGATCGATGAGGTAATTTACAAAGATTCCATGATTCGCGGAAGAAAAATCCCTATTTTTTCGCGTTCATTAATATTCATTTCGACATGCTTATTCATATTTTAAAATGAATAAGGATATGATTACACCTATATTCATATCGGTATCCGATCATTTTTCCTCCTTTGTTCTTAAGCACATCCCACATTGCCGTCAAATTGAAAACCGTTTGTCCCAACGTTATACAGACCTTCTATGTTATAAAAGTAAGGAAACATATATGTGTATATATATATATATATATATATATATATATATATATATATATATATATGATTATTAATTTATTCTGAGTAGTTCAATGGAAAAAATAACGAAAAGAGCTTAAAAGTTAACTTTCTTAGTCAGACATACCAACTCAGAGTCCTACGAAATGAAATAATGAGTCGCCGTTTTGACTCATGAAATGAAATTTAATACAACAATTAGACCAGCATGGTCAAATATAAAGAGACGGTCTTAATGTAGACATTTGTATTCTAGATCCTTCAGCTCCACCAACTGACTCTCCTCACCGAACACCAATAAAACTGGGCTCAGTACAGCAATTATTTTCCTTTCTATGGTCCTCCCATATCATTGGTTCAAGATGTCTTATTTAACAAAACAATCACGGCCCACTGGCATATGAAATATTACTTAAGCTAGAGTATGCATCTAATATAAACAAAAAGGAATAACTTGCCAGAAGAGAAATGACTTATTGTGTCATCCATTCCATGCTTTTAGTTGAGTCCCTGGACGTAAAATGAATAGAACTAAAAAAATTCATTTGCACCTTGTATTAACTTTATCGCTAGGACATGCCTCGTTGATTGTAATTTTTGATTGCCGGACCACCTTTTAAATCTTTCAACTCCAAATGGAATCATAGCCATCTATTTTTCCCCACTCATTCTTAAACACAACCTACCAACACATCAGTTATGTCATCATGTCTGGGCCGCGCAAGTCACCACTATCTAAAGATGATCAGCAGGGCCCCTCGGGCAATCTTCCTCCTCAACAAGACACTAGGCCCTCCAATTTCCATCGGCCGCAACATCCCACTACTTACTTCCATCTCCTCACTCTTAAATGTTGTGGTCTCACTCTCTTCACCCCACCTTCCCACCCACTCACACACAATCTGTTCCATATATTTTTGCTCTATGTCGTATACTTGTGTCCATTGTGTTGATTCACCTTTCCTGCTACTCGACTCTAAAAAATACTAGGACCAAACTCTCTCTATCCACATGTTAGTAGTCGAGACATAATTTTGCATACCATGTTATTCATCTTCTATCGAAACTATCTTAATGTGTGGTTTAGAAGCTATGAAGTTTAGTCGAGAGATCACTGACAACCCTCCACCTCCACCCCTATCTTCACGACCTAGCCTTTTCTTCTTTGCCCCTACTAAAGGACATAGAAGAATCCTTAAGCACATCACGAAAGTGTGAGGATCACATAATATGCGATTGAGAGCGACTAGTCGCACTAGTTGGTCGGTTCAGTAGAGTTTAAAAAAATAATCGACGAAATCACGTGATCCAAGAACACTTCTCGGCTCATTTCATCTAAACTATATACTAGATAAAGGAATACCTCTTGTAACGTGATTTTGGTTGAATCTCTAAGCAAAGAGACCTCCAGTCTCAAGTACGGTCTGTTAGAGGAGACGCTTGCGAGCGCAGAGATGAATCACATGCTTCTCGCAATCCAAGTTGTTGATTCAAGTGATGAATCTCTTAATCTCGTCTCACAAGATCAAACAACTTCTTCATGATCAAGGGACATCGAAAGAGACAGAGATCCACGAGTAGTCAATGTAGTATCACAATGACAATGCAATGACGACGGCGACCTTCTCTAGGGTTAGAGTGGACGACCACTCAAGATAGAGATAGGGTGGCGTGGGATGTAAGAATGAGAGAGAGCAATGGTTGATGTGTCATTTGAAGAGCAAGGGTTGTCTCTTCTTACATGGTATTTGGGAGGCCATGAATCCAAATCCATGGACAAAACAAAATCAATGGATGAGATTGATTTGTCTTTCTTTGAATGGTCAAGATTATATTGAAAAATACAATAATAATTAATTTAATTTAATAAATATATTGAATAATCAATATAAATTATTTTCGAATTAAATTAATTATCCTTGCAGATAACTGGAAAGAGATTAGCGTCTTCCTATAAAAAGGAGGGACAACCACCAATTCAAATTAAGACTTGGTGGTCGTCCACCACCTTTAGATGAAAGGTGGGTTTTATCTCTTTATCTCATGACATAACATTATTCCATGAAAATTTCCAATAATATGCAACAACTTTTATTGCAAATTTATTCACACAAATAATTCACAATTATTTTGTGAACTTTACAATCATGCCATTGTGAATTTCTGAATCACATTCACAATCCAAAATAAAATATAAAGTATATTTTCAATTAATTATCCAATGTGAATCCAATTCACATCAATAATTAACTAAAAAATATAAATTACAATATGCTCTCTCTAATATATTGTAAATCACATTTAAAATATATATGAATAATTGGATAGTGCAATTCGCATTATTCTTATCAATAATAATTAAATCATATTCAGTTATATAGGATCACCATTCTCATGCATCTATATAGCATGAATCAAATTCATATTATTCATGATAATTAAATTAAATTTAATTATCCATTTCTCAATACTTTGATTTAATATAAAAATAGAATTATTCTCAAACTCTTTCAAGAATAATAAGCTTTCTTCACATATACTTGGAGATAAGGACATGGCGATTGTATGTTCCACATATAGTTACTTGGATATTGAGATCACATCTCAAATGCAGATCTCATGGACCTCTCATAGATGCTTGATTAATTCAAGATCGTAAATATAATCTTCTCATTGCATCTGAATCACATTCAGATCAATGTCCAACATTTAGATTAAGATAAGATTACTCTCTATTGAGAGGAGTCACTAAAATCCATACATGTTTCATCACTCCCTCGAAATGGAAGCATCATGGTTATACAATCGTTTGTGATCACATCACCCTCAGATATTCCCAATACATGTACATCTGGTATATTGGAAGACCTATGATAAACACGAAGACATAGATCAATTTACATTGTCATCTTCAAAGTTTTATCATTAAGATTCTCATTCGATCATTGGGAGTTGGTAGCGATCATATGCTTTATAAAAGCATATATCATACTTACAAATTTTTATTATGCTTCCAAAGAATGATGACCATGCATGGAATTTTATTGGTACCAATACCTCATGAGAGAGCTCATGTCTTCCAATTCATAAGTGAAATTGTATGATCCCATCGAGAGATCGTATCACTCATATGCCCTTATATGCACACCGGCTCGTCGGTGTATGGACCTTTATTAGGACATCTACATATTGGTCAGCCAAATGTAAATACTTAGACATATAGAAACACATATGTCTCCGGTCAGAGGATGTGTGCATATATCATGACAGTATACGATATAGGACTTGGTTATGTCGATCTCGATAAGTTAACTCTTCGACCTAACTAATCGGACACCTCTGAATTGCTATTCCCATGTAGAGGACCTACATCAAGAGGTCGATCAGATATCAACCAAATGAGAAGTATTGACATCTCCTACTCAGACTAGAGATCATCTTTTAATAATCATTTGACGGTGCTTGATGAGTCCTCAATCTAACTCTTTAGATATTCATCCAAGTACCAGCCTCTATGATTCAACTGTAGAATCAACAGTTGTATGATCATCAAGATGGCTATGTTATATAACAGAGGTACCTTATAGGGTATTCATTAATTTAATCATAGACAGGAAGTGAAATAACCAATAAGTTTTATTTATAAATCAAACATTACAATAATATTTATTATAGGAGTGGTTTACCTCAAGCTTACATGGATAATAATCTCCCACTAGCCAGCAGAACCCTCCAGGTACAATCCTTAACCTCGTGCTCATTACATGCTGGTCGAAAACCTTTTGCGTCAAAGGTTTGGTAAGAGGATCAACAACATTGTCGGTACAGGCCACCTTGGTGATGATGATTTCACCACACTTTTCAATCTGCCGAACAATATAGTATTTCTTTTCCACGTGCTTGCTATTTTGATGCCATCTGAGTTCCTTCGCTTGGACAATGGCTCTTGTGTTATTGTAGAGTAGCAGGACGGGAGTATCAGAGGGCATACGAAGTTCCGGGATGAACTTGTGCAACCACACCGCCTCCTTTGCAGCATCCGATGTAGTAATGTATTCGACTTTTGTTGTTGAATCTACCATAGTGTCATAATTCTTGCTTCTCCAACCCACAACACCATAATAGGAAGCAAGCCCTAATGTCGACTTTTGATCATCAATATCTGACTGGTAATATGAGTCTATGTATCTCAAGACTTAGATATCACCATCTTTATAGATAAGATATAATATTACGTCCATCTTAGATACTTGAAAATGGTCTTCACTGTAGTCTAGTGTTGTTCTTATAGCAGGATTGGTAACGACTTACCACTCCCATTGCATGGCAAATATCTAGCCTTATACACATCATGGCATTCGTTAATCTTCCTACAACTGATGCATAGGGGCATCTAGCCATGGCTTTCTTTTCCTCAACACTTTGAGGAGACATCCCTTTAGATAGTTGGATACCATGTCTTAAGGAAAGGAAACCTTTCTTGGAATTCTCCATATGGAAACGTTCCAAAATTTTCTTAATGTGCCCATATTATGATAATCCCAATATCCTCTTCTCTTTATTTCTGAACAGCTTTAGACCCAATACGTAGAAGCATCTCCAAGATCTTTCATCTTGAAGGTATGGGATAGCCAAATCTTAACACTGGTCATCATCCATGTATCATTGCCAATGATAAGGATGTCATCTATGTAAAGCACGATAAATACAATGTCGCTCTCACTAAGCTTCTTGTACACATACAGTTCATCAGGATTCTGTATAAAATCACAACTCTTCATGATTCCGTTAAATCTGATGTTCTAGATATGAGAATCTTGTTTGCACCCATAGATAAATTTCTTCAGCTTGCATACCTTACCTTCCTCGGTAATGAAGTCCTAGGGCTACTCCATATAGATATCCTCCTCTAGGTATCCATTAAGGAAAGTCGTCTTGACGTCCATATGCCAGATGTCATAATCAAGAGATGCAACTATAGATAGCAGTGCCCTGATGGACTTAAACATAGCCATAGGAGAGAATGTCTCATCATAGTTAATGGCTTCTCTATTTGTAGCCCTTGGTTAGGAGTCGTGCCTTGAAAGTATCTACTTTCCCATAATATCCCTTTTTTCTCTTGAAGATCCATTTACACTCAATGGGTTTTACCCCTTTAGGTGGATCCTCTAGAGTCCATATACCATTCTTATCCATGGAGTTAATTTCTGACTTTATTTCTAGCATTCATTTATCCATGTCATGATCTGCAAGTGCTTCATCAATGAATCTAGAACATTATCAGTTTCACATAACACATGGAATCCGTACCTTTCAAGCACATTCGAACTCTTTTGAAGAGGTATATGTGTTTCATCTTTATTTATCTCTTCAGTTTTTGGTTCATGAAGCTCAGAATCCTCAGGGGACTCAATGAGTTCCTTTATTTCATCTTTGTCTTGACTTCTAAGGAAATCATCCTCCAAAAATTTCACATCTTTAGAGACGAAAACCTTCTGGGTCTCAGGGTCATAAAGCTGGTATCCAATGCCATCCTTAAATGACCTAATGAAGTAGCACACACGAATGAGAGGTTCTAGCTTACTTGCATCTGCGTTCTTCGTATGGGCCAAGCAACCCCAAACTCTCTAGTATTTAACATTGGATTTGGTTCCATACCAAAGCTCATGAGGAGTTATAGGTACATACTTGCTATGAATATTATTCAGGATATATTACAGTATCTACAACATATCCCCAGAAACTAAGTCATAAATGTGCTTTACTCATCATTGAACAAAACATGTCCATAATGGTCCTTTTGCGTCTTTCAGCAACACCATTAAGATGGGGGGTTTCAGGAGGAGTGAGATTGGAGATCATTCCATTCTCTTTAAAATTTTCCTTGAATTCATCTAAGAGGTACCCGCCACCTCAGTCAGATCGAATCCGTTAAATCTTCTTATTGGTTTGGTTCTCAACTAAAGCTTGGAACTCTTTGAACTTTTCAAAGGTTTCAGATTTATGACGTAGTAGGAATATAAACATGTATCATGAATGGTCATTAATAAACATCAAATAATATCAATATCTATTTCAGGTCATGGTATTGAAGGGACCACATACACCGGTATGTATTAGGTCAAGAATACCCTTGCATCTTGTAACCTTGTTACGTAAAGGCATCCTAGTCATTTTACCTCGAACACAATGTTCACAGAGTGAACCTGTAGAAAATCTATGGGTTCATCCTTTATCAATCTAGTGATCCTAACAACAGATAAATGACCAAGCCTTTAATATCAAATCAGATTTGAATGATTTCCTTCCTCCATGAATATTTTAGGATTTTCATTAGTGGTAGTAACATTCATGAATTTTTTTCATCAATGCACAATTCATAGAGTCCACCAAAAGTAAGAACACTATCCACAGTATATTTATCATAACGACTTATGACAAGTTTATTACAGACTAGAAATAAATATCCATTTCTAACTAATTTAGATACAGATATTAAGTTCATACAGACATCTGGAACATAAAGACACTCTATAAGTACTAGGACTCTGCCACTATGTAATGATAATCTAGAGGTCCTGACAGTGACTGCTGCAACACTTGCATCAGATCTCATCTGAATGACTATCTCCCCTTAATCAAGGCTTTTAGTTTCCTAAATAGATGCAACAAATTGCATACATGAATAGAAGCATCATAATCAATGACCTAACTACCTTCTCATCCAACGAGGAAATTGGTTTCAATGATGAAAGAAGAATTCAAACCTGCTGGAGCTTTACCTTTGTCAGTAGACTTCAGGTAATCTTGACAATTATGCTTCCAGTGCCCCATCTTCTTGAATTGATGATAGACATTGGTTTTCCTCAATGATATCATAGTGGATGCATTAGAAGATGAGCCAACATCTTAACTCTTCTTCTTTCTCTTCTATGTCGACCCCTTCTGAGAATCATTCTTACGACCGTGCTTTCCTTTTACTTGCGCAACCATTGCACTGCCAGAGGGGTTATCTTTCTTCATTACATCTTCTGCAGACTTTAATGCAGCCAATAGCACAAAATTAGTATAGTCTACTTTTCTCATGTTGTTTGTGGCCACAAAACTATTGAAAGACATAGGGAATGACAACAGAATGAAGTCAGTCTGCGTATCTACGTCCATGTCAACTCTGAGGGTTTCCAGTTCAGAAAGTTACCCAAATATTTTGAGTGCATATTCTCTGATAGAAGTCCCTTCCTGCATCTTGCAATGAATATGTTATTTCATGATATTATAACGTTGTGTATGGTTTACGTCACCGAGCATTTCTCTCAGATTTGCCATTATATCTTGGCAAGCGTTCATGTCTATATGTTTCTTCTGAAGCACATTGTACAATGGGCCCAGGATATAACACCTTGCCAAAGAATGATATTCATCATACTTTCATTGAATTTAATTTCTTCCGGTGTCTGCGGGTCTGTGTACTTCTCCTTGGATAGCACATAAGAGATATGCTCCGCAGAAAGGATAAGATCCAACTTTCAGATCCAATCCAAGTAATTTGGTCCGATTAATTGATTGACCTCCGATAACTTGCTAAGTGGGTTCATGGACTTCATTTTTTGAAATTAAGAATGCACAAATTTTAAACATAACAATAATTATATATTCATTTGAATTTCTTTAATTAAAGAATTTGTAATCAAATGAGTCTTGCCTTTTAAACTTTGAAAGTTCATTCCCTTCAAAACAAGAGATATACTTACTGCTATATCTGTAGCAAGAACTTGGATCTCCTCTTTACCTTTGTTACATCCCAATAATATGAGAATTTGCAACTTGGATAAAAAGAAGTAGGAACGTATTCCGCCTTGCAAGTCCAACTTCCATTTTCCAATTCAGTCTTTAACATCAGGGCCCACCACCTCGAAGGTACTTTTGACCCGTCATTAATTGAACCGACTGTCAACATTATTAGAACTCGCTATACGCAATCCAATATCGCCACAATAATATGAGAGCACAATATTGGGGTCACTATGTATACGACCTTACTCTTTCGAGAAGTAAAGATCCCGATCCAGATGCACTTGTATGTAGGAGTTGTCACTTCGGACATGCGTCTCCTACATATAATTCCTGTCGTCGGAAACCTTTGCCTTGAGTGAAGACTATGAATGCCACTTATATGATCCTCTACCTCATATTAAAATTCTAATTAGTTATCATGAATAATAATCACATAATTAATTATTCTAATGGAAATACACCTCTATTCATAATAGAGTGTTTTTATTGGTTATAATTCATTTAATCATATTAAATCAATTATCATTCCAATCAATCAACCAACAAACTTGATTTATACGTGAAGGATGGTATTATCTAAAAAATACGTATTATTCAAATTTTAATAATTAGAAAAATAAGCCATGATTCTCTTCAAACATTATCCTTTCCTTAACTATTGTCATGGCTAGCACCGATGGGAGTGGGACATACCACTCATAAGGCAACCTGCCACCCCAACACTCCCACACTAGGTACCATATCTGCCTCGGCTCAAGATAATGTGATTTGATCATTTTACGTTTGAGATGATAATCGGTCTTTCAACCGAAGTTATACCATATAAAAATAATCAAAACCATTTTGATTAATAATATAGAGGAGTTTTTCTAAACAAATCCCTAACCCTATTCAAGTAACAATGTTTTTGCATGTAGAGATTGTCCTAAAACTATTACAGGATAAACTAGGATTTTCATGAAACACTCATTCAATTATAATTGATGTTTAATCAATTATTTACATAAATATATATATATATATCAATCATCAATTAGTCACGAAAAATTCTCAGTTTCCTTGACTGACATTGAATTATGAACAAATTAAGAAAGATATCTTGATGATCGAAACATCATCCGGCCCATCTCCACTAAACATGGAATATCTAAGGCAAATGGAGTCGGAATCACATGAAATAAAATCGTTCGATTTGCTGGTTTTATCGTCTACTTAATTTAAGTATTTATTTCATGTTTTATGGAAGGAAAACAATAAGCAAAAATAGTTTTATTACATATCTATTAATAAACGCAAAATAATTTTCATAACGGGAACTATTCGAACCAACACTTTTCGTACCAATTAAAGGTTGCTATTTTTGAGACATATTTAGACATTATAAATATATTTTGACAAAAAATACGTCCAAACAGTACACAAACAGTAGGTATTTATTTCATCAAAAACCGATTCAAATCTTGCATCCAATGTAAAAATTAATGATTTCCACGCATCCAAACCATGAACCATGATAGCCTATGGTTTTGGATCACATCCAAGACCTGACTAAGGCTCTTATACCACTTGAAGGATATGGAAGAATCCTTAAGTGCATTGCAGATTAGTGAGGCCCACATCATATGTGATCGAGAGTGACTAATCGCACTAGTTGCTCGGTGCAACGGAATTTAAAAAAATTTAATCGATGGAACCACATGATCCAAGAACACTTCTCCAATTGTTTCATATAAACCACATACTAGATAAATGAATACCTCTTTTAGCATGATTGTGATCGAGTCTTTAAACAAAGGGACCTCCTGTCTCAAGTCCAATTTGTCGGAGGAGACACTTGTAAGCGTGGAGATGATTCGCGTCCTTCTTGCAATCCAAGTTGTTGATCCAGGTGTTGAATCTCCTCATCTCCTCTCACTAGATCAAACAACTTATTCATGAGTGAGGCATACTAAAGGAGATAGAGATCAACGAGTAGTTGAGACAGCAGCACAACGGCGATGCGACGATGGCGGCAAACTTCTCTCAGGGTTAGAGTGGACGCCCACTAAATATAAAGAGAGAGGGTGGTATGGGATGTGAGAATGAGAAAGAGAGAGAGAGAGAGAATGGTTGATGTGCCATTTGAAGATCAAGGTTGCCTCTTCTTATATATATTTCATGAGTCCATAGATCTCAATCCATGGACAACATAAAATTAATGAATGATATTGATTTGTGTTTCTTTCAATGACCAAGATTTATTGTAAAAAAACAATAATAATTAATTTAATTTAATTTAATATATATAGGATAATCAATAAAAATTAATTTCATATTAAATCAATTATCTTTGGAGATAATTGGAAAGAGATTAACCTCTTCCCATAAAAGGGGAACAACCCCCAATTCCAATCAGGACTTGGTGGTCGTCCACCACCTTTAGATGGAAGGTGGCTTTTATCTCATGATATAACATTATGTAATGAAAATCTGTAATAGTTTGCAACAATTTTGTTTCAAATTTATTCACACAAATAATTTGTAATTATTTTGTGAACATTGCATTCTTGCCATTGGAAATTTGTGAATCATATTCACAACCCAAATAAAATGAAAATCATATTTTCAATTAATTATCCAATATGAATCCAATTCACATCAATATTTAATCAACAAATAAAAATTACAATAATCTCTCCTAATATATTGTAAATCACATTTATAATATATATGTGAATAATTGGATAATGTTATCCACATTATTCTTATCCATAATAATTAAACCATATTTAATAGTATTGGATCATCATTCTCATGCATCTAAATAATATGAATCAAATTCCCATTATTCATGATAATTAAATCACATTTAATTATCCATTTCTCAATGCTTGGATTTAATTTAACAATGGAATTATTCTCGAACTCTTTCAAGAATAATGCACTTTCTCCGTAGATACTAGGAGATACGGACATGGAGATTGTTTGTTCTACATATAGTGACTTGGATATTGAGATCACATCTCAAATTCAGATCTCATGGACCTCTTATAGATGCTTGATCAAATCAAGACCGTAAATATAATCTTCTCATTGCATCCGAGTCACATTCAGATCAATGTCCAACATTTGAACAAAGATGAGATCACATCTCTACTGAGAAGAGTCACCAAAATACAGACCTGTTTCATCAATCCCTCGGAATGGAAACGTCATGGTTATACATTTGTTTATGATCACATATCCCTTAGGTATTCCTAGTGCCTATACATCCTATATATTGGAAGACCTATGGCAAACTCGAAGACATATATCAATTTACATTGTCGTCTTCAGGGTTTTGTCAATAAGATTCTCAGTCAATCATTGGGAGTTGGTATCAATCATATGATTTCTAAAAGCATATATCATACCTACAAATTCTTGTTATGCTTCCAAAGCACGACGACCATGCATGGAATTTGACCAGTCTCAATACCTCATGAGTGAGATCATGTCTTCCAGTTCACAGGTGAACTTATATGATCCCTTTGAGAGATATATCACTCATATGCCCTCATATGCACACTAGCTCATCGATGTATAGACCTTGATTAGGCCATAAACCTATTAGTATGCAAAATGTATACTTAGACATATAACAACACATCTTTCTCCAGTCATAGAATGTGTGCCTATATCGTGACAATATACGACACGAGACTTGGTTATCTCAATCTCGTTAAGTCAACTCTTTGACTTAACTAATCTGACACCTATGAATAACTATTACCATGTAGAGGACTTGCATCAAGAAGTCAGTCAGATATCGACCAAATGAGAAAGGATTTCCATCTCCTACTCAAGATGATGATTATCTCTTAAAATCATTTGACGATGCTTGACAAGTCCTCAATCTAACTCTTTAGATATTCATCCAAGCACCAGACTCTATGATTCAACCATAGAATCAACATATGTATGATCATCAAGATGGCCATGGTACATAACCCTTATTGTACAAAAGGACCTTATAGTGCATTCATTCCTTTAATCTCAGATAGGAAGTGAAATGACCAATAACATTTCTTGATAAATAAAACATCACAATAACATTTATTGCAGGAATGGTTTACCTTGAGTTCACATGGCTAACACCTACATTATATTTCCAAGATTACGTCCCTCCTCCCATCTCGACTCCTCCTAGTTCGATCAAATTTGGGCTTACTAGGACTATTGCCTTACCTCCAGAGCCTCATATGATCACAAGGACGTGATTGATTCGTTCTTCTCCTTTTCCACAAGACAGTAGAGAATGCACAGATGATGACGAACAACAATGTCAATACAGTTCAATGGAAAAATGAGTACTCGGGGTTCACAAACACTTAAGTAGATATGCTCTACAATTTCTCGCTTAATGTTAAGAAGAAGAAGATGCCTTCATCCTTCTAGACCCGACCTATGCAACCTCCTACTCTCTCAATAGCTTTTAGTCCCCTTTGGCTAACATCTTAGTTAGCTATTGATGAATCTCCATTTCATCACCATTATTATTTCATTTTGTCATTTAAAACTTAGATAAATGCTTGTAAATATCATTATAGTCTACAAATAAATATTCATTCTTCTAAAAAATTATTGTATAAAATACGTGGATTAAAGTCAAAATAAAAGAATAAAGAAAATAAAAAGAAATAAAATGCAAAAGGTATTTTATGCCAAAGGTATTTTATGACCAAGTCATGAATTAATTTGGTCAACAAGGAATAAAGTAGGGGGAGATAAGAGGCAAAACACAATAAACCATATTTATTTATTCATCAGCAACTCATTTTTTAGACTCATTTTATTCTCTATTATTTAGTTATCAAATAAAGAAACTTTGTACATGAAAATTGTATACTAAAATGAATAGAAAAATACAAAATTTACCTCACACAAAAATAATTCACAATGTGCATTTTATACTAAGAATAAAAAGCCAAAATCCAAACTTACCAGACCTATATCTTCTCAATAAAAACTCAAAATGCATCAAAATAAGATTAAATTGTATATAACTTTTAATTAGCTATTTAGTGAAGATAGTTTCACTTAATTCAGAGTTAGGATGCCAAAGTTAGGTTTTAGACCCCTATTGAACAATATACCTTAATAAAATTCATTTTATTTATTCTTTATAATTTTTATAATTTATAGTTTTATAATTTCGTAAATATTACTTGGAATATATATACATATTTAGAATAAAATAAAACCATAAAGGAAATAAAAAAAGAAAACATAGATGAATATACAATACTTATACCTATAAAATAAGTATGCATATTTATTTAAGTATACAAACTATATTTGAAAAATAAAATAAAAATATATTTATTTATATTTAAATAAGTTATACATTTATAAAATAAATATATAAAATAATAAAATAAAAAACACAAAATAAAAATAAAAGACTGAATATATAAGTAATTATACAAATACATAAAACCCTAAAAAAGGAATCTATAATAAATAAACACGTAAAATTAACATAAATTATCATAAAATAGTACATAAAATATCCAACATATTTCATGTTTTTCATTTTTTGAGAATAAATCATTTTACATTTTTACATATTTAGTTTTCATTTATTCTTTCATTTTTATCGGCTAGCGACTGATTTGGACCAATCAAGGCACAACCTTGGTTGTCCCAGGTCTATTCTTTGGCCTCCAAACACCCGACGTGTCAGTCATTGCATTACTGATGAATTTGTGATTCATCACTCTTAAAGTTGAAAATAGAGTCTTGTTCCCAAGTAATCAACTTCATATTTCTCCTAATATTGCATAATTAGCATTCATGCATGCATAAGTAATATCTGCATTTTAGCATTCATATTTCCATTAAATAAGAAGTCAAAGTCGTTTGTAAATATTCACATGTATATTATATGAGCTAAAATACCCTATAAGTATATATCTTATACTAACTTTAAATCCCATAAAACCAACTTTATACTGTATATATTACTAACACTAATGAAAAAATACCAAAAATTTCTAACATGTAAAATTACCCAATAAAATCCCAATCCTAGTTGGAGACCTTAGACCTTAGAATGCACATATCTCTCTCTTACAACCTCCGAATTAGGTATACTCATTTTTAAAGTAATACATATTCATAGACCTTCAAAATGAGACCAATTTCATTTAAATCGGAGCTCGTATGCATAACTTGGATTTTGGGACCCCATTGTACACTATATGTATGTATATTTGTACCCTTGTATTTTAATACTTTATTTGACCACATTTCCGTTTTTTGGTCAACATGAAACTTGTAGATCTCATAGAGATCTACAACTTTCATGTTTTGAGTTTTTCCAAATTCGCCATCTTCTCTCCCTTATTTCACATTTTCTTTTAGCCATTTAGATCAGGCCACATAGCGCCCTCTGATTGTGCTACGCAGCCCGCTCCATTCCGCGCCACGCGGCCTCGTCCGCCTCCATTCGATGGCGCCTTCTCCTTCTCAATTCCTGCCATCCACTCCGCGTCCAATCTCGACCACCCGATCAAGGCCCAGATCGCATCTATGCCGCTCACCAATGCTCTCTTCTCATTATGCCACGTCGCGTACTCAACCACCCGATGGCCTCCCCTTCTTCAGATTCAAGCCGCTCATCCTGCAACGCTCCAGCATCGTTCGATCGCTCGTCTAGATCACATCTGCACCATCCTCTTCTTCCCGCTTAGGATCTCGCCATGTGGCTCGCCCTCAACCTTGATCGTTCCTCCATCTGATCTAATCTGAGCTGCTTGTGAGCACCCAACTCTCAACCGTTGGATCACAAGATCCAATGGTGGAGACATCATCTCCTACCTCAGGCCACCTTCTGCACGCATGTCACCCACTTCGCCTACTTGTCGTCCCCTTCTTATTTTCTCCTCCTCTACAACAACCCTCTTCATCCATTGACCACCCCACGATGAGGCCCACACCTCCACCATCCTCGCCAGAATTCACTTCCACCATGATACCCTCTCCTTCGCTCCATAAACCCCACTCAAACCACGACCTCCATTGCCTGAACCTCCACCTTATTCCTATAAATACCCTGCCTTCGGCCAACATTCACCCCATCCACCATAACAGGAGGGAACCCCGAGCTCAACTCTCCTCATAGGTGACAACCATTGGGCAAGACTTCAAGCGATGACAGCAAATTACCTCCGGCGAGATCCGCGGCACACCCTCACTGTGTAGCAGCTCCTCGATGAGATGCTCGAGCTCGGGACACTACAAACCCTTGAGCGAAGACCAGGAAGCTCCGTCCAAGCTTCTGACCCCAGGTAGACCCCTCCATCCTCTTTTCTGACTTCTATCTTCTTCACTCACGATTTCTCCAGATTAATCTCGCTTCGCCTCACATCTTCACGCTCGCCTGACCATCCCCTGAGCTCCGCCTTGGAGCTCCGATCTTCGTGCGCCACTCCATTCGCTCCGATAACCCATCGCACTTCACCCGATCATAGCTCCTACGGTCATGACGGAACTTCACCTCCGGATGTCACCACTTCACCCCCCTGGCCTCACCGCACTCACGTACCCTCTACGAGCACAATGCACCAATTTTAGTATAGCACAGAATGTGCATCCCCCTACATCTTCAATGACTTAGAGGCCCAGCTGGGCCTGTTAGTCCTTCCTTCTTTAGGACAATCAGAAGATGAGGACGATGAGTCGGACATGGCTTTCACCAATTACTTGGAAACCTTTGACGATCCGACTCCAAAGCCCAACGAGTTGGTGGCAACAATTTCAAGGACAGATCTAGCCACTACCAACATTGAACCAGATTCGATTGAGCCAGACTTCCTTGATGATCACACCTTACCTGAGCTCAAACCTTTACCTACAAGGGTTAAGTATGCCTTCCTTGTGAGACAAGATAATAAATATCCGGTCATCATTAGCTTGTAATTGACCGAGGAGCAGGAATCTCGCTTGTTAGAGATCCTGGCGAAAAACCGCAAGGCGATAGGCTGGAGCATCTCCGATCTCCACAAGATAAATCCCGCTCTGTGTTCACACCATATCTACTTGGATAATGAAGCTAAACCCTCTCGTGAATTCCAACATCGATTGAATCCAAATTTATGAGAGGTAGTGAAAAAGGAGATAAAGAAATGGCGTGATACGGGTTTTATTTATCCCATCCCTGACTCCAAAAGGGTGGCTCCAATCCATGTTGTCCCGAAAAAGTCAGGAATTCAGACGACCACCAATGAAGACGGAGAGGAGATCGTGATACGAGTACCCACGTCGTGGTGCGTCTGTGTGGATTATAGAGGCCTGAATGCTGCGACGAAGAAGGATCATTTCCCCTACCATTCATTGATCAGATCTGAGAGAGACTAGCGGGGAAAGAATTCTTCTGTTTTTTAGATAGGTTCTCGAGCTACAATCAAGTGGCCATAGCTCCTGAGGACTAGGAGAAAACCACATTTACATGCCCTTTTGGTACCTATGCTTTCAGGCGTATTCCCTTTGGGTTATGCAATACTCCTGGTACTTTTCAAAGGTGCATGATTGTTGTATTTGTCGAAATGGTCGGTGAATTCTTGGAACTCTTCATGGATGACTTCTCGGTCCATAGCGATTCCTTCGATTCCTGTCTTAGGAATCTGGACCGAGTCCTCAAGTGATGTTGTGAGGTCAATCTGGTGCTCTCCTGGGAGAAAAGCCACTTCATGGTGACAGAGGGCATTGTGTTGGGGCATGTCATCTCCAAGAGAGGAATGGAGGTTGACCCTACCAAGGTGGATGTGATCAGATGACTCTAGCCACCAACCAACGTGAAACAGTTGCGGTCTTTCCTTGGGCATGTTGGATTTTATCGAAGATTTATCAAAGATTTCTCTAAGATTGCCCGGCCGTTAATTGAGATTTTAGTTAAATACATGGAGTTTATTGTTGATCACACATGTCTAGAAGCCTTTAAGCAACTACAATGAATGATCATGGATGCCTCGATCCTACAAGCCCCAGATTGGTCTCTACCTTTTGAGATCATGACGGATGCATCAGATTTTGCTGTTGGACCTATGTTAGGACAAAGGAGATATGGCGTCCTGTTCGCCATACACTATGCAAGAAAAGTGCTTGATACTGCTCAACGTAACTATACAGTTACGGAAAAGGAGATGCTTGCGATAGTATTTGCCTTGGATAAATTCAGATATCATTTAATTGGATCCAAGGTGATTGTGTTCACTGACCATACAACACTATGTTACTTAATGGAAAATAAAGACGCGATGGCACATCTTCTTAGGTGGATTCTACTTATCCAGGAGTTTGATTTGGACATTCGTGATAAACTTGGAAAGAAAAATGTAGTAGCTGATCACCTCTCCCGTCTCGAGGATTTTAAGGCTTCTGATGATACGTCGATTCGAGACTCCTTCCCTGATGAGTCGATCTTTGCTGTCGACTCACTCCCATGGTACGACAATATCGTGAACTATCTTGTCTCCAAGAAATTTCCCGAAGATTGGCCCAAGAGCCACATAGACCGACTGAAGTTGGATTCAAGACATTACCATTGGGAGGATCCCATCCTTTTCTTTGAAGGATCGGGATTGTGTATGGAGACGGTGTATTCCTCAGGAGGAATATTAGAGTGTCCTTACTTTATGCCACAACATGGATGCAGGAGGACACCACTCTGGGGAAGAGGACCACATGGAAGGTACTTCAGTGTGGCTTATACTGGCCGACCCTGTTTTACGATGTAATCACCTCTGTGAAGTCGTGCCCAGTATGCCAGTGAATGGGAGGAACCATTGGTTCCAAGGATGAGATGCCGATGCAGTCTGTAATCATTTGTGATGTCTTTAATGCTTGGGGCATCGACTTCATGGGCCCATTCCCTGTTAGCCATGGGTTCAAATATATCCTTCTGGCGGTAGATTATCTGTCAAGGTGGGTGGAGGCTATCCCAACCCGAGATGCAGACAGTAAAAATGTCTGTAAATTCATTAGTGATCACATCATCTCTAGGTTCGAGATCCCCAAGGTGTTGATATCAGATGGGGGTAGCCACTTTGTGAACAAAGATGTGAAGAAGCTCTTGAAGGACTACAACATTGAACACCGTGTCCCTAGTCCTTACCACCCACAAACCAATGGCATGGCAGAGGTGTCGAATAGGGAGGTGAAAACCATATTGCAGAAGCTTGTCCACCCAGACAGGGAGGACTGGTCTCAGATTTTGGATCAGCTCCTATGGGCTTATAGGACAGCTCACAAGACACCATTAGGAACCTCCCCATTCAGGATGGTATTTGAGAAGCCGTTCCATTTGCTCACAGAGTCAGTGTACAAATCAGAATGGGAAATCAAAAAGTCAATTAAAACACACACCTAGGGCAGAAACAGAGAGAAATGGATCTGAATGAGCTTGTGGAAGTCAGAAATTGAGCATACGACAACAGTTTGGTGTACAAGGATAAAATAAAGCGTTGGCATGATAGATATATCAGATGAAAGCCTTTGTTCCTGGACAGAAGGTATGGTTGTTCAATGCAAGGCTGAATGTTTTCCAAGGCAAGCTGAAATCCAAGTGGATGGGCCCCTTCATTGTGTTGTACATGGTAGTGGATGTGTTGAGATCTCAGATCTCACAGACGACACACAGACATTCCTAGTCAATGGACAACTGTTGAAGCACTTCATCGAACCCAATGAACAGTTAGTCCATATTAAGGAGATTGTATTCATGCGTGAGACAGATTCAGCAGATACACATATAGCCGCACATGAGACCTTGCAATAGTGAACTCTCGCCATCAGCAGCATCTAGAAAGATTCAGACCGCAATCCTTGTATATACACATCATTCCTGCATATTCTTCCCCTCCCTCCCGCAACTCTAATCACTCGCCCCAGCTTCATGTATTTCCATCTACAACTATACTTAGGATGACCATATACTAAGTATGGGGGGCGTATCCTGAATCCATTCGTTGTACATCCTCCATTTCACATCGGTCCCCATACACCCTTCCGTCCTTCACTTAGGTCGACCTGAGCCTAAGTATAGGGGGATCGATGCCCATCATGTATATACTCATCCACTTCCCCTCTTGACCTCGTCCATCCCATTTTGGATCTTCTTCTACACTTAGGCTGCCAGATCCTAGTAGTATAGGGGGGCGGAGCGACTTCTATACTTTTTATAAATTTAGCGCTCCTACGCTTAGCACGAGATATATCTTTTTCATCGCTTTTCATGCTATGAGGACATATCATACGCTAAGTATAGGGGGGTGTGTATATATTACATATATACTTTACCCATAGCTCGTACTTTCGCGTATTTTCACGTATTTTTGTATATATTATGCAATAACAATGTAGTGGGTAAAAATTGAAAACAAAAAAGGTCTTGCATTTCATTCATCTCTGTAGCATGTCATCTTCTTCTCATCTGCATATCATGCATATGCAAAGTGGAAAGCTAGTGGGTTCTGAACCAAGTTATGAATAGATGTTGAGGATGGATTTGATTTGACCTTAATCTACCTAATTTCAGAGGAACCTTATACGAACTGGAGTTAAGATTTCTCAGGTCAAGTAACTTAATTCTTTGAGTCCTCAAGTCTATGTTCACATGCCATCTTGATTAGTCTAAGTAGAATATCTCGTGCATAAGCATGTTTCTTTTAGACATTGACCTAACTTGGACAAGCACCATGCACGTAGCTCTTCATTGATGAGGTGGTGAGGAAGTAGAATCCTTTAGCTTGGAGTAGTACATGGGTTGAAACATCTGTGCTCCTCTAGGGAGGGAAGTGCATCTCAGCCTAGTCTGGTAGTGTTGACGTCTGAGGAAGGGATGCTGTGGGTTGCAATAATGCTTCAAAAGAGGGATAGTCTACTGGCTCAAGAGGAAAGACTCCTGATGTACATGATGCACCTTGTATATAGTTGGAAAAAAATTGTAAAAACTCCAAAAAAATAAGACAGATCAAAGTGAAAATAAATACTTGTCGGAGTATGTATATTAGCAAGAAGTCTGCAGCTGGATGACTTGGCTACACTGGTCAGGCATCCTGGGATAGGTAGCTACACTGGCTACCATCCATTCTTTTCTCCACCCCCTCTTCTTGAGCCAGTTGCACTTGAACTTAGAAGGGAATACCCCGCTCCTCGAGGAAAGAGTTACTAGACCGGGGAACTAGAGTTACCTTGTTATAGGAGGCTAGTTCTGAGCCATTTCTGATGTGGAGAGCTATTTTACACTTACACAGTACAAGTAAGATTTATAGTCATCAGAAATTTGCGTATGAGGATTTGTTCTGACATGACTATTAAGGAGTCTTAAATAGGAGACTTGTGGACCTTAAAGTCTGTTAGGTCTTAAATTCATATCCCAATAAGGTTCCACCATACAATTAATCCAAAGGTCGAGTCAAGCTCCATTTTCAACTTTTTTTCATGACCTTGGTATGGAACCCAAAATCATTTCATTTTTGCATTTCATTTTAGTTTCTCAAGGACGAGCAAGGTTTAAGTATAGGGGGTTGATGAATCTGTGATTCATCACTATTAAAGTTGAAAATAGAGTCTCGTTCTCGAGTAATTAGTTGCATATTTCCCCTTATATTGCATAATTAGCATTCATGCATGCATAAGTAATATCTGCATTTTAGCATTCATATTTGTATTAAATAAGAAGTCAAAGTCACTTGTAAATATTCACATAATATTATATGAGATAAAATGCCCTATATGTATATATTTTATACTAACTTTCAATCCCATAAAACCAACTCTATATTGTATATATTACAAACAATAATAAAGAAAAAAAATGAGACCTTAGATCTTAGAATACACATATCTCTCTCTTACAACCTCCGAATTAGGTCAACTCATTTTTAAATTATTATATATTCAGAAACCTTTAAAATGAGACCAATTTCTTTTAAATCGGAGCTTGTATGCAAAACTTAGATTATTGTACACTATATGTATTTATATTTGTATCCTTGTATTTTAATACTTTATTTTATCACATTTCTGTTTTTGATCAACATGAAACTTGTAGATCTCATCGAGATCTACAACTTTCATGTTTTAAGTTTTTCTAAATTCGGCCATATTCTCTCCCTTATTTCACATTTTCTTTCAGCCATTTAGATCAGGCCACGTGGCGCCCTCTGATAGCACCACGCATCCCGCTCCATTTCGCGACACGCAGCCTCGTCCGCCTCCTTTTGATGATGCCTTCTCCTTCTCAATCCCAGCCATCAACTCCGCATCAAACCTCGGCCACCTGATCAAGACCCAGATCACATCTAGGCCGCTCACCAGCGCTCTCTTCTTATTACGCCACGTCGCACACTCCACAACCACCCGATGGCCTTCCCTTCTTCAGTTCCAAGTCGGTCATCCCGTAACTCTCCTGCGTCATTCACTCACTTGTCCAGATCACATATGCACCGCCCGCTTCCGCCCGCTTAGGGTCTCGCCACGTGGCTCGCCCTCAACCCTTGATCGTTCCTCCATCTGATCTAATATGAGCCGCTTGTGAGCTCCCAACTCTCAACCGTTGGATGACAAGATCCAACGACGGAGACGTCGTCTCCTACCTCAGGCCGCCTTCTGCGTGCACGTCACCAGTCTCGCCTACTCGTCGGCCCCTTCCTATTTTCTCCTCCTTTACAGCCACCCTCTTCACCCATTGACCACCCCACGATGAGGCATACACCTCCACCATCCTCGCCAGAATCCACTTCCACCATGATACCCTCTTCTTAGCTCCACAAACCCCACTCAAACCACGACCTCCATCGCCTGAACCTCCACCTTATTCCAATAAATACCCCACCTCCGGCCAACATTCATCCCATCCGCCATAGCAGAAGGGAACCCCGAGCCCCACTCTCCTCATCGGTGACAGCGATTGGGAAAGACTTCCAGAAACAATGGCAAATTACCTCCGGCGAGATCAGCGGCATGCCCCCATCGTGTAGCAGCTCCTCCAACGAGTTTCTCAAACTTGGGACACTATTGACCCTTGAGCGAAGACCAGGAAGCTCCGTCCTAGCTTCTGACCCTAGGTAGATCCCTCCATCCTCTTCGTGAACTTCTATCTTATTCCCTCACGATTTCTCCGAATTAATCCCGCTTCGCCTCACATCTTCACGCTCGCCTGACCATCCCCTGAGCTCCGCCTTGGAACTCCCATCTTCACGCGCCACTCCATTCTCTCCGATAACCCATCACACTTCACCCAATCACAGCTCTGCCGGTCATGGCGGAACTCCACCTCCGGACGTCACCACTTCACCCCCCAGGCCTCACCGCACTCGCGCACCCTCTACGAGCAAAATGCACCCATTTCCTTGCACAGACTAACCCTGCAGGGCCTTCCACCTTATTGGCTGGAATCTCCACTGGAGCTGCATCAAGCTTTGTCGCCACTGCCATTAGGACTTCCCCAAGCAATCCTGAGACTTCCGACGGCCTCCTGGAACTTCCACGACTTGTCCGAGCAATCCGGGAGTTTTCGGCGAGCTATATCGAGCATGGGGAGGAGCAGCGGAGCAAGGAGCTCATCGCTGGAGCCCCGCCAAGTCTGCCGCAGGAGGCGGCGGACAGGAGAAGAAGAAGAACATCTACCATTGGATCACCTCGATCCGATGACCCTCACTACGCCACGACGCCCGAGCCCGCCACCGTTGGATCATCCAGATCTAATGGAACCTGTCATGCCACGTAGCAGCTGCCCCGAGTTTCAGTACCCGTTGGATCCATCTCGATCCAACGACCAATAGTCAGCCATGTCGACTCCATCCTCCACCGTTAGATCTATCTCAATCTAAAGGTTCTCAAAGGTGGTACGTGTCCTGTAGCAGCAGCCGTCAGATCATCTTGATCTGACGGTCCATCTCGTGCCACGTGGATACTCCGAGCCTCTTCCCCAACCCTAGGCTCGGAGCAACCGAAGTAGATCCGAGGCTTATCCAAACCTCCAAAGCCTCCGCCCTAGCCTTGATCGACAATCGAGCCTAGCCATGCACGTGCTTCCCACGTGAGGGTTGGTTATTTTTCAGAGAGGCCTTTGAAGGTTTAGGAAATTACAAATCGGTCCCTGTCAGGCATGTCACGCGAGGAGCGTGTGACTTTGTGGGAATTTTGCATCCACCCCCTTTGCATTATAGGTAATTACATTTAAGTCCCTATCGGCACATTTTATTTCATTAACTTTTATTTTCTGTATTTGCAAATTGGTCCCTGTATTTGCACACGATATAGGTGTCCTTTAGCATCATTTTTAAATTCTAAAAATTGAATGTTGTAGGTTAATTGTCATCTATCTCATGTAACACTTTTGTTTTATTTTTTTGAGTTCTCTAGAATTCAGTAATATTAATTTGGTGAAATCTTCTATATTTTGCCCACTAAGAGCCTTTTAATTCATATTAAATTCCTTGTTGCTCCAAAAATCATCTTAAAAACACATTAGACTTAGGATAATCCACTCTACACTGTGACAAAAAACATTGCATTTGCACGCATCACGAGTCCTGAATAAATCAAGTAGTGATTTTCTTAATCGATTTTTAATAAGTCCAATTCACATAGGATTTTAGGTCTATTAATTTTCTCGGATTCATCATACTTAGATCCATCTACGATAATTTTTGTATCTGGAAATAATGTGTTTTGGTATTTATTAAAATTCATTTTGTAAAAATCACCCTACATTCATATTTTATTCACAATTAATTCATCTAGAGTCGAAAAATTCCAAAAAAATTGTAGACACTTAAGTTCATAGCATTCCATCATCTAGCCAAGTTTCATAATTTTTGGACTTTATTTGATTATATTTCTGATTTAACTTGTAAAATTGGCCTGAAATTGCATTGTTTTTCCTTTCGTGCATAAAAATTGCTAAAAGAAAGACCAAAAATATCCTTCTGCAAGTCTGACCTCAAAATGAACTTAAAATTCACCTAAGGAGACAACTACCTCCCTGAGTCTGACCTTGGGCTTGCCCAAGTAAAATAAATTTGCCGCTCGACAAAGCATTGATTACCCGACTGCAATGAATCTAACTATTAGTTTGACCATTAATTTGACTGAATTAACAAGAGTAGTCAGACGCTCGTCAATTACCATCTTCTCTGCATTCCCCATTTGATCCATTGAGGTTGTTTGTTTGATTTATTCAAGAAACCCGTCTACGATCAATCATCCTTATGCCATACCTTTTGCATGGTTAAACTCCCATCAATCCATGTGTAAACTTTAATTGAACATCTCCTCCATGTTTATAAATAAGTCCTCCTCTCTTCCTTCCCGATTTAATCCTTCTCCAATCCCTTGAACCCCTGTCTCTACGTGTGTGTGCACTCCAGGTGATAGAGGGTAACCCTCGGAGTACAAGCAATGCGAGGAGGCGAGGAGGTGGTCTACACCGGCTCGTCGGTGACCTCTGCTCCCAAGCATGAAACCCAAGTATGAGATGCATTTTTTATCTTTATTAGATATATTTCCTTCATGCCTTTCGATTTTGCACATTAGTTTATGCTTTAATTAGCTACATTAGCTTAGATTAGGCTAATTACTGCACTGGGTCTCTAAAGCTCCGACTAATGTGATTCATTGTTTTACTCTGTCTTTGACATCCATGATCATTTCGTCATCTAGCCCTTTCATTTATCTACATTCCTGACCATCCAAACCACCCAGATCTTCTCGAGAACTGGTTCGACGATCTCCCTCTGTCATTCGTTGCTGATGATGCACGATCCCATCTATTTTCGTCTCACCTTCCACCAATAACAACCCAGACTGTGTCGTCATTGCTTCGCCATGCTTGCTAGTCTATTTTCAAGTATGGAAGGGGGGTATATGAGCCCCAAAATAAGTGCAATAGCACCTCTTGATATCCGTTCATGTCAGAGCTCCATTGCTGAGCTCTGAACTTCTTTAAGGTGTCAGCTAGCTGCGGAGAGAGTGCTCGAACATGTAGAGCCCATTGGGAGGCTCCCAAGTGGCAAGAGGAGAGTGCCGTATAGAATCAAGACTCACTTAAGGAGAGCTCATCCAGCGTTCCTAGTCACCTCAGATTCTTCTAATCATCCACGACCACCAGGTGGAGCAACCACCATTGGATTGAGCAGCGTAGAACTATCAGATCATCTTCTGGGATCTAACCCACCCATCCAATGTGAAACGATATCATCAGATCTTGACTATCCACGTGGATAAGTCACATGTATAATACCGTTCATCAGCATACAAATAAGGGGTAAATTTCACTATGAACCCTCCGATTTTTCTTATTTCATTTTAGTATTTTCATTTATGTTTAGAGTGTAAATAACTTTATAATAATTAATTTCGATCCCTTGCATTTTTGGGTATTTACATTTATATTCCTTCCACGTTTAGAGTATAAATTGCAGATGAGGTGGGTAATTTTCAATATACCCTTTTGGGAAATTGTATTTAGAATTAATCCTAAAAATTGTATATTACTTGTTAAGTTTTATGGATACATTTTATAGAGGCCTAGAAGTTGTATGTATTCACAAAAAGGCCCTTCCGTGGCCCGTTTAATTTATTTATTTTGCAGACAAATTACATGTATGCTCTTAGTTTTTGTAAAATGGTCCTGAAACGCATATATACTTTGTCTTTATTGTAAATAGGTCCCTACCAACACATTAATTTTTATTTACTTTTTTTAAAATGCCTCCTATTTGTATTTAATTTTGGGAAAATGCATGTAAATGCCTTGATTAATGTATTTCATTGCCATGATTTTTATTTTACATTTTGAGGTATTTATTTATTTATTTAATTTCAATTAGTAAGCATTTTGTCTAACTATAAAAATGCTAAAAAGTATCAAAATAACTTTAAAAATCACAAAAAAATTATATGATGTCTATTATAACCTACATTAACTACATATCAAAAATCCTTAAAAATAGAAAAAAGATAAAAAAATTAATAGCTCTAAAATATAGTAAAAAAGGAAAAATCACCAAAAACTCCAAAAAAATATTTTTTTTATTTTTTTTAGAAAATAATTTAACTACTAAAATTGATTTAATAAAATTTTGATACCTTTGTTGTTTTTAATCTCCCACTCAATTGGGTCTAATTATTTAATCCCTATTTTAGGATATTTTTGACTTAAAAAATACATAAAAATATGTAGAAATAATGGAAAAATTACAAAAATATAAAAAATATGAAAGCACAAAAATATGAAATTCTTTAAATTTATGTTATTTTTAGTAATATTTATAATTACTATACCCTTTGTTGTATCATACACCTGTATGCATATAAATATGTTTTATTATTATTATCGTTACATGATATAAAAATCCTTTTAATATTTCTTAAAATCTTTAAAAATATATAGTGGGCTAAATCTCAAGATATTTTTTATTTATTTATATATGTATATATATGTATATATATATCTAGTATATACTTAATTTTATGTATACATTATATATATAAATGCTTATATAGACATATGTATATAAACCTATTATCTATTATTAAAATTAAAGAAAAAAATTTTAAATCTGAAAATTAAAAATTTTAAAAATCAAGTAAAAATTATAAAACCAAAAATCTGCTCAAAAATACTTAAATGTAATTATGCACATAATTCACATTGATTAGACATAATCACTAGGCCACCTTGCTTGCTCTCTATGGTTCGACCACTACATGCTTACATGCTATACATCTTTGTTTGTAGAGTATAATAATTTGTGTCTCACATTTTATGCTCTTTATTGCTTATTTAGACATTGCGGGTACTTGTTGATTGACTTAGGATTTCTTGTGAGTCGCCTCAGCAACACTCTACTTTGCATTCCATGAGGATAATTTTAGACCTGCAAAAAATCTTAGTCATCAAATGGTATCATTACTGGGGAGCAACATGTGTAGACTAATTTGCATATATTTGTCTTTTATTTGTTTATTCATTCATTTCCTCATACAAATTTGTATATTTCTTTCTTACTTGTATATAATTTTTTCTTACTTTGTTTAAATACATTATTTGATTAGTTGTGCTAATACATCTCTCTTGTTGTGTTTATTGCGAGGGCCTGCTATGCGAGGACAACTTCTTAGGGAGTCGAGGGAGCCAAGCATGTGGGGACCGGTCTTCCTAACTTGACCAGTTGGAGAGGCAACAAGCATATCAAGGAAATTAATTAGCATAGATTCTAGTTTAGTATTTTAATTTGGTGAGAAAGTGATTCATTTCCTCATTATTAATTGTAATATTTTTGTACTTGGACACTACTCTACTCAACGAGGTCCATTACTCGGGTGATTGTTCACCTGGGGGCCTCATCATGGTTTTCTGGAGTTTTCATCGCTTTGTTTTATTTGTTTCTCGATGTTATGAGTTTTTTGCCTTTATTTTTATTTGTTTTGTATGCATGGAGCCCCTAGACGTTAGGATTGCTTGCATAAATAATTCGGTCCAAACCCTATTAAGAATTGTGCCTATAGTCTCTCATGTTTGGATCTAGTCAATTTAATAATTGTTAGTTATTTGGACTTAAACCCACACACTGAGAGAGGCAACATACAATGCTAGCATGACTCCTTATGGAAAGCATAGAGATGTCTCCTTGGTTGGAACCTAACGTTTATTTCTGAAAAATTAACATATAGTTCATCATGACTGATAGTATCTACTATTTAGGGTGATTTTGTCGATTGCACACTGCCGTAGAAAGGTTTAAAATTTTTGTTTTGCATACCACATGGAGAGAGCAGGAAAGCACTGTATGTCCTCTAACTCTGCATCATTAGGTTCAATGATGCGATTTTCATCCTCAAATAGACTTACACAGCTTTTTCACCATCTCCATCTGATTTTGAGTAGCTAGGACTTAAAATGAAATCTAAAAAAATCATTAGATGCTTTTATGCAACATATTCAAAAAAGTGAAAAACAAAAACCTTAAAATTAGGAGACTGCTAATAAACTTTGACCTTAATTAAAATATGTAAAGGATTTCATTGCTTTAGGTTCATAAAGCCCTCATTGTTTTTAAGTTCCTTAGGAGGGGACCGAAACCCCACCCATGAGCAAGTTGTGGCCTGCTAAGGATTAGAGCATAAAACCCAGTCTGTAACAACCTTGTGTATGACATGTATTTATGATGTATTGGCTTCTATAGTACGTGACCGAGTAGGGACCCATCATCAATGGTGTTCCTACCTTGTGTGAAACATCGACTTGGTCCGAAGTACTGAGCTTAGGCCACACCCTCATGGGTGTGTCTGTCTCATTGGTTTATGTCCGGGTAGGTCCTTATACGCTCACAGGTGATTTGAGAGCATGGTCTGAAGTAGTGGTTTCACCTATTGTCTTCCTCCCTCTTATTCTTTGGATGAGTAGGTATCTTGAATGATTACAAGGACATCAAAAAGTGTAGTATACAGGTTACAAAGGAGGACAAGTACGAAAAACATTTTTAGCAGTACTCTCACTTCTTTAAGGTAAGGACTTGTTAAAAGATATGCCTGAAATAACAACTCTAAAAATGAAAAGATAAAAACAACCGATCCTTTATGGATTCACATTGTGTTGAGTTGGTGAATCCAATTTTTTATTGCATTTGTATGGATCTAGATTAAGGTTCAAAAATCAAGTTCCATGCATCTACGCTAATTTTGTTATATGTGTCTCCTATTTGACCCCCTACTCGTTTCGAGCCTTTATACTGTTTTACAATCCTTGTAATCCTCATTGATCATTGTATACTTCTTCCTGCATCGATCTTCCTTTGCTTTACATTGTCGATACATGGATGGTTTAGTCAGGACTACACCGACACCTACATCAATATCATGGACTTGACATCGTCAATAATTCAAGAAGATTCCTGAGAATTCGGTTCAGACCTTGCGAATCAATCTCCAAACTCCTTGTCATATTTCCATTCTCCTTTATCTCCTAATAACATGGACCACTCTTGTCCCACTTCCGCCCTTTATGAATGGAGGTCGATTTCATTCTACATATTTTACTCCATTTACAAACATTTAGGATTGACCCTAATCCCAGTTTCATAACTGAAGTTGGCATTCAAATTCACAGTGGTCTTATTGGGATTCTCTTACATTGCAGATAGAAGCCAGTCCCAGTCCTAGATACCAATCTAGAATTCATCTCTTCAGACTCAGACCTAGAGATGGCTCCTTAGGGAAAGGGAAAAGGGTAGTAGCCACCCCAACCAGAGTAGGGCCAATCGCCCGACCAAAACTAGGTGAGCACTTAGTTGTTGGCTTCCATCGAATCTATCCAACAACAACTGACAGAACAAGCCCTTGTACAGACTGCATTTCAAGATATGCTAAATGACTTGAGGAACAAACCAATAAGAGGAGGAGGAGATGGTGAAAGACCCCATTATGATCATAAAGAAGATGGGGCAAGGAATGAGAACCCAAACCGACGTTGAAAGAGACATACAATCATAAAGACAGCTAGATGACCAAGTGGATCCACATTCATCTAAAGCCTCAGTTCCTTGCACTCCCACACTCATTTCACAAAACACCACTGAGGAACCATACATTCACCTGCATCAGTTCTTTTGCATCTTAAAAATCGCACACTACCCTAACATCCCTTTAGGTGTAGTTAAGATGACCACATTTACCTTCATCCTCCAGGACAAGGCATTGTAATAGGTCAATCATTTGGGAAAGGTTGTGATGACCTGGGAGGAACTTAAGTCTACATTCCTTCACAAGTTTTATACCCTAGGTTGGCTCAACCAGATGTGAGCCAGGATCAACAACTTTACTCTGGCTACCCACGAGTCCATTCATGAAGCCTGCGAGCGATTTACTGACCTGTCAGGAGAAGTGTCCCCACCACGTCATATTAGGGACCGCCATGGTCCAACAATTCTTCAAGGGTCTGAATGTAGAGAGCTAGAGATTAGTCGACACTTCTTGTGAGGGTCCCACTTTATCAAATATGAAGATGTAGTCTGGCAGATCTTTGAAGAAATGACTGAGGGAGAGGTCTCCCTCTCTTCATCATGTGCTTATCAAAGACATCTCCAGGTTCTATACAAGACAGTTCACAAGGCAGTGTCCCCCAAGGCAAAGAGGGATGAGATCTCCAACCTCAACATCATTGGGGGTCATCTCTAAAAGGTTGATATTATCGAGAAATGATTGTAGTATCTGGAGAAATAAGTTGTGATCGAACAAAGAACCCAGAATCTAGGCAAACTAGATAAGATCATTGAGTGATGAATCCATGATTAATTAACATTCTTTCTACATTTTGTCTTAAAACCCTTAACAAATATATGTAAATATTCATTAATTTCCATCTTTTATCAATATCACATTCATGAATAAAAATGCATTTATGCATCAAAATCACGTAAATAAATAAAAGAATAAAAATAAAGAAAACAAAAAAGGTAGATTATAGATTCGTATATATATATATATACAATATTACTTATAAAATAAATATAGCTGAAAGATATATTTATAACCTAATACCCAAGACCAAGTCAGCATGGATTAGTCGACAAACAAATAAGTATGGGGAGATAAGTAAAAATAATAATTATTCACTCTATACACTCTTTACTATTTATCAAATAATTACCAAATATTCATTTATTTTTAATTAATTCATATTACCATATTTTTCACAATCGCTTTTTCTAATTTTTTCTAAAGATGATAGAAAAATATAAAAATAAGTTAAACATATTATCTTTGCATGCCAAGAAATCTAACTTTTAAATTTTTAAATTCTCAACTTCTGAACATCATAACTTTATCATACAAACTTCAATTTCACTCTACTCATTTTTAAAGTTAATAAAATAATATTCTTTAATTAATGGAGGTGATTTCACTAAAATCAGAGTTCATTGCAAAAAGTCGATTTTGGGACCTAATGTGACAGAGTTTTTGAGCTATTTATTTTATCTAGAATAGTGATGAGTTGCGAAAAACCCTACGTTAAGTGGTGTGAATTAAGATTTTAAATATGTCATTTCATTGTATGTAGGAATTCGGAATTGATCAAGAAATAATCACAACTAATCAATTCAATTTAATTTGAGTGATTTGATGTTTATTTTACTTGAGCAAGTTTAAAGGTCGAACTCAAGGAGGTAAAGGAACAAACTAGATAATGTTTATCAAAGTTCATGCATGGTTTTTGAGTCAGTACATTTTTGATATTTTTTAAAGCAATTTGGGATGAAAATGTAAACGAGGCCAATTTTACGGACTAAAATGTAAAGATCAATCGAACGATGTCCAAAAAATATGAAACTTGGTCAGATATCAAGTATGATGTAATGAACGCACTGTAATATTTTTGGAGTTGTTGGATGCAAGATAAATATTTTATGAATTTATGAATACATATAAAGTGCATTTCAATAATTAATTATAATAAATATTAAACCTATTTATTTCCAAGAGATAAAATCATCTAAGATCTATCACTAGTTGATTCATAGTAGAAAAATCCTAAACCTTAAAAATATGGGATTTAATACCTGTTAAAAATTAAAGATTGAAATATGCAAAACGATTTTCATATGGAACATTATGAATGCAAATGCAATTCTTTTTGGGCACGGTATTAATAACAACTAATATTCTAATTCATGAACTTTTGGCAATTTTTGAAGCTATGACTAATTTAATATGAATTTCCTAGCATAGAATATGTTAAATATGCAAATTATCACAAGACAATTAATCAATAAATAACCACATACCATAAAAATATCACAAGCATGTCATATGGTAGAGAATTTATTGCAGAAGATCATGCCTAATTTTAAAAAACAAATGATACAATGTAGATGTTCAAAATAGAGGGGGAACACAGGTGTCTGGCTGCAATTACATTAAATAAATTAAAGTAAAAATAAGCAGAGCAGGGACTAAAGTGTAAATACCGATGTTGTAGGGATAACATTTGTAAAATTACCAGAGGATCACATGCGTAGCACGTGACCTTTGGTGGCTGGATCAATCTACAAGTATGTGAAACCCCGGGGACATGCGTAGCACGTGACCTTTGGTGGCTGGATCGATCTACAAGTATGTGAAACCCCGGGGTGGATTATGTAATTAACCTAAGTGATCACCCGCGTAGCACGTGACCCCTAGGTTTGTGGACTACTGTGCAAATAGAAGGAGAGGGAGGGGGCCTCGACAATTATCCCACCCTACGCACGTGGGGTCACGTGAGGAGGAGTCCTATACAAACATTCCCCCAACCATGTGCGACTCACGTGGGAGGGGGCCTCAGGCCTCCCGCCCGGCAGTGGAGTGGCGGAGGTGTTGTCGCATTATTGGCTGCTCCTCCGGCCTATGGCGAGAGGAGGCAGAGCTCCTGTGGCCGAAAAATGGCTAGAGGACGTCGGAGAAGTAGGAGCGAGGCGGGGCGAGTGGCTGGTTGCGATGGTGGAGGATTTTAGTACATGAAGAATTCCAGGAAACTACTGGCATGTCTTGCTGTGGAGATAGCGGGTCGCCTGGAGTGTTTGAACGTCGAGGAAGTGATGCTTGGAGCTCGAGCGGTTGGGAAAGGTGTTGTGGCTTCGTTGATGTTGAGGAAGATGACTGAGGAAGATGGCTTCTCCTGATGTGGGTCAAAAAGTGCAGTCGAAGATGAGGCGCCGATGCAGGATCCGAAGGTGATTGGAGTTGAAGCGGTGGTGGCGGGCGATATGAGCGGAGCGAACGAATGAAAAGGGGCAAAGGGGAGGAGATGGATGAGGATATGCGGAAGGAGAAGTATCTGGGGATACGAGGATGTTGTTGATTAAGCTAGTTGCGGTGGTGGAGTATGTAAGGTGACAATGGCTCTATGATCAAGGTCAGAGCAAGGGCAAGCTTCGAGAACGAAGCTGCAACGATGGGGATGCCCACTGGATCTCGCTGCACCTTCGAGGATGAGAGCTGGAACACGGAACTGCCACCTCCGATTGGTGGAACCTCTCGTTTTTTGTGTTGTAATTGGTGGATGGAGAGAAGAATGCAATGAAGTTTGTTTTATAGGGTGGAGGGCTGTGACGGGGATGGAAGGCACGCGAGGTCGAGGGGACGAGATCAATGATGGATTCTGATGAGGGCAGAAGGGGTAAGTCAAGATACGATTGGGTCGAGGAAGATCGTGATGAAGGAGGCAGTGATCTTGATTCAATCACGAGGAGAAGGGGAATGTCGACGATGATAGGCGGGAGAGATTAGGTTGATTGGGATTGGCGATGGCACACAGATGGAAGGTGGGGAGGATTTGAGCGACGTGATTGGAAGTGATCGAGATCTGCGGGAGTGGCGACCGACCATAGATGGAAGGAGGCGGCAGTTGGAGTGGAGGAAGGAGGCGACGCCATGGAGCTCCCGATTTGGGAAAGTGGGCTAGAGCAAGACGACGTACAGGGGTCGTCCAACCGATCGAGATCGGAAGTCCCTGATGCGTCCACGTGGCATCTTTTATTATTTTATTATTTTTATTTTTTAAATATTATTTAATTTATTTTTTTAAATTTTTTAATAAAAACTAAATGAAAATAATGATTAAAAATGGGTGACACGTGACAGCTCTAGGAATTGCCACGTGTCAGCCCCCCGAAAAAAATAAAAAAAATAAATACAATAATCAATATGTAAAAAATAGTAAATGATCGAGGATTAAAAAATTTTCTTGACAAAAGTTTCTCGTCTCGATGAGATCTACAACTTTTATGGAGAAACCAATACCAAAATCAATCATTTGCACAAAGTGATATTTTTTAGGGTACATAAAATACCTTGATTTTTGGGTTTTCTATTTTTTGTTATTTTTAAATGAGACAAAAAATATGATTAATAAAATATAAATATTTACACATTAATCTATTTTTTGGATTTTTATTAAGTAAGAAAAGGAAGAAATGAAATACAATACAAAAATGACAACTTTTGTACATATGGTTAGTGAAGACTTGGACGGTTTCTTTGATTTCAAGCTCATTTTGGATTTGAATTTTTGTGCATTTTAATAAAATTTTCATGAAATAATAAATGAAAAAGAAATAGAATGAAATGAGCCAATTATGTACATAAAATAATAGGTCAAAAACCATTAAAATACTAAATGTACAAAAGAGGCCCAAAACCCAACTTTCACATATGAGATCCGATTCACTTGAACTTGGCATTGTTTTGAAGGTATTTGAATGTACATTAGTTCAAAAGTGAGTAGGATCAAATCGAACACTGAATGAGGAAGATATCAAGATTTTAGTCCGAAAATCATGGAATTAGGGTTTGGGTTTTTGGCCCACTTATTTATGTTAGTGATTTTTTTACATTTTTCATTTATTCTTGTTAGTGGTACATATACAATGGAGGTGGTTTTCAGATCATTTAGTGTTAGCATGAATTATATAAAAATTAGGGAAGTTAGGCTATTTTACAGGTCATTTAGGCTGAGATTTTTGGTTCCTTATTTTGTGTAATAATGAGTGATAAAATGTAATTCTTAACAATAAATGGATGAATGTTAATTATGTAGAATAAATGAAGAAATGCAAATGATTTTTAGGGATTTGAGCTTATGAATATGATATTCATCATACCCCTATACTTAAACCATGCTCGTCCCTGAGCATAAAAAAATGCAATGAGGTGAAATGAGATAGGGTTCCTTACCAATACCATCAGCAGAAGGTGAAAATGAAACTAGACTTGACCTTTGAATTACTAATTTGGCGGAACTTCTGTAAGACATAGAATTTTATAATAAAAAACCTTCAAGTTTTATGAATCATTGTCACAGTTTCAGCTCAGAAGTCATCTTAGATCAATCCTCTTCCTAAAGCATACCCCATGAACGTTGAACAATCGACTCATGTGTGGAAAAGGTTTTAGCTCTTCTCATAAAGAATGTCAGACTACCACGCAATCCTCCTCTCTAGTAACTAGCCCTCGGGGAGTTAGGTATTTCCTTCTAAGGTTTGTCGCGCTGTGTTCACAATCGAATAGAGGGAGAAATTAGAAGGGAAAAAGAACTATAGAGTGGCCAGTGTAGTCACCTCTCCTTATGAAGCTGGCCAGTGTAGCCGAGTCTCCACCAAGATATGTAGATTTTCTTGAAGCTTGGACCTTTTGGTCCAATATTTATTTGGTATTAAGCTTCTTTTTTGTTTGGATTTTTGGTTATTCTTGCATGGATCTTGTTTTTTCATACATCTTTTTGGGGTCTTAGAAAAAATTGTTCCCAACCATCCATCCCTTTTTTCCGAAGTTTTTTAAACCCGTACTCCGGTCTTTAGATATCCACGCTACCAGAAAAGAAACTCACATAGTCTTCCAACTCCCTCTCTGAGTTGAGCTAAGTGCATAATGTGAGAGTACAAATCAATTCCTTATTCCAGAGTCGTACCCAGAATGAAGAGACCAAGTTAGACATTAAGAGTCAAACACTGCACATTGTCATGTGGAACTCGAAGAATTAAGTCAAGGAACTGAATCTTCTAAAATCCTATTTTTCGATGAAGTTACTTTGAAAATAAGGTCGATTAAGATCAAGTCCAGACAACTCTCGGTTTCTGCTCATAACTCTGTTCAGAACCCAAGGACTTTTCACAAATGCAATTGCATGTAATGCTGTATGAAGTGTGGGTACGTGAAATGCAGACACATTTTGTTATAACTTTTGTGTTTTTTTTGGATTTTTTAATGCAAAAATGTTTTTGTTGTTTTTAGGCAAAAAATGAATAAGAAGTCATTTTTTTCAATTTTTTGTTGGATACAGTTAGTGTTAGTAGCAAAACATTTTTTTATTTTGTTGTTTATTTTATTTTATTTTATTGAATATTTCACAAGTTAGTTACCCATATCCTAAATACATATAGACTTATGTAAAAATACGAGCTATGGGTAAAATATATACAAAATATATACACAACCCCTATACTTAGCGAGTTATATGTCCTCATAGCACCAGAAGCATAGAGAAGACATGGCTCGGGCTAAGCATAAGCAAGTGAAAAAGAATTATAAAAAATAGAAGTCGGCATGCCCCCTATATTTAGGCTGTGAACAGTCTTAGTGTAGAAGAAGAGTGAAACTGAGTGGTCAGGAGATGTGAATGAGGAGAGTATATAAACGTGGGAATCGGTTCCCCTATACTTAGGCTCTAGTCAGCCTAAGTATTGAAGAAGGGTGGAAATGAAGCGATCGTGAGATGGGGAGAATGGTATGTACATATGGCATTGGTTCCCCCTATACTTAGGCCTTGTCCTAAGTAGAGGAAGAAGATGTATAAGGAGACCGATGGGGTCGAGAGGGAGGGGGGGTAGCCGATGATTAAGGCGATTTTCGGCCGATATTTTTGTGAGCATGTGGTGGGAGATCATAATGATAAGAAGGAGATGAAGCATATGATTCTAAACCATTATCGGTGTTATCCTCAAAGAAATCATGCTGGAGAGTAGATGAAGCATATGAATCAGATGAAAGATAACCATCATCGGAGTTATCCTCAGAGGAATAGTATTTGAAAGTGGAGGCATTCCAGATATTCTTGTTCTTTAGTTGCTTCAGTTGTTTTCTCAGAATTTATTCCTTCTTGGGATCAAGCGATTCATCCTCGGATGATGAATACTATGAAGCACCAGTCTCAATAAGAAATTATTCCAATATACTTAATGAAACTTGGAGAATCAACTTTTGATGAATAATAGTGAAGAACAAGATCTGTCCAATGAGAATCCAAATTTGGATCGTTGCGAAGATAGGGCTTTAAAATTGTCGAACAGGCCTCACTCATGTAGATTAGCCTTTTTGGACCAGATGAGGGATCATCAGACGATTCCTCTTCCGGAAGGTCAAAGGCGACTTTCTTTTTAGATGAAGGAGAAGCCATTTTGTTTCGTGTTGTCTGTGAAGGTGCTGGTCCTAGGAGTGAGGTGTTGAACCTTGAGTCTCCATATGAATAACCATTGAAATATTCCTCCTTGGTTAGTGCACGTCCCACGTCTTTGTTATTAGTTGTCTTAATGTTAGTGCACTCCTGAGTTGGATTGAATTGGTCAATGTATTCAGAGAAGGTTGACTCAAAGTGAGCCCATGCATAAGTCTCAGGATCATATAAGAAACACTTTTCCATGGTGAGAGCAACGGGAAATGGAACATTGGGGAGACTCTCTAAACTAATATTCTCCTCAACAGCCATTATCTCAGGTGTAGCAATGGGGTAGGGCTCATCTGCCGCTTGATGGTTACAGTTGTTGATGGCTTTGTGGGTTGCCTCATAAAATTGTGGTTCTTTAAAGATTGTTTGAGATTGAAGTGCTCCCATTGCTGTAAAATTGATTTCCCAGTATTGCACTCAATAATTACCTTAGCCAATGCCAAGAATGGCTTTCCGAGAATGATTGGAGACTGGATGAATTATCCTTGATGCTCAATATCAATGATCATGAAGTCCACTTTGAGCGGAGCACCTTGGAACTTAACGGTGGCTGAAATTGTTCCTCTCAGCTGCTTTATAGATCGATCAACCAGTTGAACGATCTCTCTTATTTTCCTGATAGGTTCGAGTTTGAGCTTTTCAAATATAGAGGTTGGGAGGATATTGATTGGTGAGTCATGATCGATGCGAGCATGGGTACATGTGGTGTCTTTGATTCCACAGTTAAATCTGGGCAACCGCTTCACTATGCAGCTCTTGGTTTTTCTCCTCAACACCAGGGAGGTGGCCATTGACAAGATATGTCTTTCAATTTTTGTTCTCATCCTGCCTGACTTTTTCATCATCACTTTTCTCATTACAAATCCTTTAAGGTCGGGGAAATGTTCAATGGCCTGTATCAAGGGAAGTTCAAAAATCAGTCTTTTCTCGAGTACTTCCCTTAATGAAGGATCCAAATTCTTCAAATCTTCTTCAGTTTCAATTTTATATTTTTTCTGGTTTTTCATTTTTTTTTTGGTGTTTTTGGTGTGGTATGGTGATGTGTGTTTCATAGATGAGAAAGGGTTTTGATTAGCCAAGTAAGAATCAAAGTCCGAGTTATTTCTAGGGTAATAGTATGTAGAAGTTTCATTATCAGAGTCATCCCTAGGGTGGACATAGTGTATGGGTTTCTGAATATCCTCGGGATTCTCAACCATATATCCAATCATTTCATCCTCCACTTTCATACATGTACTTCCATAAAATGAAAGGAACCAATCAGTAAAATTCTTGAATTTTTCCTCCATTAATTCGTATCTCTTAGTAATCCTTGAAATTTCATCCCCCAAAGTATTTTCAGGATCAATCATGTGAGTAGTCTGTATGGTTTCTCGTTTTTGAATTTGAGATCCAATCATTTCATCTTCCATTTTCATGTATGAGATGGGAGAAGATTCTCTTGGATTATCTATTATATGATCGTTATCTTCTAAGAATTTCTTCTCAAAAATTATTGAAGGAGTCTGCTCGATATGAGGGTTACTATAGGTCTCATCCTCAACATGATGTGATTTAGGTATGAACAACTGATTTTAGTAGAACATGTTTTCTTTATCATGATTGGTCGGACCCTTATATTGTGGAGTCAACTTATGTTTGTCAATATCATCATTCCATTCCTCTGTATGAGTGTCATGTCTGAAGATGGGATTGTTACGGTTAATCCAAGATGGAAGATTATTAGATGCGGTCCAATCCTCTTGCTATGTTTGGAGTTCCATTTTATTTTCAATGGTCGAATAAAATTGTGGATTTGTGAAGTATTGACCTTTTCCAACAATATGGTGAGGAGAGATCAAAGTTAGTTGGAGTTGTTGTCTCAATAGGTTGTTTGCCTGAAAAGTGATTTGATCTTCAAATGGTTCATGAGTTCCGATGAGAACTGGATCAATCCAAGATGGTAGTTGTACATTTGTGGTCAAAGGTGAAGGGGTGGAATATGTGAAGAAATGTTAAATTCAATCAGGTTCATCCTATGGTTAGAGTCTCCCATGAATGAAGGATTGACATTTACATAGTATGAAGGATTGATTGTATGATCGGAATATAGATGATTGTCATTCATTGAGTAGATCATATTTATAGAGAAGGTTGGATCTATTTTTGGGTGAGAGTCTCCTGTGAAAGTTGGATGAAGTCTGGTTGGAGGAGGTTTTGAGGATTTAGGTCTGATTGAGACAAAATCATTTTCATAATATGGATCTGATGAGTACTCGGACAAATGTCTCATCATTTTTGATTGAGCTGCCATAATGGATGATGATTTGAGTTTGATCGAGATGAATTCATTTTCATAGAATAGATCTAGCGAGTGCTCAAACAAAAGTTGCATAATTTTTGAAGGAGGTTTATTACTTGTGATAATGGATCTTAGGTAACGATGTTCAAGTGCACATGATATTCAACAGAAGAAATATTAACTGTTTCAGATCAAGAACGGAGAGTGATGGCATAAGTATGCGGTTTTTTGATATTCGAGATCGATTCACACCCACTAATACAAACCGAAATCAAACCCTAGGTTTACCAACTCACTCAATGAAACTGCAAGAGTTCGATGATTTATCTTTTCAATTAAAAGAATTAGTGAACTTTTAGGTACCGAAAAATTTCTTAAAGACTGGACCGAATTCTTACGACTAGTTGCATCCACTTTCAGCCAGTATAGGTGTAAATACGGACCGTAAAATAGCTACCCGTGTTATTTAAAGACGGAGCCTTATGCATTGTCCTTTAAATCACCCACTCTGCTATGGAAATCCGGACCATTTACCAGCTACTCGTAGATCCTCACTGAAGAGTAGCTAATTGTTTTTATAGAATTAGTAATCTGAATGAATATTTCGGAGCTGGGCTCTAACCTTAAGTGTCATCTCTCGCTCACTCAAATAGATAAATGAATCCAAGGACGGGGTTGATCTCTTGATTTTATGAGTTATTTAAAATCAACCTTGTTTAGCAGTCCCAATTTTAATTAGGTGATCACTGAAAAATTAGGTGAGCATAAATACACATCTACTGTCCAGTCCCAATTTCCTTTAAAATTATGTAACAAAATAGGAGGGAGAAAATCGGGAAAAGCCGATGCATGTGAAATAATGATGTTTGCTCATCTAGAATACTTACAGTGATTCCTCGCAATATCCATATGGAATGTAATACAAGAATTAAAAATTATTGTAAATGGATGCAAGCTGATAAAAACCACACCTAGCAGAAAGTTCTATTAGTAGGGAAGAAATAAATTTGACGAAGTTAAACGATCTACTGTACGTCTCAATTAAAGTACAGTGTGTTCCTAGGTTCTATGAGCATAATCAATAAAATTCTAGAAGCTCTAATAGCCGTATGTGCAGGTTTAATCTACGAGTCACTCAAGTCGGGCCCCACCCTCACTGGAGAGTGATACAGGCCACGACACACCATAGAAAAAATTTCAAGGTCTTGTTACACACGAGAGTCCAAACGGACACTGCTATAAATGAGCAATTTATTACAGAAATTAAAATTGCAGAAAAATAAATCCTATACTCTGTGCTCTCTCACGACTCGACTCGATCTTAATTTTAATGCGGCTTGGCGATTAGTAAATATACGTCGATTTCAAAAGAACCACTCCAAGGGAATCGGGTACCTAACACGAAAAATAAGAGAGAAAGTGTAAAAAATGACACAAAAATTAATAGAAAATAAAGATAGGAAGTAGATGCTGGAAAATAAATGAAAAATGCACAGTAGCACGTTCGGGGGCCAGACTACCCGAATGTGCGGAAACAGAGCACTAATTTTCTAAACAAAAATCTAAGCCATTTGCCTCCCTGGCAACATCGCCATTTGACGAGCCACGGGAAACCCTATGTTAATTGTTGTGAATTAAACTTTTAAATATGTCGTTTCGTTGAAGGCGGGAATTCGAAATCGATCAAGAAATAACCACAATTAATCAATTCAATTTAATTTGAGTGGTTTTATGCTTGTTTTACTTGGTCAAGTCCCAAAGTCGAACTCAAGGGGGAAAGGAACAACCTAGAATAATGTCTATCAATGTTCGTGCATGGTTTTCGAGTCAGTATATTTTTGGTATTTTTGATGCAATTTGGGATGAAATTATAAATGAGGCCAATTTTATGGACTAAAATGTAAAGATCAATCAAACGATGTTTGAAAATTATCAAACTTGGTTGAGAAGTCAATTATGATGTAACAAACACATTGTATTTTTTTGGAATTTTTAGATACAAGATAACTATTTTATGAATTTTTGAATGCAAACAACGTGTATTTTAATAATTAATTATAATAATTATTAAACCTCTTATTTTAAAGAGATAAAATTACCCAAGATCTATCACTAGGTGATTGATCTCAGAAAAATCCTAAACCTTAAAAATACGAGATTGAATATCTACTAAAAATTAAAGATTAAATATGTAAATCGATTTTTATATAACAAATTATGCATGCAAATGCAATTCCTTTTTGGCACGAAGTTAAAAATAACTAATCTTCTAATCCGTGATTTTTTGGCAATTTTTGAAGTAATGATTAATTTAATATAAATTTTTAAGCACAAAATAGGTAAAATATGAATTTTATCACAAGGCAATTAATCAATAATTAACCACAGACCACAAAAATATCACAACCATGTCATATTGTACAGAATTAATTGTAGAACATCATGCCTACTTTTAATAAATAAAATGATGCCATGTACAAGTTTAAAATAAAGGGGGAACAAGGGGGTCTGGTTGCAAGTACAATAAATAAATTAAAATAAAAATACGTAGAGCAGAGACTAAAGAGTAAATACCGATTCTATAGGGATAATATCTGCAAAATTACCAGAGGATCACATACATAGCACGTGACCTCTGGTGGCTGGATGGATCTGCAAATATGTGGAGCCCTGGGGTGGATTCCACAATTTACCCAAGTGGTCACGTGCGTAGCACGTGACCTCTAGGTTGGTGGACTGCTGCGCAAATAGGAAGAGAGGGAGGGGGCTCAACAATTATCCCATCGCACACATGTGGGGTCACATGAGGAAGAGTACTATGCAAATGTTCCCCCAACCACGTGTGGCTCACGTGGGAGGGGGCCTCGGGCCTCCCGCCTGACGGTGGAGTGGCAGAGGTGTTGTCGCATTGTTGGCTGCTCCTCTGGCCGATGGCGAGAGGAGGAGGCGGAGCTCTTGTGGTTGAAAAATGGCTGGCGGACGTCGGAGAAGCAGGAGCGAAGTAGGGCGAGTGGCTGGTTGCGAATGTGGAGGATTTTTGTCTATGAAGAATTCCAGTTAACTACTGGCATGGCTTGCTGTGGAGGTAGCGGGTCACCTGGAGCGTTTGAACATTGAGGAAGCGATGCTTGGAGCTCAAGCGGCTGGGGAGGGGAGATCCAAGGGTTGCGGAGGATGACATACAGTGCAAGGAGGAGCGGCCACATGGGTGGTCTAGGGAGCACCATGTGGCCACACCAAAATGTTTAAAAAGAAAAAGAATGGGAAATAAAAAAGAAATAGAAGGAGGTAGAATTAACAAAAGGTCAAAACATGAAAGTTGTAGATATCGAAATGATCTACAAGTTTCATGTTTGATATGAAGTCAGAAGAGGTCAAAGACACAAAGCAAAAATTTTGGAAGTATTTTTAAGAGATAAAAACACTCAATTTTAATGGTTTTGTTATTTTTTGTATTTTTATTTTTTTTCAACACCAAAATAATATCTTAATTATTTATAAAAATTTTTGAAATTTTTAATAAATAAAATGTTAGTAATATATAAATAATGATTAGGGCTAGTAATTTGGGTTAATTGTAGGGAGAAGGATTATTGTTAACGATTTGGAATTGATGAAGATTTACAATGACGTTTTTTAATCTTTGAGGATAAAAAGAGAGTATAGTGATGATTAATTAAAGATTCATCACACCACTATACTTAAACTATGCCCATCCTAGAACATCTAAAGAATGAAGGAGTCGGATTAATTTCTGACAGTACGTGTAAATCTTCAAGGATCAATTCATTGAAGACCCTTAATTTATTTGATCCTAAAATTCTGGCCTCAACCATGCCCTAGTAAAAAGGAATCCAACTTGTCTATTTATCATACTCTCTGTTTGTATATATAGCATAAGGATATGACAATTAGTGTACTGCATTCATGAGAGTCGAACCGAGATGTCACCCAAGGTCCCAGTCCATGACAATCTCCTCTAGACCTAATCCTCAACACTAGGGAATAAGACTTTTCTCGCATTCAATCCACTGTCTCATTAGTTTGGCAGACTTGAAAGTGTAGATGGAAGGCCAGATAATGGAGGGCATAGGATTGTGTAATTTCTTCTCTCCCTCACAATGGAACACGGATCATCTCGAGTACCTTATTACTCAACACATGTATATTTTTGATTTGTTGATCAATGTGTCTATCAAGAGAGCTTGGAGTCGTCTGCACTTGTTTTCCTTTGAATACACTGGGGTGTGTCTTTCTTGAGTTTCTATCATACTTTGCTACACCCAGACTTATATCACTATACGATGCGGAGCCCTTTTTGAGTGCTAACCAGACTCCTTGGTCCTAATATCTTTGGTCCAAGTAGACACTTTAAAATGTTGGGAGCGCTTGCCTTTGTGGAAGCTCTTTGATATTGACTTTATTGAGAGAGATTTTCATATTCACATTTTTCTTTTCTTTTTGGGTAGACTAGCTCCACTGCTTTTACAAAGAGTTGGCGCATACTGATCAACAATTTTGTTATATTCATCACACCCTTGCACATAGGTCAATATCGAACGATAGTATGTGAAATTATTCACATACTGGATTGGGTTTGTTGACGCTCATGTTTCATGAAGCTTTCATTGACTTTATCCCATCCTCGAGTATTATTAATTCATGTCTAAATTCAAATCCATAGTCCCAATCCCTCAAGTGATAACTCAACTCATCTCATAAATCATGTAGTGGTTAAAGTGATGTGTTGATCATATTCTTTAGAAGGTAGAGATGAAGATTGCAATGTAGTGCTCAAATCTTCAAACTAGAGAAGTGTGAATTACTAAGTTACAAACCCTAACGACTGAGGCTGGTTAACTCAGACTCTCAATATCTCAAAAACTAAGTGTCCTCAACTCCTCATGCCTCGAGTGATAGTGAATGTGTCAGGAACACGCCAACTCTAGAGTTTGAATTTTTGTGATTTTTGAGTTTTTCAATTTTTATTAGATTTTTTTATATCTTTAAAGAAGCAAGGAATGGCCCAAGCTCATATGAATTGTTGCATCCACATTAAACTATTATGGGTGTAAGTACGGACTGTTAGATGGCTGCATGTGTTACTTCAAGATGATGTCATATGCATTGTCTTTTAACCACCCAATATGCTAAGGGAGACCATAGTTCCCTCATTGAGAAGTAGATACTAATTTTTAGGCATAGTAGTCAGAGTTGTAATTAAATAAAAGATTTATTTTTTTGGAATTTTATGGAATTTTGAATAAGGTCAAATATAATTACAAAACAAGAAGTTAGTCCCTCGTTTTTGAAGATATTTTTGAAAAGATTTTCCAAACCATGTCATATAATATATATATATATATATATTCAAAATATTTTTATAATAGTTTTCAAAATGAGTCAAACCCCCATTTTTCAAACAAATGTCAAACATTTTTCAAAACAGTATCACACCGTTAGAAATTTTTTTAAAGCATTTTGCAAATATTGTTACCAAAATCAGTTCAAAAGATACTTATACCCTAGCCCTGAAAAGTTTCAAAATTTCAAAATACAAACAATGGAGAAAGTATAAATAAAATATATATGGTATACCCCCTATACTTAACTATTGTTATGTCCTCATAGCACTAAGTGATATGAATCCATAGCTCATGCTAAAAATAAGGTGATATAGCAGAACCGACTCATATGCCCCTCCTATACTTAGGTTAAAATAACCTACGTATAAGAAGACAACAAGAGGGAAGAATATGAATGACCCTAGTCCCCCTATTCCTAGGTTGAGACTAGCCTAAGTAATTGATTTACAATAAGTATGGAGGGACCCATGGTGAATGTCGAGTGACTACGCAAGGTTCCTCTATACTTAGGTTGAAGAGTAGACTAAGTATTTGGATGTGAATTTCAGGATAGGGAACTAGAGATTAGTTAGGATTAGAGCAGGTGGGTGTATATACATATATGACTGGATGTAGATGGGAGGTGGAGTTATCTAGGGTTACAAGAGGGTTAGGGTAATGTACATATCATGCTCAACCAAGCAAGCAATGACCCTTGATTTCATCAACTCACACGTGAAGACCAACAAGTGTTGGACATTTATCTTGTCTATTTTATTGGTGATCATTCAAAATTCGAGTCCATTACATAGGGTTTAAGGCTAGGTTTTGGGCACTATACTTGGGATACATTCTCACCTCTCAATAATCAAACATCCTACTTACAATAGTGGGTGTTGCTCTCATATAAACAAAGAGTGAATTTTATTCCAATTATTTCATAAACGTGCATTATCAATCCAAGTTTTAGCTTTAGGTTATACTGAAGTTAATGTGAATACTAGTCAAACAAGCATCATCTAGTGGCCAGTCCTGATTCTATTAATATCCTAAGTGATAAATTATAGGAATATCGAGAAAAATAGATGTAGTCATGAAAACCATGATGGATGCTTAAGAGAAGAACTTACTGTTCCTCCAACTTTCTCCATGCATATGCAATATTGAAATTGAATTTATCACTAAATGCATGCAAGTCAAAGAAACCACACCCTAAACATGCTTCTATTAGCGGGAAAGAATTCAATTTAATTTCTCTGAGTGAAGTGATATATGTGCATCTAGTGATTTATTTGTCTCTTAGCCTATGAAGCAAGCACAAGTGAAAATTAAAGAGCTCAGAGAGCCGTGTGACTGTCCCTAGGTCTACACTCAAGTGAAGCATCACCCAGATTAGGGGTAGGATTCACACACCACATGCAATGTTCAATGTTTTTAATACACATGAGAGCCTCGAACAAGGATTGCTAGAAATGCGATGATACATATATACAAAATGATAATGAAATCTCTTGCTAATTAAAATCCATGAATTCTCCTTCATTTCTTCTATGGCTCCTCACAACAAGAACACCCAACTCCACGCCTCCATGTTGATAGAGCGTCCTCCATCTCCATGAGCCCTGCCACAAAATAAAAATGTCAGAGAAACATCAAGAAAAATAACCAACAGAAATGATGCAAAAAATAGACACAATGTGAAGACCTAATGTTTGGAAAATAATCAACTCAAAATAATACAATAAAATTCAATTAACAAATAAAGATGAGATGTGTCCCAGACAACGGTGCCATTCGGTGTACTTGAAAATTCAACTCTTTATTATGGTCGTATTTTCGTAGTATAGGATACGAAAATCGAGCTGTCAAAACCCGCACTTTTGAATATGTGGAGAATTTTTACTTGGTTAGTTTACCAACGTCGAACACAGGGACACACTCCTCCTCATATATATATATCGAATATTATTGATTAAATTTGAGTGATTAAATTCATATATTTAGGTCTTCATGATGCAGGTATAATGCATGCAAAAAAATGCACAAATATTTAATGCTTATAAGATGGCACGAAGATGATGCATGCATTTTTATATGATTTTATGCAATTAAATGAGATGCATGTGAATGATATGCAAGTAGATACAAATATGCCCCCAAAATATTTCAATTACTGAGTAATTCAAGGTAATTCAATTTCATGATCAATTTATGCATCGAGTTTCAATAATGATTTAAAAATGACATTCAAATGATGAAAAAATGTTATAATGAATCATCTAGAATTTAGCAACTGAATTTTGCATCAAATCATGGAAATGAGTATGCCATTAGATAGATCATTAAATGAGCAGCACAATGAAATTGAAATCATTCAATTTGGAGTTTAATTGCTCGAGATATAAGCAATATAGTTCCAGGAGCATAATTATAATAAAAGGTATAGAAATATCAAGATAAATTTGCATTAAAGTCCCTGACATGGGCATTTCTGCAAAAAAGGAAACAAAACGGAGCTTCCTTGCAAATTACCCATGTGTATATGTGAGGACCACGTGCCTAGGAGGGACAAAACTGCAAAATCATGAAGTATGGCGGGCCTAGATGCAAATAACCCATCCCACACACATTCTACATGTGCATGAGTTAGGCTCGGGAGCAGGCAGAGGCTCAGCTGCAGTCTTGGGATACTGAAGCTACACGTGGAGCTCTATAGTGGAGTGGGTCCACAAGATGTTGGGTTACTCGGGTGGTTGGATCAAACTCTTGTGGATCCACCTCCTTCCTCGGATCGAATGGCTAGGGCTCCTCTCATGCAGATTCCCTTGGATCAATATCCAAGGGCATCTGCTCCTTCTTCCTCCACTGTGGGTGGCAATGTGGAAACATGGCTCCAGCGACCTCCCCTGAGTGCTACCAGGGCTCTGTCTACAGTGAAGGGTCGTAGCAGCCTAGGAAAGCATCGGTAAAGGTCAAGATGGTGTTTCAGAGGGACTATGGTAGATGAGATGGTGAGGTGATGACTTATCGTCAGAATTGGCAAAGAAGATCAAATCTTATGCACCACGTCCTACCATTTAATATCGAAGACCAATAAGGTATTGGAGATAACCGAAGCATGCATGCTTATGCGAAAGGAATGAAATGGGGACCCAATCAAGGTGAAAAAGATGGGGGGTTCGATGGGTCTTATCCGATGAACTAAAGAAGAATTAGAGCGCAATGAAGGCAGGTATGGATGAGGGAGAAGGTGGTCGGAAGGTGTAGCGAAGGTGCTGGTGATGTGGTAAAGGTAAGTGTGTGGTTAAGTGTCAGTGAAGGTAGGTGAGTTTCTCGGAGTAATTATGTGAAAACAATAAGAAAAGTAAAAATGCAAACTTGGAGGATTGAGGATTAAGAATATGGATGACATGGCCTAGGCTGAGCACTGGAGATGCTCCAGGTCATCGCACAATGAGTACGACCATGCCTCGGTGCTCATTGGTGCCTAGGGCGATTGTAACACGATGGAGCCACTAGGGTCGACACCTAGAGAATAACTCCGTGATTGACCTCGATTCCACCTCCCCCTATCACAGGAAGGGAAAGAGGACTAGGGGAAACCTCCGTAGAATGGTGGACGAGGTGGAGCAGTGGTGGTTTATGAATATATGATTCTCATTCTTTATTCTTTTATTTTATCTCTTTTTTTTAGCAAAAACACATGTAAATACCTATAAACACAATAACCTAACATCCTACATGCCTTTGTTAACAATGCATAATTAACACCTATCTTATGTAAAATAAAAGAATAAAGAGAAAAGAAGAAAGAATTATGTATTTGGAATAAATACAGAGTGACCCAAAACCCAAGAGTAGGTCAAGTTTTGACCTGATTGAAAAAAGAATAAGTAGAGAGAGATAAGGGTTCCCTATGTATTGTACATATCACCTGTACTTGTACATAATATCTATTTATTTATTTTAGACAAAATAAGAAGATCTTATTCTTTTTAAACCCCTGTATATAGCCCAAGAAATAACATAAAAATAAAAAATAGAAAAATAAAATAACAATAGAAAATCATCAAACCCTTGTACAAAATACACATATATATACTACATTCACTATTTATTTTAAATGATTAATAATCTATAAAATTCAAATAAAAATTATTTTATTCTACTAAAATTATGTTGTAAATAAATAAAATATAAAATAAAAGTAATTTCGTAAAAAATACTAAAATAAAAATACTTGTACATAATACATAAGTATATTATACATGTATATATATTATGTACTATATATACATTATTTTATTTTTCATAAAAATAAATAAAAACACAAAAAAATAGTTTATAAAATAATAAACATTTATATTTTCTACACTTTTTAATTTAAATTCATTTACTATTTTTAATTGTATTTTCTTTAATTTTTGTACATCTTGATTTATGATTGGTCCACATCAGATTGTTGACCCCAGTCAACGGTCTCTTCCAGGCCGGGTCAGGTCGTGCCTCCTCTCGCCAAAGCCTTCTCTCTGATTTCTTGCACTCGAACCCGACCACCTCTTGACTCTATTTTTACGTCCGATTGCAGCCCCGATGTCCATGATCCTCACGGATCCCTTGGCATAGCCGGATCTACCATGGGTTCTGCGCTATGCTCTGATCTTTTCAGACCCTCGAGCAACCTATATAATCTCTTCTACCTTGCACGTAGTACCTTAGCTCATCCCTTGCGCCACCACAAATACCTAGCTCCCTTCTTTAGAGTGATAGTTACCAAAGGAGCAGCTTAGGACAGTCCAGAGATGCCTGGAGGCTTGAAGCTCACTATATGGTCGGAGAACCACCACGAGTAGCCTCCCAGCTAGGTATAGCTAGGTTGATAACAAGACCACGTCGACCACCTTCGCCTGGATCTCCCGAGTTCATTAGTAGCCTTAGGTATAACTCTTTCATCTGCAGTTCCCTGTTCGATTCCATCTTCCCATTTTTTCGTCGCTAGTTCCTCTACTCTGATCAACTGGTTGGAGCTCCGCTACGCTCTTCCATATGCATCGATCATTCCCTTGAATTATCTCACACCTTCCTTCGTACCCTGATCATTCCAAGTCTAGCCCATCATAATGATATTTGGACCCAGATCTCCTTCCTTCATTTTCGCCAGAGGTCGACTTGCATACTACTCTGCTTCCCTTGTTGTGTTGCTTAAATAACCGCTACCGGAGCTCTGTCTTCGAGCATTGGACCCCTTGCAAGTACAATCACACATGAGGAAGATGATTTAGGCCCTCATCTGCACAGGTGGAGCAGATTCAGAAGGGCCTTCACCTTCATGCCCATCCGATTATCGCCTCTCTCATCGGAGCCCTCCACCATATGCACACCAATTCCACAAGCCCGCCGGACATCTTGGAGATTTCATTGGAGCATTGGATCTCCGCCAGTGCTCGTTTGAAGTGTGTCAGGGACCTGATTCTTGTAGACCTTCCGTCTGACATCGGATGACCGACGCTTCTGCCAGATTACATCACGACCACCCGATAGTTGCAACTTTTGAGCCGTTAGACTAAGCACCTAACGCATATGGCACATACGTCCCCGAAATACTCTAATCCATCGGATGCATGGTTGGGGATAATCAAAGTTGTACGATATCACGGAAGGATATGGTTAGATCCTCAAGCTCATCACGGAAGCGTGAGCATCGTATCGAATACGACGAGTAACGACTAGTCGGACTAGTTGTTCAATGCGACGGAAATTAAAATTTTTTTATGCAATGAAACCACATGATCCAAGAACACTTCTCGGATCGTTTCGTCAAAACCACAAACAAGTAATAGGATTACCTCTTGAAGCGTGGTTGCGATCGAGTCTCTAAACAAAGAGACCTCCTGTCTCAAGTCCGATCTGACGGAGGAGACGCTTGCGAGCGCGGGGATGAACCGCGTGCTTCTCGTAATCCATGTTGATGATCCAAGCGGTAATCTCCTGATCTCAACACATGAGATCCATCGTCTTCTTCAAGAGCGAGGCGCACCGAAGGAGACGGAGATCCACGAGTAAACGATCGGGCAGCATAACGACGATGCTACAGCGATGGAGACTCTCTCCAGGGCATCCATGGTGGACGGCCATGAGAGAGGAAGAGAGAGTAGGCGTGTAGAGAGAGAGAGAGATTTGTTGTCTCACTTGTTGTGTAAAGAAGAGCAAAGGGGTGCCTCTCCTTTTATAAAATTTTGGGATCCATGGATCTCAATCCATGTGAAAACACAAATCCAATGGTTCACATTGATTTGTGTTTCTTTCAATGGTCATGATTTGTTGATGAAAACACAGCAACAGTTAATTTAATTAAATTAATATATATTGAATTAATCGTCAATATATAAATTAATTTAAATCAAATCAATGTAGGAGATTGAGGAAGGAGGCATGCCTCCCTTCCATAAAGGGGATGGCAGCACTCCTTGAATCCAATTCAAGGAGGTCATCCATCCTCTTTAATAGGAAGGAGGCACTCCTCTTCGTTATTCATGAGATCTCATATCTTATGAAAATCTCCATTATTTACAACAACTATTGTTGAAAATTATTAACACAAATAATCCATAATTATTTTGTGAACATGGCAATCATGCCATTGGAAATTAGTGAATCATATTCACAACCCAAAATAAAATGTGAATTACATTTTAAATTAATTGTCCAATGTGAATCCAATTCACATCAACATTTAATTAACAAATGTAAATTACAAATAGCTCTCTCTTATATATTATAAATCATATTTATAATATATATGATAATATGGATATTTCTATCCACATTATTCATGTCCATGATAAATAAATCACATTTAATCATCTTGGATCTCTTATTCTCATGTGCCTAAATAATATGAATCACATTCACAATATTTTCATCTTTGATAATTAATTCACATTCAATTATCTTCGATAACTCTCCTTATAATATGAATCAAATTCATATTATTCATGATAATTAAATCACATTCAATTATCTATTTTCTCAATGCTCGGATACATAATATCAATAATGAATTATCCTGAACCCTTTCATGGATAATTCCCTTTCTCCGCGAATACTTGGAGATAAGGACAGGGTGATTGTATTGTTCCACGTTTAGTGACTTGGATATTGAGATCATATCTCAAATCCAGATCGCGGGCCTCCCATAGATGCTTGATTAAATCAAGACCGCAAATCTAATCTTCTCATTGCATCTGAATCATATTCAGATCAATGTCCAACATTTGGACTAAGATCAGATTACTTCACTACTGAGAGGAGTCACTAAAATCCAGACCTATTTCATCACACCTTAGGAATGGAAGCGTCATGGTTATACAATCATTAATGATCACATCACCCTCAGGTATTCCCAATACATGTACATCCTGCATACTGGAAGACTCAGAATAAACCCGAAGTATTGGATCAACTTTATATTGTCTACTTCATGGTTTTATCAGTAAGTTTCTCATTCGATCATTGGGAGTCGGTATCGATCATATACTTTCCAAAAGCATATATCATACCTAGGTCTTGATCATATACTTTCCAAAAGTATATATCAAACCTACAAATTCAGTCAAACTTCCAAAGCGAGACGACCGTGCGCACGAAATTCGATTCTTCCCAATATCTCATGAGTGCGCTCATGTCTTCCGGTTCAATAACTGAACCTGTATGATCCTTTGGAGAGATCGTATTACTCATATCCCTTTATATGCACACCAACGCGCCGGTGTATAGACCTTGGTTAGGTCATCAACCTATTGGTTTGCTAAATGTACATACTTATACATATAGGAACACATCGGTCTTCGGTCAGAGGATCCGTGCCTGTATCGTGACAGCATACGATATAGGACTTTGGTTATCTCGATCTCGTTAAGTTAACTCCTTGACCTAACTAATCTAACACCTCCGAATTTCTATTCCTATGCAGAGGACTTGCATCAAGAGGTCGGTTAGATATCAGCCTTTAGAGATAAGGATTGCCATCTCCTACTCAGGCTGGAGATCATCTCTTAACAATCATTTGAAGGTGCTTGATGAGTCCTCAATCTAACTCTTTAGATATTCATCCAAGCACCAGCCTCTATGATTCAACAGTTGAATCAACAACTGTATGATCATAAAGATGGCCATGATACATAACCCTAATTGTACAAAGGGACCTATTTTGCAAATTATTCATTCTTCATTTTAAATCAGGGAATGATATTTGCAATAACATTTATTTCATAATGGCTCGTCGTGGGCTCGCATGTCCAACAATCTCCCACTGACCCAAAGAGCAATTGATGGGCTAGTCATTTAAACCCACACTCATGTGACAATTATAGGCTATTAAGAAAATAGCTAGGTAAGCTGATCAGTCACTCTGTTTCCACAAGACTACGCTAAGTCCTTTTACGGCACTTGCATATCCTCAGTAACAGTGCTCACATCTAATGCGAATGTTGCATCTTATGCAACCAATACTCAATCTTGTTGTTTATATTGTCCTTGACACTTGCCTAATAATTATCATAACCAATATTTCCATAATCCTTATCAGAATACCCTTATTCCTGGAGATCACTATCTCTTAAGGCATCCACGGTTAAGACCTTTTAGATCTCTATCTATAAAGTCTTAAGTTTTTTGAAGATAAGACTTTTGAGATCACTATCTCAAAATCTTGTCATCTATGAAGATTTTGTTTTTACTACAATCAAGTGTTTTCTCTCCATAGTAGGGGTAGCAACACTTTACTACTCCCACTACATGGCAAATATCTGTCTTTTGTACACATCTAGCATACACTCAGCTTCTCGTAACTGATGCACAAGTGCAAGCAGTTCTAGCATTCACTTCCTCAACTCTTTGAGGTGTTATCCCTTTAGATAGGTCAGTACCATATCTTAAGGGATGGAATCCTTTCTTGGAATTTTTAAGAATAGAATATGTCCAAGGTGTACTAAAAATGTGACAAACCCAATATCCTCTTCTCTTTGCTTCTGAACATCTTCAGAACTAAGATCCAAGAGATATCCTTGAGATCATATTTCAAATTAAGGAACAACTAGATAATAAAACACTTATTATTATCCTCATATCATTTTAAATGATTAGGATATCATCTATATTTAGCACGATGAAGACAAAGGCACTCCCACTAAGCTTCGCATGGTTCATTAAGATTCTATCTGAAATTATAACATTCATAATTTCATCAAATCTTATGGTCCAACTTCAAGAAGCTTATTTGAGTCCATAGATGGATTCCTTAGCTTGCACACCTTGCTTTCCTCAATCATGAAGCCCTGGGGCTACTTCATGTGAATATCCTCAGAGAGGTATTCATAGATGAATGCAATCTTGACTTACATCTTGAAGATGTAATAGGCAAGTTGTTTAGCTAAGGTTAGCAATATTCTGATGGTTTTAGGCATGGTCACCGAAGAGCAAGTTTCATCGCAAGCAATGTCTTCTCTTCCAGTGTGTAGCTTATGGCTACGAACCGTGCTTTGAAGGTCTATATCTTCTCATCAGGTTCCCTTTTTCTTGAAGATCCATTTACACCTTTACAGGTCATACCCATATAGGTGGATCCTCGAGGGTCTATATACAACACTTGTATATGAAGTCTACATTAGACTTTTATTGCTAACATCCATCTATCAATGCTATGATCTTCAGAAGCTTTATCACATGAAGTTTGATCATTGTCAGATTTCTCTGACACATGGAATCCATCCTCAAACTCATTTGAAGAGTTATTAGTGTTTCATATTTAATTGTCCTTTTTGTTTCCAATTTCAGGAGCCTTATTATCTTCTCAAGATCAAATAAGTTCCTACACTTCATTTTCATCTTGATTCTCAAGAGCCTTAACCTCTAAGAATCACATTCTCAGAGATGAGATATTTTAAGAATCTCAAGGTCATAAAGTAGGTATCCAATACCATCCTTTATTTTCCTAATGAAGCAGCACTCTCAAGTACTCAATTCTATCTTACTTGCATGGAATTATATTAAGGATATATAATGTAGTCTCTACTACATATATACCTGGATACTAAGAGGAAATTATGCTAAAATTCATCATTGATCAAATCATGTCACACATGATCCAATCGTATCTCCCTACAACTCTATTGAGTTTAGGTTTATCAGGAGGAGTGAGATAAAAATAATATTCATATCTCTATAAGGTATTCCATGAATTCATCTAATAGGTACTGACTACCTAGATTAGATCAAATTCATTTAATCTTCCTTCAAACTTTGGTTCTAAACTAAACTTGTGAAATCTTTGAACATTTCAAAGGTTTCTAAGTGAATATAAGAAGTATCATATCACAAATAATCATCAATTGATATCACATATCCATAATGTTTATTTTGATATAGATGATTCACATACATCAATATACATGAGTCCTTGAATACCTTGACATCTTACACCATTCACAAGGAAGGGTGTATTAGACATTTTTCTTTGAATACAATATTCATAAGTATGTAAGTTTTTGAAATTTTAAACATTCTAAAGTTTCATCTCTTACTAGTCTATTGATGAAATCAATAGACAAATGTCCAAGGCTTGATGCTAGATCATTGTCAAATGATCTTCATCCTCCAATTGATCTTAAGGTTTAATTTCAGTATTTAGAAATGTTAATGAACTATTCATTAGTTTTCTAATTTAGTGGAGTCCACTAGATTTTAGATTACTATCTGAAATATCTCCATCATAACTCTTTATGATAGGTCCATTCCAGAATTCATGTTTATTTCCAACATTTAGAAACAAACAATGAGTGTATTCTAATGTCTAGGTCATAGAGACATTCTCTAAGACTAAGGGCTCTCCTACTGAAATTATGAAGTCTAGTGATCCAATGGAAATTGTTGCAACAATTGCATCAAAAACCATGTAGATGACTATTAAACCTGAAGATCAAATTCTCCAGTCTTCTAAAACATATGCAACCCATTGCAAGTCTTGTTAGAAGATTGAGATACAATTATAAGACTTCTTATTCAATAAGCAAGTCAATATCAATGATTTATGTAGATTATTCTGATGCTCCATCTGAGTCCTTTTTTAAGGATTCTAGACAGACTTGATAGTCATACTATCAACACATCAACTTATTGCAGTATTGGCATTCAGCCAACTTTTTGGATGTCATATGGAAGTCACAGAAGTACAACCAACTCTTTGACTATACTTCTCACTTGGGTCCAACCCATGCTTCAACTGTGCTCCCTTTATCTATAAGTAACTATGGCTTAAGATTAAGGATCTCTAACTTTAAATTCAAGAGAATTCAATGAAAGATCATTTCAACATTTATACATGCTTTATTAAATTCATACAATATGAATAGTATGAAGCTTCATGAATGACTAGAGTATAAATAGTAGAATGATGAAACTCATCATCTACATCCATCTAAACTCTTAAAACATAGGTTTAGGTTGGTACTCAAACAATTTGAATACATCATCTCTTATAGAGCTACCATTCTACATGATCCAGAGAACCATGTCATTCATGATTAAATGTCAAGAGCACATATGTATGCCAGAATATCTTCATTGATTTTATAAGGATTATTTGATAATTGCGATCTTCATCGACGTGTCATTTCCAAAGTACATTCAATGAGAGATCAAGACTATAGAGACATACAAACCCTAGGGTTGTAGTCCTATTATCTATTTAATTGTCATTCCTCATTGGTATCAGGAGACTTGCATATTGCAACCACATACATTATGTGTCCAACTGCAAGCACATTATCTGGATCATGAGTCCAATCCATGATTTTTTACTGGTTATCATTGAGTACAACATTGAGTGCGTTTAATGAAAGATTATCTGAAATAAGAAATTTGCATAAGTATACATATTTATATATACATATTTTACTTTGATTTAGGAATTTTTATATCAAAGTTGTCTTGCCTTGTCAACACTGATAGTTTATTCCCTTAATCACTTTCAATGTAAGAGACATACTTACCATTATATCTCAAGCAATATCTGGGATCTCCTTCCTTATCTTTGTTGCATCCCAATAATAAGAGAACCTACAACTTGGATAAAAAGAAACGGGAACAAATTCCGCCTTGCAAGTCCAACTTGCATCTCCGAATTCGGTCTTTAACACCTGGGCCCACCACCCCTAAGGCGATGTTGACCTGTCATTAATTGAACCTACCGTCAATAGGAATACAACTCGCTATGCACAATCCAATATCGCCCCAATAATATGAGGACCCGATATTGGGGTCACTACGCATACGTCCTTACTCTTTCGAGAAGCGAAGAGCCCGATCCAAATGGCTTGTATGAAGGAGCTGTCACTTCAGACAGGTGTCTTCGACATACAATCTCTGGCGATGAAACCCTTCGCCTTGACGAGAGACCATGGATGTCATTTATGTGATCCTCCATATCATATTTAAATTTTAATTAATTATTATGAATCATATTCATTACGATTAATTCTTCCAAGGGAAATAACACATCTATATATAATAGAGTGCCTTAATTTTAATTGGATTCCAATTATCTAATCATATTAAATTAATGATCCAATTAATATCCAACAAACATTTTAATTTGTTATTTGAATTATGGTATTATCTCAAATACTTATTATTTCGAATTTTTTAATAATTAGGAATACATCATGATTTCTTAATCATTATACTAACCCTACCCGCTGTCATGGCCAGTACCGACGAGAGTGGGACGAACCACATACGTTACAACCCGCTACCCCAATGCTCTCCGACTAGACACCATATCCACATCGGGAAAGGATAATGCAAAATAGATCATTTTGTACTTGAGATGATCATCGGTTCTTCAACCGAAATTATACCATATAATAATAATCAAAACATTTGTGATTAACATTGTAAGAGATCTGCTAAACAAATCCCAAATCCTATTCAAGCAACATGTTTGTTGGAATGTAGATCATGTAACCAATTAGTGATCTAGATCACATCTAATCAAATATTGGTTAAGGCAGTGTCATTTAAGGAAATAATTATCATCAAATATTTCACAAATATTTATGCACAATTATTTCAGAAAATTAAATAATTTAATTTCACCAATTGATTAAATTACAATCACTAGGTTCTTGATTAGGAAAGTATTTCCAACAGTGACCCTCAATTACTAAAAATACCATATCTCAATCAAGTTAAATCCAAATTAAGCAAAGTAAGTTCCTAAAGTTTGCTAATTTGATTTACAACAGAATCTAAGTGATTTGAATACATTTCAAGGCATATCAAATCCGCAATTAACTATTTAATTACGTTGAGATTCACAGTCCCCGAAAATGTGGATACATGTTCACTAAAATGAGCATAACTTGAGCAAATGGAATCGAAATCACATAAACTCAGATCCTACAGTTTTCTTATTTAATGGGGAACAAAATACTATTCTTATTTTCGTATTTAAAAAATTTAAACAGTGCCGAAAATAATCTCGAAACAGAGATGCGAAAATGAAATGCAAGAAAAGCTTTCGCAAACCCTAATGAACCCAAGTCATCCTCGGTTAATGGATCGTATCCAAAAACACTGACCTCAGTCTCTGATACCACTTGAAGGATATGGTTAGATCCTCAAGCGCATCACGGAAGCGTGAGCATCGTATCGAATACGACGAAGAATGACTAGTCGGACTAGTTGTTCTATGCAGCGGAAATTAGAATTTTGTTATGCGATGAAACCACATGATCCAAGAATACTTCTCAGATCGTTTCGTCTAAACCACAAACAAGTAATATCATTACCTCTTGAAGCGTGGTTGCGATCAAGTCTCTAAACGAAGAGACCTCCTATCTCAAGTCCGATCCGACGAAGGAGACGCCTGCGAGCGCGGGGATGAACCGCGTTCTTCTCGCAATCCATGTTGATGATCCAAGCGGTGATCTCCTGATCTCGACACACGAGATCCATCGTATTCTTCAAGAGCTAGGCGCACCGAAGGAGACAGAGATCCATGAGCAAACGATCGGGCAGCATAACGACAACACTACTGCGATGGAAACTCTCTCCATGGCATCCATGGTGGACGGCCATGAGAGAGGAAGAGAGAGAAGGCATGTAGCGGGAAAGAGAGAGAGAGAGAGAGAGAGAGAGAGAGTTGTTGTCTCACTTGTTGTGAAAAGAAGAGCAAAGGGGTGCCTCTCCTTTTATAACAATTTGGGATCCATGGATCTCAATCCATGTGACAACACAAATCCAATGGTTCACATTGATTTGTGTTTCTTTCAATGGTCATGATTTGTTGCTAAAAATACATCAACAATTAATTTAATTAAATTAATATATATTTAATAAATCATCAATATATAAATTAATTTAAATCAAATCAATGTAGGAGATTTAGGAAGGAGGCATGCCTCCCATCCATAAAGGGGGTGGCGGCACTCCTTGAATCCAATTCAAGGAGGTCGTCCCTCCTCTTTAATAGGAAGGAGGCACTCCTCTTGCTTATTCATGAGATCTCATATCTTATGAAAATCTCCATTATTTACAACAACTATTGTTGTAAATTATTCACATAAATAATCCATAATTATTTTGTGAACCTTGCAATATTGCCAATGGAAATTAGTGAATCATATTCACAACCTAAAATAAAATGTGAATTACATTTTCAATTAATTGTCCAATGTGAATCCAATTCACATCAACATTTAATTAACAAATGTAAATTACAAATAGCTCTCTTATATATATATTATAAATCACATTTATAATATATATGACTAGTATAGATAATTCTATCCACATAATTCATGTCCATGATAATTAAATCACATTTAATCATCTTGGAACTCTTATTCTCATGTGCCTAAATAATATGAATCACATTCACATTATTTTCATCTTTGATAATTAAATCACATTCAATTATCTTCGATAACTCTCCTTATAATATGAATCAAATTCATATTATTCATGATAATTAAATCACATTTAATTATCTATTTTCTCAATGCTCGGATACATAATATCAACAATGAAATTATCCTGAACCCTTTCAAGGATAATGTGCTTTCTCCGCGAATACCTGGAGATAAGGACAGGGGCAATTGTATTGTTCCACGTATAGTGACTTGGATATTGAGATAATATCTCAAATCCAGATTGCGGGCCTCCCATAGATGCTTGATTAAATCAAGACCGCAAATCTAATCTTCTCATTGCATCTGAATCATATTCAGATCAATGTCCAACATTTGGACTAAGATCAGATTACTTCTCTACTAAGAGGAGTCACTAAAATCCAGACCTGTTTCATCACTCCCTAGGAATGTAAGCGTCATGGTTATACAATCGTTTATTATCACATCACCCTCAGGTATTCCCAATTCCTGTACATCCTACATACTGGAAGACTCAGAATAAACCCGAAGTATTGGATCATCTTTATATTGTCTACTTCATGGTTTTATCAGTAAGTTTCTCATTCGATCATTGGGAGTCGGTATCGATCATATACTTTCCAAAAGCATATATCATACCTAGGTCTTGATCATATACTTTCCAAAAGTATATATCAAACCTACAAATTCAGTTAAGCTTCAAATGCGAGACGACCGTACGCACGAAATTTGATTCTTCCCAATATCTCATGAGTGAGCTCATGTCTTCTGGTTCAGTAAATGAACCTGTATGATCCCTTTGAGAGATCGTGTTACTCATATGCCCTTATATGCACACCAGCGCGCCGGTGTATAGACCTTGGTTAGGTCATCAACCTATTGGTCTGCCAAATGTACATACTTTGACATATAGTAACACATCTGTCTCCGGTCAGAGGATGCGTGCCTGTATCGTGACAGCATACGATATAGGACTTTGGTTATCTCGATCTCGTTAAGTCAACTCCTTGACCTAACTAATCTAACACCTCCGAATTTCTATTCCTATGCAGAGGACTTGCATCAAGAGGTAGGTTAGATATCAACCTTTAGAGATAAGGATTGCCATCTCCTACTCAGGCTGGAGATCATCTCTTAACAATCATTTGATGGTGCTTCATGAGTCCTCAATCTAACTCTTTAGATATTCATCCAAGCACCATCCTCTATGATTCAACAGATGAATCAACAGTTGTATGATCATCAAGATGGCCATGGTACATAACCCTAATTGTACTAAGGGACCTATTATGCAAATTATTTATTCTTCATTTCAGATCAGGGAATGATATTTGCAATAACATTTATTGCGTAATGGCTCGTCGTGCGCTCGCATGTCCAACAAGCACCCTCCACATTCCCTATTAAGTATATTTACCTTGTGCCCTTGCATGTTTCCTCTCATAGATTTAATCCGATAAATAAAATGTGTAGTTAAGAATATTTACAGTTTGGACCTTGAACTTTTGATATTTACATTTCAGTCCCTCTGAGTTTGAAGCATGTGTCTCCTCACGTGTACTTTGGGATATTTGCATTTGGTTTCCTGAACTATTAAGCTGATAGTTATTGAATGTTGAAGTTTTGAAAGTTGCATTTATAACCCTATGTGCCTGGATCACATATGACACATCTGTTGTTTGGGATATTTGCTTGTTTGACCCATATACTTTTATAGTGTGTTATCCATTTGGTCTGTAATCTTAAATTATTTGTGATTTGGTCCCTATGAACTTTATTTTATTAGACTTAATAAATATTAAATTCATTCTAAAAATGGCTGAAAATTACTATTAGCTTCTGCTAGAGTTTATTTTTTGTGTAATTTTTGCGGATTGATTTGACTGCAATTTCTATTTTAAAAATTGAAAAAACCCTAAACATTACTTCTTTGCATTATAAAAATTATAAAAATTCGAAAAAGGCTTTAAAAATCTCGTAAAAATTCATGTGCATGTCTTTGTTGTGTTTTACCTTCAGTATTAATTTTGTTTGAAAATTCATTAAAAAAATCCTAAAAATCACAAAACAACCAAAAAATAAAAATCATATAAAATCAAAGAAAAATCCAAAAACTATGTTTTCAGTTCATGTTTGCATGTGTTTATCTCTATTTTATCTTAAAATGATCATTCAGGACCTTTGGCATTTTAAATATTCTTAATTTGCAATTTAGTCCTGGTTGTGCATTGTTTTATATATTTTTCACTATTGATTTCTAAAAATTAACAAAAATATTAGAAAAATTAGTAAAATATCAAAAACACTTTAAAAATCCATAAAACATTAAAATATTTTTAGTTTTATTTTCTGAGCATTTTTTATTAGTTTAAAAATCCAAAAAGAGTGTTGTGCATGTTGTAAGTGTTTTGTGCTTGTTTGCCTCTATATGATAATTTAAATTTTGAAAAATTAAAAACCGCTACAATTTTTTATTTTCGGAATCTGACTAAGTTTTTCAATCGTGCTCCTTATGTTCGACCCTGGTGCCTATCACATGTAAATAAAAATAGCAAACCGCTTACTTTTTATTGATTGTTCTCTTTGTTGGTTGATTTTTGTTGTGACCGAATTGTTTGATTAGGGACAACAACATTACATATTTATTCCACCTTAGTCGATCGGATATTCGCGTCATCAGTGGTCGAGGGATTAAATAAAGGAATAGCTTCGACGTTACTGGTGACATGGGGCAAGATTATAAAGGTCGTCCAGAGGCCCTAGGGTGTAGTTAGTGGGTGATGAGGATAGTGCAAAGAAGGGGGGCATTAAGGCTAAGCGAGGGGAGCATTAGGGAGAGGATAAGTAATGGGGTGTGGTGGCCTAAATAGAAGGGTACGAGGGTGGAGCGAGGTGGAATGGTAGGTGAGGAAAGCATTGGAGGAGGTAGATGAAGCTTCACGATTGGATCATGTGAAACAACGATCGTGATGAGGGCACGAGGGTATGACTCACATCAGATTACTCGATTTGATTGAGTGGTAGAGATTGGGTGAGAGTCGAGGGTTGAGATGGGATATGGGGCATTATCTGACAACTAGGAGAGGATGGGAGACATGGCGACAGAGGAGCCACTAGATGGGGAAGCCATCCGATGGCAAAGGAAGAGGGCGAAATGGGGTAGTCTAGTAAACATCAGGAAAGGATCTAACGGCTGGCATTAAGGCAAAGATCGATGATGGAGATGGAGATAGGGGAGGGGTGATCTATGGGCTGCATAAGGCAACAGATGGCGCAAGTAGGAGTGGCCATGTGGGCAGCCTAGAGGGTGCCACGGGGCCGTACCAGAATATTAAAAAAAGGAAAAGAATGAAAAAATAAAAAAAAGAATGAGGAGTAGAATTAACAAAAAGTCAAAACATGAAAGTTGTAGAGCTCAAAGAGATCTACAAGTTTCATGTTGGATAAATAGCCAGAAGAGGTCAAAGATATAAAGCAAAATTTTTGGAAGTATTTTTAAGAAAGAAAAATACTCAATTTTAATGGTTTTGTTATTTTTGTATTTTTAATTTTTTTCAACACCAAAACAAATATATACAATATTTAACTAAATTTTTTATTTTATAAAGAAATATCAGTGATAGATATACAATAATTTGGGATAGTATTTAGGATTAATTACATAGAGGAGGATTATTGTGAATGATGTAGAATTCATGAAGATTTGCAATGGAGTTCTTAATCTATGAGGATAAAAAGAGAGTGTAATAATGATTAATCAGAGATTCATCTTCCCTCTCTTTAATGAGTTGTCACATTGAAGTAGTTTATCAGCTTGGTTGATTGGAAATCCTGACTTGGCTCATGGTTTTTGCTTGCTTGGGTTTCCATGTAAACATCTCTATGCATTGTGGTTGATTATTGTATTTGCTTGTTCTATACTCTTTATAATTCGTGAATTTATTTAAACTGTCATAAAAATTAAATGCTACGATGCACTCTCCTCCCCTTCCCACTATTATTATTAAGATCCTACAGGAACTCCCAAGTGGTCTTTCTTTGCCCTAACATTCATGCACTACAACATGGGTAATCTCATTGATATCTCTACTTCTTCCTCATTGGTGACCTTCTAAATGCCCTACTTCTTCGAGATGACATGCGGGAGGCTTACCTACTTGGAATCACAGGTGGGATAGATGAATCCTATATCACATTACTTCTCATTCTCCTTATTGACAACATCCCTCATGTTCGGGTTCAGATTGCATTGAATCTCCTAGGATGCTTTGGCGTCCTTATTTAGGAAGATGTGGTGTGAATAGAGGGAGGCAATAATCCCATGGATATTAGGCATGCTCCAACCTATAACCTTGTGGTTCCTCTCCAAGATCTACAGAACGCGAGACTCATGATATTTGGTCAATCTCAAACTAATGATGCCAAAAACAATTATGATGGGCCTATAAGGAATGCATATTTCAAGTCTTGTAGCAGTGCCTTAAGCTCCAGAACCAGTGAAGAATATGACAAGTTTCTGACTACTTTAACTCACTATTGACATTATACTGTATATTTCTATACACTTCGCTCATCTTTGTGTTCTACTCTATAGTCATATCATGGGATCTGTCGGGTAAACAAGAGAAGAAATTATCCAACTTAATTTCTCACTCAAATTCAAACTAACTTGTAAGAAACATGTATGACATGAACATGCTAGCCTCTAAGTTATCTGAATTAGAGGGCTTTCATGCATTTTGGAGAATATCTAAAAAGTTATCATCATCTTTCATAATCTCTACGACTGCTCCATCTAGATTGTTAGTATCCTAGGTGACATCTATGAATGAGAAGTCATTTTGATCCTTGTTGCCGACAAGTGAAAACACTTCAAGATAATCCATAAACTCATAATATACCTTGGAATTTGAACATTTTGTATAGTCTTTTGATTGCATCCTTTGTTATCTTTACATGTGTACTTTCTCACCTAACACAAAATCATACATTCAAGGTATGATAAGTCGAACAAGGTTTTTGATGTATGTGGAAAAGATCTTCCAAGGATAATTGAGGGAGGAGTAACTATTTAAGACAATTCAATTCCAAAGTAGTAAAGTCCATTAGAAATTCTAAGCCCTCAAAAACTACAATATCATTCATAAGTATGCATTTATGCCTTGTAACAAATCAATCAGTAAATTGAAGGATCACTAAAGGTTTGTTAAGAGGTCCTAACTCAATCTTGTCGAATAAAGAGGACAACATGATATTGATGGGGTAAGCTATGATAAAAGGTATATTGATATATTTGAATGCTTACATAGTGAGATCTTGAGGCCTTATTATGGGGAGTATGTCCTTCACTGTATAATTGGTAGGGATGAACAACACATGTTTCCAAATTTCTTTGTTATTTTTCATACTCTATCTTTTATATCTGCATCTGGCCTTAAAATATTGTTTCATGGCAGGGATGTGTTCCAAGGACTCATGTAGATAGATTATCGAGATATTTAAATGTAAATGATTTTATCGTAGGTAGTTGAAGGATGTAAATATCTATTAGCTCATATATGGACAATTTATGGAATATACGTACTTAATTAAATCAATAGAAATATTTGATAAATATTGTAGGATAAGTGTATAAAGATGTAGAGTTTGTCGATTCTTCATCCTACTTGGTCACCTATACAAAACCACCCTTTTGACCTTATTTGATTTGTTTGAATCTCTTTGGTCCCCATTTTTTATCCCTTTTAGTGCTATGGATCGAAGGAGCATGACAACCTCCTCTCCATCTGCAGGAAGCGAGTCAAGGCGAGGCCTGAAGGCCGATTCTGCCATTTCCGGAGAGCATCGCCATCGTGGGGCCATCTCCTAGTCTCCATCTAGTTGAGATTCATTTCTCTTACCTTTCTAGATTAGTTTTAGTCGTAGATTTTATTCCACTTTTCTTTTAGCTTGTAATTGCTTACCTTAGCCGATTTTAGTTGATCGTAGTTCGTCAAAGGCTAGTTCCGATGAACCCTTGTCAGCGTTCTTTGCCCGTTCTGCAACTCGCTACCACCTCACTTTCACTCCCTCACCATTTATCTAAACTCCAGGCCTCTCATTTTCCTCAGATCCCTTATGGATCTGGAGATCCGTATCCCACCTCCTCCTCTTGTTGGAGACACGTTCACCACGCCCCACATCCATCTAATCCTCCAAATAGACCCCCCATAACCATCCTTGCTTTGTGCTTTATTCTTTTGTAGGTTTTGGAGGGTAAAATAACTCCTTACGAGTCAATTTTTGATCGTGAAGAGGTTCCTGGAGCTGCCCTTCATCCCCGACCTTATTAGCCTTCGTCACAACTGTTATGCACTTCTGAAGCATCCATTTGAAGTGGAAGAGCCTCCGCTCCATTTTACCCCTAGCTCGAGCTTCCCAAACAGTCGTAGGAGCTTAGGAGCAGGGATCGCCATATCGTGATATATCGTCGATATATCGGCGATATATCGGTATCGACAGGTCACCGATATATCGCTGATATGGATATATCGGGTATCGACATCTCAAAATAGAACAATGGATACAGGATGTCGTCGATATGTGTCGATATATCGCCGATATATCGGCGATATATCGGTATCGTCATTGTATCGATATGATGTCGGTATCGATATTTCTTTCCTTGCTTAGGAGAGTAGATTGAAACTCATTGTTGGCGAGTTCTTGGCTTGTTCTTCCAGAGCCTCTTCCCGTCGTTCGATCTCGTTCGCTATAGGTGGTATGGCTAGTGTTGGATCAAATAGAGCAAGAACCGTCAGATCGCCTTGGGAGATTTAACCCAGCAATCTATCATGAACCGTCATCGTTGCACCAAAGGAGGATACGTGTACAGGTAACAGAATCCAGACCGTCCTCCTGTGACTCTTTGTGAGTATTTTACGACTTATACCCCCTTAGTTTTTGTATTTAATATTTAATAATTAAAGTTTCAGCTGCAGTTTAATTGGTTTTGTAAAATTTGCATAAAAGGCCATCAGGTTTATTTTATTTACAACTGAGTCCATGCTAGCTCACCTCACGTGCAGTCCCACGTGAAGTGGGCATTTTGTAAGAAATCCCCCACGGTTTTTGTACTTCTATTTAGTCTGTTAAATTTTTATTTAAGGTATATATTATAAGACATTTTGTAGAAAGACCCTCAACTTTACTTTTGTTTACTTTGACCCTACCAGTTTAGTTATATTTGTGTGTTTCTTCTATTTTGTAATTATAACAAATGTGATCTAAGAATCTACCAAAAAATATGTTGATCTCCATATTGCACATGCTTTCATGTCATATTTTTAGATATGCAATTTAGGACTTTTTAATATTTATAAAAATAAAAAAGAGCATATTCTTTCCCAGTTTGAATTATAAAATATAAAAAAATATTAAATCTTGTTAAAAATTACAAAAAAATATTTTGTTTTTCTATTTATTTTACAACTCCAGAACCTAAAAATCCTAAAAATAGAAGAATAAAACTCTTAAAATTCAAAAAGCATAAAACACCTTTATAAAAATCTTAAAAACTCTCAAAAACTCCAAAAATATCAATTTATGCTTTATATTTTTTCTTTATATTATTATTAGTCAATTAAATTTGGATTTAAAAATATTAGATATTAATTGTTATTTTTAATTTTCATTTCAATTTGGCCTATTTAATTAATCCCCTATTTGGGATATTTTTTACTTTAAAAATCCATAAAAAATATAAAAAAATAAAAAATCACAAAAATAGTAAAAAATAAAAAAAACCAGAAAATATTTTATTCTATAATGTTATTTATATTTAGTTGTAGTTATATCTATATTATCCTATATATACAATATATAACGTTATATATCCTTATATTCGATAGTTAAAAGAAAAAAAATAAAAAATAAAAAACATTAAAAGAAAAAAATAAATTTAAAAACGTTAAAAAAATATGAAAATAAAATTAAAAATAATATAAAATAAAAAATGCATAAGAAATTAGACAACGTGAACTCACAGCATTTGCGCATTAATTTGCACCATTATCTCGTTTTGCTCCTTGTGTTGACCTCTACAATACTTACACATATACACATCTATTGTGGAGTTATAATAACTTTTAATTCCACATATTCTACTTTTCATTGTTTTATTCTTAATTATGCGTTAACTGTTGTTTCAATTGAGTTTTGTGAGCATTCATTGCATCGACTATAGTTTTGCCTTGTGAGGTCGTACGACTCTCTCGATTCTCTATTAAACAAATGACATCATTGTTGGGGAGCGACTGATCATAGTTTAGATTTTTTATTGTGTCTTCTAGATTATCTATATTTTCCTTTATTTAGTTTTTATTAATTTGATATTATTGTTGAGTTGTCTAACCATCCTCTTTGTTGACTATGTTACAAGGATCGCGAATCGAGGGAGGCCCTCTTTGGAGTGCATGTGCACCTACGTGAAGCCGGTTCAATGCTCTGACAAGGCAGCAGAAGATACTGGGAGGATTTATGAAGACAGAACCACCATGTTTGCATATTATTTATTTTGTAATTTGAAGTGAGAGAGAGACATTAATTTGTAATATTCAAGACTCCCAGGACTTTGCCACACTTCACGAGGTCCACTACCTGAGGAATTGTTCCCTTGGGGGCCTCATCGATTTTTTCACAATTTTTTCGCTTTTCTTTTTATTTGTTTCACGATTTTATTTTTCTCTGTTTTGTGTTATTGAGCCCTACTAGTAGGATTTTCTCGCCCGATAGATTAAGGTCCACACACCTAATTATATTTTTCATGTAACTATAGATCCATGCTTGCACTTAGTAAAAAAATTTGTTGTTAATTATTTAAACATGAGACTGCGTGCCGTGAGAGGTCACATACAGTGCCTGCAGGACCTGTTGTGGCGGGTACCAAGTGATCTCCATGACCAGACATTAGTCTCATTTCTAGATAGTTGACATTTTGTGCTTCACGTTAATAGTAATTTCTGTATCTAGGGCGATTTCATTGGATTTGCATTTGCATATAGATAGGTTTCAATTATGCTTAGCATCCTTGCACGAAGAGAGCTGGAGGCAAGGTGAGCATTATGCTTTAGCATTCATCATCGCTTTCACCTCCCATTGCTTTTCCGACTCTCTCCCTCTAATTTTTCAGGAGCTAAAAAGAATTGATCCCTCCTTAGGATTGTGCCTTTATATTAAAAATACAAAAAATGATAATCAATAAAATTAGGACTGTTAATATTACTTGATCCTAAAATAAATCAAAAAGAAAATCGCTTTCTTCAGGAGAGTAACCCCTCATTGTATTCATTTTAATTTGTTCATATACACACTAGGGTTAGTTCCCCAATCCCAGGCCTCCTAAAAAGTTATCATCAGCTTTCATAATCTCTACGACTGCTCCATCTAGATTGTTAGTATCCTAGGTGACATCTATGAATGAGAAGTCATTTTGATCCTTGTTGCCGACAAGTGAAAACACTTCAAGATAATCCATAAACTCATAATATACCTTGGAATTTGAACATTTTGTATAGTCTTTTGATTGCATCCTTTGTTATCTTTACATGTGTACTTTCTCACCTAACACAAAATCATACATTCAAGGTATGATAAGTCGAACAAGGTTTTTGATGTATGTGGAAAAGATCTTCCAAGGATAATTGAGGGAGGAGTAACTATTTAGGACAATTCAATTCCAAAGTAGTAAAGTCCATTAGAAATTCTAAGCCCTCAAAAACTACAATATCATTCATAAGTATGCATTTATGCCTTGTAACAAATCAATCAGTAAATTGAAGGATCACTAAAGGTTTGTTAAGAGGTCCTAACTCAATCTTGTCGAATAAAGAGGACAACATGATATTGATGGGGTAAGCTATGATAAAAGGTATATTGATATATTTGAATGCTTACATAGTGAGATCTTGAGGCCTTATTATGGGGAGTATGTCCTTCACTGTATAATTGGTAGGGATGAACAACACATGTTTCCAAATTTCTTTGTTATTTTTCATACTCTATCTTTTATATCTGCATCTGCCCTTAAAATATTGTTTCATGGCAGGGATGTGTTCCAAGGACTCATGTAGATAGATTATCGAGATATTTAAATGTAAATGATTTATCGTAGGTAGTTGAAGGATGTAAATATCTATTAGCTCATATATGGACAATTTATGGAATATACGTACTTAATTAAATCAATAGAAATATTTGATAAATATTGTAGGATAAGTGTATAAAGATGTAGAGTTTGTCAATTCTTCATCCTACTTGGTCACCTATACAAAACCACCCTTTTGACCTTATTTGATTTGTTTGAATCTCTTTGGTCCCCATTTTTTATCCCTTTTAGTGCTATGGATCGAAGGAGCATGACAACCTCCTCTCCATCTGCAGGAAGCGAGTCAAGGCGAGGCCTGAAGGCCGATTCTGCCATTTCCGGAGAGCATCGCCATCGTGGGGCCATCTCCTAGTCTCCATCTAGTTGAGATTCATTTCTCTTACCTTTCTAGATTAGTTTTAGTCGTAGATTTTATTCCACTTTTCTTTTAGCTTGTAATTGCTTACCTTAGCCGATTTTAGTTGATCGTAGTTCGTCAAAGGCTAGTTCCGATGAACCCTTGTCAGCGTTCTTTGCCCGTTCTGCAACTCGCTACCACCTCACTTTCACTCCCTCACCATTTATCTAAACTCCAAGCCTCTCATTTTCCTCAGATCCCTTATGGATCTGGAGATCCGTATCCCACCTCCTCCTCTTGTTGGAGACACGTTCACCACGCCCCACATCCATCTAATCCTCCAAATAGACCCCCCATAACCATCCTTGCTTTGTGCTTTATTCTTTTGTAGGTTTTGGAGGGTAAAATAACTCCTTACGAGTCAATTTTTGATCGTGAAGAGGTTCCTGGAGCTGCCCTTCATCCTCGACCTTATTAGCCTTCGTCACAACTCTTATGCACTTCTGAAGCATCCATTTGAAGTGGAAGAGCCTCCGCTCCATTTTACCCCTAGCTCGAGCTTCCCAAACAGTCGTAGGAGCTTAGGAGCAGGGATCGCCATATCGTGATATATCGTCGATATATCGGCGATATATCGGTATCGACAGGTCACCGATATATCGCTGATATGGATATATCGGGTATCGACATCTCAAAATAGAACAATGGATACAGGATGTCGTCGATATGTGTCGATATATCGCCGATATATCGGCGATATATCGGTATCGTCATTGTATCGATATGATGTCGGTATCGATATTTCTTTCCTTGCTTAGGAGAGTAGATTGAAACTCATTGTTGGCGAGTTCTTGGCTTGTTCTTCCAGAGCCTCTTCCCGTCGTTCGATCTCGTTCGCTATAGGTGGTATGGCTAGTGTTGGATCAAATAGAGCAAGAACCGTCAGATCGCCTTGGGAGATTTAACCCAGCAATCTATCATGAACCGTCATCGTTGCACCAAAGGAGGATACGTGTACAGGTAACAGAATCCAGACCGTCCTCCTGTGACTCTTTGTGAGTATTTTACGACTTATACCCCCTTAGTTTTTGTATTTAATATTTAATAATTAAAGTTTCAGCTGCAGTTTAATTGGTTTTGTAAAATTTGCATAAAAGGCCATCAGGTTTATTTTATTTACAACTGAGTCCATGCTAGCTCACCTCACGTGCAGTCCCACGTGAAGTGGGCATTTTGTAAGAAATCCCCCACGGTTTTTGTACTTCTATTTAGTCTGTTAAATTTTTATTTAAGGTATATATTATAAGACATTTTGTAGAAAGACCCTCAACTTTACTTTTGTTTACTTTGACCCTACCAGTTTAGTTATATTTGTGTGTTTCTTCTATTTTGTAATTATAACAAATGTGATCTAAGAATCTACCAAAAAATATGTTGATCTCCATATTGCACATGCTTTCATGTCATATTTTTAGATATGCAATTTAGGACTTTTTAATATTTATAAAAATAAAAAAGAGCATATTCTTTCCCAGTTTGAATTATAAAATATAAAAAAATATTAAATCTTGTTAAAAATTACAAAAAAATATTTTGTTTTTCTATTTATTTTACAACTCCAAAACCTAAAAATCCTAAAAATAGAAGAATAAAACTCTTAAAATTCAAAAAGCATAAAACACCTTTATAAAAATCTTAAAAACTCTCAAAAACTCCAAAAATATCAATTTATGCTTTATATTTTTTCTTTATATTATTATTAGTCAATTAAATTTGGATTTAAAAATATTAGATATTAATTGTTATTTTTAATTTTCATTTCAATTTGGCCTATTTAATTAATCCCCTATTTGGGATATTTTTTACTTTAAAAATCCATAAAAAATATAAAAAAATAAAAAATCACAAAAATAGTAAAAAATAAAAAAAACCAGAAAATATTTTATTCTATAATGTTATTTATATTTAGTTGTAGTTATATCTATATTATCCTATATATACAATATATAACGTTATATATCCTTATATTCGATAGTTAAAAGAAAAAAAATAAAAAATAAAAAACATTAAAAGAAAAAAATAAATTTAAAAACGTTAAAAAAATATGAAAATAAAATTAAAAATAATATAAAATAAAAAATGCATAAGAAATTAGACAACGTGAACTCACAGCATTTGCGCATTAATTTGCACCATTATCTCGTTTTGCTCCTTGTGTTGACCTCTACAATACTTACACATATACACATCTATTGTGGAGTTATAATAACTTTTAATTCCACATATTCTACTTTTCATTGTTTTATTCTTAATTATGCGTTAACTGTTGTTTCAATTGAGTTTTGTGAGCATTCATTGCATCGACTATAGTTTTGCCTTGTGAGGTCGTACGACTCTCTCGATTCTCTATTAAACAAATGACATCATTGTTGGGGAGCGACTGATCATAGTTTAGATTTTTTATTGTGTCTTCTAGATTATCTATATTTTCCTTTATTTAGTTTTTATTAATTTGATATTATTATTGAGTTGTCTAACCATCCTCTTTGTTGACTATGTTACAAGGATCGCGAATCGAGGGAGGCCCTCTTTGGAGTGCATGTGCACCTACGTGAAGCCGGTTCAATGCTCTGACAAGGCAGCAGAAGATACTGGGAGGATTTATGAAGACAGAACCACCATGTTTGCATATTATTTATTTTGTAATTTGAAGTGAGAGAGAGACATTAATTTGTAATATTCAAGACTCCCAGGACTTTGCCACACTTCACGAGGTCCACTACCTGAGGAATTGTTCCCTTGGGGGCCTCATCGATTTTTTCACAATTTTTTCGCTTTTCTTTTTATTTGTTTCACGATTTTATTTTTCTCTGTTTTGTGTTATTGAGCCCTACTAGTAGGATTTTCTCGCCCGATAGATTAAGGTCCACACACCTAATTATATTTTTCATGTAACTATAGATCCATGCTTGCACTTAGTAAAAAAATTTGTTGTTAATTATTTAAACATGAGACTGCGTGCCGTGAGAGGTCACATACAGTGCCTGCAGGACCTGTTGTGGCGGGTACCAAGTGATCTCCATGACCAGACATTAGTCTCATTTCTAGATAGTTGACATTTTGTGCTTCACGTTAATAGTAATTTCTGTATCTAGGGCGATTTCATTGGATTTGCATTTGCATATAGATAGGTTTCAATTATGCTTAGCATCCTTGCACGAAGAGAGCTGGAGGCAAGGTGAGCATTATGCTTTAGCATTCATCATCGCTTTCACCTCCCATTGCTTTTCCGACTCTCTCCCTCTAATTTTTCAGGAGCTAAAAAGAATTGATCCCTCCTTAGGATTGTGCCTTTATATTAAAAATACAAAAAATGATAATCAATAAAATTAGGACTGTTAATATTACTTGATCCTAAAATAAATCAAAAAGAAAATCGCTTTCTTCAGGAGAGTAACCCCTCATTGTATTCATTTTAATTTGTTCATATACACACTAGGGTTAGTTCCCCAATCCCAGGCCTCCTAAGTGCTTGTGCAATTTTGTATCCTCAACTAAACTTCAAAACAAACAATATAAAAAGATCGAGCTTTTACGGTCTTCACAGAATTGAGTAGGTGAATTGAGCGATTTGTTTTGTGTATAGTTGTTTGTGATTTTTGCGTGCATCCTCGATCTCCTCTACGCATTTACGCCTTCTTTTTCACATCTCTTGATTTGACTTCGTGATTCCCAGACCATTTTCCTTTTGTGTCAGAGATGGTCAACTGGAGTGCTTTTTATCGGAATTTCACTGATCCCTCGTACCCTCCATCCGGTCCACCTCCACTTTTCCAGGAGGACTTTGCTCCTAATTTTTCTACATATCTTCCACAACCCACTATTTTAGAAATCCGATTTTGAGTTTAGCTCACCACCACCATCACCTTCACATTTCGACAATCTAGTTTTTCAGAAGGACTTTACTCCGGAGTTGGATTTCTGTCCACACCCATCACCCTCGTTCCAATCATCCAATACTGAGATTTTGGAGTCAGCTCTCATGAAGACTGCTCTTGAGTACCTGACTTGGCTAGTTGATCATATGAATTCGAGGATTGATGACCTCACTAGCTTGAGTAAGATTTATATTGATGATTCATCTTCTAGATTTATGGATTCATTTAAGGTCACCCATGAGAGATTGCAATTGCCTGAAATACAAAAAATGAGAAAAAATTAAAATATAAAATAGATTTTGTGATACACATTGTTGATTCGGACTGTAAGGAGAGGACCCACCTGCCATATTATTTTCCCATACAGTCAATCACCTCATGTCTCGCCTTTGACCCCAAGGACAAAAATGTACATATTTCCCTTCATCGTCCTTACGTAGATGCTTATTCCAATCTCCTCCCTTGTATGGAGGAGATCCAAAAATTCAAAAAAATGTTGACTTAACCTGAAGTGGTAGCTAGTATTCATGAGATCATTGATGCTACACTTTGACAGGCCAAAACCTATTTATATGCTCCTCAACCCAAAAAGATAAAGCAGAGGGACATATCTGAGTGTCATATCTTGACCATGGCCGTTGCCCATGCCATCACCCACCACCCTTCTTCTACGAAAGAGAACACTACTACACCATTCATCAGATGTACCATCTCTAACTATTAACGTGATCACACATTCCTTTGACAATAGTGCTTCAGTTAACATAATACCCTTCTCATTGATACATTCTTTTCACTCAGGACCTCTCAAGAAAACCTGGATGATCATTCAATTTTTTGACGGATCAATGATGAGGTCGAAAGGGTATTTTAGAGAATGTTGTCATTCAGATTCAGGGCATGCGTTACAATGCTGACTTTGTCGTATTGTCCGTGGAGACCTCCACCCTTGGGGAGCACTCTTCAATCAACCTAGGACGACCCTTTCTCTCCTCTGTGAGAGTCATTAATGATTATCGATCAGGAAAGATTCGCTTCCATCCTGACAACGAGAATGATGTGTTGATCACTGCACCTATTGTTATACCTGATGTAACTACACCTATCTTAGCCGACCCTGAGGCCTATGATCTATCTGATGATATCAGAGAGCTTTTCCATATGACTGATGATGAGACCAAAGAATTCATCCGCAAGGAGAAAGACTCGAAAAGCATAGACCTTGGTGTTCCCTCTTCCTGTGATTAGCATTGTGTTAATGGCATCCACGAGATTTACACGATTGATACCTTTGAGTGGAGGGCAGACATAGTAGAGACTTCTAAGGCTGAATTTGAGCTTATTGCTTCATAAGTGAATTCGAGCCTTCTTATGATGATGACGATGATCTAGTTAAGACTTTAGAGTACGAACAAGACCCAGCTACTTCCATAGATGAGTTCGTTCCTTTTTGTTTTGAACAAGTTGAGACTCGCTAGGCTGGACTTGACCTCACTACTTTCATCGATGAGTTTGAGCCTTTTCACTTTGATATCTGTGAGACACCCAAGGCCAGACCTAGCCACAGTTCTTCCATTGACCCGTATGTGCCTTCTCACCTTAGGATTGCTAAGGATCTTTCCCAGGTCAATCCTGATCGATTTGTGCATGTGGACCCCTGATATCGACCTACACCTTGTCATATCCACTCCTTAGTGATCTCTCAAGAAGGCCCACTTTTTTCCTTCTTGATCCTTTGTATATCCTCCTCCTTGTATATCCACTTTTGTTTTTACTTCTTTCTAACTCATTTTTTCACATCTACCTCATTCCACGTGTTTTGCTTACTGAGTATAGGGAGGTAGATGAGATGAGTAATCTTTTTCTTCTTTTCATTTTAATTTTTTTCCATCAGAAAAAGTGTCAGTCACCCCTGTTTGACCGTTGTTATACTTAGGACGTACTTCGTCCTAAGTATAAGGGGTGCGCACCCCAAGTTCTTTCATTCTTTGACTCCCTCTGTTGTCCCCTCTTCTTGTCTATACTTGGAGATATCTTACTCTAATTATAAGGGGAGACAAACTGAGTGTGATTTGTTCATTCCCAACCTTGACCCTCCCTACGTTGTGTACAATCTACTACACTTAGGATTATTTGATCCTATGTATAGAGGGGATGGTCGAATTCTCATTCGTTCATTTCTTAATTCGTTTATTCTTTAGGCTTTTCTATACTCAGCATGAGTTATGTCATCTTCTTTTCTCTCTGATCTATGAGGACATAGCTCAAGCTAAGTATATAGGGGTTGTATATACTGTGTATATACTTTAGCCCCAATTCTTACTTTTGTTTAAAATAATTATGGCTAAAATGTTGTATAAAACACTCTATATACTATATAATTCATTAAATCATTTAATAAAAAGATGTGTACTATTCCACAAACTCATTTTATATATAGTGATTAATAAATCATGTAAAAGTATTTTTACAAAATATTTAAAAAATAATTTGAAAATCATTTTGAAAAAAATCTTTTGAAAACTATTTGGAAAATTTTTTGTTAAATATTTTCAACCTTTGAAAAAATTGCTTTATTTGTAAAAAATTCTTTTCTTTGTGTGAAATAAAAATCTTTTGAAAAATTATTTGCATATGGCTTTAAAATGGTTGAAAAATTATTTTTAAAAAAACTCTTTATTGTTTGAAAAATATTTGTAAAATGATTTTCAAATATTTGTTAAAATTATCTGTAAAACTTATTTTGCATTGTAGTTTTTAAAAATGTTTGAAAATCATTTTCAAATAAGTTTAAGGAATACGTATATTATAAAAAAAATCTTTATTAACTATAAATATTCATCTATAATAAAAAATAATTTGTATATCCTTAAAATCCCTAACCCTTGTAAATAATAAGATGCATCCCTATGTAAATATCTTACTTATCTTTTATTTGAAAATTATTTGTTTTGTAAAATATCACAAACATTCGCAAAATCTTTTTGAAAAATGCATCACAAAAATATTTCCTGCATTGTGCATAGCATTTGTATTTTTTAGATTGAGTTTGATAATTGAACTAGTCTAAGTAAAATCTGGAGATTGGAGATTGGTTGGAACTTAAATCTACCTAATCACATGAACCATATAGGAACTGGAATTGAGGTACTTTAGGTCTAGTTGACTTAATTCTTTGAAAATTGTGAAACTTTGTTCAATGTATTCTTGACTGCCTAAGTAGAGTATTTCGAAGCACACGTATGGCTCTTGTTGATAATGACCTAACTTGGACACTTGCACCTTTCACTTGGCTCAACTCAGTTGGAGTGTTGACAAAATTGGATTTGCTGGTATGAGATACACACAAGTGGAAACATCTATCCTCGTCTAGGGAGGGAAGTGCATCAACCTGTCAAGTAGTAAAGACGTCTAAAGATAGGAGAGTATGGGTTGCAATAATTCCTTAAAAGAGGGAGAGTTTACTATCTCAAGAGGAAAAAGTCCTTATGTAAATGTTGTTATATATAGTATACAAAAAAATTACAAAACTCTAAAAATGTGGACAAGCCTAATTAAAAAGAAATGTCTGTCAGAGTGTACATATTTATATAGTAAATAAGAAAGCTTGAGCTTCAAAGTCATATGTATGTGAGCATGCAGTCGGATGACTTTGCTACAAATGGTCAAGCATCCTAGGATAGGTATCTACATTGGCTATGGTGCATTCTTCTCTCCACCTCCCATTTTTCAGTCGGTTGTCACTTGAACTTAGAAGGGAATATCCTGCTCCTCGAGGAAGGAGTTGTTGGATTGGGTAATCATTGGGTTGTCATATTGGAGAAGCCAGTCTCTTCGCCATTTCAGTTGAGGGGAGCCACTATCACATACACTATACAAGTGAGATTCATAGTCATAAGAGTTTGTGTATGAGTTGAAGTACTCTAACCTGGCTATTAAGGAGATTTGAGAAGTGTTTCGAGATTCTTAAAGGCTGATTTGCTTCAAATATGTTTCCCAATATGGTTCCGACAAAATCCAAAAGTCCGACTTGAGCTCCAAACTTTGATTTTGTGAAGACAAGTTTGAAAATTAAATTCAATCCACTTTCTTTCTTTTTCTTTTCTTTGTTTTTATTTTATGCACTTATCGCATAAGTGTTTGCTAGGGACAAGCAAAGGCTGGTATAGGGGAGTGTTGAATCTCTATTTCATCACATTTATTATATCATTTTGGACTTAAAAATCATAGCTTATACACTTTTATTTGTAGGGCTTATAATAAATTTTGACCTCAAACTTTGCTTTGCATTGATTGATTATTATCAACTATGGGCTAATTGTTGAGATTGTCTGTTCAGGATTTACGTCGATCACCACAGCGATTATGGTCCTATATTGTGTGGACCACACGATTGCTCTACTTTATCTAGGTAGCTTTTCAAATGGTGCTGTTGTGGAGGAGCAACGGTATGTAGCATTTTTGTACATTACTTTTCTTATTTATTTCTCTTTTATTTTCGATAGTTATTTTATTTGTTTTTGGCCCATCTTCCTTTATTGACTTTCCTGTGAGGGACTGCGTGGTGATGGCAAATTCCTAGGAGTTTGATGCACCCAAGCCGCGAGGAGATTGGTCTTTTCTATAGGCCAATTAGAGAAAGCAAGAGAGAGACAAAGAGAGAAGGAGAAGAGCATACTTTCTACATAGATTTTTATTTTATTTTTGTGAGAGAGTATTTTATTTCGTTTTTTATATTATTTGTCATAATTTGGACACTTGGACACTTCTACTTCACGAGGTCCATTACCTGAACATATGTTCACCTAGCGGCCTTGTCAGATTTTTCATGTTTTATCATCTTATTTTATTTTGATTCTCGTGAGGTGGAACAAGTACGGGGAACTTTCTTGGCAATAGACACACTCCTATTGGGATAACCCTCTAAAGAATTGTGAAAATATTTTGCCTACATAACAAAAATAAAATTAAAAAGATAAAAATAGTTAAACCTTTACGGCTTCACTTGTGTTAAGTTAGTGAACCTAAGCTTGTTTGGTGTTTGTTTGATTTATATTAGGTTCAAAGATCAGTCCCGTACATTTGTGCAAATTTTCCTTTTATCTATTTTCATTCTTATTTGACCCCTCTTACTTTGATCCATTCTATTATTAAACACTCATTTTATTTCTTGGTCATCAATGTATCCTTAATCCATTGTTGATCTTCCACTTCCCCCTCGAGATGGCGACTCAAGAATGGCTTGGTTAAGACCCCGCCGACACCCATATAATTTCCATGCAGTCGACCTCTCCAGGGTGATTCTCGAGAACTCAATTCGGAGTTTGTGAACTGATCTCTAGACTCCCCAGCTTCTTCAATAAACCAGGATCACTATTGTCTTGAACTCTACAATTTTGGATAGAAATAGATTTCACTCCATACATCTCCATCCTTAATGAAGTTTTGTGTTGACCTTAACCTAAACATTTCTATACATATGGTGCTTCTATCTAGATTGATTGAGGCATTATTCCATGTGCAGGTCAAGAGACCAATATGAAGACTGAGATTTTATTAAATTCAGATTCACACATGCCTCCTACAAGAAAAGGAAAGAGACCTCAGCACCCATCACAACTACAACAAGGTCGGTAGCAAGACCAGAATGCAATGAATGCCCAGCTGAAAGATATGGTAAAATCTTGAAGCGCATCATAGAAGCATGAGGATCGCATCGTATACGATTGGGAGCGACTACTCGCACTAGTCGCTAAGGGAAATGGAATTTAAAAATGTTGATCTGATGAAACCAAATTATGCAAGAACGCTTCTCAGATCGTTTCATCTAAACCACAAACAAGTATTAGGTTTACCTCTTTTAGCATGGTTATGATCGAGTCTCTAAACGAAGTAACCTCATGTCTCAAGTCCAATTCGATGGAGGAGATGCTTGCGAGAGCGTTGATGAAATGCATGCTTCTCACAATCCATGTTGATGATCCAAACGACGAATCTCCTGATCTCGTCACACGAGATCCAATATCTTCATCACGAGCGAGGTACACCGAAGGAGACGGAGATCCACGAGAAAACAATACGACAACATAACGACGATACTGCGGTGATGGCGACTCTCACTAATGCTCCATGGTGGACGGCCACAATGAGAGAGAGAGAGGGAGTTGGTGTGTAGAGAGAGAGCATACGTATGTTGTCTCTTGTTGTTGTGACATGAAGAGCAAGGGATGCCTCTTCTTATATAGTATTTGGGGAGTCCATGGATCACAATCCATGGACTACACAAAATCAATGGATGACGTTGATTTGTACTTCTTTTAATGGCCAAGGTTTTGTTATAAAAACATAAGAATTAATTTAATTTAGATTAAATATATATTGATAAATCAATATAAATTAATCCTAAAATTAAATCAATAAAGCATGAGATTATGGAACTGATATTGCATCCTTCCCTATAATAGAGTGGATGGTTACCCTTTCCTAATGAGATTGGGTGGTCGTCCAACCTTCCATTAAGGAATGGTGCAACCTCATGTAATCTCATGAGATTACATTATTCCTGGAAAATATCTAAGATTTATAACAACACTTGTTGTAAATTACTCTACAAAAATAATTCATAAGTATTTTATGAATATTGCAATCTTACCATTGGAAAATTGTGAATCACATTAACAACCCAAAATAAAATGTGATTTACATATTTCAATTAATTATCCAATGTGAATCCAATTCACATCAATAATTAATCAACAAATATAAATCATATTATGCTCTCTTTAATACATTATAAATTACATTTATAATATATATGAAAAAATTGGATAGTGTTGTCCACATTATTCACATCTCATGTGCCAAAACAATAGAAATCACATTCACATTATTCACATCTTCGATAATTGAATAACATTTAATTATCAAAGATAACTCTCCTTATATTATGAATCAAATTCATATTATTTATGATAATTAAATCACATTTAATTATCAATTTTCTCGTTGCTCCGATACATATATCAACAATGAAATCATCCTTGAACTCTTTCAAGGATAATGTGTTTTCATAGCAGATACTTGGAGATAAGGATAGGGTGATTGTATTGTTCCATGTATAGTGACTTGGATATTGAGATCACATCTCAAATCCAGATCTCTTGGACCTCTCATAGATGCTTGATTAAATCAAGACCGCAAATCTAATCTTTTTATTGCATCTGAATCACACTCAGATCAATGTCCAACATTTGGGCCATGATGAGATCACTTCTCTATTGAGAGGAGTCACTAAAATCCAAACCCGTTTCAACACTCCCAATGAATGGAAGCATCATGGTTATACAATCATTTATGATCACATCACCTTCAAGTATTCCTAATACCTGTACATCCTACATATTGGAAGATCAAGAATAAACTCGAAGTTTTAGATCCTATTTAGACTGTCTCCTTTAGGGTTTTATCATTAAGTTTCTCATTCGATAATTCAGAATTGGTATCGATCATATACTTTCCAAAAGCATATATCATACCAGGGTATTGATCATATCCTTTCCAAAAGCACATGTCAAACCTACAAATTTAGTCAAGCTTCCAAAGCGAGGCGACCGTGTACGGAATTTCATTCTTCCCTATATCTCATGAGGGAGCTCATGTCTTCCAGTTCAATAAATGAAAATGTATGATCTCTTTGACAGATTGTATTACTCACATGCCTTGGATGCACACCAGCATGCTGATGTATAGACCTTGGTTAGGTCATCAACCTATTGGTCTGTCAAATGTACATACTCAGACATATAGTAACACATCTGTCTCCGGTTAGAGGATGTGTGTCTATATCGTAACCGCATATGACATAGGTCTTTGGTTATCTTGATCTCGTTAAGTCAACTCTTTGACCTAACTAACTTGACACCTTTGAATCTCTATTCCTATATAGAGGACCTACATCAAGAGATCGGTCAGATATCAGCCGTTAGAGAAAAGGATTGCCATCTCCTTCTTAGGCTAGAGATCCACTTTTAACAATCATTTAATGGTGCTTGATGATTCCTCAATATAACTGTTTGCATATTCATCTAAGCACCAACTTCTATGATTCAATAATTTAATCAACAACTATATAATCATTAAGATGGCCATGGTGCATACCCTAATTGTACTAAGGGACCTATTATGCAAATTAATTATTATTCATTTGAGATCCAAGAATTATATTTGCAATAACATTTAGTGCATAATGGCTCATTGTGGGCTCGCATGTCCAACACCATCTTCTTGTCACCATTCAAATAATTCAACTGTAGCTCACCGATCTGGCATTGGCCCATGTATCCTTCCAAGATATGCTCAATGATCTGAGGAGAAGGAGAGGGAATCCAAAATTAGGAGGAGGATTTGAGGAACAAAGATAAGATGGACCCCATGGAGGTCCGATAGACAAGACAATAGGAGAGTGACCCAAGCTGACTCTCAAGGAGACTTACAACCTTGGTGCAGGCCAGAGGATCGAGTGGATTCAAATCCCACCAGTCCATGCACATTTTGAGCTAAAGCCTTAGCTCTTGGTGCTTCTTCCCACCTTCCACGGTACTGCAAATGAAAAACCTTATATCCATTTGTAATAATTTTCTAGCATCTATGGTATAACGTACTACTTGACATACAATTAGGTGTAGTCAAGATGATGGTGTTTCTATTCAGCCTTCAAGACAAGGTGCTCCATTAGATCAATCATAAAAGAAAAGTCATCACAATCTCAAGCATTTTTTGCATTAGTTGTATCCTTTCGATCATCTCAATCAAATGCAAACCAATATTTCCAACTTCTCCCAAGTCATAGACGAATCCATCCATGAATCTTGGGAGAGTTTCACAGATTTACAAAAGAAGTGTCTCCACCATGATATTCCTCAGACCAGCCTGGTCAAACATTTATTTTTAGACTCACTCTCGAGAGCCAGAGGCTCGTAAATATCGCTGGTGGCAGGTCACATTCGAATAAAGATGAAGATGTCGTTTGGCATATCTTCTAGGAAGTGGCTGAAGTAGAGGTCGCCTAATCGTCATCTCGTGCATATCAGTGTCAGCCATAGTCTACAAAAGCCAGTTCAAATGGTGGCATCCCATGATCTGGACAGGGATGAGAGCTCCAACTTGAGCATTATAGGGATCAACATCTCTAAAGTGGACATATTTGAAAAGAGATCACAATATCTGGAAAAATTATCTATGATATAACATAGAACTTAGAATCTAGATTAATAGGATCAAATCACCAAGCAGTTGGAGTTGCTAGTTAGAACAATCAATTCCTTCCTTTCCACAACTCATGCCGAGATGAAGGAGCTTTCATCGCCTCAAATCCCTCAGTAGATTCTAGGACAACCGATGGTCCAGTACGTCTTCTACGTGCAAGTCCTCGAACAGACATCGCCTCGATAGCCGCAGCAGAAGTTGGTTGTCTACCAACCTGAGCTCCAGATCCTACCCAATCCATCTTCTTCACCTCCACCTCTCATTCATGAGGTGAATGGTGTATGGCGCAACGATGCAAAGCTGGCCCGTCCAGGAAGACATCAGTATGGCCAATCCTCAATTAACCATCCATTACCTCAACATCAAGGAGGAAGATTCGTCCAAAATAACCAACAACTCAAGCACCATGGGTCTTCACATTATCAGAATAATTGGAGATAGAATCAGTACTAACAACCGTAGTACCGTCAACACCAGCTATGTTAGCAGTACGTAGTTGCTCCATATCAGCATTACGCTCATGAGCATCAACTATACCATCCTTCTCCTTAGTACAATTCTCACTATTCCTACCAGCAGTCTTTACACCATTCCCAGTCTCGGTGTGGCTAGAACGTTGAAACATCTGAGGCTACTCCTATGAACCCTACCTTGTACTGCTTGTCTTAGTTGGTAAAGAACCTTATACAAATAAGCCAGAAGCTAGATGATCTCATTGTTGCCAAAACTCTAACTCCAGCATAAGTTGAGGCCAATCCCAATAATTTCAGGAAGAAAGAGCAGGTAGTTTGTGATGTCACATTCAGTTTAACAAAGTTAGATGTGCTTGATATGTTTTCATCCAATGATATCCCTCTCAGAGCGGTAGGACCTTACAACCTTCTACCGCAATGAAGGAGAAAAATAAAGCTTCTACTGGAGAATCATCATCAACTCTTGAATTAATCGATCCATGAGCTGGATCGGGTGAGGAAGAAGATGATAGAGGAGAGGTGACTAAAATAAAATATCAACAAAACCAAAAAAGAAGAAAAAGAATACATAAGCCCAAATGACGTCATGCCAGCAACAGAGAGGACTGCTCATTTTCTCAATCCAGTACCAGCCAATGGAGCCTTGCATTTTTTGGATGTCTCTGATGGATGATTACACTCCATTTTGTCATACACTTGTACAACCAGATGTGGACATTGATTTTGATGTAATAACAACAATTATTTTAATTTATACATATTCCATTTCCTGATGATATGAAAAAAATCCAAGAAAATTAGAAATTTGAAAAACTACCTTGTCTGTCCTAGATGTAGTCGAGATTATTCAGAATCTTGTTCTTGAATTTCCTTTAATTAAGGCCATCAGGTATATGCCAAACAATAAGAAAGACTGAAGGAGGAATGCACTTTAAAAAGACAGTCACGATGAGACAGAGAAAGAAATGTGAAACATACTCTAACCACAACTACTGTGAATGCAATCAACAATCTCCCAAGCAAGAAGAAAGGCATGGGAGACCCTCTTGTAATATGTTAATTGTTCGACCAAGAGTTTGATCAAACATTTCTAGATAGCGGATTGTCCATCAATCTGATGACTTATTCACTATTAAAAGAATATGGGTTTGAACCGCTCAAGTCCACAAGAATGATTCTGCAGTTTGGGGATACATCAATCAAGCAGCCTTAGAGCATTCTAGAGGATGTCATTGTCACCATTCAAGGGATGCATTTCCTTGTAGACTTCATTGTGCTCAATATGGATACAACAACTCCTCTACTTCATACCCCAGTTATCCTTGGATGTTCTTTCCTGTGACAATCGAAGAAGTGGTGGGCTGTGGCACCAGTCAAATCACCTTTCGTTTAGTAGCGACAAGGTTCATATTCAGAAGATCCAAATGTTGAATCCCTCAGAGTCTGCATCAGATAAGAGTGAGCCTACATGGTAGAGAATAGAATAATGTGACTTTCTTGTGGAAATCTGATATACAAATCTATTCATGGATGATATCAAGACCCACGAATTCCTCACCACGGGGAAAGGAGTGGTTCGCAATCAAATTCCCAGATGCCTTAGAAGATGAGATTTTTGTTGATTTGCTTGAAGAATTCATTGTTGGCCACCTGTCCTTGGCAGAGCAAGTTGAAATTATTGATTTTTTTGTGAATAAGATTATATCATTGAAAATTATGTGCTATACGAAATTTAAAGTTTGAATTTCCTACGGTGGACACTTTACAGCTGAATTATATAACACCATTGTTCTACATAGTTACAGAAATTGCCATTGAATTGATTTAAAAGCCACCTGAGCTCAAGCCACTTCCAACAAACATGAAGGATGCCTTCCTTATGGTTGTGTGGAATATGTTTCTGGTAATCATCAGTTCCCATTTGACAAAGGAACAAGAATCTCATCTGCTCGAGGATCTAGAAAGAAACCATAAGGCCATAGGTTGGAAAATTTCATATCTTCATGGGATTAATCCTTCATTGTGTTCCCATCACATCTACCTTGAAGAAGATAACAAGCCTTCCTGAGAATTTTAGCGTAGATTGAATCCAAATCTCCAATGGTTGTAATGAATGAAATTACAAAATGGTCTGATGTGGGCTTCATATATCCCTTCTCCGACTGAAAATGGGTGAATCCCCTGCATGTTGTGCCAAAGAAATTAGGGATCACCACCGTTAAGAATGACAAAGGAGAGGAGATCCCAAATAGAGTTCCAAATTCTTGGGTCGTTTTTGTTGATTATAGACGCATGAATCTAGCAACCAAGAAAGATCATTTTCTGCTACCTTTCATCAACCAGATAGTCGAAAGACTGGTTGGGAAGTAATATTTCTCTTTCTTGGATGGATACTCTTGTTATAATCAAGTCGCAACAACTGTTGAAGATCAAGAGAAGACCATCTTCCCTTGTCCAATTGGGACATATGCCTTGCATTGAATGTCGTTCAGTTTATGCAACACTCTGGCAACATTCCAACAATACATGTTGTCAGTATTCACATATATGATTGGCAGTTTTTTCGAGGTATTCATGGATGATTTTTCAACCTACGGACACAATCTTGAACAGTGCCTTACTTATTTAGACCAAGTGTTGAAAAGATGATTCGAAGTGAATCTGGTGCTCTCATGGGAAAAGAGTCACTTCATTGTGACCGAAGGAATTGTTCTAGGCCATGTCATCTCAAAGCGTAACATAGAGGTTGATCATGCGAAAGTGGATATCATTTCCAAACTCAAGCCACCTACAAATTTGAATCAAGTCTGGTCATTCCTTAGGTTTATGGGATTGTTATAGAAGATTCAAAAAAGAATTCAGCAAAATTGCTCGACCGTTTACTAAGCTTCTGGGTAAGAAGGCATATTTCATTTTAAATGCTAGAGTCCTCCAATCCTTTACTCAGCTGAAATATTTAATCTCTCAGACCCCTATTCTGCAGCTGCCAGATTGGTCTCTACCATTTGAGATCATGATAGATGCATCAGATTATGCCATTGGTGCGGTATTGGGATTGTGGAGATATAATTTACCACTTTTTATTCACTACACTAGAAGAACACTAGATGAAGCTCAGAAGAATTACATAGTCACTAAAAAGGAGCTGATAATAATCATTTTAGCCATGAAGAATTTCAAATTTCACTTTCTTGGATCCTAAGTCATATTGTACACAGACCATTCTGCCATCAAATATTTGCAAATCTAGAAGGACGCCAAACCAAGACTCATCAGATGGATCCTTGTACTCCATGAATTCGATCTTAAAATAAGGGACAAGATTGGAATTAAAAATGTGGTGGCATACCATCTTTCAAGACTACCAGAGCCAAACACTCCTGAGCAAAGCTTGATGCCTATTTCAAAAACTTTCCTTGATGAAGTAGTATTGTCAGTCACCTCACTCACCTAGTTCATAGGAAAATAAGTACAGAGGACTCATCACTCTCTCGACAGATGCATTGATCAAAACTAAAAATATATGCGTTTTGAGTTAATAAGGCACTTAAGAAGATACTTGTTCCAATGAAAGGGACACAAACTTATACCCTCCATCATATGGCCTTTCACCTTTGATTTTAAGTTTAACAAGTAAAGAAATGGTGATTTGAATGCAATAAATGGTTTATCCCCTAGTGTTGAGGATTGGGTTTTTAGGAGAGTCTCTTGGATTGGGATCTTGATTGACACTTTGACTCTGCTCTTTTAACTGCAATCCACAGTTAATGTGATATCCTTATTATATACGTATAAAAAGAGAGTCTCATGATAAGGGAAGTTGGATACCTTTTAACTAGAGCTTGGTTCAGAATAGAATTTTGGGATCACTAAAATCGAGAGTTCTTAATGAATCAAGTCTAATATTTCACATGCACAACTAGGAATTAATACATGTTATCCATTCTTTATTCGCTCAAGGATGAGCAAGGTTCAAGTACATGGTGTGATAAGTCCTTCATTTATTTGCTTATTATATTAATAATTTCCAACTCACTTAGACTATTCAATGATATTCTTAATTAATTCACTAATATTAACATCTAATCTCTTATAATTAACTAACCCAAATTTGTGTACATAAGTTTTTATTTTTTTCTTCATTTCTTGTATTTTCTTAAATACTAAAAATACCAATAAATAGTTTAATATTGTACATATTTTTTATATTTATTTATAAATAGAAAATAGCAAAAAATTACAAAATAAATTAAAATGAGTATTTTCAATTACTTAAGAATACTTAAAAAATTATATCATTTACATATGATATATTTCCGTTTTGACTTCTACACGAAAGTTGTAGATCTCAAAAAGATGTACAACTTTCATATTGATCATTTTTCATTTGAAGTCAGTAGATATTTATTTTACATATTTATTTATTTATTTTTAGCTTTATCTTCTTTTCATTTGGCCACGTAGTGCCCCCAAGGTCGCCCGCATGACTCGACCCTACTCTACTACCTTCTTCGTTCTCAAATTCCTGATCACACTTTGATGGGTGTCATCTGGGTCACACATCCCTGCTTGCGCCTCCACCATCAGACGAATTCATTGGATCTCATCAGACATGTCCCTCCGTGCCTCTCCATCAATGGTTGGATCGTTAAATCCAATGGTGCACCATTTCGTAAAGCTCTAACACATGCTCATGTATGATCCATCTCCTAACCACTCACCTTCGCACCTTTTTCACCATGTCTCCGACAATCACTTTGCCAACCAACATGTCTTAGGGTTAGACCTTACTACCCTCATCATTGTGTGATACCTGGCCACACCTTCTCCCCAACCGCCAATCAAGAGAAGTGGTTGAACCTCATTGACTATCACCTAGAATTGTTTCTCTCATAATTCAAGTACTCCTTATCCACCATATTTTGCCCCCATCCTCCATTATAGAGCATTTCACTCCTAGATCATCTACACTCCAATGATAGTAAGGGTGCCAAATTTTGAATAATGATAAAGAAGGCATTGTCTACGTGTGATAACGCTCCCCTTCACAGCTTTTGAGAAGATCGTCGGCTGTAGCAACCACAAAGGGAAGCGTGATCAAAAGAAATTAAAGAGAGAGAGAAGAGTAGGTGTGATAAGAGAAGAAAATCAGAAAATTATTTCTCTCTCCATCTTTTCACTTGATATTATCCGGGTAAGTGTCCCTCGGTTAAATACAAGGAGGGGGGATGTATCCTCGAGATTAAAGATAAGTTCTCTGATTAATTTCTTCTTCGTGAATTCTTTTTGTAGTTTTAGATTTTCTATAATTTTATTTAGTTTTGATTTTTGCACATTTTTTTAAATTTTTAATAAATTTTTATTTGATTTTTGAAAATGATTAATTTGGAAATTAATGATAATATATAGTAGGTGGAATATAATGTAATGTACCTATTCTATAATGTGATCATGGTTTGTGAGATAAGATATTGGATATGATTTTCAAAATGGAAAATATATTTTGCAAAATGATTTATTATATAGTATATAGATGATAATATGTATAGGTGATACTTTATATGTAGATGATACAATATAGGTGAGATGAGAACGAAAATCGAGCAATGTGCTCAAAGAAACACAGAAGGAAAACACAAACTAAATGTGATATTCATAACATCAAAACAAATCATCTAAGCAATAAAAACTTCAAAAATGTGATAAAACCTAGCAAGGGTAGTTTTTGAACTACCCTGGAAAATCGGCAAGAAATAATGTCTAGAGAGTATACAAAATGTTGAAATTGTACATGGGTACAGACAAAAGAAAAGAAATAAATTGTTGCTATTTAGTCCCTATGCGACGAATGAGTTCTAAACAAAATGAAAATCTCTTGCAGATAGGTCCCTGCATGGGGATCTAAATGAAAAATTTTAATTCATCCACGTCAGGCAGAAATTCAGCAAGCAAGAGGATTTAAGATGAAATTGTTCTACACCTTCATGATCTGATGGTTGAGATTAGAACTTATGATGAAATATGAACCATCGATCGTGTAGCTCAAGGATATACACAAGGTGTTCTTCCCAAATTAGAAGAGCGTCAACGGTGACTCGGATATCCGGTGATGGTTTGGTACAAAGGAAGTCTCCTCCTTCCTGATAGGTGTTGTGGACCATGCACGCGGAAGGTGATGGCAATGCTCAAGATAGGAAATTGGGTGGAATGAATGTTGTTGCGTTCTTGCGCAAGTATTTATTAAAGAGGAATTTTGCGGAGGTCGTATTAATTCACAAGGCGAATCAACGATCGTTGAGTTGGCCTCACATGAAATCCTACTTTAGACAACAATTAACCCACAACAGATAATCAAGCAATAAAGTAAATGTGCAGAGTTAAAATTTATTATAACTCTACAACAAAGATGTGTGTAGGTGCAAGTATTGTAGAGTGTCGAACACAAGGAACAAGCAGGTAGATTGGGGTAATAATGCACAAAAGTGATTGTGATGTATTTGTCTATAAAAGTGTTATTTTGTGGATTTTTAATTTTTTATTTTTCTAATTTTTGATTTTATATTTTTATATGTTATTTTAAATTTCTAATTTTATATTTTCTTTTTATATTTTATATTTTTATATTTCCTTTTTCTTTTAAAATAAAATATAAATCTATATAGAGTATATATGCAATATAGGTAAGGGAGAGATAATATTTATAAAAATAGGTAAAAAAATAATCAAAATAAGGAATTAAAAAGGAAATTTTTAATATTTTTGTGATTTTTCCAGAATTGTTTCTAATTTTTATATATTTGTAAAGTCTAAAATATCCAAAATAGGGTTTAAAATACATAGTCGAAACAAAATTGGAGAAAATTCATAGACATAAACTATATTTGCTGGATTTTTTAACAGTTTTATATATTGTTATAAAGGTTTTAGGTGTTTTTCAATTTCTATGAGTTTTCTTTTATATTTTTTTACTGATTTTTGGTCTAGAAATTAAAAATACATAAATAAACAAAAAATATATTTTTGGGAATTTTTCAAACTTTTTATAATTTTTATTTATTTCCTTTTGCAAATAGGGATAAAAAGTGATGTTTCTGATTTTTTCTAAATAACAAAATGCTTCAAATTGTAAAATAAAAACATGTGAGTGAAAAAGTTTGCAACAGGAACTTATGTCTATTGTTGGGGATTTTATAGATTTTCGTAGATTCATAAAATAAATGCAATCAACAAAGAGAAGCTATACTACTGGCAAGGGCATATATGTCAAGAAATCAATAGGCCAAAGTGCAATTCTCACAAAAATATTATAATTGATTATTTAACTTTTTGGACTAAATTCAAAATTCAAGACCCGCGAGGATCTCACTACAAATACTCTAAAATCACATGTGTGAACACGTGCTCCACTTGCAGGGACTTGTTTGTAATATCCAGAATTTTGAGGGGTCGGTTTGCAAAATGTCCAAAAATATAATAACGTTATGAAAATGTTTCAGGACTGAATAGAAATACCAGGAACCCCAGGGGGTCTAGGTGCAAAATTTCCCTTCACGTGAAGCGTCACGTGACGTGGCCTAGACTAAATGTAATTATGCAAAGTTTGGAGGTCTTTTTATTAATATTACACAAATATTTAAACTGCAGAAGAAAGTTTATATGCTATTTAATAAATACCAAAAACTGCAGGGTAATAAGTGTAAAATACCCATTCAGGGGCTCGGTCCGACGGCTGAATATCCTTCTCTTGATACGTGGCGAGCCCACACACGCCGATGCTGGATCGCGGACAGACTGCTGGAATTAGAACCCAACGTTGGATCTGATGGCAACAGCGGATTGGATTAGACGACGGATGGAAGAACTGGGGCTGCGCCTTGATCCGACGGTAGAGGGAGGTCTAGGATGAACAGGGAGGAAGCTCTGGCGAGGTGAGCTTCCTCCGTCAAATCCTCCCTCCATCTATGTTTGGGTGAGCTACAAAAGAGGTGAGCCGACTCCTGCAAGTCCCCTTAGTCGCCTGGAGACCAGAAAATGGCCAGATGGAGACCGGTGCCTACCTGTGAGGCCAGAGGAGCAAAACGCCTCCAGGTATCATTGGCGAGCGATAAAAAATGCTCCAGGTGCTTGTTCTGCTCCTAAGACCTACAAGAAAAAATCAAGAAGGTTGCGGGTAAACTGCCGCAACCCTCCAGATTGTGGAACAAGGCAGAAAAGGCACGGATGAAAGCTCGCCATATCAAGCTCAGGTGAGAGGATGGCGAGGGTGATTAGTCGGGTAACAGGCAAAAAGAACCGGATGCAAAGACTCCTAGAACTACAGGGAAGCTAAAATGCAAGAAAGATAAATAAAATAGGAACTCAATGGACAGAACTATGAGATAGGAACCTCGACGGCCAAGGTTGGTCAAAGATGCGTGGAGCCGCTCCTCGTCCCGCCTAACCTCGCCTACTGAGAGCCCGGAGAGTTCACTGTCACTTTTCTCGATCTAGGGCTGGAAGAAACGAAGCAAAAGTGTTTAAAATTCGAATGGGAGCTCGGGTAGGTTTTTATATAGAGCAGTCGACAGGGTTCAAAGAATGAGGAATCATGAGCGTCTCAGTGATCCAACACCCGAGAAAAGCATTGGGTGTGAATCACCTTCCATCGTGGAAGAAAAGTTGTGAAGAACGTGTTGCCAAATGGTGAAAGGAACGACCGTGAAAAAATCGCCATTGATTCATGCAAACATCCAAGGCGAAGACCCATTTAGAGGCAACATGTATATATACTTCTCCTTCTCCCATTTTTATTTTGAATCCATTTACTCCCACTATAACCCCCAGATCTCTTTCTAGAGTGAAGCCCTAGTGACAAGAGGAGCTTCCCAATTGATCCAAGGCATGGAGAAGGAGGAGGAGGCGTGGTTCACCATCGCCATCGATGACCCATTGGTTCTTATGATCCCGACCATACTGGGCATGTGAGCTGCTCTTTTCTTTATCTTTCTGACTCTTATGCTAGTCAGTAATGTAGCCTTGCATTTGATTTCGTTTGATCATGTCTATATAAAATTAAAATCCAAAAATACATCTCGTCGAAGCTCTAAGCTCCGACCACTATCCCCTCATTTGTAACTCAGTGTTTCGACTTGCCAATACTTTTACCTCGATCCTCATTTCTTCCCCATGCTCCAAACCACTCTCAATCCCCCTAATCTTGCTTAGATAAGGAGATCAAGGTCCCTTAGTCCACTACCTCATTGGAGACCTCCATCCAGATCATTCCACTCATTTTTATACAACTTAAGGGTCGAGGACAATCGTCTTCAAACCTTGATCTATTCAGTGTAGGTCTTAGCCCTGGAGGAGAGTGTCTCGAGGCAAATCAATTCATCTTTTGGCTACAGGCAGACCTGACTTTTTTGAGCTCCAAGTCTCGCAACAGCAAGGTCCAAACTAATCAAAAGTCACTAACAACTCTGGACGACCATCAGGAAGCTACTGAGCCATCTCTGAGCTCGATCCACTAGCTAAGTTGCGAGATTCGACGGAGAAAAGGAGGGGCATCACTCAGTTCTTCTCTGTTCTTTATGAAGAGCAGGGATGATCCAATCAATAATGACGCTCCGATTTAGATCCAAACTGTCTGATCTCGCTCCAGCTCAATCAGTGATCCAGGACAGAGATTTAATCAGAGACATCCATCGATGAACTGATACATGTGCATTTAAGCCGTCCATGTGGATAAGCGAAATGTCCTCAATCGTTCGCCCGCACGCGATGAGGGGTATTTTACTTCATTTACCCCTATGAATTTTTATATTTCTTTTCAGTATTTAAACATTTATTTCTGGTTGTAATATTTTTGTAATATTTATACATTAGACCCCCAACCTTTCATTTATTTGCACTTTAGTCTAGTGCCAGGTCACCTTACATGCTTATGTGTGTGAGTTGGCATGGAATTTTGCATTGGACCCCCTCTAGGTTGTATTATTTTGATTTATTCCTCAAACCTTGAATATCAGTACAAATTTTTTGGATAAATTGCATGCTTGAGCCTTTTTTTATTTGCATTTAAACCCTACTAGGCAGATATTGTATTTAGTTGCATGACTATTGCATGTACACCCATGGACTTTTCGAATGTGTTATCAAATGCTATGTTTTTTTTGAAATTACAAATAGGTCCCTGCATGGATGATTTATTTTTTGTTTGTATTTAAATCGATCTTTGATACATGAAAGATGATCTTCTGGCAAAAAACTTTACTGACAAAATTGGGGGCAGAAGATGCTTGGATCGAGCTTTAAAATTTGGAAATGGTGTAAACACCCAAGAAGGATCGATCTAAAGAGTGAAGGGGCCAGTTGACCTAGATCAACGACTGGTGGCTCCTCATAGATCTACATGGATCACTAGAGGACAAAACATGAGTAAAAATAGAATAAAAGGAAAATAAAATAGAAAACAATTTTATTAAATAAAACTCAAAACATGAAAGTTATTTTGTATTTTAGGTATTATTTTTAGATAATTTTTATTTTATATTTTATTATGTATTATTATATTTCACTTTTTATTTTTATAATATAATTAAATACATATTTATAAATTTTTATTTTTTATGATATTATTTATATACATATATATATATGTTCTTTATATGTGTAGTATACCTTTGTACTATAGTACATTATTTATTTGAATGTAGTTTTTAATATTTTCTTTAGTATTTGTATTTTTATTCCATTTATAATAATATATAAAAGTAACTAAAAATATATAAAGAGTAAAAATTATTAAGAATAAAATATGTGATTAAAATATATAAATACATAGTACAATGGGACCTTAGAAAGCCAGCTTTTGTATCTTACTTATATACTCAATGAGACTATATTCATTAGATATATAATTTAATTTAGAATATAGTAGGGTGAGTTGGGTAAACTTTCATTTCATATGGAGAATATATTTATCTATGAATTTTAGTTTATGGTTTTTTTATTGGTGTGTCCCAGTTGCCAAGTGCATTATTTTATTTGTAATTTATTTTTTGTATTTTTCTATTCATTAATGTGTATATGTTTCATGTTGAAAATATCTTATTTGAGATGTGTATGGTTGTGTATAAATTAGTGTAAGTTCTTGCTAAATGCAGTGTATTGAGCACCTAAGGTTTCTAGGTGTTTGCTTCATTTTGTCTGTATTATTTTGTCCTTATCTATCCTACTTTATTCTTTATCGACCAAGTTAATATTAACTTTGTCTCGAGGTTTAGGGTCGGTTAGTATTTACAATATCGCCTTTATTTTTATTTTCTTTATTCATTTATTTATAATTAAATATATGTATTTACGTATTTACAGACAATAGTCAGTGTATTAATTTTTCCAAGTAAGATATTTTTACATGTATTTATATAGGTATTTAAAGATAAAACGAAGGAATAAAGGTGAATTAATGGGTATTCATCACACATGTGGAATATACGATGAGATATTGGATCTCACATAATGGGAATGGGAGAGCCTTCTTACCATACAAGTGTGGACGACAACCCTAAGTCCTAAACCTTGGTAGCCTATGTATAAAAGGAGACTTGCTCTCCTTCCAAGCAATTTCATACTTGTTGATTTGATGTAAATTAAATTATATTGATGTATCTTCAATATATTAAATTTATTTTAAATTAACTATTTTTTGTTTCTTAAATTTGCAAATCATGGCCATTGATTAAAAGCACAAAATAATCTAAACCGTTGATTATTGTATGCACATGGATTGAGATCCGTGGACATCTAATTTGTTATAAAAGAAAGACTAGACCTAACTTTTTCTTTACAACAATTGTACGAGAAATAACTCTCTCTCTCTCTATTATCATACATACCACCTCTCTCTCTATCGATATTCTAGTCGTCCAACATATTGACTGGGAGAGCCTCGCAATCATCGCAACACCATTGTGATGCCGGACCGACTTCTTGTGGATCTCCGCCTTCTTCGATACATGTTGCTCGTGAGGAGGGATATTGATTTTGTGGGACAAAATCATGAGACTCTGAGCTCAGATTGCGTGAATCACGTGTATCATCCACACGCCCGTAAGTACATCCTTCGTCGGATCAGACTTAAGACAGGAGGTCTCTTCGCTTAGAGGCATACACAATTGTAGACATGCTTAAAGGGGTAATTCTATTAGTCGTTTGTGATCTTAATGAAATAATATAAGAATGGTTATCATATAATATGGTTTCGTCTTCATAAAAAAACTAGTTTATGTTATCCTAAGCAACTAGTATAACTAGTCACTCTTGATTGCATGTGATGAGATTTTCACGATTCTGTGATCCGTTAAGGCCTAAACCCTAGCCTTCAATTATCATGTTGGCCAAAGCAAGAGAATGGAAGAACAAAGACCTTTCTCATGTGAGATGCATTAAGTATGAGGATGAGAGTGTGCTTATTACTTAAAAGGATATAGAGACTAAGATGGAAGAAGTATTTCCGTAAGCATTCCATTGGGGAAGGAAAATAGAGAGGTCACTTTGGGAGATCTATATAGTAGTAAAGGTTACTTAAATCATGCATCTTATAGATGAATATAAATACTTGAATTGTGTATTTTATAGATAAATATAAAGTAAGGAAACTAGAGGAGGCTTTAATGGTTATGAGACATGGGAAAGATGTAGAACCTGATGACATTCCTATAGAAGTATGGAGAGTTATAGGAAACCGTGGTTTGGCTTGGATTACAAATTTATTCAATGTCATATGATAAAGCGAAAAAATGCCCAAGGATTGTCAGATAAGCAACGTGGTGACTCTTTATACGAAGAAAGGAGAAACTCAAAATTGTTCAAATTACGGAGGTATCAAGCTGATGAGTCACAATATGAAAATTTTGGAACGTGTGATGAAAAGAAAGTTGAGGCAAGTTTCTAAAGTAAAAGAAATCCCATTCATATTCATGCCACGTCGCTCAACTATTGAAGCCATCCACTTGCTGAAGAGAATGATGGAGATTTATAGAGATAAAGATAAGAACCTCCACATGATTTTATTGATTTGGAGAAAGCTTATGATTTTGTCCCACATGAGATATTGTGGAGAGTTTTGAAGAAGAGAGAACTACATGTCATACATTAACCTCATAAAAGGATATGTATAATAAGGTTTCATCTTGTGTAAGAATCCAATCTGGAAAGACTGATTATTTTGACATCAACATTGGTCTGCATCAAGGTTCGGCTTTGAGTCAATTCCTTTTTACTTTGATTATGGACGAGTTGCCAAGCAACATCCAGGATGAGATACATTGGTGTTCGTTATTCGTTGATTGTGTTGATTGATGAGACTAGAGATGAAGTAAGATAAGCTTGAGGTCTGAAGAGGTGCATTGAAGACTAAAGGATTTCGTAAAGTAGGCTAAGACTGACATAGAGTGTACTTTTGATGGAATCAATGATGAAGGAATCGAGGTGAAGATTGGTGATGATAACATTCAAAAGAAAGATTCTTTTATATACTTGAGATCTATTTTACAATTTGATTGGGACATTGATAGAGATGTTACTAAGATAACAAATGTAGGTTGGGTAAAGTGGAGATGAGCCTCTATTGTAATCTGTTATATGAAAATTCCTTTAAAAATCAAAGGAAAGTTTTACAAAGCAACATTGATACCTTCTATGCTTTATGTATTTGAATGTTGGTCTGTAAAGCATAAACATATGCAGAGAATGGCAATAGGAGAAATTAAAGTGCTAAGGTAGATGTGTGGACACACACGTAACGATCGGTTTGGAATGATGCAATCAGAAGGAAAGTTGGTGTAGCTTCAATAGAGGATGAGATACAAGAAACTCGCTTAAGTTGGTTTGGCCATTTGCAAAGGAAGTCGGCAGATGCACCAGTTAGAATATGCGAGTTTTTGGATGTTGAGCTAGCTAAGAGAGGGCGAGTAAGGCCCAAGAAGTGTTATAATGAGACTATACAAAGGGGTCTTAGTTTTTTGGATCTAGGTCCTTGACTTACCCAAGATAGATATGTAACACCCATACCCCAAAAAATAGTGCCATACCTAAAACTCACAAAGTGTGGGTGTGGTTTATAAGTGGTGGGGTTTACTACTTGACAACTTGGGCTTAAGCATTTTGGGTGGTTGTCAAGAGGTCCATCTGGGCCCATACTCAACAAGTTGTCATGGACAATTTTTCTCGATAATGGACCAGGGACCTAATCCCGGGACATTACAAATGGTATCAGAGCCAAATTCTCTCTGATAGTGGAAAGGGCTACCCGAGAGGTGGAGCCGCCCCTACAAAGAGGTTGGAGGAAATGGCTACCCGGAGCGTGCAGCCGCCACTATCACTGGGAATAGGTGATGGACCATGTCGCAATGAGGACGTTACGAATATAAGTGGGGGAGGTTGTAGCACCACAAACCCAAACATAGTGCCATACCTAAAACTCACGAAGTGTGGCTGTGGTTTATAAGTGGTGGGGATTACTACTTGACAACTTGGGCTTAAGCATTTTGGTTAGTTGTCAACGGGTCCATTTGGGCCCGAACCCAACGAGTTATCAGGGCCAGTTTTCCTCGATAACGGACCGGGGACGTAAGCCCGAGAGTTACAAATGCTATCAGAGCCAAATTCCCTCTGATAGTGGAAAGGGCTACCCAAGAGGTGGAGCCGTCCCTACATAGAGGTTAGAGTAAAAGGCTACCCGAAGTGTGCAGTTGTCACTATCACTGGGAATAAGTGATGTGCCATGTCGCAACAAGGACGTTGCGAATATAAGTGGGGGAGGTTGTAATACCCATACCCCAAAACATAGTGCCATACCTAAAACTCACGAAGTGTGGGTGTGGTTTATAAGTGGTGGGGATTACTACTTGACAACTTGGGCTTAAGCATTTTGGGTAGTTGTCAACGGGTCCATTTGGGCCCGAACCCAACAAGTTATCTGGACCAATTTTCCTCGATAATGGACCGGGGACGTAAGCCTGGGACATTACAAATGGTATCAGAGCTAGAGTTCCTCTGGGCATAAGATATCCATAATTTATAATGACATAGATCTAGACGTTTGGAGTGATTTAACCTCACTCAGTAACTCATTGATGCTATGGGATTTGATTCAGATGGCCCCTCGTCGTATAATCGAAGCCAACAGAGACCGCGAGTCGTCGACGAGTCAGGAGACTATTGTAGACATGTAGAGGCAGATGCTAGAGCTAATGGCATTGATGGCTCAACAGCAGCAGATCCGCCCATCAAGCTCTAGAGGACTTACTTTAAAAACATTCCTCCAGCATGATCCACCAACCTTCAAAAGTGAGCATGAGCCAGAGAAAGCCGAACACTGGATGAGGGAAATGGAGATGGCTTTTGAAGCGACTGAGTGCCCGGAAGAAAAGAAAGTTATTTTTGGAACGTTTTGTCTACGAGATAGCGCTAAGGAGTGGTGGACTTCCTGCAAGGGAATTTACTTTTCGGAGACTCTGGTCATCAGCGGGAGTGACTTTATAGAGCGTTTTTCTGAGCGTTACATCCCTGAGCATGCTAGGGATGCTAAACGCCAGGAGTTCATAGATCTTCGTCAGGGTAGTATGACGGTCCAAGAGTATGCTGCAAGGTTTCAAGAACAGGAAAAATATGGCAAGGGCATATGTGCAAATGAAAAGCAGCGATCGAGGAAGTTCGTGGAAGGCTTGAATGGCGGTTTGAGCCTTACAGTACTCAGTAGGGGTCCGACAACCCTATCTGATGCCATTGTAGCAAGTGTAGAAATTGATGCAGCATATCGAAGGACGCAACAAGTGAACCCTCGAAAGCGCCCTCACAAGCCAAGCTACAATGACAAAGAAGCGTCACAATGCGATAAATGTCAAGAAGACAAGAACTGATGATGCTCCAACCAACAGGAAACATGTATTGGATGTATGTCCGCATTGTGATAGAAGACATCCTGGCGAGTGCTATAAATTGACAGGAGCTTGCTTGAGGTGTGGAGAAAAGGGTCATTTTATTAAAGACTGCAAGAAAGAGTTCAAGGATCAGAGGAAACCATTCGAACAAAAGAAGAAGATACCAGGAAGGGTATTTACCCTTACACATGAAGATGCTGAGGATGCTTACACCACCGTGGAAGGTACCCTTCTCATTGAAAGTCATTTATGCCATGTTCATTTTTATTCTGGAGCCACGCATTCATTTATTTCAAGTAGTTTTGCAAGAAAACTGAACTTTGAAGCTGTTGAGCTTCCATATACACTTATTGTTTCTTCACCAATGGGTGATATTCGAGCAACGGGTATGTACTTAAAGGACATACCAGTCATGATAGAAGAAGACTCCCTCACTGCTAATTTGATCCTACTGCCCATCACAACCTATGATGTCATCTTGGGCATGGATTGGTTATGGGAGAATTATGCTGCAGTTTATTATAGAGAGAAGAAGGTGGTCCTGAGCAGACCAAATCATAAGGAGATAGTCGTCCGAGGCTCTAGTAAGAGCGGACGATTGGTTATCTCTTCTCTGCAAGCAAGCCAACTTCTAGCCAAAGGTTGCACCGCATACCTAGATAGTATAATTAGTACTGAATCATCGCAAGCACGTCTCGAAGATTTAGATGTGGTCCGAGATTCTGTTGATGTATTTCCAGACGATCTTCTTGGACTACCTCCTCATAGAGAGGTGGATTTCTCAATTGATATTGTTCCAGGAACGACACCGATATCTAAAGCTCCATACAGAATGGCCTCTGCAGAACTTGAGGAGCTAAAGAAGCAGTTACAAGAACAACTAGATAAGGGATTTTTACGTCCCAGTGTTTCCCCATGGGGAGCAACTATTCTCTTTGTGAAAAAGAAAGATGGATCTCTTAGACTCGGCATTGATTATCAAGGTTTGAACAAAGTAACGGTGAAGAACAAGTACTCGCTATCTCACATCGATGATTTATTTGATCAGTTGCAAGGAGCAACAGTCTTCTCAAAAATCGATTTATGTACGGGTTACCATCAACTCCGTATAAAGGAGGAGGATATATCAAAGACCGTTTTCAGAACAAGGTACGGCCATTATGAATTCTTGGTCATGCCGTTTGGTCTTACTAAGCACCTGCAGCTTTTATGGAACTAATGAATAAGGTATTCTAAGAATACTTTGACAAGTTCGTCATCGTATTTGTAGATGACATTTTGATATACTCATCGGATCCAGAGCAGCATTGAGTGCACCTGCAGATTGTGTTTGAAACCCTGCGTCAACACCAGCTTTACGCAAAATTTTCTAAGTGTAACTTTTTGCTGAATAAAGTTGCATTCCTTGGCCATGTGGTATCAAAGGATGGCATTGAGGTGGATCCAGCTAAGGTAAAAGCAGTGATGAATTGGAGTCAGCCTAAAAATATTTCTGAGATCCGTAGCTTCCTTGGCTTGGTCGGATACTATCGACGATTCATTCAGAATTTTTCAAGGATCTCACTACCATTAACGAAGCTCACCCGAAAGAATGTGAAGTTTGTATGGTCGGAGGAGTGTGAACGGAGTTTTCAAGAATTGAAGAAGAAATTGACTACGGCTCCACTCTTGGCTTTACCATCAGGCAGTGGAGACTTTGTGGTGTATACAGATGCATCAGGCATGGGACTCAGGTGTGTCCTTATGCAGAATGAGAAAGTCATTGCCTATGCCTCACGTCAATTAAAACCGCAAGAGAGAAACTACCCTACTCATGATTTGGAGTTAGCAGCGGTAGTCTTTGCTCTTAAAATTTGGCGTCCTTACCTTTATGGTGAACAATTTGAGGTGCTCCGTGATCACAAGAGCCTCAAATATATCTTCTCTCAGAAGGAACTTAATTTGAGACAACGACGCTGGCTGGAGTTCCTAAAAGACTACGACTTTTCTATTAATTATCATCATGGAAAAGCAAACGTCGTTGCTGATGCATTAAGTCGAAAGTGGGAAGGAAAGCTATCTAGCTTGAAACTTCATTGGAAGATGATGAAGGATTTTGAAGATTGGAAACCTTTCTTAAGTGAAGAGAGGAATATATCTTTTGCAGGCCTTAGAATCCAACCTGAGGTAATTGGGAAGATCACGGCAGCACAGAAAATTGATGTTGATCTTCCTAAAATGATAGATGCATCTAAGAAAGAAGGTTCTGATTTCACAATGGGAATCGATGAAGTTATAAGGTACCGAAACAGATTATGGGTTCCCAATGATGTCGAATTGAGGCAGGAGATTCTCGATGAAGCTCACAGGTCGATGTACACCATCCTCCCAGGTACGACAAAAATGTACAAGGATCTGCAGCGAAATTTCTAGTAGCCGAAGATGAAGAATGACATCACAGCTTTTGTTTCAAAATGCTTGGTATGTCAGCAGATCAAGATTGAACATCAGAGACCTGCAGACCCTGTTCAACCCTTAGAGATACCTGAATGGAAGTGGGAGCACATAACGATGGACTTTGTTACTGGTCTACCCAAGACCAAGAAACATCGTTATGACACCATATGGGGTGATTGTTGATCGATTGACCAAGTCGGCTCACTTCTTACCTATCCGTTTGGATCAATCGACAGACAGTCTAGCTGAATTGTATGTGAATGCAATCGTTAGATTACATGGCATTCCTACATCAATTGTGTCAGATCGGGACAATAGATTCACGTATCGTTTGTGGAAAAGTTTCCAAGACACTATAGGAACTCAATTGAAGTTCAGCACTTCATTCCACCCACAAACTGATGGTCAATCAGAAAGGACCATCCAGACGCTGGAAGACATGTTGAGAGCTTGTGCTCTAGATTTTGCTGGTAGCTGGGATAGATATCTTCCATTAGTAGAGTTTGCTTATAATAACAGTTATCATTCGAGCATCAAGATGGCTCCCTACGAGGCATTGTATGGGAGACCTTGCAGATCACCCTCATGTTGGAGTGATGTAGGTGAGAAGCACATTTTGGGACCGGAGCTAATCCAGACCAGCAAGCAAGGTGTTGAGCTAATCAAGAAGAGATTGTTGGCAGCTCAAAGTAGGCAGAAGTCTTATGCAGATCGTCATAGAAGGGAGTTGAGTTTTGCAGTTGGAGATCACGTGTTTTTAAAGATTTCACCGACAAAGGGTTTATTGCGATTCGGCAAGAAAGGGAAGCTTACTCCTAGATACATAGGACCTTTCGAGATTTTACAGCGAATCGGAGAGGTGGCATATCATATTGCATTACCACCGCAATATTCAAAGCTACATGATGTTTTTCATGTATCGATGCTAAGGAAGTACTCTTGATCCTTCGCACGTTATCGAGCATGAGGTTCTTGATATTCAGCCTAATCTCACCTTCGAGGAGAAACCTGTTCGCATAGTCGATCGTAGAGACCATCAGCTTTGTCAACGTTTAGTTCCGATGGTCAAGGTCATCTGGAATCATCACCAGAAGAAGGAAGCCACCTGGGAGCTGGAGAGCGAAATGCGGAAGAAGCATCCGCAGCTTTTCGGTATGCTCCTTTACTAAGAAATTTCGAGGATGAAATTTTTTAAGGAGGGTAGATTGTAACGGTTGTTTTTTTCAACTTCTGCAACCCTTAATTCCTCTTTATTTCCCTAATGAATAGCATGGATATTATTCCAAAAATTTATGGGTATTATGAGCCATTGATTGTCCCTTTGGGAGGTATAAAAACTCAAAGGATGAAGGATATGGTTAGATCCTCAAGCGCATCATGGAAGCGTGATCGTCGTATCAAATACGACGAAGAACGACTAGTCGCACTAGTTGTTCTATGCAGCGGAAATTAAAAAATTTTCATGTGACGAAACCACATGATCCAAGAACACTTCTCGGATCGTTTCGTCTAAACCACAAACAAGTATTAGGTTTACCTCTTGAAGCGTGGTTGCAATCGAGTCTCTAAACGGAGAGACCTCCTGTCTCAAGTCCGATCCGACGGAGGAGACGCTTGCGAGCGCGGGGATGAACCGCGTGCTTCTCGCAATACATGTTGATGATCCAAGCGACGGATCTCCTGATCTAGACAAACGAGATCTGAAGTCTTCTTCACGAGCAAGGCACGCTGAAGTAGACGGAGTTCCACGAACAAACCATCGGGCAACATAACGACGACACTGCGGCGATGGAGAACCTCTCTAGGGCATCCATGGTGGACGGCCATGAGAGGGAGAGAGAGAGAGAGAGAAAGAGAGAGAGAGAGAGAGAGAGAGATATGCTTCTCAAGCATTGTGTGTAAGGAAGAGCAATGGGGTGCCTCTCCTTTTATAGGGTTTTGGGATCCATGGATCTCAATCCATGGGACAACACAAATCCAATGGCTCTCATTGATTGTGTTTCTTTTAATGGTCAAGATTTGTGTTGGTAAAACCAACAACAATTAATTTAATTTAGATTAAATATATGTTGATAAATCAATATAATTTAATTACCAAATTAAATCAAGATCTCTTGGAGATCATAGGAGAGAGAGTGCCTCCTTCCATGTTGGAAGGAGGGGACGGCCACACATTCCAAATAGGAGTGGTGGCCGTCCACTCCATATACATGGAAGGTGGCTCTCATCTCTTTAATGTAATCTCCAAGATTATGCAACAACTTTTGTTGCATATTATTCTACAAAATAATTCACAATTATTTTGTAGACATTGCAATCTTGCCATTAAAAATTTGTGAATGACATTCAAAACCCAAAATAAAATGTAAATTACATTTTCAATTTAATGTTCAATGTGAATCCAATTCACATTAACATTTAATTAATAAATGTAAATTACAAACATCTCTCTCTTATATATTATAAATCATATTTATAATATACATGACTAATATGGATATTGCTATCCACATTATTCATATCCATGATAATTAAATCACACTTAATCATCTTGGATCTCTATTCTCTTGTGTTCAAATAATATGAATCATATTCACATTATTTACATCTTTGATAATCAAATCACATTTAATTATCTAAGATAGCTCTCTTTATAATATGAATCAAATTCATATTAATCATGATAATTAAATCGCATTTAATTATCCATTTTCTCAATGCTCGGATACATAAATCAACAATAGAATTATCCATGAACTCCTTCAAGGATAATGCGCTTTCTCCGCAGATACTTGGAGATAAAGACAGGGCGATTGTATTGTTCCACGTATAGTGACATGGATATTGAGATCGTATCTCAAATCCAGATCGCGGGCCTCCCATAGATGCTTGATTAAATCAAGACCGTAAATCTAATCTTCTCATTGTATCTGAATCACATTCAGATCAATGTCCAACACTTGGACCAAGATCAGAACACTTCTCTACTGAGAGGAGTCACTAAAATCCAGACCCGTTTCATCACTCCCTAGGAATGGAAGCGTCATGGTTATACAATCGTTTATGATCACATCACCCTCAGGTATTCCCAATACCTGTACATCCTGCATACTGGAAGACTGAGACTAAACCCGAAGTATTGGATCAACTTTATACTGTCTACTTCATGGTTTTATCAATAAGTTTCTCATTCGATTATTGGGAGTCGGTATCGATCATATACTTTCCAAAAGCATATATCATACCTAGGTCTTGATCATATACTTTCCAAAAGTATATATCAAACCTACAAATTCAGTCAAGCTTCCAAAGCGAGACGACCGTGCGCACGGAATTTGATTCTTCCCAATATCTCATGAGTGAGCTCATGTCTTCCGGTTCAGTGAATGAACCTGTATGTTCCCTTTGAGAGATTGTATTACTCATATACCCTTGCATGCACACCAGCACACCGGTGTATAGACCTTGATTAGGTCATCAACCTATTGGTCTGCCAAATGTTCATACTCAGACATATAGTTACACATCTGTCTCCGGTCAGAGGATGCGTGCCTATATCATGACAGCATATGATATAGGACTTTGGTTATCTCGATCTCGTTAAGTCAACTCTTTGACCTAACTAATTTGACACCTCCGAATCTCTATTCCTATGCAGAGGACCTGCATCAAGAGGTCGGTCAGATATCAGCCTTTAAAGATAAGGATTGTCATCTCCTACTCAGGCTGGAGATCATCTCTTAACGATCATTTGACGGTGCTCAATGAGTCCTCAATCTAACTCATTAGATATTCATCTAAGCACCAGCCTCTATGATTCAATAATTGAATCAACAGCTGTATGATCTTTTAAGATGGCCATGGTACATAACCCTAATTGTACTAAGGGACCTATTATGCAAATTATGTACTCTTTATTTCAGTTTTAAGGAGTGAATTGCAATAACATTTATTGCATAATGGCTCGTCGTGGGCTCGCATGTCCAACAATCTCCCACTAGCCCAAAGAGCCATTGATGGGCTAATCATTTAAACCCACACTCACGTGACAATCATAGGCTATTTAGAAAATAGCTAGGTAAGCTGATCAGTCACTTTGTTCCCGCGAGACTATGCCAAGTCCTTTTACGGTACTTACATATCCCCAGTAACAGTGCTCGCATCTAATGCGATTGTTGCATCTCATGCAACCAATACTCAACCTTGTTAAAGCTATTATAGTGTTCTTGACACTATATCTTAATAATTGTTATAACCAGTATTTCCATAATCCTTATCAGAATACCCTTATTCATGAAGATCTCTATCTCCAAAGGTATCTAGGGTTAAGACCCTTATAGATCACTACCTACAAGGTCTTAAACTTTTGAAGATAAGACTTTGAGATCACTATCTCAAAAATATCCTCATCTATGAAGATTTTTTATTACTGCAATCAAGTGTTTCATCTCTACAGTAGGATTAGTAATAGTTTACTACTCCCACTGCATGACAGACATCTGGTATTTGTACACTCTAGCATACACTCAGCTTCTCGTAACTAATGCACAAGTGCAAGTAGTTGTAGCATTTACTTCCTCAAATCTTTGAGGTGCTATCCCTTAAGATAGGTCAGTACCATATCTTAAGGGTTAGAAGCCTTTCTTGGAATTTCTATGAATAGAATATGTCCAAGGTGTACTACAAATGTGACAGTCCAATTATCCTCTTCTCTTGGCTTCTGAACAACTTCAGAACTAAGATCTAAGAGGTATCTTTGAAATCATATTTCAAGATATGAAATAGCCAGTCTATAAAACGCTTATTATCATCCTTATATCATTCTAAATGATTAGAATATTATCTACATTTAGCATGATGAACACAAAGGCACTCCCACTAAGCTTCACATGGCTCATCCAGATTCTATCTGAAATCATAACATTTATAATTTCATCAAATCTTATGATCCAACTTCAAGAAACTTCTTTGAGTCCATAGATGGATTCCTTAGCTTCTACACCTTGCTTTCCTTAACCATGAAGCCCTGGGGCTACTTCATGTGAATATCCTCAGAGAGGTATTCATAGAGGAATGCAATATTGACTTACATCTTGAAGATGCAATAGTCAAGTTGTGTAATTAAGGTTAGCAATATTCTGATGGTTTTAAGCATGGTCACCGAAGAGCAAGTCTCGTTGCAAGCAGTGTCTTCTCTTCCAGTGTGTAGCTCATGGCTACAAACCGTGCTTTGAAGGTCTCTACCTTCTCATCAGGTTCCCTTTCTCTTGAAGATCCATTTACACCTTTACAGGTTTTACCCATATAGGTGGAGCCACGAGGGTCCATATACAACACTTGCATATAAAGACTACATTAGACTTTTATTGCTAACATCCATCTATCCATGCTATGATCTTCAGAAGCTTCATCACATGAAGTTCAATCATTGTCAGATTTCTCTGACACATGGAATCCATCCACAAACTCATTTAAAGAGGTATTAGTGTTTCATTTTTCATTGTCCTCTTAGTTTCCAATTTCAGGAGCCTCATTATCTTCTCAAGATTAAATGAGTTCCTACACTTCATTTTTATCTTGATTCTCAAGAGTCTCAACCTCTAAGAATCACATTCTCAGAGATGAGATATTTTAAGAATCTCGAGTTCATAAAGTAGGTATCCAATACCATCCTTTATTTTTCTAATGAAGTAGCACTCTCAAGTGCTAGATTCCAGCTTGCATGCATGGAATCATATTAAGCATATATATTGTAGTCTCTTCTACACATATATACCTGGAAACTAAGGGATAATTATGCTAAAATTCATCATTGATAAGATCATGTCACACATGATCCAATTGTATCTACCTATAACTCTATTGAGTTGTTAGGAGGATTGAGATAGAAGTGATATTCATATCTCTATAAGGTATTCTTTGAATTTATCTAGTAGGTACTTGCTACCTAGATTAGATCAAATTCATTTTATCTTCCTTCAAACTTTGGTTTTAAACCAAAAATAATGAAATCTTTGAACATTTCAAAGGTTTCTTAGGTGAAGAGAAGAAATCTCATATCATACATAATCATCAACAGATATCACATATCCATAATGTTTACTATGATATAGATGATCTTCATACATCAATATGCATGAGATCCTGAATACCTTGGCATCTTACACCTTTCTCTAAGAAGGGTGTATTGGACATTTTACTTTGAATACAATATTCATAAGTATGTAAGTTTTGAAATTTTAGACATTCTAAAGTTTCATCTCTTACTAATCTATTGATCAAATCAATAAACAAATGTCCAAAGCTTGATGCTAGATCATTGTCAAATGATCTTCATCCTCATATTAATCTTAAGTTTTAATTTCAGCATTTAGAAATGTTAATGAGCCATTCATTAATTATCTAATTTAGTGGAGTCCACTAGATTTTAGATTACTATCTGAAATATCTCCATCATAACTCTTTATGATAGTTCTACCTCAGAATTCATGTTTATTTCCAACATTTAGAAACAAACAATGAGTGTACTCTTATATCTAGGTCACAGAGACATTCTCTAAGACTAAGGACTCTCCCACTGAAATTAACAAGTCTATCAATCCAACAGAGATTGTTGCAACAATTGCATCAAATATCCATGTGGATAACTATAAACCTTTAAGATCAAATTTTCCAGTCTTCTAAAACATATGCAACCTATTGCAAATGTCATCAGAAGATTGAGATACAATTATTTGACTTTATCTTATTTAATAAGCAAGTCAATATCAATGATTTATGTAGATTAATCCGATGCTCCATTCGAGTCATTCTCTAAGGATTCTAGATAGATTTGATAGTCATACTATCAACACATCAACTTATTGCAGTATTGGCATTCATCCAACTCTTTGGATGACATATGGAAGTCATAGATGTACAGTCAACTCTTTGACCATACTTCTTACTCGGGTCCAACCCATGCTTCCACTGCGCTCCCTTTATCTATAAGCAACCATTGCTTAAGACTAAGGATCTCTTATGTAAGAGCATTTCAACATTTATACATGCTTCATTAAATTCATACAATATGAATATTATGAAGCTTCATGAATGACCAGAGTATAGATAGTAGAATGATGACACTCACCATCTACATCCATCTAAACTCTTAAAACATAGGTTCAGGTAGGTACTCAAACAATTTGAATACATCATCTCTTATAGAGCCACCATTCTGCATGATGCAGTGAACCATCTCATTCATGTTAAATGTCAAGAGCACATATGTATGCCAGAATATCTTCATTAATTTTATAAGGATTATTTGACAATTGCGATCATCATCGACATGTCACTTACAAAGTACATCCGATGAGAGATCAAGACTATAGAGACATACATATGCACATTGCAACCACATACATTATGTGTCCAATTGCAAGTACAATATCTGGATCATGAGTCCAATCCATGATATTTTACTGGTTATTATTGAGTTTATCATTGAGTGGGTTTTAATGAAGGATTATCTGAAATAAGAAATTTGCATAAATATATAAATATATATATTTTACTTTGATTTAGGATTTTTATATCAAAGTTGTCTTGTCTTGTCAACACTGAAAGTTCATTCCCTTAATCACTTTCAATGTAAGAGATATACTTACCATTATATCTCAACAAGATCTGGGATCTCCTTCCTTATCTTTGTTGCATCCCAATAATATGAGAACCTACAACTCGGATAAAAAGAAGCGGGAACGCATTCCACTTTGCAAGTCCAACATGCATCTCCCAATTCGGTCTTTAACACCCGGGCCCACAACCCCTAAGGCAATGTTGACCCGTCATTAATTGAACCAACCGTCAACAGGAATACAACTCGCTATGCGTAATCCAATATCGCCCCAATAATATGAGGACCCGATATTGGGGTCACTACGCATACGTCCTTACTCTTTCGAGAAGCGAAGAGCCCGATCCAAGTGGATCGTATGCAGGAGCTGTCACTTCGGACAGGCGTCTCCTACATACAATATCTGGCGACGGAACCCTTCGCCTTGACGGGAGACCATGGATGTCACTTTTGTGATCCTCCATATCATATTCAAATTCTAATTAATCATTATGAACCATATTCATTATGATTAATTCTTCCAAGGGAAATAACATCTCTATTCATAAAGTGTTTTAATTTTAATTGGATTCCAATTAATCTAATCATATTAAATTAATGATCCAATTAATATCCAACAAACAATTTTAATTGTTACTTGAATTATGGTATTATCTCAAATACATATTATTTCGAATTTTAATAATTAGAAATACATCGTGATTTCTTAAGCATTATACTAACCCTACCCGCTGTCATGGCCAGTACCGACGAGAGTGGGACGGACCACATACGTTGCAACCCGCAACCCCAATGCTCTCCGACTAGACACCATATCCACCTTGGGAAAGGATAATGCAAAATAAATCATTTTGTACTTGAGATGATCATCGGTTCTTCAACCGGAATTATACCATATAATAATAATCAAAATAATTTTGATTAACATTATAATGAGATTTTCTAAACAACTCCCAAGTCCTATTCAAGCAACATGTTTGTTGGAATGTTGATCATATAGATCATATAACCAATCTTGATCTAGATCACATCTAATCATTTGTTGGTTAGGGCAAAGTCATTTAAGGACATAATCATCACCAAATATTTCACAAATATTTATGAATAATTATTCCAGGAAATTAAACAATTTAATTTCACTTAATGATTAAATGACAATCACTAGGTTCTTGATTAGGAAAGTATTTCCAGCAGTGACCCTCACTTACTAAAAATATCATATCTCAATCAATTTAAATCCAAATTAAGCAAAATAAATTTTTAATATTTGCTTACTTGATTTACAACAAAACCCAAGTAATTTGCACGTATTTCAAGGCGTTTCAAATCCGCAATTAACATCTTAATTACGTCATGATCCGCAGTCCCCGGAACAGTGGATGCATGTTCACTAAAATGAGCATATCTAGAGCAAACGGAATCGAAATCACGCAAACTCAGATCCTACGGTTTCCTTATTTAATGGGGAATAAAATCCAATTATTATTTTTGTGTTTAAACAATTTAAACAGTGCCGAAAATAATATCAAAACAGAGATGCGAAAATGAAATGCAAGAAAACTTTCGCAAACCCTAATGAACCCAAGTCGTCCTCGGATTATGGATCGTATCCAAAATCATCAACCTGGCTCTGATACCACTTGAAGGATATGGTTAGATCCTCAAGCGCATCACGGAAGCGTGATCGTCGTATCAAATACGACGAAGAACGACTAGTCGCACTAGTTGTTCTATGCAGCGGAAATTAAAAAATTTTCATGTGACGAAACCACATGATCCAAGAACACTTCTCGGATCATTTCATCTAAACCACAAACAAGTATTAGGTTTACCTCTTGAAGCGTGGTTGCAATCGAGTCTCTAAACGAAGAGACCTCTTGTCTCAAGTCCGATCCGACGGAGGAGACCCTTGCGAGCACGGGGATGAACTGCGTGCTTCTCGCAATCCATGTTGATGATCCAAGCGGCGGATCTCCTGATCTCGACACACGAGATCCGACGTCTTCTTCACGAGCAAGGCACGCTGAAGTAGACGGAGTTCCACGAACAAACCATCGGGCAGCATAACGACGACACTGCCGCGATGGAGAACCTCTCTAGGGCATCCATGGTGGACGGCCATGAGAGGGAGAGAGAGAGAGAAAAAAAGAGAGAGAGAGATATGCTTCTCAAGCATTGTGTGTAAGGAAGAGCAATGGGGTGCCTCTCCTTTTATAGGGTTTTGGGATCCATGGATCTCAATCCATGGGACAACACAAATCCAATGGCTCTCATTGATTGTGTTTCTTTTAATGGTCAAGATTTGTGTTGGTAAAACCAACAACAATTAATTTAATTTAGATTAAATATATGTTGATAAATCAACATAATTTAATTACCAAATTAAATCAAGATCTCTTGGAGATCATAGGAGAGAGAGTGCCTCCTTCCATGTTGGAAGGAGGGGACGGCCACACATTCCAAATAGGAGTGGTGGCCGTCCACTCCATATACATGGAAGGTGGCTCTCATCTCTTTAATGTAATCTCCAAGATTATGCAACAACTTTTGTTGCATATTATTCTACAAAAATAATTCACAATTATTTTGTAGACATTGCAATCTTGCCATTAAAAATTTGTGAATCACATTCACAACCCAAAATAAAATGTAAATTACATTTTCAATTTAATGTTCAATGTGTCATCCAATTCACATTAACATTTAATTAATAAATGTAAATTACAAACATCTCTCTCTTATATATTATAAATCATATTTATAATATATATGACTAATATAGATATTGCTATCCACATTATTCATATCCATGATAATTAAATCACACTTAATCATCTTGGATCTCTATTCTCTTGTGTTCAAATAATATGAATCATATTCACATTATTTACATCTTTGATAATCAAATCACATTTAATTATCTAGGATAGCTCTCTTTATAATATGAATCAAATTCATATTAATCATGATAATTAAATCGCATTTAATTATCCATTTTCTCAATGCACGGATACATAAATCAATAATAGAATTATCCATGAACTCCTTCAAGGATAATGCGCTTTCTCCGCAGATACTTGGAGATAAAGACAGGGCGATTGTATTGTTCCACGTATAGTGACATGGATATTGAGATCGTATCTCAAATCCAGATCGTGGGCCTCCCATAGATGCTTGATTAAATCAAGACCGTAAATCTAATCTTCTCATTGTATCTGAATCACATTCAGATCAATGTCCAACACTTGGATCAAGATCAGAACACTTCTCTACTGATAGGAGTCACTAAAATCCAGACCCGTTTCATCACTCCCTAGGAATGGAAGCGTCATGGTTATACAATCGTTTATGATCACATCACCCTCAGGTATTCCCAATACCTGTACATCCTGCATACTGGAAGACTGAGACTAAACCCGAAGTATTGGATCAACTTTATACTGTCTACTTCATGGTTTTATCAGTAAGTTTCTCATTCGATCATTGGGAGTCGGTATCGATCATATACTTTCCAAAAGCATATATCATACCTAGGTCTTGATCATATACTTTCCAAAAGTATATATCAAACCTACAAATTCAGTCAAGCTTCCAAAGCGAGACGACCGTGCGCACGGAATTTGATTCTTCCCAATATCTCATGAGTGAGCTCATGTCTTCCGGTTCAGTGAATGAACATGTATGTTCCCTTTGAGAGATTGTATTACTCATATACCCTTGCATGCACACCAGCGCGCCGATGTATAGACCTTGATTAGGTCATCAACCTATTGGTCTGCCAAATGTGCATACTCAGACATATAGTAACACATCTGTCTCCGGTCAGAGGATGCGTGCCTATATCATGACAGCATATGATATAGGACTTTAGTTATCTCGATCTCGTTAAGTCAACTCTTTGACCTAACTAATTTGACACCTCCGAATCTCTGTTCCTATGCAGAGGACCTGCATCAAGAGGTCGGTCAGATATCAGCCTTTAAAGATAAGGATTGCCATCTCCTACTCAGGCTGGAGATCATCTCTTAACGACCATTTGACGGTGCTCAATGAGTCCTCAATCTAACTCATTAGATATTCATCTAAGCACCAGCCTCTATGATTCAATAATTGAATCAACAGCTGTATGATCATTAAGATGGCCATGGTACATAACCCTAATTGTACTAAGGGACCTATTATGCAAATTATGTACTCTTTATTTCAGTTTTAAGGAGTGGATTGCAATAACATTTATTGCATAATGGCTCGCCGTGGGCTCGCATGTCCAACAAAGGATCCCTCCCCCACCCATCACATATTCTTGGCATTTTGAGAGAGAAGAGAGGGAGTTATAGAGAGAGAGCTCACCGGGGAATCATTCTCATCACAGGGAACGTCGGCATCGATTCGGTGGAGGAGAACGTCGGCTCGGGAGTAGGGAGAAGGGGTGTAGCAATCCGTTAGATACAATCCGCCGGACTCGAGGTATGTGTCGAACCCCTAGGACTCATATCATATGGTAATACCTTAAATGGAAGATATATTATTTCCAAAGTTTATTCTTGATAGATGTGTATGTATCGGCTTAAGATTACTAAATAAATGCGAGTTTGGTTCCTAGGTTAATAGGTATACGCAATGAGTTGTTTAAAAAAAGGACATAGGATTGTATGTGTCGAACCCCTAGGACTCGTACAATTTGGTAATACCTTAAATTGGAGATATATTATTTTCAAAGTTCGTACTTGATAGGTATGTATCGGTTAGGATTACGATTGTTAAGGGTATCCGCCGATTTCATAGGATTATCATACACACAATGACATATTTTGAACAAGATATCCAAATGTATATATTGAACCCCAATCCCCTTTGGAGATGGTCATTAACACATATTCGCTAGGTTTGTTAAGAGCATTTTTGTGAAATATATGCACATGAACAACGAATTTGGAAATATATTGCACGTTCATATTTAAGACCGGAAAAGTTTCTGCGATGGATATTTTTTTGTCAAAGCAAAGCATATGTACGACGCAACTGCTTTTTGTTGATGGTTTACTATACAAGATAAGTTAATTTTTCTTTATTTACATACATTCAGCATTTGTTAATTGGTGTCCACATTTCTAATTAATGGATTTACTTAATGAGATTCATCAATATAATTAAGTTACATTCGTCAGAAAGAAATAGCACAATGGTTGTTTGCACATGGTCGTTATATTGTTATGGTAGAGGCCATTGCAATCGATGAGGAACATTAGAACTTTCAAGTTGATTAGTTCATATATGATGATTCTACTTAAGTTTGAGTGTATGGAAAAAAAATTATGTTAACCATCTAATCAAAAGAGGCTTTGTTAACATATATTTATCCTAAGTCGATAGTTTTTTTATGTAACTAGTTAGATATCATGGTGGTATTATACGGATATTTCTTAGGCTACTAATTTTAGTAGTACTACATTTTGAATTCAAAACTTATCCGATATAATATAACGCACTCTGGTTACAAAAGACTCGTGGTAACACTTATTAATTTGAAAAAACCTATTTACGAGTATAATTGTTATATATTATGCGATGTAATTCTTTGTTACTTAACAATAATGTGGTGAATATCATTTGTGTATTGTCCATAACTGTAAGAAGTATGGTATAAAATATTATAGATGGTAGTACTACATGGGATTGTATTTTGAACCTCAAATACCATTTCTGAATGTAAGCACGTAATACCAATTATATAGTTAAATATTATAGAAAACTCGGTAGTTGTCATTGTTATGTATGTTATGTTCTGTTTACTTGAAAACGTATGAAAGATGCTTATCCAACGGATGCCAATTAACAATAAAAGATTCTAAATTGTAATACCTAATGGTAATAATATGTTTAAGGTTATCAAGCCATTAAAAGTTAATAGTATGAAATTAGAACTGAAATGTTCACATGAATCACTATTGTATGAAAAAGGAAATGGCATTAAAAAGAATTGAAAATTTCCTGAACGTGAATAATGGCACTATGACGATAAGCGGAGCTAAGTGCTACACCTAATGGTGGGAGCCACCTCTAGAGTCCAATTATCGTGTTAGCCCAAGGGGCAACGCCGCAAGGGGCATATGGTTGCAAAGAACCATAGAGGCAAAAGCTAAGTCCTCTACAGTTATAGCTATACTGTCAAGTATGTCATGTTCATGGACCACTTGTGCCAGCGGTAAAGCCACCAAAGCCACCAAAGCCATTGAGAATTAACAATTAAGACAACTTTAACCACTAAACAAACCAATGGTGTGTGTACAGTTTCTGAAATTACTAATGCACATGTGTGCAACTATGGCCAAGTAATGGCATTATGCAAGTGTTATGAATATACTGTGGCATATATGCAATTATGAAAAATTCTAAGGGGCCGTTCGGGACGCGGTGTAATCCGCAAAATCGCAGGTAACCCGACCCCCCTGTGCGAGTAACCCGCTAGTTTTGTGGTCAAAACCCCGCCCCCCCACGCCCCTCCCACCCGTGACCTTTCACGGAGCCCTAGGCGACATGTCGCGTCTGTCAACTCTGCGCGAGTTCCAAGCCTCCCCTTCCCTTCCTGTTTCCCCCATCTCCCCTGTGATGGTGTCCTCGTCTGAATCACGGTGCTCGCACGTCTCCGAGTGGAGGAAGAAGCGCCGACGATCGGAGCTTGACTGGAGGTACCAGGTTGTTCTTGGACTCCATCTTCTCTTGCACGAGTTGGACGATCAGCTTCGTGGGGCTCCTTCCTCGCCTGGAGCTTTTGACTTCGTTCCGAGGTACTGTCGCCCCCTCTTGCCGACGCTATCCAATTTCGATCCTTGTTTTCGACATTATCTATGGACATGGGTGGTGTGGGTTATCGCTGTGGGCTCTTTGCTCTACCGGTGGTGGGGTTTATGGCTTGGTTGCTATTCCGACGGTGGGGTTTATCCCCGTGGCCTTGCTGGCCTGATGTTGCAACCCGACATCGGCTGTGGAGTGAATTGTGGAGGATCTGATATCCAAATTATTATCTGTTTGAGGATTTTGGGGCGGTCCTGCTAGCTATGCTTCGAAATTTGTTGCTGCCGTTGTTGTTGTTCCTTAGTATGCCTGCATATCGATTGTCCTTGCGAATGTGTTTATTACATCCCCAAAATTTGTACCTTGGTCTGTGAATGTCTCTGGTTCTATGTTTATTCTTGGCATATGCCGCCTGGGATGTCATGCTTCTTCTGATGCGGTGACGGATTTTCTTGGCCCAGTTGTCCAGGAGATGAGGCTTGGCTACTTTATCCATCCTGCTCTGTGATGATGCTTGTTTTTATGTGACTAAATTTGATTGATGATGTCCATTGCGCCTCCTATGAGGATGTGCTCGTGTTTGATGGTGCCTTGCTCTGCCATTACTTGGCTGGATATCCCGAACTTGCGTCGATTTGAGGAGCGATGAGAATATGAGCTCCTGTGATGATCTTTTCTTAACATCTCCAAACCGTTGATACTGTCAATAACCCTGTGATGCTGACATTGTGTTTGCTCTGTGATTTGTTGGCTTGATATCCCGGATGAGCTTAGTTGTGAGGACCATTGTTGCTTTGAGCTCCTGTGATGTTCTCTTTCTTAAAATTGGAAATCCGTTGACTGCAGCAATCCTTTTAGCTCCTGTGATTATGATCTTTTCTTAAATTCATTGCTGAAATCCTTTTTGAGCTTCTTTATTATTGCTGAGGAGCGATGATTATACGAGCTCCGGTGATGATATTTTCATATGATGAAAGCTCCTATTACTCTTGTCATTTCTTATGAAGTTGATGAGATTGTGGTTTCTCTGTGATTATTTGCACTGATAAGGCATAGGAGCTTAGTTCTGAGGAGCATAGATGTGTTGAGCTCCAGTGATGAATTTCTTGTAACATCTGTAATCTGCTGATGGCTGTCCACTACTCCCCCTGTGATGACTTCCTTCTGTTTTGTCTTTGAACGTTTGTCGTCTATCGCTGTGATCACTTCGGTTGTTGATTTGGAGCAGCGTTTGTTTGAGGAGCAATGATGATATGAGCTCCTGTGATGATATTTTCTTAATTAACCACAACTCGGTGATGTTGTCCATTAAACTTGCTATGATGATTGAATTGTGTATTGTGTATGACCGTTTGTTGTCTGCGGTTGTGATCACTACGCTTGTTGATAATGAGCAGCGTCGTTCTGAGGAGCAATGATGATATGAGCTCCTGTGATGATATTTTTTAATTAACTCCAACTCGGTGATGTTGTCCATTACACTTGGTATGATGATGGTATTGTGTATTGTGTATGAACGTTTGTTCTATCTCGCTGTGATCACTTCGCTTGCTGATCTAGAGCAGCGTTGTACTGAGGAGCAATGATGATATGAGCTCCTGTGATGATATTTTTTGTACATCTTAGACCCATTCATGGCCGTCCTCGACTCTTCCTATGATGACAGTATTGTGTATGGTCTCTGTAGACTTGTCTTCATATGGCAGTCGGTCCTAGTTCTGAGGAGCAATGATGTTTTCAGCTCCTGTGATGATCATCATTTTTCATCTGAGCCCCATTCATGGTCGTCCATTAAAATGCCTACGATGATTGTATTGTGTATGGTCTTTGAACGGTTGGCTTCATAAGGCAGTCGAGCTTTGATGATATCTTTTTAACAACTGCATTCCATTCAAGGCCGGCCAGTGTGCTTCATTTGTTGTTGAGATTGTGTTTGCCGTGTGATTAACTGGATTGTTAAGGCAGACGAGGTTAGTTCTGAGGAGCACCGCTGTTTTGAGCTCCTGTGATGATCTTCTTTTAACATGTTATAGCCATTCATGGTCGTGTTACAATTCCTGTGAAGATGATATTGTGTTTGCTCTGTGAATACTTCGCTTCATATGGCTTAGGAGCTTACTTCTGAGGAGCAATGCCGTTTTGAGCTCCTATGATGATCTTTTTTAAACATTTGACTTCCTTGGATCCCTATCCAGTACGCCACATGCGTTGATGATGTTGTCTTTGATTTGTGAACTTGATCCGACGAAAATGGGACTTCCTGTGATGAGATTTTTGATGAAGATGCTGAATATGCTTTCTCAATTTTTAAATCGGATCATTTTATAGCAATTCATATATGCTAACATCTCCCGTACTTTTTTGAATGTTACGAATAGAATTGATATGCCTCCTCGGTGTAAGGGAAAGAATGTGGATGAAGGTGGGCGTGATGACTCAGTACATTCAGGGAGGGTTGCAAACTGGACACCCGTACAGGATAGATTACTTATCATGTGCATGTTAGAGGCTCGTGACCAAAACTACTGGTCTGAAAAGTCTTTCACCACCGTTGGGTGGAATGCCATCCTGCAACAGTTTAACGAACAGGCGGGCCTTCACTTCACGAAGGACCACATACAGTCAAGGTGGAAGATATTCAAAAGGGATCACGCTGCGTACTTGTATCTATGCAACAAGTCCGGCTGGGGATGGGACAACGTCGGCAACCGTCCTGTCGCCCCAGATGAGATGGCATGGTTGGAGGTATGACTTCTTTGCAAACCGAATGTCGCTCTCGTATATTGTTATGATAGCGTTGTAATTGTGTTGATGCATAATGCAGGTCGACAACTGTTACCGCAAGTACAAGACTCGCCCGTTCTTGTACTTTGAAGAAGTTGTTTACATCATCGAGGCAGGCACTGCAACAGGACGGTTGCAAGGTCATCACGAGGACCGATCAGGACGTAGGATCCAGGGATTGCTCAAGTCGAGCAAGAGGAAGAAGACCACGATGATGCTGAGGACATAGCCGAGGTACCCACACCACCCGTTGCCACAAGGGCCACTCAGCGATCTTCGGGCTCTAAACGTCGGAGGAGTGGCGACGTGAAGACAGTCCCACTGGAGATGTCCCAATTTGTGGACATGATCCAGGAGAGGATTGGGCCCACCAAAGAGAACAGGATGAGGATGTCAGAAGCGCATATCAAAAGCTGAAGGACGCATGCCCTAACGTCTCCCCCACTTCCTTTATTAGGCTTGCAGAAGCATTGTCCCACCCAGCAAAGAGGGAGTTGTTTCGGCAGGTGAAGGATGACCCAGACTGCCTACAGGCTTGGGTGCAACACATACTAGGCCAGCAGTAGGCTTTTGAGAACATTGGCGTCCGTGGGATGATTAGAATAATCTCGTTTCGTGCTTAATTTTTTTATGCTTAGAACATTTTAATGTGTATAATGCGTGGTACTGGTAGACATTTCCGCATTTACTGTTTATTTTCAATATTTGAACTACTGTATGCAGCTTTGCATAATTGTTATTTGTGTTTGGCATTTCATTCGATATGCTTACTTCCTGCAATGTTGTATGCTGCTATGCTTTTTGCTGCTTACTTGCTGCTTTTCATTAAAAATGTTTATTTTCATTATTTGAACTACTGTATGTTGCTTTGCATAATATAAAGTTAATGGGGGTAATTAACACTTGCACATGTTTCTATAGATGGATGACCAGCTATACAATTCGTTCGAGGAGGTTCTCACGGAGGCAACAGAATTGTTATACGCTTTGGCCTTGTACATATTCTTCGTGACATCACAAAATGGTGAGCCGTTTTGTGATCGAGTGATGAATCTCCATTTCATCGCCTTTATTCTATCATTTTGGCCTTAAAAACCCCAGCAAATGCATATAAATAGCATTAATTTGTACATATTAGCATTCATTATTTATTGTATTAAATGTACATAGAATAAAGTTTTTAATGCCAAAATTATAGAATAAAGGGAAGAAAAGAAAAAGGAATAAAATATTGCAAATATTTTATGACCCGAACCTCGAGACCAAGGCCAGCATGGAATTGGTCGACAAGGAATAAAGTAGGGGGAGATAAGGGCCAAGAATACAATAAATACCTCGTTTATTTATTCATCCATTCATGCATTTTTGACACCTATTATGTACATAATTATTTATTCATCAAATAAAGAAACTTTGTACATGAAAATTGTAAATAATAATATAAATAAAAATACAAAATTGAGTTTGTGTAAAAATAATACTCAATGTACATTTTATACACAGAATAAAAAACCAAAATCTCAACTACACAGACCCATATCTTGCAAATAAAAACTCCAAATCACCCAAACTCACCTTTAATTGTATATAGCATTCCATGAACCATTTTATAAAATTTGTTTCATAATGTTTGGAGTCCATCCGTGGAAGTTAGGTTTTAGACCCACTTTGTACATAATGCCTGATTAAAATATTCATTTTATTCAATGTTCATTAATTTTTATAAATTCATACTTTTAGAATCTTGTAAATAGTGTATCTAATACAGAAACATATTAAAAGCTAAAGAAAACCAAAAAGAAATTGCAAAATAAAATAAGTGTATAAGCTACATAGACAAAATACCTATGTTAAGAATGTATATAAATAAAAAGGGATTTTAATTCTTTTATTATTTATTCGTCTATATTTTTATAACAATGTATATATTATATATAACTTATTAAAAATACAAATCCAAAATAAAAACAAATAAAATTCATTAAATAAATAAAATGTATATAATATATAGGTAAAATACCTACAAGTATACTTACATATGCATATACCTATTTATTTAAAAATGTAAATAAAATATACAAAATTAAATAAAAATATATTCATACTCATAAAAATAAGTTATAAATTTATAAAATAAGAAAATAAAATAATAAAATAAACAAATTAAAAATAAAACATACAAAAAGACCTTTAAATACATACATATACACATTAGTAAAATAAAACCGTAATAAAATACTTCAAAAAAATAAATAAAAATCATAAATAAATACTACATGAAATAATATACATTTTTTATTTTATAAGAAAAAAATAATAAAATCATTTACTATGCCAAATAATTCAATTTCGCGGAAAATTCCCTCTTTTGTCTTCTTGCGTCCGACGTGGCCCAATAAGGGCGCGGCCCGAGTTGACCTCCGGTCAACTCTCCCTACGCTTCTGACTTCCGTCAGAACTATCTTTTCGCCCATCTTCTCCCTTTTTTTCGCTCGATCTATCGTTCCATCACTTTCAAATCCTTCACGGATTTTGTTCTCTGATCAACCGAGATTCGCGCCGATCATTTGGATCCCTTGTACATAGCCCCGATTCATCAATAATCGCCGGTCACTGGGGGTCTTCGGGAATGTTTATAAATAAGCCCCTCCGCCTCCTTCCTCGAATTTGGCCAATTTCATCCCCCGCTTTGAGCTTGAATCAGCTCCTGGTGGAGCCCTCGTGACAGGAGGCGCTTCCCAGCACCTCGATTCGGCCCAAGGAGGAGGAAACTTTTGTCGCGGTGGCGCTCCGGCGGCCACCCTGCTCTCTGGAGGCCCCCAGGTATTAAGAGCTGCGCATTTTATCTTTCTAGGTAGTTTTTACTCCCAGCATTTCATTCCTGCAATTAGTTTTATGTTTTGCTTATTAGTTTAGCATAGTTTAGTGATTTCGTAGTTCGCCGGAGCTCCGCTCCGGCGAGCTTTTCACCGTGTTCCCGACTATTCCCCGACTCGCTTCCACCTCCATTTCGTTCCCCTTCGCCTTCTCCACCTTCCAGCCACCTCCTATCAACCGGAGCCTCCTTGGTTCCGCGAATCTAAGCTCCTCCATCACCCGTCGCCGGAGCTTCCTCGCCCATCATCATCCCCGCGCTTTCAGCTTCAAACCCCAGGTCGAGGGTGATGCCCTCGAGCCCTTCTACCTTCCTGTGCAGGTTAGGTGCCCCACCAAGCACCAGGAGTCGATTCGCACGTGGGCGGAGGTACCTGGAGCCGCGTTTCTTCACCGAGCTCGTGACGCCGCTCCAGGGCTCCTCTGGCCGATCTACCACCTCCAGCAGGTAGAGAAACCTTCCAGGAAGCGTCTTGGACCTTCAGGTGCGGCGAAGACCGGCGGAGGCGCGAGAGTTGGTCGGAAGAAGCTCGCCCCGGCGAGCCTTCTTCCCTGTTCTTCCACGTGCGTTCTCCGCCGTTGGATGAAGACGAAGGCCCCAGTTCAAATCTCAGCCGTCCGATCCCCCGCACGCAGACCGTCAGATCATCTTGGATGATCTAATCCAAGTCGTGGATCGCGAACCGTCATCGGCCGTTGGACGTGCGACGCGTGTCAAGTGAAGTAATCCTAGTCGTTCGCCAGCGCGCCTATTAGGGGTAAATTGCATATCCAGCCCCTGCCATTTTATATATTTAATTTTTAATATTGTAAATAAAATATAACGTTGTGAATAATGTGGAAATTTTGCATGTGACCCCCTGTATTGTTTTCATATTACACTTGGGTCCAGTCCACGTCACCTCACGTGTCGTTGTACGTGAGGTGGTAAAATTGCAAAATTCCCCCATATGTTTTGTATATTTATCTTTAGTCCATTAAATAAAATCTTAAGTGTATTATTTTTGTGAAAAATTGCAACCAGGACCTTATCTTTTCTGAAATTGCGTTTTGGTCCCTGTGGGTGTGAATCACGTGTAGTCCCACGTGATGGATAAATTGCAAGGGGGCCCTAACGGGGTTGCTTAATTGATTTCAGTCCTTAAAATTGCAGATCACGTTATTACTTTGGTGTTTTTGCACTGTTGCCCCTGGAGATTATTTTATTTGCAAAAATGCCCCTGCTAGGCTGTTTGCTTTTTATGTCTTTTATCTATTTATTTTAAATACCTATGATGCTTCTAAAAATTCACAAAAATTTGGATTAGTGTTTCATGCCCTGTATTTCCACGCCCATATTTTATTTGGCATTTTTTTCGCATTTTTCCTAATTATTAAAAAATGAAAACGAAGCCCTTTTTGCACTGTTTAAATTTGAAAATACAAAAAATTAGAAAATGTTTTTTGAAAAATTCCAAAAATATTATATATAGTATATATATATATATTGAGTCCAAAAAATGAAAAACCCTAAAAATAGAAAAAGAAAAACATAAAAAATTCAAGAAGCTCCAAAATCCTAAAAAAAATATAAAAACCCCTTAAAAACACCAAAAATATGTTTTTCTTATTTTATAATTTTCTATATATTATTATTTATGTATTAAAATTAATTTGGGTTAATTTTGACACTTATTAGATAATTCTAAAACCCAAATTAATTTCGGCCTATTTAATTAGTCCTATATTAGGGACATTTTTGAAATTAAAAATACATAAAAATTAGCAAAATTCAAGAAAATAACATAAAAATTGGAAAAATACAAAAATCCTAAAAAATATATATTAAGCTTAATATAGTGAGTATGTATATATATATATAACCTTCTACTACTTCTCTCTCTCTCTCTCTTCTTATATATATTTCTCTTTATATATATATAGATAGATCTGTATTTATATAATTAAAAATAAAAAAAATATAAAATATAAAAACCAAATAAAAATCATAAAAACAAAAAAATATAAAAAAATATATAGAAAACCCACAAAAACAATAAATGGACATGAACAATGGATTGAATACTTACACATACACACATACATTCCCTTCGCCTCCCAGTGTTCGACCTCTACTTGTGCTTACACCTATACACATTTCATGTAGAGTTATAATAAATTTTAACTCCACATTTTTGGATACTCATTGCATATATTTATTGTGGGTTAATTGTTGATTGATCTGAGGATTATTGAGCGGTCACCGCATCGACTATTGATCCGCCTTGTGGATTAATACGACCCTTAATTTTCCTCAGCCATCAAATGGCGCCGTTGCCGGGGAGGCAACGGATTTTGTATGATTTTGTGAGCTTATTTGTTCATTGATTTAATTCTTTGCTCATGTCCATATATTTATTTATTTGTGTGATTTTTATTTTTATTTGATATTATTTGATTGATTGCTCTGACCATCTCTTTTCTTTGACTTTGATGCGAGGGACCGCCAAGCGAAGGAGGACCTCGTAGGAGGACCGATGCATCCAAGCAAGGTGGAGTTGGCACTTCTATGCCAAGCCAACAGGAGAGAGCATCAAAAGAGAATTTTTGAAGATAGTCTCTATTTGTAGGCATATTATTTTATTATGTATATTTATGTGGGAGAGTGACACTTAGAATTTGGTAATAATACAGGACTCTCACAGGTACACTCTGATTCCCGAGGTCCATTGCCTGAGGGATTGTTCCCTTGGGGTCCTTGACGGTTCTGACGCTTTTTCTTTTTATTTTATTTTTATTATTTTTGTGTGAATGAGCCCTAGTTTAGGAATTGCTTGCTGATAGATTAGGTCCAAACACCCTAAATATATTTGCATGTACCTATAGCGCGTTTTGGATCTAGTCAAATCTAAATAGTCGGTTCATTTATCTCTTAACCCTTGTGCCGTGAGCAAGCCCCATCAAGCGCTACTCCTGAACTCGAGTGTGTCGAGAAGAGGAGGGGTGAGCCAAGACCGGACTCTTAGGTGAAGGATAAGTGACCAACTAGTGGTGCTTCACGATAATAGCAGTTACTATCCTAGGGCGATTTCTTCGGCTTGCATTTGCATTTAGCATAGGTTTCAATTCTGTTATGCATCCCGCATGGAGAGAGCTGGGAGGCACTGTAAGTCTTCTTACTTGGCATACATCATCGTTTTCTGACTTGCACGGCTTTTCCGATCTTCTCCCTCTGTTTTTGCCAACCTAGGATGCTTAATGAAAATTGGAACCTCGATAGGCACGTACATTGAAAATACCCAAAAAAGTGATAACTAAAATAAAATCGGGACTGCTAACTCTATTAGGCCTAAAAATAAAACGTAATGGATTCCTTGTCTTGGGGAGAGCAACCCCCTCCTTGTATGCGTTTTAACTTGCTTACGTACACACTAAGGAGTAGAGCCCAAATCCCATCAAGCCTCCTAAGTGTTTGTACAACTTTGTGATTCTCACCTCACTCTAAAATCGAAAAGAAAAATGACCGTCACCTGATGGTCTTCACTGTGTTGAGTAGGTGAATCAGGGGTTTGCCTTGTGTATTGATTGTGACTTGGAGTTCATTGTGTTTTTCATTCATTACTAGAGTAGTCGGTCCCATCGTGTGAGTCATGCATTTTCCATCTTTGAGTCTCTCTACCTCTCTTATACATATACCTCTTCAGTTGCATTGAGTCGTGATATTGGCGCTTGAGCTCAATCAGTTCTTCGCCAAGTCCATTCGTTCTCGACATCTTCTTTACCATCTTCTTCGTATCCACTGTATCATCCCCATCTTCTCCGGTTCGAGGAGAGCCTGCTCTTCGAACCACCATTTTGACGATGTTCCCACCCTGTGTGGAATACCCAATTTTGTCTATGTCTCGATCCTCTCGCCCGCCCTCCTCATCCCCTCTGTTTCACTCTTCTACCACCGTGATATTGGCACGTAGCCTCAATCAGCTTCTCCACACCATTGTGTACCCTTCTTATTCATCTTCTTTGTGTACCCCGTATCACCTCTCCCTGTTACCCGAGAATGCTGCGCAGATTGATGAGGCCCGCATCGAGGATTGTCTATAAAGATTATTTGTGCAAGTCGGGCATGATGTTGAGGATGCTGAGATTGATTTGGTGGATTTGACTTTGGATACATGTATACTAGCGTATTGAGGATTTTTATGATGCATGATCAGTAGGTGTGATTCTTTATTGAGGATTTAGATCTCGCACACCGGATTGAGGATGTGATATGAAGCAATGATTTGGTGATGATTTCATGAGTATCGACTGATCTATATATTTTGAGGTTTCGGCACGCCTTAATTTGGATTTTGGATGGACTATCTTGATATGTGCTTCATGATGACGGTGCTCCAACCCTCATGATATCTCATCTCTTAGATTGACCCATCCTTGATCTCCTGATGCTTTGATCCACCCTGGCACTTAGAGGATTACTGATGATATGATTGTGCCAGCTCAGCTTGTTGGATTGACTTGAGGGATGTTTCTGATTGACTTAATTATTTGCCCCCTCACATGATCTTATTTGCCCCCTCACATGATCTTATTTGCCCTCCGGTAGATTGATGGATTCGCATTATTTTGAGGACCTGAGACTCTATGCCAGCATTCCCATGACCTTCATTGATCTAGTTCGCATTTGTCCCCGAGGACTATCTGCGGGAAAATGCGGCAATTTCTAGGACTGCGGTTTCATACACTACTTGGGTCGCCATTTTGATGGGACCCGAAACCGAGTCAGAAGACACACTTGTTTGGCCTCCCCCTGTGATTGTGTGTCCGATCTGTCGGCACATGAGGCCAGCTGTCAGATTGCTCTCCTTGACGGTCCTTGCAAGGCAGAGCTCCACTTTTCTGATTATTCCATGCCTAGTTCATAGTTCTCCGAGGGTTATCTGCGAGAGGCTATGACACAGTGATGTTGTGCAAAATGACCACTCGGATATAAGGTGCTAATCGGTCGTTGCGACCCAAGCAATCAAGTGCGAACAATCAAGAAAAATAGACCACCAAGAGAGATAAAAATCAATCAAAATGCGAAATAGCGGTCTTGCTATTTATTTAACCTGGTATAGCGACCAGGGTCGAACACAAGGAGCACGGATTGGCCTCACGGCCTACGAAGTAGTCAACCAGAGAAGAGAAGATATTTTTGGTGGTTTTTAGGGGTTTTTTATTTTTTTTTTTGGATTTTTAATATGTTAAGAAAATAATACAAGCAAAGAAACTACATACTTCAACAATTTATTAAATGCACTAAAAATCAACCAAAAATTCTGACAAAAATATTTTTATGTGTTTTATAATTTTTAGTGTTTTTGATGAATTTTTGGGATTTTTCTGATGTTTATTTAATTCTCTAAAAATGAAACAGTGACTGAAATGAAAGGTACTGTCCAGCCGAGCTAAAAGGGCCTAGATAAAATATCTAAAGGCCCCAAATTAGCTGAGATGTAATTTTCCTGTAAAGAGAATAAAACAAGGAAAATTTAGGCACCTATATTATTATTTTTGGGTTTTTGGTTTAATTATTAGAATTTTTATAAGATTTTAAATGTTTTTTAATTTTTAGTGGTTTTCAGTAACGAAAAATAGCCACAATTGGCTAGAAAATCAAACACAACAAAACAAGCAGTAGACAATTTTTTTGTAATTTTTATATACTATTTAATATTTTTTTGTGATTTTTAAATTTAGACAGTAGCAAAATTAGATGTTTTTGAATTTTTAAAAATATCAAATCAATCAGAAATGTCTCCAAAAATCCTTGAAAAGTTTACACTATGGCAGGAGCCATGTGTCCAATTTTCGTTGGATTTGGAGGTAATTTGCTATTTTATTCAAAAATAAAGAAGGGGCACTGTGCACAAGGACCAAAGTGCAAATACCCGGAAGTCTGGAGGTCTGGTGCAATTAACCCAGCAAAACACGTGCGATGCGCGTGTTTGGGGCACTCAGGGACCCAAATGTAATGAAAATAAGTCCCGAGGGCTATTTGGTAACAGGTACCAAAAGCCTAGGGGCTTATCTGCAAATAACCCAAAAAATCACGCACATGCTCAAATGTTTCACGTACAGGGGTATAAATGCAAATAAACACAAACTTTCATTCATTCCTTAACATCCAGAACTACAGGGGTATGATATGCAAATAAGCCAAAAACTCACGTGTCGATGCACGTGTCAGACCATACACAGGGGCATAAATGCAAACTAAGCAGAGTACGGGGTCCTCTATGCAAATATCCCAAAAACTAAACAACTATATTACGTATTTACAGGACTAAATACGAAATGCAATAAACAGAAGGGCCTAAGGGTAGTTTACCCTTTATTAATGGAGCGGCTAGATGGAGGCCACGTGGAACATCTGACGGTGGCGAACAACGGGCGCTCCACATTTGGGCTCCTCGGGCGAATCCGACGGCGGGGGTTGTTCCACGTGGAGGATCGAACGGTGGTGGCTCTCTGTGGCTAACCCTCGAGCATCGGGCGGTCCAGATCTATCCTCCTCAGATCAAAGGGTGGCTGCTGCTCCTGAACGGACGGCCCAGATGCAAACTGGAGCAGGAGGTCTGATCGGACGACAGCTGAAGGTCAAGGAAGAACAGGTGGCCGGCGAAGTTCGCCGGCCCAGTGCGTGCGGTCCTGACTTCCCCTGCTGCGCCTGAAGATCGGAGAAACTCCGGCGTGGTGCTCCGCAGCTGCTGGTGGGCTCCGATGACCCAGCCGAGCGCTGGGGAGCTCCGGTGAGGTCGGCGGAGGAACGCCTCCTGGCTCGATGTCGAAGGACCTCAGATGGCCCTCATTGAACCTGCAAAACAGTCCAGAAGGCTCGCGGGTCGAGGGCAAACTGCCTCGACCCGGTTAGGCGGGGTGACGGTGAACTGTGGGGCGATATGGGCGAGCTCTGGGAAGGGGGGCGGTGGAGCTCGAATACCAGCTCCTGTGTGATCTGGGTTGGATGGAACTATGGAGAAGGTGCGTGGGAAGGAGGCGATGGCTATGGTGAAGCCCGATGGTCGGATGATTGTCTGAATCGATCGGAATCGGCGGGGGTAGGTGGAGCAGCGAATTGGGCGAAATGGAAAATCCAAGAAAAAGAAAGGCCTAAGGGACTACCTGGGTGGACGAGGAGACTGGGGAAGAGCTTGCGCAGCTCTGGGTCATCGCCTCGAGGAGCGTCTCCCTCCGAGGCTCGGGCTCCTGCTGGTGGCGGAGCAAGGCGGCGAAGCTTCGCCGGATCAGTGGTCACTGTTGGAAATGCGAGCCCACGGCGAGCCATTATGCAATAAATGTTATCGCAATTCACTCCTTAATCTGAAATGAAGAATACATAATTTGCATAATAGGTCCCTTAGTACAATTAGGGTTATGTACCATGGCCATCTTGATGATCATACAGTTGTTGATTAAACTATTGAATCATAGAGGCTGGTGCTTGGATGAATATCTAAAGAGATAGATTGAGGACTCATCAAGCACCGACAGATGATTGTTAAGAGATGATCTCCAGCCTGAGAAGGAGATGGCAATCCTTTTCTCTAAAGGCTGATATCTGATCGACCTCTTGATGCAGGTCCTCTGCATAGGAATAGAGATTCGGAGGTGTCAGATTAGTTAGTCAAAGAGTTGACTTAACGAGATCGAGATAACCAAAGTCCTATATCGTATGCTGTCATGATATAGGCACACATACTCTGATCGGAGACAGATGTGTTACTATATGTCTGAGTATGTACATTTGGCAGACCAATAGGTTGATGACCTAATCAAGGTCTATACACCGGCGCGCTGGTGTGCATATAAGGGCATATGAGTAATACGATCTCTCAAAGGGATCATACAGGTTCAGTTACTGAACCGGAAGACATGAGCTCACTCATGAGATATTGGGAAGAATCAAATTCCGTGCGCACGGTCGTCTCGCTTTGGAAGCTTGACTGAATTTGTAGGTTTGATATATACTTTTGGAAAGTATATGATCAAGACCTAGGTATGATATATGCTTTTGGAAAGTATATGATCGATACCGACTCCCAATGATCGAATGAGAAACTTACTGATAAAACCATGAAGTAGACAGTATAAAGTTGATCCAATACTTCGGGAAATAGTATGAGTCTTCCAGTATGCAGGATGTACAGGTATTGGGAATACCTGAGGGTGATGTGATCTTAAACGATTGTATGACCATGACGCTTCCATTCCTAGGGAGTGATGAAACGGGTCTGGATTTTAGTGACTCCTCTCAGTAGAGAAGTGATCTGATCTTGGTCCAAGTGTTGGACATTGATCTGAATGTGATTCAGATACAATGAGAAGATTAGATTTACGATCTTGATTTAATCAAGCATCTATGGGAGGCTCGCGATCTGGATTTGAGATACGATCTCAATATCCATGTCACTATACGTGGAACAATACAATCGCCCTATCCTTATCTCCAAGTATCTGCGGAGAAAGCGCATTATCCTTGAAGGATTTCATGGATAATTCTATTGTTGATTTATGTATCCGAGCATTGAGAAAATGGATAATTAAATGTGATTTAATTATCATGAGTAATATGAATTTGATTCATATTATAAAGAGAGTTATCTGAGATAATTAAATATGATTTGATTATCAAAGCTGTGAATAATGTGAATGTGATTCATATTATTTGAGAATAAGAGAATAAAGATCCAAGATGATTAAATGTGATTTAATTATCATGGATATGAATAATGTGGATAGCAATATCCATATTAGTCATATATATTATAAATGTGATTTATAATATATAAGAGAGAGCTATTTGTGATTTACATTTGTTAGTTAAATGTTAATGTGAATTGGATTCACATTGGACATTGAATTGAAAATGTAATTTACATTTTGTTTTGGGTTGTGAATATGATTCACAAATTTCCAATGGCATAGTTGCAATGTTCACAAAATAAATTGGATTTATTTTTGTGAAATAATTTGCAACAAATGTTGTTGCAAATATTGGAGAGAATCATGAGATAATGTAATCTCATGTAATAGGAAAAAAGGAAGCTCCCTTCCTAATGAGGAGAGGGGACGGGCATAATTCCATAAGGAATGTGGTGGCCGTCCACCCTCCTTATGGAAGGAGGCTTGCCTCCTTTCCTATCTCTCCAATGGATATTGATTTGATATAAATCAAATTATATTTTATATATATTTGATTTTTATTAAATTAATTGTTGTTGTGTTTTTAGCAACAAATCATGACCATTGAAAGAAACACAAATTAATGTGGACCATTGGATTTGTGTTGACACATGGATTGAGATCCATGGATCCCAAAATCCTATAAAAGGAGAGGCAACCCATTGCTCTTCTAAACACACATAAGTGAGACAACAAGTCTCTCTCTCTCTCTTTCTTTCTCTTTCTCTCCCTCTCATGGCCGTCCACCATGGATGCCCTAGAGAGGCTCTCAATCGCCGCGGCACCGTCGTTATGCTGCCCGATGTTTTGCTCGTGGAACTCCGTCTACTTTGGCATGCCTTGCTCGTGAAGAAGATGTCGGATCTCGTGTGTCGAGATCAGGAGATCCACCGCTTGGATCATCAACATGGATTGCGAGAAGCACGCGGTTCATCCCCGCGCTCGCAAGTGTCTCCTCCGACGGATCGGACTTGAGACAGGAGGTCTCTTCGTTTAGAGACTTGATCGCAACCACGCTTCAAGAGGTAAACCTAATACTTGGTTGTGGTTTAGACGAAACGATCCGAGAAGTGTTCTAGGATCATGTGGTTTCGTCACATGAAAATGTTTTTTTAATTTCCGCTGCATAGAACAACTAGTGCGACTAGTCGTTCTTCGTCGTATTTGATACGACGATCACGCTTCCGTGATGCGCTTGAGGATCTAATCATATCCTTCAAGTGGTATCAGAGCCTTAGGTTGGTGTTTTTGGATACGATCCATAAACCGAGGACGACTTGGGTTCATTAGGGTATGCGAAAGTTTTCTTGCATTTCATTTTCGCATCTCTGTTTTGATATTATTTTCGGCACTGTTTAAATTGTTTAAACACGAAAATAAGATTTGGATTTTATTCCCCATTAAATAAGGAAACCGTAGGATCTGAGTTTGCGTGATTTTGATTCCGTTTGCTCTAGATATGCTCATTTTAGTGAACATGTATCCACTGTTTCGGGGACTGCGGATCATGACGTAATTAAGATGTTAATTGCGGATTTGAAACACCTTGAAATGCGTGCAAATCACTTGGGTTCTGTTGTAAATCAAGTTAGCAAACTTTAGAAATTTACTTTGCTTAATTTGGATTTAAATTGATTGAGATATGGTATTTTTAGTGAGGGTCACTGCTGAAAATACTTTCCTAATCAAGAACCTAGTGATTGTCATTTAATTAATTAGTGAAATTAAATTGTTTAATTTCATGGAATAATTATGCATAAATATTTGTGAAATATTTAATGATAATTATGTCCTTAAATGACTTTACCCTAACCAACAAATGATTAGATGTGATCTAGGTCAAGATTGGTTACATGATCTACATGATCAACATTCCAACAAACATGTTGCTTGAATAGGACTTGGGATTTATTTAGCAAATCTCATTATAATGTTAATCAAAATTGTTTTGATTATTACTATATGGTATAATTTCGGTTGAAGAACCGATGATCATCTCAAGTATAAAATGATCTATTTTGCATTATCCTTTCCCGAGGTGGATATGGTGTCTAGTCGGAGAGCATTGGGGTTGCGGGTTGCAACGTATGTGGTCCGTCCCACTCTCGTCGGTACTGGCCATGACAGCGGGTAGGGTTAGTATAATGCTTAAGAAATCATGATGTATTTCTAATTATTAAAATTCGAAATAATACGTATTTGAGATAATACCATAATTCAAGTAACAATTAAAAATTGTTTGTTGGATATTAATTGGATCATTAATTTAATATGATTAGATTAATTGGAATCCAATTAAAATTAAGACACTCTATTATAAATAGATGTGTTAATTCCTTTGGAAGAATTAATCATAATGAATATGATTCATAATGATTAATTAGAATTTGAATATGATATGGAGGATCACATAAGTGACATCCATGGTCTCCCGTCAAGGCGAAGAGTTCCGTCGCCAGGGATTGTATGTAGGAGACGCCTGTCCGAAGTGACAGCTCCTATATGCAAGCGCATCTGGATCGGGCTCTTTGCTTCTCGAAAGAGTAAGGCCGTATATGTAGTGACCCCAATATCGGATCCTCATATTATTGGGGCGATATTGGATTGCGTATAGCGAGTACTATTCCTGTTGACGGTTGGTTCAATTAACGACGGGTCAACATCGCCTTAGGGGTGGTGGGCCTGGGTGTTAAAGACCGAATTGGGAGATGCAAGTTGGACTTGCAAGGCGGAATGTGTTCCCGCTTCTTTTATCCGAGTTGCAGATTCTCATATTATTGGGATGCAACAAAGATAAGGAAGGAGATCCCAGATCTTGTTGAGATATAATGGTAAGTATATCTCTTACATTGAAAGTGATTAAGGGAATGAACTTTCAGTGTTGACAAGACAAGACAACTTTGATATAAAAATCCTAAATCAAAGTAATATATATATATATATTTATATTTATATTTATATATTTATGCAAATTTCTTATTTCAGATAATCCTTCATTAAAACCCACTCAATGATATACTCAATAATAATCAGTAAAATATCATGGATTGGACTCATGATCCAGATATTGTACTTGCAATTGGACACATAATGTATGTGGTTGCAATGTGCAAGTTTCCTCATAATATTGAGGAAAGACAATTAAATAGATAATAGGACTACAACCCTAGGGTTTTTATGTCTCTACAGTCTTGATCTCTCATCGGATGTACTTTGGAAGTGACATGTCGATGATGATCGCAATTGTCAAATAATCCTTATAAAATTAATGAAGATATTCTGGCATACATATGTGCTCTTGACATTTAACATGAATGAGATGGTTCACTGCATCATGCAGAATGGTGGCTCTATAAGAGATGATGTATTCAAATTGTTTGAGTACCTATCTGAACCTATGTTTTAAGAGGTTTAGATGGATGTAGATGATGAGTATCATCATTCTACTATCTATACTCTGGTCATTCATGAAGCTTCATAATATTCATTGAATTTAATGAAGCATGTATAAATGTTGAAATGCTCTTACATAAGAGATACTTAGTCTTAAGCAATGGTTGCTTATAGATAAAGGGAGCGCAGTGGAAGCATGGGTTGGACCCGAGTAAGAAGTATGGTCAAAGAGTTGACTGTACATCTATGACTTCCATATGTCATCCGAAGAGTTGGATGAACGCCAATACTGCAATAAGTTGATATGTTGATAGTATGACTATCAAGTCTGTCTAGAATCCTTAGAGAAGGACTCGGATAGAGCATCAAAATAATCTACATAAATCATTGAAATTGACTTTCTTATTTGATAAGATAAAGTCAAATAATTGTATCTCAATCTTCTGATGACATTTGCAATAGGTTGCATATGTTTTTAGAAGACCAGAAAATTTGATCTTAAGGACTATAGTTATCAACATGGATATTGATGCAATTGTTGCAACAAATCTCTGCTGGATTGATAGACTTGTTAATTTTAGTGGGAGAACCCTTAGTCGTAGAGAATGTCTCTTTGACCTAGATATAAGAATACACTCATTGTTTGTTTCTAAATGTTAGAAATAAACATGAATCTGAGATAGAACTATCATAAAGAGTTATGATGTATATATTTCAGATAGTAATCTAATAATCTAGTGGACTTCACTAAATTAGAAAATTAATGAATGGTTCATTAATATTTCTAAATATTGAAATTAAACCTTAAGATCAATAGGAGGATGAAGATCATTTGACAATGATCTAGCATCAAGCTTTGGATATTTGTTATTGATTTGATCAATAGACTAGTAAGAGATGAAACTTTAGAATGTCAAAAATTTCAAAACTAACATACTTATGAATATTGTATTCAAAGAAAAATGTCCAATACACCCTTCTTAGAGAAAGGTGTAAGATGCCAAGGTATTCAGGATCTCATGCATATTGATGTATGTAGATCATCTATATCATAGTAAACATTATGGATATGTGATATCTGTTGATGATTATGTATGATATGAGATTTCTTCTCTTCACCTAAGAAACCTTTGAAATGTTCAAAGATTTCATTATTTTTGGTTTAGAACCAAAGTTTGAAGGAAGATAAAATGAATTTGATCTAATCTAGGTAGCAAGTACCTACTAGATAAATTCAAAGAATACCGTATAGAGATATGAATATCATTTCTATCTCAATCCTCCTAACACACCTTAACTCAATAGAGTTATAGGGAGATACAATTGGATCCTATGTGACATGATCTTATCAATGATGAATTTTAGCATAATTATCCCTTAGTTTCTAGGTATATATATGTGTAGTAGAGACTACAATGTATATCCTTAAAAAGGTTCCATGCATGATGGAATCTAGCACTTGAGAGTGCTGCTTCATTAGGAAAATAAAGGATGGTATTGGATACCTACTTTATGACCTTAAGATTCTTAAAATATCTCATCTCTGAGAATGTGATTCTTAGAGGTTGAGACTCTTAAGAATCAAGATGAAAATGAAGTGTGGGAACTTATTTAATCTTGAAAAGATAATGAGGCTCCTGAAATTGGAAACTAAAAGGCTAATTGAAGATGAAACACTAAAACCTCTTCAAAAGAGTTTGAGGAAGGATTCCATGTGTCAGAGAAATCTGACAATGATTGAACTTCATGTGATGAAGCTTCTGAAGATCATAGCATGGATAGATGGATGTTAGCAATAAAAGTCTAATGTAGACTTCATATGCAAGTGTTGTATATGGACCCTCGTGGATCCACCTCTATGGGTAAAACCTGTAAAGGTGTAAATGGATCTTCAAGAGAAAGGGAACCTGATGAGAAGGTAGAGACCTTCAAAGCACGGTTCGTAGCCATGAGCCACACACCGGAAGAGAAGACATTGCTTGCAATGAGACTTGCTCTTCGGTGACCATGCTTAAAATCATCAGAATGTTGCTAACCTTAGCTACACAACTTGACTATTGCATCTTCAAGATGTAAGTCAATATTGCATTCCTCTACGAATACCTCTTTGAGCATATTCACATGAAGTAGCCCCAGGGCTTCATGGTTGGGGAAAGCAAGGTGTGCAAACCAAGGAATCCATCTATGGACTCAAATAAGCTTCTTGAAGTTGGACCATAAGATTTGATGGAATTATAATTGTTATGATTTCAGATAGAATCTTGATGAGCCATGTGAAGCTTAGTGGGAGTGCCTTTGTGTTCATCTTGTTGAATGTAGATGATATACTGATCATTTAAAATGATATAAGGATAATAATAAGTGTTTTATTCTCTGGTTATTCCATATCTTGAAATATGATTTCAAAGATACCTCTTAGATCTTAGTTCTGAAGTTGTTCAGAAGCCAAGAGAAGAGGATAATTGGACTGTCACATTTGTAGTATACCTTGGACATATTCTATTCATAGAAATTCCAAGAAAGGCTTCTAACCCTTAAGATATGGTACTGACCTATCTTAAGGGATAACACCTCAAAGAGTTGAGGAAGTAAATGCTACAACTACTTGCACTTGTGCATTAGTTACGAGAAGCTGAGTGTATGCTAGAGTGTACAAATACCAGATGTCTGTCATGCAGTGGGAGTAGTAAATTGTTACTAATCCTACTGTAGAGATAAAACACTTGATTGCAGTAATAACAAAATCTTCATAGATGAGGAGATTTTTGAGATAGTAATCTCAAAGTCTTATCTTCAAAAGTTTAAGACCATGTAGATAGTGATCTATAAAGGTCTAAACTTTAGATACCTTAGGAGATAGAGATCTCCGGGAATGAAGGTATTCTAATAAGGATTATGGGGATACTGGTTATGATGTCAGGGACACTGTAACCAACTAGATTGAGTATGGTTGCATGAGATGCAACATTCGCATTAGATGCGAGCACTGTTACTGGGGATATGCAAGTGCCGTAAAAGGACTTGGCGTAGTCTCGCAGGAACAGAGTGACTGATCAGCTTACCTAGCTATTTTCTTAATAGTCTATGATTGTCACATGAGTGTGGGTTTAAATGATTAGCCCATTAATGGCTCTTTGGCCTAGTGGGAGATTGTTGGAAATGCGAGCCCACGGCAAGCCATTATGCAATAAATGTTATTGCAATTCACTCCTTAATCTGAAATGAAGAATACATAATTTGCATAATAGGTCCCTTAGTACAATTAGGGTTATGTACCATGGCCATCTTGATGATCATACAGCTGTTGATTAAACTATTGAATCAAAGAGGCTGGTGCTTGGATGAATATCTAAAGAGTTAGATTGAGGACTCATCAAGCACCGACAGATGATTGTTAAGAGATGATCTCCAGCCTGAGAAGGAGATGGCAGTCCTTTTCTCTAAAGGCTGATATCTGACCGACCTCTTGATGCAGGTCCTCTGCATAGGAATAGAGATTCGGAGGTGTCAGATTAGTTAGGTCAAAGAGTTGACTTAACGAGATCGAGATAACCAAAGTCCTATATCGTATGCTGTCATGATATAGGCACACATCCTCTGACCGGAGACAGATGTGTTACTATATGTCTGAGTATGTACATTTAGCAGACCAATAGGTTGATGACCTAATCAAGGTCTATACACCGGGGCGCTGGTGTGCATATAAGGGCATATCAGTAATACGATCTCTCAAAGGGATCATACAGGTTCAGTTACTGAACCGGAAGACATGAGCTCACTCATGAGATATTGGGAAGAATCAAATTCCGTACGCACGGTCGTCTCGCTTTGGAAGCTTGGCTGAATTTGTAGGTTTGATATATACTTTTGGAAAGTATATGATCAAGACCTAGGTATGATATATGCTTTTGGAAAGTATATGATCGATACCGACTCCCAATGATCGAATGAGAAACTTACTGATAAAACCATGAAGTAGACAGTATAAAGTTGATCCAATACTTCGGGTTTAGTCTGAGTCTTCCAGTATGCAGGATGTACAGGTATTGGGAATACCTGAGGGTGATGTGATCTTAAACGATTGTATGACCATGACGCTTCCATTCCTAGGGAGTGATGAAACGGGTCTGGATTTTAGTGACTCCTCTCAGTAGAGAAGTGATTTGATCTTGGTCCAAGTGTTGGACATTGATCTGAATGTGATTCAGATACAATGAGAAGATTAGATTTACGGTCTTGATTTAATCAAGCATCTATGGGAGGCCCGCGATCTGGATTTGAGATACGATCTCAATATCCATGTCACTATACGTGGAACAATACAATCGCCCTGTCCTTATCTCCAAGTATCTGCGGAGAAAGCACATTATCCTTGAAGGAGTTCATGGACAATTCTATTGTTGATTTATGTATCCGAGCATTGAGAAAATGGATAATTAATTGTGATTTAATTATCATGAGTAATATGAATTTGATTCATATTATAAAGAGAGTTATCTGAGATAATTAAATGTGATTTGATTATCAAAGATGTGAATAATGTGAATGTGATTCATACTATTTGAGAATAAGAGAATAAAGATCCAAGATGATTAAATGTGATTTAAATTTCATGGATATGAATAATGTGGATAGCAATATCCATTTTAGTCATATATATTATAAATGTGATTTATAATATATAAGAGAGAGCTATTTGTGATTTACATTTGTTAATTAAATGTTAATGTGAATTGGATTCACATTGGACATTGAATTGAAAATGTAATTTACATTTTGTTTTGGGTTGTGAATATGATTCACAAATTTCCAATGGCATGATTGCAATGTTCAAAAAATAAATTGGATTTATTTTTGTGAAATAATTTGCAACAAATGTTGTTGCAAATATTGGAGAGAATCATGAGATAATGTAATCTCATGTAATAGGAAAAAAGGAAGCTCCCTTCCTAATGAGGAGAGGGGACGGCCATAATTCCATAAGGAATGTGGTGGCCGTCCACCCTCCTTATGGAAGGAGGCTTGCCTCCTTTCCTATCTCACCAATGGAGATTGATTTGATATAAATCAAATTATATTTAATATATATTTGATTTTTATTAAATTAATTGTTGTTGTGTTTTTAGCAACAAATCATGACCATTGAAAAAACACAAATTAATGTGGACCATTGGATTTGTGTTGACACATGGATTGAGATCCATGGATCCCAAAACCCTATAAAAGGAGAGGCACCCCATTGCTCTTCTAAACACACATAAGTGAGACAACAAGTCTCTCTCTCTCTTTCTTTCTCTTTCTCTCCCTCTCATGGCCGTCCACCATGGATTCCCTAGATAGGCTCTCCATCGCCGCGGCACCGTCGTTATGCTGCCCGATGTTTTGCTCGTGGAACTCCGTCTACTTCGGCATGCCTTGCTCGTGAAGAAGACGTCGGATCTCGTGTGTCGAGATCAGGAGATCCACCGCTTGGATTATCAACATGGATTGCGAGAAGCACGCGGTTCATCCCCGCGCTCGCAAGCGTCTCCTCCGACGGATCGGACTTGAGACAGGAGGTCTCTTCGTTAGAGACTTGATCGCAACCACGCTTCAAGAGGTAAACCTAATACTTGGTTGTGGATTAGACGAAACGATCCGAGAAGTGTTCTAGGATCATGTGGTTTCGTCACATGAAATTTTTTTTTAATTTCTGCTGCATAGAACAACTAGTGCGACTAGTAGTTCTTTGTCGTATTCGATACGAAGATCACGCTTCCGTGATGCGCTTGAGGATCTAACCATATCCTTCAGTCACGCTCCCTCTCCTCGCTTCAACAGCACAGGACGCGAGCTGTCACTCTCACGAGCACGCTGGAGCTCACAGGGGGTGGAATCGAATGGCCAAAGATGAGATTCGAGGAGGCGGAGCTGGAGCTTTATATGCTGGAGAGTCCGAGAAGACAGGCACGGGTAGGGCGTGGAAGCGCGCGGATCCCGATGCAGGAGCTCCGGCGAGGATCTCGGGTATATCAAGATCAAATCGGACCCGGGGTTTGAGTGGGGATGAATCGGGTTTAAGCGCTAAAAATCCGAGAAGATGGGTTACCCGCTAAGAACCCGTGTGAAGTGGTCCTGGGGGGGAGTTGACCGGGCGGTCAACAATCCCCAGGACCAATGAGAGAAGGCCACGTGGCTGGATTTTGAAAATGAATTTAAAGGTAGCAAATGGTCGAATTAGTGAAAACTTAAAACATGAAATATTTTTATTTTATTTTTTTCTATTTTTAGTGATTTTTAATTAATTTTTCAAAGTAAAAATAGTGTATTTACATAGTAGGTTCATATATAGGTATATATACAATATATAGGTTTTTAGTTTTTTTATTTTTAATTATTATTTTTATACAATTCTATTCCCATTTTATATTTTATTTATTTTCATTATAAAATAAGGAATAAAAAGATATTTTTATTTTATTTTAATTATTTATATACATAGGTGAAATAAATACATATGTACATATAAATACATGGTATATTTACAATATATTTTTGTGTTTTTAATTTTGTTATTTTTATTTTGTTTTTGTTTTAATTGTTTTTATTTTATTTATTTACACTATATAATGTAGAATATTTACAAAAATTTTGGAAATTAATTTTATTTATTTATAAGGCTAAATAAATATAAAGGTGGTTCTATGTACAATGTGAAAGTGATGTTTTTGTTCTTTTTTATTTTTCTATTTTTATCTTGTTTTTATATCTATAAATATGTACAAATATTTACAAACCAATTTGAGTCTATTTTTGTGAGGAAAATACTTTTATTTATTTACATAATCATTTACACACTTGAGCCCCTATCTCCCTCTACTTTGGCTTTTATGCGGTCAGGCCCATGCTGAGCCCTCCCTTGGGTTAGGTTGATCAATATTTATTCTAAATATTTCCCTCTTTTTCTTTTTAATCTTTATTCTTTTATTTTTGCACAAAAACATGCTAATTATATATTTTTACACAATGCATGCTTTTGGTAATTATTTGTATTTACACATATCTACATGCATTTGCAAAGGTTTTTGTAGCTAAAATATAAGAATAAAGAGTGATGAATGAGTATTCATCACCCCCCTATACTTAACTTTGCTAGTCCCTTAGCAAACACTTATTTGAAAAAGAAGTGAAAAAGAAAGAAAGAAAAAGAAAAGGAGGGGAATGTACATGGATCAAGGTTGAATATTAAACTTTCCTTCATTAAATTGAAATATGGAGCTCGATCAGATCTTTGGATTATTAATGTGTCGGAACCTTGTTTAGACTTAAGCTTAAAACTCAACAGCCTCTAAATTCCACCAATCTATGGACAAGATTCCTCAATAAACCAGATCAGAACAAGTCTACATACACAAACTCTAATGACTATGAATCTTTCCCTGTAGTGTAAGTGATGTGTAGCTCCCCACCTCAGAAGTAACAAAGAAACAACCTCCCTCAACCTGGTAACTCTAATGCCTTGGTCTAGAAACTCTTTCCTCGAGAAGCGGGGTATTCCCTTCTAAGTTCAAGTGCAACCGGCTCAAGAAGAGGGGGAAGAAGTATAGACTTTTGGAAGCTCAGCTAGTGTAGCCAAGTCTCCCGCTGCAAGCTTCATGAGATGTAACATGGATACCATAAGCTTTTGCTTTATTTGACTATATACACTCCGGTGGGGTTATTAAATTTTCAATCCGACCCACCACTTTTTTGGAGTTCTTTTTGCATTTTGCAATTTTTTTCAAGTGACTCTTTACAACATATCTACATGGTGCAGCATATATACAAGAAATTTTCCTCTTGAGCCAGTAGACTATCCCTCTTTTGAAGCGTTATTGCAACCCACGGCCTCTGTCTTTAGCCTTCATCACCACTAGACCAAGTTGAGGCGCACTTCCTTCACTAGAAGAAGAAGAGAGGTTCCGCCTAGAAGTACTACCCTCATATGCTACCCCAAGCCAAAGGAAACTGCCTCCTCACCACCTCATCCATGGAGAGCCATGTGTAAAGTACTGGTGCAAGTCAAGCCATTGTCTCTAAGAGTCATGCGTGTGTTGTTAAGTGCTCTACTTAGGCTCATCAAGATGACATATGCTCATAGCCTAGTGGACTCAAAGAATTAAGTCCTTATGGACCTGAAACGCCTTAGCCCTAAGCCCTATAAGGTTCCTCTTAGAATTAGGTGGATTAAGATCTTAATCAAGCTCCATTTCTCAATTTAATTCCAGGCTCAGTTTAAATGTCAACTCTCATCCAGGAAAAACTATATACATATATATACAAAGATGCTATTTACAAATATTTACAATCGTGCAAAATTTTTGAAAAATGTTTTGAAATCATGAATGGATGGATGCATGAAGTGCAAGTTTTGCAAAAGTATTTACAAATATTTACACAAGATTTTTGCAAACTTTTGATTTTCAAAACATTTTGGAAAAATTTTGTACTATATACATAGTTTTGATAAGAAAATATTTACACAAACTTTACACAAAAGATTTTTGAAAACATTTTTACAAAAATAATTTTGTACACTAGCTATGTATGTGCAATAAAAGAATGATTATTTACAGGAAAAATTTTTAATTTTTGTGATTTTTGGGGTTTTTAGCCATTTTATTTATTAACACACTCACACAAAGTATGAGTTATGGCTAAAGTATATATGAAATATATACACACCCCCCTATACTTAGCTCGAACGATGTCCTCAGAGTGATAAGAGCGATGAAGAAGACATAACTCGTGCTTAGTAAAAGGGAAGTGAAAAGGAATGGCTAAGTACAGGAATGAATGAATGAATGGAATGAGGAAAACTCGGTGGTTTCCCCCTATACTTAGGATTAATTAATCATAAGTATAGCAAGTTGTACATGAAGGGAAGTCCGAGTGAAGAATGAACAGAGTCTGCCCCCCCTCCCTATACTTAGGGTAAAATATCCCTAAGTATAGGCAGCAAAACAGGGGCAGAAAGAATGAAAAGAATACCCGCAGGTCCTACATCCCCCCTATACTTAGGGTAAAGTACACCCTAAGTATAGCATAATCATAAGATGAGAAAAGGGATGTGGGACTAAAGAATAGTGTGATATAGACAACTGGATCTATACAAGTCGGAAGAACAGTGATAATCAGGCGTGAGATGCAAAAGATGTGAGTCAAGAGACCACATCTCACGCAAAGTGAATAGGGGCAACATCAACGACCCGCGGCTCATGATCTAGAAATGGCTTGAGCCGTTGGCTGTTCACTCGAAAGGTACTCTCAGAAGACAACTCGAATATATCAATGCTACCGTTGTCATGTACCTTTCTCACAAGATAAGGACCCTTCCATTTGCTCTGTAGCTTCCCTGGAAATAAACGAAGCCTCGCATCAAACAGCCATACTCTCTGTCCAGGCTCAAAATGCTTGTGGATGATATGAGAATCATGCCACTCTTTCACTCTTTCCTTATACTGTAGGCTGTTTGAGAAGGCTGTATCTCTCAGCTCCTCCAAGGCTGCTAATTCTGCCCTCCTCTGGTCTCCTACACCATCTGGATCCATAAGTATATCTGTGACTGCCCAAAGTGACTTGTGCCTCAACTCAACAGGCAAATGGCACGGCTTTCCATAAACGAGGTGAAAGGGAGATGTGCCCAATGGTGTCTTGAAAGACGTCCTATATGCCCACAAGACCGAGTCCAAAAGTTGTGACCAATCCTTTCGGTCAGGGCAGACGACTTTCTGCAGTATAGTCTTGATCTCTCTGTTCGAGACCTCGGCTAGACCATTCGTATGTGGATGGTATGGAGTGGCAACACGATGGTCTATACCGAACTCACTAGCAAGGGCCTTCACCTGGTCGTTGATGAAATGAGACCCCCATCAGAAATCAGAACTCGTGGAACCCCGAACCGCGTGATGATGTGCTTCCTCAAAAATTTGCATACTGTCCTCGCATCAGCGGCTCGGGCGGGGATAGCCTCAACCCAACGACTAACATAATCCACGGCCAACAGAATGTACTCAAATCCCTGATTCTTAGGGAATGGACCCATGAAATCGATGCCCCATGCGTCAAAAACCTCACAGAAGTGAATGGGTTGCATCGGCATCATATCACGCTGTCCACAAGTGCCCATCCTCTGACAGTCAGTACACCTCTTCACGAACTCATCAGAGTCCTTGAAGAGGGTAGGCCACCACAAGCCGGATTGGAGCACTTTCCGTGCCGTTCTCCTCCCAGAATGATGTCCTCCTGCCTCAAGCTTGTGGCAGTAAGTGAGGACGATATGGTGTTCCTCCTGAGGAATGCACCGACGCCAGACGCTATCCCCTCCTTCGTGGTAAAGGATGGGATCCTCCCAGTGGTAGGACTTGGCCTTCGCAAGGAAGGTCTCAAGCCTCTACCTGGGCCAATCTTGTGGGACTTTCCCAACAACGAGAAAGTTCACAATATCAGCATACCACGGGAGTGAGGCAATAGCAAGGATCGCCTCATCTGGGAAGGTCTCACAAATGGGATCTATCTGCTCAGACTCCTCAGGCTGCTCTATACGGGAGAGGTGATCCGCCACCACATTCTTGACTCCAGGCTTATCTTTGATCTCAATGTCGAACTCCTGGAGTAGAAGGATCCATCTAGTAAGTCTGGCCTTGGCATCCTTCTTTGCCATGAGGTATCGAATGGCGGTATGATCTGTATACAAAGTCACTCTAGATCCAATGATATAAGATCGAAACTTATCTAGGGCGAACACTACGGCTAGCATCTCCTTCTCTGTGACCGTGTAATTCCGTTGGGCGGAATCCAATGTACGGCTAGCGTAGTGGATAGCAAATGGAACTCCATCCCTCCTCTATCCCAGCACTGCCCCTACGCAAAATCGGACGCATCCGTCATGATCTCGAATGGGAGAGACCAATCGAGCGGCTGGAGGACAGGAGCCTCAATCACACACTGTTGGAGAGTCACAAAGGACAAAAGACACTTGTCATCGACAAGGAACTCGGTGTCTTTCGTCAAGAGGTCAGTCAATGGCCGGGCAATCCTGCTGAAATCCTGAATAAATCTCCGATAAAAACCAACATGCCCCAGGAATGACCGTAGCTGCCTCAAATTGGACGGCGGTGCGAGTTTTCTAATGACATCAACCTTGGCCGGATCAACCTCCATGCCCCTGTTGGAGATGATATGGCCAAGCACCGTCCCTTGAGTCACCATGAAGTGACTCTTCTCCCAAGATAGAACCAAATGGTACTCAATACATCGCTGGAGTACTCGGTCTAGGCAGTCAAGACAGGAGTCGAATCCGTCGCCGTAGACCGAGAAATCGTCCATGAAGACCTCCAAACACTCCCCTACCATGTCCGAAAAGATCGACAGCATGCACCTCTGAAAAGTCGCAGGGGCATTGCATAGCCCAAATGGCATGCGTCGAAAGGCATATGTACCAAAGGGACAGGTAAAGGTGGTCTTCTCCTGATCCTCAAGAGCGATGACCACCTGGTTATAGCCCGAGTACCCATCCAAGAAGCAATAATGGCTCTTCCCTGCCAATCTCTCAATGATCTGGTCAATAAAAGGCAGGGGGAAATGGTCCTTCTTGGTGGCCTGGTTGAGTCTCCTGTAGTCAACACAGACCCTCCAAGAGGTGGGTACTCGTGTAGCAATCTCCTCTCCCGACTCACTGATCACAGTCGTGATGCCCGTCTTCTTGGGCACCACATGCAAGGGGCTGACCCACTTGGAGTCGGAAATGGGATAAATAAAATCTGCACTCCACCATTTTGATATTTCCTTCATCACGACCTCTCTCAGGTTGGGGTTCAGCCGCCGCTGGAACTCACGTGATGGCTTCGCCCCCTCCTCGAGATAAATATGGTGGGAGCACACTGATGGACTAATCCCATGGAGATCTGCTACGCTCCATCCGATTGCCTTGCGGTTCTTTTCAAGAACCCCCATCAAACGGGATTCTTGCTCTCCAGTCAGATCGGCGGAGATGATGACTGGGTACATCTCAGGTTCACCCGCAAGGAACCGATACTTCAGCGAAGTAGGGAGCGGCTTCAGCTCTGGACAGCTGGGTGCTGGCAAATCTGGCCTCGGAAGAAGGTTTGTGAATGCTGCTAAATCTGCCAAATCTTCCTGGGAGAAAGAATACGAGCTCTCGCAAACTGGATCTGGAGAAGGCTGCTCAACTGTGTTGTCTCTGATCTGCTCTGCCTCTACCTCCTCCTCATCTGTAGGCTCTGGTGGACTCAGGTCTGGCATCTGATCATCACAATCTGCCCAATCAGACTCTGAATCTGAGGGATCTGCATCAAACAAGGTGGCATCAGTACCACCATCACACAAGGTGGCCTCAGTACCACCATCACTAAGAACCGTGTCGCGGTCGAGAACCGGCTCTGCTGCCTCTCTAGTATCTTGGACCAGGGCTGTGCTCTCCAAGCTCTCCTCTGCTGTCATCTCTGCATCAGTGGTGTCTGGAAATGAGAGGATGGCCTGTGCGGAAGGGTCTGCCCATGCTGCCTCATCATCTGTGATCACAAAATCACAGTCCTGGTGGATGTCTAGCCCGGCGTCTGTCAGCTGCTCTGTATCTGTGCTGGTCTCTGAGCATGCTCTCTCTCTCTCTGGCTCTGTAGTCCTCGACCGTCTCTATTTGTACACTCTCGCCCTCGACGCGAAAGTATACCTTCCCGCTATCATGATCAGTCACCGCCTTGGCTGTGGCCAAGAACGGACGACCGAGGATGATGGGGGTATCGGCCACTGAATCAGGGATCTCCATGTCCAACACTACGAAGTCCACGGGGAATTGCAGGCCCTGAATCGTGACGATAACGTCTCGCAACAACCCCTTCGGCCTCTTGACAAATCGATCAGCAAACTGAAGGACTGCCCTGCTCTGTCGAAGAGTGTCCAACTCGAAGCGGTCGAGAAGGGCTGCCGAAAGGAGGTTGATAGACGATCCGCTATCCAATAGAGTCCGGTCGAACCTCTGCTCACTAATCTGACATCTGACATACAGGGCTCCTGAATCTGGCCTCTTGGCCGGCAGACGGTTCTGGATCGCGAAGCACGTGGCTTTCGTCAGCACATGTATCTCTGAATGATGGTTCCTCCTCCTCCTCCTGACTGTGGTCCTATCTCTCAAAGATTGCTGAAGAAGGGGGATATGCTGCAAAGCCTCCTGAAGGGTCAGCTGTATGTGAAATCTGTCGATCATGCTCTGGCTGAACTCCTCCAGCTCTCTCTTTTTTGGGTCTTTTTCTCTTTTCTTCCCCTTCCCCATCTGAAGGGCTCTAGGGAAGGGGATCACAGGGTCCTTCTCAGACGAAGGACTAGGAAGAGGTCTAGACGTCTCGACGGCCGTATCCGCACATACATCAATCACCACAGTAGGACCAGAAGAAACTAAACCTTTTCCTTTATTCAAAACAGTGTTTTGAGATACATCAACAGAAGGAAAAACAACATCTCTCTCAAAATGAACACCGGTGGCCTCAGTTCACCACAGGCTGGCTCTGCTAGACGTCTCGCGGCCTCAGTACCGCGTGCTGGCTCGGCTATTGTGGTGGTGTCAGTACCACCTCCTCGAACTGGTGAAGCAGCGGCCTCAGTACCGCCGGTGGAATCAGCATCCTTGGTGGCATCAGTACCACCGTCATCCTCGGGTGCGGCCTCAGTACCGCTCTCCTCCTCCTCATCTGGCGCCCTGGGTGGATCCTCGAGTCGTCGCTCAGATGAGGCGTCGTCTGCTGGTGCTCTACCGCTCCTAAGTGTAACAAAATCAGCATCAAACAGATCTGAAGACACATCATCAAATGGATCACTAGGAGTGGCATGCTCAGTGTAAACTACCTGCTCAGACTTCCTCTTGAGGCTATTGGGATTCGGCTCTATCTGTGCAGGGATGGCGGCCTTCCCTCTCATCAGGTCCCGCATCTCCTGGAGGAACTCGTCCATCTCCCGTCTAAAGGTAGCCTGCTGGTCCGTGAGGAGGCGGGCTATGTCATCCAAGGCGGGGCTCTCATGGGAGCCCGACGGGTAGCCTCTCTGGGGCTGAGGCTGCTGGAACTGGTGCTGCTGCTGCTGAGAGGGGTAGGAGGGAGAATGCTGCTGCTGGTGTGGCTGGTGAGCATGCTGCTCACGTCTCCAAGACTGTCCCTGCTGTTGATAGGGACGAGGAACGAAGGACGACTGCTGGTATGGCTGGTGGGCTGGGGGCTGTTGTTGCTGGTGATCTCTTTGCTGGCTATACTGGCCTCCCTGACCAGATGGCTACTGCTGGGGTTGGGTACCTCCATTCCCCCACCTGAATCCGGGATGGTCTCGTCGGATCCCAGGCTGAGGACGGTCATACCAAATCCCGTTGACATCCATCAACGGCTCGGCGTCGTATTGGGCTGGCGGGAGTACTGCCAGAGGCTGATCTGGCTGGTATACCACCATCTGCAGGTCTGGAGATGGTGGAGACTGGTAAGAGGGCTGCTGCTGCTGGTACGGCTCCGCCTGTACAAGGTGAACCTGTCTAGGCTGCTGAAAAGAGCTGGAGCGCTGGGACGAGTTGTTGCTGCCGTCGGTATCGCCTCGTGACTGAAGACGGGGCTGGGAAGCCGTATGTGCCTCTTTGAGACACATGAGCTGGGTCTTCATGTCGCTCAGAGTCTGTGCCATCTGCTCCATCTGCGTGATGCCCTGGCACTGCTTCTTCTCGATCAGCTCCATCCGGTCCAACTTCTCGCTGATAATACCCATATCCGCAGCGGACGACTCTGCCTGTGCTGTTGCAACTGCGGATGAACTGGATGGACCGGCGTCGACCCGTGCTATCCTCTGGTACTGCACGGGTCCTGGCTGCTGCTGGGGTCTCCCCTGAGTGTATAACCGGGTCTGGGACATCACCATATAGTTCTCGGCCATCTCCTCGAAGATGGCCCAGACCTGGTCGTGATCCTTGGCGAAATAGGACCCGCCACAAGAAGCATTCACTAAGCCCTGGAGCTCTGGTGTCAGCCCGCTGAAGAAGCTCTGCACAAGGTTCGGCTTCGAGATATCATGGTGCGGGCATCGGTCAGTAAGCTCACGAAACCTCTCCCATGCCTCATGGAATTGCTCATTGGGGAGCATGGAGAAGTTGCTGATCAGGGCCCTCGTTGCATTGGTCCGCCCGAGTGGATAGTACTTGTTCAAGTACTCGATGCGGAGCTGCTCCCAGGTGTAAACAAACTTCCCCAAATGCTTCAGCCAGGTGGCTGCTCTGTCTGTTAGGGAGAAGGGGAAGGCGATCATCCTGATCGTATCCTGGTCCACCTGACGGTTGTGGACAGTGCTGCAAATCATCAGAAACTCCTGGAGGTGAAGATGGGGCTCCTCAGTCGCGATCCCGTGGAAGCGGGGGAGTAGCTGCAAGGTGTTCGGGGGGAACTTGAAGTCCCCCACGATGGCTGGAAGTACGACCCAGTGGTGCGTCAGCGTCGATCCGGGGTTGTGCAACTCCCGCATCGGTCTCGGTGGTCCTCCGGCCGCGGCTGCGGCGGCTGCTGCGGCTGCGGCTGCTGCAGCGGCTGCTGCATCTGCATCCTCTGGAATCCTCGGTCCCTCTCTGCGCTCCTCGCGCTCTGCTCGCATCTGCTCCATCTCTCTCCTCATGTCGAGCATGAAAGCTCCCTGATCTCTCAACTACTGCTGGACGGTCTCTAAAGAGGCGACCGGGGTGGAGTTGATCGCTCCCTGATCCAATACGAAGTGCTCAGGCTGATGGGAGCGATACTCAGAACTGTCGGCCATGGCGTCTGCAAAATCAAATGAGCCAAACTCAGGTGCTGTCAAATCTGTGAGTCTCTCCTCTGGCTCATATCTCTCAGAACCGAAGTAAGGGGGTCGAGGGGGAACAGGGCGGAATCATACTCGGGCTCGGAGAACTGGTCTCGGCTCTCGCGGGCCAACCTAGATGACTGGGTAGACGTGCACGAAAGCGATGCAGCCAGAGGCTTCCTAAGAGAGCGTCTACCCATCATCGTGATCTGGTCGAGTAGTGCGGATGGGATCTGGAGAAACTATGATCAAAATGCAAACCCCTCTGTTCACCAACGCAACACGAGCTGAAGACCGTGAAGGCTCGGTCAAATTATCTTGTCAGTTTTTATTAGGTGAACAAACAGTCTATCAGAGCGCTTATGTGACCTGTTGGGATACCCGATGCTACTCCAACCGACTGGCCCGCACAGAAGAGTCGGTAGTCAGCTAGAAATAGCACCGGAGGGCTCTACCTAGGGTGCGGGTCACTCTCTCGCGCAAGCAAACCAAACAATGAGGGGGTTGCTCTCCCCAAGACAAATTTTTCAGTTAAGTGTCTTTTAGGGTCAATAGCTTAAACAGTCCCAATTTTATAGTTTTTCTTCTTAATATTTTTCAATAAAAACAAAGGCCTAACGAATTTTTCGGTTCTCCTGGTTATTTAGTCCAAAACAGGGGGGAGAAGACGAAAAAGCTGATGCGCGAGAAATCAATGATGCATGCAGAGATAGAAATGCGTACCTGACTCCAGCAGTCTACATGCAAGATGATCCGCGCAGAATTGAAAGACAGGAAATAAACTACCTAAATGGTGCAGGCGGAAAGCCGAGTCCTAAACAAGCAATTTCTACTCGATAGAACCGTCTAGCCTAGTCACTCGCCCTCGATCCAAAGAGTCCGATCTAGACCCACCCCTCCTCTTCTCGACAGGTCGAGTTCAAGAGTAGCACTTGACGGGGCAGGCTCGCGGCGCGTAGGCTCTCAAGAAATTGACTAAACTATTTTTATTATTGATTTATTAGTAGGTCCAATTATCGCTCTATAGGAACAAGCAATCAATTAAGTGTGGGGATCCTACTAATTACGGCACAGTCAAGCAGAAAATCCTAAATCTAGGGGCTCGAGAAAAACCGCGAAAAAACGTAAAAGGCAGCTAAAGAGCTAAAACCGCGAAAAACTGCGAAAAATCTAAATGGGTCCCCCGAGCACACCGGTGCTCGGCGAAACAGACCCAAGAGTCCCAGTGTATGTCCGAATGTACCTGTATTATTACAACAGTTCAAATATACGGGAAATAAATCCTAATCTAGACTATGTTAATCCGCGGCTATTCCGCGGCTCCCGCACTCCTGCTCGCTCTCTTGCGCTCTCCTGCGGCTCTGTAAAGAAGAGAGCCGCCTCCGACTCTCGCGGTTGCATCGGCTTCCGAAGAAGCTGCCTCGATCCTCGGGCCCTTGCAAGAAAACAAGCAAGAATGTCAGACCAAATGAATATATAAACAGATCAAATGTATATACAAGAATATGTACAGAAAACCGCGTAAAAGAAAACCGCGGAAAAACAACTACTAAGCCGCGCTCCCCGGCAACGGCGCCATTCTAATGTTGCGCAAAATGACCACTCGGATATAAGGTGCTAATCGGTCGTTGTGACCCAAGCAATCAAGTGCGAACAATCAAGAAAAATAGACCACCAAGAGAGATAAAAATCAATCAAAATGCGAAATAGCGGTCTTGCTATTTATTTAACCTGGTATAGCGACCAGGGTCGAACACAAGGAGCACGGATTGGCCTCACGACCTACGAAGTAGTCAACCAGAGAAGAGAAGATATTTTTGTGGTTTTTAGGGGTTTTTTATATTTTTTTGGATTTTTAATATGTTAAGAAAATAATACAAGCAAAGAAACTACACACTTCAATAATTTATTAAATGCACTAAAAATCAACCAAAAATTCTAACAAAAATATTTTTATGTGTTTTATAATTTTTTGTGTTTTTGGTGAATTTTTGGGATTTTTCTGATGTTTATTTAATTCTCTAAAAATGAAACAGTGACTGAAATGAAAGGTATTGTCCAGCCGACCTAAAAGGGCCTAAATAAAATATCTAAAGGTCCCAAATTAGCTAGGAGGTAATTTTCCTGTAAAGAGAATAAAACAAGGAAAATTTAGGCACCTATATTATTATTTTTGGGATCTGGTTTAATTATTAGAATTTTTATAAGATTTTAAATGTTTTTTAACATTTAGTGGTTTTCACTAATGAAAAATAGCCAAAATTGGCTAGAAAATCAAACACAACAAAACAAGCAGTAGACAATTTTTTTGTAATTTTTAGATACTATTTAATATTTTTTTGTGATTTTTAAAGTTAGACAGTAGCAAAATTAGATGTTTTTGAATTTTTAAAAATATCAAATCAACTCAGAAATGTCTCCAAAAGTCCTTGAAAATTTTACACTATGGCAGGAGCCATGTGTCCAATTTTCGTTGGATTTGGAGGTAATTTGCTTTTTTATTCAAAAATAAAGAAGGGGCACTGTGCACAAGGACCAAAGTGCAAATACCCGGAAGTCTGGGGGGTCTGGTGCAATTAACCCAGCAAAACACGTGCGATGCTCATGTCTGGGGCACTCAGGGACCCAAATGTAATGAAAATAAGTCCCGAGGGCTATTTGGTAACAGGTACCAAAAGCCCAGGGGCTTATCTGCAAATAACCCAAAAAATCACGCACATGCTCAAATGTTTCACGCACAGGGGTATAAATGCAAATAAATACAAACTTTCATTCATTCCCTAACATCCAGAACTACAGGGGTATGATATGCAAATAAGCCAAAAACTCACGTGTCGATGCACGTGTCAGACCATACACAGGGGCATAAATGCAAACTAAGCAGAGTACGGGGTCCTCTATGCAAATATCCCAAAAACTAAACAACTATATTACGTATTTACAGGACTAAATACGAAATGCAATAAACAGAAGGGCCTAAGGGTAGTTTACCCTTTATTAATGGAGCGGTTGGATGGAGGCCACGGGGAACATCTGACGGTGGCGAACAACGGGCGCTCCACAGCTGGGCTCCTCGGGCGAATCCGACGGCGGGGGTTGTTCCACGTGGAGGATCGAACGGTGGTGGCTCTCTGTGGCTAACCCTCGAGCATCGGGCGGTCCAGATCTATCCTCCTCAGATCAAACGGTGGCTGCTGCTCCTGAACGGACGGCCCAGATGCAAACTGGAGCAGGAGGTCTGATCGGATGACAGCTGAAGGTCGAGGAAGAACAGGTGGTCGGCGAAGTTCGCCGGCCCAGTGCGTGCGGTCCTGACCTCCCCTGTTGCACCTGAAGATTGGAGAAACTCTGGCGTGGTGCTCCGCAGCTGTTGGTGGCCTCCGATGACCCAGCCGAGCTCTGGGGAGCTCCAACGAGGTCGGCGGAGGAACGCCTCCTGGCTCGATGTCGAAGGACCTCAGATGGCCCTCACTGAACCTGCAAAATAGTCCAGAAGGCTCGCGGGTCGAGGTCAAACTGCCTCGACCCAGTTAGGCGGGGTGACGGTGAACTGTGGGGCGATATGGGCGAGCTCCGGCGAAGGGGGGCGGTGGAGCTCGAATCCCAGCTCCTGTGCGAGCTGGGTTGGATGGAACTATGGAGAAGGTGCGCGGGAAGGAGGCGATGGCTATGGTGAAGCCCGATGGTCGGATGATGGTCTGAATCGATCGGAATCGGCGGGGGACGGCGGAGCAGCGAATTGGGCGAAATGGAAAATCCAAGAAAAAGAAAGGCCTAAGGGACTACCTGGGTGGACGAGGAGACTGGGGAAGAGCTTGCGCAGCTCTGGGTCGTCGCCTCGAGGAGCGTCTCCCTCCGAGGCTCGGGCTCCTGCTGGTGGCGGAGCAAGGCGGCGAAGCTTCGCCGGATCAGTGGTCACGCTCCCTCTCCTCGCTTCAACAGCACAGGACGCGAGCTGTCACTCTCACGAGCACGCTGGAGCTCACAGGGGGTGGAATCGAATGGTCAAAGATGACATTCGAGGAGGCGGAGCTGGAGCTTTATATGCTGGAGAGTCTGAGAAGACAGGCGCGGGTAGGGCGTGGAAGCGCGCGGATCCCGATGCAGGAGCTCCGGCGAGGATCTCGGGTATATCAAGATCAAATCGGACCCGGGGTTTGAGTGGGGATGAATCGGGTTTAAGCGCTAAAAATCCGAGAAGATGGGTTACCCGCTAAGAACCCGTGTGAAGTGGTCCTGGGGGGGAGTTGACCGGGCGGTCAACAATCCCCAGGACCAATGAGAGAAGGCCACGTGGCTGGATTTTGAAAATGAATTTAAAGGTAGCAAATGGCCGAATTAGTGAAAACTTAAAACATGAAATATTTTTATTTTATTTTTTTCTATTTTTTAGTGATTTTTAATTAATTTTTCAAAGTAAAAATAGTGTATTTACATAGTAGGTTCATATATAGGTATATATACAATATATAGGTTTTTAGTTTTTTATTTTTAATTATTATTTTTATACAATTCTATTCCCATTTTATATTTTATTTATTTTCATTATAAAATAAGGAATAAAAAGATATTTTTATTTTATAATAATTTTTTATATTTATAGGTGAAATAAATACATATGTACATATAAATACATGGTATATTTACAATATATTTTTGTGTTTTAAATTTTGTTATTTTTATTTCATTTTTGTTTTAATTGTTTTTATTTTATTTATTTACACTATATAATGTAGAATATTTACAAAAATTTTGGAAATTAATTTTATTTATTTATTAGGCTAAATAAATATAAAGGTGGTTCTATGTACAATGTGAAAGTGATGTTTTTGTTCTTTTTGATTTTTCTATTTTTATCTTGTTTTTATATCTATAAATATGTACAAATATTTACAAACCAATTTGAGTCTATTTTTGTGAGGAAAATACTTTTATTTATTTACATAATCATTTACACACATGAGCCCCTATCTCCCTCTACTTTGGCTTTTATGCGGTCAGGCCCATGCTGAGCCCTCCCTTGGGTTAGGTTGCTCAATATTTATTCTAAATATTTCCCTCTTTTTCTTTTTAATCTTTATTCTTTTATTTTTGCACAAAACATGCTAATTATATATTTTTACACAATGCATGCTTTTGGTAATTATTTGTATTTACACATATCTACATGCATTTGCAAAGGTTTTTGTAGCTAAAATATAAGAATAAAGAGTGATGAATGAGTATTCATCACACAGTATAGACTCTTTGGTCTCTTCCGCTGATAGACGGTCTGTCGTTTATAATGACCAGATTCTCTGTGATGGACCCGGCTCCTTTGAGCCTTTCTCTCTCCTTGACGACCCTCGCAAGGTAGAGACACATTCTGACTATTCCGTGTCTAGATCGCAGTACTCTCCGAGGATTATCTGCGAGATATTGCGGCACTCTTTTTTTACGATCGATTCCCCTTGCAGACAGTGTCTCCGATCTGCGGAACACGGAATCGGGTCGTCTGATCTACTTGATTTGTGGTCCCATCTTGAGTTACCTATCCAATCTGCGGATCATGGGACCCATCTGATTAGACTCCTTTGAGTCTTCTCGCCTTGACGGTCCTCGCAAGGTCGAGTTTCTGATATCTGCTGTTTTCATGCCTAGCTGGCAGCACGTTCCCCGAGGATTATCTGCGGGACGCTGCCACATTCTTTAGATTATCTGGTCTCTTCTGCTGGTAGCCGATGAGTCGCCTACTGAGACTGACACTGATGATCCGTCTGATGGATCACTGATGCCTTGGCGTCCGCTTGCCTTGACGACCCTCGCAAGGCTGAGTCTTCTTCTGATTATTCGATGATTAGCATGTACCACTCTCCGAGGGTTATCTGCGAGAGGGTACATCATTTTCTTGGTACTCGGTTTCACTTCTGGTGTCTCCTATCTGGTGGAGCACGAAGCCGAGTCCTCTGAGTTGTGTACTTGGTCCCCCCTCTGATTGTCTATCCGATCTGCGGATCGCGGGACCAAGTCTTCTGATTATGGTCTGATTCCTGGCTCCTTTGAGCCTGCTCACCTTGATGACCCTCGCAGGGTTGAGCAATGTCTTACGGCATTGGGTGTGTGTCTCCGACGATCTTCCGACCTCATGACCACTGCATGCCACGATATCTCCTATTCTCTATCTTCCATATCTTCTCGAGACTCTGATTGACCGGAGGAATCTGTACTACTCCTTCTTCCTCCCGGTCTTACAGTATCGGCTCTGTTTCCTCATGCTGACCCTATGTGCCGATTGACTACTTCATGCTACCGATATCCTTACTTTCGATCCATTTTTACTTCAGTAGCCGACACCCACTTGCCAGCATATCCGGGTGTCCTTTCACCTTCAGACTGCGTCCTCGTTCTCACAGGGAGACGACGAGAGTACGGTATTCACTTGTCAGATATCGTCCTGCACTTCCCAGTTCTTCATCACTTGTATATATGTGTTGTATATTCTGTTCTCCCGCATGTTACGTGTGCCCTAGATCTATCACCATATCTTTGTGTCTATACTTAGGACGTACTTTGTCCTAAGTATAGGGGGATACACATCGCGTTGTTCTTTCGTCGTTCAGTTTCGTCACTCCTGTTGTTGCCTATACTTAGGGATATCTCACCCTAAGTATAGGGGGAGTGATGCGTATATTCTCCACGACCTTTTCGTATATCTGTATATATCTCTCTTTTCTTCTTTTCTTCTTTTCCTTTTCTATCTTCTGTATCTAAATAAAAGGTGTTGCCCCTTGTAGACAGTTTTCTGTACTTAGGACGTACTTTGTCCTAAGTATAGGGGGGTGCACTCCTGATTTGTTAAATCTTTGAACTGTTTATTCCCACCCATGGCCCTCCCTACCATGTGTACAGTCTGCTATACTTAGGATTAGTTGATCCTAAGTATAGGGGGGCGGTCATTTTCTTATTCATTTATCTCGTTATTCTTTCATTTATTCTTTTAGTCGTCGTAGTATAGACTTTTCTATACTTAGTACGAGTTATGTCTTCTTTTTCTTCTTTCCGATCTATGAGGACATAGCTCAAGCTAAGTATAGGGGGGTCGTATATACTATGTATATACTTCATCCATAACTCGTACTTTCGTATAATTATGATACAATTCATTAATTAATAAGGCTTCTTATTCCTCAGATTCTTTTCGTACATACTGATTAATAAATCAGGTTATATATTTGCAAAATGATTTGAAAAATGGTGTGAACTTTGGAAAACTTTTTGTGAAATATTTTCAACCTTTGTAAAAATATTTTGATTGCAAAAATTCTTTTCTTTGTGTGAAATAAAGGATTTGAAAACCTATTTGCAAATGATTTTGAAAATGATTGTAAAAATATTTTGAAAAACAAAGTGTATATAGTGTTTGCAAAATCTTTGCAAAATGGCTTTCAAATGTTTGTAAATATTTGCAAAAATTATTTTGTACTATAGTTTTCAAAATGATTTTTCAAATAAATTTGAGGAATAAAAGCAACATAATAAATAAAATGAAATAAAATACAATAAATTCTTTATCAATTGTAGATACACCTCAATAAACCACTCTTGTTAAAACTAGTAAATTCTTTAAAACTTGTAAAATAAAGCGGCACGCCCGTGTATATAGTTGTATATATTCTATTCTTTGCGTGCCAAAATTCTGTTATTTGTAAATTCTTTGTGTAAAAATTTCTCTCTTTGTTTCCAAATTCTTTCAAAAATTGCATTATTCTTTGCATATTTGTAAATAGCATTTGCATAACATTCATATTCTTCTATTGAGCTTGATGATTGAACTAGTCCAATAAAGTCAAGGATTGGAGCTTGGTTGGACCTTACTGCACCTAACTACACTGGAACCTTATGGGAACTAGGTTTAAGGTACTTCAGGTCTATTCAGAGTTAATTCTTTGAGAAATCAGGGCTAGGTTCAAGTTACCTCAGTGGACTAACTAGAACTTTTCGAAACACACGTATGACTCTTGTCGGTCATGACCTAACTTGGACACTTGCACCTTTCACTTGGCTCAACTCAGTTGGAGTGGTGAGGGGGGTTGGATTTGCCAGTCCGAGACGCACATGGGTGGAAACATTCGTCCTCGTCTAGGGAGGGAAGTGCACCCCAACCTGGTCCAGTATCAATGAAGTCGAATGATAGGAGAGTGTGGGTTGCAAAAAAGCTTCAAAAGAGGGATAGTCTACTGGTTCAAGAGGAAAATTTCTTGTATATATGCTGCACCATGTAGATATGTTGTACAGATGCACTTGAAAAAAAAAAAGAACTCCAAAAAATTGGTGGGTCGGATTGAAAATTTAATAACCCCACCGGAGTGTATATAGTTCAATAAAGCAAAAGCTTATGGTATCCATGTTACATCTCATGAAGCTTGCAGCGGGAGACTTAGCTACACCGGTTGAGCTCCCAAAAATCTATACCTCTTATTCCCCCTCTTCTTGAGCCGGTTGCCACTTGAACTTAGAAGGGAATACCCCGCTCCTCGACGGTAGAGGGCTGGATTGGGGAATCATTGGGTTGTCATTCTGGAGAAGCTAGTCTCTTTGTCATTTCAGTTGGGGAGAGCCACTATCACTTACATTGTACAAGTCAGCTTCATAGTCATAAGGGTTTGCGTATGAGGTAGGCTAGTTCTGACCTGGCAATTGAGGTGATTTGAACCAAGTTCTGTGACTATCGAAGGCTGTTGTGTTTTAAATTTGGTTCTCTACCAGGTTCCACACACATTTTCACACCAAGGTCTAATCTGAGCTCCACGCTTAGATTTTGTACAAATAAGTTTAATAATCATGACCAATTCAATTATTCATTGAATTCTTTATTTTTGCTTTTTCTTTTCTTCTTATTTTTTGTTCTTTTTATACTTATTGCATAAGTATTTGCTAGGGACTAGCAAAGGCAAGTATAGGGGGGTGATGAATCTCCATTTCATCACCTTTATTCTATCATTTTGTCCTTAAAAACCCCAGCAAATGCATATAAATAGCATTAATTTGTACATATTAGCATTCATTATTTATTGTATTAAATGTACATAGAATAAAGTTTTTAATGCCAAAATTATAGAATAAAGGGAAGAAAAGAAAAAAGAATAAAATATTGCAAATATTTTATGACCCGAACCCCGAGACCAAGGCCAGCATGGAATTGGTCGACAAGGAATAAAGTAGGGGGAGATAAGGGCCAAGAATACAATAAATACCTCGTTTATTTATTCATCCATTCATGCATTTTTGACACCTATTTTGTACATAATTATTTATTCATCAAATAAAGAAACTTTGTACATGAAAATTGTAGATAATAATGTAAAAAAATATAAAATTGAGTTTGTGTAAAAATAATACTCAGTGTACATTTATACACGGAATAAAAAGCCAAAATCTCAACTTCACAGACCCATATCTTGCAAATAAAAACTCCAAATCACCCAAACTCACCTTTAATTGTATATAGCATTCCATGAACCATTTTATAAAATTGGTTTCATAATTTTTGGAGTCCATCTGTGGAAGTTAGGTTTTTGACCCACTTTGTACATAATACCTGATTAAAATATTCATTTTATTCAATGTTCATTATTTTTTATAAATTCGTACTTTTAGAATCTTCTAAATAGTGTATCTAATACAGAAACATATTAAAAGCTAAAGAAAACCAAAAAGAAATTGCAAAATAAAATAAGTGTATAAGCTACATAGACAAAATACTTATGTTAAGAATGTATATAAATAAAAAGGGATTTTAATTCTTTTATTCTTTATTCATCTATATTTTTATAACAATGTATATATTATATATAACTTATTAAAAATACAAATCCAAAATAAAAACAAATAAAATTCATTAAATAAATAAAATGTATATAATATATAGGTAAAATACCTACAAGTATACTTACATATGCATATACCTATTTATTTAAAAATGTAAATAAAATGTATAAAATTAAATAAAAATATATTCATACTCATAAAAATAAGTTATAAATTTATAAAATAAGAAAATAAAATAATAAAATAAACAAATTAAAAATAAAACATACAAAAAGACCTTTAAATACATACATATACACATTAGTAAAATAAAACCGTAATAAAATACTTCAAAAAAATAACTAAAAATCATAAATAAATACTACATGAAATAATATACATTTTTTATTTTATAAGAAAAAAATAATAAAATCATTTACTATGCCAAATAATTCAATTTCGCGGAAAATTCCCTCTTTTGTCTTCTTGCGTCCGACGTGGCCCAATAATGGCGCGACCCGAGTTGACCTCCGATCAACTCTCCCTGCGCTTCTGACTTCCGTCAGAACTATCATTTCGCCCGTCTTCTCCCCTTTTTTCCGCTCGATCTATCGTTCCATCACTTTCAAATCCTTCACGGATTTTGTTCTCTGATCAACCGAGATTCGCGCCGATCATTTGGATCCCTTGTACATAGCCCCGATTCATCAATAATCGCCGGTCACTGGGGGTCTTCGGGAATGTTTATAAATAAGCCCCTCCGCCTCCTTCCTCGAATTTGGCCAATTTCATCCCCCGCTTTGAGCTTGAATCAGCTCCTGGTGGAGCCCTCGTGACAGGAGGCGCTTCCCAGCACCTCGATTCGGCCCAAGGAGGAGGAAAATTTTGTCGTGGTGGCGCTCTAGCGGCCACCCTGCTCCCTGGAGGCCCCCAGGTATAAGAGCTGCGCATTTTATCTTTCTAGGTAGTTTTTACTCCCAGCATTTCATTCCTGCAATTAGTTTTATGTTTCGCTTATTAGTTTAGCGTAGTTTAGTGATTTCGTAGTTTGCCGGAGCTCCGCTCCAGCGAGCTTTTCACCGTGTTCACGACTATTCCTCGACTCGCTTCCACCTCCATTTCGTTCCCCTTCGCTTTCTCCACCTTCCAGCCACCTCCTATCAACCGGAGCCTCCTTCGTTCCGCGAATCTAAGCTCCTCCATCACCCGTCGCCGGAGCTTCCTCGCCCATCATCATCCCCGCGCTTTCAGCTTCAAACCCCGAGTCGAGGGTGACGCCCTCGAGCCCTTCTACCTTCCTGTGCAGGTTAGGTGCCCCACCAAGCACCAGGAGTCGATTCGCACGCGGGCGGAGGTACCTGGAGCCGCGTTTCTTCACCGAGCTCGTGACGCCGCTCCAGGGCTCCTCTGGCCGATCTACCACCTCCAGCAGATAGAGAAACCTTCCAGGAAGCGTCTTGGACCTTCAGGTGCGGCGAAGACTGGCGGAGGCGCGAGAGTTGGTCGGAAGAAGCTCGCCCCGGCGAGCCTTCTTCCCTGTTCTTCCATGTGCGTTCTCCGCCGTTGGATGAAGACGAAGGCCCCAGTTCAAATCTCAGCCGTCCGATCCTCCGCACGCAGACCGTCAGATCATCTTGGATGATCTAATCCAAGTCGTGGATCGCGAACCGTCATCGGCCGTTGGACGTGCGACGCGTGTCAAGTGAAGTAATCCTAGCCGTTCGCCAGCGCGCCTATTAGGGGTAAATTGCATATCCAGCCCCTACCTTTTTGTATATTTAATTTTTAATATTGTAAATAAAATATAACGTTGTGAATAAGGAAATTTTGCATGTGACCCCCTGTATTGTTTTCATATTACACTTGGGTCCAGTCCACGTCACCTCACGTGTCGTTCCACGTGAGGTGGTAAAATTGCACAAGTCCCCGTGTATGTTTTGTATATTTATCTTTAGTCCATTAAATAAAATCTTAAGTGTATTATTTTTTTGATAAATTGCAATCAGGACCTTATCTTTTCTGAAATTGTGTTTTGGTCCCTGTGGGTGCGAATCACGTGTAGTCCCACGTGATGGTTAAATTGCAAGGGGGCCCTGGCGGGGTTGCTTAATTGATTTCAGTCCTTAAAATTGCAGATCACGTTATTATCTTTTGGTGTTTTTGCACTATTGCCCCTGGAGATTATTTTATTTGCAAAAATGCCCCTGCTAGGCTGTTTGCTTTTTGTGTCTTTTATCTATTTATTTTAAATACCTATGAGGCTTCTAAAAATTCACAAAAATTAGGATTAGTGTTTCATGCCCTGTATTTCCATGCCCATATTTTATTTGGCATTTTTTCGCATTTTTCCTAATTATTAAAAAATGAAAACGAAGCCCTTTTTGCACTGTTTAAATTCGAAAATACAAAAAATTAGAAAATGTTTTTTGAAAAATTCTAAAAATATTATATATAGTATATATATATATTGAGTCTAGAAAATGAAAAACCCTAAAAATAGAAAAAGAAAAACATAAAAATTTCAAGAAGCTCCAAAATCCTAAAAAAATATAAAAACCCCTTAAAAACACCAAAAATATGTTTTTCTTATTTTATAATTATCTATATATTATTATTTATGTATTAAAATTAATTTGGGTTAATTTTGACACTTATTAGATAATTCTAAAACCCAAATTAATTTCGGCCTATTTAATTAATCCTATATTAAGGACATTTTTGAAATTAAAAATATATAAAATTTGCAAAATTCTAGAAAAATAACATAAAAATTGGAAAAATACAAAAAGCCTAAAAAATATATATTAAGCTTAATATAGTGAGTATGTATATATATATATAACCTTCTACTACTTCTCTCTCTCTCTTCTTATATATATTTCTCTTTATATATATAGATCTGTATTTTTATAATTAAAAATAAAAAAATATAAAATATAAAAACCAAATAAAAATCATAAAAACAAAAAAATATAAAAAAATATATAGAAAACCCACAAAAACAATAAATGGACATGAACAATGGATTGAATACTTACACATACACACATACATTCCCTTCGCCTCCCAGTGTTTGACCTCTACTTGTGCTTACACCTATACACATTTCATGTAGAGTTATAATAAATTTTAACTCCACATTTTTGGATATTCATCGCATATATTTATTGTGGGTTAATTGTTGATTGATCTGAGGATTATTGAGCGGTCACCGCATCGACTATTGATCTGCCTTGTGGATTAATACGACCCTTAATTTTCCTCAGCCATCATCGAGTATATGGTGGGAACGGATTGTTACACAATCTGTTCCCCCTCAATATGAGGCCTTGGACAGGACGTGCGTGGATCGAGTATATGATGTCGGGCCATGTCAAGCGGTCTTATAAATGCTTTCGAATGGAGCCTGCAACTTTAATGAAGTTTGTACAGCTGCTTGAGCAACGAGCAGGCTTAACCAGCACGCACAACATGGATACAGTCGAACAAGTTTGTATATTCTTGTTTGCATTTGGACATGCGCAACCAAATCGAGTGCTTCAAGAATGGTTCCAAACACTCTGGGTTCATAATATCATGGCACATTCATAGAGTACTTAAGAAGATTCTGCAGTTGGAGGATCTGCTCATTCGTCTTCCGACGACAGAGACTCCTCGACGTATATCGTTCGTTATGCTCCTTACTTCTAGGTATAGTCATTGTGCCTCAAATGATAACATTCAGTGACCATTAATTTTTTTCTCTCTAATATAAACTCATGCTCTACAGGGAGTGATCGGTGCTATCGATGGGACTCACATTAAGGCAACTGTCTCATCAGGTATAGAGGCTGCCAACCGTAACAGGAAGCAGGTCATCTCGCAGAATGTAATGGCAGCAGCATCATTTGACTATCTATTCACCTACATCCTTGCTGGTTGGGAGGGATCCGCCTCAGATATGTCTGTCTTGAGGGACACAATAGACCGGGAGGCTTAATCGTACCAGAGGGATGTAGATATTTTGTGGATTGCGGCTATACGAACACGGACTCATTTTTGGCCCCATATCGCGGCATCACGTATCATCTGTCGGAGTGGAGGGTCCTGGACAAGGCTGAGTGGTACATCTCGCACAAGCACTTGTTCAATCATAGGCACTCGAAGCTGCGCAGTGACAAAGAGAGGACCTTCGGAGTATGGAAGAAGAGGTTATGTTGTCTGTCTTGTATGCTTACGTACGCTTTTGAGACGCAAAGGGACGTTGTCACGGCCACTGCAATAATTCATAATTTCATTAAGTTGTATGGATCTGACAAGTGGTTTGACCGAGTAGAAAAGTATTTGGTGCCAGAACCTCCAGAATTAGATGCTGAAGCTGGCGTTGAGGTTAGAGTCACACGCACGGAAATGCGACTGGGGAGCAACATCGAGATCACATCGCCCATGCGATGTACGACGACAGGCTACGACGTCTGCAACAGCAGGAGTAAAATTATAGTGCGCGTAAATTTTTGAAAATCTGCATAGTAATTTTGTTATGGACTTTGATACGTTATTATTCACGGATGTTGGACATTGAATCCTTTTTATGATGTATTCCGGATGTTGCTAGGTTGCTATCTATCCATGTCTTTATCAAGATGTATTTTATTCTTTAAAAAAATGACTTCCGAAATTTACATCGTAAACCAAATTGTCTTCCGTCGTTACACATTTACATGTGGATGCAATCTCCGCTAAATAGAAATTCAATTTTCGGCTTTTCACATAGATTTAGATTGAATTCAGGATTAAGGTATTCCATAGATTAAAAAACAGAACAAAATATAAATTTCAACAGAGAAGTCACCTTGTCACGTTGACGGAATTAGTTAAATTCACGTGCAAAGGAAAATGTCCTCCACTTTTAGTTAAAAGCAAAAATATATGTCCGCTTCACCACATTGTTCTTCGCATCGATGCTCGATTCCCGAAAGTTCGAGTAAAATTACGAGATCAATATGACAAAATTCCGTCCTCCTTAACACATTGCTCTTAACAAATTATTGGTCCATATTAACATGAAAAACAAGGGTAGAAGTTGCAAAAGTTAAAATATATAATAAACCAATAATCCACCAACAACCCCATTAACTACTAACAATCAAATTCCAATCATTACGCCAAACACCAATAAAAGTCACATCACATGCAAACCCTTTCAACAGTAAAACCCTCTTTCCAAACACACAAACAGCAATTCAGGTTAACCCTCAGCTTAACAATCCTTGGGTGGGTTAACCTCCCCTAGTTTACCCGCGAACCAAACGCACCCTAAGGGTACAAGTGAAAATTATGAGAATGTTAAGGCGTATATGCAAATACGACAAACTTTAAGAATATATATGAAATTATGGCTTTAATAGATGGTTCCGGAAGGAATTCCCATTATATGCATGTTTACTTGAATTATGAGTCTCGTAATGATAGTATATGAGAACAAGTTAGTATCATATGCAATAAGATAATTATGCAAATCGTATAGTTGTGTTCATAATTGATTATATAGAAGAGATTATGTTTTAACGATTTAAAGTTAGCATAGGGAGGCTTGTTTGCCCCGCTAGCCGGCTTGACCCCAACTCGGCACATACTGAGTGTTAACTCATAACATGTGATGTTGTTTTTTAAAGGAGAGCACGAGTTGTGATATAATTTCCAATTCAAGGAGAACTATTGTCACGCGAAGTTGAACCGGTACGGACTATGGATGGATTGTTATGAAGGGATGTTATTATGCCCACTGGAACATTGTTGTGCTATTTTATTTTGTAGTTCTGTTGCAATTTCCTTGTTGGATTGTAATAATGGAACTCTATAGAGTAATGGACTTATTTGAGAATGATTATTTTCTCTGCTCATTGAATACCATGCAAGTGTTCGGTAACGGTTCGGTCATGCAGCCTAATATTGCATGCTTCTGCCGGTCGTCACGACCCGTTCCGTTACAAATGGTATCAGAAAGGGCTATCCGAGAGGTGGAACCGTCCCTACAAAGAGGTTGGAGGAAAAGGCTACCCGGAGCGTGCAACCATCACTATCACTGGGAATAAGTGATATGCCATGTCGCAACGAGGACGTTGCGAATATAAGTGGAGGAGGTTGTAACACTCATACCCCAAAACATAGTGTCATACCTAAAACTCACAAAGTGTGGGTGTGGTTTATAAGTGGTGGGGATTACTACTTGACAACTTGGCTTAAGCATTTTGGGTGGTTGTCAAGGGGTCCATCTGGGCCCATACTCAACAAGTTGTCAGGGTCAGTTTTACTCGATAACGGACCGGGGACTTAAGCCCGGGACGTTACAAGATATAAATAGAGTCAAAGAATCCATGTAACCTACCCTATTTGATGTGAGAAAAAGCTTTATTGTTGTTGAAAAGTTATCACTGTAATGCAATCAAACTACCATCTCTCTAAATTGCATAAATGCTAATTTACGGAGGAGTGAAAATACACCAGGATTAAAATGAAAGTACATACGTTGTTTGGGTTCAACAATAATATAACAAAGCAACAAAAAATTTGATCTATTATTTGAAGGACACGAGTGATAAAGAATACAATTGATTTCTACTTCCATACCGGTGATGTTAATGAAATCTGGAATCCTCAACGGTACCTGTTGTGTTTACACATTCCTCCAACAACATATGATTATTAATATAATGAGTGCTTTTAACGTATTTAAGCCTCATATAATGTGTAAGATGTATATCTACTATCGTTCTTATTAATATGACGTCACTTTTTTCTCTAACCGGAAGGATCTATATCTACCTCTTAATTTTAGAGGGTTTTTACAGCTATCCCCTCTAAAATTCTGCTTACGTCCTTTTCTTTTTTTGCAATGTCAGTTATTCCCTACCATCTTGTACCGTTATCACCTAAGTGCTTCCATTGGTTTTGATGTTAGTGATATAAACAATACCATGGTTTATACAAGCCAAAGTCCAAATTAGTAAAATTTCTTACAAGTGTGCCCCTACGATCCTCAAAAAATTAGAATTATACCCTTCTTTTTTTTCTTTCCAATTACACTTGTACCCCTAAAATAACATCCATTTAGGAAGGGATTGGGCGGAAACTAATCCGAGGAACAAAATTGTTAATTGTCCAAGAAGGTATTGCAAAAAAAGAAGGGTCATAACTAATAGGGTAAATTACAAAAAGGACCCCAACTATACTTCAATACCCAATTAGGAGACTTGTTTTTCAATTGTAACAAAGAGGGTCTTGATCTTATGTTTTTGACTCAAATAGAGGTCTACATTACATAAGCTTCAACGACCCACTCTTATATATCAACGTAAAACCCTTAATTTGAAAGTTCATGGCCTTATTTGTTACAATTAAAAAATGAGGCCCCTAATTGGAAATCAAAGTATAATTGGATCCCTTTTTTGTAATTTACCCTAACTAATAGAGCAAACTAAAGAAAAGTCCTTGAACCATACACCCAATTTCAGTGTCATCGAACTTTAAAAGATAATAATGTGATACCCCAACTTTAAGATTTATCCCGATGTGATCCTTGATTATTGAAATCTAAGATTACAAAGACATTGTTATCTTTTATATTTTAAGATTTGTCTCAACTAATTTCAATAGTCAAAAATCACAATGAAACAAATCTTAAAGTTCAGGCACAATAGTGTTACCTTTCAAAATTCCTGTATGACTTTTTTGTAATTTACTCTAACTAATATTAAAGAATCGAAGAAGCACAACGGTAAAAATATCCTAATTTTAAATATGGTCAAATATTTAACGGCACGAACTCTTTTTTTACATGGGAAGATTCACTATCTTGCCTTCATATCAAAACAGTACAGTAATAATCCCAATCTATATGCAGATCGAATGGATTCGTCTATCCGAGCATGTGCCCGCGAATCCAACCTTAAATGCAAAAATAAAAATTCCCCGTCGGGAAGAAAAGCCGAGACCACAACACCCCCTCCCCCCCCCCCCATGCTCGTCTGCGCAGGGGTGAAGTTGTGGACAAAGGCCATCGATCCAAAGACTCTGGGAGTGAGAGAGAATAATTCTTTCTCGGAAAATGCAGTCAAGAAAGACATTTTCTCTCCAAGAACAATGGATGGCATGCGGTTCACTAAGTAGCAGGCGGTTAGTACCGCATCCCCCCAGAAAGAGTGAGGTGTACGATTTTGAATAAACAAAGTCCTCATGACATCAAGAAGGTGGTGATGTTTACGTTCAACCACACCATTCTGTTGTGATGTATAATTGCAAGAAGTCTGATGAATTATACCAAGAGACCTGAGAAACTCTGCTAAATGTCAAGTGGAAAATTCCCCAAAGGAGGGAACCGAAGTCAAAGAGGAATCCGAGCCGAACCGGAGCGGGCCGCCACCCAAAGCAGAAGCGGGTCCCAGTCGCAGCGTTTGATCGGGTGAGACAGGGTGCCACGTTTCCGACCTGGCAATGGGTCCCTCCAAGTCCCCTCTTCCCTCCTTTCGTAGTTGCCAGTTGCGCCGTCCACCACCTTTATTCTCCCTTTCCACCTCCCTTCTCCTTTCTCCTCTCCCCCACATATATCAATTACAGCAACAGAGGGGCCTCCCCTCTCTCTCTCCCCCTCCCTTTCTTCTCCTCGTAAAGGAAATACCGACATCTCCAATTCGCTTCCCCTTCTGGTCCTCTTTCCTCCAATCTTGGCATCTTCTTGGATGCTGATTGATTCCTTCCCTCCTCTGATTCCTTCTGGTGAATGGTAAGTATCCCCATGGCAATCACTCCATCTGCCATTATCGAGATCCAACTAGGCCTTCTGCTTAGACAAATTGTTGCTTCTGATATCAATTTCCATTCCTTTGTGATGACCCCTTTGACCAGAGTCCAATCTTCACGCGCCCCTGACAGCCACCGCTTGCTGTTGCTGGGGGGTATATCCCAGATTGGATGCTTTGGAGTTTGATTGGATCATAGATATATGGTGAGAGCTCACCGGATTGAAACTGGCTGCAAAGATGCTTGATTTCATATCGGTAGTTGTCTGATTACCTTCTTATTCGTGACTGCACAGGGGACTCCGGTTAACATCGTCGTAGGCTCACATGTTTGGGCCCCCGATCCAGATCCCAACATAGCTTGGATTGATGGGCAGGTTACAGATATCAAGAAAGATAAGGTCACGATCCTCACCACCTCTGGGAGCACTGTAAGTGGATGTCGAACTTCTGTTGTCCAAAGTCATGATTTTGCTTTCAGCAAGGAAAACTGATTGTTAATCCATAGAATTAAAACTAAAACTTCGATCAGAACGATCATGATATTTTCGAAAGACAAGTCAACATCTCGAGTTCTTGGCTGCTGGAAGCTTCCATATGCCTATTTCATTAATGATGATCACAGAGCATCATCCGTATCCCTTGTGGTTTTAATGTCAACGAGAGAAAATTGCCGGAAGTATTCATTATCTAATAAAATACTGATTGGCATCATCATCAAGCAGAGCCAATTCTAGATGAGAATGTGCATGTTTCTACATAAGAAATGCCCTTCCTTGTTAAATGCCTGAATTCCCGCAATCGAGTTGTTATCATTGTAAATCATTGAATATATGATTAGGCTATGAAAAGAATCGACAAAAATAAAAAATAATACATACCCAAATTGAATAGATTGAAACGGAAGGAAGAAAAATCAAAGCCACAGTTTATAACACGTAAATTGGTGGAGCCTTATTGCATAAAAAGCTGGTTTGAATGCGCACAAGCTAAGCTAATTCTCAATTATGGTTTATGGTGATGATACAGATTACCGAGAGTCTTGCAAATATTCACCCAAAGGATACAGATGCACCAGAATTAGGAGTTGAAGATATGACTAGATTGGCATATCTTCATGAACCCGGGGTCCTTCATAATCTAGCGTCACGCTTCAATAATAATGAAATTTATGTAAGACTTCTTCACCTTTCCCTGCAACACGTGTTATCAATCTAATTCCCTACACTGATCCTTTCAATTTTGCAGACATACACTGGGAATATTTTGATAGCTGTGAATCCCTTTCAGAGGCTACCACACCTCTATGATATCCACATGATGGGACAGTACAAAGGAGCTGCGCTTGGGGAGCTCAGCCCACATCTTTTTGCCATTGCAGATGCTTGCTATAGGTATCTGTCTCAGAAACAATCTGAAAGATGCATGCTCCCATTTCCAAGGTGATAACAATGTATCATGTATTTGTAATAATCAGGGCAATGATAAATGGAGAAGGCAGTCAGTCCATTTTGGTTAGTGGAGAGAGTGGAGCTGGCAAGACTGAGACGACAAAAATGATAATGAGATATCTTGCATACATGGGAGGAAGATCAGGGTGTGAGGGAAGAACAGTAGAGCAACAAGTTTTAGAGGTAAGTCTCAAATACCAGTAGCAAAGTGAAAGCTCCCTTTATCAGGAAAATAATATTCTCTCATTTGCAGTCGAATCCAGTGCTAGAAGCATTCGGAAATTCCAAAACAGTAAAGAACAATAACTCGAGGTGAAGATTAATCTGACTTTGGATATCTCATTAATTTATGCCACTCATTAATTTATGGTTTGCATTTTGTCAACAGTCGTTTTGGTAAATTCGTGGAAATTCAATTTGACAAGTATGGGAAGATTTCTGGGGCTGCAGTAAGGACATACCTGCTCGAACGTTCTCGAGTTTGCCAGGTGTCTGATCCTGAGAGGAACTATCACGCGTTCTATATGCTCTGCAATTCGCCACCAGAGGTACTAAATTCCAGACCACATATTTTGCAATTTTAGCTACAGGTGTTCTCTCTCCTTAGCGACAATGTATGGTCAAGTATGCATTAAACATGAAATATGTCATCACAAGGATCTATCCTGCGTATGACATCTTTAAACAATGTGTCACAGGCATATAAAGCAAAACAAATATACATCGCGTCCCTAGAATTGCTCTTAGTAAGGTTATTTTACAGGATCAAGCAAAATTCAAGGTGGGAGATCCAAGAAAATTCCATTATCTAAACCAATCAAGCTGTTTTGAAGTACGAGAAGGGCAAGATGCTAGAGAATACCTGGAAACAAGAGAGGCTATGGATATTGTCGGAATGAGCCAAGAAGAACAGGTAAAATTGAAAACAATCCCAAAATCATAGGTGCATGGAGCAACAACACTATGCATATGATCTTTTCTGTATGCAGGAAGCCATATTTCGAGTCGTTGCAGCAATTCTTCATCTTGGAAACGTCAGCTTTGTAAAAGGGAAAGATTCGGATTCCTCCAAGGTGAAAGAAGATGATGAATCTTACTTTCATCTGAAGACCAGTGCAGAGCTTCTCATGTGAGAATTCAGTCTTTTCCAACAACTGCCTCTTTTAGAAGAACGAAATCTGCGTCTCTTTTCTCATCGACATGAGTTGGCAATTTTTATAGGGCTGATGTGAAACTGTTAGAATCTTCACTTATTAAACGAGTGATTGTAACTCCAGATGGTAAGATCACAAAGCCCCTTGATCCAGAAGCTGCAGCCCTTAGCCGAGATGCTTTCGCAAAAACCGTCTACTCCAGACTATTTGATTGGTAAGCTTATGCATATTATTAACATCAAGGAATTAAGTTAATATCTGATAGACTCTAATTGTACTAATCAGATTTTTGAACAAGATAGAGAGAATCTTTCTGCAGTGATAATGACTTATTTTTCCTTGTACAGTGAAATTTTTCATAGTTGGTGTAATGCTTAACTACCATGAAATTGCCTCTCCCCAACTGGACTTTCCCAACCTGTTGCTGGCATCTTCACAGTTTGCCAAGTCTCAGACCATCAACTAACAGAGACATGTGAAATGATCATGCCAATGATTTGCTTGTTATTTATAAACCCTTTTCCCAACAAATTATACAGTAAAACATCTGCTGAAATGGATAATCCCTTAAAAGCCCCAAGTGATTTATATACTTTAAATTATAGTTTTATTTTGTAGCTTATTGTCCACCTTGATAAACAGGCTATATATTGTGCTCTTGTATAAAGTACTCTTCAACTATTTATTTTTATTCAGAATTTTCCTGAACAGTTATAAAGGCATCCACGTTTGCCTGATGTCCAAACTTCACATTCTTATGGATATCCCAATTTCATGACGAGGCAGGACCCTGTGTGCTATTAGAAATACGTAGCTAGATGCTGGAAAATGGGGGCAACTTCCAGTGTTGAGATAACTTGCATATACATCACAAAATTGTCTTGTAGATATATCATGTGCATGGTAGATTAACTTACAAAAGTTTTATGATATCTCATGACAGGATTGTAGACAAAATTAACAGCTCCATAGGTCAGGATCCCCATGCAGCCAATATTATTGGTGTACTTGATATTTATGGCTTTGAGAGTTTCAAAATTAACAGGTAAGGGCTAAATTTTTTCTGCATACAATCAGAAACAGCTCTCAGACTTCATTGATATTCTGATGACAAATCATTCTCTGAGCAGTTTTGAACAGTTGTGTATCAACTTAACAAATGAAAAGTTGCAGCAGCATTTCAATCAAGTGAGAACAAACTCCACTATATCACATTTACCCTTCTTATTGAACAAATGTATCTGAATTACTGATGATTATCCTACATCTCAGCATGTCTTCAAAATGGAGCAAGAAGAATATATTAAAGAAGCAATCGATTTTAGTTATGTGGAGTTTGTCGATAATCAGGATGTTCTAGACCTCATAGAAAAGGTTCGTCATGGCCACAGGATCCAATTCTTTTATTGAAGAAGCATAAATTTTGGTTACTGAATAATTGCTATTTCTTCTGCTGCAGAAACCAGGTGGTATTATTGCACTTCTTGATGAAGCATGGTAAGTGATGAAAACAACAGCATAAACATTAAGCAAACCTAACCTCGCTTATATTGAAATTAGGTGGCGAAGTACAATAGAGTTTAAAAAACTATTTGTAACACAGTAATTATGACAAAAAAAACTTATCAAGCTTAAACAGGATATCAATCATGCCCAACTTCCCACCTGACATATATACGTCTTTGATAGAGCTTTGGTGAAGATATAAGCAATTTGTAGCTTACTTAGTAGAGACACAAGATCGTATCTTTTTCCTCAACAACCACAATCCTAATGAAGATACAATCGACCTCAATATGCTCGACAGATTAATGAAAAACAGGTATGAAAGAAATATTAAACTAGGAAGACAAATAAGCATGCCAAGTTCGACCAAGAAAAAAGCTATCTGCATAAACTCATAAACAGTATGAGCCATGTCACTGTACTCAACCTTGATTTAGACAAGATTATTACTGTTTGCTTCTTGTTTCACTGAGGTAACCGAGTTTCCTCCAAGTAGTTAAACCAATAACTTCTTAAATGTAGATAATCAGCATAGTAAACATGAGAGAAAATTGATTTGCGGTTATTTTTCTTTCTTTCTGGACCATATATGTAATATTCCCATTAGCCCTAACAAATCTGTTATTTCTACCATGATATCAGAGCAGTGGTTCTTGATCTATGGTGTAGTACCCTAGCCAAATAAGCTCCCCCCCCCTAATCGGCATAAACAGCAAACCTTATCCTGGCTAACATAAAGGTTAGGCAAGAAAGTACAAAAGATTCTTAAAGACAAAGAATAATTTAGTAATTATACTGCAAACCGTATGGTTTTCATTCTTATTTTATTTGAAGTGTTAACTGAATTAACTGAAGATGTAGCTAGAGTTTTGAGCACATTATCATGAAAAACAAAGGCATGGTTTGATGGAGTTTAAACTACAAGTATAAAAATACATTTGCAAGTTTCATGCATTACAACATCGAATGCACTTCAAAACATTAGCCGGGTGATAGAAAATTCAAAACTTCTTACATATTTACTATCCACTTAAGACTAGTGTCATAAACTTTTATACTACACTTAGAAACTGCCACCACAAGATATAGAATCAATAATGGAATTTCTAACTAAGATGAATGCATCTCTCTATTGAATTTATGCAGCATGTTTCCTAAGTCCACTCATGAAACATTCGCACAGAAGATGTACCAAACATATAAAGGGAACAAGCGCTTTACCAAGCCAAAATTGTCCAGAACAGCATTTACAATCAACCACTATGCAGGAGATGTGGGTTATACTTTTCCAAGAGAACTAGATTCATGAAATAAAAAGTGGCAAATGCTTATTATTTTTTTTATGTAACAGGTGACATACCAGGCTGATCTTTTCCTTGAAAAAAATAAGGATTTTGTGGTTGCAGAACATCAGGCTTTGTTGAATGGTTCTTCATGTCCTTTTGTAGCAAATCTCTTTCCTCCACCAGATGACTCTTCTAAGGCATCCAAATTTTACATCCATCGGCACGCGATTCAAGGCAAGTCCCTCTCATCCATACAGATTGCACTTGTAATTACAAAAATCTTGATTTTCTTCTAACGAAGACTCGTTTTGAGATATAGCAACAACTGCAAAGTCTTATGGAAACCCTGAACACGACAGAACCACACTACATCAGATGTATAAAGCCGAACACAGTTCTCAAGCCTCGAATCTTCGAAAATGGCAATGTTTTAGGCCAATTAAGAAGTGGGGTTAGTAGGACATCTAGAATCCTGATTTACATTTCAAGAAAAGTGTGGTAGTGAAGCAGATCCTTACAAATGTGCAATTTTCCTCATGACAGGGTGTTCTGGAAGCCATTAGAATTAGTTGTGCTGGCTTCCCCACGAAAAGGACATTTGATGAGTTCCTTGACCGCTTTGGAATGCTTGCTCCAGAACTCGTTGACGGGTATAATGATATTTCTCAAAATGCATTTTAATATTCAATGTATAAGCTAAGAAAAACGTTCCTTTCATGAACTATTACTAATAAAGCATTCATAGAAACAAGGGTTTAACACAATCGGGCCTAAAGACAAAATCTTATTTTGCAGGTCAGAGGAGAAATCAGCTTGTGCAGCAATGTGTGACAAAATGGGCTTGAAAGGCTATCAAGTGAGTATTCAAAATTGCTTTTTGAAAGTGAAAAACAAGGCTACAAGAGATTGGTAGCCTTCTAAATAGTCACCATGATTTTATTTCTTGGTAGGAAAATCCAATAACTAATAGAACTAATTATATTAAGTACGCTATCTTAGCATCTTTAGTTATCTTTGACTGACAATAGATGCTCTTTACATATTTATGGAAATTTTGGTTTCTTTACAATCAAATTTTATTTTTACATTTCAGATAGGGAAGACAAAGGTGTTCCTGAGAGCAGGGCAAATGGCAGAACTCGATGCTAGAAGAATTGAGATTTTATCCAATGCTGCAAGACGCATCCAGGGAAGAATGATCACATACTTGACAAGAAAAGAGTTTATTCGCCAAAAGGAAGCTGCAACAGTACTACAGAGTTTCACAAGAGGTGCCTGACTGGCTCCCTTTAATGCAAGTGGTTTGCTGGAAAAAATGACAATAATTGGATAGAAAATAATGCATTTGTTCTCCATGTCACAGCACAACTTGCACAAAAACTTTTTGAGCAGCTTAGGAGGGAAGCTGCTTCAATTCGTATACAGAAGAATGCACTAGCTCACGCAGCTAGAAAGGCGTATAATGCAAAGAGGGCATCGGCAATTGTTTTACAAACGGGTCTTCGTGCAATGGCTGCCCACAATGAGTTCAGATTAGGAAGAGGACAAAAGCTGCTACAATAATTCAGGTGATTACATGTTTAAGAAAACTATATCAGAATACCATTATACAAGAAATAGACTAGGATTAATAATAGAAATCAGCAATCTCTGAGAAAGCATACCACTATACAATAACCATAAGTCCAGCATTAAAGCCTGCTGTAACAATCGAAAGAGAATTGTTTTGATACCATAACTTTATTACAGACATGTTGGAGAAGGCATCGGGCTCTTTCATCTTACAAGCAGATAAAGAAACGCTGGTATTACCTTCCAATGTCACTGGAGAGCACGCGTGGCAAGGAAGGAACTCCGAAAACTGAAGATGGTGATTTCCCAGACATCAAAACTTCTATTAATATTTACAATAAAACATAATCAAGTATGAAACTTCGAATTGTGTTGGGATTCACCTTACATCCTTTTTTAACTAGGCTGCAAGGGAGACTGGAGCCCTTAAAGCAGGCAAAGGATCAACTTGAAAAGCGCGTTGAAGAGCTCACGTTGCGGTTAGATTTTGAAAAGCGAATGAGGGTAATCTTATTCTTAACTATTGTATTGTTTATAATGGTTAGGCTCTGGTAATTGGATCCTAATGGATGCCTATGCCATGTAGGTGGACTTGGAGGAAGCCAAGGAACAAGAAATTGTTAAACTGCAATCAAGCTTGCAGGAAATGCCAAGAGCAGCTGGAAGAAGCTAAAGCTACGATAGTCAGGGAAAAAGAAGCAGCAAGGAAAGCTATCGAAGAAGCACCAGCTGTCATACAGGAGGTGCCAGTGGTTGACAACACCCAATTTAGAATTGCTAACCAGTCGCAACAATGAACTGGAGGTTAGATACATTCTCAAGTTACTCTTTTGCAGCCTCCTTGGCCAAGTCATTTCTTGTCATCTATAGCTTAATGCTTGGAATTTTACTGTTTCCAGACGAATTGTTCTTTCTTTTTATTCTTTTTATGGGGTCATTAGAATTGCAGGAACTAAAATTTTATTTTTGTGATTGCACAAAAAATAGGCCGAACTGATTGAGTTCAAAACCAAGGCTGAGGAGTTTGAAACCAAATATTTCGAGACCCAGAAGCAAGTAGAAGAATTATCGAAGGACACCGAGGAATCATACCAAAAACTAAGCCAGCTTCAAGAGATGATAGAAAGGTTGATATATTTTCTGTTCTCTCTGTCTCTTTGAATATCATAGGTGCTTATAGTAAACAGGCCTACACAAACATGTGCTAACACCTTTTATAATTCTTCAGATTAGAGAGCAGCATGAGCAATCTGGAATCGGAGAACCAAGTTCTTAGACAGCAGGCTTTAGTTGCAGCAAGTAATGAGCATCTACCTGATGAAGTTAAAAAGTAAGCATAGGATAAAAATCTATTAATTGTCAGAATATAATTCTTTATTTTGGTGAAGTAATTTAATATATCACACTTAATATTGCAGGTTTGGAGGAGAAAATTGCTAAGTTGGAGGCTGAAAATGAGGATCTCAAGAGCCGACCAATTGTAGTTACGCAGACCATAACAGTCACTGAGCCAGCAAAACCTGAGGCTGTGATGGTATACTGTAGCAAAATTTTGTATATTAAAAAATTGACATCCTATTGTGCAAACCAAGTCAAGTTTTTTTTGTGGTCTACAGAACCACGAAAACGGGCTCCAGGATGGAGAAAGGGAGAAGCAACCGGAGCAACCCATGGTAAACTCCAGCATTTCTCTTAAACGATAAAAATAATAGTTGTTTTAAAAACATTTAAAATTAATGGATAAGCTTCAATTGCAGGAGCCTGTTCTTGCACCTCCATTAGTATCTGATCTAAGCAAACAGAAACTTGCAATAGAGAAGAAAAAAGAACCTCGTGCTGTGCCACCTCACATCCCTCATCTAACTAAACAAAAGTCTCTAACGGACAGACAACAGGTAAGAGCCCGTATAATATTCAGAAGACTGATGGAAACAGCACTGATCCAATTTGTGATACATAAACATTAAATTTGTTTTGCAAATAGGAAAATCATGATGCACTCATCAAGTCTCTTGTAGAAGAGAAACGTTTCGACAAGGACATGCCTATTGCTGCATGTGCTGTTTATAAATCTCTTCTTCAATGGCGATCATTTGAAGCAGAAAAAACCAACATCTTTGAGCGTATCATAAACGTGATAAGAGCCGCTGTTGAGGAGGTGAGCCCTCTAGACATTATGACATATTTTTCAAGGTTATAAATATATATATATTCTAGTCCCGTGAAATGGAAATGTTTTTTTTTTTCACAGAATGCAGAGAATGTAAATGAACTTGCTTATTGGTTATCAATGACAACAACACTTCTGTTTCTCTTACAAACTACACTCAAAGCAAGTAGTGCTCCAAATAGAGCATATCGTCGCCAACAAACCATGGGAGGCCCCTTGTTTGGAAGACAGATGCCGGTAAAAGTGATGCATTTTGCAACTGTAACCGATAATTCATGATCATCTTAAATATGTAACCTTGAATCGTAACATGAATTACAGTCCTTTCATAGCATGCGATTATCGACCCTAGATATTGGGATCTCTGGTGGGTACAGCGGTTTAGTTGAAAAGACTGATCAAACTAAAGTAGAAGCAAAATACCCAGCCCTTCTTTTTAAGCAACATCTAACAGCCTATGTGGAGAAACTATACGGAATGATGAGGGACAACTTGAAGAAAGAGATCAGCCCAATCCTGAATTTATGTATTCAGGTGAGTAGTAAATGAACTCTGGTATTAAATTATCCAATAAATATTCATAATTACCTAGACAACGCATAATGTCACTTCTTCAGGCATCAAGGATTGTCAGATCAAGATCAGCAAGAGGATCTTCAAAGAGTGCTCACCAAAGTTCACTGGCGAAAAAAGCATCAGGAGTACACTGGATATGCATTGTAAATATCCTAGAAGAGAAGCTTGGCCTACTACGCGATCATCACGTAAGACGAATTTTTGTGTACAAAATTCAATTTGTCCAGTTCCATGGGCAACATTTTCCTGCATGTACTTATGAGTGAAGATTAATTGTCTGGCTCTTTTATACAGTATTACCATTGGCAGGAAACTTAACCACATTTATGTTTATTATAACCCAATTTATTCTATTTTGCAGGTTCCATCTATGATCGTTAGAAAAATGTTCACACAAGTATTTGCATACATAAATGTGCAGCTTTTCAACAGGTAGCTTATTGCCTCAGTCAAGTTAACATGTAAATATTTATAGTCTGCATGGAGTACTTTATTGTATAAATAATTTACTATAATTTGCCATGCTCTCTCAAAACAAATTTGAAGGAGATTTCTTCAAAATGGAAATATTGACAGAGAAATGAATTATTAAACAAAATAGAATTTTGTGAAATGTCAATTATAGTTTGATTTAAAAAAAAAGGAAAAATGACCGCCCATCCAGATTGGTTAGTAAGTGTTAAAACTAGATTCGGTTGGCTAACATGGTAAAAACCCAACCAGTACACAAGCCCACCAGGAAGAGTACAATCCTCTGGCACAATATTCCATACATAAATGTGCAGCTTTTCAACAGGTAGGTAGCTTATTACCTCAGTCAAGTGAACATGTAAATATTTAAGGTCTGCATGGAGTACTTTATTGTATAAATAATTTCATAGATTTTTCCATGATCTCTCAAAACAACTTTAAAGGAGATTTCTTTAAAAAGGAAATATTGACCGAGAAATGAATAATTAAACAAAATGGGATTTTGTGAAATGTCAATTATAGTTTGATTTTTTTAAAAAAAAGGGAAAATGACCGCCCATCCAGATTGGTTAGTAGGTGTTAAAACTAGAGTTGGTTGGCTAACATGGTAAAAACCCAACCAGTACTCAAGCCCACCAGGATGAGTACAATCCTCTGACACAATGAATAATATTTTTAACATAACACCTTGCTGATTTGGGAACTCTTTACAACCACGATGAGGCGATTTAATATTTTGGTCTCGATATGTACTGTATATCCAATGTCACCACCCAGCTCTCCCCGTTCCATATTTAGTGCATCTGTAGATCTGCAGCTTCATATTCATTACATATTTTAGTTGCTAGGTCAACTTTCTGTAAAGAATCTCACAAGAATTTCAATCCAATTTCTGGAAAAGGAAGCACACGCCACTCACACGCACGATCATCCCCTGCGCCAGAGCATGCACACATGTATACACAAACATATTTGAAATAGGGCTTTGGGACCAAATTACATTTTCAAAAAAATGGGAACTTTGACAATCATCATAAAACTTCACAAATTTGGTATAAAAGCTGGACTATAAAAATTGTTTGGCTCCAAATTTCAAGATAAGTTGGAATACTGACCATTTTATTCATAACAGAGGAAGAGAAAAAAATTGTCATATTTCAATTCCAATAGTAAACCATGTTAAAGTGGAGAAAATGTTTTTCTTTCTGCAAGCCCGAGGAAGTATGATGACCGATTTAATCAGAAGATATCTTCTTATGCAAAACTTCTGAAATTACAAACTAACTCACAGTCATGCTCTTTGATTTTTTGACAGTCTGCTCCTCCGAAGAGAATGCTGCTCTTTAAGCAATGGAGAATACGTAAAGGCCGGATTGCAAGAATTGGAACAATGGTCCATCAAGGCTACGGACGAGGTGATACGACTCTAGATTTTGCATTAATTTCCATTTAGAAGTAATCTATGGAAGGCTATTCAGCACCTCAAGATTACACAATATAACACTTTCTAGTGCGTCCATGCAGTTGGTGGGTACATCATGGGATGAACTCCGACACATAAGACAAGCAATAGACTTTATGGTAATCGCAGAAATCTATTGTATTCAAATCAATCACAAGTCAACATAGACAATACAATTTGGAGGACTAACGAAGATATTTACTACAGGTGTTACGCCAAAAATCACATAAAACATTTGATGAAATCACTACAGAGCTGTGCCCGGTATGTTCAAATCAACAAGTGTTGCACATTATTCTTTTGCAAGATAGATGGATAGACTAAAATCGTAAACATATCTCTACAGGTTCTGAGTCTTCCTCAAATATATCGCATCGGCACGATGTTCCTAGATGATAAGTACGGAGCTCCAGGATTGTCTAAAGAAGTAAGCAACAACTATAAAATAACCTGATCGTCATCCTATAAAAATAACAATCGACCAATATAACAAAGAAATCACATCAGCAGAATACCTAGAATACTGATTTGATTAAAGTTCCGTTTGCAAATGTTGTTCAGGTGGTTTCAAAGATGAGGACTTTGATGGCAGATGAATCAATTAGCATAAACAACTCATTCTTGCTAGACGATGATTCAAGGTGAGCTGTTTCTCAGAAAATCAAAACACCCAACATCTCAAACCCTAAAATTCTGAGCTTTGCATCAAAATCACAAACAAACTGTGGTTGATATGCATAAATAAATGTATCTTTTTTGTTTTTTGCAGCATACCTTTCTCCCTGGATGACATATCCAGATCGGGACTTGAAATAAATCTGGCGGATGTGGAGCCGCCAACACTGCTTCGGCAGAACTCCGAGTTTTATTTTCTCACCTCACCGAGAAGCGGAAAAGAAGGAGCCGTTGCATTCTAAATTTATTTTTTCCCCTCGATTTTTCGGGAACTTTTTTTTTTGAAAGAAACGAAGATGGTAAGTGGGCATGTCCATGTTTATAATTCAAACAATTTTGAGTGTCTAAACTGTAAATTTTGCAATTTCTTGCAGAAGAAGCCCTTTGTTTTTCATGAAGGGTGTGTGAGATTGGCTTGTACGGATTTATTTGAAAAAAGAAAAAAAGGATGTAATTTTTGTGTAATGTAATGTAACACGAGGATAATGTATATTTTGTCATATATTCGAATAAAGTGATTTAGGGGTGTTTGGCGTGTGATTAAGAACATGTGAATTTTATTTGAAAAAAAACAAATGAAGGATTGAATTATATACGACGCATTGCTTTGCACGATCCAAACCCTTTGCATTTGTGTTATAAAAAAGTGACCACCATCATGGTTTCTCTAGTATCCTCTTGGGTTTGTTAGAAAATATTTCTTGTATAAATCAAAATTGTGAAAAAAAATGCAAAATAAGTGGATTCTACACTAAGTTAAATTAAGAAAGCTATAATCGCAAATAAGATCCAAGTACATGTGCAGGGGAAATTTTAGATTTGATCGAAATAAGAGATGGGGTAGGGCAGGGGAAGGCCACTGGTTGGGTGTGTGAGATTGGTTCTTTCTCGGGAAGGTCGTTGGTTCTTTCTATGCAGGGGATGGTCGTTGGTTCTTTCTCGGGAAGTGCCTCACTCAAAAACTCGGCAGAGGGTGGGTAGGGCTCTCTTGTCGGGTCTCGGATCATCCATAAGACTCCGGTCAGTCGGATTATATCGTTGCTTCGAGTGCACTCGATAACTCCAACTGCCCAGTGATTCGGGCACGAGTCACCCCTATCCACATGGGTGTCGTGGGCTCAGTTCTTTGCAACCCCCCTGCGAGTCACTCGGTTGGCTTGTCTGATTTGAGCATTGGATGTAGACATCCGACACAGACGAACGACAAGGAGCCTCCTTCACCTATCTCTGGACATGGTGGGTTCGTTGGCGCACTGCGCGGAAACTCACAGCCCAGATCCGAGGTCTTGGAGGTGGAAGAATTCTTTGATCCCACGAGTGACTCATCAGTGGCAAGCCAGGACTAGAGGTGCATGAATCTTCGCAAGAGGCTCGCTCGGATTTGGAGCTCATGAGAAGTTGGCGAGGACGAGAAAAGGGACTCTATGATCGGGGGCTACACAAGTGATGGACAAGGAGAACCTTCTGGTGATGATTGGTCGATAGGAAAGGTCATGAATGCAGGTGAGGTCCCTCACCACACCAAGATCCAAGGGTGGAATTGAGAGAAGCAGAGCGGAGAGGTCTTGGAAGGCATTATCCAGGAGCGTAGGATGCCGGAATGAGCTGGGAACGCATATGAGCAGCTTCTCGAGGAAGCATCGTAGGGCAGATTCGCTGCACTAGGAGATCCCGAGGCTGGAATGTGTGAGTGAGGATGATGAAGACCAAGCTCGTGAGGTTTTAGCATAAGATAGCGGACATGGGCCACAAGAAGTGGTGGCCTCAAAGGGAGTGAAAAGACAGGGGGAGGTTACACAAGAAGATGTGGATAGGTGGTGGATATCCCATGCTGAGACGAGGTCGATCAACTCTGAAGAGTCTTTCGAGAGGAGCGTGGCAAACATGATTAGTGTAATTTTAGCGGGGAATACCCCAACCTTGCTCCAAGACGATACGGTCTTGGAACTGAGGTAGCTGAGGCAACATGACAAGAGGTTGGCAGTCAGCTCCCTGTTGGCGGCTTGGAAGGTTGACATAGCTTGCTTGCAGGAGACGAACATTACTTCATGGGATCAATTGAAATGGAACTCCTTTTCAGGGCCTTGTCTCTCATATTTCTGTGCGGTTGAGGTGGTTGGGAGTCCAGGGAGTATTATGGTTGCATGGATTGGATCTAGCTTCGAGGATTTAGCTAAGGTGAAGTTGACTCGATCGATCTTGGTGCTCCTTCACAACAAGGCGGACCATTTCTGCCTCCTTAATTCCTTGATCTATGGCATCTCCGGCTCTTCCACAAATGATGAGCTATAGGCAGAGCTATAGTCCATTAGGGAGAGGTTCCCGACCAATGCTTGGATTATGGGAGGGGACTTTAGTGTCACTTTTTACCTGGATGACAGACCTGGATTGAGAGGTGCGCAGGATCCAGGGTCTGAGCGGTTTGCGATAGTGGTGGAGGAACTCAGTCCGGCGGCTGTTGATGCTCCTATCTACAAGTACACCTGGAGGAACTCATCCTCAAGATCACGTCTAGACATATTCCTGCTTTCAATGGAGACTTTGGAGAGATTATCTTCGATAGAGGTGACCTCGCTTCTGAGATCGAGATCGAACCATACTCCAATCTGCTTAGACACTAGCAGGGGCTTTGTCGCCTCATCCGTTTTCAAGTTTAAAAGAAGTTGGTTGTTGGAGGAAGGGTTCCGCTAATTAGTCACGTCTTTCTGGACAAACCTATATATTGGGGGTTCGGCTATCATGAAGCTGGCCAGGAAGCTGGTTACCCTTCAATCCAGGTTGCATCAATATAAAAAGGAAATTGTGGAGGAGCGTAACCTAAGGCGCATTACGGTCAAGACGAGTTGTTGCGATTGGATTTGGTGGAAGATGTATGTAAACTCGAGGAAGAGGAGGTCCAATGTAGAGGTGTGCCCACATGAGATCATGGAGGAGGAGGACAGAAAGAAGGAGGTTGAGTGGAGGCAAAGATCAAGGCAAAAATGGTTGAAATAAGGGGATGCTAATACTAGGTTGTTGCCAATGGCAGAAGGCAAAGAAACATGATCCATTCTGTCGAGATCTAGGGGGTGGAGTTGCGAGGAGAGCTTGAGATTACAAGAGCAGTGACACAATACTTTAAAGGTATGAGAAGGAGGATGGAACACAACAACTCAAGATGGTTAGGTTTGGGGTGAGTGTTATTTCGACGGAGGACAATGATGAACTGGTGAGGCCGTTTAACGTACGAGAAGCACGTGAGACACTATTTTCCCTCAACCAAGATGGGTTTCTAGGCCAAGACGATTTCCCAGTTTTCTTTTACACGAAATTTTGGGAGCTAATTGAGGAATATCTGATGGGATTGGTGGCTGAGTTTGGTGAAGGAAACCTGAGATCTGAGTGACTCAACCGATCTTTAATTTTCTTTCTCCCCAAGAAGGATGTGGCTACAAAAGTGGAGGATTACATGCCCATAGCTCTATCAAATGCATCATACCTGATTGTGGAGAAAGTGTTGGCAAACAGGTTGAGGGGTGTTCTAGGTAAGGTCATCTCTTTATCACAAAGTGCCTTCCTCCCGGGTAGGCAGCTCGTGGATATCATCATCCTGGCATCCGAGGCCATTGCTGATTGGCGGAGACGGAAAGCTAAGGGAGTGGAGATTCATCTGAGCGTCTTTGCACAGGAGAGGTTTTCCTCATAGGTGGATTTCTTAGATGAAGAGGTGTGTTATGATTGTGTCATATGAGATGCTGGTTAATGGTAAACAGATGGGAGGATTCTTCCAACCACAATGCAAAGTCCTCCAGGGATGTCCTCTAGCACCACTCCTTTTTATGTTGGCTACCGATGCTCTGACATCCATAGTCAAACTCGCGGTTGCAGGTGGTATGTACAGGGGCTACTCAAAGGGAGATGTTTCTGTTCCCATTCTCAGTATGTGGATGACACGTTGTTATTTGTTGAAGGTGGCCCTTTAGATGCAGGATCTTTTCGACAAACATGGAGATCTTCGGGAAGGTATGACGAAGAGGAGCTTAGGAGCTATGAAACTCGGTTGCCATCACCAAGGGGTCTACTACCGATGCGATATCTAGGAGTTCCGTTGGTTACTGGAGAATGACAATGGCTTCCGATGATTGAAAAGTTGGAGCAGAAGCTGGCTGGCTGGAAAGCATCTTGTCTCTCAAGGGGGTAGACTGGAATTATTGAAGTCTGTCCTATCTGTGATTATGATCTTCTTCATGTCATAGAAGATACTTCCGGTTGTGGTGAGGAAGAGGCTAGTGGGCATCATGGCACAATTCTTTTAGGTCTCCTCAGGTAAATCCAAGGGCATCGCCCTGGTGGATTGGAAATCGATAACACAGACTAAGGATAATGGAGGCCTTGGGGTGCGTAGCCTAGAAGAGATGAACAAGGCCCTCCTGGGCAAGTGGGTCACATATATCTGGGGGGATTTCGACAATCTATTGTGTAGGGTTATTCGCAAAATCTACAGCTCTGGGTGCTCCTTCCGAGAGAGCGAGAAGTTGGGATCGGTGCCCTCTTACTTCTGGCAGTGCATTTGTGGGCTTGCACAAGAGATTCGCCTGTTTTTACGTCCTATGATGGGAGACGGGAGAGGCTTCAGCGTCTGAGTGGATGACTAGACTAAGGCGAGAGCGTTGGGTGCATGTTTCCTGAGCTTAATGGCATTGGATATCACCAAGGTGCATCTGTGGCAGAGATGTGGAATGGACACACCTATTTACCTTGCTTCAGAGTAGAGCTATCCGATCAGTAAGCGGGGGAGCTGATGGAGGTACTAGATGAGCTTGAGGATGCTCTAGCTCCCATAAAGGGGTGTGACCACTGGTGTTGCAGGGATGGCACTTTCTCGGTTGGGAAGGCGTATGCGCTTTGAAATGCCTGACAATATTTGATGCGAGAGGATGCATTAGCGAGTGCAAGAGGATATGGAAGTGAAAGATTCCAACATGGGTGAATGTCTTCCTGTGGATTTTTAGAAGAGGCAGACTCTTGATGGGGGCTAGAATTACTCGATTTCTGCCAGGTGTGGATCCCATTTGCTCGTAATATTAGGAAGGGGAAGAAGATTTTGATCACTTATTCTTCAGGTGCAAGCAATCAAAGGAGGCATGATCTTTTTTGGTGTATCACACAGGTCACTTCAGCGGATTAACAGACTTATGGGCATTCATAGGACATGATTGGAGGGGATCAAAGAAAGAGAGGGCCAAACTCATGGCGATGGCATGGGTGGTTTTGTGTCCTAAAAACGATAATATCTTCAGGCATACAAGTGTGTACCGTGAAAATATGGTGTCTCATGAAAATGCACTGGTTGAAAGTTGGTTTTTGTAAAAAAAACATTCCAATGTCTAGACTCAAATTGTCGGGCGTGTAATAGTTCAAGTTGCTAAATGGTGAAGTTTTTGGGCATACACCTATATAGTGGAGAGTCTTTTTTCTTTCAAACAAATTAGCATGTGCTACAAAGCTAATTAATTAAGTATATCATCTATGTCCCTTCATCAATATCATGCGAACACTAACCCTAGTCCCCTATTTGAGATATCTTCAAATATAGATAACTCTCTTGCTATATTTTATTGCACCAAGTCACCGTACCGTTGTCAAGGGAAATAAGTCTGGACAACTTGTTGGATTCGAGCTTAATTGGACCTGATTGGTAACCACTCAAAATGCTTAAGCTCAAGTTATTAAGTATTAATCCCCCTTCTTATAACCTAGTCTCATGCTTTGTGAGCTTTAGCTGTAGGATATGTTTTAGGTGTTACATCATCACCCATTTATATTTGTAACATCCTCGTTGTGATATGACACATCAGTTATTGTCAGTAATATTGGTGGTTATACATGCTCTATGCTTAGGTCCCTTCGAGAATCCCTGTCTATTATTAGAGGAAACTTGTTCTGATACCATGTAATCTCATGGGCTTAGGTCCTTGATAACTGCTCCTGCTACCCTTGTTAATTCGAGCAAATTAATGTCCAAATTAATTCCTATTGTTCGTTGCAGTCGGATAACGAGAGCAGATCAAAAACCACTTTCAATTATATTCAAGTTAATCTCGAGCAGCAAATTTTTTTACTTGGTGGAAGTCCAAGGGCGAACTCAGGGAGGCAACTATCTCCTTAGGTAGATTTTTAGAAAATTTCCAATGTTCGATTTTCAGAGGGAATATTTTTGGTATTTTTCGGTTTTTATGTGAGACACGTGCAAAATTAGGCCAATTTAACCGTTAATTCAGAAAGATGGTCAAATTAATTCTAAAAATTATGAAACTTGGCCAGATGATGAAATATGATGAAATTAAGCTACCTTAACTTTTTTGGAATTTTCTAACATTAAATGAATTAGCTGTGAATTAAAAATGAATGCAAGGTGATTTTGACTGATTTAATTTTAAAAATACCAAATCACACTATTTCCAGATATCAAAATTATCCTAGATAGATCTAAATGTGAAGAATCCAGGAAAATTAATGAACATAAATTTTCATGTGAAATGGACCTATTAAAAATACATAAGGAATTCACCAAATGATTTTTAGGCCTCGAAATGCGTGCAAATGAGATGAAATTTTTATGCAAGGCGAAGCTAATTATCCTAGATCTAATGTGATTTTTTGGGAATTTTTGGAGTTACAGAGAAATTGCTATTAATTACAAGGTGAAATTGGGCAAAATATGACAAAAATGGACCAATCAATTAATTAAAAATTCCACTGATGTCACAAAAATATGTCACATAAGATAAAGGATAAGTTAAACTACAACGTGCAATTTTTGGAATTTAGAAACGATGAAATATGGACACCTAAATATGCGTGCAAAGACAGGGGTATAACTGCAATACAAGAATTAAAAATTGCTTAAAATAAAATATGCTGACATGGACTATTATGCAATTACCCAGAATGCAGGGGGTTGGATGCAATTTCTCCACAGACGCACGTGCTCCTCACGTGGGTACTCTTCGCAGGGAGTGAATTATAATTTCAGAAACCTTCAGGGGCCTCAGTGCAATTTTCCCAGGCCGCACGTGCAGGTCACGTGGGGTGCCCTAGGCTCGGTGGATGTCGGCGACTCGGGACGAGGCTCGGGTGCTCTAGAGGTTTGGCTGGAGGCTCGGAGAAGCTTCGGGTGATCCGAGCCTAGAGGTCGGGGAAGAGGCTCGGATCGGGCTAGGTGGCACGATCTGGACCGTGGATCAAGTGACGATCCAACGGTCAATGGAAGCTGAGGCATGGCGCAACTGGATCCGTCAGATCATCGATTGATCCAACGGCGGTGGTATCACTCCTGCTGATGGCGACGTGGACGATGAGTGACTGTTGGATCTAGATTGATCCAACAGCACTTGGAGCGCGATGAAGCGGTGACGTGGCTGATCTATCGTCGCTGGATCGCGATAAATCCAACGGCTCTCTGCTGCTCCGGATGAATGCGACGTGGCGTGACTCTGATCGTTCGATCAAGATGATCGAACGGTGGCTGAATGTCTTCCCCAACGGCCCTCCGCCTCCTGCGGAAGAGAAGGCGGGGCTCCGATGAGCTGGGCTTGCTCCGCCCGGTCCTCCAGCCGTCGATGAAGCTCGCAGAGGACTGTGAAGTAGCTAGGAAGATGCGGGGTGAAGTAGCGAAGCCTCCGGTGGCCTCAGGAGTGGAGGAGGTGGTCTGGAGTTCGATGATGATGAAGCTCAAAGGGAGCTCCGACGAACTTCCGACCAGTTAACGAGATGGCACCTGCAGAGGGTTAGATGATAGCCGAAGCATGCATGTGTTCGTGGAGGTGGTACTGAGTGAAAGGCGAGGCCTATGGCGGAGTGAGGGGTGTCCGGTGATCGAGCTCCGCCCAGGTGGCGGAGCTGGCGTCGGTGAGAGGTGACATGCAACGTTTGAGGAAAAGAAGGGGAGCGTGAAGATCGGAGCTCCGTCGCGGAGCTCGGAGAGATGATGGTGGAGCGAGAAGATGACGGTGGAGAGAGAATCAAATCAGAGAAATCAACGGGAAAATAAAGAGAAGATCAGAGGAGGATGGAGGATGCTACCTGGGGATTGGAGCTCGAAGATGGGCTCCTGGTCATCGCTCAAAGGTCGGTAGAGGGTTTGCGCTCAGGCAGTTTCGCGGAGGAAGGCTGCAACACGGCGGAGGCGGTCGTGGATCTCGCCGGAGAAGACGCCTGTCTTCGCTCGAAGATAAGGTCAATTGCTGTCACCAATCGATTGATCTGAGCTCAAGGGTTCTCTCTAGAGTGGCGGATGGGCGTAAAGGTGGTCAGAGATGGTTAATTTATAGGTCAAGGGTGACGGGGTAGCTGGTGACGAGGCGAAGTTCATGGTTGTCGTGGGGCGACTCTGGTGGGAGTTGTGGTGAGTGAGGGAGCTGGCGAGGATGAGGGAGGAGTGGTCTCCATCGTGGTGATGTTGGCGGTCGGAGAGGGTGGCTGGAGTGGAAAGGGGGCGACGGGTTAGCGCAGTGGATATCGTGGGAGAGAGGGAGCGTCGGAGGTGGAAGACGAGTTCCCAACCGTTCGATTTGTGATCCAACGGTCTAGAGCGAGGCGCTATGGAGCGGCTTGGATTTGATCTGAGGCGAAGCGATCAAGGGGTGTGATTGCACCATGTGGCGAGTTGTGGGAGCAGCGCTGGAGAACAGCTGTGATGAGGACTAGATGCCGATCGAAGGGCTGAGGATATCGAGTGGATCGAGCGGTCATGATGAAATAGATCATGTAGATGAAAGTGTGACGCATGGCGCGAGGGGAGTGAGGCGCGAATGGGTGGTGCAGATGAGAAGGGGGCTCTGATCGAAGGGTTGGCGATGAAGGCGTACATGGAGGTGGCGCAACGGTTGGATCAAGACGAAGATCCAACGGCTGTGGGCGCGGGCGGCTAAGGCAAGGGGAGCGGGCCGCGTGGCGCAATCAGAGGGCGCCACGTGGCCAGCTGTGAGTGGCTGAGAGGAGAAATGAGTTTAGAGAGAGAAGGAGACCGAATTTGGAAAAACTCAAAACATGAAAGTTGTAGATATCGATGAAATCTACAAGTTTCATGTTGACCAAAGATGGAGATGAGGTCAAATATGATACAAAAATACAGGAGTACAAATGTACACATATATAGTATACATAGAGGCCCAAAAAAACCCAACTTCTTCCTACGAGCTCCGATTTGGATGAAATTAGTCTCATTTTAAAGGTCTCTGGATGTGTATTAATCTGAAAGTGAGTAGACCTATTTTGGAGCTGGTATAAGGGAACTATGGGCCTTCTAAGGACCAGGGATTCTAGGTCTTTATTGGGTGTTTTACAAAAGAGATCTCTGACTTTTATCCTTATATTATTACTAATGGTGTTTTATTCTTGAGGAGATAATAGGTGGATTTTTATAAGTGATATTGGCTTCTTATTTAATGCAAATGTGAATGCTAAAATGCAAATGTTATCAATGTATGCATGAATGTTATTTATGCAATATAAGTGGAAATATGCATCTATTTACTCGGGAACAAAGCTCTATTTTCAACTTTTAGAGTGATGAATCACATATTCATCAACCCCCTATACTTAAACCTTGCTCGTCCCCGAGCAACTAAAATGAAATGCAAGAGTGAAATGATTTTGGGTTCCATACCAAGGTCATGAACAAAAGTTGAAAATGGAGCTTGACTCGACCTTTGGATTAATTGTGTGGCGGAACCTTATTGGGACCTGAACTTAAGACCTAACAAACTTCAAGTTCCACAAGTCTTCTATTCAAGACGCCTCAATAGTCAGGTCAGAACAAATCCTCAAACGCAAATTTCTGATGACTATGATTCTTACTTGTACTGTGTAAGTGAAATGTAACTCTCCACATCAGAAATGGCTCGGAAACAACCTCCTCTAACAAGGTAACTCAATAACCCGGTCCAGTAACTCTTTCCTCGAGGAGCGGGGTATTCCCTTCTAAGTTCAAGTGCGACCTGCTCAAGAGGAGGGGGTGGAGAAAATAATGGACGGTAGCCAGTGTAGCTACCTATCCTGGGATGCCTGACCAGTGTAGCCAAGTCATCCAACTGCAAATTTCTTGCTAATATACATTCTCTGACAGGCAATATATATTTTTTTCTTTTGTTTTTGTCCTGTCTATTTTTTTGGAGTTCCTGCATTTTTTTGGAACTCTATACAAGGTGCAGCATGTACATCAGGAGTTTTTCCTCTTGAGCTAGTAGACTATCCCTCTTTTGAAGCATTATTGCAACCCACAACGTCCTGTCCTTAGACTTCAACACCACCAGACTAGGTTGAGATGCACTACCCTCCCTAGAGGAGGACGGATGTTTCCACCCGTGTGCTACTCCAAGCTAAAGGATTCTACCTCCTCACCATCTCATCAATGAAGAGCTACATGCATTGTTCTTATCCAAGTTAGGTTATTGTCTAAAAGAATCATGCGTGTGCACGAGATATTCTACTTAGACTAATCAAGATGGCATGTGAACATAGACTTGCGGACTCAAAGAATTAAGTCACTTGACCTGAGAAATCTTAACTCCAGTTCCTATAAGGTTCCTCTGAAATTAGGTGGATTAAGGTCAAATCTAGTCCATCCTCAATATCTACTCATTACCTGGTTCCGAACCCACTAGCTTTTCACCTTGCATATGCAAGATATGCAGATGAGAGGTAGATGACATACTATGTATATGAATGAAATGCAAGACTCTTTTTCTTTCAGATGCAGAGATGATGTGCAAGCGTAAATAAGAAGCCTTTATTTTCAACATTTTTTTCACACACTGGTATACCTCCTATGATACAAGTATTTTATGAGTATTATACAGATTATAGAGGTGTATTTTAAAAAAATTTCTCAAATTTTTACCCCACCCGTAATTATTGCATAATATATACAATAATACATGAAAATACGCGAAAGTACAAGCTATGGGTAAAGTATATATGTAATATATACACGCCCCCTATACTTAGCGTGTGCTATGTCCTCAAAGCACGAAAAGCGACTAAAAAGACATAGCTCGGGCTAAGCGTAGGAGAGCTAAAATTACAAAAATGTATAGAAGTCGCACCACCCCCCTATACTTAGGCTCTGACAGCCTAAGTGTAGAAGAAGATCAAAAAATGGGGCGGACGAGGGCAAGAGGAGAAATGGATGAATATATACAAGGTGGGCATCAGCCCCCCTATACTTAGGCTTTGGTCAGCCTAAGTATAGGACATGAATGAGTATGAGAACCGATGTGATCTGGAGGATTTACTTAGAACAGACTCAGGTGGTTCATCCCCCTATACGTAGGATCTGGTCATCCTAAGTATAGTCCAAGATAGAGATTGATGACGTTGAGATGAGTTACTAGAGTTGTGAGAGGAGAGAGGACAAAATGTACAGGAATGATGGTATATACAAGTGAGTCGGTCTGAATCTTTCAAGATGTTGCTGATGGTTGGAGCTCACTGCTGCAAGGTCTCCTGCGCAGCTCGAGGTGTATCTGCTGAATCTGTCTCGCGCATAAACACAATCTCCTCAACATGGACTAACTGCTCATTGGATTCGACGAAGTGTTTTAATAGTTGTCCATTCACAAGGGATGTCGGTACGTCATCTGTGAGATCTGAGATCTCGACACATCCGCTATCATGCACCGCTCGGACAATGAATGGGCCCGTCCACTTGGATTTCAACTTGCCTTGGAAGGTCTTCAGCCTTGCATTAAACAACCATACCTTCTATCCAGGAACAAAGGTCTTTCGTCTTATATATCTATCATGCCAACGCTTCACCTTGTCCTTGTACACCAAATTGTTGTCATATGCACAATTTCTGACTTCCACAAGCTCATTCAGATCCATCTCTCTCTGCTTCTGCCCAAGGTGCGTGTTCCAATTGACCTTCTTAATTGCCATTCTGATTTATGTACTAGTTCTGCGGGCAAATGGCACGGCTTTCCGAATACCATTTGGAAAGGGGAGGTTCCTAACGGTGTCTTGTAAGCTGTCCTATAAGCCCATAGGACTTGATCCAAGATCTGAGACCAGTACTTCCTGTTTGGGCGGACGAGCTTTTGCAATATAGTCTTCACCTCCCGATTCGACACCTCAACCATACCATTAATTTGTGGGTGGTAAGGGCTAGCGACATGGTGTTCGATGCTGTAGTCCTTTAGGAGTTTCTTCACATCCCGATTCACAAAGTGGCTACCCCCATCTGATATCATCATTTTGGGAATCCCGAACCTAGAGATGATATGATCTCTGATGAATTTACAGACAGTTCTGCTGTCTACGGCTCGGGTTGGGATAGCCTCCACCAACCTGGATAGATAATCTACCGCAAGAAGGATGTACTCAAACCCGTGGCTAACAGGGAACAGGCCCATGAAGTCGATGCCCCAGGCGTCAAAGACATCACAAATGATGATAGGCTGCATTGGCATCTCATCCTTGGGACCAACGGTTCCTCCCATTCTCTGACATACTGGGCACGACTTTGCAAAGGTGATGGCATCGTGAAACAGAGTCGGCCAGTAAAAACCACACTGAAGTACCTTCCATGCGGTCCTCTTCCCGGAGTGGTGTCCTCCTGCCTCCAAGCTGTGGCATAAAGAAAGGACACTCTGGTATTCCTCCTGAGGAATACACCATCTCCAGACACAATCCGATCCTTCAAAGAAAAGGATCGGATCCTCCCAATGGTAGTGTCCCGCATCCGACTTAAGTCGATCGATGTGTCTCTTGGGCCAACCCTCGGGAACCTTCTCGGAGACAAGATAGTTCACGATGTTGGCATACCATGGGAGTGAGTCGACAACAAAAATCGACTCATCAGGGAAGGAGTCTCGAATTGGTGAATCCTCGGAAAGTATTAAGATCTTCGAGATGAGAAAGACGATCAGCTACTACATTCTTCTTTCCAGGTTTATCACGAATATCCAAATCAAATTCCGGGATAAGTAAAATCCACCGAAGAAGATGTGCCTTCACATCCTTCTTCTCCATCAAATATCTTAGTGTCGTATGGTCAGTGAACACGATAACCTTGGATCTAATTAAATGAGAGAACTTGTCCAAGGCAAACACTACCGCAAGCATCTCCTTTTCCGTAACTGTATAGTTACGTTGAGTGGTATCAAGCACTTTGCTTGCGTAGTGTATAGCAAACGGGACGCCATCCCTTCTCTGTCCTAACACAGCCTGATAAACTCGAATTGTAGATCGGTCTTGTGATCCACACAAGGCGGGAACACAGTCGAAGTGTCGACCAATCAAAATCTGAGTTTAATCAACAATTAACCCACACTAAAGATCAATACATCAATGAAGTTCAAAAAGAAATGTGAATTAATCTTTATTTACTCTACCACAACAATGTATAGGGAACAAGCATGTAGAGGTCGAACCACAGAGAGCAATACGAAAATGCATGCGCCTATATGTGCATATCAGTCATCCTTGTGAGGCGGTGGGTTTTTTTTTATTTTTTTTTCTTTTTAGATTTTTAGGGATTTTTGGACTGACACTAACATAGTTCAAAACACCATAGGGAAATTTTATTTTTGCAATTTTTCAATGCATTTTGCTATTTTTTTTGGGATTTTCTCTGTTAGACAGTGAATAAAGGACATGTTTTTGATTTTTAATAAATGCAAAAATTAGACAAAATGAAAAATTAAAAATATGGCGTGCAGGCTTACCCTATCAGTAGCTTAAGTCTATTTTTGCAATTTTTTTCGAAGTAATATGGTGCACAAAATAAATAGTCAAAGCATGCAAAAATTAAATGGCCTGGCAGGGATATTTGTGCGAATAAAATAGTTTGCAGGGGCATACAGGCAAAATTTCCAATAAAGATGAACGTTAAGTTTTATTTTCACGGCCATTTTACAATTACTGAGACCCGGCAGGGTTTGACTGCAATTTTGACGCGCCTCACGTGGGACCACACGTGAGGCTCAGAGGGACTACAACGCAAATATAATAACGACAGGGGGTCTTCTGCAAATTATACAGTTTATTTACAAAGTAACTTTTTATTTTTGGGACTAAACTATAAATACAAAAAGCGGGGGGCTAGATATGAAGTTTACCCCCTAAAGGCGCGCGATCCAACGGCTTCCAGTGCGCCACTTATCCATATGTCGAGCCCTCGGCACTCGATACCCCTTCGACGATCTGCGGCTGTGATTGCATCTGAGATCTGATCGCACGGCCACGGCTGGTGCTAGATGGACGGCCCCGATTAGAACTGGGGCTGTCTCTTCGATCCAACGGCCGCTGCTGCTCACGAAGAACAGGGAAGAACAGCTGACTTCCCTGGCTTCGATCGGTGATTCCTCCGCCTCCAGGCGCTCGATGTTGCTGCTTGTGGCCTCCAGGCGTCCGGCGAAGCGGTGCGCACCGTTCGAGATACTCCAGAAGGTCCAGGACCTCCTCGATCGGCTGAACGAGCTCGGAGAAGACAAGGGGGTCCTGGAACCTCGAATGGACTTGAATCACGCCCCAGAGGGCTCCTTTCAACTTGAGTCCTGCACCAAATGAAAGAGGGGTTCGAGGGGGTCTTCCTCGACCAGGGGTTTAGGGTAAAAGAGTAGGGGAGGGTGGAGGGCGGCGAGGTCCGGCGAAGCGGAGGAGGAAGAACCTCGATTCGCAGAGCTAGGCGAGCTCTGGTTGATCTGAAACGTGGGTACGTGGAGAATACGTAGGGGAAGCAGATGAGGTGGAGCGAGGGTCGGATAACGTGCTGATCAGGGTAGAGATGCTCGCCGGAGCTAAACTCCGGCGAACTTCGATCTTGGGCTAATCGAGCACCTGAGGCTCTACTGATTACTCTAAAAGCTAAACTACAAAGTAAAGACTAAAACTAAGCTAAGAACGAGAAGAAATCAGCTCTTATACCTGGTTTGCGACCAGGGAGAAGGACCTCCGGCGACGCGGCGGCCGTGGGCGCTCCTTCGACTCCTCCGACCGTCTGAAGCTTCCAGGAGGACCCTCTTGTCACAAGGAACCTCGAAGGACTGGAATAGATGGTGGAAAACGACTGAAAGGGAGGCCAAACTGGGGAAGGAGGTCGAGAGGTTTATTTATAAGCAGGGTTTGCGCCCTTATTGGCCGGCGAATCCTGGTGAATCCGGGCTTTGTACAAGGAAGCATGGGGTGTGGCGTGATTCGTGGATGTACAAGGAACAATTTCCATGAAGGGTCTTATCACCCTCGGGCTACACAATTGGCGTGAAAAATCGGGGAAAAGGGGCCTCTCGTGACTTGTCAGAGGGGCAGTCCTGGGGTCTGAAGAGTTGACCCGAGGTCAACTCTTGGCGGCTTGCGATTGGTCCACGGAGGCCGCTAGAAGACAAAACAGGCTGGAGGAATAAAGAACGAATTATTTAAGTTAATAAATGATTTTATTATTTTTCGAGTATAAAATAAAAAATCTTTATTATTGTATGTAGTATTTTAATATGATTTTTATTTATTTTTATGAATTATTTTATTACGGTTTTATTACAATAATGTGTATATGTATGTATATACATGTATTTTTGTGTATTTTATTTTTAATTTGTTTATTTTATTTTATTGTTTTATTTTCTTATAAATTTACAACTTATTTTTGTGAGTATAAATATTTTTTTGTTTTATTTTTAAGAGTTTATTTACATTTTTAAATAAATGTGTATATGTATAGGTAAGTATACTTATAGGTATTTTACCTATAAAATATATTTAATGTATTCTATTTATTTATTTATTTACTTATTTGTTTTAGATTTGTATTTTTAATAACTAGTATATAATATGTACATTTATACAAATATAAAAGAATAAAAATACTTAAAGAATGTTCCCCTTTTTATTTATGTACATGCTTCACATAGGTATTTTGCCTATATCTTATATAGGCTTATTTTATTTCTCAAATTATTTTGGGTTTTCGTTTGATTTTAATATGTACAAGTATTATATTCATTATTCACAAGGTTCTAAAAACATGAGTTTATAAAATTAATGAATATTGAATAAAATGAATATTTTAATAGAGTTCTATATACAAGGTGGGCCAAAAATCTAACTTCTACATATGGACTCCAAAAATTATGAAACCAATTTTATAAAGTAGTTCATGGAATGCTATATACAATTAAAGGTGAGTTTGGGTGATTTGGAGTTTTTATTTGCAAGATATGAGTCTATGAAGTTGAGATTTTTGCTTTTTATTTTGTGTATAAAAAGTGCACTGTGTATTATTTTTGCACAAACTCAATTTTGTATTTTTATTTACATTATTATCTACAACTTTTATGATCAAAGTTTCTTTATTTGATAAATAAATAATTATTATACAAAACAGGTGTCAAAAATGTAGTAATGGAAAAATAAATAAATGAAGTATTTATTGTATTTTGGCCCTTATCTCCCCCTACTTTATTCCTTGTCGACCAATTCCCTGCTGGCCTTGGTCTCGGGGTTATGGTCCTAAAATATTTGCAATATTTTATTCCTTTTTCTTTTCTTCCCTTTATTCTACAATTTTGGCCTTAAAAACCTTATTTTATGTACAGTAAATACAATAAATAATGAATGCTATTTTATACAAATTAATGCTATTTCTCTGCATTTGCTGGGGTTTTTGAGGCCAAAATGATAGAATAAAGGTGATGAAATGGAGATTCATCACCCCCCTATACTTGCCTTTGCTAGTCCCTAGCAAACACTTATGCAATAAGTACAAAAAGAATAAAGAAAAGAAAAAGGAAAATGAAAGGAAGATAGAGTGAATAGGGGTGCTTTCAGTGCAATGCATGTCTTTACAAAATCCGAGATTGGAGCTCCTGTCAGACCCTGGGTGTGGATGTGTGTGGAACCTGATCGGGAACCAGCTCTAAAATACAACAGCCTTTGATAGTCACGGAACTTTGTTCAACCCACCTCAATGGCCTGGTCAGAACTAGCCTACACCATACACAAACCCTTATGACTATGAAACTGACTTGTACAGTGTAAGTGATAGTGGCTCTCCTCAACTGAAATGACAAAGAGACTAGCTTCTCCAGCATGACAACCCAATGATTCCCTAATCCAGCCCTCTACCGTCAAGGAGCGAGGTATTCCCTTCTAAGTTCAAGTGGCAACCAGCTCAAGAAGAGGGGGAATAAGAGGTATAGAATTTTTGGGAGCTCAACCAGTGTAGCTAAGTCTCCCGCTGCAAGCTTCTCGAGATGTAACAGTGATACCATAAGTCTTTTGCTTTATTGGACTATATACACTCCGGTGGGGTTATTAAATTTTCAATCCGACCCACCACTTTTTTGGAGTTTTTTTTTTCAAGTGCATCTGTACAACATATCTACATGGTGCAGCATATATACAAGAAATTTCTTCTTGAGCCAGTAGACTATCCCTCTTTTGAAGCTTTATTGCAACCCACACTCTCCCGTCATTCGGTTTCATTGAAACAGGACCAGGTTGGGGCGCACTTCCCTCCCTAGACGAGGACGAATGTTTCCACCCGTGTGCGTCTCAGACTGGCAAATCCAACCTCCTCACTACTCCAACTGAGTTGAGCCAAGTGAAAGGTGCAGGTGTCCAAGTTAGGTTACGGCCGACAAGAATCATGTGTGTGTTTTGAAAAGTTCTAGTTAGTCCACTAAGGTGACTTGAACCCAGCCCTGCTTTCTCAAAGAATTAAGTCTGACTAGACCTGAAGTACCTTAAACCTAGTTCCCATAAGGTTCCAGTGCAGTTAGGTGCAGTAGGGTCCAACCAAGCTCCAATTCGAGACTTTATTAGACTGATTCAGTCATCAAGCTCACTCAAAAAGAATATGCATGGTATGCTTATGCTATGCACAATGAATGATGCAAATTTTCACAGAGGATTTTAAAAAGAATCAAAGAATATTTTTACACAAAGAATTTTTTGCAAATAAAATAAGAGCTTGACACATACAAAAAGTATATACCATTATTTACACGGGCGTACTGCTTTATTTACAAAATGTCTGAATTTATACAGACTTTTCATGGAATAGTTTATTTGTTGAGAAAGAATTTTATGTACTTTATTTCTTATTTACAGGTATTTGTAATAGTGATCTTATCCTTCAGTTCTAGTTTTGAAAATAGTTTTGCAAACTATAGTACACGATAATTTTTGCAATCATTTACACACATTTGAAAACTATTTTTGCAAAGAATTTTCACACTATATGTACATTTTTCACAATAATTCTGACAAACATTTTTCAAAACATTTGCACACAGGTCTTTCAAATTCTTTCTTTCACAAAAAGAAAAATTTTTGCCATACAAACAATTTTCACACAGTTTGAAATCATTTCACATCAAATCTTTCAAAACTGGTCACACTATTTTTCAAATCATACTGTATAGGTATCTGATTTATTAGTCAGTATATACAAAAGAAGAGAAACTGTATTTTATGTACAATATGGTTTTGGTTCTTATAGGCTTTATTTGAACTTATTCCTTATTTACAAATGAGAGATTTTTATGCAGACTCCTCAGACTTATTCGAGGATCAGTTTCACAAGAATTTTGAGAACTATAGTCCAAAATAATTTTGCAATATTTACACGCATTTGAAATTGATTTTTGCAAAGGTTTTACACAACATAGATAGATTTTTCAAAACAATTTGACAATCAATTTTCACAATCATTTGCACACTAGTTTGCACACATTTTAATTTCACTCAAAGAAAATAAATTTTTCACACCAAACTGATTTTTCAAAGGTTGAATACTTGTACACACTAATTTCAAACTATTTTCACAAGATTTTTCAAAAAGAACTTTTTGCACAAAACATTTTTCTGACTTAATAGTCAGTACAATTACAAAGAGTCTGAGGAACTCACAATCATCTTTCATTATTATATAGCTACTTTTTATGTTCCATTTCATATCAAGGTGATATTTTATTTTTCAGTATGAGTTATGGCGTATAGTATATACATGGTATATACGACCCCCCTATACTTAGCTTGAGCTATGTCCTCATAGATCGAAAGGAAAACCAAAGACATAACTCGTACTGAGTATAGACAGATCTAAAGAATGTAAATAAATGGAATTAAGGAATGAGAAGTTGACCGTCCCCCCTATACTTAGGATCAAGTAATCCTAAGTATAGCAGACTGTACAAAAAGCAGGGAGGGTCAAGGTGGGAATGAACAGATCGTACTCAGATTGTCTCCCCCTATACTTAGGGTAAGATATCCCTAAGTATAGACAAGAAGAGGAGACAATGGAGAGGATCAAAGAATGGAAATACTCGGGGTGCACGTCCCCCTATACTTAGGACAAAGTACGTCCTAAGTACAGAAAACTGTCTACAAGGTCGGCACCTTTTAGATACAAAAAGAGGCTAGAAAAGGAAAAGAAGAAAAGAAGAAAATCAGATAAATAGTTGTTGGATTGCACAGTCTGAATCTTTCGATGCCGCAGGCGCTGTCGAGATATCATCATGATGCATGAGCTGAACGGAGTCAACAACGGCCAAGAATGTATCTGGTTCGAGGTAAGGCTTCAGTAGTTGGCCGTTGACGACGAATGGCTGTGCGTCAGAGGACAATTCTGATATAGCAATGCTTCCATTGTCACATACTTCACAAACTCGAAATGGCCCTGTCCACTTACTCTTTAATTTACCTGGGAATATCCGCAACTTTGCATCAAATAACCACACTCTCTGTCCAACGTCAAAGGTCTTTCGTCTGATATGCCTGTCGTGCCAGCGTTTCACCTTCTCCTTGTACATCAAGGTATTATCGTATGCATAGTCTCGGAATTCCAAGAGTCTGTTCAGATCATCTTTTCTCTTCTGACCACTTTTGTGTGAGTCTAAATTACAGCTGTTGATTGCCCATAAAGACTTGTGAATTAATTCCACGGGCAGATGGCACGGCTTTCCATATACAAGACGATAGGGCGACATGCCCAAGGGAGACTTGTAGGCGGTTCGGTATGCCCATAGAACCGAGTCCAAGAGTTGAGACCAGTCCTTTCTGTTTGGCCTAACAAGTTTCTGCAGGATAGTCTTGATTTCTCTGTTTGATAACTCTGCCATGCCATTGGTCTGAGGATGATAAGGAGTGGCAACCCGATGGTCGATGCCGTACTCCTTCGTTAACTTCTTGACCTCTTTGTTAATGAAGTGACTACCCCCGTCTGAGATAAGGATTTTCGGTACCCCGAACCGCGAAATAATGTTCTTCTTCAGGAACTGGCAAACTGTTTTGCTGTCGGCAGCTCGAGCAGGGATAGCTTCAACCCAACGACTCACGTAATCGACGGCGAGAAGGATGTGCTCAAATCCTTGACTGTTAGGGAAAGGTCCCATGAAATCAATGCCCCATGCATCAAAGACATCTGCTATCTGAATGATTTTCAGGGGCATTGAATCTTTGGCAGTGAGTGTACCTTTCATTCTCTGACGGTCAGTGCATCGTTTAACAAATTCAGTTGCATCCCTGAATAAAGTAGGCCACCAGAAGCCACACTGAAGTACTTTGGCTGCCGTCCGATCTCCAGAGTGGTGTCCACCAGATTCGAGCGAGTGACAATGCTCGAGGACACTTGATTGTTCCGTCTGAGGGATACACCTGCGCCAAATACAATCTGCTCCTTCTCTGAATAAAAGAGGATCTTCCCAATGATAGAAACGGATGGTCGACATGAATTTGTTCTTTTGGTTCTTCGTCCATTCCGAAGGTATTACCCCAGAGACGAGGTAATTGACTATCTCAGCATACCAAGGAAGAGAATCCACAGCTAAGATGGCTTCGTCAGGGAAGGTTTCTATGATAGGTGCATTGCTCAGGGGAGGTTCATGCTGCTCTATTCTGGAGAGATGATCCGCTACCACATTCTGGGTTCCAGGCTTGTCCTTGATTTCCAAATCGAATTCCTGGAGGAGAAGGATCCAACGAATCAGTCTTGACTTGGCATCCTTCTTCTGTTGTAAGTAGCGGATAGCAGAGTGGTCTGTAAAGATGGTGACTTTTGATCCCAACAAATAGGATCTGAACTTCTCTAAGGCGAACACCACAGCCAGCAGTTCCTTCTCTGTCACAGTGTAATTTCTCTGTGCTTCGTCTAATGTTCTGCTGGCATAGTGAATGGCGTAGGGCACTTTGTCTTTTCTTTGCCCAAGAACAGCTCCAACTGCAAAATCTGACGCATCGGTCATTATTTCAAAAGGAAGAGTCCAGTCAGGCGGCTGTAAGATTGGAGACTGAGTGATAAGCTCCTTCAAGTGATTGAAAGCAACGAGAACCGGCTGATCAACAATGAACTCAGTCTCCTTGCACAAGAGTTCTGTCAGAGGTCGGGCAATGCGGCTGAAATCCTTGATGAATCGCCTGTAGAATCCCACATGTCCCAGGAATGACCTCACATTCTTAACTGACTGGGGTGGCTGAAGATTTGAAATGACGTCCACCTTAGCCGGGTCGACTTCCATGCCACGTTTGGAAACGACGTGACCCAGCACAATACCTTCGGTGACCATAAAGTGGCTCTTTTCCCATGAGAGCACTAAATTGACTTCTCGGCATTTCTGAAGCACTCTGTCTAGATGCTCAAGACAAGAATCGAAACTATCACCATAGACAGAGAAATCGTCCATGAACACCTCGAGAAAACTGCCTACCATCTCGGCAAAGACTGCTAACATGCATCTTTGGAAGGTTGCAGGTGCATTGCACAAACCAAAGGGCATTCTCTTGATGGCGTAGGTGCCGAACGGGCAAGTGAAGGTGGTCTTTTCTTGGTCTTCCGGGGCGATCGCCACTTGGTTGTACCCGGAGTACCCATCCAGAAAGCAGAAGCACTCCTTGCCTGCTAATCTTTCCAGCACTTGATCAATGAATGGCAAGGGAAAGTGATCCTTCTTAGTTGCTGCATTGAGACGGCGGTAGTCAACACAAACCCGCCAGGATGTTGGTACCCGAGTAGAAATTTCCTCCCCTTTGTCATTTGTAACCACAGTAAGTCCTGATTTCTTGGGAACTACATGCAATGGGCTTACCCATTTCGAATCGGAGATGGGATAAATGAAGCCTGCATCACACCACTTCGTGATTTCTTTCATGATGACGTCCCGAAGGTTAGGGTTCAGCCTTCTCTGAAATTCGCGGGACGGCTTGGCGTCTTCTTCTAAATAGATGTGGTGCGAACACAAGGCTGGATTTATCCCTCGGAGATCTGATACGTCCCATTCAAGTGCCTTGCGGTTCTTCTCTAGAACCTCGAGAAGTCGAGATTCCTGATCTGGTCTCAGCCTGCTGCTGATGATGACCGGATACATTTGTTCTTCACCCGTAAGGAAAGCATACTTCAGGTCTGCCGGAAGTGGCTTGAGTTCTGGTTTTGATCTGTCCACTTTATCTGTCACCTCTGACACCATGCTGATGGTGGGCAGTACTTCTGTGAAGATGCTGCCATCCTCAATATTCTGTTGAGATCCTGGTGATGCACCGAACGGTTCTGTGCTAAGCTGATCATGTTCGGTTCGGAGTGATTGCTCAAGAAGATGCGCCTGCATCTGAGAATCTGTCTCCCAAGAATCATCGGAGCATATGCTGACTGCGCTTTCCAAGTCTTCCTCGAGAGTGAGGATTTCTCGGGTCCATGAATCATCTAATGATAACACTGAGTCTCTGATCTCTGCAATAAATTCACAGTCCGCATCTGACGCTGCCTGGCACTCATCTGTTGTGGCATTCTGCTCTTTGTTCATGTTTATCGTGATTTGCTGGGAATTCGAGCTGAAAGTGATCTTCCCAGACCCGTAATCAACCACGGCGCCTGAAGTACGAAGGAATGGTCTGCCAAGGATGATAGGGGTCTGGAGCAAGGGTGCAGGTGAGTCCATATCAAGGACTACAAAGTCAGCTGGGAATTTCATTTCCTGCACTTTAACTATCACGTCTTCTAAGAGACCTTGGGGCCGCTTGACGGATCGGTCAGCAAACTGAAGGATCATGCGTGTCTGCTTGAGCGGTCCCAGCCCAAATTCCTGCATTATGGTCGAGGGCAGAAGGTTGATGGAAGAACCACTATCCAAGAGAGTGCGCTCGAAGACTTGGTCAAAAATCACACAACTGATCAGAGGTGCTCCGGTGTCTTGTTTCTTCTGGGGGAGATTGCTGATAGCTGCGACCGTGGCTAATGAGAGGACATGTTTCTCAACTTGCTGGCGTCTGTTCTTTCTTGATGGGCGACGCTTAGTAGTACATACTTCCTTCAGTCCTTTCTTCACGGCTGGCATGTATTCAACGGCCTTTAGCAAGGGAATCTCGACAGTCAATTTGTCCAAGATGTCCACAACACCTGGGTCGGACAATGCATTTTTTTGTTTTGCAATTTTTTTGGATTTTTGTATTGCATGAGGAAAAGGAATATGTACACTACTGGCAGAAAAATCAGAGTTCTTATTTACATCAAAATCATCGCCCACAGAATGTTGTACACCCGAATTACGAAAAAGGGTACAAGCTGGGTCTTGGCATGCTGGTGTTGTTGGGCGATCAAAAAGGGTAGCATCTGCTCCATCGGCTGGCGAGGGATCGGCGGTTGTTGTCGGCTCCTCCAATGCTGGCACGGCTTCGCTTCTGCTACGAGCTTCTTTTTGTTGTTTTTGTTTTTGCTGATTTTTTTGTATTTTCGGCTGAGGTTGTTGCTGGCATGGCACGACGGCTGGACTGGCTTCTCCTTCTTCTTCCTCCTCACCCGCCCCTGTGGCTGGTACGGCTAATACGGAAGATGACGATCCACCTGTTTCTTTATTCTCCCCACTTTTAGTAGCAGGCGGAGGCAAGGTCCTACCGCTCCTAAGAGTTACAACATTAGAATAAACAGTAGTATCATGACCAGATATGGACAGGACATCACATTCTACCTGCTCTTTTTTCTTGAAATTATTGGGATTTGCTTCCACCTGAGCCGGGATGGTGGTTCGGGTGGCAGTTAGGTCATCAAGCCGCTTGGTCATCTCTGCTAGCCCTTTGACAAGCTGGGCTAGACAATCCATGGGGGGGTTCACTGGAGGTGCCTCGGTGGTGTCAGCGTGCAGACCACGCTGTTGTTGCATCTGCTGGTGCTGAGATTGTTGCTGGTGATGCTGAGGCGGGGCAGGAAGTTGAAGTTGCTGATAAGACGGAGGTGGATACTGCTGGTATTGCTGAGGCGGAGCAACCGCGTACTGGTGATACAGCTGTGGGTGCCGGTATTGCGGCTGCTGCTGGTATGGATGGTTCTGCCTCCACAGATGTCCAAACTGGGGAGGCTGCTGGTATTAGTGCTGCTGGGAGGATTACCCAAAGCGACCACCCTGAGGTTGGTGGTATTGCCGGTTGGCAAATGGCTGACCCTGTGGTTGTCCCATAGGACGGGTCGGCTGTGCATCATGAGTCCAAACCCCATTAACTTCCTGGACCAGGGGTGGTGGTGGGAACACTGAATCGGTTTCTGAGATAAACTCTGGTTGATACACAACCATCTGCTGTTGCGGCTGGCTCTGATCAGGTGCCTGCACGTAGTACACGTGCTGAACTGCCGGTGGTTGCTGGCTCAGCTGAGGCTGGTGTAGCGGTGGTTGCTCGTCTTTTCTCTCAGCTGGAGCTTCGAGCGATGCTGCCGACTGAACAGAATTGATGGTACCTACCAGCGGTTCCAGCTGCTTGGTGATGTGATCCAGCTTGTCCAAACTCTGGGTCCTCTTCTCGATCACGGCGAGTTTTTCGAGATCCTGTGATCGCTTCTCGATGATGTCGACTTTAGAGAGATGGCCCCCGATGATGCTGAGGTTGGAGCTCTCATCTCTCTCTGATTCCTTAGACGCTGCCATGTGCACTTGTTTTTGAAGGATCTGGGGTTGCTTCTGATAAGCCTTGGATGAAGAGAGGGCGGCCTCTCCTTCGGCCATTTCTTCAAAGATCTGCCAGACGATGTCTTCATCCTTATTGAAGTGTGAGCCCCCACATGCTGCGTCTACGAGCCTTTGACTTTCAATGTTCAGTCCCCCGAAGAAATGCTGAACCAAGCTGGTCTTCGGAATATCATGATGGGGACATTTCTCCTGCAGGTCAGTGAATCTCTCCCATGCTTCATGTATCGACTCATGGGGTCCTTGGGAGAAATTACTGATACGGGCTCGCATCTGGTTGAGCCGACCCAGAGGGTAGTACTTGTGCAAGAAGGCGGACTTTAGCTCCTCCCAGGTCGTCACAACTTTTCCCATATGATTGACCCAATAAAGGGCCTTATCCTGTAGGCTGAAGGGGAAAGCCGTCATCTTGACAATGTCCAGAGGGACATTGGGATAGTGAGTAGTACGGCAAATGCGGGAGAATTGCTGCAGGTGGTTGTACGGCTCCTCGCTGGTGTTTCCATGGAATGCAGGAAGAAGAGCAATGAATTGGGGCTTCAGCTCAAAGTGAGCGTGTACCGGTGGAATGAGGATCCATTCGGTCATCTGGCTGTCTCCCGGGTTGTATGTTTCTTTAAGGGTAGGTTTCTGTGGTGGTAATTCAAGATCATCATTGTGGTCATCACCACCTCCTCCACCTTCACCTTCTCCTCTCCTGCCGCCTCTGCCTCTGCCTCCTCCTCCATCATCTCGGTTAATCATATCATTCAACATGTCCTGGAAAGCTGTCTGAGTGAGGGCCTGTTCGGTCAGCTGCTGCTGGATGGCCTGGATAGATGCCAGTAATTGTGCATTGACCTGATCTGATCTGGCGCCTGTCCCTCTGGTGTGGGTGGTTGCTGACCCTTGCCCTTTCCTCCGGGAGCCATGTCAGGGTCCGAGTCGGAAGAGATGAACTCCGGAGTAGTCTCCAGGGCTTGCACTGGCTTCTATCTGCATGAGGAGATAGTCTTGATCAGACTGCTTGTAATCAATGTTCAGCTGTCGAGATGATGCTGGAATTCAGGTTAACCCCAGCATGTTGTGAATGGAAAAGGATGTAGACTGTAATCGACTTCCCTTCACAACGGCGAAAGTGGGACAAAGGTGATCCCAGTTTATTGGGTGGCCAGGAGAAAGGTAGAAAACGAGGAGTCTAGAGATCGATCCGCAAAGTCCGGATTAGGTTCTCGTGAATCGCCTCGAAGTTATTGGCGGAGTTGAGTCCATGGAATTGATGTGGGTGTCGGCATGGTCCCGACGGAAACCATCCATGGATCAACTTCGCGAAGTACAAGAGAAGGTAGGATGTTGGATGAAAGATACGATGGTCAACGAGGACTACAAAGGAGTGCAAAACAGTAGAAAAGGCTCACACTGAGCGGGGGTCAAAGAGGAGTGACACAACAAAATTTTGCGCAAAGGCGCGGGACTTGATTTTTGAACCTTAATCTAGATCCATACAAACACAATTCAAAATAGGGTTCACCAACTCACGCCATGTGAAGCCGTAAAGGTTCGGCTATTATCTTTTCATTTTTAGAGTTGTTATTTCAGGCATATCTTATAACAAGTCCTTAGTACGCTACCCTATAGGAGAGAGAGTACTGCCGGAAGGGTATCCCGTACTTGTCCTCCTCCTGTGTAACCTGTAGTCTGTACTTTTTGGAGTCCTCGTAACCCTTCCTGGATCCCTACTCAGCCAAAGAAATAGAGGGAGGAAGCCGATAGGCGAAACCGCTACTTCGGTCCTCGCTCGCAACGGAATCACCCGTGTGCGTACAAGAACCTACTCGGACGCAGGACAATGAGACAGACACCCCCGTGAAGGCGTGGCCTATGCTCGATACTTCGGACAGGGTCGATGCTCATCACAACAGAGAGTCATCGTTGGTGACCAAGCCCTACTTGCCTACGTACGATAGAAGCGCCATTACTTCGGAAATCCAGGCGATACACAAGGCAGTTGCAGACTGGGCTTTTGGCTCTAATCCTTAGGGGGTCGCACTCGCTCAAGGGAGTAGGGTTTTGGTCCCCCTCCAAGGTACCTGAAAACAATGAGGGCTTTATGAACCCGGTACAATGATAGTCCATTACGGATTTTAATTAAGGTCAAAGTTTATTTAGCAGTCCCCTAGTTTTAATTTTTGGGTTTTCACTTTTTTTTGAATCTGTTTCATACCAGCACCTAACGTTTTGGTAGATTTTCGTTTAAGTCCTAGGTGCTCAAAATCAGAGGGAGATAGCGGAAAAGCCATGCAAGTGGTTCTATGATGGAAATCTCACCATTGAACCGAATGATGCATGCTGAGTTAGAAGACTTACAGTGCATCCCAGCTCTCTCCATGTGGTATGCAAAACAAAATTTTTAAACCTATCTACATGGCGGTGTGCATTCGTCGAAATCGCCCTAAACATTAGCTGCTATTAACGTGAAGAACCACAAGCTTGGTCATTCATCTTTAACCTAAGGGTCCGGTCTTGGCTCACCCCTCCACTTCTCGACACACTCGAGTTCAGGAGTAGCGCTTGATGGGGCTCGCTCACGGCACGTGGGTTAAGAGATAAATGACTTAGCTGTTTAAGTTTGACTAGATCCATACGAAGTAGACTATAGGAACATGCATTCTTATTAATGTTTGGACCTAGCTACCGAGTCAAGCAACCTATATCTAGGGGCTCCAAGCACACAAAACAAAGTAAAATAAAGGCGAAAAGCACAAAACAGCGGAAAACAAAGGAAAGAAGGCGGTAGAAATCGCGGAAAACAGCGATGAGGCCCCCAGGTGAACAGACACCCGGGCACTGGACCTCATTGTGAAGAGTAGAGTCCGGTTAATTATTACATGCCAAAATTGTCTCTCTCTTACCAAAAATTACAGAGATAATACTAAGTGTTCTAAGCCTATCTAATCCACATCTCCTTGCTTCCTTGATACTCTCTCCTGATGGTCATGCGAAGGGAAGACCATCCTCCTCCAAGCTTGGCTGCATTGGCCTCCTAAGAAGCCATCCTTGCGTGGCGGACCCTCGCATCAAAGTCAAAAAAGAGTGTATTAGAATAGCTTGAATCAATCAATCATAGATCACATAAAGATAATCACAAGAAATGGATCAATGAAGCACAGTGATTAATGGCAATAAAATAGCTGCTCACAAAATATCATCAATTATGAATCAAAAATGCACACAAGAATGACAAAAATAAAGTAGGCTATGCTCATTGCTCCCCGGCAACGGCGCCATTTGATAAACTCGAATTGTAGATCGGTCTTGTGATCCACACAAGGCGGGAACACAGTCGAAGTGTCGACCAATCAAAATCTGAGTTTAATCAACAATTAACCCACACTAAAGATCAATACATCAATGAAGTTCAAAAAGAAATGTGAATTAATCTTTATTTACTCTACCACAACAATGTATAGGGAACAAGCATGTAGAGGTCGAACCACAGAGAGCAATACGAAAATGCATGCGCCTATATGTGCATATCAGTCATCCTTGTGAGGCGGTGGGTTTTTTTTTTATTTTTTTTTCTTTTTAGATTTTTAGGGATTTTTGGACTGACACTAACATAGTTCAAAACACCATAGGGAAATTTTATTTTTGCAATTTTTCAATGCATTTTGCTATTTTTTTTGGGATTTTCTCTGTTAGACAGTGAATAAAGGACATGTTTTTGATTTTTAATAAATGCAAAAATTAGACAAAATGAAAAATTAAAAATATGGCGTGCAGGCTTACCCTATCAGTAGCTTAAGTCTATTTTTGCAATTTTTTTTCGAAGTAATATGGTGCACAAAATAAATAGTCAAAGCATGCAAAAATTAAATGGCCTGGCAGGGATATTTGTGCGAATAAAATAGTTTGCAGGGGCATACAGGCAAAATTTCCAATAAAGATGAACGTTAAGTTTTATTTTCACGGCCATTTTACAATTACTGAGACCCGGCAGGGTTTGACTGCAATTTTGACGCGCCTCACGTGGGACCACACGTGAGGCTCAGAGGGACTACAACGCAAATATAATAACGACAGGGGGTCTTCTGCAAATTATACAGTTTATTTACAAAGTAACTTTTTATTTTTGGGACTAAACTATAAATACAAAAAGCGGGGGGCTAGATATGAAGTTTACCCCCTAAAGGCGTGCGATCCAACGGTTTCCAGTGCGCCACTTATCCACGTGTCGAGCCCTCGGCACTCGATACCCCTTCGACGATCTGCGGCTGTGATTGCATCTGAGATCTGATCGCACGGCCACGGCTGGTGCTAGATGGACGGCCCCGATTAGAACTGGGGCTATCTCTTCGATCCAACGGCCGCTGCTGCTCACGAAGAACAGGGAAGAACATCTGACTTCCCTGGCTTCGATCGGTGATTCCTCCGCCTCCAGGCGCTCGATGTTGCTGCTTGTGGCCTCCAGGCGTCCGGCGAAGTGGTGCGCACCGTTCGAGATACTCCAGAAGGTCCAGGACCTCCTAGATCGGCTGAACGAGCTCGGAGAAGACAAGGGGGTCCTGGAACCTCGAATGGACTTGAATCACGCCCCAGAGGGCTCCTTTCAACTTGAGTCCTGCACCAAATGAAAGAGGGGTTCGAGGGGGTCTTCCTCGACCAGGGGTTTAGGGTAAAAGAGTAGGGGAGGGTGGAGGGCGGCGAGGTCCGGCGAAGCGGAGGAGGAAGAACCTCGATTCGCAGAGCTAGGCGAGCTCTGGTTGATCTGAAACGTGGGTACGCGGAGAATACGTAGGGGAAGCAGATGAGGTGGAGCGAGGGTCGGATAACGTGCTGATCAGGGTAGAGATGCTCGCCGGAGCTAAACTCCGGCGAACTTCGATCTTGGGCTAATCGAGCACCTGAGGCTCTACTGATTACTCTAAAAGCTAAACTACAAAGTAAAGACTAAAACTAAGCTAAGAACGAGAAGAAATCATCTCTTATACCTGGTTTGCGACCAGGGAGCAGGACCTCCGGCGACGCGGCGGCCGTGGGCGCTCCTTCGACTCCTCCGACCGTCTGAAGCTTCCAGGAGGACCCTCCTGTCACAAGGAACCTCGAAGGACTGGAATAGATGGTGGAAAACGACTGAAAGGGAGGCCAAACTGGGGAAGGAGGTCGAGAGGTTTATTTATAAGCAGGGTTTGCGCCCTTATTGGCCGGCGAATCCTGGTGAATCCGGGCTTTGTACAAGGAAGCATGGGGTGTGGCGTGATTCGTGGATGTACAAGGACCAATTTCCATGAAGGGTCTTATCACCCTCGGGCTACACAATTGGCGTGAAAAATCAGGGAAAAGGGGCCTCTCGTGACTTGTCAGAGGGGCAGTCCTGGGGTCTGAAGAGTTGACCCGAGGTCAACTCTTGGCGGCTTGCGATTGGTCCACGGAGGCCGCTAGAAGACAAAACAGGCTGGAGGAATAAAGAACGAATTATTTAAGTTAATAAATGATTTTATTATTTTTCGAGTATAAAATAAAAAATCTTTATTATTGTATGTAGTATTTTAATATGATTTTTATTTAATTTTATGAATTATTTTATTACGGTTTTATTACAATAATGTGTATATGTATGTATATACATGTATTTTTGTGTATTTTATTTTTAATTTGTTTATTTTATTTTATTGTTTTATTTTCTTATAAATTTACAACTTATTTTTGTGAGTATAAATATTTTTTTGTTTTATTTTTAAGAGTTTATTTACATTTTTAAATAAATGTGTATATGTATAGGTAAGTATACTTATAGGTATTTTACCTATAAAATATATTTAATGTATTCTATTTATTTATTTATTTATTTGTTTTAGATTTGTATTTTTAATAACTAGTATATAATATGTACATTTATACAAATATAAAAGAATAAAAATACTTAAAGAATGTTCCCCTTTTTATTTATGTACATGCTTCACATAGGTATTTTGCCTATATCTTATATAGGCTTATTTTATTTCTCAAATTATTTTGGGTTTTCGTTTGATTTTAATATGTACAAGTATTATATTCATTATTCACAAGGTTCTAAAAACATGAGTTTATAAAATTAATGAATATTGAATAAAATGAATATTTTAATAGAGTTCTATATACAAGGTGGGCCAAAAATCTAACTTCTACATATGGACTCCAAAAATTATGAAACCAATTTTATAAAGTAGTTCATGGAATGCTATATACAATTAAAGGTGAGTTGGGTGATTTGGAGTTTTTATTTGCAAGATATGAGTCTATGAAGTTGAGATTTTTGCTTTTTATTTTGTGTATAAAAAGTGCATTGTGTATTATTTTTGCACAAACTCAATTTTGTATTTTTATTTACATTATTATCTACAACTTTTATGATCAAAGTTTCTTTATTTGATAAATAAATAATTTATACAAAACAGGTGTAAAAAATGTAGTAATGGAAAAATAAATAAATGAAGTATTTATTGTATTTTGGCCCTTATCTCCCCCTACTTTATTCCTTGTCGACCAATTCCCTGCTGGCCTTGGTCTCGGGGTTATGGTCCTAAAATATTTGCAATATTTTATTCCTTTTTCTTTTCTTCCCTTTATTCTACAATTTTGGCCTTAAAAACCTTATTTTATGTACAGTAAATACAATAAATAATGAATGCTATTTTATACAAATTAATGCTATTTCTCTGCATTTGCTGGGGTTTTTGAGGCCAAAATGATAGAATAAAGGTGATGAAATGGAGATTCATCACAGCCCCAACAGCAAAGTCTGAGGCATCCGTCATGATCTCAAAAGGTAGAGACCAATCTGGGGCTTGTAGGATAGGTGCATTCATGATCATTCCCTACAATAGCTTAAAGGCTTCAAGACATTTGTGATCAACAACAAACTCCATGTCTTTGCCTAAAAGCTCAGTTAGCGGTCGGGCAATCTTAGAAAAATCCTTGATGAATCTCCGATAAAATCCAACATGCCCGAGGAACGACCGCAACTGCTTGATATTGGTTGGTGGTTGGAGTCGTCTGATCACATCCACCTTGGCAGGGTCAACCTCCATTCCTCTCTTGGAAATGACATGCCCCAACACAATGCCCTCCGTCACCATGAAGTGACTTTTCTCCCAAGAGAGCACCAGATTAACCTCACAACATCGTTTGAGGACTCGATCCAGATTCCTAAGACAGGAATCGAAGGAATCGCCGTGGACCAAGAAGTCATCCATGAAGACTTCCAGGAATTCACCGACCATTTCGGCGAATACAGCAATCATGCACCTTTGAAAAGTACCCGGAGCATTGCATAACCCAAAGGGCATGCGCCTGAAAGCATAGGTACCAAAGGGGCATGTGAGTGTTGTCTTCTCCTGGTCCTTAGGAGCTATGGCTACTTGATTGTAGCCCGAGAACCCATCCAAGAAACAGAAGAATTCTTTCCCCGCTAGTCTCTCTAGAATCTGATCAATGAATGGTAGGGGAAAATGATCCTTCTTCGTCGCGGCATTCAAGTGTCTGTAATCCACACAGACGCGCCACGACGTGGGCACTCGCATCACGATCTCCTCTCTGTCCTCATTGGTGGTCGTCTGAATTCCCGACTTTTTCGGGACCACATGGATCGGGGCCACCCATTTCGAGTCGGAGATGGGATAAATGAAACCCGCGTTGCACCATTTCTCTATCTACTTCTTCACTACCTCTCGCAAATTTGGATTCAAACGGCGTTGGAATTCACGAGAGGGTTTGGCTTCATTCTACAAGTAGATATGGTGAGAACACAGAGTGGGATTTATTCTGTGGAAATCGGAAATGCTCCAGCCTATTACCTTGCGGTTTTTCTCCAGGATCTCTAGCAAGCGAGATTCCTGCTCATCGGTCAATCGTGAACTGATGATGACCGGATATTTCTTCTCCTGACCCGCAAGGAAGGCGTATTTCAGTGTTGTGGGTAAAGTTTGAGCTCAGGTAAGGTGTGATCATCTAAGAAATCTGGCTCAATCGAATCTGGCTCAGTGTTGGAAGTGGCTGGATCTTTCTCTGTAATGACTGCCACCAAATTATTCGGCTCTGGAGTCGGATCGTCAAAGGTCTCCATGAAATCGGCGAAAGCCACGTCCGACTCGTCATCCTCATCTTCTGATTGTCCTAAAGAGGGAAGGACTGACAAGCCCAGCTGGGCTTCTAAGTCATCAAAGATGTAGGGGGATGCAGGTTCTGAGCTGTACTCGTCTCTGAGGATATCACAAACTGACTTATGCATTGGATCATCTCCGGAAGGGAGGAACTCATCGATGCTAGCTGGGTTCTGTCTCCATGGCCCAACTGTGTCTACATGGTCGCGGTCTTCTTCGGACGAAGAGTACTCGGTGCTGGATTCGGAATCCGGTCTCTACCATCTGGTCTGCTTCATCTCAAGTTCCTCCTCTTCGCTTGGAGTTTGGAACTAGATCTTCCCGATCTTGTAATCAAACAAGGACCCCGCTGTCCTGAGGAAGGACCTGCCTAAGATGATCTGGGAGTCTCTCCAATTACAAGGGGTTTCCCTATCTAGGACAGTGAAGTCCACCATGTATTCCTGCCCCTCGACTTTGATCACAACATTCCTCAATTCTCCTTGGGACCTCTTGGTTGATTTATCAGCGAACTGCAGGAGGGCTCTAGATTTCCTAAGAGGTCTGAGATTAAGCTACTCATAGAGGGCTGTATGCATTAGGTTAATTGAGGAACCATTGTCCAGGAGAGTGTGTGCAAACGCGATGTCATCAACTTGACTCACTACATAGTGTGCACCCATGTCTCTTCGTTTCCTTGGAAACGAGTTCTTTATTGCACAAGTCGTGGCTACTGACAGAACGTGTTTCTCAACATGGCTTTTGGTCTTCCTGCTAACCCTAGTAGGTGTGCATCTCACCTTAAGGTATTTCTGAAATGCAGGAGTCATTTCCACGTACTTGTCAAAGGGGATTGTGACCTTGATATATTTGTTGCAGAACTCGACCATCTCAGGGTCATCTTTTTGGATATTTTTGATTTTCTTCTTTCCACCCGTAGAGCTCGGGGGAAAGGGATTACTGACTCTAACTCATGTTCTGAAACTGAAATTTTTTCATTGAAAGCTGGAACTGAGTTCTGTACATGACTCGGACTCTGAAACAGACTCGGACTCTGACTAGGACTAAAAGAAACATGCTGGGGGCGAAACCGGTGATGCATCTTCCGCTTCTTTTGGACGGTCCTCCTCAGATGGAGGTGCGGGCTCTTCATCAGTTTCGTCAGACTCATTGATGATGCGGGTTTGCTGCTTCGAGGAACCAGAAGTCCTCTTCTTCTGTCGGTGGTGGTGACAGTGGTGCTACTCCTCTTCTTCCTCCAAGTTCTCCTCAGGTAGAGACTTGGCAGCTCCTTCCTTCAGTGCTCGTGCCCGATCAGGTACGATCACGGTCCTTCCGCTCCTGAGGGACATATGATTTACATTATCATACGAAAGGATCTCATGTTCAGATAAAGACTTATCTGAATAGTATACCTGATCACGAGGTCGGTTCTGGCCTTGATTTAGGCTGTTCGGGTTGGCCTGAACCTGGGCGGGAATTGGGGTCTTTGGCACCATTTGTTGATCCTGGGTATGAGAGACACGATTCAGATCGGTTCTCATATCCAGATAGTCATTCTAGATCTGTTAGACTCTATCAGACAGGGTCTGGATCGGTAAGGTGAGGGACTCCAATTCCGTGGGCTGAGCTGGCTGGTGATGCTGACTTGCAGATAAGGTTCTGTACTGGCCCTGCTGGCCATGCCGATACTGCTAATGCTGTTGAGACAGACCCTGCTGGAATGCACGCTGCTGCTGCTGGTGTTGCTGAGGCTGGTACCCTTGTTCGGGCCTGGACTGAACAAAGCGCGGTGCAGGGACGGACCTGGTTTCTTGGTAAGCTGGGGATGGTCGGTGAGGCTGACCATTCCCCATCTCCGACTGTCTGACGACAGGGTCACGGCTATACCACAGCCCGTTGATCTCGAACACCTGCGGAGGCTCCTCGTATCCGGTCTCCACTTGTGGGGGTGCATGCTGGTCCTGCTGGGTGTAAGTCTGATCCCGGCCACTCTGAGGCCCCGATGCCTGTTCCTGTACAAGATGGACTCGATGTACAGGTACAGGTGGTGCAGAAGGGGCAGGTAGCTTTATCTTAGGCTACCTTCTCAGAAAGTTCCTCCACTTGCTTCGGTAGACGTGAGAGAGACTCAAGGTCAGTGACCCTCTCGTGGATCTGCTCGACCATGGTTTAACTTATCAGCAATCATCCCCATGCTGGGAATGATGTCTTCTGTCAGATCCGCTACAGTCCTCCGGGTTGTCTCATTAGATAAGATTGAGGGAGACAACTGATAGCCCCTGGTGGCCTGTGACCTGTCGGTTTCTGCCATCTGCTCTAGTCTCTTCCATACAACATTCTCATTTTTATTCAGATAGCTTCCTCCACAGGAGGCACTTACTAACCCCTACATCTCTGGGGTTAAACCATAGAACAAGGTCTAGATTAAGATCGCCTTAGAAATGCCGTGGCAGGGACATTTCTGAACTAGCTCATTAAACCTATTGATGAATCTCCATTTCATCACCTTTATTCTATCATTTTGGCCTTAAAAACCCCAATAAATGCATGTAAATAACCTCAATTTGTACATAATAGCATCCATTCTTTATTGTATTTATTGTAAATAGAATAAGGTTTTTAATGCCAAAATTATAGAATAAAGGGAAGAAAAGAAAAAGGAATAAAATATTGCAAATATTTTATGACCCTAACCCCGAGACCAAGGCCGGCATGGAATTGGTCGACAAGGAATAAAGTAGGGGGAGATAAGGGCCAATTATACAATAAATACCTCATTTATTTATTCATTCATTTATGCATTTTTGACACCTATTTTGTATAAAATTATTTATTCATCAAATAAAGAAACTTTGTTCATGAAAGTTGTAGATAATAATGTACATAAAAATACAAAATTGAGTTTGTGTAAAAATAATACTCAGTGTACATTTTATACACAGAATAAAAAGCCAAAATCTCAACTTCACAGACCCATATCTTGCAAATAAAAACTCCAAATCACCAAACTCACCTTTAATTGTATATAGCTTTCCATGAACTATTTAATAAAATTAGTTTCATAATTCTTGGACTTCATTTGTAGAAGTTAGGTTTTTAACCCTCCTTGTACATAGTACTGATTAAAATATTCATTTTATTCAATACTTATTATTTTTATAAAATTTATATTTTTAGAATTTTGTAAATAATGTATAGGATACATGTACATATTAAAACTAAAAGAAAACTAAAAAGAATTTGTAAAATAAAATAAGCTTATGTAATACATAGGCGAAATACCTATGTTAAGAATGCACATGAATAAAAAGGGATTTTATTCTTTATTCCTATATATTTTTATAATAATGTATATATTATACATAATTTATTAAAAATACAAATCCAAAATAAAAACAAATAAAATTCATTAAATAAATAAAATGTATATAATATATAGGTAAAATACCCATAAGTAGACTTACATATGCATATACCTATTTATTTAAAAATGAAAATAAACTCCTAAAAATTGAATAAAAATACCTTTATACTCACAAAAATAAATTATAAATTCATAAAATAAGCCAATAAAATAATAAAAGAAAATAAACAAATTAAAAATAAAATACACAAAAATACATGTAAATACATACATATACACATTATTAAATTAAAACCATAATAAAACACTTCAAAAAATTCAATAAAAATAAATAAATACTACATGAAAAAATACACATTTTTTATGTTTTAAGAAAATTCTAATAAAATCATTTACTATGGCAAATAAATCAATTTAGGTTAAAATTTCCTGTTTTGTCTTTTAGCGGCTGGCGTGGACCAACCAGGGCACGGCCTGAGTTGACCCCTGGTCAACTGTCCCATCTGGGACCAGGCACGCCAGAACCATCATTTCCCCGACTTTCATCCCCTTTTTCTGGGCATCTCTTCCATCCATCGCCCTCGAATCCTTCATGAAAGATCTTCCCTGATCATTGTAGATTCGCGCCCGATCTTCTATCCCCTTGTACATAGAGCTGATCCGCCGCTACAGTCCGGTCAATAAGGGTGCCCAGCCTGTTCTATAAATAAACAACCACCGCCTCCTCTTCAATTTTGGTCAGCTTTCAGCCAATCCCTTCCTCGCATTCGGTCCCGGCGATGTTCCTTGTGACAGGAGGAGCTCGCTAGCGTCTTGAATTGGTCGGAGAGGCGGAGGTTGCACCCACGGCGGCGCTCCAGCAGCCGCCCTGCTCCCTGGAGTCCCTTCAAGTATAAGAGATGCGCCTTTACATTTCTAGGTAGATTTTGATATCAGCATTTTATTCCTGTCTTTAGTTTTGCATTTAGATTATTCCAGTAGCGTAGATTAGGTAAATCGGAGCTCCGGCGACTTCTCCACCGTGCCATCGTTGTTTTCCCGACTCGCTTTCACCGTCATTTCGTTCCCCTTCGACTTCTCCATCTTCCAGCTACCTTCTATCAACCGGAGCCTCCTTGGTTCCGCGAATCGAAGCTCCTCCATCACCCTTCGCCGGAGCTTCCTCGCCCATCACCATCCCCGTGCTATCAGCTTCAAACCCCAGGTCGAGGGTGACGCCCTCGAGCCTCTCTACCTTCCTGTGCAGGTTAGGTGCCTCATAAGGCACCAGGAGTCGATTTACCAGCGGGCGGATGTACCTAGAGCTGCTGTCCTTCTCCGAGCTCGTGGCGCCGCTCCAGCGTGTCTCCCGTCGATCTACCACCTCCAGCAGATAGAGCAACCCTCCAGGAAGCGTCTTGGACCTTCAGGTGCGGCAAAGACCGGCGTAGGAGCGAGATTGAGGAGGAAGAAGCTCGTCCCGGCGAGCGTTCTTCCCTGTTCTTGCATGTGAGCTCTTCGCTGTTGGATGAAGAACGAAGGCCCAGTTCGAATCACAGCCGTCCGATGGAGCAGCTCTCATACCGTCAGATCACCTCGGGTGATCTAATCCGAATCCTTCATCGGCGAAGCGGCATCGGCTCACGTGGAGGCGCCACGTGGATAAGTCACAACGCTCAACCGTCAGATCCAGCGCCTGTGGGGGTAATTTTCACTTGTGCCCCCGCCTTTTTGTATATTTAATGTTTCATATTGTAAATTAAATATAACGTTATGAATAATGTGGAAATTTTGCATGTGACCCCCTGTATTGTTTTCATATTACACTTGGGTCCAGTCCACGCCACCTCACTTGTCGTCCCACGTGAGGTGGTAAATTGCACAAGTCCCCCTGTATATTTGCATATTTATCTTTAATTAAATAAAATCTCCAGTGTATTATTTTTGTGAAATATTGCAACCAGGACCCTAGAGTTTCTGAAATTGCATTTTGGTCCCTGTGGGTGCGGATCACGTGTAGTCCCACGTGATGGTGAAATTGCAAGGGGGCCCTGGCGGGTTTGCTTATTTGGTTTTGGTCCTGAGAATTGCAGAATACGTTAAGAAATTTTGGTATTTTTGCACGGATGCCCCTGAGACTTATTTTATTTGCAAAAATACCCCTGCCAGGTTGTTTTATTGTTGTGTCTTTTATCTATTTATTAAAAATACCCATTGTGCTTCTAAAAATCCAGGAAAATTAGGACAGATGCTCTATGTGATGCTCTTGCACGCCCACATCTTAGTTCACATTTTTGGTATTTTTCCTAATTATTAAAAATGAAAAAGAAGCCAATTTTGTACTGTTTAAATTAGAAAATACAAAAAAAATTAGAAAATGTTTTTGAAAAATCCCAAAAATATTTATATTGTATATTTATATATATTGAGTCCAGAAATTGAAAAACCCAAAAAAATAGAAAAAGAAAATATAAAAATTTCAAGAAGCTCCAAAATCCTAAAAAAAATATAAAACCCTTTAAAAATACCAAAAATATGTTTTCCTATTTTATAATTATCTATGTATTATTATTTCCGTATTAAAATTAATTTGGGTTAATTTTGACACTTATTATATAATCTTAAAACCCAAATTATGTTCGGCCTATTTAATTAGTCCCATATTAAGGACGTTTTTGGAATTAAAAATACATAAAAATTAGCAAAATTCCAGAAAAATAACATAAAAATTAGAAAAATACAAAAAGCCTAAAAAAATCATATATATATATATATATTAAGCATTTATATATATATATATATATGTATACCCATATACTTATTATCCCTCTCCCTCTTCTTATGTATATATATCTCTTTATATATTAATACATATCTATATATTCTATAATTAAAAATATAAAAAGAAAATAAAAATATAAAATATAAAAACCAAATAAAAATCATAAAAACAAAAATAATATATATATATATATAATCCAAAACCCACAAAAACAATAAATGGACATGAACCAAGGATTGAATCAATTATTCATTACATACACTCCCTTCGCCTCCCAGTGTTCGACCTCTACCTGTACTTACACCTATACACATTTGCATGTAGAGTTATAATAAATTTTAACTCCACATTTTTGGATATTCATTGCATATATTTATTGCGGGTTAACTGTTGATCGATTTGGGAGTCCGTCTGAGGTCAACTCAGCGACTGTCTCTCCGCCTTGTGGAAAGATACGACCTCGGCGAATTACCATCCATCACCTATCCCAGGCATCAGGGAATATTTCACTGGGTCCCTGGGAGAAACTGGCGATCTTTGTTCTCATTTGGTTAGTCCTACTGAGAGGGTAGAACTTCTTCAGGAATAAGTCCTTGAACTGCATCCAGGTTGTACATCTCATCCCTAGGTTCTTCAGCCAATGTGCTGCCTTATCTCCTAAGGCAAAAGGGGTGGCCTTCAGTCGAATGTAATCTTGCCCAACCCTAGGATGGCTAAGGTTGTTGCAAACCAGCTCAACGTCTCAGAGGAAGGCATATAGTTCTTCATGGGCATTTCCGTTGAACTTCGGTAGCGGGCTAAGGAAGTGGGGCTTGAGTTCAAATGTTTCAGCGGGAACCGTTGGTGCCAACCAACTTTGTATTTCATTCTCTGCTGGGTTATAGGCATCAACCATTGGTCGATCGATTCCTCCTGTCACAACGATTTGTCCCATTCTAGCCGTGGGATCTGCATTTTGTTGTTCGTCTGTGGCAAGGCGATTAAGAATTTGTCGCAACTGATCCTCATCCGGTGGCTGCTTAAGCGGAATCTTGTCCTCTATTCCTGGGTATGAAACAATGTTGGTGTCAGAGGACAAATCAAGGAAGGGATTCTTACCGAGGCGATGGTCTTCCTCGGTAAGGTTAGAGGAAAGGGTTGGTTTGAGAGTAACCACCCTGGGTGTGAGGGAATCAGAACTCAAGAGGGTCATGAGTCCTGGGTGGTCCAAGGTGCGCTTGGGTCGATGAAGAGGAGTTTCGTGAGGGCTCAAAGAGAGATTGGTGAATAAAGAGTCGATATCCCCCCAATCACTCATCTTGATTTGGCGAGAAGAAATGGGAGATCTAAGTGAAGATAGGATTTGACTCCTACCTGAAGCAAACAATCAATCCAAGACCCTGGGTTCACACTCAACACAGTGAAGGACTCGAAGTCGAGTCCAATTAATCTTGTTAATTTTAAGTGTGATTTTCAAGCAAGATAGCAAGGATTTACGCGGCCTATAGGGAAGTCGACTCAGAGTCGGATGCGTCTTCCCTGTTTAACCTGTCGCCTAAGATACCGCCGGTCCTTCCTTTCTTCGCTCCTATCCCAAGTTGAGGACTCAAAGACCATGCCCCTATCTGCCTGCAAGCGGGCGGAGGCTGACAAGGCTAGGACTTCGCCCCGAAGGGTTACTAGCAACTTGTCGCAAAGTACCACTGGTTCACCCCTGACTACCTGCAAACAGGCGGAGGCTACTTGGTACTAGTCAGTGAATCTAAAAGTATCAAACTTGTGATATTTGCTAGGATCAGTTGGCCCGTGGTATGGAAGGAGGGGATTTGGTCTCTGCCTTAAGGTGTTCACACACACTCAAGTACCCTCACTCAGCCTGAAAACAAGGTCAGGGATTAGTCTCCCGCAAACAATTTTTCCAATTTTATGATTTTTTTTGTCAATAATGTTAGCAGTCCCGGTTTTAAGTTAAGTTCTCACTTGTTAGTCCAACCACATAGCACGCCTATCGTCCAGTCCCAATTTCCGTTTAATTTAAGTGTGAAAAACAGAGGGGCAAATCAAGAAAAGTCGATGCACGAAAAACGATGATGTGTATGCTGAGTTAAGAAGACTTACAGTGATCCCTTCTCTTGTATGTAGGATGTAAAACAGAATTGAAATTTTTACAACATATGCAAATGCAGATGACAAAATCCGCTCCTAGATAGGCAATTCTATTAGCGAGTGAAGAACAAGTTGATTTGACTAGATCTGCGGTCTAAGTGCGTCTTTTAAGTGGTTGTGTGGTCCTAAAAAATTACGAGCACAAGCAATTCCTAAAGTGGCTCGAGGAGCCGCTAGTGCAGGCCTAAGTTACAATTCAACCACACAGCACACGGGGACACGGTTCCACTATCTTTACACATGCGAGAACCCAAACGGGAACCGCTAGAAATGATGCGAAGAAAAATGACAAATACGAGTCCTCTCAAATAACTCAAACAAATTAAAATGCAGGTTCCTCGAAGCATCTTCGACTCCGAAGTCCCTCGCACAAAAACAAGTTGAGGTCAAATAGAGAATGATACAAGAATGCAAAAATTTAAAAGACAGAGAAATATTCACAAGAAAAACCGGGGGTCAAACTACTCGAGGATAGAAAATCAAACATCAGAATTTCACTGCAAATTAACCTAAGCCGTGGCACCCCGGTAACGATGCCATTTTGATAACCGCTCCTGCTACCCTTGTTAATTCGAGCAAATTAATGTCCAAATTAATTCCTATTGTTCGTTGCAGTCGGATAACGAGAGCAGATCAAAAACCACTTTCAATTATATTCAAGTTAATCTCGAGCGGCAAATTTTTTTACTTGGTGGAAGTCCAAGGTCGAACTCAAGGAGGCAACTGTCTCCTTAGGTAGATTTTTAGCAAATTTCCAATGTTCGATTTTTAGAGGAATTTTTGATCTTTTTCGATTTTTATGCGAGACACATGCAAAATCAGGCCAGTTTAACCGTTAATTCAGAAAGATGGTCAAATTAATTCCAAAAATTATGAAACTTGGCCAGATGACGAAATATGATGAAATTAAGCTACCCTAATTTTTTTGGAATTTTCTGACGCTAAATGAATTAACTGTGAATTAAAAATGAATGCAAGGTGATATTGACTGATTTAATTTTAATAAATACCAAATCACACTATTTCCATATATCAAAATTATCCTAGATAGATCTAAATGTGAAGAATCTAGGAAAATTAATAAACATAAATTTTCATGTGAAATGGATCTATTAAAAATACATTAAGGAATTCACCAAATGATTTATTTAGGCCTCGAAATGCGTGCAAATGAGATGAAATTTTTATGCAAGGTGAGGCTAATTATCGTAGATCTAATGTGATTTTTTGGGAATTTTTGGAGTTACAGAGAAATTGCGTTTAATTTAAAGGTGAAATTGGCTAAAATATGACAAAAATGGACCAATCAATTAATTCAAAATTCCACTGATGTCACAAAAAATGACATTATCACATAAGATTAAGGACAAGTTAAACTACAACGTACAATTTTTGGAATTTAGAAATGATAAAATATGGACACCTAAATATGCGTGCAAAGACAAGGGTATAACTACAATACATGAATTAAAAATTGCTCAAAATAAAATATGCTGACAGGGACTATTATGCAATTACCTAGAATGCAAGGGGGTGGATGCAATTTCTCCACAGACGCACGTGCTCCTCACGTGGGTACGCTTCGTAGGGACTGAATTGTAATTTCAGAAACCTTTAGGGGCCTCAGTGCAATTTGCCCAGGCTGCACGTGCAGGTCACATGGGGTACCCTAGGCTAGGTGGACGTCGGCGGCTCGGGACGAGGCTCGAGTGCTCTGGAGGTTCGGCTGGAGGCTCGGAGAAGCTTCGGGTGATCCGAGCCTAGAGGTCGAGGAAGAGGCTCGGATCGGGCTACGTGGCACGATGTGGACCGTGGATCAAGTGACGATCCAACGATCAATGGAAGCTGAGGCGTGGCGCGTCTGGATCCGTCAGATCATCGATTGATCAAACGATGGTGGTATCGCTCCTGCTGATGGCGACGTGGACGACGAGTGACCGTTGAATCTAGATTGATCCAAGGGCACCTGGAGTGCGATGAAGCGGTGACGTGGCTGATCTATCGCCGCTGGATCGCGATAAATCCAACGACTCTCTGCTGCTCCGGATGAATGTGACGTGGCATGACTCTAATCATTCGATCAAGATGATCGAACGGTGACTGAACGTCTTCCCCGACGGCCCTCCGCCTCCTGCGGAGGAGAAGGCGGGGCTCCAGCGAAGCTGGGCTTGCTTCGCTCGGTCCTCCAACTGTCGATGAAGCTCGCGGAGGACTGTGAAGTAGCTAGGAAGATGCGGGGTGAAGTGGCGAAGCCTTCGGTGGCCTCAGGAGTGGAGGAGGTGGTCTGGAGTTCGATGACGATGAAGCTCGAAGGGAGCTCCGACGAGCTTCCAGCCAGTCAACGAGATGGCACATGCAGAGGGTTAGATGATAGCCGAAGCGTGCGTGTGTTCGTGGAGGTGGTACTGAGTGAAAGGCGAGGCCTATGGCGGAGTGAGGGGTGTCCAGTGATCGAGCTCCGCCCAGGTGGCGGAGCTGGCGTCGGTGAGAGGTGACGTGCAACGTTTGAGGAAAAGAAGGGGAGTGCGAAGATCGGAGCTCCGTCGCGGAGCTCGGAGAGATGATGGTGAAGCGAGAAGATGACGGTGGAGAGCGAATCAAATCGGAGAAATCAACGGGAAAATAAAGAGAAGATCAGAGGAGGATGGAGGATGCTACCTGGGGATTGGAGCTCGAAGATGGGCTCCTGGTCATCGCTCCAAGGTCGGTAGAGGGCCTCAGCTCGGGCAGCTTCGCGGAGGGAGGCTGCAGCATGGCGGGGGCGGCCGTGGATCTCGTAGGAGAAGATGCCTGTATTCGCTCAAAAATAAGGTCAATTGCTGTCACCAATCGATTGATCTGAGCTCAAGGGTTCTCTCTGGAGTGGCGGATGGGCGTGAAGGTGGCCGGAGATGGTTAATTTATAGGTCAAGGGAGACGGGGTAGCTGGTGACGAGGCGAAGTTAATGGTCGTCGTGGGGCGACTCTGGTGGGAGTTGTTGTGAGTGAGGGAGCTGGCGAGGATGAGGGAGGAGTGGTCTCCGTCATGGTGGTGTTGGCAGTCGGAGAGGGTGGCTGGAGTGGGGCTGAGAATAAAAAGGGGGCGACGGGTCGACGTAGTGGAGATCGTGGGAGAGAGGGAGAGCCGGAGGTGGAAGATGAGTTCCCAACCGTTGGATTTGTGGTCCAACGGTCTAGAGCGAGGTGCTATGGAGCGGCTTGGATTTGATCTGAGGCGAAGCGATCAAGGGGTGTGATTGCGCCACGTGGCAAGTTGTGGGAGCGGCGCTGGCGAACGACTGCGATGAGGACTAGATGCCGACCGATGGGCTGAGGATATCGAGTGGATCGAGCGGCCATGATGGAATAGATCGTGTGGATGAAAGTGTGACGCGTGGCGCGAGGGGATTGAGGCGCGAACGGGCGGTGCAGATGAGAAGGGGGCTCTGATCGAAGGGTTGGCGATGAAGGCGTACGTGGAGGTGGCGCAGCTGTTGGATCGGGACGAAGATCCAACGGCTGTGGGCGCGGGCGGCTAAGGCAAGGGGAGCGGGTCGCGTGGCGCAATCAGAGGGCGCCACGTGGCCAGCTGTGAGTGGTTGAGAGGAAAAATGAGTTTAGAGAGAAAAGGAGACCGAATTTGGAAAAACTCAAAACATGAAAGTTGTAGATCTCGATGAGATATACAAGTTTCATGTTAACCAAAGATGGAGATGAGGTCAAATATGATACAAAAATACAGGAGTACAAATGTACACATATATAGTATACATAGAGGCCCAAAAAAACCCAACTTCTTCCTACGAGCTCCGAATTGGATGAAATTAGTCTCATTTTAAAGGTCTCTGGATGTATATTAATTTGAAAGTGATTGACCTATTTTGGAGCTGGTATAAGGGAACTATGGGCCTTCTAAGGACCAGGGATTCTAGGTCTTTATTGGGTGTTTTACAAAAGAGATCTCTGACTTTTATCCTTATATTATTACTAATGGTGTTTTATTCTTGAGGAGATAATAGGTGGATTTTTATAAGTGATCTTGGCTTCTTATTTAATGCAAACGTGAATGCTAAAATGCAAATGTCATTAATGTATGCATGAATGTTATTTATGCAATATAAGTGGAAATATGCATCTATTTACTCGGGAACAAAGCTCTATTTTCAACTTTTAGAGTGATGAATCACAGATTCATCAGTCCTCAGAACATTATAAAGAGAAAATTGGCTATGATAACTTGTTAGGTTTGGGTCCAAGTGGACTTGTTGTGAACTACTTGTTGAACAGGGGTTTTGCGGAGAAAGTGAAGGAGAACGAAATGGAGACAACTATGGGTTAGAATAGGAGCGATTCGATGATGGACACTCCAACAAACGATGGATTCAAAAATTACTTAAGCCTACTACATAATTGAGAAAACTAAACACTAATATATGCTACTCGAATGAAAACACATTAAATTATGTAAGAATGTAGCTCTTACCTAGCTATTTCAAGGAGTAGCAGAAGGTTGTTGGAGGTAGTCTGACGAGCTTTGGATCTCCATTTCTAGTCGCTTTTCTCCACGCCAAAACATCCACGAAGTCACTGTTGTCACCAGGACCCCCAACGATTGAAGAAAGGGGTTACAAATGGTTATAAGGGAATCAAAAATGGATTGAAGGATTGGCATTTTATTTATAGACAAAGTGGAGATGGCATTTTGCGAAGAAGATCTAGGTCGACTAAATGAAGATCGATAGAATCTGATTTTAGGGTATGATTTAGGGAGATCCCATCGATAGTTTTTGTTCAGAGCGTGAGGCATTTCAATCATTGGTTTTATGCGAGAAAATGGAGCAAAGAAAGTGGCTCAAGGAGTCTGGAAAGTTAGAGGCGCCAGATGGGGTTTTGACCCCAGGTCAATGAGGGGAGAGACCCTATTGGTCCACATCCTCCACTAGAGGATAAAACAAGGAGAAAAGATTAAATAAATAAAATAAAAATAGAAAATGGATTAATTAAATAAAAGTTTAAACATGAATTTTCCTATAATTTTATGGAGTAATTTTGTGTTTTTTATTTAATTTTACCACTTTTATTAGGTGTTAGTTCTTACAAGTGTATTTATAGGTATATTTGCATATGTTTTGTGGTGTGTTATTTTTTCTTTGCATTTTTTGTTTTATTGTCATATGTATATATTACATATATTTTCAATTTATTTAATGATATATTTACATATTTTAAAATTATTTTTATATTTATTTATTTACTTAAATAATAATGTATGTATATGTATCTTATAGGTATAGATTACCTATATATTAAAGCACATTGTTTATTTTAATATGTTTTGAATGATTTTATTTTTTAAATATTTACATTTATTTTAAATAATATGTAAAAATATAAAATATATGAAAGTAAAAATTAAAGAATAAATATATTGAATATTATATACAAGTATATTGCACAATGAGGGCCAAAAGTCGACTTTTGTATCTTAACTTCAAATTAAATGAAACTACCTTCATTAAATAGATAATTTAATTTTTTGAACAATAAAGGTGTGTTTGGTCAATTTTGGGTTTGTATGGATAAGATACAAGTCTGTAAAGTTTTCTTGGTTTTTCATTTAGTGCCTGATGAATGCGAAATCTGCCTCTTTAAGAATCAGAGAATGTCATAATATAGGATGCGAAAATCGGTCGATCAAAAACCACAATCTTTAAATGTTGTGGAGTATTTTTAGTTGACAAGTCTACCAAGGTTGAACACAGGGAACAATGATTTTTAGTTGTGTGGTTTCTAAATTAAATTAATTAATTAATTTTTGGTTAATTTCTCTGTTGAGAAAATATAATACAATGCAATGATGAAGATGCGATGCAAGAGATAAGCAGAAAACAATTCAACACAGGATCTGTGATTTTATAAGATTCAATCCTCAAATAAATAGATTAATTAATCCTAAAAAACTATCACAGATCAAAAAGTATAATTTCAAGTGAAATAATCAATTTAAATCCAGATGCATGTAAGAATCCAAATGAATATATGACTAATCCTGCAATTAGTGAAATCGCACAAAGATTTTATCTCTGAATTCTCTCTAATTCAATCCTCTAGAAAATCGAATTCAATCGCATAAATTATTGAGAATTAAATCCATTTATTATCAATTGAGCACGCCATGCATAGATTAAATCCTCGAGTAATTCACAATAGTCAAAAGAGGATTAATTCAATTTAGTTCCTCAACAGAAACCCTATAAAACAAATAATCAATTTTCTTCATAAAAATAAGGTACAAATATGTTAATTATTAGCATGCATAAATCAAAATCATCCCTCGAATAATAATCATCCAAAAACAGCCTCAGATATGTCCATAAATCATGCAAGGAGATAAAGCATGAAATAAGCTTTAAAATGACATATTATACACTAAGATTGGAGTTCGGATGCAAAAGATACGATAAAATGAGTCTGCAGGGATCAAGGTGTAAATAAAATGAAGTTTCTCTTTCAGTAAGGTCCCTGGAGGGGCTTATCTGCAAAATCGAGAAGTTAGAGGGGCCCTTCTGTAATTTAGCCCTAGCGGGGGTATATGTGCAAATTCCAAATCTTGCGAGAGCTTTGTTGTAATTGTCCTTCGTAGCGCGTGCCTCATACATGCCTATGAAGGTTCAGATGACGGGGCGGAGGCTCGGTGAGGCCAAGCATGTGGTTCAGGCCTGGGCTAAGGTTCGGAGCCCCGAACTAGAGGCTCGATCGACGAGGCAGTGGCTCGATGGCTCTGAAGCAGAGGTAGCGGATGGAGAGGCTTGGGAACCTGAGGCTGGAGGTGTAGGGCTTGGCTCGGATCGTTGACGTGGCAGGACAAGGACCGTAGGATTAAGGGCTGGTCCTACGACTGCTAGAAGTCGAGGATGAGCCATTGGACGGCTAAGGAGGTGGCAGAGGTTCTGGCGTGTAATGGCGAGTGGACCATGGTCGCGGGTGTCGACGTTGGCTGTGCAACACGGGCGGAGATGCAGAGCCACCAGTGCGCGGTGAGGTAGAGCTCAGCCGGTCGACACACGATCGGGGAAGCTCGATGGCGACGGGTGCTTTGTGATGGCGAAGCTCGCAACATCCAAGCACAGAGGATAATCGGTGGCTGGCAGAGTGCGATGAGCGTCGATTGTCGAGGGGCGGAGGCGGAGCCGTCGAGCATGGAGGATGAGCTACGGCTGGCCGAGCGTGTGGAGCGACGGAGCTCGACGGTGAAGATCTGGACCTATGGGGCTAGTGGAACATGATAGGAAAACATGGGATGAAAATCCTGCATAGATGGAGAGAAAGGAGCTAGAGCTCTGACCTTTGAGAGGTCAAAGATGAAGTGGGGGCCTGGAGAGGTAGAAGGGAACATGGAGGGGACGGGGATGGATGCTGTGTATCGTAGCAGAGGAAGTCACCTGGTGGAGGAGTTCGCTTGAAGGTCGGAGGACCTCGACCAATCTTCGCTCTGAGGCTCCATCGGACAAAGCAGGGGCAAAGTAGCAACCCTTGGAGCCGTGCTGCTACAAGGTCCTTGACCTCGAATCTCATCACGATGGAAGGGGGACTTTGATAGGTGATGTCACCATCGAGAAGGCGTCACCCTTGCGTTGCATGAATTGACGGATAAAGGTGATGAGGAGCGGAGCTTCGGTTAAATTGGCAGAGAAGGGTGGCTGTTACGAGTGAGGAGCGGAGGATTTGAACGGAGATAGTGAAGGCTGGGAGTGATGGCGGCATTAAGTGGGGGTTGCGCGAAGATGGCGGAGGTATGGGGTACATGCAGGTGGCGTTACGACAAGGAGAAGATGGTCGGAGTGGTTCCCAGAACAAGAAGGGGGAGGAGCATCGGCGAGGCGTAACGCCAGGAGACGGTTGAGTTGGAGGTTGACGATGAGGCTTGGGCCGTTGGATCATGCGATCCAACGATCCAAAAGTGAGCGCGAGGGAGTGACCTGGATTAGATCAAATGATCTGATCCTAGGGTTAGGATGAGGGCGTGAGTGAGAAGTAGGGATTAAGACGAGGCAGTGATCTGGTGGTGGGAATGAAGTGCTAACGTGGAATGGGTAGGACCGTAGGATGGACGGGGATCCTACGATTGAGAGTGGGGTGCGATGGAGCAGTTCATATGCGATGTGGGTTATGATCTGATGGTTGTGGATTGCGGCGGAAAGGAAGGGCCGAGATATAGGCGAGTGGAAGGAGATCAGACGGCTCCATGAGGTGCCGGGTAGTGGAAGGAGAAGGCAGCCACGTGGGCGGCCCAGAAGGCGCTATGTGGTTGCACTAGAAAAATCGAAAATGTTAAAAACAAAGAAAAAATATAAAATAGAGGTGGATTTCGGAAAAACTCAAAACATGAATGTTGTTCATCTCGATGACATCTACAAGTTTCATGTTGGACGAAAAGCCAAAAGAGGTCATTTATAAAAAAAGTATTTTTTGGGGGTATTTTTAAGGGGGGTAAAAACACTTGCTTTTTGGTTTTGAGTTGTTTTTGTATTTTTAATTTTTTAAAATTATAGACAATGATACACCTAATTTTTAGGGGGTTTTGTTGAGAAAATAATTACAAGCCAAATAATAATGATTAAATACAATTAATTATATGTTAAGAATGTACAAAATAATATAAGATAAAATGGATGAATTATTGGTGAATTTTAGTGGTTTCCTTAAGCCAGGGGTTTAATTATTGACTTTTAGCATGATGAATGCGAGATTCATCAGTCCCGAGCACAATGAGCATTATTTTTTAATGAAATTAGTTTTGTATTTTTATTTGTATTTTTATGTACAATTTTCATGTAGAGGGTTTTACTGATTTGAAGTATACATAATGGAAAGTATAATAGGTCCAAAAATCATATTATTGATGAATAGAAATTAGGGTTTTCGCTTTATTATATGTATAATTTTAAGCCCTATCTCCCCTACTTTATTCCTTGTCGACCAAGTCATCGTGATGATTGGGTCTTATGGTCTAGGGTAACTTAGTGTCTTTGACACTTCATTCTTTTTATTTTTTCCTTCACTCTTTTCTTTTGTAACTAAATACATGCATTTATACAATATTTACATATTAATTATTGAATATTATTCATTATAAGTTAATGCTATATATGCATTTAGCTAGCGATTAAGTCCAAAATTAAAGAATAAAGGTGATGAAATCGAGATTCATCACTACTCAAAATTCTTGAGCCCAAGTTGTCAAGTAGTAATCCCTCTTTCCATAACTCACTCTCAAACTTCATAAGTTTTATACGTGAGACTATTTTCGAAGTGTTACAACCCCTCACTTATATTTGCAATGTAGAGTTGTGATATGATTCATCATTTATTTCTTGTGATAATGGTGGTTATATGCTCCAAGATTAGATCTCCTCGGGTAACCCTTTCCATATTAAAGGGAGGCACTTTGATATCATAGCAACTTTCCGGCTTAGGTCCCTAGGCTATTATCGAAAACTAACATCGAAAACTTGTTGGGTGATAAATATGTGATTCATTAACTTTCACTACAAAGAAAACAAGATGTGGCCATAGAACTATGCCCACGAATGTGAGGCTTGTGGCCACAGAATTGGGCTCTAGCCACAACACTTTGTGGCATGTAACCGTAAGTTACAAGTCTCGTCACGAGAGTTCTCTGACCACGAATATGTTATGGCCACTACAAGTAACCATAGAAGTTTCCATGACCACAGTTCAGGTATGAAAACTTTGGCTACGGAATTGTAGCTATGATTAACTAGAGGCTACAAAGTTATCGTGACCACAAATTTCTGTAGCCACATTATGTGGAAACAACTCATTTTTCTTGTAGTGTTGGTACCATAATTTTCTCTTAAATCCATGTGAAAACACCAAATAAATATTCTTAAATTCAATTAATTAGTAAATTACAAGTTATGATAATTCTGGATAAATATGTATAATTATCTTGTAATAAATCCACGAAAAGATTCATAATAAAAGTGGTAAAAAAGGAGTTGAGTTGTGTGTAGCCATATATAGTTCAAAATTCAGATGTTGTTAATAAATTCATGTTAAGTAGAAACGACATGAGTCAACTCTATTATGTACATATCACTAAGATATATAAATAAAAAATTCTAAAAACTTATAACTTGTATATATAGTGAATAAAAGTAAATCTTAATTCTAAGGCAAAAGTATAAAGTCACATATCTTCTCCATATATCTCCAATAAATACAAAGTCACCTTTGTATTAATGCATAATAAATTCTATATAAAACAAGATCAAACTAAAATTAATCAGAGTTCTACATGAAACTTAGATTTAGGACCAATTTATACATTTATATATTTAAATAACTTGAGCATGTGACTTTACTTACAAAAATAACTTTTTTGATTTATTTCTTTTCCATTTACTCTCTTTATTTTATTTGTAACAAAATACATAAAAATAAATTCCAAAAAAGTCAGAAAATTAAATAAAATAATGTGTTGTGGCTAAATATATTACACTTTATACATTTCATTCTTCATTTTTAGTTCACTTTTCATTATTATTAAAATCCAAAGAAGACATTAATCTGTAATCAATTTTTAAGTCTTTTATTTAATTAATTATAAGACTAACCCAACTAAAACACATATAAATTACTTTACCATGAGGAGAAGAGATCGATTGTATTACAGAGACTGCAAAAGTAACCCCCAGAGAGAGTTTTACATCTTAGCATCACTTGATAGTCTTGGATGTACAAATAAAAGGATTGGCAAAGAAGATGGTGGTTCCCAAGGTCATTAGAACTAAATGGTGGGATATTAAATTGAAGCAATCAAGATTTAAGAATAAGGTTTTAGAAGATTTATTTTGGGATCATAGCGAAAGTGTAAAGACATGTGGGGTGTCGTAGCATCTTGTATCTAAAATGGAGCCAAAGAGATGTTAGGAGGGTCTAAGGGAGAAGTTTCTGGTGAAAGGAAGGCTTGATGGTGAAGTGAAAGGGTGCAAGAGAAGCTTAAAATTAAAATAGCTTGCTTTAAATCTATATATAAGGATAGAAAATAGGAAACCATCACAAACTACAAAATAGCAAAGAAGGAAGCAAAGAATGCTATAAGTGAAGCCAAGTCGAAAACTTATGAAGTTTTGTACAAAAAGCTTGACTCAAATGAGGGTCATAAAGATATATTAAATTGACCAAAACAAGAGAAATAAAGACCAAAGTTCTTTCTCAAGTGAGATGCATCAAGGATGAGAAAGGTTATATGCTTGTTACTCAAAATAACATAGAGACAAGATGGAAGCAGTGTTTTCATAAGCTTTTCATTGGGGAAGGGAATAAATAGATTACTTTGGGAGATCTTACTAGTAGTGAATGTTACCTGAATCGTAAAAGCTACAAACAGATATGGAGGAAGGAAGTAGAGGATGACTTAAATGTTATGAAACTTGGGAAAGGGGTAGGACCCGATGACATTCCTATAGAAGTTTGGAGATATCTCAAGGTGAATGAGGTTTGACTTGACTCACAAATTTATTCAATGTTATTTAGCGAAGCAAGAAAATACTTGCAGAATGGAGGAGAAACATTACGGTACCTCTTTATAAGAAAAAAGGAGACATTCAAAATTATTTGAATTATAAAGGTATTAAATTGATGAGTCGTACTATGAAAATTAATGAATGTACGATTGAAAGAAGGTTAAGACAAATTTCCAAAGTAACTGAAAATCAATTCGGATTCATGTCAGGTTGCCGAACTATTGAGATATCCACTTGTTGAGGAGAACAATGGACATTTATATAGCTAAAAAGAAGAATCTCCATATGATTTTTATTGATTTGGAGAAAGCTTATGATCCAGTCTCAAGGGAGATTTTATGGAGAGTTTTAGAGAAGAGACAAGTACTTGTCCTATACGTTAATCTTATAAAGGATGTGTATGATGAGGCTTCATCTTGTGTAAGGATCTAGTCTGGGAAGACTGACTATTAACATCAACATCAATCTACGTCACGGTCCAACTTTAAGTCCGTTTCATTTTACTTTAATGATAGACAATTTGACTAGTCACATTCAGGATGAGATACCTTAGTGTATGTTGTTTGTTGATGATATCGTGTTGATTGATGAGATAAGAGATGGGGTAAATGAGAATCTAGAGGGTTGGAGACATGCCTTAGAGACTAAAAGATTTCTTGTAAGTAGGGATAAGACTGAATATATGGAGTGCACATTTGATGGAAAAAATGGTGAAGAACTTCAGGTGAAGATTAAAGATGATAACATTCAGAAGAAAGATTCTTTTATATACTTAGGATCTAGTTTGTAACAAGATGGGAAGATTGATGGAGATTTTACTCATATAATAAATGCATATCGGCTAAAGTGGAGAGGAGCCTCTATTGTTTGTGATAATAAAACACCTTCAAAAGTAAAAGAAAAGTACTACAAAGCATCTGTGAGATCTGCTATGCTCTATGGATCAGAATGTTGACCTGTGAATCATAAACATGTGAAGAGAATGGCATAAGTAAATGAAAATGCTAAGGTAAATGTGTGTCCATACACGAAAAGATCGAATTTGGAATGACACGATCAGAAGAAAAGTTGGTGTAGATCTAATATAGTATAAGATGAGAGAAAATCACTTAAGATGGTTTGGTCATTTGTAAAGGAGGTCAGTTGATGCACTAGTTAGAAGATGCGAGTTCTATGATGTTGAGCCGGTTAAGAGAGGGTGAGGAAGGATCAATAAGTACTGGAATGAGATTATCTGAAGGAATCTTAGTTATTTTGATTTAAGCCAGAAAATGACCTACAATAGATATGAACGAAGATAAAAAATCCACATAGCCGGCTCTACATAATTGTGGGAAAGGCTTTATTGTTGTTGAAGTTGTTTTTGTTGTTGTATATTAGTTTTTATTAAAAATTAAAGGAAAACATATAAACCCATAAAAATTCGTTTGTAAGACTATTGAAATACCTTTTAAAATTTGTATTTTGTACATACTTCATTTTTTGATTTTGAGATCTTAATGAATGTTTAGATCTCATCGATACCTACAACTTTCATTTACCTTTTTTTGAGTAAAGACTTTATTTTATGTTATTTCTTGTTTCTTTTCTTTTTTGTTGGTCAACTTTACCTTCGGTCAATGCCATTTGGTGCCCAACCATTGGCCCTCTCCTTGCACATTAGAGTAACATGCACCACCTCTTTTCCTCCTCTTATAAGGAGAATGTACCTTTGTAAGGTCAACTATCCCTCTCTCCACGTCCCTTTATAACTGCATCCCATGATCTGAACCCACGAACTTACTCTAACTGGTCATCTTCCCTAATCACTCACCAATCCATCAACCACTCCACTCCACCCTCCTAACATCTCGTACAATCTCCACGACTCCACTCGGCTCGAAAACCAAACAAAATGTATGCCATTTTAGAGAGAGGAACGAGAGCCATCATCTCCTTCATTCAACTTATGTCTCCAAACTCAGCTAACATTGAACACAGACCATATCATCTCCTTCACTCAGGAATGACCCAAGTGTTGGACATGCGAGCCCACAACGAGCCATTATGCAATAAATGTTATTGCAAATATCATTCCTTGATCTAAAATGAAGAATAACTAATTGGCATAATAGGTCCCTTAGTACAATTTGGGATATGTACCATGGCTGTCTTAACATCATAAAGCTGTTGATTCAATTGTTGAATCATAGAGGCTGGTTCTTGGATGAATATCTAAAGAGTTAGATTGAAGACTCATCAAGAACCGTCAAATGATTGTCAAGATGTGATATCCAACCTGAGTGGGAGATGGCAATCCTATCTCTAAAGGCTGATATCTAACCGACCTCTTGATGTAGGTCCTCTGCATAGGAATAGAGTTTCGGAGGTGTCAGATTAGTTAGGTCAAAGAGTTGACTTAACGAGATCGAGATAACCAAAGTCCTACATCGTATGCTATCGCGATATAGGCACACTCCTCTGACCGGAGATAGATGTGTTACTATATGTCTAAGTATGTATATTTGGTAGACCAATAGGTTGATGGCCTAATCAAGGTCTATATACTGGCGAGCTGGTGTGCACAAAAGGGCATATGAGTAATACGATCTCTCAAAGGGATCATACATGTCACTTCTGAACTGGAAGACATAAGCTCACTCATGAGATATTGGGATCGATAAATTCCATGCATGGTCATCTCGCTTATGAAGCTTGATAGAATTTAGAGGTATAATATATGCTATTGAAAAGCATATAATCGATACCAAATCGCAATGATCAAATGAGAATCTTAATGATAAAATCCTGAAGATGACAGTCTAAAAGAGATCTATAACTTCGGGTTTATTCAAGGTCTTCGAGTATGCTGGATGTATATGTATTGGGAATACCTGAGGGTGATGTAATCATAAACGATTGTATAACCATGACACTTCCATTCCGAGGGAGTGATGAACAAGGTCTGGATTTTAGTGACTCCTCTCAGTAGAGAAGTAACTTGACCTCAGTTTGTCATGCTACGTCATCGTGTTGTCGAATCTCTGTCTTCCATGGTGGCTCTACCACAAGTAGAAGATGTAGAATTTCGTTGGACGAAATCAGAAGATTCAAGGCTTGGATCTTCATCGTGGATTACAGGAAGCACATGTCTCATCATCGCACCCGCAAGTGCCATCTTCATGGATCAGACTTGAGTCAGGGGGATCTCTTCTTTAGAGATCAAGTGATCGCAATCATGCTTCAAGAGGTATTTCTAATACTTTGCGTTTAGATGAAAGATCCAAGAAATGTTCTTGGGATCATGTGGTTTCATCATATGATTTAAAATTTTTAAATTCCGTTGCACCGAGCAACTAGTGCGACTAGTCGCTCCGATCGCATTAGACGCGATCATCATGCTTCCATGATGCGCTTAAGGATTTTTCCCATATCCTTCAAGTGGTATCAGAGCCAGGTTGGAGGTTTTGGATACGATCCATAAACCTAAGAAGATTTGGACTCGTTAGGTTTCGTGAAAATTTTATTGCATTTCTATTTTCACAGCTCTATTTTATGATAATTTTCGGCCCTGTTTAAAATGTTTAAACCTGAAAATATCACTGGAATAATGTTTCCCATTAATTAAGGGAACTGTGGGATTTGTATTTGCGTGATTTGGAAGCCAATAACTCTAGTTATGCTCATTTTATTGAACATATACCCATTGTTTCGGGGATGTGGTTAGTGACATAGTTAAAGAGTTAATTACAGATCCTAAATGCCTAGAAATGCATAATTATCACTTGAATTCTATTTTAAATTAAATTAGCAAACAAAATAAATTTATTTTGCATTAATTGAATTTAAATTGATCGAGTTATGTTGATTTTAGTGAGTAGGGTTCACTGCTGGAAATTAACAAACTTGATCATGAACCTTGTAATTATAATTCAAATAAATCAATGAAAATTAATTGTTAATTGTCATAAATTATTATTGATAAATATTTGTGAAATATTTAAAGATGATAATTATTTCCTTGAATGACATTGCACTCACCAAAATGATAAGATACTTGATCTTGATCACAATTAGTTAATATGAAATCACCAACAAACATTGTTTTCATGAAAAACTCTAGTTTATCCTACAATAGTTGTAGGACAACTTTTACATTCAAAAGCTTATTGCTTGAATAGGATTGGGGATTTGTTTAGCGAATCTCCTTATAATATTATCAAAATGGTTTTGATGAATATTATATGGTATAACTTCGGTTGAAAAATCGATGATCATCTCAAATACATGATAATCTATTTGACATTATCCTAACCCAAGGTGAATATGGTGTCTAGTTGGGGAACGCTGGGATCCCGGGTTGCACCGTGTGTTGTCTAGCCCACTCCTGTTGGTACTGACCATGACAACCGGTAGGGAAGGGATATTGTAGAAAGATCATGATGTATTTTTCTAATTATTAAAATTCAAATAATACGTATTTTGAGATTATACCATCCATTCAAGTAACAAAAAGCAAGTTTGTTGTCTGATTAAATTGGATTAATAATTGATTTAATATGATTAAATTAATTATGTCAAATTAAAAGCACTCTATTATGAATAGATGTGCATTTCCCTTGGAAGAATTAATTACATGAATATGATTCATGGTAATTAATTAAAATTTGAATATGAGGTGTAGGATCACATAAGTGACATCCATGGTCTCCCATCAAGGCGAAGGGTTTCATCGCCAAGGGTTGTATATAGGAGACGCCTGTCCGAAGTGACAGCTCCTCATACAAGTTCACCTGAATCAGGACTTTTGCTTCTCGAAAGAGTAAGGTTGTATGCATAGTGACCCCAGTATCGGTTCCTCAAACTATTGGGACAATATTGTATTGCGCATAGCGAGTATTAATCCTATTGACGGTAAGGTGGGCCTGGTGTTAAAGACCGAATTGGGAAATGCAAGTTGGACTTGTAAGGTGGAATGAGTTCCCGCTTCTTTTTATCTAAGTTACAGTTTCTCATATTATTGGGATGTAACAAGGATAAGAAAAAAGATCCCAGATCTTGCTGAGATATAATGGTAAGTATATCTATTACATTGAAAGTGATTAAGGGAATGAAACTTTCAGAGTTGACAAGGCAAGACAACTTTGATATAAAAATTCCTAAATCAAAGTAAACTATTTATGCAAATTTCTTATTTCAGAATATCCTTCATTAAACCCACTCATTATTATACTCAATAAAAACCAGTAAAATGTCATGGATTGGATCCATGACCAAGATATTATACTTGTAGTTAGACACATAGTGTATATGGTTTCAATATGCAAGTTTCCTCATAGTGATGAGGAATGACAATTAAAATAGATGGTAAGACATCACCTTAGGGTTTGTATGTGTATATAGTCCTGATCTCTCGTCAAATGTACTTTAGAAGTGACACGTCAATGAAGATCATAATTGTCAAATATGAAGGATATGGTTAGATCCTTAAGCGCATCTTGGAAGCGTGAGGAACGCATCGTATACGATCGGGAAAGACTAGTCGTACTAGTTGCTCGATGCAGCGGAAATTAAAAATTTTCATGTGAAGAAACCACATGATCCAAGAACACTTCTCGGATCGTTTCTTATAAACCACAAACAAGTAATAGGATTACCTCTGGAAGCGTGATTATGATTGAGTCACTAAATGAAGAGATCTCCTGTCTCAAGTTCGATCCGACGGAGGAGATGCTTGCGAGCATGTTCATGAAACGTACGCTTCTCGTAATCCATGTTGAAGATCTAAGCCAAAGATCTCCTGATCTCGACAAATGACGTTTTCTTCACGAGCAAGGCATGCCGAAGTAGACGGAGATCCACGAGCAAACGATCGGGCAACATAACAACGACGCTGCAGTGATGGAGAACCTCTCCAGGGCATCCAAGGTGGATGGCCACATGAGAAAGAGTGGTCATGTAGAGAGAGAAAGAGAAAGAGAGACTTATGTTCTCTTGTGTGTAAAGAAGAGCAATGGGGTGCCTCTCCTTTTATAATATTTTGGGATCCATGGATCTCAATCCATGGGCAACACAAATCCAATGGCTCTCATTAATTTGTGTTTCTTTTAGTGGCTAAGATTTGTGTTGGTAAAAATCAACAACAATTAATTTAATTTAGATTAAATCTATATCAATATAAATCAATCTTAAATTAAATCAATCAAGCATGGAGATTATGGAATGAAGATTGCCTCCTTCCATAATATTGGATTTGGTGGCAATCTCATGAGATCTCATGAGATTACATTATTCCATGGAAATCTCCAAGATTTACAACAACACTTGTTGTAAATTATTCTAAAAAAATAATTCATAACTATTTTGTGAATATTGCAATCTTACCATTAGAAAAATTGTGAATCACATTCACAACCCAAAATAAAATGTGAATTACATTTTCAATTAATTGTCCATTGTGAATCCAATTCACATGAACATTTAATTAACAAAAGTAAATTACAAATAGCTCTCTCTCTCTTATATATTATAAATCACATTTATAATATATATGACTAATGTGGATATTTCTATCCACATAATTCATATCCATAATAATTAAATCACATTTAATCATCTTGGATCTCTATTCTCATGTGCCCAAATAATATGAATCGCATTCACATTATTCACATCTTTGATAATTAAATCACATTTAATTATCTAAGATAACTCTCCTTATAATATGGATCAAATTCATATTACTCATGATAATTAAATCACATTTAATTATCAATTTTCTCAATGCTTGGATACACATATCAACAATGAAATTATCCATGAACTCTTTCAAGAGGATAATGCGCTTTCTCCGCTAATACTTGGAGACAAGGACATGGACATTGTATTGTTCCACGTATAGTGACTTGGATATTGAGATCATATCTCAAATCCAGACTGTGGGCCTCCCATAGATGCCTGATTAAATCAATACCGCAAATCTAATATTCTCATTGCATCTGAATCACATTCAGATCAATGTCCAACATTTGGACCAAGATTAGATCACTTCTCTACTGAGAGAAGTCACTAAAATCCAGACCCATTCCATCACTCCCTAGGAATGGAAGCATCATGGTTATATAATCCTTTATGATCACATCACCCTCAGGTATTCCCAATACATGTATATCCTGCTTACTAGAAGACTCAGAATAAACCCGAAGTATTGGATCAACTTTATACTATCTACTTCATGGTTTTATCAGTAAGTTTCTCATTCGATCATTGGGAGTCGATATCGATCATATACTTTCCAAAAGCATATATCATACATAGGTCTTGATCATATACTTTCCAAAAGTATATATTAAACCTACAAATTCAGTCAAGCTTCCAAAGAGAGATGACCATACACGAAATTTGATTCTTTCCAATATCTCATGAGTGAGCTCATGCCTTCCGGTTCAGTAAATGAACCTGTATGACCCGTCTGATAGATCGTATTACTCTTATGCCCATATATGCACACCAGCGCACCAGTGTATAGACCTTGGTTAGGTCATCAACCTATTGGTCTGCCAAATGTACATACTCAAACATATAGTAACACTCTGTCTCTGGTCAGAGGATGTGTGCAAGTATCATGACAACATACGACATAGAACTTTGGTTATCTCGGTCTCGTTAAGTCAACTCTTTGACCTAACTTATTTGACACCTCCGAATCTCTATTCCTATACAGAGGACCTACATCAAGAGGTCGGTCAGATATCAGCCTAACTGAGAAAGGATTTCAATCTCATGCTCAGGCTGGAGATCATCTCTTAATAATCATTGATGGTGCTTAATGAGTCCTCAATCTAACCCTTTATATATTCATCTAAGCACCAACCTCTATGATTTAATTATTGAATCAATAATTGTATGATCATTAAGATGGCCATGGTACATAACCCTAATTGTACTAAGGGATCTATTATGCAAATTAGTTATTCTCCATTTCAAATCATGGAATGATATTTGCAATAACATATATTGCAGAGCCGTGGGCTCGCATGTCCAACAATCTCCCACTAGCCCAAAGAGCCATTAATGGGCTAATAATTGAAAACCCGCACTCATGTGACAATCATAGACTATCTAGATAATAGCTAGGTAAGCTGATCAATCACTCTGTTCCCGCGAGACTATAACAAGTCCTTTTACGGCACTTGCATATCCCCAGTAACAATGCTCGCATAAAATGCGAATGTTGCATCTTATGCAACCAATACTCAATCTTGTTAAAGCACTTATAGTGTCCTGGACACCATTGCTCAATAATTATTATAACCAGTATTCCCATAATTCTTATCAGAATTCGTTTATTCTTGGAGATCTCTATCTCCAAAGGTATCCAAAGTTAAGACCTTTTAGATCATTATCTATAAAATCTTAATTTCTCGAAGATAAGACTTAGAGATCATTATCTCTAAAATCTTGTCATCTTTGAAGATTTTGTTATTACTGCAATCAAGTATTTTATCTCCATAGTAGGATTAGTAACAGTTTACAACTCCCACTGCATGGTAGCCATCTGGCTTTTGTACACATCTGGCAGACACCCGGCTTCTCAGAACTAATGCCCAAGGGCTAGCAGTTTTAACATTCACATCCTCAACTCTTTGAGTGCTATCCCTTTAGATAGGTCAGTATCATATCTTGAGGGAAATAATCTTTTCTTGGAGTTTTCCAGAAAATGGAAATGTCCAAGGTGGACCATTAATGTGACAGTCCCAATATCCTCTTCTCTTTACTTCTGAACACCTTCAGAACTAAGATCTAAGAGGTATCCTTGAGATCATATCTCGAGGTATGGGACAACCAGATTATAAAGCACTTATTATTATCATCCTTAAATCATTCCAAATGATTACGATATCTACATTTAGCACGATGAACACAATGGCACTCCCACTAAGCTTCATATGGTTTATCAAGATTCTATCTGAAACCATAACATTTATGATTTCCTCAAATCTAATATTCCAACTACAAGAAGCTTATTTGAGTCCATAGATGGAATTCCTTCGCTTGCACTCTTTGCTTTCCTCAACCATGAAGCCCTGGGGCTGCTTCATGTGAATGTCCTCAGAGAGGTATTCATGGAGAAATGCAATATTGAATTCCATCTTAAAGATGTCAAAGTCAATTTGTGTAGCTATGTTTAGCAATATTCTGATGGGTTAAAGCAAGGTCACTGGAGAGCAAGTCTCATCGCAAGCGATGTCTTCTCTTCGGTTTGTAGCTCATGGCTACGAACCGTGCTTTGAAGGTCTCTACCTTCTCATCAGGTTCCCTCTTTCTCCTGAAGATCCATTTATACCTCAATGGGTCTAACCCTTATAGGTGGATCCTCGAGGGTACATATACAACATTTGTATTTGAAGTCTACTTTAGACTTTATTGCTAACATCCATCTCTCCATATCATGATCTTCAAAGGCTTCATCAGATGAAGTAAGATCATTGTTAGACTTAACTGACACATGGAATCCATCCTCAAACTCATTTGAAGAGGTATTAGTGTTTCATCTTTAATTGTCCTTTTAGTTTCCAATTTCAGGAGCCTCATTATCATCTCAAGATTAAATGAGTTCCTTTACTTCATTTTCACCTTGATTCTCAAGAGATTCATCCTATAAGAATCATATTCTCAAAGATGAGATCTTTTAATAATCTCAAGGTCATAAAGTAGGTATCCAATACCATCCTTTATTTTCCTACTGAAGTAGCACTTTCTAGTGCTAGATTCCAGCTTACTTGCATGGAACCATATTAATGATATATATTGTAGTCTCTACTACATATATACCTAAAACTAAGAGGTAATTATGCGAAAAATCATCATTAATAAGATCATGTCACACATGATCCAATTATATCTCCCTATAACTCTATTGAGTTAAGGTGTATTAGGAGGATTGAGATAGAAATGATATTTATATCTCCATAAGGTATTCTTTGAATTTATCTAATAGGTACATGCTACCTAGATTAGATCAAATTCATTTTATCTTCATTCGAACTTTGGTTCTAAACCAAAATAATGAAATCTTTGAACATATCAAAGGTTTCTTTGGTGAAGAGAAGAAATCTCATATCATACATAATCATCAATAGATACCATATATCCATAATGTTTACTATGATATAGATGATCCCCATACATCAATATGTATGAGATCTTGAATACCTTGACATCTTACACCTTTCCCAAGGAAGGGTGTATTGGACATATTTTACTTTTGAATACAATATTCATAAGCATGCAAGTTTTTGAAATTTTAAACATTCTAAAGTTTCATTCTTACTTGTATATTGATTAAATCAACAGGAAAACGTCCAAATCTTGATGCTAGATCATTGTCAAATGATCTTTATCCTCTTATTGATCTTTAAAGGTTTAATTTAATTATTAGAAATGTTAATGAACCATTCATTAATTTTCTAATTCAGTAGATTCCTTTAGATGTTAGATTACTTTCTGAAATATATTCATCATAACTCTTTATGATAGGTCCATTCCAGAATTCATGTTTATTTCCAACATTTAGAAACAAACAATGAGTGTATTCTAATGTCTAGGTCATGGAGACATTCTTTAAGACCAAGGTCTCTCCCACTGAAATTATGAAGCCTATTGATCCAATGGAAATTGTTGCAACAATTGCACCAATATCTATGTAGATGACTATTAAACCTGAAGATCAAATTCCTAATCTTCTAGTACATATGCTACCAATTGCAAGTGTCATTAGAAGATTGTTATACAATTATTAGACTTTATCTTATCAAATAAGAAAGTCAATTTCAATGATTATATGTAGATTATTTTGGTGCACTATCCGAGTCCTTCTATAAGGATTCTGGACAGACTTAATAGTCATACTATCAACACATCAACTTATTATAGTATTGGCATTTATCCAACTATTTGGATGTCATATGGAAGTCATAAAAGTACGGTCAACTCTTTGACTATCCTTCTCATCTTGGGTCTGACCCATGCTTCAACTGCGCTGCCTTTATCTATAAACAACCATTGCTTAAGACCAAGGATCTCTTATGTTGAACTCAAAAGATTTCAATATAAGAGCATTTCAACATTTATACATGCTTCACTAAATTCATACAATATGAATATTATGAAGTCTCATGAATGACTGAGTATAGACAGTAGAATGATGACATTCATCATGTCTACATCCATCTATACTCTTAAAACATTGGTTCAGGTAGGTATTCAAATATTTTGAGTACATCATCTCTTATAGAGCCACCATTCTGCATGATGCAGAGAACCATGTCATTCATGATAAAATGCCAAGAGCACATATGTATGTCATAATATCTTCTTAGATTTTATAAGGATTATTCGACAATTACGATCATCATCGACATGTCACTTCCAAAGTACATCTGATGAGAGATCAAGACTATAGAGACATACAAACACTAGGGTTGTAGTCTTATTATCTATTTAATTGTCATTCCTCATTATTATAAGGAGACTTGCACATTGCAACCACATGTATTATGTGTCTAACTGCAAGTACAATATCTGGATCATGGGTCCAACCCATGATATCATACTGGTTATTATTGAGTATAGTATTGAGTGGGTTTAATGAAGTATTATCTGAAATAAGGAATTTGCATAAGTGTATATATTTATATATATATATATACATATTTTACTTTAATTTAGGAATTTTTATATCAAAGTTGTCTTTCCTTGTCAACACTGAAAGTTCATCCCTTAATCACTTTCAATGTAAGAGATATACTTACCATTATATCTCAGAAAGATCTGGGATCTCCTTCCTTATCTTTGTGACATCCCAATAATACGAGAATCTGTAACTCCGATAAAAAGAAGCGGGAACACATTCCGCCTTCCAAGTCCAACTTGCATTTCCCAATTCGGTCTTTAACACCTGAGCCCACCACCCCTAAGGTGATGTTAACCCGTCATTAATTGAATCAACCGTCATTAGGAATAGTACTCGCTATACGCAATCCAATATCGCCTCAATAATATGAGGATTCGATATTGTGGTCACTACGCATACGGCCTTACTCTTTTGAGAAGCAAAGAGCCCGATCCATATGCGCTTGCATACAGGAGCTGTCACTTTGGACAGGCCTCTCCTACATACAATCCCCGGCGACGGAACCCTCCACCTTGACGGGAGACCATGGATGTCACTTATGTGATCCTCCATATCATATTCAAATTCTAATTAGTCATTATGAATCATATTCATTATGACTAACTCTTCCAAGGGAAATAACATCTCTATTCATAATAGAGTGTTTTAATTTTAATTGGATTCCAATTAATCTAATCATATTAAATTAATGATCCAATTAATATCCAACAAACATTCTTAATTATTACTTGAATTATGGTATTATCTCAAATACGTGTTATTTAAAATTTTAATAATTACAAATACATCATGATTTCTTAAGCATTATACTAACCCTACCCGCTATCATGGCCAGTACCGATGGGAGTGGGACAGACCGCACACGGTGCAACCTGCTACCCCAACGCTCCCCGACTAGACACCATATCCACCTCGGGAAAGGATAATACAAAATAGATAACTTTGTACTTGAGATGATCATCGGTTCTTCAACCGAAATTATACCATATAATAATAATAACAATTTTGATTAACATTATAATGAGATTTTCTAAACAAATTCCAAATCCTATTCAAGCAACATGTTTGTTGGAATGTAGATCATGTAGATCATGTAACTAATTAGTGATCTAGATCACATCTAATCAAATTATTGGTTAAGGCTATGTCATTTAAGGAAATAATTATCATCAATTATTTCACAAATATTTATGTACAATTATTCCAGGAAATTAAACAATTTAATTTTACTAATTGATTAAATGACAATCACTAGTTTCTTGATTAGGAAAGTATTTCCAGCAGTGACCCTCACTTACTAAAAATACCATATCTCAATAAATTTAAATCTAAATTAAGTAAAATAAGTTTCCAATGTTTGATAACTTGATTTACAACAGAACATAAGAGATTTTCATGCATTTCAAGGCGTTTCAAATCCGCAATTAACATCTTGATTACGTCATGATCCGCAGTCCCCAAAACAGTAGATACATGTTCACTAAAATGATCATATCTAGAGCATACGGAATCCAAATTACGTAAACTCAGATCCTATGGTTTCCTTATTTAATGGTAAACAAAATACAATTATTATTTTCGTGTTTAAACAATTTAACATTGCCTAAAATAATCTCAAATAGAAATGCGAAAATGAAATGCAAGAAAACTTTCGCAAACCCTAATGAACCCAAGTCGTCCTCGGTTCATGGATCGCATCGAAAACCTTAAACCTAAGGCTCTGATACAACTTGAAGGATATGATTATATCCTTAATCACATCACTGAAGCGTGAGGATCGCAATGTATGCGATCAGGAGCGACTAGTCGCACTAGTCGCTCGATGCAGTGGAAATTAAAAATTTTCATGTGACGAAACCACATGATCCAAGAACACTTCTCAGATCGTTTTGTCTAAACCACAAACAAGTAACAGGATTACCTCTTGAAGCGTGATTGTGATCGAGTCTCTAAACGAAGAGACCTCCTGTCTCAAGTCCGATCCGACGGAGGAGACGCTTGCGAGCATGTTGATGAAACACGTGCTTCTCGCAATCCATGTTGAAGATCCAAGCCACAGATCTCCTGATCTCGACAAACGAGATACGACGTCTTCTTCACGAGAAAGTCACATCTAAGTAGATGGAGATCCACGAGCGAACGATCGGGCAACATAACGACGACGCTACGGTAATGGAGAACCTCTCCAGGGCATCCAAGGTGGACGACCACATGAGAGAGAGAGAGAGTGGACGTGTAGAGAGAGAAAGAGAAAGAGAGGCTTATGTTCTCTTGTGTGTAAAGAAGAGGAATGTGGTTCCTCTCCTTTTATAATATTTTGGGATCCATGGATCTCAATCCATGGGCAACACAATTCCAATGGCTCTCACTAATTTGTATTTCTTTTAATGGCTAAGATTTGTGTTGGTAAAAATCAACAACAATTAATTTAATTTAGATTAAATCTATATCGATATAAATCAATCCCAAATTAAATCTATCAAGCATGGAGATTATGGAATGAATATTTCCTACTTCCATAATATTGGATTTGGTGGCAATCGCATGCAATCTCATGAGATCTCATGAGATTACATTATTCCATGGAAATCTCCTAGATTTACAACAATTGTTGTAAATTATTCTACAAAAATAATTCATATATTTTGTGAATATTGCAATATTGCCGTTGGAAAAATTGTGGATCACATTCACAACCCAAAATAAAATGTGTATTACATTTTCAATTAATTGTCCAATGTGAATCCAATTCACATCCACATTTAATTAACATATGTAAATTACAAATAGCTCTCTCTTATATATTATAAATCACAATTATAATATATATGACTAATATGGATATTTCTATCCACATAATTCATATCCATAATAATTAAATCACATTTAATCATCTTGGATCTCTATTCTCATGTGCCCAAATAATATGAATCGCATTCACATTATTTACATATTTTGATAATTAATCACATTTAATTATCTTAGATAACTTTCCTTATAATATGAATCAAATTCATATTATTCATGATAATTAAATCATATTTATTTATCAATTTTCTCAATGCTAGGATACACATATCAACAATGAAATTATCCTGAACTCTTTCAAGGATAATGCACTTTCTCCGCGAATACTTGGAGATAAGGACAGGGCGATTGTATTGTACCACATATAGTGACTTGGATATTGAGATCATATCTCAAATCCAAACCACGGATCTCCCATAGATGCTTGATTAAATCAAGACCGCAAATCTAATCTTCTCATTGCATCTGAATTACATTCAGATCAATGTCCAGCATTTGGACCAAGATTAGATCACTTCTCTACTGAGAGGAGTCACTAAAATCCATACCCGTTTCAACACTCCCTAGGAATGGAAGCGTCATGGTTATACAATCGTTTATGATCACATCACCCTCAAGTATTCCCAATACCTATACATCCTGCATACTGGAAGACTCATAATAAACTCGAAGTATTGGATCACTTTTATACTGTCTACTTCATGATTTTATCAGTAAGTTTCTCATTTGATCATTGGGAGTCGATATCGATCATATACTTTCCAAAAGCACGTATCATACCTAGGTCTTGATCATATACTTTCCAAAAGTATATATCAAACCTACAAATTCAGTCAAGTTTCCAAAGCAATACGACCGTACACGGAATTTGATTCTTCTCAATATCTTATGAGTGGGCCTATGCCTTCCGGTTCAGTAAATGAACCTGTATGGTCCCTTTGATAGATCATATTACTCTTATGCCCTTATATGCACAACAGCACGTCGGTGTTAGGTCATCAACCTATTGGTCTGCCAAATGTATATACTCAGACATATAGTAACACATCTGTCTCTGGTCAGAGGATGTGTTCCTATATCGTGACAACATACGATATAGGACTTTGGTTATCTCGATATCGTTAAGTAAACTCTTTGACCTAACTAATCTGACACCTCCGAGTCTCTATTCCTATGTAGAGGACCTGCATCAAGAGGTCGGTCAGATATCAGCCTAATTGAGAAAGGATTGCCATCTCCTACTCAGGCTGGAGATCATCTCTTAATAATCATTTGATGGTGCTTGATGAGCCCTCAATCTAACCCTTTAGATATTCAACCAAGCATCAGCCTCTATTATTCAATTAATGAATCAACAACTGTATGATCATTAAGATGGCCATGGTACATCACCCTAATTGTACTAAGGGACCTATTATGCAAATTAGTTTTTCTCCATTTCAGATTAGGGAATGATATTCGCAATAACATATATTGCACAATGGCTCGCTGTGGGCTCGCATGTCCAACAAAATAATCCTTATAAAACCTAAGAAGATAATTTGGCATACATATGTGCTCTCAACATTTAATCATGAATGACATGGTTCTCTGCATTATGCAGAATGGTAGCTCTATAAGAGATGATGTATTCAAATTGTTTGAGTACCTTCCTAAACCAAAGTCTTTGGGTTAAGATGGATGTAGAAATGATGAGTGTAATAATTCTACTGTCTATACTCAAGTCATTCATGAATCTTCATATTATTCATATTGTAAGAATTAAAAGAAGCATATATAAATTTTGAAATACTCTTACGTTGAAATCTTTTGAGTTCAACATAATAGAACTTTTACCTTGAGCAATGGTTGTTTAAAGATGAAGGGAGCGTAGTGGAGGCATGGGTCGGATCCAAGTAAGAAGGAAAGTCAAAGAGTTGACCTTACTTATATGACTTCCATATGACATCCAAAGAGTTGGATGGATGCCAATACTGCAACAAGCTGATGTGTTGATAGTATGAGTATCAAGTCTATCTAGAATCCTTAGAGAAGGATTCAGATAGTGCATCCAAATAATCTACATCTACATTTAATCATTGAAAAGGACTTGCTTATAAGATAAGATTGAAGTCCAATAATTGTATCTCATTCTTTTGATGACATTTGCAATTGGATTGCATATGTTTTAGAGGATTAGGAATTTTGATCTTAAGGTTTAATGGTCATCCTCATAGATATTGATGCAATCGTTGCAACAATCTCTATTGGATAGATAATGTCATATTTTCAGTGGGAGAGCCCTTAGTCTTAGAGAATGTCTCTATGACTTAGATATTTGATTACATTTATTGTTTATTTTCAAATGTTGGAAATGAACATTATTCTGGAATAGACCTATCATAAAGAGTTATGATGGATATATTTCGGATAAGTAATATAATATCTTGTTGACTCTACTAAATTAGAATATTAATGAATAGTTCATTAACATTTCGAATATTGAAAATTGATCATTAGGAGGATGAATATCATTTCACAATGGTCTGGTGTCAAGTCTTGGACATATATCTATTGATATGATCAATATACTAGTAAGTTATTGAACTTTAGATTGTCTAAAGGTTCAAAGCTTACATACTTATGAATATCGTATTCAAAAGTAGAAATTGTGCAACGCACCCTTCTCCAAGAATGGTGTAAGATACCATGGTATTCAGGATCTCATACATATTGATGTATGTGGATCATCTGTATCACAATAAGTATTGATCATGTGTGATATCATTTGATGATTACTGGTGATATGAGATTTCTTCCCTTCACCTGAGAAACCTTTCAATTGTTCAAAGATTTCACAATTATGGTTTTGAACCAAAGTTTCAAGGAAGATTAAATGAATTTTATCTAACCAAGGTAGCAAGTACTTATTAGATAAATTCAAGGAATACCTTATGGAGATGGAAATATCATTTCTATCTCACTTCTCCTAATACACCTAAACTCAATAGAGTTGTAGGGAGATACAATTGGATCATGGGTGACATGATTTGATCAATGATGAATATTAGCATAATTACCTCTTAGTTTCCAAGGTATATATATATGTAGTAGAGACTATAATATATATACTCAATACGATTCCATACAAGTAAGCTGGAATCTAGCACCAGAGAGTGCTACTTCGAAAATAAAGGATGGTATTGGATACCTACTTTATGGCCTTGAGATTCTTAAAGAATTACATCTCTGAGAATATGATTCTGAGATGATAACTTTCTTGAGAATCAAGATGAAAATGAAGTGAAGGAACTCATTTACTCTTGAGATGATAATGAGGCTCCTGAAATCAGAAACTAAAAGGATAATTACAGATGAAACATACATACATCTTCAAATGAGTTTGAAGATGAATTTCCATGTGTTAGAGAAATCTGACAATGATCTTACTTCATGTGATGAAGCTTCGGAAGATCATGACATGGAAAGATGGATGTTAGCAATAAAGTCTAAAGTACACTTCATACACAAGTGTTGTATGTGGACCCTCGAGGATAAACCTATACGGGTAAGACCCACTAAGGTGTAAATGGATCTTCAAGAGAAAGAGGGAACCTGATGAGAAGGTAGAGACCTTCAAAGCACGTTTCGTATTCACAAGATACACATTAAAGAGAAGACATCACTTGTGATGAGACTTACTCTTCAGTGACCATGCTTAAACCCATCAGGCTATTGCTGGCTATAGCTACACAACTTGACTTTGACATCTACGAGATGGAAGTCAAGATTGCATTCGTCTATGAATACCTCTTCGAGGATGTTCATATGAAGTAGCCCTAGGGATCCATGGTTGAGGAAAGCAAGATGTAAGCTTAAGGAACTACATCCGTGGACTTAAATAAGCTTCTTGTAGTTGGAACATTAGATTCGATGAAATTATACCTTACTTAGAAACTATTATAAAATTATTAATAAATAATAAATGTTTTTATTAAATTAAAGTTAGAAAAAAGTCGTTTTTTTATTTTTTTTGTAGTATTTTAATATTATTTTATTTATTTTTCAAGTTTTTTATTACAAGTTACTTTTTGGGAGTATATTTATAGGTATATTCATCTATGTTTTTTATTTTCCTATTTTATTTTCTTAATGTATATACTTATAACTTATTTTTATATACATAAATATATTTTTATTATATTTTTCTTATTTATTATGTACACTTAAATAAATATATGTATATAATTTATATTTATAAGTATATGTATTTCATATATGTATTTTGTATACTTATTTATTTTTGTATTTTCTTTATGGTTTTATTCAATTCTAGATATGCACATAAATTATAAATAATATCTAAAAATTTACAAAAATACTAAAATATTAAAATAATAAAAAATAAATAAAATGGATATTTTATTTAGGTATATATTACAATAGGGGTCTAAAACCTAACTTTCACACCGTAACTCCAAATTAAATGAAATAACCAACATTAAATAGCTTATTAAAAGTTATATATAATTAAAGACTATTTTGATACATTTTGAGTTTCTATTGAGGATATATGGGTCTAGGAAGTTTGGGTTTTGATTTTTTATTCTGGGTATAAAAAGTACACTGTGTATTATTTTTGTATGAAATCATCTTTGTATTTTTATTTGTATTTTATCCACAACTTTCATGTACAAAATTTCTTTATTTGAGGTATAAAAAATGGAAAAATGTCCCAAAAACGACTTATTGAAGAATAAAATAATGGTATTTTTATTCTATTTTGACCCTTATCTCCCCCTACTTTATTCCTTGTCGACCCGACCATCAATATGCCTAGGTCTCAGGGTTTAGGTTCGTAAAATACCTTTAGAATTTTATTCTTATTCTCTTCTTTTCTTTATTTTATATTTTATATACAATAACTATAATAAATAAGGAATGTTAATTTGTACAAAATAATGCTATTTACATGCATTATATAGGGTTTTTAAGGCCAAATTGATAAAATAAAGGTGATGAAATGGCGATTCAACATTATTGTATATATTTGTTTTTGACATAAAAAAGAAATTGTAAAATACAAAAACATCACAAAAAGAAGTAAAATTAAGTGTTTTTAATCATTAAAAATACTTCCAAAAATTATAGTTTGTACATATTGCTTAGTTTTGTTTCGAGATCAACATGAAACTTTTAGATCTCATTGAGATCTACAACTTTCATGTTTTTACATTTTTTGATTTGAAGTTATAAGTATTTTATTTTGTTTTTTCTTTGGTTTTTGTATTTTAATTTTAATTCATTGGGCCATGTTGTGCTCTTAGTAGCCACGACCTACCTCTTCAACTCCACCCGTCTCCATTTTAAGCCATCTGATCCAGCCTGATGGATCTGATCTAGGCTACCCACTCTCACTTTACCTTCATTTCTCTGATGCAATACTAGATTGCATCTCCACCCTCCGTTAGTGCCCATTTCAGAACCTTCAGATTCGATCCCATTAATCGCATTTGATCCACACAACCATGTCTATTCCTTCACCATCGGATCATGAGATCCAACGGTCCACTATTCTTCCTCCTCCTACAATGCCTTCTCTCTCCCACATCGTACCTTCCCACACAACTCTCTTCCCTAATTCCTCCCAATTGCCACGAGCATGATTACAGCCAACCAACCACACCTCCTCTTGTTGACCCCTTCACCCCTTCCATATCGAAGCCCTAAGTCATATTCCACCCAACATCGAATGAGGGATCATTAGTTGAAGCCACAATGAAGACCACCTGAAAGCGCACCCTCTTCACCTCAAATGCATCATCTCCACCTATTGTCACAAGTGTCCACCTTCACGCGAGATCAGGCCCATCGTTTCTTCACCTTTCTGTGACATGGGAAGGACAAATCGATGATGCGACAATGAACTAGCCCTAGTGAGACCCATGACATCCAGGTCATGCTACAATACAGTGAGGGTCATTTGAGCTGCCTTCTACGATTGAGAGGGAGAAATGATGACTAGAGATCCATATGGAGCTCAGACCAAGCCTCACTATCACACCTACATGTTCGTCAACCTTTCAGGTATTGTAAATCTTAGTTTCCATCCATTTTCTTTGATTTATCTCTCGCTATGCATACATCTCTCTAGGTAAAATCGTGTCACCCACCTTCATCGAGGATTAGTGATCCTCGCGGGAGGCTCCGACCATCTCCTCCCTCCTATTAGAATCCCTGGTACCCTGCCCCCTTTCCTCTGTCTTCATGACGAAGAACCCATTTGGTCCCCATCTTCTTCACTCGTCTACACCTCCATTCCACATCACCTAACACATGCATGCACCGCCTTGGATATCACTTACCATTTTTCAAGTTCTTCATGTGCAATGGCAAACTTCGTGGCAAGGTCAGTTCTAGATCTTCATCTTCGATGACCGAAATAGGATACTTCGTTCAGGCTTGCTTCAATGTCTCCTTTCCTCTGTCACCACGATAGAGGAACCATTAGGTTCTCATCTTCTTGTGCCATCTGGACCTCCACTCCACCTCACCTAACACACACATGCACCACCATGGCTATCACTTACCATTTTGCAGGCCCTTCTTGTTCAATGGATGAACTTCATGGAATGCTCAGTTTCAGAGCTTCATCTCTGGTGGCCAAATGTGGGGTTTGACTAAAGTGTTAGAACCTATGGTTAGGCAAATGACTCTCTAATATAATTTTATTTCATATCGTATGTACTCGATCGTAGTTAGGCTACACTAATAAGCATCTAGGACGTTCTCCTCATCTCCATAGATTCGAGGAGTCATATTCAAACATCAATCTACTTAGCAAAATTCAATTCAATTCTTCTTACTAATAGTATCATGTTTAGGGTACGACTTTCTTGACTTGCATGCATGTAAAGTTAGATTTAAATTTAGTCTTGCATAACAAATGGAGAATGTGATGAGTCTGCGATTCGTCATCTTTATTCATTTATTTTATCTTAAAATCCCTTATAAAACACCTGTACATAATATTAACTTCATATTCTTACTAACTTGCATCTGTATGTAAATATTGTATATTATTTGAACCTAAAATAAATAAATAAAGAAAGAAAATAAAAAAAGAAAAGAAGACTGTATATATGTAATAGATATAGGCTGACTCGAACCCCGAGAGAAGGTTAAGACTTGACTTGATAGACCAGAAATAAAGTAGGGGGAGATATTGTCCTTAATCAGAAAATCCAAAAAATGTGTGTTTTGTCAATACTTCTCACTTATTGTGTATATTTGTAAAAAACTAACACCATTTTATTTGTATATAAATCTACCTTAAACAAAATAATTTTCAAAACAAAAGTCGTATAAAAAAATGTTGGCTAAATAATAAAAAATAATTACACAATGAAATCTTATATATAATAAAAGTAATCGCATCCGTAAAAAGCCATTAAGTAATAATTGAAAGATCAATTTCGGCTCCATATGAAGTCAGATTGAACAAACTCACTTCCATTGTTTTCGAAAATTAAATTATCTTTAAAATGGTTATGATTTCATAATTTTTGGAGTTACAGTTGAAAAGTCGGTTTTCTGGGGTGGTTTGTGCAATTTTGCCATTTATTTTTACATATTGTATTTGTAAATATTTTTACTAATTATTAAAAATTAAAAAATTTAAAAAAAACCAATTTGCTTATTTACCCTTGTAGATAATGTCATATTTGTATATAACATATGTATATAATTATTTTAATAACTAACTATCACAAAAAAATAAAAAAATAACATTTAATTTTCCAATAAATAAAGTGACGACAATACAAAAAAATTAGTTTTTCTGTAAATATTTATCTTTCTACTTTATCTCTTTCAAATGCTCTTCTCTCTTAACTCTTATCTTCATCCAAAAATTAGAAAATTCAATTGTCAATCCCATTCTATCTATTAATAAGGCTCCTTCTCCATCTTTTTAACTTGATCAATCTTTGGTGAGAGGAGCCCGATCTCCGAGAATCTTCTTGTTGTAGAAGGGTGCCTAGCCTCCGAGCCGTCCAATGACAGCTCGTCGGCCGTTGTCGAGGTGATCAAGGTCTTTTTCGCTCCTAAGGTGAGATCCATTCTTTTTTCTTATTTTTACTAATCTTAGTTTTATTTTTTTGCATCATTATTTCGTCACATTTTTATCTAGATCCTAAAATTCATAACTGTCCTTGATTTTTCATTCCACCTCTCGATCTCTACACGTTTTTTTCTATCTATCACGACCTCTCAACTTCGACCATGCACGGTGGCCAAAGACTTAGATCCATTCCTCATTTTTCGCCAGATCTCCGCTCAAGCATTTCATTTTGATTTTGGGACCAAGTCTCGTGTTCGCATCCTAATTTGTCTATAAATAAAAAGAAGAAAAATAAAACAATAAAAAATTTTTTGTTGTCTTTCTCTCTAACATTTTTGTTAGGATCATCTAAAAAATAAAAAAATAAAAATAAAAAACTTTTTTATTTTATGTATTTAATCTCTATATTTTGGATTTACAAAAAAATTCTGATTGCTGTCTACAATTGAAAATAAAAAAATTTAAAAATTTAAAAATCTGGCAGCATTCGCCGCCGCCTATTCCAGCTGCCTAGAACTGCCACCAAGCCGCCGTCGTGCCACCGATCGATGCTTCAACCGTCACCGCCCCATCATGGGCAGCCCTTGATCCAACCATCTGGAACTGCCCCCAGACTGCCATTGTTCCACCATCGCTCGTGCGCCACCGCCTCCAGATAGCCAACCTTCTCCAGCCACTTGGAATCGCCCTCAAGTCGCCATCGCGTCACTTCCTAGATCCACTGCGGCAGCTACACCGGTGCCTTCACCGTGACGTATCCTCTGCCATCAACAAGCACCACCGACCGCACCCTAAACCCTAAACAAGCACCATCGACCGCCAGCGCATCGATGCCGTACGAAGCCATCCCCCAGTGCCATCTTCGCCCCTTGCTCCAACTACGATGGAGCCCCATATCACATCTCCGACTAGAATCGACTGCACCGTCCTACCGCTTGGGAAGAGGAGTGGAGGCAGCGTGCAACCCCTCCTTTTGCTTTTGAAGAAACGAAGGGACGAAGGCAACCTAGGGTTCATTTTAAGATAAAAAAATTATTAGAAAAATTGCATATCGACCCCTGGAGATTTCAAGAATTGTAAAGTAGAGCCCAACACCAAACGTACGTGCAGAGCACATTTTTAACTAGGTAAGTTACGACATTTTACTTGCATTTTATTCTTGTTATTCCTTTTGCAAAAACTATACACTATTTGCAATCTAGTCTCTAAATTCTAGTCCTTTATTTTGCAAGTTATATTCATTGAAATAAATGTTTTCTTTGTTTAATAAAATTCCCAAAAATCATGCTATGCTCCCGATGTGCTTATCTTTTTAGCTTAAAATTTTCATTGCATTTTGTCATTATTTGTTATTATTTAAAAATCAAAACAATGTTTTTTTCTCTTCCTAAAATTTAAAAATTCATAAAAATTTGAATATTGCTTCAAAAATTCCAAAAAATTAGAGTAGTTTTATTTTGTTGTCTTTTAATTCCTACCCAAATTTCGTACATTAATTCTTTTCAAAACCCAAAAAATTGAAAAAACATCAAAAATCTTATAAAAATCACAGAAGATTCTACGAAAATTTAAAAAAATTATTTCAGTCCCTATTTGTAGATATTTGTTCCTATTTTATCATAAAAAAATTGTAGGAGTTTTGGGCAACTGAAATATTCTTAAGATGCAAATTACTCCTTGCTGTGCATTGTTTCTCATTTTTGCAAATGTTTAATTTGTAGAAAAAAAATATAAAAACATCTGAAAATTCTAAAAAAATCCCTAAAACATATCAAAAATTTTAAAACACCAAATATTCTCTGGATTTTTCTGATCATTTTTAATATAATTGAAAAATACAAAAAGAGTTTGGTGTGTGTAGTTTTTGTCGTGTGCATATTGTTCTTTATTTGAAATTTTAAAAAATTTGCAAAAATAAAATTTATAAAATTTGAAAATCAGAAAATAAAAAATAGAAATAAAAAATAAAAAATTAAAATAGAAATAATCCACAAAAACTAAGGATAGTTTGCCTTTGAGATTCCTACTTTTCTCTTAATTGATTTTTATCGATTATTTGAGTATCCCTCAAGAATTGTAGCCTCCCTGAGTTCGATATTGTCCGCTATACAGGTAAATAAGTAGCAGAAAAGTCCCTTGCTTCATTATTCGCTTTTATTTAATTTTGCAGCTTGAGAAGAAAAAAATAAAAATTATTGTTTGTCGTGGGATAATTTGGGTCAACGACACTGTTCATATATCAATTAAACTAAAACCCTGAAGGATATCATGTCAACAAAATGCTGGAGGAACTGTGAGTTTTTCTCTCAAGCATGCATCATGGTTTTCTCGTATGCGTCGACTTTTTCTCGATTTCTCTACCTTGATTCATCACTTAGGAGTTCAAATGGAATCAGGAGTGGCCGTTAGACGTGATTCCTTGATTGTATACACATTAATTTCAGTGATAACCTAAGCATAAAATTGGGATTGATAATGTAAGTTGACCTCAATAAAATGGATTAAAAATTACATTTGTATTATGGGAGATTAATACCCACATTGTATGCTGGATGTATTGCATGTTGAGAGGTGAGGATGTATCCCAAGGATAGTGCGCAAAATCCATCACTAAACTTGGCATAATGGATCTGATGATCACCAATAAAAATGAAAAAATAACCGATCAACATTTGTTGGCGAGTTGGTGAATCAAGTGTATTTTGCTTGCTTGGTTGAGCCTTGATTGTGTATTTACCTCAACACCCCCCCGTAACCCTAGACTACGTATTCTACTCCACTATTCCATCTCTGAATTCCATTCATCTCCAAAGATTAAACCATCTTAAAGATTCATCTTGTATATCCTATCCACTCTCACCCTAACTGGTGTCTCGATTCCCCATCCTTAGTTCCATATATAACACACTTAGGCTACTCTTCAGACTAAGTATAGGGGTAACCATGTCTACCTCTAAGTGTTCACCTCAGGTCTCTTCATTTTCATTGCATATTTCTATCCTTAGGCTCTTCTCATCCTAATATAGGGGAGACTCCAGCCCATGTTATCTTCTATTATTCACTCTTTTGATCCCTCTTTCAATCCTCTTATTATATTTAGGTTATTTTTAACATAAGTATAGTGGGGAAACCTGAGTTCGTTCTCATATATCACCTTGTATTTTAGCATGAGCTATTGCTTGATATCACTTTATGCTATGAGGACATAGCAAACACCAAGTATAGGGGGTGTAACATATATTTCATATATACTTAGGCAGAGCTCACGTTTATAAAATTTTCAAACTTTTTTTAGGTAGGGTAAAGTACATGTGAACTTATTTGTGTGTTTGAAAAATTTTGTAACTATGTGACTTTGGTTTGAAAATGTTTGACAATGGTTTGAAAAATGAGATTTTATTTGTTTTGAAAATTGTTTAAATTTTTTTTTTGAAAGTTTATAGTATATGACATGGTTTGGAAAATGAATTCAAAAAAAATTTCCAAAAATGGGGGAGAAAATGAGACTAACTTTGTGTTTGTAAATACTTCCAACCACATTCAAAACCAAAAAAATTAGGAAAATTAAAAACTCTTTAGTAATAGTTCTGATCACTAAACATTAAAAATGATTAGCTACTTTTCAGTGATGGAACTACAATCTCCTTAGTAGAGTGGGTGGTTAAAAGACAACACCTATGACACCGTATTTAAGTAACAAGTATGGTCCGAACTTGTTGAAACGAGATCCTTCTGGTTTTGGTTTATTATGATGTGAGAGTCGTCGTTACCCCAAACAATCCCGCAACAAACAAACAAATTTATTTTTTCTTCTCAAACTGCAAAATTAACTAAAAGCAAATAATGAAGTAAGAGAAATTTTTGCTACTCATTTACCTATATAGAGGACAGATTGAACTCAGGGAGGCTACAATTAATCGACGAAAAAACAATTAAGAGAAAAAACATGAACTCGAAGGCAAACTATCCCCGGTTTTTGTGTATTTTTTATCTTTTTTTAAATTTCTTTATTTCTATTTTTTATTTTTTAATTTTCAAATTTTTAGTGATTTTAATTCTGTAATTTTTTTAAATTTCAAATAAAGAACAAATATGCACAAGATAAAAAAGATGCACACCAAACTCTTTTTATATTTTTCTTTTATATAAAAAATTCTTAAACAAATCCAGAGAAAATATTTTTGTCTTTTAAATTTTTTGAAATGTTTTTGAGTTTTTTAAGAATTTTTAGATATTTTTGTAAAAATTAAATAGTGGCAAAAGTAAGAAATAGTGCACAACCTGAAGTAATTTACAACTTAAAAATATTTTAAGTGCCTAAAACTCCTGGTAATTAATTTTAAGCTAAAATAAGGACAAATATCTACAAACAGGAACTAAAATCACATTTTTTGTATTTTTGTGGATTTTTTTTATAATTTTTTTAAATATTTTTGGTATTTTTCATTTTTTGGGTATTATAAAGAGTTAATGCACGAAATTTGCGTAGAAATTAAAAGACAATGAAATAAAATTAATCTATTTTTTTGACTTTTTTAAGAAATATTCAAATTTTTATGGATTTTTGGAATTCAGGATAAAAAAGACACCATTTTTTATTTTTTTAATAATAAGCAATGATGACAAAATGCAATAAAAAATTTATACTAAAAAGATAAGCACATCAGAAGCAATGATTTTTGGGAGATTTATTTACCAAAGAAAACATTTATTTCAATAAGAAAAGCATGAAAAATAAAGGTCTGGAAGTCAGGTACTAAACTGCAAATATTTATTGTACTTGCATAAATGAATAATAGAAATAAAGTGCAAGATGGAAAATGTAATTTACCCAATCAAAAACGTGCCATGCACGTGACTTGCTGGATCAGGACTTCTCTGTAATTTTCAAAACTTCTGAGGTATGTCATTAAATTCTCCATTTTTTTAATGAACCAAAGGGTTCCCTTTCTTTCCTGTCTCTTCCTTCTTCACCAAATAAGTCTAAATGAGGGGGGTTGGGGCATCGATGCTGGGCTTCACACGGTGGAGGGTCAGCGACCTATCATCGGTGGTGCGATTGGAGAGCCGCACTGGGGCAGTGCTAGGCTTCAGGCAGCGTGATCACGGTGGAGGGTGCGCAGAGACGTGCGGCGATGGAAGAAGGTGCGGCTAGCGGTGGAGGCTTCAGTGCCTCGCGCGGCGCGTGGAGGGGGCTCATGGCCAGGCAGAGGTCAGCGGTGGAAGTAGGGTTGGGCATGGGCCGGGCTCGGGCCGGGTTCGCCTTGGCCCGATCCAAGCCCATTTTAGAATATGGGCTAACGGGTCAGGCCTAGGCCCATTTTATTTTCAAAAATTAGGCCCAAGCCCAAACCCGGCCCAAACAAAATGGGTCGGGTTCGGGTCGGGCCGGCCCAATTTAACACCTATGTATACCAATATCATGTCTTCCATTCTTCTTGCATTTGTGTGGTTGTTTCTTATGCATGTGTGCATGTTTAAAATTATAAAGCATGCTAACTAATTTGTGATTTTAACATTAGTTGTATGTTGGAAATACAAATGTGGTAAAAATATGGCGACTTAAACCACCATTCAATTCACCATTACATATTCTATTGTAGATGCATTTATTCTACACTCGAATAAGGATATTAAAGTTAGAACATGGTATTTGGAATGAACATGAATATAATTGATATTATACCGTACTAGATATGAATATACTTGCTTTAGAATGGATCGGGCTATCGGGCTAATGGGTTTGGGCCTTCTCAAGCCCAAACCCGGCCCGATAATCAATATGGGCTCATTTTAGGGCCCACGGCCCGCCCATTACATTTTGAGTTCGGGTTTGGGTCGGGTTATACGGGTCGGGTTTTGGGCCGGGTCGGGCCGGCCCAGCCCAATGCCCAACCCTAGGTGGAAGGCAGCGCAAGGAGGTTCTGGAAGTTGTTGAGATGGGGAGGGCATGCCGCCAGACCTTCAAATCGCCGGTGATGCTCACAGAAGGCGGTGGTGGGTTTGAGCTCCAGGCAGCAAGGAGGTGGCGCATCCAGGCCATCGAGGGTGCTGAGATGGAAGGCGGTGGCGGTCGACCTCCTTCTTAGGCGGAGGTCTGATGGACAACGGCGTTGAAGGTGAAGTGGCTGGCGGCTCCGCTTTTTTTATTATTTTTTTAATTTTTTGTACATTGTAAACAGAAACAGAAGAAAAACCTTTTTATATTTTTTATTCTCTGCAAAACAAATGTTAGGAAGAAAAAAACAATATATATTGTTTTTTTTAATTTTTATTTATAAACAAATTAGAAAACGAGCATGATGACTCCATCCTAAAATCACATGAAAGATGTGAATGCGTGCGGTTCTGAGAGGAATGACAGACGAAATTAGATCTCCGACCACCGTGCGAGGTCTGAGGTGAAAGACCGTGCAATTTAGGAAAGAACGCATAGAGATCGAGAATGCGAGATGAAAAAAATCGAGTCGGTGGCGGATCAAATCGTGAGTGATGATTTTAAGATCTAGATAAAAAAATGACAATGAAGAACAAATGCGAGAAATTAAAACAAGAGAAAATGCGGATCTCACCTTAGGAGCAGAGAAGTTTTTGATCACCTCGATGAACGCCGACGCGCTGTCACAGGACGACTCGGAGGCTTGGTACCTTTCTGCAACAAGAAGACTCTCAAAGATTGAGCTCCTCTCACCATAGATTGATCAAGTTGAAAAGATGGAGAAGGAGCATTATTAATAGATAGAATGGGATTGACCATTGCACTTTTGAATTTTTGGATGAACATAATATATAAGAAAGAAGAACATTTGAATGAGATAAAATATAAAGATAAATATTTACAAAAATTAAATATTTTTTTAAATTTTCATCACTTTATTTATTGGAAAATTAAATGTTATTTTTTTGTGATGGTTAGATAAGAAAATTAACTATATACATATGCCATATACAAATATGACATTAGCTACATGGGTAAATAAGAAAAATATATATTATTTTATTTTTTTTATTAATTAGTAAAAATATTTACAAATATTTACAAATACAATATGTAACGTAATGGCAAAAATGCACAAACGATCCCAGAAAATCGACTTCTCAACTGTAACTCCAAAAATTATGAAATCACAACCATTTTAAAGATAATTTAACTTAGAATACATGGAAGTGAGTTTGGTTTAATCTGAGTTCATATGGAGCCGGAATAAATCTTTCAATTATCTCTTAATGTCTTTTCCGGATGTGGTTACTTTTATTATATACATGATTTTATTGTGCAATTATTTTATTATTTAGCCAACATTTTTATTTACAACTTTTATTATGAAAATTATTTTATTTAAGGTTAATTTATATACAAATAAAATAATATTAGTTTTATACAGATTTACATAAGTGAGAAGTATTTACAAAATGCACATTTTTTTGGATTTTATGATTAAGGACCCTATCTCCCCCTACTTTATTCCTGATCGATCAGGTCAAGTCTTGACATTCTCTCGGGGTTCGGGTCAGCATGTATCTATTACATATATACAATATTCTTTTTTATTTTATTTTTGTTCTTTATATTTTTATTTTAGGTTAAAATAATATACAAATATCACAGAAGTAAGTTAGTAAGAATATGAAGTTAGTATTATGTACAAGTGTTTTATAAGGGATTTTAAGCTAAAATAAATGAATAAAGATGACGAATCGCAGATTCATCACCCCCCTATGCTTTATCTTTGCTAGTCCCTTAACAAACACTTATTTGAAAGAATAAGTGAATAGAAGAAATTAGGAAGGAAAAATAAAGAATTTAGTACAATATTGAGTATTGAACTTTTCTTCATAAAATTATAGTTTGGAGCTCTGTCAGACCTTTGGATTATTAGTGTGTCGGAACCTTAATGGGAGATGGATTTAGAACCTAACAACCTCTAAGTTTTATAAGACTCCAATTTAGGTCACCTCAACAGTCAGGTCAGAACACGTCTACATACATAATTTCTTGTGACTATGAATCTTTACTTGTACAGTGTAAGTAAGATATATCTCCTCATCTCAAAGGTAGCAAAGAAACAACCTCCCTCAACAAGGTAACTCTAGTTCCCAGGTTTTGCAACTCTTTCCTAGAGGAGCGGAGATATTCCCTTCTAAGTTCCAGTACAATCAGCTCAAAAAGAGGGGATCGAGAAAAGAATACACCGTAGTCAGTGTAGCTACCAATCCTTGGATGCATGACTAGTGTAGCCAAGTTATCCACTGCAAGCTTACAAAAAATTATCTTTGAAACTCTTATTGTATTTTATTTTTTTCTTTTCTTATCCTTGTATATACATTCCAACATGCATTTTACTTTTCAATCAGGCCTATCCACTTTTGGAGATTCTGCATTTTTCTATACTCTTTGTTTTGAAAGTATATACAAGGTGCAACATGTACATAAGGAGTTATTCCTCTTGAGCTAGTAGACTATCACTCTTTTGAAGCATTATTCCAACCCCACAACATCCTATCTTTATACCTCAACATCTCTAGACCAGGACACACTTTCTTCCATAGAGGAAGACGAGAGGTTCCGCCTAGATGTAGTACCCTCATATGCTACCCCAAGCCAAAAGATTCTACTTCCTCACTACCTCATCCATGAAGAGCTATGTGTTGAGTGCTTTGTCCAAGATAAGCCGCGATCTTAAAGAATCATGCATGTGTTGTTTAATATTCTACTTAGACTACTCAAGATGACATGTGAACATAGTCTTATGGACTCAAAGAATTAAGTCACTAGTACCTGAAAAGCCTTAACTCCATTTCTTATAAGGTTCCTCTGAAACTAAGTAGATTAAGATCCAACGAAGCTCCATTCTTCAATTTTATTCCAGACTTAGTTTAAAATGTCAATATTATCCCGAAAAATGCACACACAAATGCAAGCAAATATGAACAATGTAAAAAAGTATTTTTTTTAAAATGATGCACATGTGAAAAGAACATTTTTTGAAACAAATTTCTAATTTTGAATTTTTTATGGATTTTCGGAGAAAAATGCAGATGTAAAAGAAAGTTTTTTTTTGAATTAGGCAAGTTTTTATAGATTTTTAATTTTGTAAATTTTTTAAGGAGAATGGTTAGTAGAATATATACAAGTATATACAAGATATATTTTTTTGTTTTTTTGTTTTATTTGTTTTGTTTTTTTCGTTTGTTTGCTTTTTTTACACACGTTGATTTTACGTAACTATATACATATTCCTCAAAATATTTATCTTAAAAAGTACGAGTTATGTCTAAAGTATATATACAATAAATACGACACCCCTTATACTTAGCTCGAACTATGTCCTCATAGTTATCATAGAGAGATAAAGGAAGACATAACTCGTGCTAAGTATAGAAAAGTGAAAAGACTCCTACGCTAAGACTCAAAGAAAAGATAAAAAGAAGAGAAGTTGGTAATCCCCCCATACTTAGGATCAAGTAATCCTAAGTATAGTAGAGTGTACAAAAGGGAAAATCGATGAAGAGAATATACACATTCAATGGAAGACACAAAAAACACGATATGTACAACATCACCCTTATACTTAGGGTAGAGTATCCCTAAGTATAGGCAACAACATGAGTGATGAACATGACTAATATGAACAGCACAAATCCTTTACCCCCCTATACTTAGGATAGAGAACATCCTAAGTATAACATACACACACACACACACACGAAAAAGGGGGTGAACGATAAAACATAAGAAGAAAGAGTCAAACGAAAGGATATACAAGTGGAATGGATGTACAAAGGTCAAGAAGGCCGAAAGTGAACCTTCATGCGGGACCACTAAGGAATGGATATGATAAGGTGTAGGTCAATATTGGGGTCAACATTAGACATAAATCGATTACGATCGACCAGAAATGTATATTCAACAGTTTCATAGTGAGTAGGATTAAACCGGTCAGTGGAAGTAGTGTAGTCGTGTCTGGCCTGGGAAGTCTCTCAAATATCAAAGTAAAAAGGCTCCAATTGATTATCCGAAAAAGTAAGATCGATTCCATCTTGGCAAGCCTCTATTAGATCATCACCTTTATTAAAAGGCCCAAATTAATTTATATAAGAAATCAAATCAAATTCAATCTTATCAGTCTCATGTAGATCAAGGTGAATAGGAACAGACTCATCAGTGGAAGTAGTCAAATCATGTACGTACTTTCTAGTCTCAGAGTCTTCCTTCTATTTTTGGGTGTCTATCGTGTAAATCCCACGGATGTCATCAATTCATCGCTACATACCAAAAGAGGGAAATCCAAGGTCTATGCTTTTCGAGTCCTCCTCCTTGAAGAGGAATTCTCGGGTTTCAATATCATCCATCATACAACAAAAATATCTGATAGTATCTTCATGGTTAAAGTCCTTGGGATTGTCTAACACATGCACACTGTCGTGGGATGCAGGTATATGATCAGTAATGGGTGTAGTGATCAACACATCGCTCCCTACATCAGAACAGAAGTGAATCTCTCTTGATCCATAATCAATAAGGGCTCCTACATAAGTGATGAAAGGGCGTCCCAGGATGATTGGAGGGTTCTCCACAAGGGTGGAGGTCTCCATGGGTAATACGGTAAAATCAGAAGTGAATTTCATGCCCTTAATAAGAATGACAATATTTTCTAAAATACCCTTCGACCTCTTAGTAGATCCATCAACAAATTGAACTATCATCCTGGTTTTCTTGAGAGGCCCAAGATGAAGACATTGCACCATAGAGAAGGGTATTATATTGATTGAAGAACCACCATCAAGGAGAGTGTTATCACAAGAATGGTCAGAGATGGAGCAGCTCACAAGAGGTATGGTAGTGTTCTCTTTCTTAAAGTATGGATGGTGAGAGATGGCGTAGGCAGTGGCCATGGTCAAGATGTGACATTCATATCTTCTCCTTCAATTTCTCTTCTTGTGTTGAGGAATAGATAAATCTGTCATGTCCTGTTGAAGTGGGGCTTTAATGATCTCATGAATAGTGGCCAACACTTTGGATTCAGACAACATTTTTTTGAATTTTTGGACCTCTTCCATACAAGGGAGGAGATTAGAATCATCATATACACGAGGATTGTCGAGAGCAGTCTGTATAGTGGCATCCTTGGGGTTAAGGTTAAGACATGATGTGAATGTATGGGTAAATGATCGGCATTTTAGGTCCTCTCCTCACAAAATGAATCAACAATGTGTCTCCCAAAATCTTTTTGAGTTTTTTATTTTTCTCATTTTTTTGTCTTTTTAGTGATTGTAAGCTCTCATAATTGTCCTCAAGTGAATCCATATCCTAAAAAAGTGGAGCAACATTCTGGCTCTTATTGATGTTAAATAAATTGGTAATCTTCGAATTCATATGCTACATCATCTGGTTCAAGGTCTCAAGTGTGCACAACATGAAAGGTGACTCCAAAATCCCAGGATCGGGTGAGTGGGATGAGGGCAGGTGAGAATCAAAGTCCTCCGACTCCTGAAATAATGGGTTAGGAGGATATGCATAAAAATCAGGAGGAAGGTCGTCCTGGAAAAGGGAAGGTGGATCGGCTGGAGGGTACGAGGGATCTGCGAAGATCGGATTAAAATAACTCCAGTCGGCCATCTCCGAAACAAGAGAAAATGATTGGGAGAGCACGAGAGGCAAGTCAAAAGATGTGAAGAACAAGGCACAAATGCGCAGAAGGATCTAGTTATTCACACAAGCAATCAAACTGAATACAAACCCCCAATTCACCAACTCAACACAATGTAAATAGCATAAAGGTTCGGTCAATTATATTATCAATTTTAGAGGTTGGTGATAATACAATATATCAGAGCTGTTAAAGCGAGCTATTAGGAACCTAATGCTCTCAGGAGACTGCCTAATCCCAAAGTTAGATCTTTCCCAGCTAGTATGAATTGCAGACCGTTTATCAACTACTCGATCAATTCAATCTGTTAAGGACATCGCGGTCCGTTTTATCGGCTATCGGAGAGATCCTCACTGGAGAACGACTAACCCAAGATAGTAGTCTGAAAAGAGTTCGGGCGTGGTTCTGTCCTAGTGTGTGGGTCGCTCTCTCGCTACATACAAACCAAACAATGAGGGGGTTACTCTCCCCAAAATAATGATTTTTCCTTGTGTTTTATTTTAGGGTCGAGTTTTCTTTAGCATTCATGTATTTTAGGAAGTTATCACTTGGTTAAAATAGTTTTAATGAATTGCCTACCGAGTGTCAGATTTCCTTTTTAACTTATGGAATGAAAACGAGGAAGGAGATCGGAAATGCCAATGCGTAATTAAAAACGATGATGCATGCAGGGGTTAGAGTGCATACTCGCCAACATTCTACATGCCAAATGATCTATGCAGAATTTAAATATAGAAAAATAAACTATCCTATACGATGCAAATGAATCATCCTAGATGATAGCTTATATTAACGGTTAAGAACAAGTTAATTTGACTAAGTCCAAATTACGCTCTACTCTATAGGCACAGAAATTCCTGTTTAGGGTGTTTGGACTTAATTAATTACGTGGCACACACAAATTAATTAAAGCAATCAAGAGGTAGCTCACAAAATCCGCGTGAAACAAAGAAAATAATGGTGATGAAAATATATCCGGTGAGGTCCCTCAAGTGCACCGACACTTGGTGAAATAGACCCCACAACAAATGAATGCCCTTTTTACAAGTGTTCAAATGCTAAATAAATGAGAAAACCATCTATGCTCCAAGGATGGTCTCTCTCAAAATCTCCTTCTTCCTACTCCTGCACTATCCTGCGGCTTCGAGATGAATCAAGCTGCCTCCGCTTCGTTTGGGTGCTTTGGCTCTCTTAGGATCTCCTCCTTCTCTTCGTGGGCCCTTGCAAGAAAAATAAAAGAGAGAATGCATAAGAAACACATTTATCAAAATACGAGCATAAATATTGAAATGAATGCAGTGGATATAAACAATGAAGTGAATGACAAAATATAAACAGATATTTACAACCAAGAATAGCAAGTCAAAAGAGAAACCTAACTTCCCTCGCCATGCCATCCCGACAACGACGCCATTTTGTTGCATGCACTTTTCTGGGGTTTTAATTATTTGAATTATGAAGAAGTCGTTGCAACTGAATCAAGCGTCAGCAGACAAACAATTTTTTTCTTCTCAAACTGCAAAATTAACTGAAAGCGAGTAATGAAGCAAGAGAAACTTTTGATACTTATTTACATGTATAGAGGACAAGATCGAACTCAGGGAGGCTACAATTCCCGAGGGATATTCAACTAATCAACGAAAAATTAATTAAGAGAAAAAGCAGGAATCTCAAAGGTAAACTATTCTTGGTTTTTGTGGTTTTTTTATATTTTTTATATTTTTTTATTTTTATTTTTATTTTTATTTTTTATTTTCTATTTTTCAAATTTTTAGTGATTTTAATTTTGCTATTTTTTCAATTTCAAATAAAGAACAATATGCACAAGATAAAAAAGACACATACCAAACTCTTTTTTCTAATTTTCAGTTATATAAAAAATGCTTGAAAAAATCCAGAGAAAATATTTTTGTGTTTTAAAGTTATTGAGAAGTTTTTGAGATTTTTTTAGAATTTTCAGATTTTTTTGTATTTTTCTAAAACTCTAACAATGGCAAAAGTGAGAAATAGTGCACAATCTGGAGTAATTTGCAACCGAAAAATATTTTAAGTGCTCATGGAAATTATTTTTATGCTAAAATAGGGACAAATATCTACAAAAAGAAACTGAAATCACAATTTTTAGATTTTTGTGGATTTTTTTTTATAATTTTCTAAGTTTTTTGGTATTTTTCAAATTGTTTGGGTTTATAAAGAGTTAATGCAATATTGGGCTTCACGTAGTGGATGGTCAACGATCGATCATCGGTGGCGCGGTTGGAGAGCCACACGGGGGCAGTATTGGGCTTCAGGAAGCGTGATCATATGGAGGGTGCGCGGAGGTACACGACGATGGAAGAAAGTGTGGCCGACGGTGGAGGCTTCGGTGCCTCGCGCGGGCGCGTGGAGGGGGCTCACGTCCAGGCGGAGGTCGACGGTGGAAGGCGGTGCGAGGAGGTTCTGGAAGCTGCTGAGATGGGGAGGGGCGCACTGCCGAACCTTCAAATCGCCGGTGATGCTCACGGAAGGAGGTGACGGGTTCGAGCTCCAGGCAGTAAAGTGGTGATGCGTCTAGGCCGTCGAGGGTCCTGAGATGGAAGGCGGTGGCGGTGTACCTCCTTCCCAGGCGGAGGTCTGATGGACAACGACGTTGAAGGTGGAGTAGCTGGCGACTCTATTTTTTAAATTTTTTGTAATTTGTAAATAGAAACAGGAGAAAACCTTTTTTTTATATTTTTTATTCCCTGCAAATCAAATGTTACGAAGAAAAAACAATATATATTTTTTATTTTTTTAATTTTTATTTATAAACAAATTAGAAACGAGCATGATCACTCGATCCTAAAATCACATGGAAGGTGTGAATGCGTGTGATTTCGAGGGGAATGGTGGGTGGAACCGGATCTCTAATGACTGTGCGAGGTCGGAGGTGAAAGATCGTGCGAGGTAGAAAAGAACACGTAGAGATCGAGAACGTGAGATGAAAAAAATCATGTCGGTAGCAGATTAAATCGTGAGTGATGATTTCAAGATCTAGATAAAAAATGACAACGAAGAACAAATGCAAGAAATTAAAATAACGATTCATGTAGGATAAAACAAGAGAAAATTTGGATCTCACCTTAGGAGCAGAAAAGACCTTGATCACCTCGACGAAGGTCGACGCATTGTCACCGGATGGCTCCCTTCTACGACAAGAAGAATCTCGGAGATCAGGCTCCTCTCACGAAAGATTGATCAAGTTGAAAAGATGGAGAAGGAGCTATATTAATAGATAGAATGTGATTGACAATTGAATTTTTGAATTTTTGGATGAAGATAAGAAATAAGAGAGAAGAACATTTGAAATGAGACAAAATAGAAATATAAATATTTACAAAAATTAAATAATTTTTATGTATTTTCGTCACTTTATTTAGTGGAAAATTAAATGTTATATTTTTTATTTTTTTGTGAAAGTTAGTTAAGAAAATTAACTATATAAATATGCTATATAATAATATGACATTATCTACATGGGTAAATAAGCAAATTAGTTTTTTTTTATTATTTTTATTTTTTTCTTTCAATAATTAGTATAAATATTTACAAATATTTACAAATACAATATGTATAAATAAATGACAAAATTGCACAAACCACCTTAGAAAATCGGCTTTTCAACCGTAACTCCAACAATTATGAAATCACAACTATTTTAAAGATAATTTAATTTAGAATACAATGGACGTGAGTTTTATTCAATCTGAGTTAATATAGAGCCGGAACTAATCTTTCAATTATCTCTTAATGGCTTTTTCCCGATGTGGTTACTTTTATTATATACTTGATTTCATTGTGCGATTATTTTTATTATTTAGCCAACATTTTTATTACAACTTTATTTTGAAAATTATTTTATTTAAGGTTAATTTATATATAAATAAAATAGTTAGTTTTATACAGATTTGCGCAATAAGTGAGAAGTATTTTTTTTGGATTTTCTGATTAAGGACCCTATCTCCCCCTACTTTATTCCTGGTCGTTTAGGTTAAGTCTTGACCTTCTCTCGAGGTTCGGGTCAGCCTGTATCTATCACATATATACAATCTTCTTTTCTTTTCTTTATTTTTCTTTATTTATTTATTTATTTTAGGTTAAAATAATATACAAATATACAATATTTACACACATATGCAAGATAGTAAGAATATGAAATCAGTATTATGTACATGTGTTTTATAAGGGATTTGAAGATAAAATAAATGAACAAAGATGATGAATCACAAATTCATTAGTACTTACACCAATACTGGCTAAAAGTAGATGTAACTAGTCGTATAATTTTAGTCCAGTAATTATTTCAAAAAAAAGTAACAACATTTTTCAAAAATTAAAAAATCACAAAAAACATCAACTATTGAGTTGGTGTATCCCTGACACAATCACTATCACTTAAGTCTTGAGGAATTTACAACACTTGATTTATGAGGTCTTAAGAGTCTGAGTTAACCAACCAAAGTAATTAGGGTTTGAGATTTAATTATCTACACTTCTGTAATTTGAAAGATATGGGTGCTACATTGCACACTTCATCTCTACCTTTAAGAATATGATAAACTCATCACCTATATGACTTCATGAATGATGAGATGAATTGAGGTTTCACTTGAGGGACTGGGATTTGAGATTTAAGTCTAGACCTGATTTTATGATGCTCGAGGATGGGATAAAGTTGATGAAAGCTTCATACCTGAGTGTCAGTAACCATAGCCAGTATGATAATAAGTTCTTACGCTATCGTTTATTATTGACCTATATGCTAGGATGTGATGAAGTTTAATAATTTGTTGATCAGTGTATTCCAACTTGGTAAAAGTATTGGAGCTAGCCAAAAGAAAAAAAGAAATGTTAAAAGAGACATTATCTCAATATGAACTCAAATACAAAAGAGCTTACATCAAAGGTGAGCGCTCCCAACCATTTAAAAATATCCACTTGGACCAAATCTATTAGGACCATAGGAGTCGGGCTAGCACTCAAAAAGGGATCTACATTGTTAGCAATACAAGTTTGGGTGTCAAAGGTATATTAGATATTCAAAAGAGACACACCTGGTATATTCCCAGGAAAACAAGTCCATCTGATTCCGAATTATCTTGATGAATACACTAATCGACAGACAAAAAAATAAGTATGTGTTGATTAATAAGGCACTCGAAAGGATTCTTATTCCAATGAGAGCGAGAGAAGAAATGATACAAACTTATATCCTCCATCAGCTGGCCTCCCACCTTCACTTTAAAAGTCTTACAAACTATTGATGTGGTGGGTTGAGTGGAAGAACTGATTTATTCCATAGTGTTGAGGATTGAGTCTCGGGGAGAGTCTCTTGAACTAGGACTTTGGATGACATTTCGACTAGACTCTCATGAATGCAGATCACACTAAGTGTCATATTATTATGCTATATGTACATATAGAGAGCCTGATAATTAGAGGAGTTGGTTTCCTTTTGACTAGAGCTTGATTCAAATTAGAATTTTAGGATCATTTAGACCCAGAGATCTTGATGAATCGAGTCTTGAAATTTTACATACACAATTAGGGATTAAGCTGACTAAATCAATCTTTACATGCTCAAGGACGAGCATAATTTAAGTATAGGTGGATAATGAATCAGAGATTAACCATATTATTTATTCATTATTATTCTCCTAACTTAAAAATTCAATAAAAGATAGCACTAAATAACTAATATTAACATACTACCGGTTTTACACAATTAACCTTAATTACAGTATATATTTAACCGTAATATTGCATTATATTATCTATGTTTCTTATTTTAAAAATCCCTAAAAATTAGAGTAATTGTTGTATATATTTGTTTTGACAAAAAATAAAAATTAAATATAAAAAAATCACAAAAGAATTAAACTCAAGTATTTTTAACCATTAAAAATACTCCCAAAAATTGTAATTTGTAATATTGCTTAGTTTTGTTTTGAGCTCATTGAGATCTACAACTTTCAAGTTTTCCAATTTTTGATTTAAAGCATATAATTATTTTATTTCGATTCTCTTTGGTTTTTATATTTTCCTCTTGTTTCATTGGGCCATATAGCGATCTTAAGAACATGCATGCGACCCACCTCTTTAATTTCAAATGCCTCCATTTTAAGCTTCCCAATTCATCCCCATGGATCTCATTTGAGCTACCCACTCTCGCTTCACCAGATCACATCTCCACCCTCCATTAGCGCTCGCTTCATAGCTATCAGATCTGATCCCATGAAGTGCATCTAAGTCGCACAATCGTACCTCTCCCTCCATCGCTGGATCGCGAGATCCACCGGTCTGTGACACCTTTTCCTCCTCCAATGCCTTCTCTCTCCCACACCATCCCTTCCCACTCACCTCTCTTTCCTAATTCATCCCAACTATCCTGAGCATGATTCCAACCAACCAACCAACCACCTCTTCTTGTTGTCCACTTCACCCCCTTCCACGTCGAAGCCCTAAGTCATCATTCCACCCCACATCACATGAGGAATTGGCGGTTGAAGCCACAATAGAGACCACATGGAAACCGCTCCCTCTTCACCTCAAATATCCCTATCTCTGCCCAGCAATCCACCTTTATGTAGGCTAAGTCCCATCATTTCTCCATCTTTTTGTGACAGGGGAATGTTGGATTGATGATGTCACAAGGCCTGGCCCCGGTGAGACCCTTAACCTCTAGGTCATGCAACGGCTAAGTGACAACCATTTGAGTTGTCCTCCAGGACTGGGAGGGTGCATCGACAACCAGAGGTCCATTTGGAGCTCAACCCAAGCCTCCCTATTAACCCCGCATGTTCTTCAACCTTCTAGGTAATGTTAATCTTACTTTCCTTCAGTTTTCTTTGATTTTTCTCTCATGATGCATACACCACCTATAGACCAAATCATGTTCCCCACCTTCATCGAGGATCAGTGATCCTCATGAAGTCTTTGAACTTCTCCTCCCTCCTATCAGAACCTTGATACCTGGTCCCCTTTCCTCTGTATCCACAGTGAAGGAACCATTAGATTCCCATCTTCTTCGCTCATCTAGACCTCCACTCCACCCCACCTCACACATGCAAGCACCACCATGGCTATCACTTACCATTTTGCAGGTCCTTATTGTTCAATAGCCGAACATCATGGCATGCTCAGTTTTAGAGCTTCATCATCGGTGTCCGAATGTGGATGCTCCATTTTGGCTTGCCTCAACATCTCTCTAAGGGACTAGCATCTTCACCAAGATTCTCGGAATCTCCCTAGACAATCGGAAGATAGGAGGAGCAAGGAGGAAGTTGGAATACCTTGCCAGAGCTCTAAATATGCCATTGTAGTTTGGAGGAGTAATCACTGACAACGTACATGAGTCGCAAGATTGTGCCTCCTTGGTGTGTATGATATGGATCTGTACGAGCCACTCCATCGCCGTGAAGGTAGAGGCTCGATGGGACCGAACCTTGACCCAAACCTCCTTGGGTTGCCCATGTGGCCTAAGGCACCTACATTAGCCCCGAGTCACTCCCAAGCCTTCACCCACGTTCCAGACTTGTGACTTCTTGGGAATTTAGTAGTTGTACTCATGAATGTCTTCGAAATTGCGAACATGTCCTCCCCATGTGTGCCTCATGTGGCACACTTGAGATATTTGCATAGGGCCCCATCAGCTTATTAAAATTACAAAATGATCCTCATACCAAAAATAATTTATAGAGAAGCCCCTTGTAGCTTCAATATTACAAAAATGACCTACAAGGACCTTTTTGTCATTTTTCATTTATTTGTTTGCATGTTTTCTTTCAATTATGCCTCTCGAGTCTTTTATTTATAACTTGAACATCTAAATACGTTTAAGTTGATTTCACCGTCATTTTGATGCTAATTTGATGATATATCTCATGACATTCATTATTTTTTGATTCGACATATATAGTAGTATGTTTAAGTTAATATATATAATTTTATTGTTATGATCATTTAAATGCCTTTAAATTAAATCAGATATATTGTTATGCATTAAATGTTCATGAAATTGATTCATATAATTCTTACTCGTTTTATTGATCACTTAGGGCCATCTTTGTACATATAAATAACTATTTGCATTGCATAACATGTTGCAACATTTTGTTCCTTTTAAATTAATTTGCATAAAAGCAAAACATAAATGCATAATGTCTGTGCATTACACTTGCATCATTTTGTACTTATTATGCATCCATTTGTTGACCTAGGTTTATAAATTATTTGCTTAAATTGAATACTGAAATATGAACGATCATCAAGGTAGCTTGTGTTCTTGAGTTCGACCCTAACTTGCTCAGGTTAAATAAACTGGGCCTCTCCTCACGGAGATCATCCGTGCTTAATTTTTGATGGACCGCTAAGTGGCTCGTATTACAATGAAGCCTAATTAAATCAGCCACTTAGCAATTCATCACCTCTCTACCATGTTTTGTCTATCTCCATGACGTAGAGATCCCCAAACCAAGGGCAACCTCAAGTAATTGATAGGGAGTGTTCCTTGTGGTGACCTCTATAGAACAAGATAAGCCTCATCCTCTTCCTCCTCCATGCCAAAAGGTATAAAAGTCAACATGTCCCCATTGATCTCGAGCCCAGATATCATCCCAAAAAGATCAAGCACATCAACAACCCATCAGCTTCAAGTTCTCCACCCTCCACAAAGAACATGGTGTCATCTGCATATTGCAAAATAGGAATCAACAAGCTTTCGTTGTGATAGCCCCTACAGAATCCATCATCCTCCACACGAGAAACCATTCTGGACAGAGTAACCACAACTAAGATAAAGAGAAAGGGTATCAAGGGACATCCCTGTCCCCACCCCCTCAAGGCTAGAAGAAACTGCCTTCCCTTCAGGCATTAGCTAAAAGCAAGCAAGACGTCGTTGTCACGCTTCTCTTCATCCAACCGATCCACTCATCAGGAAAGCCGCTGCAAGACAATGATGCCCAAATGAAGTTCTAGTTCACATAATCATATGCCTTGGTAATATCCACCATCCATAGGAGGCCCTTAAAACTCCTTCTTTTCCAATCCATAATATTCTAAGAGCCATAAAATTGCAATAAATTTGACTTTCAAATATACCCCTAAAAGTATTTATACCTTGGTTTCGAAATTACATTTTTCATTTATATTGCTCATAACAAATTGAAAAATTATGCTTTGAAAATCTAATTGCTTTCTTGTTTGATTGCTTCCTACAATTTTGCCTCCTTGGATCAACATTAAGACTTACCCAAGTAAAACTAATTTAGGCCATTCAAATTAATTGATTAATATCTGAGTGCTTTTTATTTTGTCGTAATTGTCTAACACCAACTAAATCGACATAATTAACTATTGATAATCAGAGATCTTCAAATAGCCAAAACTTCCCTCATTTCTAATAAATGTTAATTTGAAGACCTCTTTCTACCATACATACTAATTTAAAGTTATTTATAACATGTGATAAAACCTCACAATTAGAACCGTATATTCATTAGAGATTAAGATATATGATCAACATTTATTTTATTTGGGCAAGTCCCGTGGTCAACTTTGGGAGACAAAAGTGGCTTCAGATTCTATAAAAACAACAAAGAAATTTAGCTTTTCAAAGATTATTTTTCATATTTTTCTATGCGAATTAGAATGCAATTGTAATGCAAATATATGATATGGAAAATGTGAAATGAAAAGCAATGTGGCACAGTCTTTGAAAATCAAGGTTTATACCTATATAAATGTCATTTTGAAAATATCTTCTAGTCTTAGAATACAACGTAAAAATAAAACAAAAGTATTTGTGAAGTTAAAATAAACGAATTTATATTATATTTTTAGGTATTATACAAATCAAATTTGAGGTGAATAAAAATTACGATGTAAAAACTAGGATTAATGCAAAGTATCTTACTTCCTAAATATCTAGAAAATATCTAATGATGATATTTTATCAAAAAGATATTTTTCCTAGAAAAATGATATTCAACACTCCATGAAATGCAATTTATACATTTGTATGGATTAATAAACATGCATGAAAATTAAATGTCCTTTATGGATTTTAGCATAATCTTTTAAGCAAATAGAATGCAAACTTAATGAAACTTGTAAATGAAATGCAATTAGAAAAACATACATATTGTATTCTTTTTAATTTTTTTTAATAAAATAGGATTTTTTATTAAAAGAGAGAAAACTTTATCATGTTAATTTAATAAATCAAGTACTAAATGATTATACAATGATACCATTACTATTGGAATGCACAATATACTCGGTTGTCAATAACCATCAAAATTTAGCGTGCATACACTAAGAAAGAAGGGCCAAGAAAGGATGCGTTGCAAAAGCCATTTGTGTCAGTCGACAACTAACCACCGAGTATATTGGCCACCTCAAATAGACAAACCACCAAGAATATCTGTCTTCTAGTGGCGGTAAACCACTTCCAAAAATATTTATCTCAGCCAACAAGGTAAACATCGATAATAGTGAGCACCTTTACTCGGTGGTCGTACAACCATTGAGAGCACCCCTTGTAAAAAATACAGTAGCTGCTGTTGTTTAGCAGGTCTATTGTTCAGTAGCAACAACAATAACTGCTGCTTACCCCTGTTAGACATGTGAGCCCTAGGCGAACCATTCTTACCATAAATGTTATTGAAATATTTATGTTTATCAATAAAAGTTATTGATGTTTCACTCCCTTTCTGAAATTATATAAATGAATGCACTATAAGGTCCCTCTGTACAATTAGGGTTATGTACCATGGCCATCTTGATAATCATATAGATGTTGATTCATTAAATGAATCATAGAGGCTGGTGTTTGGATTAATATCTAACGAGTTAGATAGAGGACTCATCAAGCACCGTCAAATGATTATTAAGAGATGATCTCCAACCTGAGTAGGAGATGGCAATCCTTTCTCACATAGGCTGATATCTGACCGACCTCTTGATGCAGGTCCTCTGCATGGGAATAGTGATTCAGATGTGTCAGATTAGTTAGGTCAATGGGTGACTTAACGAGATCGAGATAACCTAAGTCCTATGTTGAATGCTGTCACAACATAGGCAAGCATCCTCTGACCGGAGACAGATGTATTTCTATATGTCCAAGTATGTACATTTGGCAGACCAATAATTGATGACCTAACCAAGGTCTATACATCGGCGAGCTGGTGTGCATATAAGGGCATATGAGCAATACGATCTCTCAAAGGGATCATACAGGTTCTCTTATGAACCGGAAGACATGAGCTCACACATGAGGTATTGGGACCGATCAAATTCCATGCATGGTCATCGTGTTTTGGAAGCATGACATGAATTTGAAGGTATGATATATGCTTTGGGAAAGCATATGATCGATACCGACTCCCAATGACCAAGATTGAGAAATTTAGTGATCAAACCCTGAAGAAGACAGTGTAAAATTGATCTTGATCTTCGGGTTGATCATGGGTCTTCCAGTATGAAGGATTTACAGGTATTGGAAATACCTGAGGGCGATGTGATCATGAACGGTTGTATATCCATGACGCTTCCATTCCGAGGGAGTGATGAAACAGGTCTGGAATTTAGTGACTCCTTCCAGTAGAGAAGCAATCTGATCTTAGTCCAAGTGTTGGACATTGGTCTGAATGAGATTCAGATTCAATGAGAAGATTAGATTTGCGGTCTTGATTTAATCAAGCATCTGTGGGAGGTCCGTAAGATCTGGATTTGAGATGAGATCTCAACATCCAAGTCACTATACGTGGAATAATACAATCGCCATGTCCTTATCTCCAAGTATCTGCGGAGAAAGCACATTATTCTTGAAAGGGTTCAAGAGTAATTAATTTGATGAAATGCATATCCAAGCAAGAAGAACTTGATGATTAAATGAGATTTAATGATCAAGCTTAATATGAATATGATTCATAATGTAAGAAGGATTAACCAAGATAATTAAATGGGATTTAATTATCAAGGATTAGAGAATGTGGATATTATTATCCATAATATTTGTGTATTGTAAATATGATTTATAATATACATATATTCAAGAGAGAGAAATTTAGTAAATAACATTTGTTAATTATTAAATGTGGATTGGATTCACATTTGTTAATTAACTGGAAATGCCATTTACAAATTAGTTTGGGAAGTGAATATGATTCACATAATTTTCAATGGCATGATTTAAATTATCACAAATTAATTTAGAATTAATTTCATGGATATTTTTGTGATAATTGAGAGATAATATAATATAATAAAAAAGAGAAATAAAACCACCATTTTTGAGGTGGCGTCACCCATGAAAAAGTCATGAATGACGCCCCTTATTTTTAGGAGGCAATATATCTCCATTTTATTATGATTATTAATCTCTTAACTAATTTATTTATGTCAAATTAAAAATGTGTTGATAATGGTGCAACATATATTTAATTTAATCATAAATAAATATTGTTGGTTTTAACCAACAATAATCATAGCCATTGATTTTACATGGACCAAGCCTGGCCGTTGGATCCATGTGTCCCACGGATTGAGATCCATTGGATCCTAAACTAATATAAAAGTAGGTCTAGGGTAGCCTTCCAAGGTACATCATCTAGAGTTGTAGAAGACTACTACTCTCTCTCTCTCTCATTTTCGACTAGGCTCTCTCTCAATCTCAAGTGGCCGTCCACTTTGCATATTGAGAAGGAGAGCATCTTGCTTTTGCCTTCGACGCTTGGATTTTCGTCAAAGATTGCGTGAAGGACGCGACTCATCATCGTGCCCGTAAGTGCGTTCTTCGTGGGTCGGACTTGAGACAGGAGGATCTCTCGTTTGGGATCTCGCGATCACAACTGCACTCCAAGAGGTACTCCTTATACTTTGATGAAACGATCCGAGAAGTGTTCTCGTGATCATGTGGTTTCATCTTTAGTTTTAAAAATTTTAATTTCCGCCGCATCTAGCATCTAGTACGACTAGTTGCTCCGATTGCATATGATGCAATCAACATGCATCCGTGATGCGCTTAAGGATTCAAAATATCCTTTAAGTGGTATCAGAGCTATAGGTCGAATAAGGTTTTGGGTATGATCCATAGACCTAGGACGACTTGGGCTTGAAAGAGATGCGAAATTTTTTGTCGCATTTGAATTTTCGCACCTCTGTCTAATTGATTTTTTCAGTACTATTTAAAATATTTAAACACGAAATTTTCAGTTGGATTTTGTTCCCCATTAATTAAGGAAACCATAGGATTTGAGTTTGTGAAATTTGGACTTCATTTGCTCAAGATATGGTCTTTTGAATATGCATATATTCACTGTTGCGGGAACTGCGGATTTAAACATGATTAATGAGTTAATTACGGTTTTGATCCGCCTCGAAATGCATGAATTATCACTTGTATTCTTTAATAAATCAAATAGGAAATCTTAGGAAACTGAGTTTGCATTTTTTGGATTTAAATTTATCAAGATAAGTTAATTTTAGTGATTGGGGGTCACTGCTGGAAATTGACATTTTTTGATCATGAACCTTGTGATAAGTCATTCAATTATCATGATGAAAATTAATTGTTAATTTTATGAAATAATTAGTGATGAATATTTGTGAAATATTTAAAGATATAATTATTTCATTGAATGACATTTGCCTAAACCACAATGATGAGATAATAGATCTTGATCATTGGTTCATCAACAAACATTGATTTCATGAAAAACCATAGTTTATCCTACAATAGTTGTAGGACAACTTTTACATGAAAAACCCTCTTGTTTGAATAGGATTGGGGATTTGTTTAGCAAATCTCCTTATAATATATTCAAAATTGTTTTGATGTATATTATATGGTATAGTTTCGGTTGAAAAATCGATGAACATCTCAAAGTACATGATGATCTATCTGGTATTATCCTTTCCCGAGGTGGATATGGTGCCTAGTTGGAGAGCATTGGGGTCGCGGGTTGCAACGTATGTGGTCCATCCCACTCTCGTCGGTACTAGCCATGACAGCGGGTAGGAACTGTATAATACCGGAGAAGTCAGAGTGTATTTTTCTATTTATTAAAATTTGAATAATACGTACTTTGAGATTATACTTACTATTCAAGTAATAATCAAGTTTGTTGATTGATGATTGGATTAATGATCAATTTAATGTGATTAAATTAATTATATCCAATAATCATTCTATTATGAATAGATGTGTATTTCCCTTGGAAGAATTAATTATGTGAATATGATTCACAATAATTAATTATAAAATTTGAATATGAGGTGGAGGATCACATAAGTGACATCCATGATCTCCCGTCAAGGCAAAGGATTCCATCGCCAGTTGTTGTGTATAGGAGACGCATGTCCGAAGTGACAGATCCTGTACATGATTTAATTGGATCAGGTTCTTTGCTTATCGAAAGAGTAAGGCCGTATACGTAGTGACCCCAATATCGAGTCCTCATATTGTTGGGACGATATTGGATTGCGTATAGCGAGTATTAAGCCTGTTGACGGTTGGTTCAATTAACAACGGGTCAACATCATCTTAGGGGTGGTGGGCCCAGGTGTTAAAGAGCAAATTGGGAAATGCAAGTTGGACTTGCAAAGCAGAATGAGTTCCCGCTTCTTTTTATCGGAGTCGCAAGTTCTCATATTATTGGGATGTGACAAAGATAGGAAAGGAGATCGCAGATCTTACTTGAGATATATTGGTAAGTATATCTCTTATTTTGAAAGACAATTAGGGAATAATCATTCAAAATTGACATAGCAAGACAAATTTTATTAAAAATGCCTTAATCAAATATCTTAAAATGAATATATATATTTATCTATATATTCTAATATAGTGTATTCTTAATTTCAGAAAATGAAGTCCATGAACCCACTTAGCAGGCTTCTAGAGGTCAACCAATTGACCGGACCAAATTATTCGGATTGGATCCGAAATTTGGATCTTGTCCTCTCTGCGGAGCGCATCTCGTATGTGCTATCCAAGGATAAGATAGCAAACCCTCTGACTGCAGAAGACAAATCATATAATGAAAAATATGATGAAAACCATAATCTGGCAAGGTGTTACATCCTTGGGTCATTGCCTAATGTGCTTAAGAAGCAACATGTGGAAATGAATCAGTGCCAAGAGATTATGCTGAATTTGAAGGAGATGTTCGATGACATAAACCGCACACAACGTTACAATGTGATGAAAGAGCTTATTCGCTGCAATATGCAGGAAGGGACCTCTGTCAGAGAACACATACTCAAAGTGTTTGGGTACCTATCTGAATTGGAAACCCTGGGAGCCTTCATGGATGCTGATATGCAGGCAGATTTTATTCTCCTGTCACTCCCTAAGTCTTTCAACAACTTTGTCGTGTCTTATCACATGAGCAAAGCTGATTTCACCAATGCTGGGCTGTTAGCTGCATTAAAGTCTGCAGAAGATGTGATGAAGAAAGACGACCCCTCTACTAGTGCAATGGTTGCACAAGTGAGAGGAAAGCGCAGGCGGAAGCAAGGTTCTCGGAAGGGCCCGACCCCGAAGAGAAAGAAGAAGAATCAAGGAGTTGGTTCATCTTCTAGTGCTTCCACACTGATGACATCAAAAAAGTCCGATGTCTGTCACCTCTGCAAGAAGCCGGGGCACTGGCGACGTAATCGCCCAGATTACCTGAAGTCTGCTGACAAAGGTAATGCCCCAACAGGTATGAAATCTACTTTCATCATTGAAACTAGTTTTCTCGTTGGACGAGAAGGAAGTTGGGTTATAGATTCTGGTGCTTCTGTTCATGTATGCAATTCGTTGCATTTGTTTCAGGAAACTAGGAATCTAGAGGAAGGGGAGATAGTTATCCAGATGGGATCTGATGCAAGTGTTGCAGCAGTCGCCATCGGGACATGCAGACTGTCGTTATCTAGTGGTCGAGTCCTAGTACTCAAAGAATGTCTTTATGTACTTATGGTCAGGAGGAATTTGATATCTTTGTCTAAGCTTGTTAGACATGGCTACTCCTTCCTGTTCTATAATAAATTAGTCATTAATCAATATGATAAATTTGTTGCAGAAGGTGTTCTGACTTCTGGTGGACTCTATGAATTGTGCATTGATGAATGTGTCATAAATGTCACTACCACTGATAATAAAAACCCTAAGAGATCCAGGGAGAATGGAAATCATTCAAATATGATTTGGCATCAAAGGCTCGGTCATTTGTCTCTTGATAGGATCAATAGATTGATAAAGGATGGACCTTTAGATTTTCTACAGGTTCAATCTTTACCTACCTGTGAACATTGCATTCGAGGTAAAATGACCAGTATGCCATTCCGTAACAAGGTTACGAGATGTGAAGGTATTCTTGACCTAATACATACTAATGTATGCGGTCCCTTCAGTACCGCGACTAGAAATGGATATCAATATTATTTGATGTTTATTGATGACCATTTGCGATACAGGTTTATCTTCCTGCGGCATCATAAGTATGAAACCTTTGAAAAGTTCAAAGAGTTTAAGGCTTTGGTTGAGAACCAAGCCAACATGAAGATCAAACGGATTCGATCTGATCGAGGTGGTGAGTACCTCTCAGATGAATTCAAAGAATATCTTAAAGAGAATGGAATTGTCTCCAATCTCATTCCTCCTGGAACTCCCCAACTTAATGGTGTTGCTGAAAGACGCAACAGGACCATCATGGACATGGTCCGTTCAATGATGAGCAAAGCACATTTACCTCTTAGTTTCTGGGGATATGCAGTAGAGACTGCGATATATATTCTGAACAAGTTTCCTAGCAAATCTATACCAAAGACTCCTCACAAGCTCTGGTATGGTACCAAGCCTAGTGTTAAACACTTGAGGGTTTGGGGATGCTTGGTCCATGCGAAGAGCGTGGATGCAAGTAAGCTAGAATCTCGCACTCGTGAGTGCTACTTCATTGGGTATGTTAAAGATGGTATTGGATACAAGCTTTATGACCCTGAGACCCAAAAAGTTTTTGTCTCTAGGGATGTGAAATTTCTAGAGGATGATTTCTCTAAAGGTCAAGACAAGAATGAAGTAGAGGAACTCATTGAATCCCTTGAGGATTATGAGATTCCTGAACCAGAAACTGAAGAGATAAATGAATACGAAACACCCATACCTCTTCGAAGGAGTTCGAGGGTGGTTTCACCACCTGAAAGGTATGGATTCCATGTGTCGGGTGAGACTGACAATGATCCCTCTTCATTTGATGAAGCACTCACGGATCATGACATGGATAGATGGATGCTAGCAATGAAGTCAGAAATTGACTCCATGCATAAGAATGGTGTATGGAACCTAGAAGATACACCTAAGGGGGTAAAACCCATTGGGTGTAAATGGATCTTCAAGAGAAAGAGGGGACCTGATGGGAAAGTATAAACTTTCAAGGCACGGCTCGTAGCCAAGGGATACACACAGAGAGAAGGCATCGACTACGATGAGACGTTCTCTCCTGTGGCTATGCTTAAATCCATCCGTACACTACTAGCTATAGCTACATCTCTTGACTACGACATCTGGCAGATGGACGTCAAGACAACTTTCCTCAATGGATACCTCGAGGAGGATATATATATGGAGCATCCCTAAGGCTTCATAGCTGAGGATGGTAAAGTATGCAAGCTGAAGAAATCCATCTATGGGCTCAAACAAGCTTCTCGTAGCTGGAACATCAGATTTGACGAAATCATAAAGAGTTATGATTTTGTGCAAAACCCTGATGAACCTTGTGTGTACAAGAAGCTTAGTGGGAGTGCCACTGTGTTCATCGTGCTTTATGTAGATTATATCCTTATCATTGGGAATGATACAGGAATGATGACCAGTGTGAAAATTTGGCTATCTTATACATTCGAGATGAAAATCTTGGAGAAGCCTCTTACATCTTAGGCCTGAAGTTGTTCAGAAACCGAGAAAAGAGAATACTGGGATTATCACAACATGGATACATCAAGAAGATTCTTGAACGATTCCGTATGGATAGTTCAAAGAAAGGATTCCTCCCCTTAGGACATGGTAACCATATGTCCAAAGGGATGGCTCCTCAAAGTGTTGAGGAAAGGAATGCCATGGCTGGATGCCCTTACGCATTAGCTGTAGGAAGCCTGATGTATGCCATGATGTGTACTAGGCTAGACATCTGCCATGCAGTGGGAGTGGTAAGTCGTTACCAATCTTGCTATGGAGAGAAACACTGGAATGCAGTAAAGAACATATTCAAATATCTGAGACGGACGCAAGATTACATCTTGGTCTATGGGGATGGTGATCTCCAAGTCTTGGGATATACAGATTCAAACTTCCAGTCGGACATTGATGATCGAAAGTCGAAATCAGGGTTTGTATTCCTGTTGAACGGTGGTGCTGTGAGCTGGAGAAGCAAGAAGCAGGACACTATGACGGATTCAACAATAGAAGCCGAATACATTACCGCATCGGATGCTGCAAAGGAGGCGGTGTGGTTACGCAAGTTCATCTTGGAGCTTGGCGTAGTTTCCTCTGATACTCCCGTCCCGTTACTCTGTGATAACACCGGAGCCATTGCCCAAGCAAAGGAACCCATGTGCCATCAGAAGAGCAAGCACATGGAAAGGAAATACCACATCATTCGGGAGATTCAAAAGCGTGGTGATATCATCATCACCAAGGTAGCCTCTGCCGACAACATTGCTGATCCTCTTACCAAACCTCTGACACAGAAGGTTTTTGACCATCATGTAATGAGTATGTGTTTACGGATTGTACCTGAATGGTTCTGAGGGCTAGTGGGAGATTGTTAGACATGTGAGCCTTGGGCGAACCATTCTTACAATAAATATTATTGTAATATTTATGTTTATCAATAAAAGTTATTGATGTTTCACTCCCTTTCTGAAATTATATGAATGAATGCACTATAAGGTCCCTCTGTACAATTAGGGTTATGTATCATGTCCATCTTGATAATCATATAGCTGTTGATTCATTAAATGAATCATAGAGGCTGGTGTTTGGATGAATATCTAAGGAGTTAGATAGAGGACTCATCAAGCACCGTCAAATGATTATTAAGAGATGATCTCCAGCATGAGTAGGAGATGACAATCCTTTCTCACATAGGCTGATATCTGATTGACCTCTTGATGCAGGTCCTCTGCATGGGAATAGTGATTCAGAGGTGTCAGATTAGTTAGGTCAATGGGTTGACTTAACGAGATCGAGATAACCTAAGTCCTATGTTGAATGCTGTCACAACATAGGCAAGCATCCTCTGACCGGAGAAAGATGTATTGCTATATGTCTGAGTATGTACATTTGGCAGACCAATAGGTTGATGACCTAACCAAGGTCTATACACCGACGAGCTGGTGTGCATATAAGGGCATATGAGCAATACGATCTCTCAAAGGGATCATACATGTTCTCTTATGAACCGGAAGACATGAGCTCACTCATGAGGTATTGGGACCGATCAAATTCCATGCATGGTCGTCGTGCTTTGGAAGCATGACATGAATTTGAAGGTATGAAATATGCTTTGGGAAAGCATATGATCGATACCGACTCCCAATGACCAAGATTGAGAAACTTACTGATCAAACCCTGAAGAAGACAGTGTAAAATTGATCTTGATCTTCGGGTTGATCATGGGTCTTCCAGGATGCACATGTATTGGGAATACCTGACGGTGATGTGATCATAAACGATTGTATATCCATGACGCTTCCATTCCGAGGGAGTGATGAAACATTTCTGGATTTTAGTGACTCCGTCCAGTAGAGAAGCAATCTGATCTTGGTCCAAGTGTTGGACATTGGTCTAAATGAGATTCAGATTCAATGAGAAGATTAGATTTGCGGTCTTGATTTTATCAAGCATCCGTGGGAGGTCCGTAAGATCTGGATTAGAGACGAGATCTCAACATCCAAGTCACTATACGTGGAATAATACAATCGCCATGTCCTTATCTCCAAGTATCTGCAGAGAAAGCACATTATTCTTGAAAGGGTTCAAGAAGAATTCATTTGATGAAATGCATATCCAAGCAAGAAGAACTTGATGATTAAATGAGATTTAATGATCAAGCTTAATACGAATATGATTCATATTGTGAGAATGATTATCCAAGATAATTAAATGGGATGAAATTATCAAGGATTAGAGAATGTGGATATTATTATCGATAATATTTGTGTATTGTAAATATGATTTATAATATACATATATTCAAGAGAGAGAAATTTAGTAAATAACATTTGTTAATTACTAAATGCGGTTTGGATTCACATTTGTTAATTAAGTGGAAATGTCATTTACAAATTAGTTTGGGATGTGAATATGATTCACTTAATTTTCAATGGCATGATTGAAATATTCACAAATTAATTTGGAATGAATTTGGTGGATATTTTTGTCATAATTGAGAGATAATGTAATATAATAAAAAGGAGAAATAAAGCCACCAATTTTGAGGTGGCGTCACCCATGAAAAAGTCATGGGTGACGCCACTTGTTTTTAGGAGGCAATATTATCTCCATTTTATTATGATGATTAATCTCTTAACTAATTTATTTATGTCAAATTAAAAATGTGTTGATAATGTTGCAACATATATTTAATTTAATCATAAATAAATGTTGTTGGTTTTAACCACCAACAATCATAGCCATTGATTTTACATGGACCAAGCCTGGCCGTTGGATCCATGTGTCCCATGGATTGAGATCCATTGGATCCTAAACTAATATAAAAGGAGGGCAAGGGTAGCCTTCCAAGGTACATCATCTAGAGTTGTAGAAGACTACTACTCTCTCTCTCTTTCTCATTCTCGACTAGGCTCTCTCTCAATCTCAAGTGGCCGTCCACTTTGCATATTGAGAAGGAGAGCATCTTGCCTTCGCCTTCGATGCTTGGATTTTCGTCAAAGATTGCGGGAAGGATGCGACTCATCGTCGTGCCCGCAAGTGCGTTCTTCGTGGGTCGGACTTGAGACAGGAGGGTCTCTCGTTTGGGATCTTGCGATCACAACCGCGCTCCAAGAGGTATTCCTAATACTTTGTGGTTTGATGAAACGATCCGAGAAGTGTTCTCGTGATAATGTGGTTTCATCTTTAGTTTTAAAAATTTTAATTTCCGCCTCATCTAGCATCTAGTACGACTAGTTGCTCCGATTGCATATGATGCAATCAACACGCTTCCGTGATGCGCTTAAGGATTCACAATATCCTTCAACCCCGCCTCCGTCCTCCTCCTCACCCCGCTGTAAGTGCAGTGACTCTTCATGCACATTGATTGTACCTATCTGCCACTTACACTACTTTATAGGAAAAACCATGCAATAGTTTCATAATCAGACATTTAATATGTGAAACTATGCATGATATCAGACTATGCAACTTGATATCGGACATTTAATATCATAGTGCTTGAAGCATGTGAAATTCCACCAAGAGCAATATAAGTACATGATCAAGAAACTTAAGAAAACCAAGTTCTTAATCAGTACATGAGTAATTAGTATAATATTAAATGTTCTTATATACAAAAAACTAAATACTTTCTACTCTATACTTGCGATGGTCCTGAAGGTGCAAATCTTCATCGGGTAGGGGAGTAGGGTCACACAGATCACAAGGTGGAGGGACATTTATCCATTTTAGCAGTTGTTCCACCAACCTAGATATATGTAGCATAACATGCGAATTCTGCTGCACCGTCTCCCATAACCGGTCCTCTCTCTCATTCACCCTATGAAAACCCTTTATCAATTTTGCCTCCCTTTCCTTCAGCTGATTGAACTCCTGCTATGGAGGACCACTATTGCTTCTCTCAAACCAAGTTGACTTGGTGGAAGAAGCACAACTAAGAAGAGCATATCCTGAATGTTGTGAAGATGACCGAAATACTGATCGAAAAGCATCCCCACCGAATAGGTCCGGAGTTCCTTTATTTTAAGATGCTTGTCTATAAATAGAGTGGAGCATGGGCTAGGAATGACTCGACCCAACTCACTTCCCAACCCTCTCAAGAAAGCCCCAAGTCCAAGCCCACCATGGATACGGGTGGGCATATGCTTCAATTTTGGCCCCTTTCCTAAATCATATCGGGCTCGGGTTTGCACGAGAGCAACCCAGAGCCCATGAGCTAACCCAAATTCTGGATTGAAATTGACCCAACGTACCTAACATTTGGTCTTGGAGGGCTTGCAGTGTCGGACAAGTTAGATCCGTCAGTCGCTGTGTCGGTCGTTCTCTTGGCACTTGGTACCCGGTCGATGCGATTCAATCAACAATTAACCCATATTTATGATTAAACAAGATAAATGAGTGAGTTAAAATTTATTATACACTACAAAAATATGTATAGTAGACAAGTAGTAGGGGTCGAACCATATAGAGCACACGAGGTATAGCAAAGGTGAATAGACAACTTAGGGTTTTTTGAATTTTTAAATTCAAATGTTTTTGTGTGTTTTAATTTTATGTATATTTTTTTATGTTTTCTTGTAAAGTTTCGATTTTTAATTTTGGAAATAAAATATAAATTATTAAAAAAATACACTATATAAATAAGAAGGAGAAAATAGATATTTTTTAGATTTTTAAATGTAGAAAATAAACTACAAATTTCTGAAATAAAATGTTCTGGGATTTAGAATTTTTTCTATTTTTGATAAATTTTGAGATTTTTCATGGATTTTTTAAAATGGAAATATATAAAATAAATATAATAGAAAAATCTAGGAGTTTAAATGTACTTAATAAATATCCATCAAGTCAAATTGAGCCAAAATTAAATTTTCTAAATACTTGATAATACAAAGAAAATTCAAAATATTAAAACATATTTTATGTTTTTTCCTTTATTTTATATAATTTTTAAGCTTTTCTATGTTTTTTAATTTTAGGACTTTTAGTTAATAATTTATAAAATATTTGAACAACAAATAGAATGCACTTAAATAAACATGCATGAACTTTTCAAAACATTTTGTAATTCTTATAGATTTTTAAGTGCTAAACAATAGAAAATAAATTGTTCTTTTTAATTTTTATAAACATAAAAAAATAATTTAAATACAAGTACACAAACCTGGATAGGGTCCATGCAAAATAGCCTCTCCACACACACATGCATGTAGGTGACGTGGAATTGGACTAATGTGCAAATAACCAGAAGGTTGAGATCTAGAGTGAAAATATTACAAAAATAATAAAACAACATATGAAAGTTTAAATACTAAATAATAATTACAATTATATAGGGGGTTTAAGATTCAAATAACCCCCTAAAGCGCGCTGACACACGGTGATGATCGACTTACTTATTCACATGGTGCATGCGGAATGACAGATGATGCTCTGATGATGGAGGGCGAAGATTAGATCCTGTCCTCTAATCTGATGGCTCCTTGGTGCTTCATTGGATGACTGCTATACACTTGGGGCTTTAGGCTTTATCCAACAACTCCGAGCTGATTAGGAAGAACATCTCAAGAGAAGCTAAACGTTGATGAATCTCCATTTCATCACCTTTATTTTTGGCCTTAATCCCTAGCTAAATGCATGTATATAACAGTAATTTGTATAAAATAACACTCAATAATTGACCTAAAAATACAATATACAAATATGCATTTAATACCAAAATAAAATAATAAAGAAAATAAAAAAAGGAATAAAGTGTCAAATACACTAAGTAACCCTAGACCCCAAGACCCCGTCATCATGATGACTTGATCAACAATGAATAAAGTAAGGAAAGATAGGGTGGAAAATTGTACAGAAAACACCTCGAAACCCTAATTTTTATTCATCAATAATAGGCTTTTAGGAACTATTAATTTCCTATTTTTTCACCTCAAATAACAAAACCCTCAGCATGAATATTGTACATAAAAATACAAAGAAAAATACAAATTGATTTAATTAAAAAATAATACCAATGCACCTAGGACACCCAAAACAAAAAGCCATAGGCCATGTTTGGTTGGAGAATAGGCCCTGGAATAAGGGGTCAATTCTTCTCCCCACACGGTTCCCAGTGGTACGACTATTCCCCATTATTCCATCTTATTTCACTCTTATTCCTATCTTTATTCTACCTTACCTACCTTTATTTCACCTTATTCTCCTTATTCCTATCCTCCAGCCGAACAAACAATAGACCCTTATTCTCCTTATTCCCCACCCTTATTCCTGCTTATTCCCTAACCAAACGCACCCGTAAAGAAAACTTCATAGGCATGTATCTCCTCCATACCATCTCAAAATAGACCAAACTAACTATTATTATTATTCATAAAATTAAATTATATATTTAATGAAGATGGTTTCATTTAATTTGTAGTTGAGATGAAAAAGTTAGATTTTGGGTCCCTATTGTACTATATACCTAGGTATAATATTCAATGTATTTATTCCTTATATTTGTAGCTTCTGTGCATTTTTATATATTTTTTAAGATTATTAAAAGCATTTACATAATAAAAATAATAAAAATATTGAAAATTCATCAAAATAAATAACGTATTATAGTATACAGGTAAATATACCTAAATAATACATATACATATTTATTTAAGTAATAATAAATTAGAAAAATATAATAAAAATATTTAAATACATAATTAAATAAGTTATAAATATATAACATGTGTAAATATAATAAATAAAATATCAATTACAAAATAAAAATAAGATACACGAAATACATGTATATTTACATGTATACATGTAAATATGAGCACCTAATAAAATCCTTGTATAAATATATAAAAATGCACTAAAAAATACTAATAAAAAGCAAACATTTTTTGCTTTGACCTAAAAATAATAAAATCATTTCTTATTTCAAAACGAATTAGTAATGGATTTTATCGTACTTTTTCAGGTTGGTCCACGTGGACCAACTATGGCACAATGATTGTTTATCAGTGGGTCAACTATCCTTCCATCGACACCCCATCCCGTTAGACCTCGTGACTCTCCACCTTTCCCCATTTTTTGACCACGATCCAGACTCATGGCCCTCAACCTCGTAACCAATGTTGCGCCCCTTCCATCCTCCATCTCACTAGAGGTATAGCCTTCACCAACCATCGCCACTTTGCAAGAAATCGCTCCCAGAAGCTGAAGGATATGGAAAAATCCTTAAACTCATTACGGAAGCATGAGGATCGCATTGAATGCGATTGGGAGCGACTAGTCACACTAGTTGCTCTGGGCAACGGAATTTAAAAAAAATAAACTGATGAAACCACATGATCCAAGAACACTTCTTGGATCATTTCATCTTAACCACAAATAGGTATAAGGATTACCTCTTGAAGCGTGGTTGTAATCGAGTCTTTAAATGAAGAGAACCTCTTGTCTCAAGTCTGATCCAACGGAGGAGATGCTTACGAGCTGTTGATGAGACGTGTGCTAATCGCAATCCATGTCGATGATCCAAGTAGAATATCTCCTGATATCGTCATAAGAGATCCATCATCTTCTTCACGAGCAAGGTGCACCGAAGGAGATGGAGATCCACAAGCAGATGATCCGGCAACATAACGACGATGTTGCGGTGATAGTGACTCTCTCGATGGCTCCATGGGGAACGATAACAATGAGGAGTGGGAGAGAGATGACGTGTAGAGAGAGAGAGAGGTAGAGAGCATATGCCGTAATAATGTAACTCGAGAGCAAGGTGTGCCTCTTCTTATATATGATTTTGGGAGTCCATGGATCCCAATCCATGGACATAACATAATAAACATGCGAGACTGATTTGTGTTTCTTTCAATGGCAATGATCTTGTTGTAAACAATACAACAACAATTAATTTAATTTTAATTTAACTTATATTGATAAATAAATATAAGTTAATTTCAAATTAAATCAATTGTCTAGTCTGGGAGATACTTAGGAGACTAACCACATCCCCTAAAAAGGGGGAGACGACCACTAATCATCTCATGAGATCTCATTATCTCATGATATCTCCAAGATTTACAACAACAATTGTTGTAAATTATTTCACAAAAATAACTCTCAATTATCTTGTGAAATATAGCCATTATGCCATTAGAAAAAATGTGAATCACATTCACATCCTAAAAAAATTTAAATTATATTTTCAATTAATCATCCTATGTGAATTAAATTCACATAAATAAATAATTAACAAATATAAATCACAATAGCTCTCTCTAATATATTATACATCACATTTATAATATATCTCATTAATATGGATATTGCTATCCACATTATTCATATCTACAATAATTAAATCTCATTTAATCATCTTAGATCTCTTTTCTCATGTGTCCAAATAAAATGAATCACATTCATATTATTCACATCTTTGATAATTAAATCACATTTAATTATCTAAGATAACTCTCCATATAATATAAATCAAATTCATATTATTCATGATAATTAAATCATATTTAATTATCAATTTTCTCAATGCTCGGATATATTATGTAAATAATGAAATTATCCATCAACTCTTTCAAGGACAATGCGCTTTCTCTATGGATACTTGGAGATAAAGACAGGACGATTGTATTGTTCCACGTATAGTGACTTGGATACTGAGATCATATCTCAAATCCAAATTTTACGGACCTCTCATAGATGATTGAATAAATCAAGACTGCAAATCTGAACTTCTCATTGCATCTGAATCACATTCTGATCAATGTCCAACATTTGGACCAAGATCAGATCACTTCTCTACTGAGAGGAGTCACTAAAATCCAGACCTGTGTCATCACTCACTAGGAATGGAAGCGTCATGGTTATACAATCGTTTATGATCACATCACCCTCAGGTATTCCTAATACCTATACATCCTGAATAAAGACCAAGGACAAACCCGAAGTCATAGATCTCTTTTGGACTGTCTCCTTCAGGGTTTTATCAATACGTTTCTCATTTGATCAAAAGGAGTTGGTATCGATAATATACTTTCCAAAAGCATATATCATACCCAGATGTTGATCATATACTTTCTAAAAGTATATATAAAACCTACAAATTCAGTAAAGCTTCCGAAGCGAGATGACCATGCACGGAATTTGATTCTTCGCAATATCTCATGAGTGAGCTCATGTCTTCCGATTTAGTAAATGAAGTTGTATGATCCCTTTGAGAGATCGTATTCCTTATATGCCCTTGCATCATATCAACGCACCGATGTATAGACCTTGATTAGGTCATCAACCTATTAGTCTGCCAAATGTACATACTCAGACATATATTAAAACATCTGTCTGCGGTCAGAGGATGAGTGCCTATATCGTGATAGCATACGACATAGGACCTTGGTTATCTCGATCTCGTTAGGTCAACTCTTTTGACCTAACTTATCCAATAGAATCTCTATTCTTATGCAGAGGACCTACACCGAGAGGTCAGTTAGATATCAACCTTTATGAGAAAGGATTTCGATCTCCTACTCAGGCTGGAGATCATCTCTTAACAATCATTTTGGTGCTTGATGAGTCCTCAATCTAACTCTAGATATTCATCCAAGCACTAGCCTCTATGATTCAACATTTGAATCAACAATTGTATAATCATTAAGATGGTCATGGTACATATTCCTAATTGTACTAAGGGAACTATTATGTAAATTAGTTAATCTTCATTTCAGATCAGGGAATGATATTCACAATAACATTTATTGCATAATGGCTCGCTGTGGGCTCGCATGTCCAACAATCTCCAACTATCCCTAAGAACGATTAATGGGCTAATCATTTTAAACTCGCACACATGTGACAATCATAGGATACTTAGAAAAATAGCTATGTAAGGTGATCAACCACTCTGTTCCCGAGAGGACTATGCAAGTCCTTTTACGACACTTGCATATCCCCATAACAATGCTCGCATCCAATGTGAATGTTTCATCTTATGCAACCAATACTCAATTTTCTCAGTTATAGTGTCCTTGACACTATATCTTAATAATTATTGTAACCAGTATTTCCATAATCCTCATTAGAATACCCTTATTCCAGGAGATCTCTATCTCCTAAGGTATCTGCAATTATGAACTTTTAAATCAATATCTATAAAGTCTTAAGTTCTTAAAGATAAGACTTAGAGATCACTATCTCAAAAGTCGTGACATCTTTGCAGATATTGTTATTACTGCAACCAAGTATTTCATCTCCATAACAATATTAACAATAGTTTACTACTCCCACTGCATGGCAGATATCTGACTATTGTACACATCTAGCATACACTTGGCTTCTCATAATTGATGCACAAGGTAAGTAGTTCTAGCATTTACTTCCTCAACTCCTTGAGGTGCTATCCCTTTAGATAGGTCGGTACCATATCTTAAGGGAAAAAAAGCCTTTGTTGGAAATTTCCAGAAAATGGAACATGCCCAATGTATACTACTAATGTGATATTCCTAATACCCTATTCTCTTTGCTTCTGAACAACTTCAGAACTAAGATCTAAGAGAAAACCTTATGGAATAGCCAGATTATAAAACACTTATTATTATCCTTATATCATTCCAAATGATTAGGATATCATCTATATTTAGCACAATGAACACAACGTCATTCCCTCTAAGTTTCACATGGTTCATCAAAATTCTATCTGAAATCATAACATTTATAATTTCATCAAATCTTATGTTCCTACTATAAGAAGCTTATTCAAGTCCATATATGGAGTTATTCGTCTTGCACACTTTGCTTTCCTTAACCATGAAGCCCTGGGGCTACTTCATATGACTATCCTTAGAGAGGTATTCATAGAGGAATGCTATCTTGACTCACATTTTGACGATGTCATAGTCAAGTTGTGGAGCTAACGTTAGAAATATTCTGATGGGTTTAAGCAAGGTCACTGAAGAGTAAGTCTCATCGCAAGCGATGTCTTCTTTTCAGGTGTGTATCTTGTGGATACAAGTCGTGCTTTGAAGGTATGTACCTTCTCATCAGGTTCGATATTTCTCTTGAAGATCCATTTACACCTTAACGGGTCTTACCCTTATAGGTTGATCCTCGAAGGTCCATATACAACACTTGTATATGAAGTCTACTTTAGACTTTATTGCTAACATCCATCTTTCCATGACATGATCTTTATAAGCTTCATCGTATGAAGTATTATCATTGCTAGATTTCTCTAACACATGGAAACCATCTTCAAACTCATTTGAAGAGGTATTAGTGCTTCATCTTTAATTTTCCTTTTATTTTCCAATTTTAGGATCCTCAATATTTTCTCAAGATTGAATGATTTCCTTCATTTCATTTTTATCTTGATTCTCAAGAAAGTCATCCTCTAAGAGTCATATCTTTAGAGATGAAATCTTTTAAGAATCTCAAGGTCATAAAGTAGGTATCGAATACCATCTTTATTTCCTAATGAAGTAGCACTCTCTGGTGCAAGATTCTAGCTCACTTGTATGGAACCTTATTAATGATATACATTGTAGTCTCTAGTACATATATACGTGGAAACTAAGAGGTAATTATGCTAAAAAAATCATCAGTGATTAAATCATGGAAAACATGATCTAATTGTATCTCCCTACAACTCGATTGAGTTGAGGTTTCAGGAGGAATGAGATAGGAATGATATTCCTTTCTCTATAAGGTATTCCATGAATTCATCTAATAGGTACCGACTACCTAGTTTCGATCTAATTCATTTTGTCTTCCTTCATACTTTGGTTCTAAACCGAAATTATGAAATCTTTGAACATTTCAAAGATCTATAAGGTGAAGGGAAGAAATCTCATATTACAGATAATCATCAATAGATATCACATATCCATAATGTTTATTCTGATATAGATGATGCACATACATAAATATTTATGAGATTTTTAATACCTCGACATCTAAAACCATTCCAAGAGAATGGTGTATTAGACATTTTACTTTGAATACAATATTCATAAGTATGAAAGTTTTGAAGTTTTAGACATTCTAAAGTTTCATCTCTTACTAGTCTATGGATCTCATCAATAGACATATGTCGTAGGCTAGATGCCAGATCATTATCAAATGATCTTCATCCTCCTATTGATCTTTTAAGGTTCAATTTTTAGTATTAGACATCTTAATGAACCATTCATTAATTTCCTAATTTAATAGAGTCCACTAGATGTTTGATTGCTATCTGAAATATATCCATCATAACTCTTTATGATGGGTCTATTTCGGAATTCATGTTTATTTCCAACATTTAGAAATAAATAATGAGTGTATTCTAATATCTAGTTCATAGAGACATTCTCTGAGACTAAGGGCTCTCCCATTGAAAATACGAAGTCTATCTATCCAATAGAGATTGTTGCAACAATTGCATCAATATCCATATAGATGACCATTAAACCTTAAGATCAAATTTTCTAGTCTTCTAAAACATATGCAACCAATTGCAAATGTCATTAGGAGAAAGAAATACAATTAATAGACTTTGATTCTCAAATAAGAAAGTCAATATCAATGATTATATGTAGATACAGGTTATTCCGATGCACTATCCTAGTCCTTCTATAAGTTTAGATAGTCTTGATGGTCATACTGTCAACACATCAGTTAATTACAATTTCCAAGAAGTTTCATAACATTTTGTTAGGAATAGAAGGAGCTAGTTGCAATTTCTAAGAAGTTTCATAACATTTTATTACACCATAGCAATGTCTAGGGGCATACATACAATATTCACACAATAGCATATACTACACATATGGGAGGGGTATAAATGCAAATAAGATAAATAACAAGACTAAGATTGCAATTTATCCAAAAATATTTCAATTGATGTTTAAAGTTCTAGGATAAAAAATACACAAACTTGGACTACGTCCATGCAAAATACCTACTCCACATGCACAAATACACACGAGGAGACGTGGAATTAGACTAATGTGGAAATAACTGGAAGCTTGAGCTCTAGAGTGAAACTATTACAAAAATAACACAATAACAGATGAAAGTTTAAAGAATAAATAATAATTACAAATATACAAGGGGTTTGAGATGCAAATAACCCCCTAAAGCACGCTAACACGATGATGATCGACTCACTTATCCACATGGTGCAAGCGGAACAACGGATGATGCTTTAATGATGGAAGGCGAAGATTAAATCCCAGCCTCTAATCTGGTGGCTCCTAGGTGCTTCATCAGACGACTGCTATACACTTGGGGCTTTAGGCTTGATCCAACAACTCTGAGATAATTAGGAAAAACATCTCAAGAGTAGCCAGGCATTGATGAATCTCCATCTCATCACCTTTAGTATTTCATTTTGGCCTTAATCCATAGCTAAATGCATGTATATAGAATTAATTTTTATAAAATAACACTCAATAGTTGACCTAAAAATACAATATACAAATATGCATTTTATACCAAAATAAAATAATAATGAAAATAAAATAAAAGGAATAAAGTGTTAAAGACACTGAGTGACCCTGGACCCCGGACCCATTCATCATGATGACTTGATCAATAAGGAATAAAGTAGGGAAAGATAGGGTGGCAAGCTGTATAGAAAACACCTCGAAGACCTAATTTTTATTCATCAATAATAGGCTTTTAGGAGCTATTATTTTCCTATTTTTTCACCACAAATAACAAATCCTTCAACATGAATATTGTACATAAAAATACAAAGAAAATATAAAGTTGATATCATTCAAATATAATACCAGTGCACCAAGGACACCCAAAACAAAAATCCATAAAGAAAACTTCCTAGGCATGTATTATTGGACATGCGAGCCCATGACGAGCCATTATGCAATAAATGTTATTGGGGATATCATTCCCTGATCTAAAATAAAGAACGATTTATTTGTAATAGGTCCTTTAGTACAATTATGGTTATGTACCATGGTCATCCTAATGATCATACAACTGTTGATTCAATTATTGAATCATAGAGCCTGGTGCTTGGACGGATATCTAATGAGTTAGATTGAGGACTTATCAAGCACCGTCAAATGATTGTTAAGAGATGATCTCCAACCTGAATAGGAGATGGCAATTCTTTCTCATTTGGTTGATATCAAACTGACCTCTTGATGTAGGTCCACTAAATAGGAATAGAGATTCGAAGGTCTTAGATAAGTTAGGTCAAAGAGTTGACTTATCGACATCGAGATAACCAAAGTCCTATGTCGTATGCTGTCACGATATAGGAACGCATCCTCTGACCAGAGACAGATGTGTTACTATATGTCTGCGTATGTACATTTGGCAAACCAATAGGTTGATGACCTAATCAAGATCTATACATCGGCGTTGTGGTGTGCATGCAAGGGCATATTAGTAATATAATCTCTCAAAGGGATCATACAGGTTCATTACTGAACCGGAAGACATAAGATCACTCATGAGATATTGGGAGAAATCAAATTTTATGCATGGTCATCTCGCTTTGGAAGGTTGACTGAATTTGTAGATTTGATATATAATTTTGGAAAGTATATGATTAACACTTAGGTATGATATATGATTTTAGAAAGTATAGGATAGATAATAACTCCCAATGATCGAATGAGAAACTTAATGATAAAACCTTGAAGGAGACAGTCTAAAAGAGATCTAAACTTCAGATTTAATCTGGGTCTTCCAGTATGCAGGATGTACATGTATTAGGAATACCTGAGGGTGACGTGATCATGAATAATTATATAACCATGATGCTTCCATTCTGAGGGAGTGATGAAACAGGTCTGAATTTTAGTGACTCCTCTCATAGAGAAGTAATCTAATCTTAGTCCAAATGTTGGACATTGATCTGAATGTGATTCACATGCAATGAAAAGATTAGATCCATGGCTTTGATTTAATCAACCATCTATGAGAGGTTCGCAAGATCTGGATTTGAGATGTGATCTCAATATCCAAGTCACTATAAATGGAATAATACAATCACACTGTCCTTATCTCCAGGCTTCCTCGTAGAAAGCACATTATCCTTGAAAGAGTTCATGGATAATTTCGTTATCGATATGTGTATTTGAGCATTGAGAAAATTGATAATTAAATGTGATCTAATTATCACAGATAATATGAATTTGATTCATATTATAAGGAGAGTTATCTGAGATAAATAAATTTGATTTAATTACTAAATGTTTAAATAATGTGAATGTCATTCATATTATTTAGGCACTTGAGAATAGATATCCAAGATAATTAAATGCGATTTAATTATCAAGGTAATGAATAATATGAATAGCACTATCCATATTAATCAAGTATATTATAAATATGATTTATAATATATTAGAGAGAGCATATTGTGATTTATATTTATTAATAAATTATCGATGTGAATTGGATTAACATTGGATGATTAACTGAAAATATAATTCAAATTTTATTTTTGGATGTGAATGTGATTCATATTTTTCCAATGACATGATTGCAATATTTCACAAGATAATTATGAATTATTTCTTAGAAATATTTTACAACAATTGTTGTTGTAAATCCGAGAGTTATATCATGAGATAATGAGATCTCATGAGATAATGAGATCTCATGAGATGATGGTGGCCGTCCCCTCCTTTTTTAGGAGATGTGGTTAATCTCCTCATTATCTTCAAGACTAACCAATTGATTTTATTTTAAATTAACCTATATTGATTTATCAATATATATTAAATTAAATTAATTATTGTTGTGTTTTTACAAGAAGATCGTAGCCATTGAAAGAAACACAAATCAATCTCACCCATTGATTGTGTAATGCCATGGATTGTGATCCATAGACTCCCAAAACCCTATATAAGAAGAAGAACCCTTACTCTTCTAGTTACATCAATTGACAAGCTCTCTCTCTCTCTCTCTCTACATGCTAAAGGTCCTCTCCCTCTCTCTCACTGTAGCCGTCCACCATGGAGCCATCAAGAGAGTTGTCATCGCCGCAACATCGTCGTTATGATGTCAGATTAGGGTGGGCATGGGCCGGGCTGGGCCGGACCCTGAAGGGCCCAAGCCCAAGCCCATTTAAAAAATTCGGGCCTTGGGCCGGGCCTGGGCACGCAAAAAATTTTTTCTGTTCGGCCCAAGCCCAGGCCCGACCCAATTCTATTGGGCTGGGCCTGGGCCGGGCCGGCCCATCTACTGATGCCGGGTCCATGGAAGATTTTTGTTGATATAATCTATGAATCACTTCATCAATCATATATGTTGATATGGTGTTACATCAGGGATCTCAACCTGTCTCTCTCTGTCCAGACGTGGGCTCTAGTGATGTGTTTCAAGCTGGGGCAACCAACAAGTACCATTGTCAACTCTAGCTCCTCCTTTAGGCTTTTGAGCACACTTCTAACTCCATGCTCTTCCCTAGATGCAAGGTCGAAAACTACATGCCTTCCAATATGCAAGAGAATGCAAGTAAACAAACTTTTTAAAAAATATTGAGTTACATGTTAATATCTAATGTCAAGAGGATTAGTGTTTCCTATCATATTTAATCAGCAATTATCAATACCAAAATTGCTTGGCTGCAGCCCACCATCTAACAATACTGGCACTACTCCTGCAACTGCTTTAACTACCTGCAGTCCCTCACAATGCCGATCCATAAAAAGCACATACTAATAATATGATGTAAGCAGGCAATATTAGTTTCATATATTGTAATTTATCTGTTAGTGCAAGTTTACAACTTTGACAAAAATAACTCTAACCATAGTACATGCTTTAACAAAAATAACAGCGCACATCTTCGCACACAAAAGTACAATAAAATAAACTTCATTTGACTACTTTCCACTTTCTTACCTCTTCGAGAACAGAAATCCAAGATGGTGAATAATCTAGTTATCGAGCACCATGGTTAGAAACAATTATTCCTGCTGCGCCTACTTCCACAGCTTTCCTGGCTGCTCGAAAAATCATACTTGATCATTAGGATATGAGATGCATGTTGCTCTTCCCCAAACGAATTAGGCCAGGCAGCGGGTTACTATTGGGTCGGGCCCTCGGGCCGAACTGGGCCGGGCTGAGCCAAGCCCGAGCCCGACCCAAAAAAAGTCGGGCCCAATACTTTGGCCCAAGCCCGGCCCATTATCTATTTGGGCTTAGGCTGGGCCGGGCTTTTTGGGCTGGGCTTCGGGCTGGGCCGGGCTGGCCCAGCCCAATGCCCATCCCTATGTCAGATCGTCTACTCATGGATCTCCATATCCTACGACGCGTCTTGCTCGAGAAAAAGATGTTGGATCTCGTATGACGAGATTAGGATATCCGACGCTTGGATCATCAACATAAATTGCGAGAAGGACGTGTCTCATCAACGCGCTCGCAAACATCTCCTCCGTTGGATTGGATTTGAGATAGGAGGTCTCTTTGTTTAGAGACTCGATTGCAACAACGTTTCAAGAGGTAAACCTTATACCTATTTGTGGTTTATATGAAACGATCTAAGAAGTGTTCTTGGATCATGTGATTTCATCATTTTAAAATTTTTTAAAATTCAGCTAACCAGAGCAACTAGTGCGACTAGTCGCTCCCGATCGCATTCGATGCGATCATCACGCTTCCGTGATGCGCTTGAGGATTTTTCCCATATCCTTCAATTGATATCAGATCCAGGTTGGTGGTTTTGGATACGATGCATAAACCTAAGAAGACTTGGGTCCATAAGGGATTGTGAAAATTTTATTGCATTTCAATTTTCGCAGCCCTACTTTGTGATAAATTTAGACCCTGTCTAAAATGTTTAAAGACAAAACTATAACTTTGATAATGTTTCCCATTAAATAAAAAAATCTTGGAATTTGAGTTTACGTAATTTGGATTCCATTTGCTCAAGTTATGATCATTTTAATGATCATATGTCCATTGTTTCGAGGATGGCGAATAATAACGTAATGAAAGAGTTAATTACGACTTTAAAATACCTGAAAATGCGTGTTTATCATTTGAGTTCTATTGTAAATAAAATTACCAAACTATATAAATTTATTTTGCTTAATTTGGATTTAAATTGATTGAGATATGTTAATTTTAGTAAGTAGGAGTCACTGCTGAAAATTACATACTCGATCATGAACCTTGTGATTGTCATTTAAGTAACTTGTGAAATTAATTTTAATTTCTTGGAAAAATTATGGATAATATTTTGGAATTATTTTAATAATTGTTCCCTTAAATGACATTGCCTCAACCAATAAATGATTAGATATGATCTAGATCACCAATTGGTTACTTGATACACTTTCAACAAACATGTTACTTGAATACATTTGGGAATTTGTTTAGCAAATTTCCTTATAATCAAAATGGTTTTGCTTATTACTATATGGTATAATTTCGGTTGAAAAACCGATGAACATCTCAAATACACAATTATCGATTTGGTATTATCCTTTCCTGAGGTGGATATGTTGTCTAGTCGGGGAGCGTTGGGGTAGCAGGTTGCACCGTGTGCGGTCTGTCCCACTCCCGTCGGTTCGGGCCATGACAGTGGGTAGGGACTCCATAATGCGGCATAAATCATTGTGTATTTTTCTAATTATTAAAATGTGAATAATACGTACTTTGAGATAATACCATCCTTACAAGTTACAATCAAGTTTGTTGATTGAATTGGATTGATAATTGAGTTAATGTGATTAAATGAATTATATCCAATTAAAACACTCTATTATGAATAGATGTATAATTACGTTGGAAGAATTAATCATAATGAATGTGATTCATAATGATTAGTTAAATTTGAACATGATATGGAGGATCGCATAAGTGATGTCCATGGTCTCCCGTCAAGGCAAAGGTTTCCGTCGCTAGAGATTGTATGTCGGAGAGCTTGTCCAAAGTTACAGCTCCTGCATACAAGGCATTTGGATCGGGCTCTTTGCTTCTCGAAAGAGTAGGGATGTATGTGTAGTGAGATATAATGGTAAGTATATCTCTTACATTGAAAGTGATTAAGGGAATGAACTTTCAGTGTTGACAAGGCAAGACAACTTTGATATAAAACACCTAAATCAAAGTAAAACATATATTTATATATGCAAATTTCTTATTTCAGATAATCCTTCATTAAACCCACTTAATGTTATACTCAATAATAACCAGTAAAATATCATAGATTGGATCCATAATCAAGATATTGTACTTGTAGTTGGATACATAATGTATGTGGTTACAATGTGTAGGTTTCCTCATAATAATGAGGAATGACAAATAAATAGACAATAAAACTGCAACCCTAGGGTTTGTAGTTTCTTTAGTCTTGGTCTCATCGTTTGTACTTTGGTAGTGACATATCGATGATGATCACAATTATCAAATAATCCTTATAAAATCCAAAGATGTTCTGGCACACATATATGCTCTCGACATTTAATCATGAATGACTTGGTTCATTGCATCATGCAGAATGGTGGCTCTATAAGAGATGATGCATTCAAGGTATATGAGTACCTACCTGAACTAATGAATTTTATGAGTTTAGATGGATGTAGATATAATGAGTTTCATTGATCTACTATCTATATCGATTCATTCATGAAGCTTTATAATATTTATATGAATTAAATAAAATATGTATAAATGTTGAAATACTCATATTGAAATCTTTTGAATTCAACATAAGAGATCCTTCGTCTTAAGCAATTGTTGTTTATAGATGAAAGGAGCGCAGTGGAAGTATGGGTCTAACCCATGAAAGAAGGAAGGACAAGGAGTTGATTGTACTTCTTTTGACTTCCATACGACATCCAAAGAGTTGGATGAATGCCAATACTGTAATAAGTCGATGTGATGATAGTATAACTATCTAGGATCCTTAGAGAAGGACTCGGATAATGCATCAGAATAATCTACATCTACATATAATCATTGAATTTGACTTTCTTATTTTATAAGATCAAAGTTTAATAATTGTATCTCATTCTTCTAGTAACACTTGCAATTGGTTGCATATGTATTAGAAGACTGTAATTTGATCTTCAAGTTTAAAATTCATCTACATGGATATTGATGCAATTGTTGTAACAATCTCTATTGGATAGATAGACTTCGTATTTTCAGTGGGAGAGACCTTAGTCTTAGAGAATGTATCTATGACCTAGATATTAGAATACACTCATAGTTTATTTCTAAATGTTGGAAATAAACATGAATTTTGGAATAAACCTATCATAGAGTGTTAGTGGGCTCTACTAAATTAACAATTAATGAATGGTTCATTAAGAAACTTAAACCTTATAAGATCAATAGGAGGATGAAGATCATTTGACAATGATCTAGCATCAAGGCTAGGCCATTTGTCTGTTGATTTGATTAATAGACTAGTAAGATATGAAACTTTAGAATGTTTAAAATTTCAAAACTTACATACTTAAGAATATTGTATTCAAATTAAAATGTCCAATACACCCTTCTCTGGGAATGGCGTTAGATGCCGAGGTTTTCAAGATCTCATACATATTGATGTATGGGGATCATCTATATCATAATAAACAATGATGATATGTGATATCGTTTGATGATTTTGTGATATGAGATTTCTTCCCTTCACCTTAGAAAGCTTTGAGATGTTCAAAGATATCATAATTTTGGTTTAGAATCAAAGTTTGAAGGAAGATGAAAATAAATTAGATCTAATTTAGGTAGTCATTACTTATTAGATGAATTCATGGAATACCTAAGGGAGAAAGGAATATGATTCCTATCTCACTCCTCCTAATGCACCTAAACTCAAGAGAGTTGTAGGGAGATACAATTGGATCATGTGTAACATGATTTGATCAATGATGAATATTAGCATAATTACGTCTTAGTTTCCCAGTATATTTGTACTAGATACTACAATGCATATCCTTAATATGATTCCATGCAAGTAAGATGGAATCAAGAACTAGAGAGTGATACTTCATAATGAAAATAAAGGATGGTATTGGATACCTACTTTATGATCTTGAGATTCTTAAAAAATCTCATCTCCAAGGACATGATTCTTAGAGGATGAGTCTCTTTAGAATCAAGATAAAAATGGAGTAAAGGAACTCATTTAATCTTGAGATGATAGTAAGGCTCCTGAAATCGAAAACTAAAAGGACAATTAAAGATGAAACACTAATACCTCTTCAAATAAGTTTGAGGATGGATTCTATGTGTCAGTTAAATCTGACAATGATCTGACTTCATGTGATGAAGCTTATGAGGATCATGATATGGAAAAATGGATTTTAGTAATAAAGTCTAATGTAGATTTCATATACAAGTATTGTATATGGACCCTCGAGGATCCACCTACATGGATAAGGCCCATTAAGGTGTAAATGGATCTTCAAGAGACAGGGGGAACCTGATGAGAAGGTAGAGAACTTCAAAGCACGGCTCGTATCCTCAAGATAGACACCGAAGAGAAGACATCGCTTGCGATGAAACTTACTTTCCAGTGATTATGCTTAAACCCATCAGAATATTGCTAACTTTAGCTGCACAACTTGACTATAACATCTTCAAGATGTAAGTGAAGGTTGCATTCCTCTATGAATATCTCTCTAAGGGTAGTCATATGAAGTATCCCCATGGCTTCATGGATGAGGAAAGCAAAATGTGCAAGCTGAATAACTCCATCTATGGGCTCAAATAAGCTTCTTGTAGTTGGAACATAAGATTTGATGAAATTGTACAGGTTATGATTTTAGATAGAATCTTGATGAACCATGTGAAGCTTAGTGGGAGTGCCATTGTGTTCATCATCCTAAATGTAGATGATATCCTAATCATTTGGAATGATATAAGGATAGTAATAAGTGTTTCATAGACTGGATAATCCATACTTTAAGATACGATCTTAAGGATACCTCTTAGATCTTAGTTCTGAAGTTGTTCGGCAGCAAAGAGAAGAGGGTATTGGGACCGTCACATTAGTTGTACACCTTGGACATGTTTCATTTTCTGGAAATTTCCAAGAAAGACTTCCATACTTAAGATATGGTACTGACCTATATAAAGGAATAACACTTCAAGGAGTTGAGGAAGTGAATGCTAGAACTTCTTTCCCTTGTGCATCAGTTTTGAGAAGCCGAGTGTATGGTAGATTTGTACAAAAGTCAGATGTCTGTCATGTAGTGGGAGTAGTAAACTGTTGCTAATCCTACTATGGAGATAAAACATTTGGTTGCATTAATAACAATATCTTCAAACATGACAAGACATTAGAGATAGTGATCTCTAAGTCTTATCTTCAAGAACTTAAGACTGTATAGATATTAATCTAAAAGGTCTTACTACAGATGCCTTTAGAGATAGAGATCTTCGACAATAAGGAAATTCTGATAAGGATTATGGAAATACTAATTATAATAATTATTGAGAGGTATTGTCAAGGACACTATAACTAACAAAATTGAGTATTGGTTGCATAAGATGCAACATTTGCATTGAATGCGAGCACTTTTACTTGGGGATATGCAAGTGTCGTAAAAGGACTTGGCATAGTCTCTTGGAAACAGAGTGACTGATCAGCTTACCTTACTATTTTTTCAAAATAGCCTATGATTGTCACATGAGTGCGCATTTAAATGATTAGCCCATTAATGGCTCTTTGGGTTAGTGGGAGATTGTTGGACATGCGAGCCCACGACGAGCCATTATGCAATAAATGTTATTGCGAATATCATTCCATGATATAAAATGAAAAATGATTTATTTGCATAATAGGTCCCTTAGTACAATTAGGGTTATGTACCATGGCCATCTTAATGATCATACAACTATTTTATTCAATTATTGAATCATAGAGGCTGGTGCTTAGATGAATATCTAATGAGTTAGATTAATGACTCATCAAGAAAGTCAAATGATTGTTAAGAGACGATCTCCAACCTAAGTAGGAGATGGCAATCCTTTCTCATTTGGTTGATATCTAACCGACCTCTTGATGCAGGTCCTCTGCATAGGAATGGAGATTCGGAGGTGTTAGATAAGTTAGTTCAAAGAATTGACTTAAAGAGATTGAGATAACAAAAGTCCTATGTCGTATGCTGTCACAATATAGGAACGCATCCTCTGACCGGGGACAGATGTGTTACTATATGTTTGAGTATGTACATTTGGCAGACCAATAGATTGATGACCTAATCAAGGTCTATACACCGGTGCGCTGCTGTGCATGCAAGGGAATATGCGTAATACAATCTCTCAAAGGGATCATATAGGTTCATTATTGAACCGGAAGATATGAGCTCACTTAGGAGATATTGGGAGAAATCAAGAACAACAAAATCGCTCTGTCCTTATCTCCAAGTATCCGCGGAGAAAGCGCATTAACCTTGAAAGAGTTCACGGATAATTTCATTGTTGATATGTGTATCCGAGCATTGAGAAAATTGATAATTAAATGTGATTTAATTATCACGGATAATATGAATTTGATTCATATTATAAGGAGAGTTATCCGAGATAAATAAATTTCATTTAATTATCAAATGTCTAAATAATGTGAATGTGATTCATATTATTTGGGAACATGAGAATAGAGATCCAATATAATTAAATGTGCTTTAATTATCATGTATATGAATACTGTAGATAGCACTTTCCATAAATCAGGTATATTATAAGGGAAAATTGGGGCTGGGGCAGCCAACATGGCTGCCCCCATCCCATTTCTCGCAAAATTTTTTTATTTTCTTGGAAAAATATCACCATGTATATTCATCATTCATACCTATATCCCTCCTATATGTCATTCGAATTTCGTCAGAAATAGAGACTCCTACGACCTCCATCTAGACGTCATTTTAACGGTCGCATGATTTTTTAAATTGACCCTGTCTGGAGGGAGGCCGTAGGAGTCTTTGTTTCTGATGAAATTCGAATGACATATAGTAGGGATACAGGTATATATATACATGACGATATTTTTCAAAAAAAATAAAAAAATTGCCCAAAAAAGGGGGCGGGGAGCCATGTTGGCTGCCCCCAGGGGACAATCCTATCAACCCCGTATTATAAATATGATTTATAATATATTAGAGAGAGAGAGAGCATATTGTGATCTATATTCGTTAATTAATTATTGACGTGAATTGGATTCACATTGGATGATTAATTGAAAAGACAATTTACATTTTTTTGAGACATGAATGTGATTCACATTTTTCTAATGGCATAATCGCAATATTTCATAAGATAATATAAATTATTTTTGAGAAATAATTTACAACAGTTGTTGTTGTAAATCTTGGAGCTATATCATGAGATAATGAGATCTCATGAGATGATGGTGACCATCCCCTTTTTTTAGGGGATGTGGTTAGTCTCCTCATTATCTCCAAGACTAGCCAATTTATTTGAAATTAACTTATATTGATTTATCAATATATATTATATTAAATTAAATTAATTATTGTTGTGTTTTTACAATAAGTCTCACCCATTGATTGCGTGATATCCATGGATTGGGATCCATGGACCCCCAAAACCCTATATAAGAAGAGGCACCCCTTGCTCTTCTAGTTACATCAATCGACAAGCTCTCTCTCTACACAGGAAAGGTCCTCTCCCTCCATCTCATTGTGGTCGTCCATCATGGAGCCATCAAGGGAGTCGTCATCGCCACAACATCATCGTTATGCTACTGGATCATCTACTCGTGGATCTCCATCTCCTTCGGTGCGCCTCACTCGTGAAGAAGATGTTGGATCTTGTGTGATGAGATTAGGAGATCTGTTGCTTGGATCATCAAATGGATTGCGAGAAGGATGCATCTCATCAACACGTTCGCAAGCGTCTCCTCTGTTGGATCAGACTTGAGATAGGAGGTCTCTTCATTTAGAGACTCGATCGCAACCACGCTTCAAGAGGTAAACCTTATACCTATTTGTAGTTTAGATGAAATGATTTAAGAAGTGTTCTTGGATCATGTGGTTTCATCATTTTAAAATTTTTTAAAATTCTGTTGTCGGAGATACTAGTGCGACTAGTCGCTCCCACTCGCATTCAATGCAATCACCATGCTTCTGTGATGCACTTGAGGAATTTTCCCATATATTTCATGTATCTCCTCCATATCGACTCGAAGTTGACCAAACTAACCTTTATTATTATTCATAAAATTAAATTATATATTTAATGAAGTTGGTTTCATTTAATTTGGAGTTGAGATGCCGAAGTTAGCTTTTTGGGTCCCTGTTTTACTATATGCCTATGTATAATATTCAATGTATTTATTCTTTGTATTTTTAGCTTCTATATATTTTTAAAGATTATTAATAAAAATTTAAATAATAAAAACATAAAAATTCATCAAAATAAATAATCTATTATAATATATAAGTAAACATACCTAAATAATACATATACATATTTATTTAAATAAAATAAAATTAGAAAAATATAATAAAAAATAACTAAATATGTAATTAAATAAGTTATAAATATATAACATGTGAAAGTATAATAATAAAATATCGATTACAAAACAAAATAAGACACACTAAATACATGTATATTAACATATATACATGTAAATATGAGAATTTAATAAAAAGCCTTGTATAAATAAATAAAAATGCACTAAAAATACTGCATAAAAAACAAACATTTTTGTGCTTTGACCTAAAAATATTAAAATCATTTCTTATTTTAAAATGAATTAATAATATATTTTATCCCACTTTTTTCAGGTTGGTCCACGTAGACCAACTAGGGCGCAAGTATAGTTTATCGACAGGTCAACTGTCCTTGCACTGGCACCCCCATCCTGTTAGAACTCGTGACTCTCCACCTTTCCCCATTTTTTGACCACGATCCAGACTCGATGGCCCTCAATCTCTTCATCATTGTTGCCCCCTTCCATCCTTCATCTCTCTAGGGGTATAACCTTCACCAACCATCACCACTTTGCATGCAATCGCTCCTTGAAGCTAAAGGATATAGAAAAATACTTAAGCGCATCACGGAAGCATAATGATCACATCGAATGTGATTGGGAGTGATAAGTCGCACTATTTGCTCTGGGTAGCAGAATTTATAAAATTTTAAACACGATGAAACCATAAGATCCAATAAAACTTCTTGGATCTATTCATCTTAACCACAAATAGGTATAAGGATTACCTCTTGAAGCGTAGTTGCAATCGAGTCTCTAAATGAAGAGACATCCTGTCTCAAGTCTGATACAACAGAGGAGACGCTTGCAAGCGCATTGATGAGACATGTGCTCCTCACAATCCATGTCGATGATCTAAGAAACAGATCTCCTGATCTCATCATACGAGATCCAACATCTTCTTTACGAACGAGGTGCATCGAAGGAGATGGAGATCCACGAGTAGATGATCCGACAACATAACGGCAATGCTGCAATGATAGTGACTCTCTCGGTGGCTCCATGGTGGACGTCCACAATAAGAGAGAGGGAGAGAGATGGCTTGTAGAGAGAGAGGGAGAGAGCATATGTCGTAATCATGTAACTCGAAGAGTAAGGGGTGCCTCTTCTTATATAGGGTTTTGGGAGTCCATGGATCCCAATCCATGGACATCACACAATCAATGAGTGAAATTGATTTGTGTTTATTTCCATGGCTATGATCTTGCTGTAAACAACACAACAACAATTAATTTAATATAAATTTATATATATTGATAAATCAATATAAGTTAATTTCAAATTAAATCAATTGGTTAGTCTTGGAGATAACGAGGAGACGACATCCCCTAAAAAGGGGGACGACCATCTCATGAGATCTCCTTATCTCATGAGATCTTATTATCTCATGATATCTCCAAGATTTACAACAACAATTATTGTAAATTATTTCACAAAAATAACTCTCAGTTAACTTCTGAAATATTGCAATCATGCCATTGGAAAAATCTGAATCACATTCACATCCCAAAATAAAATATAAATTTTATTTTCAATTAATCATCCAATGTGAATTCAATTCATATAAATAATTAATTAACAAATATAAATTACAATATGCTCTCTACAATATATTATAAATCACATTTATAATATGGGTATTATGGGGCTGCCCTCAAGGGGGTGGGCTAACCTTGCTCCCCCACCTCATTTTCTCCATTATTTTTATTTTATTTTGAAAATTTCTTCCATGAATATTCATCACTATATCCCTATATTATGCTATTCAAAATTCGTGCGAAACAGAGATCCTACGACCTCCATCCAGACAATCATTTTGTAAAGATAACAGAATTTCTAAAAATGACTTCGTCTGGATGGAGGCCGGAGGAGTCTCTGTTTCATACGAAATTTGAATGGCATAATATAAGGATATAGTGATGAATATTCACAGAAGAAATTTCTAAAAAAAATAAAAAATAGGGAAAATGAGAAGGGGGGAGCCAAGTTAGCTACCCCTCCAGGGGGCAACCCCATTTTACCCTTATAATATATCTGATTAATACACATATTGCTATCCACATTATTCATATACATGATAATTAAATCACATTTAATTATCTTGGATCTATTTTGTCACATGTCCAAATAAAATGAATCACATTCATATTATTCACATCTTTGATAATTAAATCAGATTTAATTATCTCAGATAACTCTCCTTATAATATGATTCAAATTCATATTATTCATGATAATTAAATCACATTTAATTATCAAATTCTCAATGCCCAGATATATTTTATAAATAATGAAATTATCAGTGAACTCTTTCAAGGATAATGCGCTTTCTATGTGGATACTTGGAGATAAGGACAGGGCAATTGTATTGTTCTATGAATAGTGACTTGGATATTGAGATCATATCTCAAGTCCAGATTTTGCGGACCTCTCATAGATGCTTGAATAAATCAAGACCACAAATCAAATCTTCTCATTGCACCTGAATCACATTTAGATCAATGTCCTGCATTTGGACCAAGATCAATACTTCTCTGCTGAGAGGAGTCACTAAAATCCAGACATGTTTCATCACTCACTAGGAATGGAAGCATCATGGTTATACAATCGTTTATGATCACATCATTCTTAGGTATTCCTAATACCTGAACATCCTGCTGGAAGACCAAGAACAAACCCGGAGTCTTAGATCTCTTTTGGGCTGTCTCCTTCAGGGTTTTATCATTAAGTTTCTCATTTGATCATTGGGAGTTGGTATCGATCATATACTTTCCAAAAGCATATATAATACCCAGGTGTTGATCATATACTTTCAAAAGTATATATCAAACCTACAGATTCAGTCAAGCTTCCAAAGCGAGAGAATTGTGCACATAATTTGGTTCTTCTAAATATCTCATGAGTGAGTTCATGTCTTCCTGTTCAGTAAATGAACTTGTGTGATTCCTTTGAGAGATCGTATCACTCATATGCCCTTGCATGCACACTAGCATGTAGTGTATAGACCTTGACTAGGTCATCAACCTATTGGTCTGCCAAATGTACATACTCAGACACATAGTAACGCATCTGTCTCCGGTCAGATGACGCATGCCTATATCGTAGCAGCATACGACGTAGGGCTTTGGTTATTAAGTCATTTCTTTGACCTAACTTATCTAACACCTCTGTATCTCTATTCCTATGCGGAGTACCTGCACCAAGAGGTTGGTTAGATATCTACCAAATGAGAAAGGTTTGCCATCTCCTACTCAGGCTGGAGATCATCTCTTAACAATCATTTGACGGTGCTTGATGTATCCTCAATCTAACTCTTTAGATAATCATCCAAGCACCAGCCTCTATGATTTAACAATTGAATCAACAAATGTATGATCATTAAGATGGCCATGGTACATAACCCTAATTGTATTAAGGGACTTATTATGCAAATTAGTTAATCTTTATTTTTGATCTGGAAATGATATTCACAATAACATTTATTGCATAATGGCTTGCCGTGGGCTCGCATGTCCAACAATCTCCCACTGGCCCAAAGAGCCATTAATGGGATAATCATTTAAACCCACACTCATGTGACAGTCATAAGTTATTTAGAAAAAGAACAATGTAAGGTGATAAGTCACTCTGTTCCCCAAGAGACCATGCCAAGTCCTTTTACGACACTTGCATATCCCCAGTAACAGTGCCCGCATTCAATGCGAATGTTGCATCTTATGCAACCAATACTCAATTTTCTCAATTATAGTGTCCTTGACACTATAGCTTAATAATTATTATAACCAGTATTTCCATAATCCTTATTAGAATACCCTTATTCCTGGAGATCTCTATCTACTAAGGTACTGCAATTAAGACATTTTAGATCAATATCTATAAAATCTTAAGCTCCTGAATATAAGACTTTGAGATCACTATCTCGAAAGTCTTGTCATCTTTGAAGATATTGTTATTACTAGAACCAAGTATTTTATCTCCATAACAGGATTAACAATAGTTTACTACTCCCACTGCATGGCAGAAATCTGACTATTGTACACATCTAGCATACAATCGGCTTCTCATAATTGATGCACAAGGGTAAGTAGTTCTAGCATTTACTTCCTCAACTCCTTGAGGTGCTATCCCTTTAGATAGGTCAATACCATATCTTAAGGAAAAAAATCCTTTCTTGGAAATTTCTAAAAGTGAAACATGTTCAAGGTGTACTACTAATGTGACAGTCCTAATACCCTCTTCTCTTTGCTTCTGAACAACTTTAGAACTAAGATCTAAGAGGAAACCTTGATATCATATCTCAAGGTATGGAATAGGCAGATTATAAAACACTTATTATTATCCTTATATCATTCCAAATGACTAGGATATCATCTACATTTAACACAATGAACACAATAGCACTCCTGCTAAGCTTCACATGTTCATCAAGATTCTATATGAACTCATAACATTTATAATTTCATCAAATATTATGTTCCTACTATAAGAAGCTTATTCGAGTCCATAGATGGAGTTATTCATCTTGCACACTTTGCTTTCCTTAACCATGAAGCCCTGGGGCTACTTCATGTGAATATTCTTAGAGAGGTATTAATAGAGGAATGCAATCTTGACTCACATCTTGAAGATGTCGTAGTCAAGTTGTGCAGCTAAAGATAGCAATATTATGAAGAGTTTAAGCAAGGTCACTTTAGAGCAAGTCTCATTGCAAGCGATGTCTTCTCTTCGGAGTGTATCTTGTGGATACAAGCCGTGCTTTGAAGGTTTGTACCTTCTCATCAGGTTCCATCTTTCTCCTGAAGATCCATTTACACCTTAACGATCCTACCCTTATAGGTGGGTCCTCGAGGGTCCATATACAACACTTGTATACGAAGTCTACTTTAGACTGTACTGCTAACATCCATCTTTCCATGACATGATCTTTATAAGCTTCATCATATGAAGTAAGATCATTGCCAGATTTCTCTAACACATGGAAATAATCTTTAAACTCATATAAAGAGATATTGGTGCTTCAGATTTAATTTTCCTTTTTTTATTTTCCAATTTCAGGATTCTCATTATCTTCTCAAGATTAAATGAGTTGATTCACTTAATTTTTATCTTGATTCTCAAGAAAGTAATCCTCTATGAATCATATCTTTATAGATGAAATCTTTTAAGAATCTCAAGGTCATAATGTAGGTATCCAATACCTTCTTTTATTTTCCTAATGAAGTAGCACTCTCTGGTGTAAGATTCTAGCTCACTTTCATGGAACCTTATTAATGATATACATTGTAGTCTCTACTACATATATACATGGGAACTAAGAGGTAATCTTGCTAAAAAATCATCATTGATCACATCATGGTAAACATGATCCAATTGTATCTCCCTACAACTCGATTGAGTTGAGGTTTATTAGGAGGAATGAGATAGGAATGATATTCCTTTCTCCATAAGGTATTCCATGAATTCATCTAGTAGGTACTGACTACCTAGGTTAGATCAAATTCATTTCATCTTCCTTCGGACTTTGGTTCTAAACCGAAATTATGAAATCTTTGAACATTTCAAAGATTTATAAGGTGAAGGGAAGAAATCTCATATTACAAATAATCATCAATAGATATTACATATCCATAATGTTTATTTTGATATAGATGATCCACATACATCAATATTTATGAGATTTTGATTACCTCGGCATCTAACACCATTCCAAAGAAGGGTGTATTGGACGTTTTACGTTAAATACAATATTCATAAGTATGGAAGTTTTGAAACTTTAGACACTCTAAAATTTCATCTCTTACTAGTCTATGGATCTCATCAATAGACATATGTCGTACGCTAGATGCTAGATCAAATGTCGTAGGCAAATTGCAAGGAATCCCTCCTAGATTGTATTTTATTTTAGTTTGTATAATTGTAATATTAGTGTAACACTTTTGGGTATTTGGCATGATGAGCCCTTGTATTTATTTTTAATTGTAAAAATACCCATTCTAAGCTTGAATTTGTTTATTTGCTTCTTTATTTTTATAAATTATCTCCTGTACCTCATTAATCTTAGGAAAAATACTGTACATGCTTAACATGATGATTGTTCACATTATAATTTTTATTTAGAATTTTATTGCATTTTCTTCTTATTAAAAGTAGAATAGGAGCTATTTATATCCTATTTGCATAGAAAAATATAAAAAATCATAAAACCTATCTTAAAAATTCCAAGTAATACTATACTACTAGATATTCTAACTCCAGACCAAAAATCATAAAAATATAAAAGAAAATCCCTACAAATTGTAAATTCTAAAAACTCTATAAAAACAACAAAAAATAAACAAAATTAAAAAGTCGTCTGTTTTAAGTTTATTTTCATTATACATTATATACTAAAAATAATTTTGGGAATTTTTGATCTTTTTATCTATTTTTTAAACACAGAACAATTCGACCTATTTATTATATATACTATTTTGATATTTACCTTAAAAATATATAAAAAGTAGAATAAAATTATAAGAAAAATCACAAAAAATAGAGAAAAATATAAAAGCACAAAAACATTTTATTTTGTGAATTTTGACTTTATGTAATTATATTTAAAAATCTAAGACCCTATATATACAATATATACTTATATTTAATTATATAATAATTATTATTATTACTATCATTAATTTTAAGTACCTAATATATGTTTAAACCTTAAAAAAATAAAAAGTACTATTCCTTTATATATTTCTTAACTTTTTATATGTTTATATATCCTATGCATTATTTATAATTTACTTATTACTATATTCAGAGATATATATACATATTATATCATAAAAACAAAAAGAAATTAAAATGTTCAAAATAAAAAATAAATGAAAAATTTAAAAATATTTAAAATATTTTAAAAACAAGAAATCCATTAATATAACTAAAAACCCACAAAAAAATTAAAAAGGTAGAAAAAGTACAAAATAACTATTGTTTATTTTCATTAATTAATAAAAATTTCCATATCCCCATTGCTTTTTGTGGTTTGACACTGTACATACTTATACACTATACACATATATTTTGTAGAGTTAAAATAATGATAAATTTTGTCTCACACATTTGCATTGCATTATCATACATTGTGGGTTGATTGTTGTCTAATTGATTGTTGATGTTCCTAGTACCGTGAGAGTGACCCATACATCGATTGTTGGACCTTACTTGTCAGGCACCGCATGCCCTCCAAGATCGGGCCTTGTGAACCCCTCTTCGGTCGACTAAAAAAATGGCGTCGTTGCCGGGAAGCAATGTACGATAGGTTTATTGTACATATTTACCTGCATAGTTTTCTATCTTTTATTTCTTTTTATAAAAAAATATTTATCTATTTATGACCAATTTCTTTGTTAATTTCTTTGCGAGGGACCGATGAGCGAAGGTGACATTTCTAGGAGAGTCGGTACACTCATGCTACGTGGAGGTCAACTTTTTCTTTGTGACCTGATTGTAGTGAGCAAGGAGACAGAGAGAGAGAGGAACAGATTAGCAGTAGCATTTTTATTTTATTTTATGTGAGAGAGATATTTTATTGGACATAGTTAATTTTTAATAATATAGGTACATGGACATTTGGACATTTGAACTCTTGCGTACCTATTTTACCAAGTGTCCATTCACTTGGGGGCATGCTTAGCTGCTTGGTTTTCTCGCATTTTATTCGCTTTTTACTCGTTGTTCTCCATATTTTCCACTTATTTTTATTTGTTTCCCACGTTTTGAGTTTTCCATCTATATTTATTTATTTTATGTGAATGGGACCTTAGATTTTTAAGAACTGCTTGATCGGGTAATCTAGATCCAAACACCTAATATCTTCATGTGCCTATAGTTATACGTTTGGACTTAGTTCTAACTAATATGTTCTTCATTATAATAACAATTCCTGCTTAGTGAAATTTCATCAGCTTGCAAGTGTAGATTTAAATTTCTTGTCTTGCATCCTGCATGGAGAGTGTTGGGAAGCACTGTGAGTTTTCTTACCGAGCATACATCATTTTAACACAAGGTGATATTTCCACCCTTGTGTCACCTTGCATTATTTTTCGCTATCTCCCACAATTTTGTATCACCGACGAATCAAAAAGGAAATAAAAAATCATAAGGTGATTATTGCCTTGAAAAATAATAATAAAATGGAATTAAAAAATTAAAACAAGGGGATGTTTATTAAACTTTTGTAGCGTCCCGCCCCTCTAGCTATCGAAACCGATAGGAGAGGAGCGTCAGACCTACAATCCAAATACACCCATGATCTCTGATAGTCAGCAAACCATCATATGCATATTAGATCAACATTTGAAATACCTATAACAATAGGAGAATAATAAAAATGAAACGTAAGTGCAACATTTATTCTGATTAACCATTTATCATCAAGTCCATGTCCACAATGAGATACAAGATATGACTATAAAATTCAAATTTTCTCATTACATTGTCTCTCAAAAGAAAATGAAAATAATGTGGAAGTAAAAAAATTACTCTAGGTGTATTCTAGTACAAGTGTGGTGTAGAAAGTTTGATCTTCTCAAGCCGCTACTGCTACAGCTGCTGCTCGGCTACAACTGTTGGTTTCACACGAGGGTAACGTTATGAATAATTCTCCAGTAATGAGACAAACAATGTAATAACTACTGTAGTGGTAAACAAAGCATGCGTACTTAACTCTATCTAATAACATGTGCATATATTGTAAAAATTGAAATATATTATTCTAATTTACAAGGAATCATGTGATCACTAATTTATTAATTAATTTGATTATCATTTGAGTACTACTACATTGATCTTGTCATTTCTTTTCATTGATTTGAACCCACATCGATGTACATAGCAATTACTAATATTCAATCATGGATTGATTCTCATATTTATTTAGCACATGCAAGTACATGACTCGCAGGCCTCTGCTATGCAGGAACTTGATCTTCATCTTGAGTAACTCTCAAATGCCATTGCTCATATTGAACAAGAAAAGATCATAACCCCAATTTTTCTGACTTCAAACACATCCCGGAACACCTCTCAGAATATTATTATTGAAATATAGTTTGATGCATCGACACCCAATTCTACTCCGAGTCCTAATATCATGTATAAGTGTGAAACCAAGAACGCCAACCGCACCACCTGCCTACTCCGTCGAGCGACTCCAGATGCTACCGAACTGCTAGGTGCAATACGTTATCCAACTCGTCCGTTGGGATCGCGACCTTCAAGGCATCTCCCTAAGGCCTAAGTGTGCATGCTCAATCTCTTGAGACATCTCACTCCATCTACCCGATCAGCAATAAGTGACGATATGGGAGTTTGATCATTCACCATAGTCCTTGATCTATTCATACTTCATGGTTTCTATCCGCCATTGTAAATCTCACTTATGATTAAATAATTATCAGGATCATGAGAAAGATTTGGCATAATTCTACCACGCCGTGTTTTGATAACTTAGGACAGTCACAGTAAACTGTAGTGCATGTTGTTGGATTCCATGCAACCTAAAGGTGTATTGCTTGGAGATTACCACTATATGGAGTTAACGAATTTAAGCACATTTCATGTAAATCAAGTCTTATTTATAGTCTAAAAAATCATGATTTTTATGGGGTCACTCGTTATAATTCCAACAATTACTAGGATGTCAATTACCGTTTATTTTCTAGCACGTTCTCATAGAATTTATGATTAATCAAATGGAACTTAATTGAAAATTAATATAATTTCCACTTTCTATGATACAGATTTCATAATAGTGGGATGGTTGGCATTAGTTTTGCCATCATATCAAAGTGAACGTGCATATGGTTATCAGTTTTCTTTAGTTCTTTGACACTAACTATTTCTATCTACCTTACTCAAATTATTTAAAGCTAATTGACTAACATAACACGAATCCAATGCATATACAATTGTGAGGTTAGGATCTAATAATATAGTGGAGGCAACATTTCATTAATGAGCAACCGTTACATCTGAAATTAAAATTTTATTAAATTTGAAATGGATGTGGTATTACTTGGGATTTATGATGTATTTGATTTTATAAGAGAACGTTGCAAAATTTTGGAAATGAAACGTGTCCCCTAGTGGCGATAAAAGTTCCACATGACTCAATTAGAAACTATAATGGATTGCCGCATTTGGGTTTTCACCTATACTGCCAAAGCTTGATACTGTAAGGGCCTGTTTGGTTGCAGGGTTGGGAATGATTGGGTTGGGCTGGGTGAATAGTAATCTGTGAGGAGGAAGTACCCTTGTGAATAGTAATCAGGGTTGGCCCAACCCTGCCCAACCCTACAAACAAACATGCCCGAAGGGTTGACTTTCTTCCTGAACACACAAACCAATTCCTTATCTATTGAACAAATTTTAAAGACCCGGAGAATATCATCAATTTCGTTATAGATTGTGAAAAAACCCCAACGTTGACCCAACTTCTCCAAGTTTAGATCATTTCGTAATGTTTACAATAAACAAAGCAATCCTCAATGATCCTTTAAGATGATTAACTTTTCTAATTAAGTGAGATTTGATACGAGCAAAGTATTAGATATTGGCATAATAAGAAATGTTTAATTACTCGATATTCACACATGGTGGACAATTGAGACCCATAATAATTCATATGAAATCAATAACAAGGAGGGAAAGGGGCATCATTATTAGTATATAAATAACATAATAAGAATAACCAAGGCTTCAAGTATGCTCAAGCAAATGAGGAAAAAAGACGTGAAAATCAACATCAAGAGGGAGGTATTCATCTTACCTCCGAGGATGTTCTCTCGAGATCTATTCTCGTGCAAAAATGATATTTCCGTCCCTCGATCGCAATATGAATGCATGCACAATGGTGGCCTTGAGCTCCTCTATGCAATGGCAGTCGCGGATCTTCGATCGGAGCACCTTCTCCATTGTTGATGACAACCCTTCGACGACAAATCTAACAATGGTGATGGTACTCCAATGAGGAAAAAAGATGGTGGTGTCTAGGGTTTTGAGAGAGTAGCCTACCACTCCTATTTATAGAAGGAGAGGTGAATTTGGATCCCAATTCCGGATACAGTTCGGATCCATATATGGATTTCCATCGTTCAACTTCAAACATCAATATCTTGGGCTAGGAAGTTGGAATTGGATATTCTTGGGCTCGTCGGAAAGATCTCAACAAGCTCTATAAAATGATGAGGTCATTTAATTTTTTCAAATGTCAAAAATATTCTAGAGTTTACGATAAAAAATATGGAGTTTTACAACTTTGACCAAAAATAAATTTCGTAAATGGACATCATTATATTGGGTTCATAAAGCCCACGTTGTTTTCTGGTACCATCCAAACTGAGAGAGACATGACCCATAACGATTAGAGCCAAAACCCGATTTGTGGTTGCCTTGATTATCACTTGGGCTTGGTGAAATACCGACACTTCTATCATACGTGCAGGAGTAGGGCTTCATTACCTTGTAGACATAGTCTGAAGTATTGAGTATAGGCCACGCCCTCACGGGGGTATCTGTCTCATCATTCCATGTTTGTGTAGCCCACAAGGGAGAAGTATTTGAATTCTCCACTATCGACTTCCCATACTCTATTTCTTTTGCTGAGTAGCTGTCACAAGGCCATTACCAAGGAACTCAAAAAGTGCAGACTACATGTTGCAAAGGAATTGTGAAGTATGTGATACTTATCTGGAAGTAATCACTCTTCTGTAGGGATATCCTCTAAGGACTTACCATAAGATTTCCTGCAAAATAAAATAAAATTGAAAAGATAAAAATAGCCAAACTCTTAAGACTTCACATTATGTATGTTGGTGAATCGATGGTTGCATTGTGTTTGTGTGAATTAGATTTTAGGTCAATGATCCAATCCCACGTACTTGCGCTCTTTTTCATTTCATCTTGTTTTTATTTCCTTCTTGCCTTGCTCAATTTGAGACTTCTTCTATTTTCCTCTTCATTTCATATGTATTCAATTCCTCATCTACTTCATTTCTCTCTCGAGATGCTAAGTAATGGATGGCTTAGTCAGGACCTCATCGGCACCTACATCGATGCCATGAACTTGACATCTTCAATAGTTTGAGGCGATTCTCGAGAACTCAGTTTAGACTTTACGAGTCGATCTTCAGATTCCTCGACTTTTTCTCATTCCTCAATAAACAAGGATCACTCTTGTCCTGACATTCACCACGTGTGGATAGAGATTGATTTCAATTCATATTAAATGTTCCAATTCACACATATCTGGAATTGACCCTAATTTCAGATACTTCTTTCCATTTGGTGCCAATGATTGCCATTATGAATGGGATGCATCTTATTGTACAAAATCGAACTTAGATCACGTGCAGATAAATTCCTCTGAGTCTGATTCAGAGATGGTTCCTCCAGGAAAAGGAAAGGGATTGCAATAGCTGGATCGAAATAAATGAATGCTCAGTTGCTAGATTCCATTTAGTCTATCTAACAATAGATTACCGATTAGGTTCTCACCCAGGTCTCCTTCCAAGATATGCTCAATGACCTGAGGAGGGAGAGAGAGAACCGAGGAGGAGGAGAAGATGAACAAGGAGATGGATCTCATGGAGGACTAATAGATGAGCCGAGAAGAGAGTCGCACAAACCTACTCTCAAAGAGATTTACAATCCTAGATCAGGCTAGATAACTGAGTGGGTAAAAATTCTTGTAGTCCACATACATTTTGAGCTTAAAACTCAGTTCTTCTCTCTTCTTCCCTCTTTCCTCAAGAACACCAATGACGAGCCGTATATCCATATCCAACAGTTTTCACGCATGTATCGCACTACTTACTAACCTAACATCCCATTTGGTGTAGTGAAAATGGCCTCATTCCCCTTTTGCCTTCAGGACAAGGCTCTATACTGGATAAATCACTTGGGAAAGGTCGCGACGACATGGGAGGAACTTAAATAAGCATTCCTATAAAAATTATACCCACTTTGAGTTTAAATCAGATGCGAGCTCGTATCAGCAACTTATCCCAAGGACCGCATGAGTCCATTCATGAAGCTTGTGAGAGGTTCAAATATTTGCAAGAGAAGTGCCCCCACCATGACATATCTCGAACTAGTCTGGTCCAACATTTCTTTGGGAGACTTACTCTAGAAATCCAGAGGCTTTCTGATGGCGTATGTGGCAGATCCCATTTCAATAAGGATGAGGATGTTTTTTGACAGATATTTGAAGAAATGGGTGAAGGAGAGGCCACATTATCCTCATCTCATGCATATCAAAGACAACCCCTAATCCACTCAAGCTAGTGAACATGGTAGCATCCCATGAGCAGGACAGGACAAGAGCTCCAACCTCGACATCATTGGGAGCCACCTATCTAAGGTTGATATGATTAAAAAGAGATCAAAATACCTTGAGAAATCCGTGATTGAACAAAGAATCCAACACCTAAACAAGTTGGATCAGATTTCCAAGCCGCTGGAGCTGCTGGTCAACACCATCAATGCCTTACAATCTACGAGTCTGTCAGCTGTAACTCATGCTGAGCCGAAAGATCCTTCATCGCCACACCAGCCTCAACCGATTTTAGGGCAACACCTGGTCTAACATGTATACTACTTGCAGGGCCTGACCAGGCACCACAACAACCGTCGCAATAGATGGTCATCTACCATCCCGAGCCTCGGATTCCCTTACATTGATCCATTTTCTTACCACCACCCTAAATTCAAGAAGTGAACTCAACCTGGAATTATGATGCACAACTAGCCCATCCAAGCGGATAGCAGCAATGCCAATCTTCTGCTATTCATCCGTATCACCAACCTTTTGGTGGGAGGTTAGTCCAGCATCACCATCTTTGCAGAACCAATATCCACCATATCAAAGTAAATGGAGATAGAATTAGAATAACCAGCCATCGCTGTACGACCAGTACAAGTCGCATCACAATTACGTGGATGCTCAACACCAACAATATCCTCCTTCTCAATTTCATTAGCAACAACCTCCTCCTCAATACCATTCTTAGTTTTCCTAACCTCCATAATAGTATCGCTCCCAACATGTACATCACGTTGATCCTGAGTCATCTCCTATGAGCCCTACTCAATATTTCTTTGCCCAATTAGTCAAAGGCCTATCAGAGACGAGCCAAAAGCTTGATGACCTTACTACGACCAAGACTCCGATTCCAACATCGGTTGAGGCCAACACTAATAACTTTAAGCATAAAAATAAGGTAGTTTGTGGTGTCTCATTCAATCTAGCACAATCAGGTATTTCAGATCTTTTGTTGTCTCATGCAATGATTCTCAGGAGTGGTAATTCATTGAAGCCATCTTTCGCAAATAAGGGGAAGAATAAAGCAACTTCTAGCGAGTTGTCTTCTACATCAGCTGGATCAACAGTAGAGCCAAGTGAGGAAGAAGATAATGGAGGAGTAGCACCAGCCCACCATCATCACCCTCAAGAGAAAAAAGAACAAAAATATAGCAAAACGAAAATCAAGAAAAAGAAGAAAAAACGAAGCCAAGCCGCACCAGCCTAGGAGTGGTCAATACCAACAACAACTCCAAAGCCGACCAATGGAGCCGATGCTCTTGTTGATATTTTTCAGCATGTTTTGAATGACCGCTCCCTATCTAGTTGCTCATTTGTAAAAAAAGTGATGTAATTATGAATGATACATTTCCTTCTGTGAATATTCCATTTTATATGCAATTAAAAATACTAAATAACCAGAAATTTGAAGAATGCATTGTCTGATCCTGGTGTTGTTGAAATTATTGAAAATCTTGTTTTAAACATGCCATTGAAGAAGACCATGGAGTACAGGACAACTGTTAAGAAAGGTTTGAAAGAGGCATGCACCTCAAAGCGTCAGAGCCACAAGAACAAAGACAACTAAGGAGAAAAGTACATCTTAACCATGGCCACTGTGAGTGCTATCAGTGATCTTTTGCGAATGATATCAGTGATCTCCTACAGAAGAAAGAAAGACAAGGGAACACCTCTCATCAAATACCAATATTTTTATCAGACTTTTGAGTGAACTCTACTTGATAGTGGATGTTCTATAATCCTAATTCCTGCCTCATTGCTTGAAGAATTTGGGCTGGGTCCTCTTAAGCCCACTTGTATGATCTTCAGTTCATTGATAGATCCATCAAGTGACCCAAAGGTTTAATACAGGACGCTATCGTTATTATGTGGGACATGAGTTTCCTAGTGGATTGTGTCATCCTAGACATGGACTCTCCTGCACTGTTACTCCAGACTCCCATTATTCTTGGATGGTCGTTCCTTCGAACTACTGTGGCAGTCATCGACTATGGGTCTGGGAAGATCACATTTTGCCCCTGCAATGATCGAGTCACCATGGACATGATCGTCGAGCCGAAAACTACATCTCATGAAGGAAAGCAAGAACCAACTAAAGACTGTGACATTGTTTATATTATTGATCAATAACTTTATTTGAATGATATTCTGACACAGGAAGTCCTCTATTCAGAGGAGGACCTAGAAAGCACAATCCATGCTCTATTATCAATAGGGAGGCAGATTTTGAATCACTGATTAGCTCATATGAAAAAGATTCATGCCAAAGCGAACATGGGAATTTATTGTAGATATGTTTTGTACATTTTTATCTAACAAGCTCTACGGCCTTCGCCGTTCTTCTCTGACCTTCGCCTCCGCCTTGATCGTGCATCTTCAGCCAATGACGATGACCAACAACCTTCTTCTACGCCTCCGTGACTCCACCAAATACTTCATCTCCACCGCCACCTACGACGTCGACTACGCTACCTCCGCTACGGACACCTCCAACTTCACCGTACTCCGTCAACACCCACCGTCGGTCGACCTCTAGAGGTTCGCCAATGCTGCAACAGCCACCAGTAGCGGTGCCTCGCCTCGGTCGCCCTCCCCGTCCACCTCGCCATCGCCCCTCACCGCCGGGCACGGAGCCCGAGGCCCCCGCCTCATGTGCGAGGCACGTGACGAGGGAACGACGTCAGCAAGACATCAACATCCAAGGGTCACGTGTCGTGCACGTGCCCCTGGGTAAATTGCAAAGCTGCCCTTGCCATTCCTCCTTTCTGCGCACGAGTCCCGCCGACCCTTGGGTCACGTGCACCGCACGTGATCGTGGAAATTTTGAAGAAAAGGTCCCCAACTATAGGTAATTACAAGTAGGCCCCCCTTCATTTTTATTTATTTATATTTTAATTGCAAAAATACCCTTATGTTCCCTTATTATTCTAGACTCGTACATTGCATATTTTATTTATCCAAAAATAGCATGATGTTCATCTCTTAATTCTCTACGTTTTGACATGTTGTGGACAATTATGTGATTAATGGTTAATTAATAATTATTTGTTTTGTGGAAAATTACATATTTTGCCCATCTTGTGCTCTTAATTTTACCTTTTATTAACCGTTACTCTAAAAATTCCTGAGAAATCATTATTGTAGAATTAATTGTGCTTGACATTGTGCCCAAAAAGAGTTGCATTTGCATGCATTGTTTGCCCTATTTTGCATATTTCAGTGTTTAATTTTTTATTTCTATTAGATCTCACATTTTCGAGGTTTAGGATTTTTCTGAAATCAATCATCTAGTGATAGATCTTAGATAATTTTGTTCCTTGAAAATAAATAGGTTTAGTATTTATCATAATTAAATATTGAAATTCATCCTGATTGCATTGAAAAAATCATAAAAAAATTCATATTCAATCCAAAAATTCCAAAAAGTTACAGTGCATTCATTTCATCATATTTTACGTAGTGGCCAAGTTTCGTATTTTTCGGACATCAGTTGAACGTAATTTTCTTTTTAGACCCTAAAAAAGGCTAAAATTGAATATTGCACCCTTTATTGCATTGAAAATTTCAAAAAAAAGTCCGCCTCGAAAACCGCGCATGAACTTTGATAGACATAACTCTAGGTTGTTCCTTTGCCTCCTTGTGATCGACCTTGGGACTTGCCCAAGTAAAATAAACATAAAACCACGAGATTGAAAAATTGAATAAATTATTTATGGTTATTTCTTGACCGATTTCAATTGCCACCTACAATGCACGACGATAAACAACATCTTTTAACGCTGCGATTTCGGGCTCATCAGATGGTGTCGTTGCCGGGGAGGCAAATGGCTTAGTTTTGTGTTTTGAAATTTCTTATACGGTTTTCCGCATTCGGGTAGTCTGACCCCCGAATTTTTCATTGTAAATACCATTTTATTTCCTGTATTGATTTTTCAGCATTTATTTCGCTTATTTTATTTTAGATTATTTCATGAGTCACTCTCTTACATTCTCTCTCTTATTTTTCTTGCAAGGTACTAGGCGTACGTGGAGCGATTTTTCAAGAAACCGAAGCATCTTCACTGACATCGAAAAAACTGCAATTAATTTAAGATCGAGTCGAGTAGTGAGAGATTGTAGAGTCTAGGTTTTTAATTTCTGCAATTTTATATAATTGCATTTACAGCAGTGTCCGTTCGGACTCTTGCGCATGTAAAAAGACCTTGAACTTCTCTGTGGTGTGTCGTGGCCTGTTTAACTCTCCGGTGAGGGCGGGGCCCGACTTGAGTGGCGATTAGGACAGACCTACACATACGACTCTCAGAGCATTTATATTTTTTGATTGTGCACATAGGATCTATGGCCACACTGCACCTTAATTGAGACGCACATTAGATCGTTCAATTTAGCCAAAATTTAACTCAATTCTTTCTCGTTAATAGAACTTTCTGCTTAGGTGCGGTTTTTCATTGGCTTGCATTCATTTAGAATAACTTTTCAATTCTGTATTGCACCCCATATGGAGATTGCGAGGAAGCACTGTAAGTCTTCTAACTGAGCATACATCATTGTTTTTGCGTGCATCAACTTTTCCCGAACTCCTCCCTCTTGTTTTATCACATAATTTTAAATGAAATTGGGACTGGACGGTAGACGTGTATTTGTGCTCATTTAAATTCTTCAATGATCACCTAATTAAAATTGGGACTATTAAATATACCCGATCTTAAGAATCCATAAAATCAAGAATTCTTGCCGGAGAGAAACCCCAACATTGTTTGATTTTATCTTGCAGCGAGGAGAGAGACGTACACTAGGATAAAGCCAAGCCAAGATTTTCATATAGACTACTGATTTTAAAAACGATTAGCTACTTCTCAGTGAGGAATACGGGTAGTCATTTTATGGTCCGGACTTCCTTAGCAAAGTGGGTGGTTTAAAGGACAGTGCGTAAGGCTTCGTCCTTAAGTAACATAGGTAGCCGTTTTACGGTCCTTACTTACACCTATACTAGTTGAAAGTGGATGCAACTAGTCGTACGAACACGGGATAGTTTTTAAGGAAATTTTGATACCAAACAGCTCGTTAAAATGGTTTGCAAGATTTGAATTCTCACCAATTTAAAACTGACAAGATAATTGGTCGAACCCTTACGGCCTTCACTGAGTAAGTTGGTAAAAAGAAATCCTTGTATTGTGTTTGGTTTGTGCGTAGAAAGTAAGTAATCAACGAATACCGCATACTTGTGCCTACATCATATACCGCGAACCTCTTGTTGATCTCGAGAGTGGAAGATTGTGGTAATTCTTGTTCGGACTCCGCGAACCCTTCTCTCACTACCACAAACTCTTCAATCTCAAAATCCTAGAGAGACACTTTCTTTAGACCTCCTTGGCCTCAGGGAAACCCTTCCCAAGAACCCTATTCTTACGATTCCTTCTTATTTCTGGAGGGAGGACAGACCCATACTGTCTCTCTCTCTCTCTTACCAAAACAGTTCAAAGAAAACTCTTACCTCAACTCTTTCCACTCTATTAACTCGAACCCCTTATATTCTGAAGGTGAAGAAGAAGAATGCCTCCCAAGATGTATTCCAAGAAAGATCCTGAAGATGAACCCTATGACGATCCTATTCAGATGATTCTGACAAGATTAGCTGCTTCTGAGCAGCAACAGATGTTACTGAGGGAACAACTTGAGCAGTTGAATGCTGGGGAAGAACTGCCAATGGAGGCCGCATACAACCCTGGACAGTACAGAGTGAGGAATTATTTGCAGTCATCACAGCCTGAGATTCACTATGAACTGAAGTCACATTTTGTAAGTCAATTACCCCAATTCCATGGTAATACGACTGAAGAGCCATATGAATTCTTGTGTGACTAAGAGCTGATATGTTCTAATATGAGGCACCCACAAGTCAGCCAAGACTACATTTGTCTCACTGCACTACCTTTCACCTTGAAACGAAAGGCAAACTACTGGGTGAAGAACTTAGGAGTGATTGTGATGACTTATGAGAGGTTCAAAAACCTATTTTTGAAGAAATTATACCGCTTGAGTCGGACCAATCAAATGAGGACCCGCATCACCAGTTTCTCTCAGATGCCCAATGGACCACTCTGTGAGGCTTGAGATAGGTTTAAAGACCTGCTACATAAATGTCCCTGCCATGACCTGGATAACAAAATCTTAGTTCAGTCACGCTACTCTGGCCTCAACTACGAGACTCAAGGGTTAGTTAGCGCTGCCTGCGGAGGGAATTACACATCGTGTGGACTAGAGATCGTCTGGAAAGTACTGGAGCAGATGGCAGAAACAAGCCATTCTCAGATTGCCAGTAGAGCATACACTGATTCCCTGAACACCCTTCAAGCCAAAGGCGGTAAGCAGACTGTCGCAGAAATAGCAGAGGATTTGATTCCTAACATGAACTTTATAGCTGATAAATTGACAGTAGTGGATAAGAGAATGAACGACATCGACAACAGGATCTTCCATTTCCCAAAACAGATGGAGGAGCTCACTACGAAGGTGTCCATGTTACGGATGCCTACTGCACCTACGGTTCCAATCTACCAAGTGCATTATGTCCAGGAGCAGCCAGGGTCAGAACAACAACAACCATGGGCGCATGACCAATCCTATGTCAAAACTTCCGAGCAGCCACCCCCACCGCCGAGACAGTCAAAGAAGCCCCACCTCTAACATTCGAAGTAAACGACATTTGGTACACACAGGACACTATCCGACAGGGTAATATGGGGGATCGTCAGCCTTATCAACGTCTGCCCACTTTCTATAATGCCACATTTCCTCCGCCTCCACAGTACACTTAGAACACTGCATATTTCCAGCATCCGAAGCAGCAGCAACCTTACAATCGCCAGAACCAACATCAACAATACCGTCAGCATTATCAAGCTCCTAAACAATCAGCTCAATCACCCAACCCTCCAGAAGAACCAGTCGATATCCAAAGGCAAATGCTTGAAGAAATTCTCAACTTTCGAAATGAGCTGTACGATCTACGGGTCGATGTTAATCGTTTATCCCGTTGGAAGGATGAACAGACAACCCCAGCCACAACCATTCTCGCCCAAGTTCAAGCTAATTCCAATAACTTGAACAAATCTCAATCATCTCAACACAATGGCCAGGTGTACTATTCAGATTTTTCCACATCTGAACATGAGATCCTTTCGTTTAACAATATCAATGCCATGTCACTCAGGAGCGGAAGGACCGTGGTCGTACCTGACCGCTCAAGGGAATCGTACCATGAAGACTTGGAAGATCAGCCAGATGATTCTTCCGAGTAGGACGAAGAAGGACGCCTTAAGATCCCAAGACAAGAGAAAGCGAAAGCATATATGGAGTCAGCAGAGGACCTTGAACCTCTAGTTGCAGTAAAAATACCTTTGTCACCTTTTCAGCAACCTGATTTTGATTATTATAAGAAATCTTATGATTGTAATAAGAACTCCAATTCTAATAAAGATGCTATTATTTATGATTGTGGCTCTCTATCTCCTGTCTCAAATGCTTCCATTCCTTTCCCCATGCTCATAAGAAAGGAAAACAAAAGAAAAACATTCAGGATGACCCAGTAAGGGAGAGATTCTTCCAGCAAAATATCATAGTCAAAGTACTCTTTGATCAGTATGTGGCCAGTAATCCTTCCTTTCAGAAGTACTTGAAGGTGAAATGCACTCCCACCAGGACTCGTACAAAGAAATCAAGTCAATTTGTGGAGACTCATATCTTGACAGTTGCCACTACAAAATGTGTCAAAAATCAGCATTTGCCAAGAAAGAAAAGGGATCTGGGTGCCCATTATGTGGAGAGTCGCATTGGCAGCATTGCGTTCGCACACACACTTCTTGACAATGGTTCTTCCATAAATCTTCTACCCTTAGCCTTATATTATATATTGGAGTTAGGCCCTCTCAAGAAATCATTATCTTTACTCCAATTTGCTGATAAATCCACTAAAAGACCTAAGGGAGAAGTAAAAAATGTCATCATCGTGATCGAGGGTACGAAATATAAAGTGGACTTCACTGTCCTTGATATGGAGACCCCGAACCATTGGAAGGAATCACAAATCATTCTTGGAAGATCGTTCTTAAGAACCGCCAAAGCTGTATTCGATTACGGTTCTAGAATGATGAAATTTTGTTCTCCAGATGGAGAAGTAGACATGGAGATGAAACAAACTAAGTGGTAAAGGCCAGACTCCGAATCCACCATTGAATATGCTGAAACATCAAAATGCAATCTACTCAGCACTACTGAGCCGTGGGACAAACTGCCAGACATGCAGATTGAAAGCACGTCATCAGAAGAAGAAATAGTGCATAATGCAGTTTGCGAGATATTGCCAAACATATCTAGTCACCCAGATTACTACAGTCTTGATGACACAGAAATCCTTTCGGATTTGTCAGTCCCATCATCTTTGGGACAATCAAGAAATATCAATGACGAGTCGGACGCGACTCTGGCTGAATTACCACACTATCTTAGAGATCTGACTCAACTTTCTTCGGAATTGGTAGGCAGCACTTCACACAGTGATTCACCGCCAACCGACACTGAGCCAGATGCAAAAGTCATTCAACCAGACTTAATTAATGATTCGGATTTACCAGAGCTGAAACCACTGCCTCCCACACTGAAGTATGCATTTCTAAATGGACCTAAAGAAAAATTACCTGTGATCATTATCTCATCATTAACCATAGACCAGGAATCTAGATTACTCGAAGTCTTTGAGCAAAATCGAAAAGCCATCGGTTGGATTGTGTCAGATCTCGTAGGAATAAACCCCAATCTCTCACTCGTACCAAATTTATGTTGAGGATAATGCAAGGCCTTCCCGTGAATTTCAGAGAAGATTAAACCCCAATCTTCGGGAAGTTGTTAAGTAAGAGATAGAGAAATGGTGCAAAGCAGGATTTATATACCTCATTTCTGACTTCAAGTGGGTGGCCCCCCTTCATGTCGTCCTGAAGAAATCTGGAATCCAGATGGTCACCAACGAGGAGGGGGTAGAGATCGCGACCCGATTACCCATGTCGTGGCGCATCTGTGTCGATTACAGGTGCCTTAATGTTGCGACCAAGAAAGATTACTTTCCACTGCCATTTATTGATCAAATCTTGGAGAGACTTGCAGGGAAAGCATTCTTTTGTTTTCTTGATGGGTACTCCGGCTACAATCAAGTAGCTATCGCTCCCGAGGATCAGGAGAAGACCACGTTCACATGTCCCTTCGGTACCTACGCATTCAAGCGCATGCCATTCGGGCTTTGTAATACCCCAGACACATTTCAATGGTGCATGATTGCCATATTTGCCGAAATGGTTGGTGATTTCCTGGAAGTCTTCATGGATGACGTCTTGGTTCATGGTGATTCATTTGATACATGTTTAGCACACTTGGACTGAGTCCTCCAGAGATGCAGGGAGGTTAATTTGGTACTCTCCTGGGAGAAGAGTCACTTTATGGTGAGTGAGGGTATTGTGTTGGGGCATGTCATCTCCAAAAAGGGAATGGAGGTCGACCCTGTCAAGGTGGATGTGATCAAGAAACTCGAGCCACCAACCAATGTCAAGTTAGTGAGGTCTTTCTTAGGGCATGTTGGATTTTATCGAAGGTTCATCCCTGATTTTTCAAAGATCGCCCGCCCACTGACTGAGCTCTTAGGCAAAGACACTACGTTTATTGTAAATCATAGGTGTCTAGAGGCCTTCGAGCTCCTGAAAAATAAAATATGTGAATCGCTGATATTACAAGCTCCCGACTGGTCTCTTCCCTTCGAGATCATGACTGATGCATCGGATTTTGCTGTCTGAGCGGTACTTGGATAAAGAAGAGATGGAATTCCTTATGCGATTCACTACGCGAGCAAAGTGTTAGATCCTGCACAAAGAAATTATACAGTGACTGAAAAGGAAATGCTCACGGTTGTTTGGGCCCTTGAAAAATTCAGATCATACATATTGGGCTCCAAGGTGACAATTTTCACAGATCACACGACAATTAGATATCTCATGGATAAGAAGGATGCCAAGGCACGACTCTTGAGATGGATCTTGTTAATTCATGAATTTAATTTGGAGATCAAGGATAAACCTGGAATAAAGAATATTGTTGCTGATCACCTATCCCGAATTGAGCAAAACAATTATTCTGACACTGGACCAATTAAGGAGACTTTTCCAGACGAATCAGTTTGCGTTATTGATTCAACCCCATGGTATTCCGACATAGTGAACTATCTTGTCTCCAAGAAGGTTCCCTTTGGTTGGACCAAGAGAATGATTGATCGATTAAAGTCAGATTCAAGAAAATACCATTGGGACGATCCTTTCCTTTTCTACGAAGGATCGGATTGTGTCTGGCGAAGATGTATTCCTCAGGAGGAATATCAGAGTGATCTCACACATTCTCATTCTCTCGAAGCTGGAGGACACCATTCGGGAAAGAGAACCGCGCACAAGGTACTCCAATGTGGATTTTACTGGCAGACCTTATTTAGAGATCCTAATGAATTTGTACGGTCATGCCCGATTTGCCAAAGGATGGGAGGGACTATTGATCATAGAGATGAAATGCCATGCAACCAATGATTTTCTGTGATGTTTTCGATGCATGGGGGATTGATTTTATGGGTCCCTTTCCTAATAGCAATGGATTTGAGTATATCTTGTTAGTGGTTGATTATTTATCAAGATGGGTAGAGGCTATTCCAACCTGAACCGCAAATAGCAAAGTCATCTGTAAGTTTATCAAGGATAATATCATTGCAAGGTTCGGGATACCAAAAGTTTTGATTTCTGATGGAGGTAGCCACTCTGTGAACAAGGAGATGAGATCTTTGGCTAAGGAGTACAAATTTGAGCATAGAATAGCTAACCCATAACATCCACAATCTAATGGCATGGCAGAGGTTTCTAATAAAGAGGTGAAAGGTATTCTTCAGAAGTTGATTCGTCCAAATAAAAAGAATTGGTCGAAACTGTTGGACCAAGTTCTATGGGCCTATAGGACAACCTATAAGAATCCACTCGGTACTTCACCTTTTAGGATGATCTATGGCAAGCCATGCCATCTACCTACAGAATTGATTCACAAATCAGAATGGGCGATCAAAAATTTGAATTGGAGTTGTCACCTTGGGAAATTATGTCGAGGCCTAAATCTGAATGAGCTAATTGAAATCCGAAATCGGGCATATGACAACAGTGTGATTTATAAAGACAAGGTCAAGAGATGGCATGATAGATACATCTGAGACAAGGCCTTTGTCCCTGGGCAGAAAGTGTGGTTGTTTAATGCTCGGTTAAAGACTTTTCAAGGGAAACTGAAATCGAAATAGACGGGTCCTTACATTATCATCGATGTGCATACCAATGGAAGTGTAGATATTGCCGAACTCAAAGATGATGCACAACCTTTCTCAGTAAATGGACAGTTGCTGAAGCCATATATTGAATCACCCAAAGAGCACACAGTTCAAGTTGAGGCCATCTATTTCATGCAGAGCGAGGACATTGTAGATTCATCAGATCAGTCCCACCCTCCCTCCTGACCACATCGATCTCTTTGTACAGCTTCTTCCTCTACTTAGACCAAGGCCTAAGTATAGGGGGGACCGATGCCATATGTATATACCATTTCTCTCATCACACTTCTCCTTCCCGATCACTCCATTTCCACCCTTCTCTTATACTTAGGCTGACCAGAGCCTAAATATAGGAGGAACCGACACCCATCTGTATATACTCTCCTCATTTACATATCATGACTGCCTCTTTTGCACTCTTCTTCTATACTTAGACTGTTCACAGTCTAAGTATAGGGGGGAAAACCATTGTATATTAATTTTTCACTCTCTTCTGCTTAGCCCGAGCTATGTCTTCTTTTCACTTCTTGTGCTCTGAGGACACAACACTCGCTAAGTATAGGGGTTCTCTATATATACTTTGTATATATTTTACCCATATCTCGTACTTTCGCGTAAGTCTATATGTATTTACGGGGTAGGTAATTAATTTGAAAGAGAGAGAGAGAGAAGAGATGATTTTGCTACTAACACTGACTTTGCCAAAAAAATTTAAAATGGCTTCTTATTTGCATAAAAAAACCTTGCATAAAAAGAAAATATGTGTCTGCATTTCACACACATGTACTTCATCCAGCATCGCACTCATCTGCATCTATGAAAAGTCATTGGAATCTGAACCGGGTTGTGAGAAGAAACCGAGAGTGGTCTGGACTTGACCTTAATCCACCTAATTTTCAGAGGAACTTCACCGAGAAATAGGATTTTAAGAGCTTCAGGTCTTTGACTTAATTCTTCAAGTTCCCCATGACAATGTACATCGTTTGACTCTTAGTGTCTAACCTGGTCTCTTCATTCTGGGTACAACTCTGGAATAGGGAATTAATTTGTACTCTCGCACTATACACTTAGCTCAACTCAGAAAGGATGTTGGAAGACTGTGTGAGTCTTTTTCTGGTAGCGTGGAAATCTAAAGATCGGATTACGGGTTGAAATAAAGCTTCGGAAAAGGAATGGACAGCTGGACACAATTTTTTCTAAGACCCCAAAAAATGTACGGAACAAAAAGATTCTATATCCGTAGGGGAACAACAAGATCCAAGCAGAACCACCAAAAATTCCAAATACAAAGAAGCCACTACCAAATAAATATCTGACCAAAAAGGTCCAAGCTTCAAGAAACCTGCAGATCTTGGTGGAGACTCGACTACACTGGCCATCATCACAAGGAGAGGTGACTACACTGGCCACCCTCCAGTTCTTTCCCCTTGTTCTATCTTCTCCCCCCAATTCGATTGTGAACACAGCGCGACAGACCTTAGAAGGAAATACCTGACTCCTCGAGGACGAGTTACTGGAGAGGAGAGGAGCATGGTAGTCCGGCATTCAGGATAAGAAGAGTTAAAACCTTTCACACACATGAGTCGGTTGTTCAATGTTCATAGGGTATACTTTGGGACGAGGATTGATCTAAGATGACTTCTGAGCCGAAACTGTGATAATGATGTGTAGAACTTGAGGGCTGTTGATTTTAAGATTCTAAGTCTCACAGAAGTTCCGCCACACTAATAATCCAAAGGTCGAGTCTAGTTCATTTTCACCTTCAGTTCGTAGTCTTGGTATGGAACCCAATATCATTTCACCTCATGGCATTTCTTTTTGATGCTCAGGGACGAGCATGGTTTAAGTATAGGGGGATGATGAATTTCGGATTTATCACTCTAAATCTCATTTATTAATCTCAAGTCCCTCAAAATCAACAACATTTCTGCATCTATTCTGCATAATTATCATTCATGCATGTTTTCATAAGAATTGCATTTATCCATAATTTCTACACAAAATAAAAAGCCAAAAATCCAAGCCAAAATGACTTGTAAATAGCCTAACTTCCGTGATTTTTAACTCATTCATTCTAACTCCGAATGACACAAAACCACCTTCACTGTGTATATCACTAATAAGAATAAATGAAAAATAAAAAAATCACTAACCCAAATAAGTGGACCAAAAACCCAAACCCTAGTTTCAGGATTTTTAGAATAAAAGCCACATATCTTCCCCATCCAGTGTACGATTTGATCCTACTCACTTTTGAACTAATGTACATTCAATTACCTTCAAAACAACATCAAGTTCAAGTGAATCAGAGCTCATATGTGAAAGTTGGGTTCTAGGCCTCTTTCGTACATTGTGTATTTTAGCAGTTTTTGACCTAATATTTTATGTACATATTTTCTTAATTAATAAAAAACCAAAAAATAGATTTAGGTGTCCTTATTTATCTTTGATTTTTCCATATTTTTTTCCGAATTTTTATTTGGTTTAAAAATGACAAAAAACATATAAAACCCAAAAGTCGAGGTATTCTATGTACATGGGATACCCCCAAAAATATCACTTTGTGCAATTGATCGATTTTAGTTTTGGTCTTCATGATAGTTGTAGATCTCATCGAGACGAGCAATTTTCGTGAAGGAACTTTTTCGATCCGAGGTCATTGCTATTTATTTCACATTTTACAAAGTATCAATTTCTCAAATTTTCCGATGCTGACACGTGGCGGCACCTGGAGCTGCCACATGCCAGCCTTTTTTGGGCTTTATATTTATTCGTTTTTATTAAAAAAATAAAAGGCACCGCACGTGCGTCACATGTGCCTCCCAAGCACGTGCTCCGCACGTGCCCTGCTCTCTCTCCCCATGTTGCGCCATGTGGTGACCTCCTGGCCATCCGATCATCGCCCGATGGAACGGCCCAGGAGTCGGCTTCAACCTCCCAGTGCCCCCCCCCCCCCGATTTCTCTGCCTTCGTCGCTAACAGCCAACCACCTCCGGATCTCCCACCGGCCGCTCGATCCCTCTCTCCTATTTAAGAACCTCGACCCTCCCCCCGACTCCTCATCCGCCGATTCCACCCGGAGACCCTTCGCGGCGGTGACAACACCATGTCGCCTCCCCGGCGAGATCCGAGCACTCCAAAGCTCGTCGCAGCGCTTCCCCGTCGTCACTTCTTCGCTCTGGCACGCGTCGTCGTTGAGCCTACGTCCTCAACGATTCCACCGCCTACATCCGCAACTCCATCTCCGACAAGCTCTACTGCCTTCACCGTTCTTCTCCGACCTTTGCCTCTGCCTTGGCCGTGCATCTTCAGCCAACGACGACGACAAACGACCTTCTTCTACGCCTCCGCGACTCCACCAAATAATTCATGGCCACCTCCACCTACGACGTCGACTACGCTACCTCCGCTACGGGCACCTCCAACTTCGCTGTACTCCGCCAACCCCCACCGTCGGTCAAGCTCTGGAGGTTCGCCAACGCTGCAACAGCCACCAGCGGTGGTGCCTTGCCTCGACCGCCCTCCACATCCGCCTCGCCATCGCCCCTCGCCGCCAGGCACGGAGCCCGAGGCCCCCGCCTCGCGTGCAAGGCACGTGATGGGGGAACGACGTCAGCAAGACATCAGCATCCAGGGGTCACGTGCCGTGCACGTGCCCTTGTGTAAATTGCAAAGCTGCCCTTGCCATTCCTCCTTTTTGCGCACGAGTCCCGCCGACCCTTGGGTCACGTGCACCGCACATGACCGAGGAAATTTTGACGAAAATGTCCCCAACTGTAGGTAATTACAAGTAGGCCCCCTACATTTTTATTTATTTATATTTTAATTGTAGAAATACCCATGTGTCCCCTTATTATTCTAGACTCGTACATTGCATATTTTATTTATCAAAAAATAGCATGATGTTCATCTCTTAATTCTCTACGTTTTGACATGTTGTGGACAATTTTGTGATTAATGGTTAATTAATAATTATTTATTTTGTGGAAAATTACATATTTTGCCCATCTTGTGCTCTTAATTTTGCCTTTGATTAATCGTTACTCTAAAAATTCCTGAAAAATCACATATTGTGTTAATTGTGCTTGACATTGTGCCCAAAAAGAGTTCCATTTGCATGCATAGTTTGCCCTGTAAACATCATTTTGCATATTTCAGTGTTTAATTTTTAATAGGTATTAGATCTCACATTTTCGATGTTTAGGAATTTTCTGAGATCAATCACCTAGTGATAGATCTTAGATGATTTTGATCCTTGAAAATAAATAGTTTTAGTATTTATTATAATTAAATATTGAAATTCATCTTGTTTGCATTAAAAAATTCATAAAAAATTCATGTTGCCTCCAAAAATTCCAAAAACATTACAGTGCATTCATTTCATCATATTTTACATATTGGAGAAGTTTCGTATTTTTCGAACATTGCTTGAAGGTAATTTTCATTTTAGTCCCTAAAATAGGCCAAAATTGCCTATTGCACCATTTATTGCATTGAAAATTTCAAAAAAAAAAGACCGCCTTGAAGACTGTGCAGGAACTTTGATAGACATAACTCTAGGTTGTTCCTTTGCCTCCTTGTGATCGACCTTGGGACTTGCCGAGGTAAAATAAACATAAAACCATGAGATTGAAAAATTAAATAAATTATTTGTGGTTATTTCTTGACCGATTCCGATTGCCGCCTACAACGCACGACGATAAACAACATCTTTTAACACTGCGATTTCGGACTCGTCATGGAGCTAACCAAAATTGAAAAGAAAAGTGAAGAAAGAAAGAAATGTTGAAATAAAAGCTCTCACCATACAAAGTCAAATATCAAAGAGCTTCCACCAAAGGCAAGCGCTCCCAACCACTTTAAAGTTTCCAACAGCTATTAGGACCAGGATGTTGGACATGCGAGTCCACGATGAGCCATTATGCAATAAATGTTATTGTGAATATCATTCCCTGATCTGAGATGTAGAATAAATAATTTGCATAATAGGTCCATTAGTACAATTAGGGTTATGTACCATGGCCATCTTAATAATCAAACAGCTGTTGATTCAATAATTGAATAATAGAGGTTGGTGCTTGGATGAATATCTAAAGAGTTATATTGAGGACTCATCAAGCACCGTCAAATGATTGTTAAGAAATGATCTCCAGCATGAGTAGGAGATGGAAGTCCTTTCTCATAAAGGTTGATATCTAGCCGGCTTCTTGATGCAGGTCCTCTACATAGGAATAGAGATTCAGAGGTGTTAGATAAGTTAGGTCAAAGAGTTGACTTAACGAGATCGAGATAACCAAATTCCTATGTCGTATGCTGTCACGATATAGGAACGCATCCTCTGACCAGAGACAGATGTGTTACTATACGTCTGAGCATGTACATTTGGCAGACCAATAGGTTAATGACTTAACCAAGGTCTATACACCGGCACGCTGGTGTGCATGTGAGGGCATATGAGTAATACGATCTCTCAAAGGGTTCATACATGTTCATCACTGAACCGGAAGACATGATCTCACTCAAGAGATATTGGGAAGAATCAAATTCCATGCACAACCATCTCTCTTTGAAAGCTTGACTGAATTTGTAGGTTTGATATATACTTTTGGAAAGTATATGATCAAGACCTAAGTATGATATATTCTTTTGGAAACTATGTGATCGATACCAACTCCTAATGATCAAATGAGAAACATACTGATAAAACCATGAAGCAGACAATGTAAAATTGATCTAATACTTCAGGTTTAATTTGAGTCTTCCAGTATGCAGGATGTACAGGTATTGGGAATACCTGAGGGTGATGTGATTATAAACGATTGTATAATCATGACGCTTCCATTCCTAGGGAGTGACGAAACGGGTCTAGACTTTAGTGACTCCTCTCAGTGGAGAAGTGATCTGATCTTGGTCCAAATGTTGGACATTGATCTGAATATGATTCAAATGCAATGAGAAGATTAGATTTGCGGTCTTGATTTAATCAAGCATCAATGGGAGGCCCGCGATCTGGATTTGAGATATGATCTCAATATCGAAGTCACTATACGTGGAACATACAATCGCCCTGTCCTTATCTCCATGTATTTGCAGAGAAAGCGCATTATCCTTGAAAGAATTGATGGATAATTTCATTGTTTATATGTGTATCCGAGCATTGAGAAAGTTGATAATTAAATGCGATTTAATTATCATGAGCAATATGAATTTGATTCATATTATAAGGAGAGTTAGCTAAAATAATTAAATGAGATTTAATTATCAAAGACACAAATAATGTAAGTGTGATTCATATTTTTTTAGAACAAGAGAATAAAGATCCAAGATGATTAAATGTGATTTAATTATCATGGATATAATGCTGAATTATTTTTATAGAATAATTTGCAACAAAATTTGTTGCATAATCTTGGAGACTGCATTATAGAGATGAGATCCACTATCCATATACATGTCGTGGACGGCCACCACTCCTATTAGGAATGTGTGGTCGTCCCATCCTTCCAACATGGAAGGAGGCACTCTCTCTCCTATGGTCTCCATGAGATCATGATTTAATTTGGTGATTGAATTATATTGATTAATCAATAATATGTTTAATCTAAATTAAATCAATTATTGTTGGTTTTTATCAACCCAAATCTTGGCCATTAAAAGAAACACAAATCAATGCGAGGCATTGGATTTGTGTTGTCCATGGATTGAGATCAATCTATGGATCCCAAAATATTATAAAATGAGAGGCACCTTGCTCTTCTTGGTTAGAACAACAAGTGAGACAACAACTCTCTCTCTCTCTCTCTTTCTCTATATACGCCTACTCTCTCTATCTCTCTTGACTGTCCACCATGGATGCCCTAGAGAGATTCTCCATCGCCGCAGCGTAGTCCTTATTCTGCCGATGATTTGCTCGTGGATCTCCGTCTACTTCAGTGTGCCTTTCTCATGAAGAAGACATTGTATCTCGTTTGTCGAGGATCCGTGGCTCGGATCATCAACATGGATTGCGAGAAGAACGTGTTTCATCAACATGATCGCAAGTGTCTCCTCCGTCGGATCGGACTTGAGACAAGAGGTCTCTTCGTTTAGAGAATCGATCACAATCACGCTTCAATACGTATTCCTATTACTGTTTGTGGTTTAGATGAAATGATTCGAGAAGTGTTCTTGGATCATGTGGTTTGGTCACATGAAAAATTTTAATTTCTGCTGCATCGAGATACTAGTGTGGCTAGTCGCTCCCGATCGCATACGTTGTGATCCTCATGCTTCCGTGATGCTCTTACGGATCTCACCATATCCTTCAAGTGGTATCGGAGCCAGGTTGAATGTACTGGATGTGATCCATAAACCAAGGATGACTTAGGTTCATTAGGGTTTGCAAAAGTTTTGTCGCATTTCATTTTTGCATCTCTGTTTTGTCATTATTTTTGGCACTTTTTAAATTGTTTAAACACGAAAATATTAATTGTTTTTTCTTCCCCATTAAATCAGAAAATTGTAGGATTTGAGTTTACGTAATTTGGATTCTGTATGCTCGAGATATGATCATTTTAGGGAACATGTATCCATGGTTTCGGGGACTGTGGATCATGACGTAATTAAGATGTTAATTGCGGATTTCAAAAACCTTGAAATGCACAAAAATAACTTAGGTTTTTAATTCAAATTAGAAAATTTTAGAAACTTATTTTGCTTAATTTGGATTTAAATTGATTGAGATATGGTATTTTTAGTAAGTGAGGGTCACTGTTGGAAATACTTTCCTAATCAAGAACCAAGTGATTGTCATTTAATCAATTAGTGAAATTAAATTGTTTAATTTCTTAGAATAATTGTGCATAAATATTTCTGAAATATTTGATGATAATTATTTCCATAAATGACATTGCTTTAACCAAAATTTGATTAGATGTGATCTAGATCACTAATTGGTTACATGATCTACATGATCTACATTCCAACAAACATGTTGCTTGAATAGGATTTGGGATTTGTTTAGAAAATCTCATTATAATGTTAATCAAAAATCTTTTGATTATTATTATATGGTATAATTTTGGTTGAAAAACCGATGATTATCTCAAGTACAAAGTGATCTATTTTGCATTATCCTTTCCCGAGGTAGATATGGTGTCTAGTCGGGGAGCGTTGGGGTAGCAGGTTGCACCGTGTGCGGTCTGTACCACTCCCGTCAGTACTGGCCATGACAGCGAGTAGGGTTGGTATAATGCTTAAGAAATCACGATGTATTTCTCATTTTTAAAATTCAAAATAATATGTATTTGAGATAATACCATAATTTAAGTACAATTAAGAATGTTTGTTGGATATTAATTGGATCATTAAATTAATATGATTAGATTAATTGGAATCCAAACAAAATTAAAACACTCTATTATGAATAAAGATGTTATTTCCCTTGAAAGAACTAATCATAATGTATATGATTCATAATGATTAATTAGAATTTGAATATGATATGGAGATTGTTGAACAAGCGAGCCCACGACAAGCCATTATAAAATAAAGTTATTGCAAATATCATTCCCTGATCTGAGATGAAGAATAAATGATTTGCATAATAGGTCCCTTAGTACAATTAGGGTTATGTACCATGGCCATCTTAATAATAATACAGCTGTTGATTCAATAATTGAATCATAGAGCCCGGTACTTGGATGGATATCTAAAGAGCTAGATTGAGGACTCGTTAAGCACCGTCAAATGATTGTTAGGAAATGATCTCCAGCATGAGTAGGAGATGGCAATCCTTTCTCATAAAGGTTGATATCTAACCGACTTCTTGATGCAGGTCCTTTGCATGGGAATAGAGATTTGGAGGTGTTCGATAAGTTAGGTCAAAGAGTTGGCTTAACGAGATCGAGATAACCAAAGTCCTATGTCGTATGCTGTCACGATATAGGAACGCATCCTCTGACCAGAGACAGATGTGTTACTATACGTCTGAGCATGTACATTTGGCAGACCAATAGGTTGATGACCAAACCAAGGTCTAGACACCGGTGCGCTGGTGGGCATGCGAGGGCATATGAGTAATACGATCTCTCAAAGCGATCATACAAGTTCATTACTGAACCGGAAGACATGAGCTCAGTCATGAGATATTGGGAAGAATCAAATTCCATGCACGGTCATCTCGCTTCGGAAGATTGACCGAATTTATAGGCTTGATATATTCTTTTGAAAAGTATATGAGCAAGACCTACGTATGATATATGTTTTTGGAAAGTATGTGATCGATACCAACTCCCAATGATAAAATGAGAAACTTATTGATAAAACCATGAAGTAGACAATGTAAAATTGATATAATACTTCGAGTTTATTCTGAGCCTTCCAGTATGCAGGATGTATAGGTATTGGGAATACATGAGGGTGATGTGATCATAAACAAATGTATAACCATGACGCTTCCATTCCTAGGAAGTGATGAAATGGGTCTGGATTTTAGTGACTCCTCTCAGTATAGAAGTAATATGATCTTGGTCCAAATGTTGGACATTGATCTGAGTGTGTTTCAGATGCAATGAGAAGATTAGATTTGGGGTAATCAAGCATCTATGGGAGGCCCACGATCTAGATTTGAGATATGATCTCAATATCCAAGTCACTATATGTGGAACAATACAATCGCCTTGTCCTTAACTCCATGTATTCACGGAGAGAGCGCATTATCCTTGAAAGCGTTCACGGATAATTTCATTGTTGATATGTATATCTAGGGCTGCCAGAAAATTCTTGGGTTCAATATTTGCTCAGATTCAGCTTTTTAGATGTTCAATTCAGATTCTATTCAAAAATAAATGAACCAAACTTGAACACAAGTTTGGATTCGATTAAGTAAATGAACCGAACCTCAAAAACATAGGTTCGCTCTGGTTCGGTTCGTTAAATGTTTGATTATGTACACACATAAATACATAAAAGTATATATACATACATATTGTATATTTAAGGAAAAAATACATTCTATATTAACATAAGGGCTATTCACTTATTTTCCTAAACCCATCCAGTCATCCACTCCCTAAGTCCCTATTCCCTATCCCCTTTGAATAGGAACATACGCACAACATTTATTATTAAACAAACCTTTAACGAGCCGAACCGAACCTTACCCGAGCCGAACCGAACATGATTATAGTTTCATTTTATCACGTCGAACCGAACCCGAGCTTAAAAGTATGCTAAACGAACCGCACCGAGTCTGGGTTGGTTCGCTCATGTTTGGCTTGTTTACACCCCTATGTGTATCCGAGCATTGAGAAAATTGATAATTGAATACGATTTAATTATCGTGAGTAATATGAATTTGAGTCATATTATAGGGAGAGTTATCTTAGATAATTAAATGAGATTTAATTATCAAAGACAAGAATAATGTGAATATGATTCATATTTTTTGAGAAGAAGAGAATATAGATCCAAGATAATTAAATGTGATTTAGTTATCATGTGTATGAATAATGTGGATAGCAAGATCCATGTTAGTCATATATATTATAAATGTGATTTATAATATTTAAGAGAGAGCTATTTGTAATTTACATTTGTTAATTAAATGTTAATGTGAATTGGATTCACATTGGACATTGAATTGAAATTGTAATTTACAATTTATTTTGGGTTGTGAATATGATTCACAAATTTTTCAATGGCAAGATTGCAATGTATGCAAAATAATTATGAATTATTTTTTGTAGAATAATTTGCAACAAAAGTTGTTGCATAATCTTCGAGATTTCATTATAGAGATGAGATCCACCTTCCATATACATGGAGTGGATGGCCACCACTCCTATTAGGAATGTGTAGCCATCCCCTCCTTCCAACATGGAAGGAGGCACTGTCTCTCCGATGATCTCCATGAGATCATACTTTAATTTGGTGATTGAATTATACTGATTAATAAATAATATATTTAATCTAAATTAAATCAATTGTTGTTGGTTTTTATCAACACAAATCTTGGCCATTAAAAGCAACACAAATCAATGTGAGCCATTAGATTTGTGTTGTCCATGGATTGAGATCCGTGGATCCCAAAATATTATAAAAGGAGAGGCACCCCTTGATCTTCTTGGTTAGAACAACATGTGAGACAACAACTCTCTCTCTCTCTCTCTCTTTCTCTCTACATGCCTACTCTCTCCATCTCTCTCATGTGGTCGTCCACCATGGATGCCCTAGAGAGATTCTCCATCACCGTAGTGTTGTCGTTATGCTGCCCGATAGTTTATTCGTGGATCTTCGTCTACATCGACATGCCTTGCTCGTGAAGAAGACATTGTATCTCGTTTGTCGAGATCAGGAGATCCGTGGCTCGGATCATCAACATGGATTACGAGAAGCATGTGTTTCAGCAAAACACTCGCAAGCGTGTCCTCCGTCGGATCGGATTTGAGATAGGAGGTCTCTTCGTTTAGAGACTCGATTACAACCACGCATCAAGAGGTAATCCTATTACTTGTTTGTGGTTTAGACGAAACAATCCCAGAAGTGCTCTTGGATCATGTGGTTTCGTCACATGAAAAATTTTAATTTTCGCTGCATCGAGCAACGGTTAGTCGCTACCGATCGCATACGATGTGATCCTCACTCTTCCATGATGCACTTAAGGATATCACCATATCTTTCACAAGAGTCGGTCTAGCACTAGAAAAGGGCTATGCGTCGTAACTACTACAAGTCTGGGTGTAGAAAGTATATTTGATATCAAAAAGAGGCACACCCCGGTGTACTCCCAGGAAAACAAGTGCATACGACTCCAACATCTCTTGATAGACACACTGATCAACAACCCAAAAAAAACATGTGTTGAGTTAATAAGGCAATCGAGAGGATCCTTGTTCCAATGCGAGGAAAAAAGAAATGATACAATTCTATGCCCTCCATTAACTTGCCTTCCACATACACTTTTAAGTCTGACAACTAAAGAGACAGTGGATTGGATTGAGGAAATGGTTTATTCCCTAGTGTTGAGGATCGGGTTCTTAGGAGAGTCTCTTGTACTAGAATATTGGGTGAAGTTGCGGTGCTACTCTTGTACCTACAGTCCACAGTTAATGTCTTATCCCTATTATATATTTATACAGAGAGAGTCTGATGATTAGGGAAATTGGATACCTTTTGACTAGAGCTTGGTTCATCTTGGAATTTTAGGATCTCTAAAAATGAGAGTTTTTGAACGAATAAAGTCTTGTATTTACATGCACAGTCAGAGGTTAATCCAACTTATTCATTCTTTATTTGCTCGAGGACTAGCAAAGTTTACGTATAGGGGGTGATGAATCCAAGATTCATCATTTCAATATATTGATTTTAGCAAAATCCATGAGTAAAATCACAAATAAATGCCCATAATATCAATACATTATTACAAAATAAATTAGTAATAAAAATCCACAAAATAAATGAGTTTTTCACCTCTAAATAGCACAAAGTTTCATGTATTTTTAATAAATTTATTTCGATTCCATTTTGGCTATTTTTTTCCAACTTATTTATAAAAATGTATATAAAAATATAAAAAATAAAAAGTAAATCTCACCTCAAATAAATACTCCTACATCCCAACGAGAAAGAGTCGTAAAGTCCAACTTCTATTTTTTTTTGGGCGAGTATGCCAATATGATCTTAATGAGGTGTGGGGCTTTGCATCTGGAATTTGTTGGGCTTCCCTCCTAGGGAGCCTGTGTCCCGCCTTTTTTTGCAATAAACCCCTCCCGGCCGAAGACTAGTGATAGGTGGTTCCGTTGAGCTTTCGGAGAAGGGTAGACGGGGGTGTCAGCACAACAATGAACCGCGACGAACCCGAGTCGAAACCCTGGAGGCCGCGGGCCTACTCGAGCCATTCGGTGGTCAGAGGGGGGGATCCTATAATTCATGCTCCATATAAACTCCAAATTCACCATAATAACTTTTAAAGTTTAAGTTAGAAAATTATTTATCCAATGAAAGTGGTTCATTAAAATCGGAGCTTATTTGCAAAATATGGGTTTTGGGACCAAGGTGTACTATGTATATAATGTAAATATTCATTCTTTCTCATTATTTTACTAATTTTCTTAATTACTAAAAAATCCAAAAAATACATTTTTGTGTTTCATTTTATTTTTAATAATTTATTTTATTTTTACATTGTAAATATCTTTTATTAAAAATGCACATAAATTAAAAATTAGAAAAGTTAAAAAACATGTACATATTGTTTGTCTTATTTTGTAAATTCTCCACTCTTTTTCTTCTCTTTGTTTTATTATATTTTAGTAGCCTGCTTAATTTTATTTTCTTTCTTTATTTAATTACCATTCTCAATAATAAACTCCCATTCCACTCTATGTCCTCCGTTATTTTTTTATAACCTCCCTTCAACTCCATCATATTATTTAACCTCCCATTCAATCTAACTGTTCCACTATATTTCTAACTTCCATTTTCTTATATTTTATACATCTCATTCTCCTCATTTTTTCCTTTGATCCACCTTTATGCAAGAGAGAATTGAGAGCTCCGACTACCCATCTTGGTGACAGTGAACGGCGAAGTAGAGCGACAATCGTTTCCTCTCCGGTGAGATCCGTTAGCAATCTGGCTAACATCGCATCCTCCTCACGACTACTCGAGCTCATCTCTCGCCTACGATTTGAGCGAGGATCATGCTTTTTGTGATCACACCATAGGAGCATGCTTCCACCATAGGTAATTTTCACTTTCATTTTGTCATCATTTTTATTTTGTATTTTTTATCACATCACATCACCACCCTTACAGATTCATATGTTCAACTGCTCCTGCATTATATTCATCATATTATTACCATCACCAAACCATCTTTTATTTGTTATTCCTTGTCAAAGAAAACAAAAAAATCAAAAAAAAATCAAAAAATCAATTCACAATAGCAAAAAAAATCAAAAAATTAAAAAAAAGAAGTTGGTGGGCGGAATCCCACAGCACCGACGACTTCTCCCCTCCATCATGTCGTCAACTCGCCATCCCAAGCCATGATCATGCACCACCTCTTATGTCCCTGGAGGTACAGCAGACCCCCTCCGATCACCAGCCACAGGTCGTGCCTCCTCGTATAGGCTCCAAGCCACATACGACCACCCTACGCAGCCCTTCCAACATGCAGCCAACGCCCACTCCCCCGCAAGCGGTCTCCACCTGTAGCATTGACTTCCTTCCAAGTGCGTCACTGCCTGAAGCCACCTCCAGTAGCTGCTCCCATTCCCCATCACCCTCTGTACTATCATGCAAGCCCCTTCCCCCACTCTATCGTAAACCGCCGCATGGGCTACGCCGCCACAGCTCCTCCAATGTACATGCACCGTCATTCCTCATTCCACCTCCATTGTGCCCTAATCTCCAAGGAATAAGATCCTTTTGTTTATATTTTTATTGGAAATATTGCATTCGTGTTTTGTTAAGTTTTTGTAATTACAAACAAGTCCATGTGCATACTTTATATTCAATGTTTCTAAATTCTATTTTGCATGGATAACCATGTGTTTGCTTGTTAATTTAGACATTTATTTTGCATCGTTTTATTTAATGAAAAAAGTCATGTTATTTAGCAACTAGTTCTCTATCATCTGGATGTTTATTAGGATTTTTGTGTGCTCTGGGTAATTAATTAAAATTCTTTAAATAAAATATTGCATATTTTACCCAATTTGATCTATTAAATTCGTATCTAACTCGTGGTTGCTAAGAAAAGTCCTAAAAAATCAGAAATTATGCCTTGAAATATGATCTAATTAATAATCAAATTTCACATTAATTGGAATTGTCTTGTGCCTTAAATAAATTATAAATTGATTTTTGTAAATGGTTTTAAATTAAATTCGTTAGATAATATTTTTATGAAATCCTTCTCTCTGGATTGCTTATTTAAAGACCTTTTAAAGATCATTTACTCTCTGAATAAATTTACATTGTGAATTTATTAGGAATTAATTATTTACTGTCAATCTATTTTTATTAAAAATCATAAAAATTCAAATGTAGTAAAAAAATATAAAAAATTTACTGTAGCCTCATTACATCATGTTTTTGTTCTGTAAAATTTTGAAAATTTTTGCATTCTATTTGTATGAATAATTGCATAAAATCCATAAAAGTGTGTATTTTCATTGTTGCATTTTTAACCCATAAAATTCTAAAAACATATGTTTCGCATTCTTCACTGGATTAGGTTTCTAGGAAAAATACAATTTGACTAAATTGGATTAATTTCTCACTAAAATTTATTTGACTAAGTTGTGTATTTTCTTATTAACTTAATTCACCCACATTTTGTATTTGCATTCATTTTACGTTAAAAAATATAAAAAAAAATCCGCATTGGAAACCTAGACCTAATTAATCTGAAATGTCCCAAATTTGTTCCTTTGACTCCTTGTGTTTTACCACAGATTGCCCAGGATATAAATTGAAGTCGAGACACTCCTTGTGTTTCTCGGTTTTTATTGATTGACTAAATGTTGTGCTACAATGAGTACAATTAATATACACACTCAACCATTTCATCAGGCATCATAAATTTCTGCAAGATCATCTTGATTTCTAGATTTGATAAATCAGTTATACCATTGGACTGAGAATTATAATGAGAAGCGACTCAGTGATCCATGTCCTACTCCATCACTAATTTATTAACTTATTTGTTGATGAAGTGGCTACCCCCATTTGAGATCAAAATCTTAGGTATCCCGAACTGTGATAAGATGTCATCTTTTAAGAATCGACAAACTATGTGGCTGTCAACGACTAGAGTAAGGATATGTTCAACCCTTCGACTCACATAGTTCACGGTGAGCAGGATGTATTCATAACCCTAACTATTAGGAAATGGACCCATGAAATCTATGCCTCATGCAACGAACACATCAGATATCTGAATGATTTTGAGGGGCAAAGAATATTTTAAACTGATAGTTTTCCCACCTTCTAACAATCAGTGCAAGCTCTGACGTACTCATTTTCATCCTTGAATAGTGTAGGCCACTAGAAGCCACACTATAATATCTTTCATGTCGTCTGACTTTCATAATGGTGTCCACTAGATTCAAACTTTTGACTATGCTCAAGGGCTCTTGTGTACTCCTCCTGAGGAATACACTAACACCAAATGCAATATGGCCCTTCCTTGAACAAGTGTGGATCTTCCCATTGGCAAAAAATAGATATCGGACAGGAACTTGTCCTTCTTGATTCTCATCCAATCTTGTGGAACTACCCCACAGACGAGGTAGTTCACAATATCATCATATCACAGGAGATATCCAATGACGAATATTTATTCATCAAGGAAAGTCTATGTAATCATTGTACTGCTCAGTTGAGTATCTTGGAATTCTATTCTGGATAAGTGATATGCTATTACATTCTAAACTCTAGGGATATCTCTAATTTCCAAATCTAATTCCTAGAGGAGAAGGATACATTTGAGTGAGCATGATTTGGCAACCTTCTTCTATGTAAGTATCTGATAGCGGAGTGGTTAGTGAAAACAATAACTTTAGATCCTGAAAGATAGGATATGAACTTCTCTAAAGTGAAAACAAATTCCAACAATTCATTTTCTATTATTGTAAAATTTTTCTATGCTTCATCTAATGTCTTGCTGGCATAGTGAATGGTGTAGCATAGTTTCTCTGATCTTTTCCCAATAAAACCCCAACTACGAAATTGGATGCATTCATCATGATCTAAAATGAAGAGACCAATTATGTGGTTATAGGATGTTAGCCTGAGTGACTAGATCTTTCAACTAATGGTAGGAGAACATTCTGATCAACAATGAACTAGGTCTCCTTGCACTCGCGCAAAATTGCTGAAGTCCTTGATGAATCGTCTAAAAACCAACATGCCCTAGAAATGACCTCGCATTCTTCACATTTCGAGATGGCTCAATTTTGGCAATGACATCCACCTTTTCCTGGTTGACTTCCATGCCTTGCATTGTAAAAAGGTAGCCCAGAACAATACCTTCGGTGACCATGAAGTGGCCCTTTTCCCATGATAAGACCAAATTTATTTCATGACATTTCTACAATACTCCGTCTAGGTGCATAAGACATGAATCGGATTTGTCATCGTATACTAAGAAATCTTCCATGAAAATTTCGAGAAAACTTCCAACCATATCGACAAAGATGGCAAGCATACACCTTTGGAATGTAGTAGGGTCAATGCATAATTGAAAGGACATTCTTCTGAAAGCATAAGAACCGGATGGGAAAGTGAATGTTTGTTTTCTCTTGGTCCTCAGGGGTGGTCACCACCTGGTTTTCTCGGAGTATCCATCTAAGAAATAGAAGGATACCTTCTTGGCCAATCTTTCAAGAACTTGGTCAATTAACAACAGAGGAAAGTGGTCCTTCTTTGTATCTAATTCAGGTAGCGATAATCAACTTACACACACCAAGACATCGGTACTCGAGTAGGAAGATCCTCTCTTTGGTCATTCTTAACCATAGTGAGGTTTGATTTCTTTGGAATGACATGGAAGGGTCTCACCCATTTCGAGTGGGAGATGGAATAAATAAAGCATGATTTATAGCACTTCATTATTTCCTTCATTACTACATCATGAAGATTAGGGTTAAATCTTCTCTGGATTTCTCAGAACGGTTTGTTGTCATCCTTAAGATAGATGTAATGTGGACACAAGGCCGGATTTATCCCTCAGAGATCCAAAACTTTCCAATAAGTGCCTTGCGATTTTTCTCTAAAACCTTGAGAAGTTAAGATTTATGATATAGAGTCAATATGTTACTAATGATGATTGGACACATGTGTTCTTCACCTACAAGGAAGGTGTACTTCAGGCCTATCAGAAGCTATTTTAATTCAGGTAATTATGGAGTTTGCTCTGTGGATACTTCAGAAATAGTGTTGGTAGATGGATGTTCTATTGAATTGATAAGGTGTTGTCCAACTCTGTCACTATTCGGATGTAGGCGGTGGAATCGTTGAGGATGTAGGCTCAACGGCGACGCACGTCGGAGCAAAGAAGTGACGGCGGGGCGATGCTGCGATGAGCTTTGGAGTGCTCGGATCTCGTCGGGGAGGCGACACGGTGCTGTCACCGTCGCGAAGCGTCTCCGGGTGCAATCGGCGGATGAGGAGTCGGGGGGAGGGTCGAGGTTCTTAAATAGGAGAGAGGCATCTAGCGATCGGCGGGAGATCCGAAGGTGGTTGGCCGTTGGCGACGAAGGCGGAGAAATCGGGGGGGGGGGGGGGGGGGGGGGCTGGGGGGGCTGGGAGGTTGAAGGCGACTCCTGGGCCATCCGATCGGGCGACGATCGGATGGCCAGGAGGTCACCACGTGGTGCAACATGGGGAGAGAGAGCGAGGCACGTGCCTGGGAGGCACGTGCGACGCACGTGCAGTGCCTTTTAATTTTTTTTAATAAAAATGAATAAATATAAAGCCCAAACAAGGCCGACACGTGGCGACTCCAGGTGCTGCCACGTGTTAGCACCAGAAAATTCGAGAAATTGATACTTTGTAAAATGTAAAATAAATAGCAAATGACCTCGGATCAAAAAAGTTCCTTCAAGAAATTGCTCGTTTAGATGAGATCTACAACTTTCATGAAGACATCAAAACCAAAATCGATCAATTGCATAAAGTGATATTTTTGGGGTATCCCATGTACATAGAATACCTGGACTTTCGGGTTTTATATATTTTTTTATCATTTTTAAACCAAATAAAAATCCGGAAAAAATATGGAAAAATCAAAGATAAATAAAGACACCTAAATCTAACTTTTTGGATTTTCATTAATTAAGAAAATATGTACATAAAATATCATGTCAAAAATCGCTAAAATACACAATGTACGAAAGAGGCCCAAAACCCATCTTTCACATATGTGCTCCGATTCACTTGAACTTGTCCTTGTTTTGAAGGTAATTGAATGTACATTAGTTCAAAAGTGAGTAGGATCAAATCGGACACTGGATGGGGAAGATATGTGGCTTTTAGTCCGAAATTCCTGAAACTAGGGTTTGGGTTTTTGGTCCACTTATTTGGGTTAGTGATTTTTTTGTATTTTTCATTTATTCCTATTAGTGATATGTACACAATGAAGGAGGTTTTGTGTCATTCGGAGTTAGCATGAAGAGTTAAAAATCAGGGAAGTTAGGCTATTTACAGGTCATTTTGGCTTGGATTGTTGGCTTCTTTTTTTTGCAGAAATTATGGATAAAATGCAATTCTTATAAAAACATGCATGAATGCTAATTATGCAGAATAGATGCAGAAATGTTGTTGATTTTGAGGGACTTGAGCTTAATAAATGAGATTTAGAGTGATAAATCCAAGATTCATCACTCCACTTCTTCTACCCAGAGTTGGTGTACACTGATCAACAATTTTTTTAGAGTTCATCACACCCTGGCACATAGGTAAACGTCAAGAGATAGTACAAGAACCATGTTCTCATATTGGCTAAAGTTGCTGGCACTCAGATTTCATGAAACCATTATTGATTTTATCCCATCCCCGAGCATCATTAAATCAGATCCAAACTCACATCCCTCATCCCAATTCAAGTGAAATTCAACTCATCTTATCATAACTGCAGTCATGTATGTGAGGTGTTGATCATATTCTTAAGGTAGAGACTAAGCATGCAATATAGCACATAAATCATTCATATTAGGCAAATGTGCATAATTAAGTCAAAGACCCTAACGACTAAGGATGGTTTACTCAAAATCTTAAGATCTCATAAACCAAGTGTTCTTGAACTTCACTAGTTTTGTGTAAATGTGAAAGTGTCAGGGACTAAACCAACTCATTAGTTAGGATTTTTTGTGATTTTTATTTTATATTTTTTTATATTTCTTCATTTTTTTTATTTTTTTGATTTTGATTTTGTTTTGAAAAGAAAGGAAAAGAAGAAAGATATGTTTTTTTAAAAGGTTTTGCTTCTTTTTTTTTCAAATTTTTTCAACAGATAATGAAAGAAAAGATAAAATTGATTTTTAAAATTTCTTTTTAAACAAGATTTCTTTTTGTTTTTTACCAATTTTACACACCCTATAATTATTGTATAATATATACAAAAATACATGAAAGTACGAGCTATTGGTAAGGTATATATGTAATATATGTAATATATACACGCCTCCTATACTTAGCATGTGCATTGTCCTTAGAGCACAAGAAGTGAGGAAAAAGAAATAGCTCGTGCTAAGCTTAGGTAAGATAAAATAACAAAATTATAGATGTCTGTTCGCCCCCTATACTTAGGCTTTGGTCAGCCCAAGTGTAGAAGAAGAGAAAAAAACGGGGTGGACGAGGTCAAAAGGAGAAATGGATGAGTATATACATATGACGGGCATCGGTCCCCCCTATACTTAGGCTTCGGTCAGCCTAACTATAGGATAGAAGTAAGTATGAGAACCAATGTGATCTGAATAATATATCGAGAAAGGAGAATGTACAAGAGTGAATAAATCTTCTAAGTTGCTTAATCTTGATGCTACATCTTCATGAAGAATAATATGATGTATCTGCTCTGTGCTCATTCTGCATAAAGTTGATGACCTCGACTTGGACTAACTTTTCTTTAGAATCTACAAAATGCTTCAAAAGTTGTCCATTCACCAGATGGGATTATGCACCATTTGTGATATCAGATATCTCTACACTTCCATTCGTGTGTACTTTCTTAACAACAAAGGGACCTGTCTACTTAGATTTGATCTTCCCATAGAACATCTTCAACTTGGCATTAAACAACCATACCTTTTGCACAGGTACAAAGTCTTTGCACCTATTGTTCTGATCATGACATCTCTTTACTTTGTCCTTATAAATAACATTGTTGTCATATGCCCTATTTCGGATTTCCACGATCCGTTCAAGTTAATGTTTTGGCAAAGCTTCCCTAGTTGACAACTCCAATTAATCTGCTTAAGCCCATTCGAACTTATGAATCAACTATGCGGGAAAATGGCAGATGAATCCATGATTCATTAACTTTTATGTCGCATTTTGTCTTAAAACCATTAACAAATACATGTTAATATACATTAATTTCCATCTTTTATAAAAACTTTATTCATGAATAAATATTCACTTTTAAGCATCAAAATATTGTAAATAAATAAAGAATAAAGAAAAGAAAATAAGGCAGATTGGAAATATGTATATATGTACAATATGACCTATAAATATAAATATAACTGCAAGGTATATTTACAACCTAACCCCCGAGACCAAGTCAGCATGGATTGGTCGACAAACCAATAAGTAGGGGGAGATAAGGAAAGAAAACCCTAAAAGTAAATTAAGACACACTTCATGTACATCTTACTATTTATCAAATAAATACAAAACTTCAATGATTTTTAATTAATCCATATGTACATATTTTTCACCAAACTATTTTCCTAATTATTTCTAAAAATATATATAAAAATATAAAAAAATGATTTAAAAAAATTACCTTGTATACATGCCAAGAAATCCAGCTTTTAAATTGTCAAAATCTCAACTTCCGAACATCATAACTTCTTCATACGAACTCCAATTTCACACTACTCACCTTTAAAGTTCATAAAATAATATTCTCTAATTAATAGAGTTGGTTTCATTGAATTCGGAGTCTGTTTGCAAAAAGTCAGTTTTGGGACCAAATGACAACGAGGTTTCTGGGCTATTTATTTTATGTAGAACACATTATTTATAGTTTTTTTAATTTCTACTTATTTTCATGATCTTGCAAATCTTGATTTATTTCATATTTTTGGAGATTATTTATTATTTTAATAAAAATCAAAAACCCTAAATTATAGATGAAAATGAACTGGATAACTTATACCTATATTTATTAATATATATAAATTAATTTATTAAAATCCCTAAAAATTCACACAACCCTTATTTATTATTCTAATAATATAAAAATATAAAATTAATATTTATTTATTAAATTAAAAAATCCAAAACCTATTTATCTATACATATTTATTAATATAATATTTATATTTCGAATAATATTTATTATTTATAAAAAGTAAGTATCCTATAATTTAGATAATTTAATTATTTACATTTCCTATTTTTATACCTATTTAAAATAACACTATTTACTATTTATTATTGAATTTATAAGAAATTCGCACATCTGGCCTACCAGGTGCTAACACGTGTCTACACCTGGTGCTTCTTCTCCAAGAAGCCGGTATTGCAGTTTGTTCCACCTAGGCTTCTTCACCTATTTTTCTTGTGCACATTCTAACCTCTTCCGATGATTCAAACCCTTGGATCTCATCTCCTAACAACCTAGATTCTCGGCCACCCTTCGATTTAACTTAGAGATCATGAAATCTATCTATATAAACCCTCAAAATTCGCAAATTCAAACAAACTCTCCATAACCACCTGCAACTGAGGCATCCAGTGGCCGACCCCCTCTCTTCCTCGCCGCACTCCGCTCGTCCAGGAGGTGACATCTCCAACCAACGGTGTCTACGTGGGAGAAGGACCATCGGGGAGGAGTTCCAAGGCGATAGCTCCGCCTTGCATCGCCGCCTTGCGCATGTCCATCTCCGGCAAAGATTAGCCGTCGAGAAGATACTAGAGGTAATACACCTCTGCTTTCATAGATCTATACATCCACCGTCACTGAATTTTATCTCGATCCTGGATCCACAATTAGCATGGCTAATCACGTATTTGGTGAGCTTAATCTTTCATCTCAGACGCCCTACCTTCGATTCGTATTATTTTATTTAGAAATCAATCCAAATCCCATCTCCTTTTTCGTACATTTCTCACACACATTTACTTAAGTCTGGAAACAACGATTTTGATCTTGCAAAAACTTAACTTGTTGGTCGATTTCACCCAAATCGAGCACATGAAATTGTGATTTGCTGATCCATCTTGCATAAGGAGCAACTTCGAGTCATCTGGAATATTTAATCAACACGAAAATCATCATCAAAGAAGGCATAACAACCTGGAAATCAGCTACAGCTCAAACATACCGCCATCTTCACCGGTCGATTTCCGCCGCTCTGAGCATCACCGACATACGTCCACCGCGGGCGAGCTCGAGGGTTAGGGGAGCTAACCCTCTGGCCCCGCCGGAGGACCAAGTGAAGAAGCTACTGCCCGTGGAAAATCGGAGAAGGAGCACTCGTCAGCCACCTGCGTAACAACCCAAGAATAGTTGAAGAACAGCCAGAGCACAGGCTCTTGACACATGGCATCTGCAGACGCTCCAGATCGCATCTCACGTTCTAATCCTGTCCGTTGAAAGCAAAGCGGTGGAATATTTGCACACTAAACCTAGAGGACTTCCAGAATTTTAGCTCAGCTCTAAAGTTTTCCAGAATTTACATATAGGTCCCTGCACAGGGACCTAAATGTAAACTTTCATATTTAAAATTTTTGTTACAATTACGTCCCTGCCAGAGAACTAAACTGCATAACGTTTATATCTTTTTCTTACATTTATACCCCCGATCTGTAGGGGAGTTTTGGACGCAATTTTGACACTATTTTCCGTAGATCTTTTTAGGGTAATTACGCAACTACCCCAGCAAGGTTTTCAGTAACTTTTGTGTATTTTCGATGTGTTTTCATCGTGTTTTGATTCGTCGCCATTTGATTCCGTTTTGATTTGAGTTTGTGTGTTGTTCGAGCCCGTTGCGCGTCCGTTTTACCTACTATATAATAGCACATAAATTTCACCTATATCCCACCTATTATATCGTAGGTAAATTGTTTGAAAAATATCACTTTGAAAAAATAAATAAAAAATTAGAAAAATATAAAATCAAATAAAAATTTAAAAATAAAAATTCCATAAAAAATTGTCGTGTTTTCTCAATCACTTTAAGAAAAGATAAAATAATCACAAGAATATATTTTCAATAAAAAATCAAGATATCCTATTCTGCCTCTTCGAGTTCGACCCAAGCACACTTACCTGGTTAAATAAATAGTGTAGGTTTTTAAAATCAATTCTTTGTTTGATCGACTAGGATCTCTTTGCGGTTTTCTACATCGACAACCCAAACACTTAAAACCGCAATCGGATTTTAGCCGCATCAATGGCATGGCTTGCCATAGATCATTCTAAAGGGTGAAGTGCCCAATGGTGTATTTTAGGCTGTCATATAGGCCCATAGAACTTGGTTCAAAAGCTGGGACCATTTCTTCCTATCGAGATGAACCAACTTCTGCAAAATACTCTTCATCCCTCTGTTCGAAACCTATGCCATGCAATTGGACTGTGTGTTGTACCTCGATTTCATCATACTAATTTCAAAATATTAAAACCCCTTGCTTAAATTATGTCAATAAAAACCAAAGTAAAAGATGTAAATATCTTGTTGTTAAAATAAATTAAAAATATAAAAAAAATTACCAATAAAAAATTGTAGTGTTTTTATACCTTTAAAAATGATCACAAATTATTTCTCCTTTTATTTGACTTCTTTTGAATTTTTGATCAACATGAAACTTATAGATCTCATTGAGACCTACAACTTTCATGTTTTGCTTTTTTCCAATTCCGACTTTCTTTTGTTTCTTTTTGATTTTTTATTATGAATAATCTGGTTGGGCAACATAGCTCCTTCTGGTTGGGCCAGGTGACCTGCTTCCCCTTGTGTCACATGCCCTCTGCATCCGGCCATCCGATCCACCTCTGGCGCCTACATCTCAGCTGCTCATCCACTCTTCCAGCCTCCACACTTTGATCAACCTCCACATCATATCTAGAGCGTCCACACCCACTCAATTCTCGACCGTTGGATCTCTAGACCCAACAGCCAAACACACCTCACCCATAGCCATAGATGCGGCAGATCGATTAGATCGGGACCGCTTCTTCGTGCCCTCCTCTCGGCCCTTGGATCGCAAGATCCAACGGTTGACACCTCGCCTCCTTCATCCAGCCACACACACTCTCTCTCATGATCTCCTCTTCATGCATGTCTCCCCCATTCCATTTTCTCCATCTCCTCATCACCTCCACCGCCCTTCTGGACACGCTCCGTCCAAGCCCACTCTTCCACCATCCTGATGGGTTGCATGGCTCCTCACATCCCCCTCTTTCTTTCTCCATATTTCCCTCGCAACCCACGACCTCCACCACCTTCAAATCTACCCTATCCCCTTCAAATACGTCGTCGTCGCCCAATTTCACCCCCGTCCACCTGTATGCGGGCCTTGGCCCAGCTCCTCTCCATCTCCTCGTGACTGGGGGAGATCAGATCTAGGTCGCGAAGACGACCGATGGCTCCAATGTTGACCCTTGGCTTTGGTAGGTGACGAGTCTAAAAATGCCGAGTTAAGGAGTTGTTTTTAACTTTGTGAGTGAAAATAATTAATGTGGTTCGTTGTAGGTGGCGATCGGAAACAGTCAAGAAATAACCACAAATTTTTAATCAATTTTAATCAAGTGGTTTTATGTTTATTTTACTTGGGCAAGTCCCAAGGTCGATCAGAAGGAGGCAAAGGAACAACCTAGAATTATGTCTATCCAATTTCGTGTTCGGTTTTCGATGTGGTTTATTTTTTGAATTTTTCAATGCAATAAGGGATGCAAGATGTAGTTTTGGCCTATTTTAGGGACTAAAAGGCAAATTACAATCAAACAATGTCCGAAAAATACGAAACTTGGCCACAATGTTAAATATGATGCAATGAATGCATTGTATTTTTTTTGGAATTTTTGGATGCAATATGAATTTTTTATGAATTTTTAAATGCAAACAAAATGAATTTTAATATTTAACTATAATAAATACTAAACCTATTTATTTCTAAGGGATAAAATTATCTAAGATCCTTCACGAGGTGATGGATCTCAGAAAAATCCTAAACCTCGAAAATATAGGGTCTAATACCTATTAAATATTAAATACTAAAATATGCAAAATGATTTCTACAGAGCAATTTATGCATGCAAATGCAGATATTTTTGGGCACAATGTTAAGCAAAATAATCTCTACAATATCTGATTTTTCGGAGATTTTTAGAGCAATGGTTAATCAACTATAAATTTTAGAGCACAAAATGAGTAAAGTTTGCCATTTTCCATAAAAGAATTAATTATTAACTACCCATTAAACAGAAAAATATTCACATCATGTCAAAGTGTAGGGAATTGAGTGTAGAACAAAATGCCAATTTTAGATAAATAGAATAATGTCAAAAAGAGGTTCAAAACTAAAGAGGAAGATAGGGGTATACACGCAATAAACAAATAAATAAAATGAGCAAGGGGGGCCTAGATTTCATTACCAATAAATGGAGGGTGAATGCTGCAAATTTGCCAGAGGGTCACGTGCAGCGCACGTGACCTCTGGCTGGCTGGGCTGAAGCGTGAAAAGGAGAACCTCCAGGGGGGCGCGTGCAATTTGTCCCAGCGGGCCACGTGCAGATCACGTGACCCCTGGGGATGAAGGGCTCATGTTGTCCCCTCCCGTTACGTTCCTTTCACGTGGGAGGGCCTCGGGCCAGGTGCCCGGCCGATGGCGGTGGGGAGAGGCGGAGGGCCTACTGCGGGCCGGAGGAGGTGTTGGTGGTGTCGTAGTGGTGGAGGGCATCGAACGGCTGCTTGTGGCTAGGTCGTTTGTGAAACTAGGAGAAGATGATGGCACAGATGGTGTAGCGATGAAGGAGCAGCTCGTGATCAGCGAAGGCGTTCTAAGCGGAGCTCCCGGTGGCGAGGTTGCGAAGGTGAAGTACGGTGTTGCTCGGGGCAGAGATGGTGTCAGTCGGTGAAGTTTGTAGGAGAAAAAGTAGCTGCTGGAGACATGGAGGAGATGGCTCGGTGGAGGAAGTCCCTGGCGGAGGAGATGATGGTCGATGGCTAGACGGAGATGGAGGCGAAGAGGGCGATCGTCGTCGTTGGCTCGACGGGGATGAACCCGGAGTGAGGGGCAGTACATCGAGGCGGAGCCTCGTCTGCAAAGGCTAATAGAGGCGACCGGATCTCGCTGATGACGGAAGGCGGGCTATCACCACCGTCCTCTTGAATCTTCAATCGGCGATTGGCGAGGCGACGCTGGAGTGTTTAAATAAGGCACAAGGGTTGTTGTTGGCGACGCGAGAGAGCGGGGACGGCGGTTGCGGAGGGCCGGTGCGGTCGGCGTGAGTTTGGCGGGCGGTGGTTGCAAAGACGGGGGGGGCGCTAGAGGAGGACGAAGCACTTGGGCCGTTCGATCAAGTGAGATCGAACGGCCACGCATGTGCCGCGTGGCGCAGGAGGAGAGAGGAGAGAGGAGCGAGGCACGTGCGGCCCCTAATTTTTTTTATAGAATCGAGTAAATAAAACATCCAAAAAACGCTGACATGTGGCGGCCTCTGGGGCGGCCACGTGTCAGCACCAGAAAAATCGAAAGAAAAAGATATTGTAAAATTAAAAAGAAATAGTAAACTACCTCGGATCGAAAAAGTTACTTCACAAAAAAAGCTCGTCTCGACGAGATCTACAAATTTCATGCGGACATCAAATCCAAAATCGGTTAAACGTAAAAAGTGAATTTTTGGGGTATCCCATGTGCATAGAATACCTTGATTTTTATGTATTTTCTAATTTTTTTGTCATTTTTAAACAAGATAAAAATCCATAAAAAAATATGGAAAAATCAAAGGCAAATAAAAGACATCTAAATATTTTTTTTTTGGATTTTTATTAATAAGAAAATATGTACATAAAATATAGGTCAGAAAACCGCTAAAATATACAATGTACAAAAGAGGCCCAAAACCCAACTTTCACATATGAGCTCTGATTCACTTGAACTTGGTCTTGTTTTGAAGGTAATTGAATGTATAGTAGTTCAAAAGTGAGTAGGATCAAATCAGACACTGGATGGAGAAGATATGTGGCTTTTAGTCCGAAAATCCTAAAACTATTGTTTGGGTTTTTGGTCCACTTATTTGGGTTAATGATTTTTTTGTATTTTTCTTTTATTCTTGTGAGTGATATGTACACAGTGGAGGTGGTTTTGGGTTATGCGGTGTTAGCACGAAGGAGTTGAAAATCTAGGAAATTGGCTATTTACAGGTCATTTTTAGCTTGGATTTTTGGCTTCTTATTTTGTACAGAAATTATGAATAAAATGCCATTCTTATGAAAACATGCATGAATGCTAATTATGCAGAATAGATGCAGATATGCTGTTGTTTTTTAGGGAATTGAGTTTAATAAATGAAATTTAGAGTGATGAATCCGAGATTCATCATCCCTCTATACTGAAACCATGCTCGTCCCTGAGCATCAAAAAGAAATGCCATGAGGTGAAATGAGATTGGGTTCCGTACCAAGACCATGAACTGAAGGTGAAAGTGAAACTAAACTCGACCTTTGGATTATTTGTGTGTCGAAACTTCTGTCAGACTTAGAATTTCAAAATCAACAACCCTCAAGTTCTACACATCATTGTCACAATTTCGGCTCAGAAGTCATCTTAGATCAATCCTATTCCCAAAGTATACCCTATGAACATTGAACAACCGACTCATGTGTGTGAAGGATTTTAGCTCTTCCCATCCAGAATGCCGGACTACCATGCTCCTCCCCTCTCCAGTTACTCGTCCTCGGGGAGTCAGGTATTTCCTTCTATGGTCTGTCGCGCTGTGTTCACAATCGAATTGGGGGAGAAGATAGAAGAAGGGGAAAAGAACTGGAGGGTGGCCAGTGTAGTCACCTCTCCTTGTGAAGATGGCCAGTATAGCCGGGTCTCCACCAAGATCTGCAGGTTTTCTTGAAGCTTGGACCTTTTTGGTCGGATTTTATTTGGTAGTTGCTTCTTTGTATTTGGAATTTTTGGTGGTTCTGCTTGGATCTTCTTGTGCCCCTACGGATATAGAATCTTTTTGTTCCGTACATTTTTTGGGGTCTTAGAAAAAAAATGTGCCCAGCCGTCCATCCCTTTTCCGAAGCTTTATTTCAACCCGTACTCCGGTCTTTAGATTTCCACGCTACCAGAAAAGAGACTCACACAGTCTTCCAATATCCCGTCTAAGTTGAGCTAAGTGCATAGTGCAAGAGTACAATTTAATTCCTTATTCCAGAGTTGTACCCAAAATGAAGAGACCAGGTTAGACACTAAGATTCAAACGCTGCACATTGTTATGTGGAACTTAAAGAATTAAGTCAAAAGACCTGAAGTTCTTAAAATCCTATTTCTCGGTGAAGTTCCTCTGAAAATTAGGTGGATTAAGGTCAAGTCCAGACCACTCTCAGTTTCTGCTCACAACTCGGTTCAAAACCTAATGACTTTTCACAGATGCAGATGAATGCGATGCTGGATGAAGTGTAGGTGTGTGAAATGCAGACACATTTTTTTCTTTTTATGCAAGGGATTTTTTTTGTTTTTGTTTTTGTTTTGTTTTTTTTCAATGCAAGAATGAATAAGAAGCCATTTTTTAAATTTTTTGGGTGAAGTTAGTGTTAGTGGCAAAACTCTCTCTTTTTTTTTGTTTTGTTTTGTTTATATATATATATATATAGGTTAATTACCCACCCCTTAAATATATATAGACTTATGTGCAAGTACGAGATATGGGTAAAATATATACAAAGTGTATATACAGACCCCCATACTTAGCGAGTGCTGTGTCCTCAGAGCACAAAAAGCGTAATGAAGACATAGCTCGGGCTAAGCATAAAAGAGTGGAAAATTCACATTCTAATTATAGAAGAAGTGTCGGAAAGAGGCGGTCATGATATATGAGGAGAGTATATACAGGTGGGTGACGGTTCCCCCTATACTTAGGCTCTAGTCATCCTATATATAAGAGAAGGGTGGAAATGGAGTGATCGGGAGAAGGAGTGTGATGAGAGAAATGGTATATACAAATGGCATCGGTCCCCCCCCTATACTTAGGCCTTGGCCAAAGTAGTGGAAGAAGTTGTACAAGGGGATCGATGTGGTCGGGAGGGAGGGTAGGTAGCCGATGATTAAGGAGGTTTTCGGCTGATCTTCTTGTGAGCCTACGGTGGGAGATCGTAATGATGAGATGGAGATGAAGCATATGATTCTCAACTATTGTCAGTTTCATCCTCAGAAAAATCATGATGGATAGTGTATGAAGTGTTTGAGTCAGATGAAAGATATCCATCATCGTAATATTCCTCAGAGGAGTAGTATTTGAAAGTAGACATTCTCCAAGTATTCATGTCTTTTTGTTTCTTCAGTTGTTTCCTCAGAATTCATTCCTTCTTGATGTTAATCGGTTTGTCCTCGGATGAATACTCAGAAGCATCGGTCTCAGTCAGCTCGTATGAAATAATTCCAGTGTACTTGAAGAGGGCAGGAGCATCAGCTTTGGATGAGTAGTAGTTAGGAACGGGAGTTGTCCAACGAGAATTGAATTTTGGATCCTTGCGAAGATATGGCTTTAGAGTTGCCGAACAGACTTCACTCATATGGACTACCTTTTCCGGAGCTGATGAGGGATCATCAGCTGATTCCTCTTCCGAAAGGTCAAAGGTGACTCTCTTTTTATTTCTTCGTGAAGGTGTTGGTTCACTTGAGTATCCAGATGAATAGCCGTTGGAATTTTCCTTGGTCGGTGCTCGGCTTGTGTGTTTAGTCTCCTGAATGTTTGAGCACTCTCGATTTGGGATGATTTTGTCAAGATAATCAGAGAATGTCACTCCAGGGTGTGACCATGCATAAGTCTCAGGATCATAGAAGAATGATTTGTTTATTTTGAGATCCTCGGGAATTGAAATACTGGGGATAGTCTCTAAACCAATAGTCTCATCCACAACCGCTATCTCAGGTGTTGCCTCGGGGTAGGTCTCTTCTACCTCTTAATGGGTGCGGCTGTCGGGGACTTCGTGGGTTTCCTCATAAGATCATGGTTCCTCAAAGACATGGTCTGATCTAAGTGCTTCCAATGCTTTAAAAGCGATTTTCCGAGTCTCACAATCAATAGTTGCCTTAGTCAATGCTAAGAACGGCTTTCTGAGAATGATTGGAGACTGGGTGAATTCTCCTTGATGCTCAATATCAATGATCGTGAATTCTACTTTGAGCGGAGCACCTTGGAATTTCATGATGACAGAAATGATTCCTCTCGGCCGTTTTATTTATCAGTCTGCCAATTGAATAATCTCTCGTATCTTCCGAATAGGTCTGAGTTTGAGTTTGTGGAATATAAAGGTCGGGAGGATATTGATCGGTGCATCGTCATCAATCCAGCATGGGTGAAAATTGTGTCTTTGATTTCGCAGTCAAGTCTGGGTAGCCGCTTCACTATGCGGCTCTTGGTTTTTCTTCTCAACACCAATGAGGAGGCCATTGACAAGATATGTCTTTCAGTCTTTGTTCGTATCCTACACTACTTTTTGTTCATTAATTTATCCATTATAAATCTTTTAAGGTCGGGAAAGTGTTCAATGGCCTGTATAAAGGGAAGTTCAAACATTAGGTGTTTTTCCATTGCTTCCCGTAGAGTCGGATCCAAATTCCTCAGATCTTCTTCAGTTTCAATTTTTATGAAATTTTCTAAATTTTCAAAATTTTTGTGGTTTTCAAATATTTCCATTTTTTTGTTATTTTCTGTGTGGTGTGGGGGTGTGGTGTGTTCCTCAGATGAACAGGGGTTCGGATGTTCAGAGAGAGAGAGTCAGTGACATAGTCATCTCTAGAGGAATAATATGCAGAAGTGATATTGTCAGACTCGTCACTAGGTTCTTGAATATCCTCAAAATTTTTAATTTCAGATCCAATCATTTCCTCATCCATTTTTATGTCCGAGCCACCATATAATGCGATTACTCGGTCGGTGAGTTTTTTCCATCTATCCTCCATTAGTTCGAATCTTTTATTTATCCTCGAGATATCATCCTCAAAAATTTGTTCATGATCACTTATGGGAGCAGTCGATGTGTGTTCTTGTGATTTAATAATTTCATCTTCCATTTTTCTATATGTGCTAGAAGAGGAGTTTCTTGGAATGTCCAACATCTGATTATTTTCTGAAAATATCTCCTCAATAATTATGGAAGGCGACTGCTCATATGGTTCATGCATGTGGAGTTTGACCGAGTAGAATTTATTCCTTTGATCATGAGTGATCGGATCTTGATATGGTGTAGTTAGCATATAGGGTTCCTGTGTTTCTATGTATTCAGTCCAATCCTCTATATGATTGTCATGTCTAAAAAGGGGATTGTGATGGTCAATCCAAGATGATGATTGTTCACGTATATTTACTGGCTGGGATGACGGGAAAGTGTTGAGTTCAATCATGTGGTTATCATCTCCCATGAATGATGGATTGATATTAACTGAATAAGAATGATCAATTGTATGATCGGCGTAGAGAGGATTGATATATGAAGAAGTGGAGACCACATTCGGTTGTTGGTCTGTCTGGTTTGAAAATAAAGGATTGTCATTCATGAAGCAGATTGGATTGGTAAAAAGAGATGGTGGTTGAGAGTCTCTTGGAGGTGTTTTGGGTCTAACCAATACGAATTCATTTTCATGGTATAGTTCAGATGGATTCTCGATCATTTATGAAAAATTTGAAAGTAATGAGGGGTTGGGTCTGCAATTTGGAAAAAGTTTCATGATGAGGTTTAAATCAAGAGATGATCGTGCGGGAAAGTAAAGAGAATTTTTACCAAATGTGCCGCTTTTGATCTTCAGTATCGGCTCACGCACACCAATGCAAACACAAATCAAACCCCAGATTCACCAACTCACACAATGAAGCCGTAAGAGTTCGGCTATTATCTTTTCAATTTTAGTTGGTGATAAATCAATCTTGGTAAAAGAATTAGCAAGATGTTAGGTGTCGGATCTTGGTTCTAACCTTAAGTGTCGTCTCTCGCTCACTCAGAAAAATAAAATCATCCAAGGTCGGGGTTGCTCTCCCGCAAAAATTCTTGATTTTATGGGTTCTTAAAATCGGCTATACTTAGCAGTCCTAATTTTAATGAGGTGATTACTGGAGAATTATATGAGCAGAAATACACGTCTACCGTCCAGTCCCAATTTCTTTTAAAATTATGTGATAAAACAAGAGGGAGGAGTTCGGAAAAAGCCGATGCAAGTGAAAACAATGATGTATGCTCAGTTAGAAGACTTACAGGGCTTCCTCGCGATCTCCATATGGGATGTAATACAGAATTAAAATTATTCTAAATGCATGCAAGCCGATGAAAACCGCACCTAGGTAGAAATTTCTATTAGCGGGAAGAATTGAGTTAATTTTTTGGCTAAGTTGAACGATCTAATGTGCATCTCAGTTAAAGTGCAGTGTGGCCTAAGATCCTACGAGCACAATCAAAAATATAAATGCTCTGAGAGCCGTATGTGCAGGTCTATCCTAATCGCCACTCAAGTCAGGCACCACCCTCACCGGAGAGTGAAACATACCACGACACACCACCGAAAAGTTTGAGGTCTTTTTTACATGCGCAAGAGTCCAAACGGACACCGCTATAAATGAGCAAGTGAATAAAATTGCAGAAATTAAAAACCTAGACTCTACGCTCTCTCACGACTCAACTCTATCTTAGTTTAATTGCGGCTTTCTCAGATGTTGGTGAAGATGCGTCGGTTTCTTGAAAACCGCTCCACGTACGTCGGGTACCTCGCAAGAAAAATAACAGAGAGGATGTCAGAGAGTGACTAAAAAATAAATGCAGGAAAATAAATGGGATTTACAATGAATAATTCAGGGGTCAGACTACCCGAATGCAGAAAACCGAACAAGAAAATTTCAATACACAAAACTAAGCCGTTTCCTCCCCGGCAACGGCGCCATCTGACGAGTCCGAAAATGCTGAGTTAAGGAGTTGTTTTTAATTTAGTGAGTGAAAATAATTAATGTGGTTCGTTGTAGGCGGCGATCGGAAACGGGCAAGAAATAACCACAAATTTTTAATCAATTTTAATCAAGTGGTCTTATATTTATTTTACTTGGGCAAGTCCCAAGGTTGATCTCAAGGAGGCAAAGGAACAACCTAGAATTATGTCTATCCAATTTTGTGTTCGGTTTTCGATACAATTTATTTTTGGAATTTTTCAATGCAATAAGGGATGTAAGATGCAGTTTCGGCCTTTTTTAGGGACTAAAAGGCAAATTACGATCAAACATTGTCCGAAAAATACGAAACTTAGCCACAATGTAAAATATGATGCAATAAATGCATTTTAATTTTTTTGGAATTTTTGGATGCAATATGATTTTTTTATGAATTTTTAAATGCAAACAAAATGAATTTTAATATTTAATTATAATAACTATTAAATCTATTTATTTTCAAGAGATAAAATTATCTAAGATCTATCTCGAGGTGATGGATCTCAGAAAAATCCTAAACCTCGAAAATATAGGGTCTAATACCTATTAAAAATTAAATAATAAAATATGCAAAATGATTTTTATAGAACAATTTATGCATGCAAATGCAGATATTTTTGGGTACAATGTTAAGCAAAATAATCTCTACAATATTTGATTTTTCGGACATTTTTAGAGCAATGGTTAATAAACTATAAATTTTAGAGCACGAAATGAGTAAAGTTTGCAATTTTACATAAAAGATTTAATTATTATTAACCATTAATCAGAAAAATATCCGCATCATGTTAGATGTAGAGAATTGAGTGTAGAACAAAATGCCAATTTTTGATAAATAGAATAATGTCAAGAAGAGGTTCAAAACTAAAGGGGAAGATAGGGGTATACGTGCAATAAACAAATAAAAAAATGAGCAAAGGGGCCTAGATTTTATTACCAATAAATGGAGGGTGAATGCTGCAAATTTTCCAGACGGTCACGTGCAGTGCACGTGACCTCTAGCGGGCTGGGCTGAAGCGTGAAAAGGAGAACCTCCAGGGGGCGCATGCAATTTGACCCAGCGGTTCACGTGCAGATCACGTGACCCCTGGTGATGAAGGGATGACTTCGTCCCCTCCCGTTACGTGCCTTGCACGTGGGAGGGCCTCGGGTCAGGCGCTCGGCCGATGGCGGTGGGGAGAGGCAGAGGGCCTATGGCGGGCCGGAGGAGGCGTTGGTGGCATCGTAGTGGTGGAGGGCGTCGACCGACTGCTAGCGGTGAAGGAGCAGCTCGTGACCGGCGAAGGCGTTCTGGGAGGAGCTCCTGGTGGTGAGGTTGCGAAGGCGAAGGAGTACGGTGTTGCTCGGGGCGGAAATGGTGTCGGTCGGTGAAGTTCGTCGGAGAAGAAGTAGCTGATGGAGACATGGCGGAGATGGCTCGTTGGAGGAAGTCCCTGGCGGAGGTGATGATGGTCGGTGGCTAGACGGAGATGGAGGCGAAGAGGGCGATCGTCGTCGTTGGCTCGATGGGGATGAACCCGGAGCGAGGGGCAGTACATCGGGGTGGAGCCTCGTCTGCAACGGCCACCAGAGGCGGACGGATCTCGTTGATGACGAAAGGCGGGCTGTCACCACCGCCCTCTTGAAGCTTCAATCGACGGATGGCGAGAACGAGGCGGCGCTAAAGTGTTTAAATAAGGCACGAGTGTTGTTGTTGGCGACGCGAGAGAGCAGGGACGGTGGTTGCGGAGGGCCGGTGCAGTCGGCGCGAGTTTGGAGGGCGGTGGTTGCGAAGACGCGGGGGGTTGGGGGGGTGGCAGCGCTAGAGGAGGACGAAGCACTTGGGCCGTTCGATCAAGCGAGATCGAACGACCACGCATGTGCCGCGTGGCGCAGGAGGAGAGAGGAGCGAGGCACGTGCGGAGCATGTGCCTGAGGGCACGTGCGGCCATTATCTTTTTAATTTTTAATTTTTATAAAAACGAGTAAATAAAACACCCAAAAAACGGACACGTGGCAGCCTCTGGGGCGGCCACGTGTCAGCACCAGAAAAATCGAAAGAAAAAGATATTGTAAAATCAAAAAGAAATAGTAAACGACCTCGGATCGAAAAAATTCCTTCATGAAAAATACTTGTCTCGACGACATCTACAAGTTTCATTAGGATATCAAAGCCAAAATCGGTCAAATGTAAAAAGTGAATTTCTTGGGGTATCCCATGTGCATAGAATACCGTGATTTTTATGGATTTTCTAATTTTTTTGTCATTTTTAAATAAGGTAAAAATCTGGAAAAAATAAGGAAAAATCAAAGAGAAATAAAAGACATCTAAATATTTTTTTGGATTTTTATTAATAAGAAAATATGTACATAAAATATAGGTCAGAAAACCGCTAAAATATACAATGTACAAAAGAGGCCCAAAATCCAACTTTCACATATGAGCTCCGATTCACTTAAACTTGGTCTTGTTTTGAAGGTAATTGAATGTATAGTAGTTCAAAAGTGAGTAGGATCAAATCGGACACTGGATGGAGAAGATATGTGGCTTTTAGTCCTAAAATCCTTAAACTAGGGTTTGGGTTTTTGGTCCACTTATTTGGGTTAATGATTTTTTTTGTATTTTTCATTTATTCTTGTGAGTGATATGTACATAGTAGAAGTGGTTTTGGGTTATAAGGTGTTAGCAAGAAGGAGTTGAAAATCCGATAAGATGGGCTATTTACAGGTCATTTTTGGCTTGGATTTTTTGCTTCTTATTTTGTACAAAAATTATGAATAAAATGTCATTCTTATGAAAACATGCATGAATGCTAATAATGCAGAATAGATGCAGATATGCTGTTGATTTTTAGGGAATTGAGCTTAATAAATGAGATTTAGAGTGATGAATCCGAGATTCGTCATCCTCCTATACTTAAACCATGCTCATCCCTGAGCATAAAAAAGAAATGCCATGAGGTGAAATGAGATTGGATTCCATACCAAGACCATGAACTGAAGGTGAAAGTGAAACTAAACTCGACCTTTGGATTATTTGTGTGTCGAAACTTCTGTGAGACTTAGAATTTCAAAATCAACAACCCTCAAGTTCTACACATCATTGTCACAGTTTCGGCTCAAAAGTCATCTTAGATCAATCCTCTTCCCTAAGTATACCCTATGAACATTGAACAACCGACTCATGTGTGTGAAAGGTTTTAGCTATTCCCATCCAGAATGCCAGACTACCATGCTCCTCTCCTCTCCAGTAACTCGTCCTCGGGGAGTCAGGTATTTCCCTCAAAGGTCTGTCGCGCTGTGTTCACAATTGAATTGGGGGAGAAGATGGAAGAAGGGGAAAAGAACTGGAGGTTGGCCAGTGTAGTCACCTCTCCTTGTGAAGATGGCCAGTGTAGCCGGGTTTCCACCAAGATTCGCAGGTTTTCTTGAAGCTTGGGCCTTTTTGGTCGGATTTTATTTGGTAGTTGCTCCCTTGTATTTGGAATTTTTGGTGGTTCTGCTTGGATCTTGTCGTGACCCTACGGATATAGAATCTTTTTGTTCCGTACATTTTTTGGGGTCTTAGAAAAAAATGTGCCCAGCGTCCATCCCTTTTTCGAAGCTTTATTTCAACCCGTACTCCAGTCTTTAGATTTCCACACTACCAGAAAAGAGACTCACACAGTCCTCCAATATCCCGTCTGAGTTGAGCTAAGTGCATAGTGCAAGAGTACAGTTTAATTCCTTATTCCAGAGTTGTACCCAGAATGAAGAGACCAGGTTAGACATTAAGAGTCAAACGCTGCACATTGTTATGTTGAACTTAAAGAATTAAGTCAAAAGACCTGAAGTTCTTAAAATCTTATTTCTCGGTGAAGTTCCTCTGAAAATTAGGTGGATTAAGGTCAAGTCCAGACCACTGTCAGTTTTAGCTCACAACTCAATTCAGAACCCAATGACTTTTCACAGATGTAGATGAATGTGATGCTGGATGAAGTGTAGGTGTCTGAAATGCAGACACATTTTTTTCTTTTTATGCAAGGGATTTTTTTTGTTTTTGTTTTTGTTTTGTTTTTTTTTCATTGCAAGAATGAATAAGAAGCCATTTTTTAAATTTTTTTGGGTGAAGTCAGTGTTAGTGGCAAAACTCTCTTTTTTTGGTTTTGTTTTTTTATATTTTTTTTGGTTAATTACCCACCCCATAAATAAATATAAACTTACAAATATATACAAAGTGTATATACAGACCCCCCTATACTTAGCGAGTGCTGTGTCCTCAGAGCACAAAAAGCGCAATGAAGACATTGCTCGGGCTAAGCGTAAGAGAGTGGAAAATTCACATTTTAAGTATAGAAGAAGAGTGGGAAAGAGGCAGTCATGATATATGAGGAGAGTATATACAGGTGGGTGACGGTTCCCCCTATACTTAGGCTCTAGTCAACCTAAGTATAAGAGAAGGGTGGAAATGGAGTGATCGAGAGAAGGAGTGTGATGAGAGAAGTGGTATATACAAATGGCATTTGGCCCCCCTATACTTAGGCCTTGGCCTAAGTAGAGGAAGAAGCTGTACAAGGGGATCGATGTGGTCGGGAGGGAGGGTGGGTAGCCGATGATTAAGGCAATTTTCGGCTGATCTTCTTGTGAGCCTGCGGTGGGAGATCGTAGTGATGAGATGGAGATGAAGCATATGATTCCCAACTATTGTCAGTTTCATCCTCATAAAAATCATGATGGACAGAGGATGAAGTGTTTGAGTCAGATGAAAGATATTCATCATCGGAATTATCCTCAGAGGAGTAGTATTTGAAAGTGGACATACTCCAAGTATTCATGTCTTTTTGTTTCTTCAGTTGTTTCCTCAGAATTCATTTCTTCTTGATGTTAATCGGTTTGTCCTCGGATGAATACTTAGAACCACCAGTCTCAGTCAGCTCGTATGAAATAATTCCAGTGTACTTGAATAGGGCAGGAGCATCAGCTTTGGATGAGTAGTAGTTAGGAACGGGAGTTGTCCAAGGAGAATTGAATTTTGGATCCTTGCGAAGATATGGCTTTAGAGTTGTCGAATAGACTTCACTCATATAGACTACCTTTTCCGGACCTGATGAGGGATCATCAGCTGATTCCTCTTTCGAAAGGTCAAAGGTGACTCTCTTTTTATTTCTCTGTGAAGGTATCGGTTCACTTGAGTATCCAGATGAATAGCCGTTGGAATTTTCCTTGGTCGGTGCTCAGCTTGTGTGTTTAGTCTCCTAAATGTTTGAGCACTCTCGATTTGGGATGATTTGGTCAAGATAATCAGAGAATGTCGCTCCAGGGTGTGACCATGCATAAGTCTCATGATCATAGAAGAATGATTTATTTATTTTGAGATCCTCGAGAATTGAAATATTGGGGATAGTCTCTAAACCAATAGTCTCATCCACAATCACTATCTCAGGTGTTGCCTTGGGGTAGGGCTCTTCTACCTCTTCATGGATGCAGCTGTCGGGGACTTCGTGGGTTTCCTCAGAAGATCGTGGTTCCTCAAAGACATAGTCCGATCTAAGTTCTTCCAATGCTTTAAAATCGATTTCCCGAGTCTCACAATCAATAGTTGCCTTAGCCAATGCTAAGAACGGCTTTCCGAGAATGATTGGAGACTGGGTGAATTCTCCTTGATGCTCAATATCAATGATCTTGAATTCCACTTTAAGCGGAGCACCTTGAAATTTCATGATGATAGATATGATTCCTCTCGGCCGCTTTGTCGATCGGTCTGCCAATTGAATAATCTCTCGTATCATCCGAATCGGTCCGAGTTTGAGTTCGTGAAATACAGAGGTCGGAAGGATATTGATCGGTGAATCGTCATCAATCCTAGCATGGGTGAAAATTGTGTCTTTGATTTCGCAGTCTACTCTGGGAAACCGCTTCACTATGCGGCTCTTGGTTTTTCTCCTCAACACCAAGGAGGAGGCCATTGACAAGATACGTCTCTCGGTCTTTGTTCTAATCCTGCCCGACTTTTTGATCATTAATTTATCCATTATAAATCCTTTGAGGACAGGGAAGTGTCCAGTGGCCTTTATAAAGGGAAGTTCAAAAATTAATTTCTTTTCCAATGCCTCCCATACAGCAGGATCCAAATTTTGTAGATCTTCTTCAGTCTTTATTTTTATGATGTTTTCTGGATTTTCAATTTTTTGGTGTTTTCGAATATTCTTTTTTTTTGGTGTTTTCTTTATGGTGTAGTGATGTGGTTTGTTCCTAAGATGAGCAGAGGTTCTGTTGTTCAGAGTGAGGGTCAGAGGTATAATCATTTATAGGAGAATAATATGCAGAAGTGAAACTGTCAGAATCGTCCCTAGGTTCCTGAATATCCTCAATATTTTCAATCTCAGATCCAATTATTTCCTCATTCATTTTCATATCCGAGCTACCAGAGATTAATCGATCGGCAAGTTCTTGAAATCTATCCTCCATTAAATCAAATTTCTTATTCATCATCAAAATATTCTCCAAAATCTCTTCATGACCAAGCATGGGAGCAGTTGGGGTATGCTTTTGTAATTGAATGTCCTCTTCCATTTTTCTATATGTACTAGGAGAGGAGTCTCTTGAAATATCTGATATACGATCATCATTTTCTGAAAGTATCTCCTTAATAATCATGGATGGTGGTTGCTCATATGGTCTAGGTATGTGAAGTTGGTCCGAGGACAGTTCAATCCTTTGAGTGGTCGGACCTTGACCTTGTGGAGTCAGCATACAGGGTTGATGTGTTCCTATGTGGTCGGCCCAATCCTCTGTATGAGTGAAGAGGGGGTTGTTATGTTCAATCCAAGATAATGATTGTTCATTGGTGTTGAAGGGGAGGGTCGATGGAAGAGGTGAAGAAGTGTTCAATTCGATCATGTGGTTATCATCTCCCACGAATGATGGATTGACATTTACCGAATATGAAGGTGAGGATTGATAAATGAAGAAGTAGAGACCTCAATCATTTTTTTGTTTGTCTGCTGTGAATACAAAGGGTTGTCATTGATGAAACAGATCGGATTAGCAGAGGGAGATGGATTTATAACGTTCGTCTATTTTTGAAAGACCTGAAAGGAATGAGGGGTTGGGTCTACAAGAGTTATTGGACAAGAATTCCATGGTGAATTTTAAATCAAGAAAGGAGAGAGATGATTGCACGGGATAGTCAAGAGGAGTTTTATCAAATGTACGGTTGTTGATTTTCGAAATCGGTTCACGCACACAAATGCAAACACAAATCGAAACCCGGGTTCACCAACACACACAATGAAGCCGTAAGAGTTCGGCTATTATCTTCAATTTTAGTTGGTGATAAATCAATCTTGATAAAAAATTAGCGAGCTGTTAGCTATCGGAGCTTGGCTCTAACCTTAAGTGTCGTCTCTTGCTCACTCAGAAAAATAAAATCATCCAAGGTCGGGGATGCTCTCCCACAAAAATTCTTAATTTTATGGTTTCTTAATATCAGCTATATTTAGCAGTCCCAAATTTTAATGAGGTGATCACTGAAAAATTAGATGAGCACAAATACACGTCTACCGTCCAGTCCTAATTTTCTTTAAAAATATGTGATAAAACAAGAGGGAGGAGTTCGGGAAAAGCCGATGCACGTGTAAACAATGATGGATGCTCAGTTAGAAGACTTACAGTGCCTCCTCGCAATCTCCATGTGGAATGCAATACAGAATTGAAATTATTTTAAATGCATGAAAGCCGATGAAAACCGCACCTAGGCAGAAAGTTCTATTAGCGGGGAAGAACTGAATTAAATTTGGCTAAGTTGAACGATCTATGTGCGTCTCAATTAATAGTGTAGTGTGGCTTAAGATCCTACGAGCACAACAAAAATAAAAATGCTCTGAAAGCCGTATGTGCATGTCTATCCTAATCGCCACTCATGTCGGGCCCCACCCTCACCGGAGAGTGAAACATGCCACGACACACCACAAGAAGAGTTCAGAGTCTTTTTACACACGCGAGTGTCCAAACGGACACCGCTGTAAATGAAAAAGTAAATAAAATTGCAGAAATTAAAAACCTAGACTCTACGCTCTCTCACAACTCGATTCGATCTGAAATTATTTGCGTCTTTCTCGGATGTCAGTGAAGATGTGTTGGCTTCTTGAAAATCGCTCCACGTAAGCAGTGTACCTCGCAAGAAAAATAAGAGAGAGGATGTTAGAGAGTGACTCAAAAAATAGAATAAGCAAAATAAATGATGAAAAATAAATGCAAAAAATAAAATGGTATTCACAATGAAAAATTCGGGGGTCAGACTACCCGAATCGAAAAACCGAAAAAAAATCAAAACACAAAACTAAGCCGTTTGCCTCCCCGGCAAAGGTGCCATCTGACGAGTCCGATAATTCCTAGTTAAGGAGTTGTTTTTAATTTTGTGAGTGAAAATAATTAATGTGGTTCGTTGTAGGCGGCGATGGAAATGATCAAGAAAGAACCACAAAATTTTAATCAATTTTAATCAAGTGGTTTATGTTTATTTTACTTGGGCAAGTCCCAAGGTCGATCACAAGGAGGCAAAGGAACAACCTAGAATTATGTCTATCTAATTTCGTGTTCGGTTTTCGATGCGGTTTATTTTTGGAATTTTTCAATGCAATAAGGGATGAAAGATGCAGGTTTGGCCTATTTTAGGGACTAAAAGGCAAATTACGATCAAACAAAGTCCGAAAAATACGAAACTTGGCCACAATGTAAAATATGCAATGAATGCACTGTATTTTTTTGGAATTTTTGGATGCAATACAAATTTTTTATGAATTTTAAATGTAAACAAAATGAATTTTAATATTTAATTATAATAAATATTAAACCTATTTATTTTCAAGAGATAAAATTATCTAAGATCTATCACGAGGTGATGGATCTCAGAAAAATCCTAAACCTCGAAAATGTAGGGTCTAATACCTATTAAAAATTAAACACTAAAATATGTAAAATGATGTTTACAAAGCAATTTATGCATGCAAAAGCAGATATTTTTGGGCACAAAGTTAAGCAAAATAATCTCTACAATATGTGATTTTTCGGAGATTTTTAGAGCAATGGTTAATCAACTATAAAGTTTAGAGCTCAAAATAAGTAAAGTTTGCAATTTTACATAAAAGAATTAATTATTAATTAACCATTAATCTGGAAAATATCCACATCATGTCAAAGTGTAGAGAATTGAGTGTAGAAGAAAATGCCAATTTTTGATAAATATAATAATGTCAAAAAGAGGTTCAAAACTAAAGGGGAAGATAGGCGTATACGTGCAATAAACAAATAAATAAAATGAGCAAGGGGGGCCTAGATTTTATTACCAATAAATGGAAGACGAATGCTGCAAATTTGCTAGAGGGTCACGTGCAGTGCACGTGACCTCTGGATGGCTGGGCTGAAGCGTGAAAAGGAGAACCTCCAGGAGGGCGCATGCAATTTGACCCAGCGGGTCACGTGCAGATCAGCGACCCCTGCGGATGAAGGGCTGACGTCGTCCCCTCCCGTTACGTGCCTTGAACGTGGGAGGGCTCCAAGCATAGTAGCCGTCGAGCCCACGATTCAACGAACTTCTTCTCTGACAACTCCTGCGCAACCCACTTCGTCGCCATCTTCATCAACCTCCAGTTCCACCGCTTCCGCCCTTAGGTGCTCCGACCACTGTCGACGACCTTCTCCACCGACTCTCAACCGCGACAACCGCCTTCGACAACACCACCAACCGGCGTCATCTTCATCAACCGCACTCGTTGGACCTCCGCCGCACGCGATCAACGCCTCCGCTTCGTCAATGTCATCGCTACCAGAGCCCCGCTCCGCCGCTCTCGCTACCAGAGCCCCGCCTCGACACCGCCATCGCCGCCGGGCTCGAAGCTCGAGGCCCCAACATGTGCGAGTCACGTGCTGGGGAACCTCAGAGCCAACAACCCAGGGGTCACGTGCGCAGCACGTGACCCGTTGGGCAAATTGCAGAGGAGCCCTCAGGGGTCTCCTTATTGCACCGTAGTCCAAGCCTGGAAAATTTGCGGAAGAACCCCTCAATTTCTAGGTAATTACTTTTAGGTCCCCCACAATATTTTTGTTATTTATTTTGTTTGCATCTGTACCCCTATCTTTGTCATTCAATTTAGACCTCTACATTGCATTATTTTATTTATCAAAAATTGTGATATTGTTTCTTAGTTAATTCTCCACGTGTTGACAAATTGTGGCGGAGATGGCTTGGTGGAGGAAGTCCCTAGCGAAGGTGATTATGGTCGGTGGCTAGACGGAGAAGGAGGCGAAGAGGGCGATAGTCGTTGTTTACTTGATGGGGGATGAACCCGGAGCGAGGGGCAGTAAGTCGGGGCGGAGCCTCGTCTGCAACGACCACCAGAGGCGGCCGGATATCGCTGATGACGGAAGACGGGTTGTCACCACCGCCCTATTGGAGCTTCAACCGGCGGATGGCGAGAACGAGGCGGCGCTGGAGTGTTTAAATAAGGCACGAGGGTTGTTGCTGGCGACGCGAGAGAGCGGGGACGGCGGTTGCTGAGGGCCGATGCGGTCGACGTAAGTTTGGCTGGCGGTGGTTGCGAAGACAGGGGGCGGCGCTAGAGGAGGATGAAGCACTTGGGCCGTTCGATCAAGCGAGATCGAACGACCACGCATGTGCCGCATGGCGCAGGAGGAGAGAGGAGCGAGGCACGTGCGGCCGCTAATTTTTTATTTTTTTTTTATAAAAACGAGTAAATAAAACACCCAAAAATGCTGACACGTGGTGGCTTCTGGGGCTGCCACGTGTCAGCACCAGAAAAATCGAAAGAAAAAGATATTGTAAAATCAAAAAGAAATAGTAAACGACCTCGGATCGAAAAAGTTCCTTCAAGAAAAATGCTCGTATCGACGAGATCTACAACTTTCATGAGGATATCAAAGCCAAAATTGGTCAAATGTAAAAAGTGAATTTTTGGGGTATCCCATGTGTATAGAATATTTTTATGGGTTTTCTAATTTTTTTGTCATTTTTAAACAAGATAAAAATCCAGAAAAAATATGGAAAAATCAAAGACAAATAAAAGACATCTAAATATAATTTTTTTTGATTTTATAAATAAGAAAATATGTACATAAAATATAGGTCAGAAAACCGCTAAAATATACAATGTACAAAAGAGGCCCAAAACCCAACTTTCACATATGAGCTCCGATTCACTTGGTCTTGTTTTGAAGGTAATTGAATGTGTAGTAGTTCAAAAGTGAGTAGGATCAAATCGGACACTGGATGGAGAAGATATGTGGCTTTTAGTCCGAAAATCCTGAAACTAGGGTTTAGGTTTTTGGTCCACTTATTTGGGTTAATGATTTTTTGTATTTTTCATTTATTCTTGTGAGTGATATGAACACAGTGGAAGTGGTTTTGGGTTATGCGGTGTTAGCATGAAGGAGTTGAAAATTCGGGAAGTTGGGCTATTTACAGGTCATTTTTAGCTTGGATGTTTGGCTTCTTATTTTGTACAGAAATTATGAATAAAATGCCATTCTTATGAAAACATGCATGAATACTAATTATGCAGAATATATGCATATATGTTCTTGATTTTTAGGGAATTGAGCCTAATAAATGAGATTTAGTGTGATGAATCCGAGATTCATTAGTAGGCCATGCCTCTAGTCGTTGCACACCGGCGAGCTGCTCCGAAGGGCCGCCAGAGTCCAGCGATGACCAAAGCCTCCTTGGAGCTCGAGCCTAAGTCGCCACATCTGCCCAATTCTCCAAGTATACTCTATTCTCCCTTTCCTTTCTTTCTGACTTCTTCCAATTAATAAAGAGTTTCCTCTTGTTCTCACCCTTAATTGACCACCTATGTAGCTTCGGCTCTCCATGCTCATGTTCGTGCCATGCCCCACTTGTCTTCTCCTCTTCTTCATCACCGGAACACCATCGTACAACCTCCTCTCCATGTCACCAGAGATGGATCTCCGGTATCCAATTCCTCCACTTGCATGGGACACCACTTCACCCACACTTACCTCACACTTGCACGCTTTGGCTAGAGCTAACATTTGTAGGTACATTTCTCTCAATGGTCGGAGATTTATCAGAGCAAACTTCTTGATCTCCGCCTGCAATGTAGGGACGTCACCAACCTCCTCCAAGAAGTTCAGCGTCTTCCTCGTACTTCAACGTTCGCCACTAACCTTCCAGAATACTTCATGGAGCTGCAGCATGTGCGGAGGATGATGACTGAGCATTAGGCCCCTCAACTAAGACCTATTAGTGTCGATTGCTATCGAGGGAGGAGGAGGTCCTAGAGCATACATGTGTCATTGGATGTCACCCTCTCGATGCCTATCCAACGATCCCCATTCAACCACGTCGACACCTCCAAGGATAGGAGGCTTGGGCGATCAAAGCCAGGTCTCTCCATGTGTCCCGAGCCTCACCCCTAGCCTCCGTCTCCATTTAAGCCTAGCCTCATGTGCCCAGGTCACACGAGGGCTGGGAAAATTGCAGGGGTGCCCTATCGATATCTCCAAATTGTAAATAGGTACCCCGAGCATGTGAAGAGCATGCGTTCCTATAGTTAGTTACACCTGACCCCTTCGGGTTTAATAATTGCAATTTAGGCCCCGCGTATATGGAAAAATTACAGGAAAGGCTACGCGACTTTCTTAATTGCATTTATGCCCTTCCAAGGACCTGTTTGTAATGTTTTATCTATTTATTTTGAAGTTTTCCTTACATTTAGGCCCCACGAACGCTTTTGCAAATATCTTAAGCATATAATTTCATTTTTTTAGATGATTTCAGTTTCATTTCGAAGCTTATTTCCTTGTCTATCTATTGCCTTGAATTATTATCTGATTTGACTCATGATGATTAATTCTAATTATGTGATGTCACCTGCCTAATGATTTTAATGCAATTGATTAATTTATCAAGTAAGTTTGCATCGTAAATCTTCTTTGAAATTGATCATACATTAATTTTTCATTGATTTTCTCTAATTATGGCATATTTGCATAACTTACAATTGCATTATGTTGCATCATGCAAACCAAATAAAAAGTGTCTCCTGTGCGTGCATCATTTGTTTTCATATGTCCTCATCATGTATCTTTCTGTGATGACCTATGAGATTTTTATTCCTCACTTAATTTGAATATTAGGAGTTTGAATAACCACTTAAGAGGCTTTTGTCACTGAGTTCGACCTTGGGCTTGTCCAAGTAAAATAAATGTGACCGCTTGTATTTAATTGACAAATCAATTGAAGAGGTTTTTGATCGACCTGATTTTTCCTGACTACAATGAGACTCTAGTGTTAATTCGAGACTTTTAAGAGGACAAATTCACGATTAAATGGCGTCGTTACCGGGTACAAGACCCATCTTTCATTTAATTTGGATTTTTATTATTTGATTAAGTGCTAATTTTTAACCTTTAGGTCAAGTCATTTGTTTTGCTTGCATTGTATTGATAATTCTCGAATATCTATCTAATGTTTGCTTTTTGTGGCAGGGTCCCTTGGCGATCAAGGAGGCAAGGAGTAGGTGCTCCCATTGCAAGGATCCATAGAAGTACCATTGGAGAAGTTGACGAGAATTATGCTCTCGCATTTTTCACGCACTTCATCTAAATAATCGTCTTTACAACGATCTTCATTTGTAGACTCGTGATTGTAAATGAATGAAGGCAATTGTGGTTGTGTGGGGCTCTCCCCACTTGAGTGTCGACTTAGGATCAGACACTTGGCTCTTTGAGCAATTTCATTTTTTATCTATTGTGTTTGATAGTAGGCAGGACACACTAATTTGAGAAGCACATAGACATGGCATCACTTAGCCAAAATTAAATCGTTCTTTCCCCTCTAATAGAAGCATGTTAGGTGTGGTTTTCCTTGACTGGCATACATGTAGACTTTGATTTTAATTCGGTCTTGTTTTTCAAAGAAATAGCTAGAGGCACTATAGGCTTTCCTTTTTAGCATAGATCGTGATTTTATCATATGCATCGGCATTTTCTCGACTTCTCTTCCAGGATTGATCACCTACGATTAAATGGAAATTGGGAATGACCGTTAGAAGATGTTTGATTTATTTGTGCTCTCATTAAATCAGTGATAACCTTGAAACTAAAACTTGGACTGTTAATGCACATCGACCAAATAAATTGGAGTAAAATCATTTTTGGGAGAGGAACACCATTTTTACGTAGGATGTTAGGATTTCACACATCTTTAAGCCTTGACTACAGGAGAATGAATTAGTATTTATCACCAATTAAAAATGAAAAGATAATTGACTAACATTTGTTGGTTTTTCATGTGTGAGTTGGTGAATCAAGGGTGTTGCTTGGTTGATTGAGTCTTGTTTGTTTTCGAAGCCCTCACATAGACACTAGGTACTCCATTCATCTCCACATATTCATCCATTCACTTGTAAATCCACCTAACATCTCTGTTCTCCTCATGTCTCTCCATCTTCACTTATCCATCTCTTTACTTAGACTATTCTCAGCCTAAGTATAGGGGAGACCTGAGCCCCCATAAATTCCAGACTCATTTACCTCTTGTATTTATACTTAGGTTATTTTAATCTAAATATAGAGGCATCCTTCTCAATTCCAGTATCCTTTCCTATATCTTAACCTGAGCTACGGCATTGTATCACTTAGTGCTATGAGGACATAGAAAATTTAAGTATAGGGGGCATACTATTTATACTGTATATGTACTTTATCCATATCTCTATTTTGAAAATTTTGAAAAAATTAGAACTTTTTCGGCTAGAGTAAACATTTTCTTGAACTAAGCTGGATAAAATGTTTTCAGAGTTCGACAAATTTTCTCTTTTATACTACAATATTTTGAAAAAAATATTTTGAAAATAGTTTGAAAAATGGGTTTTACTTGTTTTTAAAAATCATCTGAAAAATGCTTGAAAAACCTTTATATATGTAAAACTATTTTGAAAATATTTTCAAAAATTTGTTAAAAAAGGAGGGTTTAAATGAGACTAACTTGTGGTTGTGAATATTATTTTTGAAAAAAAGTGAATTTCAAAAAATGATGAAGGAGTTGGTTTAATCACTGACACTTCCACATTCACACAAGATTAGTGATGTTCAAGAACACCTTGTTTGTGAGCACTTGAGATTTTGAGTTAACTAACCTTAGTCATCAGGGTCTTGACTTAATTATCCATATTTCTCTGGTTTGAAAATGTTGTGTGCTTTATTGCATGCTTAGTCTCTAACCTTAATAATATGATCAGCACTTCACATACACAACATAAATTATGATGAGAGTAGTTGAAATTTAACTTGAGGAACTAGGATGAGGGATTTGAGTTTGGACTCGATTTAATGATGCTTGGGGATGGAATAAAGTCATTGAAGGCTTCATGAAACCTGAGTGTCAGCATCTTTAGCCAGTATTAGAACATGTTCTTGTACTATCTCTTGACACTTACCTATGTGCTAGGGTGTGATAAAATATAAAAATGTGCTGATCAATGTGTGTCAGCTCTTGGTAAAAGCAATGGAGCTAGCCAAAAGCAATGAAATGAAAGATATACATATTTAAAGAACATCTCTTTCCCATACAAAGTCAAATATCAAAGAGCTTCCACCAAAGGCAAGCGCTCCCAACCATTTCAAAGTGTCCACTTGGACCACCGCTACTAGGACCAGGAGTCAGTCTTGCACCAAAAAAGGGCTCTGCATCGTAAATGCTACAAGTTTGGGTGTACAAGGTATCTTGGATACTCAAAAAAGGCACACCGCGGTTTAATACTAGGAAAACAAGTGCCGAACACTCCGACTTCTCTTAACGGACACATTGATCAACAACAAAAAAAATTGTTGAGTTAATAAGGCACTCGAGAGGATCCTTATTCCAAATAGAGGGAGAGAAGAAATGACACAATCTAATACCCTCCATCAACTGGCCTTCCACCTACACTTCCGAGTCTGACAACTAAAGAGACGACGGAGTGGATGTAATATTTTGTTTATTCCCTAGTGTTGAAGATTGGGTTCTTAGGAGAGTCTCTTGGATTGGAACCTTGGGTGAAGTTGCGGCTCTACTCTCATGACCGTGGTCAACACTTAATGTCATATCCTTATTTTATACGTATACATATAGAGTCTGATAAATTCGAGAAATTGGATACGTCTTTATTAGAGCTTGGTCCATCTTTGAAATTTTAGATCTCTGAAATAGATAATTCTTGAACGGATCAGGTCTTGTATTCACATGCACAATCGGGGGTTTATCCAACTTATTCATACTTGAGATGCTCGAGGACGAGCATAGTTTAAGTATAGGCAATGATGAACCTTGGTTTCATCATTATAATTTCAATATATTTAAACACCTTGATTATATTATGTCAATAAAAACAAGAGTAAAGGATCTATACATATTGATCTTAAAAAAATTTAAAAAAAATTATAAATAAAAAATCTTAGTGTTTTTATACCTTTAAAAATGCTCATAAAAATATTTATCTCTTAGTATGACTTCTTTTTCATTTTTGGTCAACATGAAAGTGGTAGATCTCATCAAGATCTACAACTTTCATGTTTTGAGTTTTTCCAAATTCAGCCTCCTTCTATTTCTTTTCGAATTTTTTCTTCTGAATAATCTGGTTGGGCCAAGTGGCTCCTTCTTGTTGGACCACACGGCCCACCTCCCCTCGCGCCGTGCGCCCTCTACTTCCAGCTATCAGATCCACCTTTGGTGCCTCCATCTTAGCCGTTCATAACGCTTCCAGCATCCACCCTTCGATCACCTTTAAATTGCATCTGGAGCATCCACGCCCGCTCAATTCTTGACTGTTGGATCTCTAGACCCAACGACCAAACGTGCCTCGCCCATAGCCGTAGATGCGACCTAATTGATTAGATCAGGGCCGGTTCTTTACGCCCTCCTCTCGACTTTTGGATCGCAATATCCAATGGTTGACACCTCGTCCCCTTCCTCCAGCCACTCTCTCTCTCCCACAATCTCCTCTTCACGCATGTCACCCCCTTTCCATTTTCTCCATCTCCTTATCACCTCCCTCACCCCTCTGAACGTGATCCATCCAAGTCCGCTCCTCCGCCATCCTCGCAGACTGCATGGCTCCTCACATCCCCCTCTCTCTCACTCCATATTTCCCTCACAACCCATGACGTTCATCACCTTCAGCTCTACCTTTTCCCCTTCAAATACACCGTCTTCGCCCAATTTCACCCCCATCCACATGTATACAGGCCTTGGCCCAGCTCCTCTCAATCCCCCCGTGATGGGGGAGATCAGATCGAGGTCACAAGGCAACCAATGGCTCTGGTGTTGACCCTTATCCATGGTAGACAATGCCTCTAGCAGTAGGACGTCAGGAGCTGCTTCGAAGGGCCGTCGGAGTCCAGCGATAACTAGAGCCTCCTTGGAGATCAAGCCTAGGCCGTCGTGTCGCCTTATTCTCCAAGTAATTATACTCTTTTCTTCCTTGCTTTTATTTCTGGTTTCTTCTAATTAATTAGGCGTCTCCTCTTGTTCTCACCCTCAATTGACCACCTATATAGCTTCGCCTCTCCACGCCCATCTTCACGCCAGGCCCCACTATCATTCTCCTCTTCTTCAGCACCTGACCACCACTGTACCACTTCCTCTTTAGGTCATTGGAGACAGAGCTCCGGTCTCCCATTCCTCTACTCGCATGGGACCCCACTTCACCCACACTCACCTCACACTTGTATGCTTAATCTAGAGCTAACACTTACAAGTACATTTCTCTCAATGGCCAGATCTTCGTCGGAACGGACTTCTCAAGCTCCGCCTTTGACATAGGGATGTCACCAGCCTCCTCTAGGAAGTTCAGTGTCTTCCCCGTGCTTTGATCACCACCAACCTTCAAGAAACCTTCATGGAGTTGCATCATGTGCGGAGGATGATGGATGAGCTTTGAACCCCTCACTGGAGACCTGTTAGCATCACCTGCTATAGGAGGATGAAGAGGTCCCAAAGCATACATATGTCGTTTGATGGCACCCTCCCGATGCCAATCCAATGTCACCCATTCAGCTACGTCAACACCTCCAAGGTTAGGAGGCTTGGGCGATCCACGCCAGAGCATGTAGTGCAAGATCTCTCCACATGTCCCGAGACTCGCCCCGAGCCTTCGTCTCAATCCGAGCATAGCCTCACATTCCTAGATCACATGAGGGTTGGGAAAATTGTAGGGGGGCCCTGCCGACTTCTCTAAATTGCAAACATGTACTCCAAGCATGTAAAGAGCATGCACGCTTGGGGTTAATTGCACACAACCTTCTCCAGGCTTTAATAATTACAATTTACCCCCCGTGCATATGGAAAAATTACAAGGAAGGCCTTGCGACTTTCCTTAATCGCATTTATGACCTTCTAGTGTTTTGTTTGTAATGTTTTATCTATTTATTTTGAAGTTTTTGTTGCGTTTATGCCCATATACACTTTTACGAATATCTTAAGCATACGATTTCCATTTTAGTTTATTTCACTTTCATTTCGAAGCTTATTTCCTTGTCTATCTTTTGTCATGAATTGTTCTCCTCTTTGACACTTAGAATCCAGGTGATTAATTCTAGTTATGTGGTGTCACCTTCCTAATGACTTTAATGCGATTGATTAATTTATCAAGTAAGTTGGCTTTGTAAATCTACTTTGAAATTGATCATACATTAATTGTTCATTGATTTTCTCTAATTACGACATATTTACATAACTTTACACTTGCATTATGTTAATAATACAAACCAAATAAAAAGTATCTCATGTGCATGCATATTTGCTTTCATCTGTCTACATCATGTGTCTTTATATGATGACCTATGAGATCTTTATTCCTTCCTTAATTTGAATATTAGGAGTATGAATAACCACTTAAGAGTCATGTGTCCCTGAGTTTGACCTTGGGCTGGCCCAAGCAAAATAAATGTGATCTCTTGTATTTTTTGACAAATCAATTGAAGTGGTTTTTGATCGACCTGATTTTGCCCGAATGCAACGAGACTCGAGTGGTAATTCGATACTTATAAGAGGTCAAATTCACGGTTCATCACTACCCCAATCTGATATCAAAAGTTTTGGCACCCCAGAACTAGCAATAATGTGGTCTCTCACAAACTTATAGACAGTCTTGCTATCTGCGGTTCACGTTGGGATAGCTTCCACCCACCTTGATAAATAGTCAACTACCACCAATATGTACTCATATCCTTATATGTTGGGAAAGGGACCCATAAATTCTATGCCCCATGAATAAAAAACATCACAAATAATCACCGACTACATGGGCATCTCATCTCTTTGTCCAACTATCCCTCCCATCCTTTGATAAATCAGACACAACCGTACAAAATCAATAGCATCTCTGAACAGGGTCGACCAATACAATCTACATTGAAGTAACTTGTGAGAGGTTCTCTTCCCCGAATGGTGTCCTCTAGCCTCAAAAGAATGAAAATATGTGAGGACACTATGGTACTCCTCCTGAGGTACATCTTCTCCAAACACAATCCGTCCCTTCAAAGAAAAGGAAAGGATCGTCCCAGTGGTATCTCCTCGAACCCGACTTCAGTTGGTCAATGATGCTCCTAGTCCAACCTTGGGTATCTTTCTTGCGGACAAGGAAGTTCACCAAGTTGGCATACCACAGGAGTGAGTCAATAACACAAATTGACTCGTCTGGGAAGGTCTCTCTAATCCGCTCATAATCAGAAGAATCCTTAAGCTCAATCCGAGAAAGGTGATCATCCACAACATTCTTCACTCCAGGTTTATCTTTTATCTCCAAATAAAACTCTTGGAGGAGTAAAATCCACCTAAGAAGACATTCCTTCGCATCCTTCTTTTCCATTAAATATCGAATGACTGTGTGATCAGTGTAGTTGTCACCTTAGAGCCCAAAGTATATGACATGAACTTCTCGAGAGCCCATACTACAATGGGCATTTCCAATTCACTCATTGTGTAATTCTTCTTTGTAGGGTTTAATAATTTGCTCGCATAGTGGATCACAAATGGGATTCCCTATCGTCGTTGTCCTAACATAGCTCATATAGCGAAATCTGAAGCTTCAATCACGATCTCAAATGGGAGATACCATTCAGGAGTTTGTAGGATAGGCAAGGCATAAATTTTCCTTTTTTAAGAGCTCAAAAACCTCCAAATATTTGTAATCTACAAAGAACTCTGTGTTTTTCCCTAAGAGCTTAGTCACTGGGCGAGCGATCTTTGAAAAACCCTGAATAAATATCCTATAAAATCCGACATGCCCTAGAAAAGATCTCACTAACTTCATGTTGGTAGGTAGATTGAGTTTCTTGATCACCTCTACCTTGGCAGTGTCAACCTCCATTCCCCTTTTGGAGATGACATGCCCCAGCACGATACCCTTCGTCACCATAAAGTGTCTCTTCTTCAAGGAGAGTACCAGATTCACCTCTCTATGAGGACTTGGTACAAGTGCGCTAAAAATGTATAAAAGGAATAATCAAGAACCGAGAAGTTGTCCATGATCACTTCCAGGAAATCTCCCATCATCTCGGCAATATGGTGATCATGAACCATTGAAAAGTTCCCAGGGCATTGCAGAGCCCGAATGGCATGTGCCTGAATGTGTAAGTGCCAAATGGACATGTGAATGTGGTCTTTTCATGGGCCTCAGGGGCTATAGATACCTGGTTGTATCCTGAGTACCCGTCAAGAGAACAGAAGAACTCTTTCCCTACGAGTCTCTCTAAAATCTGATCAATAAATGGCAAGGGAAAGGGATTTTTCTTGGTCGCAGCATGCTGGCTTCTTTAGTCGACATAGACACGCCATGACGTAGGTACTCGTATCTCAATCTCTACCCCCTCCACGTTGGTGACCATCTGAATTCTCGACTTATTCAGAAAAACATGAAGTGGGATCACCCACTTGGAGTCAGAAATATGGTATATAAACCCTGCCTTGCACCATTTCTCAATCTATTTCTTCACTATTTCCCGTAGATTGGGGTTAAGTCTCCTTGGAACTCACGGGAAGGTCTCGCATTATCCTTAGTAAAAATATGGTGTGAGCAGAGAGCGGGGTTGATCCCCATGAGATCCGATACTATCCAACCTATTGCTTTACGGTTTCTCTCTAAGACCTCTGACAACCTAGACTCCTGTTCTAAAGTCAAGTCAGAGCTAATGGTAGCAGGATATCTCTCCTTGGGTCCCACAAGAAAGGCATACTTAAGTGTACGAGGAAGTGATTTCAGTTCTTACAATGTGGTATCATCTAGAAAATCTGGCTGAAATGAATTTGAATATGGTTCCGTGCTACATGAAGGTAGGCTCAACTGTGTAGTACTCGCCACCAAATCAGTAGTATCTGGAGCCGAATCGCCAAAGAAATGCGGTAATTCGTTTAAACCCGCGTCTGACTCATCATCTATGTCTCATTACTGTTCCGAAGGGGATGGAATATACCGATCCCGATGGATCTCTATGTCATCAGGGGAATAGGTAGATGCATCTTCAACAAGATCATACAACACCTGGAAAACTGCATCATCCACTATGCCTTTTCTAGATGAAAGGGTCTCGCTCTGTCCTGAAGGAACCCATCTCAAAATCCCAACGGTTCTAATCATTATGCAATCTACCTATGAAGATGAGTACTCTATACTAATCTCTGAATCAGGTCATTTGACACTTGGTTTGCTTCATATCATGGTTCACTTCTCTACCTGGAGAACGGAACTTCATCATTCACGTACCATAATCGAAAGTTGCGCTTTCAGTCCTAAGGAAGGGTCGTCCAAGAATGATAGGAGATTTTCTCCAATGATTGGGGGTCTCCATGACCAAGACTGTGAAGTCAACGTGATAGTTCTGCCTCTCAATCGAGATAACGACGTTCTTTATTTCTCCTTTAGTGGAGTAAAGGTCCAGATTTGTGAAGTGGCCGTGACTCTAATTTCTGATATATTGCTAAGGGGAGTAAGTTAATGGTAGAACCATTATCTAAGAGTGTGCGTGCAAATGCGATGTCATCAATATGACTATCTACATAGTTAGCACCCATGTCTCTATTTTCCTTAGCAATGTCTGATTCTTTAAACAATAGGTTGTGGCTATTGACAAGACGTGTGTCTTTACATTTTGATTCTCTTTCTTCCTGCTAACCCTAGTAGGAGTGCATCTCACCCTAAGGTATTTCTGAAATGCAGGATGGTTAGCCACATACTCATCAAATGGCACCTTTACAGTGATATTTTGTTTACAAAATCGTGCCATATAAGGGTCATCTTTTTAAATCTTTTTGTTTCGCTTTCGTGCTGCAAGAGTGTTGACACGGGATCTTCGAGGATTGGTTATTGATGATATGAAGTTGTCGTTGTGATCCCCGAAATTCCCAGCTCAAACAAATAAATTTATTTATTTTTTATTTCTCAAGTTAAATAATTACAAAGAATAATGTGGAGCTAGAGAAATATTTTGCTATTCAATTAACAAATATAGCAAACATGAACAAACTTAGGGAGGCTACAATTCTCGAGGGTTATTCAAATTATCAAAAAATCAATTAAAAGAAAAGGAATCTCCAATGCAAACTATCCTTGGTTTTTTAGGGGAAATTTCTTTTTTTTATTTTTTTAATTTCTGATCTTTATTTTCTTATTTTCAAATTTTTAGTGATTTTAATTTAGTAATTTTTTTAATTTTCAAAAATATGATGTTCAAAGAAAATTCATGTACAAAAGGAAAGAAAAATATTTCTTAATTTTTTAAACATAATAAAATTGCTAAAAAATATCCAATGAAAATATTTTTGTGTTTATATCAATATTTTATTATTTTATAATTTTCAGGAATTTTTAGTTTTTTAGGATTTTTTAAAATGAATAAAAATAAGGGAAAATGTAAATGTTCAATAAACATGACTATTTCATAATTTAAAAATATTAAATGAAATCAAGAATTGTGGCAATTATTTTTCCTTGAAACTAAAGAAAATTATCTACACATAGAAATTGAAATCTCACATTTTTATTTTTCTACAATTTTATATGATTTTTCTGAAGATTTTTAGTATTTTTCATTTTTTGGGGTTTTATACATAATTATTTCATGAAATTTGGATAGAAATTAAAACACAACAAAAGAAAATAAATCTAATTTTTTTTGAATTTTTTAAAGCAATATTCGAATTTTTATGATTTTTCAAATTTCAGATAGAGAAAATGACACTATTTTTTATTTTTTAATAATATCAAATGACAATAAAATACAACTAAAAATTTATACAATGGAGAAACACAAATCAGGAGTCTAAATTATTTTTTCTGAGAATTTGTACATAAATCACATTTATTCCAATGATAGAAAGCATGCAAAATAAATTCTATATCACAGGGTAATGTTTTTGCATTAAATAATAACATAAAAAATGGGGAAGAATTCAGAAAATACACCCAATGAATCACGTGCAAGGCACGTGCTTGCTGGAAGCGGGGGGTCTTCTGTAATTTATGAAACCTCTAGGGGTAATTTTGCAAATTTTCTAATTTTTTTAATCCCCCAAGGTTTTTGTTCTTGATCTTCTTACACGAATAAGTTCGGGCACAAGGGGGTGTGCTGCCACCCCTCTCCCTTTCTTCTCGCACGTTGAATAGTGACGACCGATGCGGTTGATCGAGCAGCGGGGTACAATGGCTACCGATGATGGAAGTTAGTGTCAAGGGAAGTGTTGTGGATCAACAGGAGATAGTCGAGCACTGTAGGTGGTAGTTTCTCCTAAGCGATGGCGGAAGGATGGGATCCTCGATGGAGGCATTCGTGATCAACGGAGAAAGGGCGGTCGTTTGCGACGCGGATGGTGTCAAGGCAATGGGTGGCAGCGAATATCATAGCGGTTTCATTGATGGTGAGACGTACCTCAGCCAACACACGGCCGAGGATGGTGGAGACAGGTGGCTGGGCTGGGGCTATGTGGTGGAGGAGCGGCGGGTGCCACTTCTTGGTGGGAAGGGCGGCGCCTGTCGCAAGGTTGCTGTTTTTTTTTGTTTTTTTTATAAATAGAAATGGTAGAGAATATATAATTTTTTATTGAAAAATATAAATAGTAAAAAATTTTATTTTTTATATTTTTGTTATTTATTATTTTTTCCTACAAAACAAAATTTAAAGAAAAAATAATATATGATTTTTTAATTTTTTTTATTTTTTAAATAGAGGAGGACTTAAACACGATTCATCATCTCTACTTATTTAAGTAAATAATAAAAAAATGAAAAAGATGTTAATGGGGATCCAACAAAATGGAAGAATCGAATCCAGTTCTCCGAGCATCGTGCATGGCAGAGTTGAGAGATCGTAGGGGATAGAACGTGAATATGGAGAGATCAAGAAAATGAGATGAAAAATCAGAATCGAAGGTTGATCACAATCATTATGAATTCTAAGATCTAGATAAAAAATGATAATGAAATAAAAATGCAAAAATAAAACTACGATTAACCTAACTTAAAATAAGATAAAGAAAATATGGATCTCACCTTAGGAGCGGAGAAGACCGTGATTACCTCGACAAAGGCCGACTCGCTGTCACCGGACGGCTCAGAGGCTGGACACCCTTCTGTGATAACATAACTCTCGGAGAGTAGGCTCCTCTCACCAAAAATTGATCAAGTTGAAATGAGAGGAGGAGCCATATAAATAGAACATTAATTGAGTTTGAATTTTTAAAATTTTGAATGAAGATAAGAGAAAAAAATTTGAAATGAGATCAGGACAAAAAAGGTAATTAGTGTTTAAAAATTATTTACAAAAATTAACTATTTTTTGTATTTTTTTCACTTTATTTAATTGAAAAATAAATGTTAATTTTTTGTGGTGGTTATTTAGGTAATTTAACTATATACATAAATTGTATACATATAATACATTATTTACAAGGTTAAATAAGGAAAATAGTTTTTTTAATATTATTTATTCATTTTTTAAATTTCAGTAATTATAAAAATTATTTACAATTATTTACAAATGTAATAAAAAATAAATATATACAATATTAAATGGTAAATTGCACAAACCACCCTAAAAAATCAACTTTTTAACCGTAACTCCAAAAATTATGAAATCACTACCATTTTAAAGATAATTTAATTTAGAATTCAAGAAAGTGAGTTTGGTTAAATTTAAGTCCATATGGAGTTGGAATTAATCTTTCAATTATTGCTTAATGTTTTTTTCCGGGTGTGGTTACTTTTATTTTATACATGACTTTATTTGGGAAACATTTTTATTATTTAGGAAATATTTTTATTTATAACTTTTGTTTTAAAAATTATTTAATTTGAGTTGTCAATTTATGTACAAATAAAATAATGTTTCATACACAAAATTAGTGAGAAGTATTTACAACACATTTTTTGGATTTTCTGATTAAGGACGCTATCTCCCTCTACTTTATTGATGGTCGATCAAGTCATGTCTTGACCTTCTCTCAGGATTTGGGTTAGCCTGTATCTATTACATATATACAATCTTCTTCTTTTTTCCTTTTATTTATTTTTACTTTATTTATTTATTTATTTATTTTAGGTTAAAATAGTAATAAATGTACAATATTTATACACCGATGCTACTTTGAAACAATATGGAATTAGTATTATGTACAAGTATTTTGTAAGGGATTTTAAGCTAAAATAAATGAATAAAGATGATGAAATACATATTCATCAAAGAACACGGGGGAAAGGGATTGAAGCTAGGGAAATAGAAGATGAATAATCTAAATCATGAACTGAAAGATCGCTCATGGCATTAACGGAAACAGAGTTATTTATACATGAATCTTTTTGATGCAACATGGAATCAAAATCTAGATTATCTACTATAGGTTGTGGAATATAAGGTGAAGTGGTATCCACCACAACTGGAGGTGTAAGGTCCTCCATAGACTCGGAAGTATATCCATGTTGCTGATGCGCATACGCACTCTCCTTCACTTCTCAGCTCCTTGAGTTGATATCCTCAAATGGTGCTGATGGGGATATGAAATTTGCTGCCTCTTATCCTCGTACTCTGAAGAATCCTCAAGTAGATCTCCAGATATGCTTCCTTGTGTCCCTCACCTGATCAGGTACAATCACAATCCTTCTGCTCCTGAGTGACTTGTGATTAGCCTCGTCACATGAAAGAATCTCATAATCTGATCTAGGAGATGTTGAATAGTTTACCTGACCAAAGTGCTGATGAGAACTAGATTGGTTCAGGCTATTGGTGAAGGATATGGTAAGATCCTCAAGCGCATCACGGAAGCGTGAGCATCGTATCGAATACGATGAAGAACGACTAGTCACTGTAGTTGTTCTATGCAGCAGAAGTTAAAATTTTTTATGCGACGAAACCACATGATCCAAGAACAATTCTCGGATCGTTTCGTCTAAACCACAAACAAGTAATAGGATTACCTCTGGAAGTGTGGATGCGATCGAGTCTCTAAAAGAAGAGACCTCCTGTCTCAAGTCCGATCCGACGGAGGAGATGCTTGCGAGTGCGGGGATGAACCACGTGCTTCTCACAATCCATGTTGATGATCCAAGCGGTGGATCTCCTGATCTCGACACACGAGATCCGACTTCTTCTTCACGAGCAGGGCACGTTGAAGTAGACGGAGATCCATGAGCAAACCATCAGGCAACATAAAGACGACACCGCGACGATGGAGAACCTCTCTAGGGCATCCATGGTGGACGACCACTTGAGAGGAAGAGAGAGAGTAGGTGTGTGAAGAGAAATAGAGAGAGAGAGAGAGAGAGATGTGCTTCTCAAGCATTGTGTAAAAAAGAGCAAAGGGGTGCCTCTCCTTTTATAATATTTTGGGATTCATGGATCTCAATCCATAGGACAACACAAATCCAATGGCTCTCATTGATTGTCTTTCTTTTAATGGCTAAGATTTGTGTTGGTAAAACCAACAACAATTAATTTAATTTAGATTAAATATATGTTGATAAATAAACACAATTTAATCACAAAATTAAATCAATAAATATGGAGATAATGGGAAAGAGAGAATGCCTCCTTCCATATACATGGAGTGGACAGCCTCCCTTTCATAATAGGAATAGGTGCCTGTCCCTCCTATGGAAGGAGGATCTCTCAAATGTAATCTCCCTTGATTACATATTACATATATCTCCAATTTATTATAACAACAATTACTGTAAATTATTCTACAAAATAATTCATAATTATTTTGTGAATATTGCAATCTTTCCATTGGAAAATTGTAAATCATATTCACAACCCCAAATAAAATGTAATTTACATTTTCAATGTAATATCCAATGTGAATCCAATTCACATTAACATTTAATTAACAAATGTAAATTACAAATAGTTCTCTCTTATATATTATAAATCACATTTATAATATGTATGACTAATATGGATATTACTATCCACATTATTCATATCCATGATAATTAAATCACATTTAATCATCTTGGATCTCTATTCTCATGTGCCCAAATAATATGAATCACATTCACATTATTCACATCTTTAATAATTAAATCTCATTCAATTATCTTAGATAACTCTCTTTATATTATGAATCCAATTCATATACTCATGATAATCAAATCACATTTAATTATCCATTTTCTCAATGCTCAGATACATAATATCAACAATGAAATTATCCTGAACCCTTTCAAGGATAATGCGCTTTCTCCGCAAATACTTGGAGATAAGGACATGGTGATTGTATTGTTCCACGTATAGTGACTTGGATATTGAGATCATATCTCAAATCCAGATCGTGGGACTCCCATAGATGCTTGACTAAATAAAGACCGCAAATCTAATCTTCTCTTTGCATTTGAATCACATTCAGATCAATGTCCAACATTTGGGCTAAGATCAGACTACTTTTCTACCGAGAGGAGTCACTAAAATCCAGACCCGTTTCATCACTCCCTAGGAATGGAAGCGTCATGGTTATACAATCGTTTATGATCACATCACATTCAGGTATGCCCAATACCTGTACATCCTGCATACTGGAAGACTCGGAATAAACCCGAAGTATTGGATCAACTTTATACTGTCTACCTCATGGTTTTATCAGTAAGTTTCTCATTCGATCATTGGGAATTGGTATCGATCATATACTTTCCAAAAGCATATATCATACCTGGGTCTTGATCATATACTTTCCAAAATTATATATCAAACCTACAAATTCAGTCAAGCTTCCAAAGCGAGACGACTGTGCGCACGGAATTTGATTCTTCCCAATATCTCATGAGTGAGCTCATGTCTTCCGGTTCAGCAACTGAACTTGTATAATCCCTTTGAGAGATCGTATTACTCATGTGCCCTTATATGCACACCATCGCACCGGTGTATAGACCTTGGTTAGGTCATCAACCTATTGGTCTGCCAAATGTACATACTCAGACACATAGTAACACATCTGTCTCCGGTCAGAGGATGCGTGCCTGTATCGTGACAGCATACGATATAGGACTTTGGTTATCTCGATCTTGTTAAGTCAACTCCTTGACCTAACTAATCTGACACCGCCGAATCTCTATTCCTATGTAGAGGACCTGCATCAAGAGATCGGTCAGATAGCAGCCTTTAGAGATAAGGATTGCCATCTCCTACTCAGGCTGGAGATCATCTCTTAACAATCATTTGACGATGCTTGATGAGTCCTCAATCTAACCATTTAGATATTCATCTAAGCACCAACCTCTATGATTCAATAGTTCAATCAACAGCTGTATGATTATTAAGATGGCCATGGTACATAACCCTACTTGTACTAAGGGACCTATTATGCAAACTATTTATTCTTCATTTCAGATCAGTGAATGATATTTGCAATAACATTTATTGCATAATGGCTCGCTGTGGGCTCGCATGTTCAACAATCTCCCACTAGCCCAAAGAGCCATTAATGGGCTAATCATTTAAACCCACACTCATGTGGCAATCATAGGCTATTTAGAGAATAGCTAGGTAAGCTGATCAGTCACTCTGTTCTCGCGAGACTACGCCAAGTCCTTTTATGGCACTTGCATTTCTCCAGTAACAGTGCTCGCATCTAATGCGAATGTTGCATCTTATGCAACCAATACTCAATCTTGTTAGTTACAATATCCTTGACACTACAGCTTAACAATTATCATAACTAGTATTTCCATAATCCTTATCAGAATACCCATATTCATGGAGATCACTATCTCTTAAGGTATCCACAGTTAAGACCTTTTAGATCTCTATCTATAAATCCTAAGTTTTTGAAGATAAGACTTTGAGATCACTATCTCAAAAATATTGTCCTCTATGAATATATTGTTATTACTGCAAACAAGTGTTTTCTATCCATAGTAGGATTAGCAACACTTTGCTACTCCCACTGCATGGCAGATATCTGGCTTTTGTAAACATCTAGCATACACTCAGCTTCTCGTAACTAATGCACAAGTGCAAGTAGTTTTAGCATTGACTTCCTCAACTCTTTGAGGTGCTATCCTTTTAGATAGGTCAGTACCATATCTTAAGGGATGGAAGCCTTTCTTGGAATTTCTAAGAATAGAATATGTCCAAGGTGTACTACAAATGTGACAGTCCCAATATCATCTACTCTTTGCTTCTTAACAACTTCAGAACTAAGATCTAAGAGGTATCTTTGAAATCATATTTCAAGATATGGAATAGCCAGTCTATAAAACACTTATTATCATCCTTATATCATTCCAAATGATTAGGATATCATCTACAGTTAATACGATAAACACAAAGGCACTCCCACTAAGCTTCACATGGCTCATCAAGATTCTGTCTTAAATCATAACATTTATAATTTCATCATATCTTATGGTCCAACTTCAAGAAGCTTATTTGAGTCCATAGATGGATTCCTTAGCTTGCACACCTTGCTTTCCTCAACCATGAAGCCCTGGGGCTACTTCATGTGAATATCCTCAGAGAGGTATTCATCGAGGAATGCAATATTGACATACATCTTGAAGATGCAATAATCATGTTGTGTAGCTAAGGTTAGCAATATTCTGATGGCTTTTAGCATGGTCACCGAAGAGCAAGTCTCATCGCAAGCAATGTCTTCTCTTTCGGTGTGTAGCTCATGGCTACGAACCGTGCTTTGAAGGTCTCTACCTTCTCATCAGGTTCCCTCTTCTCTTGAAGAACCATTTACACCTTTACAGGTCTTACTCATATAGGTGGATCCTCAAGGGTCCATATACAACACTTGTATATGAAGTCTACATTAGACTTTTATTGCTAACATCCATCTATCCATGATATGATCTTCAGAAGCTTCATCACATGAAGTTTGATCATTGTCAGATTTCTCTGACACAAGGAATCCATCCTCAAACTCATTTGAAGAGATATTAGTGTCTCAACTTTAATTGTCCTTATAGTTTCCAATTTCAGGAGCCTTATTATCTTCTCAAGATTAAATGAGTTCCTACACTTCATTTTCATATTGATTCTCAAGAATCTCAACCTTTAAGAATCACATTCTCAGAGATGAGATATTTTAAGAATCTCAAGGTCATAAAGTAGGTATCCAATACCATCCTTTATTTTCCTAATGAAGCAGCACTCTCAAGTGCTAGATTCCAGCTTGCATGCATGGAACCATATTAAGGATATATATTGTAGTCTCCACTACATATATACCAGGAAACTAAGAGATAATTATGCTAAAAATCATCATGGATCAAATCATGTCACACATGATCCAATTGTATCTCTCTACAACTCTATTGAGTTTAGGTTCATTAGGAGGAGTGAGATAGGAATGATATTCCTTTCTCCGTAAGGTATATCATGAATTCATCTAATAGGTACTGATTACCTAGATTAGACCAAATTCATTTTATCTTCCTTCAAACTGTGGTTCTAAACCAAAATTAATGAAATCTTTGAACATTTCAAAGGTTTCTTAGGTGAAGAGAAGAAATATCATATCATATATAATCATCAACATATATCACATATCCATAATGTTTACTATGATATAGATGATCCACATACATCAATATGTATGAGATCCTGAATACCTTGACATCTTACACCTTTCCCAAGGAAGTGTAAATTGGACATTTTTACTTTTGAATACAATATTCACAAGTGTGTAAGATTTAAAATTTTTAGACATTCTAAAGTTTCATCTCTTACTAGTCTATTGATCAAATCAACAGAGAAATGTCCAAGGTTTGATTCCAGATCATTATCAATTGATCTTCATTCTCCTATTAATCTTTTAAGGTTTAATTTCAGTATTAGAAACGTTAATGAACCATTCATTAATTTTCTAATTTAGTGGAGTCCACTAGATTTTAGATTACTATCTAAAATATCTCCATCATAACTCTTTATGATAGATTTATTACAGAATTTATGTTTATTTCCAACATTTAGAAATAAACAATGAGTGTATTCTAATATCTAGGTCATAGAGACATTCTCCAAGACTATGGGCTCTCCCACTGAAATTATGAAGCCTTTCAATCCAATAGAGATTTTTGCAACAATTGCATCAATATCAATGTGGATGACTATTAAACCTTTAAGATCAAATTTCTACAGTCTTCTAACACATATGCAACCCATTGCAAGTGTTGTTAGAAGATTGAGATACAATTATTAGACTTTTGTCTAGATATCATCATATACATCTAGAAAGCCGTATGCTTTGGAAGAAGCTTGTACAGTTTGGGAAGGGGATTCTACATCTTGGAATCAAGCCAATTTTGGGGCAGCTTTGTGATAATGGAACCAACCGGCAAAAAGCATTAATGCTGCAAAAACCAATGCACCAATTGCGGTACAATAAAGTTGTAATTCACGGGTTATTCCGGATGCTCGCCGGAGGCGTATCCGTATTTGGTGGAGTAGGCGAACGTACTCGTGAAGGAAATGATCTTTACATGGAAATGAAAGAATCCGGAGTGATTTACTTCCAATTACGTAAATCAATAGTTCAAACCGTACTCAAAGGTAGGGCATTTGCCCCTTTTGGTCAAGGAGTAATGCATTTAGATCTATTATCCAAATGGTTGACTCCACCGGAAAACTTTTTTGGTTAACTCCACCGGAAAACTTTTTCCACACGGATTCTCATCATTCTGAGAATTGGTATGAATTTATAAAAAATGCAATTTATCTTATTCAATAAGCAAGTCAATATCAATGATTTATGTAGATTATTCCGATGCTCTATCCGGGTCCTTTTCTAATGATTCTAGACAAACTGGATAGTCATACTATCAACGCATCAACTTATTACAATATTTGCATTCATCCAACTCTTTGGATGTCATATGGAAGTCACAGAAGTATAGTCAACTCTTTGACTATCCTTCTCACTTGGGTCCAACCCATGCTTCCACTGCGCTGCCTTTATCTATAAACAACCATTGCTTAAGACTAAGGTAACTATTATATTAAATTAAAAAGAATTCAATGTAAGAGGATTTCAACATTTATACATGCTTCACTAAATTCATACAATATGAATATTATGAAGCTTCATGAATGACTAGAATATAGACATTAGAATGATGACGCTCATCGTATCTACGTCCATCTAAACTCTTGAAACATTGGTTTAGGTAGGTATTCAAACATTTTGAATACATCATCTCTTATAGAGCTACCATTCTGCATGATGCAAATGAACCATGTCATACATGATAAATGTCAAGAGCACATATGTATGCCAGAATATCTTCTTTGATTTTATAAGGATTAATTGACAATTGCGATTATCATCGACATGTCACTTCCAAATTACATATGACGAGAGATCAAGATTGTAGAGACATACAAACCCTATGGTTGTAGTCCTATTATCTATTTAATTTTCATTCCTCAATATTGTGAGGAAAGTTGCATATTGCAACCACATACATTATGTGTGCAACTGCAAGTACAATATCTGGATCATGAGTCCAATCCATGATATTCTAATGATTATTATTGAGTATATGATTGAGTGGATTTTAATGAAGGATTATCTGAAATTAGAAATTTGCATAAGTGTATATATTTATGTATATACATGTTTTACTTTGATTTAGGAATTTTTATATCAAAGTTGTCTTGTCTTGTCAACACTGAAAGTTCATTCCCTTAATCACTTTCAATCTAAGAGATATACTTACCATTATATCTCAAACAAGATCTGGGATCTCCTTCCTTATCTTTGTTACATCCCAATAATATGAGAATCTGCAACTCCGATAAAAAGAAGCGGGAACGCATTCCGCCTTGCAAGTCCAACTTGCATTCCCAATTCGGTCTTTAACACCCGGGCCCACCACCCCTAAGGCGATGTTGACCCGTCATTAATTGAACCAACCGTCAACAAGAATATTACTCGATATACGCAATCCAATATCGCCTCAATAATATGAGGATCCGATATTGGGGTCACTACGTATATGGCCTTACTCTATCGAGAAGCAAAGAGCACGATCCAGATGCGCTTGCAGACAGGAGCTATCACTTCGGACAGGCGTCTCCCGCATACAATCCCTAGTGACGGAACCCTTTGCCTTTATGGGAGACCATGGATATCACTTATGTGATCCTCCATATCATATTCAAATTCTAATTAATTATTATGAATCATATTCATTATGATTAATTCTTTCGAGGGAAATAACACATCTATATATAATAGAGTGTCTTAATTTTAATTGAATTCCAATTAATCTAATCATATTAAATTAATGATCCAATTAACATCCAACAAACATTTTAATTTGTTACTTGAATTATGGTATTATCTCAAATACGTATTATTTCAAATTTTAATAATTAGAAATACATCATGATTTCTTAAGCATTATACTAACCCTACCCGCTGTCATGGCCAATACCGACGAGAGTGGGACGGATCACAAACGTTGCAACCCGCAACCCCAATGCTCTCCGACTAGACACCATATCCACCTCGGGAAAGGAAAATGTAAAATAGATCACTTTGTACTTGAGATGATCATCGGTTCTTCAACCGAAATTATACCATACAATAATCATAAAAACAATTTTGATTAACATTATAATGAGATTTGCTAAACAAATCCCAAGTCCTATTCAAGCAACATGTTTGTTGGAATGTAGATCATGTAGATCATGTAACCAATTAGTGATATAGATCACATCTAATCAATTATTGGTTAAGGCAATGTCATTTAAGAAATAATTATCATCAAATATTTCACAAATATTTATGCACAATTATTCCAGGAAATTAAACAATTTAATTTCACTAATTGATTAAATGACAATCACTAGGTTCTTGATTAGGAAAGTATTTCCAGCAGTGACCCTCACTTACTAAAAATACCATATCTCAATCAATTTAAATCCAAATTAAGCAAAGTAAGTTCCTAAAGTTCTCTAATTTGATTCACAACAGAACCTAAGTAATTTGCACGCATTTCAATGCATCTCAAATCCTCAATTAACTCTTTAATTACATTGAGCTTCGCAGTCCCCGAAACTGTGGATACATGTTCACTAAAATGAGCATATCTAGAGCAAACAGAATCGAAATCATGCAAACTCAGATCCTACGGTTTCCTTATTTAATGGGGAACGAAATACAATTATTATTTTAGTGTTTAAAAAATTTAAACAGTGCCGAAAGTAATCTCAAAAAAGATATTCGAAAATGAAATGCAATAAAACTTTCGCAAACCCTAATGAACCCAAGTCGTCCTCGGTTCATGGATCGTATCCAAAACCACCGACCTAAGGATCTGATACCACTTGAAGGATATGGTAAGATCCTCAAGCACATCACGGAAGCGTGAGTGTCGTATCGAATACGATGAAGAACGACTAGTCGCACTAGTTGTTCTATGCAGCGGAAATTAAAATTTTTTATGCGACGAAACCACAAGATCCAAGAACACTTCTCTGATCGTTTCCTCTAAACCACAAACAAGTAATAGGATTACCTCTTAAAGCGTGGTTGCGATCGAGTCTCTAAAAGAAGATACCTGCTGTCTCAAGTCCGATCCGACGGAGGAGACGCTTGCGAGCGCGAGGATGAACCGCATGCTTCGCAATCCATGTTAATGATCCAAGTGGTGGATCTACTGATCTCGACACACGAGATCCGACTTCTTCTTCACGAGCAGGGCACATCGAAGTAGACGGAGATCTACGAGCAAACCGTCGGGCAGCATAACGACGATGCCGCGACGATGGAAAACCTCTCTAGGGCATCCATGGTGGATGGCCACTTGAGAGGAAGAGAGAGTAGGCATGTGAAGAGAGAGAGAGAGATGTGATTCTCAAGCATTGTGTAAATAATAGCAAAGGGGTGCCTCTCCTTTTATAATATTTTGGGATCCATGGATCTCAATCCATTGGACAATACAAATCCAATGGCTCTCATTGATTGTGTTTCTTTTAATGGCTAAGATTTGTGTTGGTAAAACCAACAACAATTGATATAATTTAGATTAAATATATGTTGATAAATCAACACAATTTAATCACAAAATTAAATCAATAAATATGGAGATAATGGGAAAGAGAGAATACCCCCTTCCATATACATGGAGTGGACGGCCTCCCTTTCCTAATAGGAATAGGTGGCTGTCCCTCCTATGGAAGGAGGATCTCTCAAATGTAATCTCCCTTGATTACATATCCCATATATCTCCAATTTATTATAACAACAATTGTTGTAAATTATTCTACAAAATAATTCATAATTATTTTGTGAATTATGCAATCTTGCCATTAGAAAATTGTGAATCATGTTCACAACCCAAAATAAAATGTAAATTACATTTTCAATGTAATATCCAATGTGAATCCAATTCGCATTAACATTTAATTAACAAATGTAAATTACAAATAGATCTCTCTTATATATTATAAATCACATTTATAATATGTATGACTAATAAGTATATTACTATCCACATTATTCATATCCATGATAATTAAATCACATTTAATCATCTTGGATCTCTATTCTCATGTGCCCAAATAATACGAATCGCATTCACATTATTCACATCTTCGATAATTAAATCTCATTCAATTATCTTAGATAACTCTCTTTCTAATATGAATCCAATTCATATACTCATGATAATTAAATTACATTTAATTATCCATTTTCTCAATGCTCGGATACATAATATCAACAATGAAATTATCCTCAACCCTTTCAAGGATAATGCGCTTTCTCCACGAATACTTGGAGATAAGGACAGGGCGATTGTATTGTTCCACGTATAGTGACTTGGATATTGAGATCATATCTCAAATCCAGATCGTGGGCCTCCCATAGATGCTTGATTAAATCAAGACCGCAAATCTAATCTTCTCTTTGCATCTGAATCACATTCAGATCAATGTCCAACATTTGGACTAAGATCAGATTACTTTTCTACCGAGAGGAGTCACTAAAATCTAGACCCGTTTCATCACTCTCTAGGAATGGAAGCGTCATGGTTATACAATCGTTTATGATCACATCACCCTCAGGTATTCCCAATACCTGTACATCCTGCATACTGGAAGACTCAGAATAAACCCGAAGTATTGGATCAACTTTATACTGTCTACTTCATGGTTTTATCAGTAAGTTTCTCATTCGATCATTTGGAGTTGGTATCGAGCATATACTTTCCAAAAGCATATATCATACCTAGGTCTTGATCATATACTTTTACAAAAGTATATATCAAACCTACAAATTCAGTCAAGCTTCCAAAGTGAGACGACTGTGTGCACGGAATTTGATTCTTCCCAATATCTCATGAGTGAGCTCATGTCTTTCGGTTCAGTAACTGAACTTGTATGATCCCTTTGAGAGATTGTATTACTCCTATGCCCTTATATGCACACCAGCACGCCGGTGTATAGAACTTGGTTAGGTCATCAACCTATTGGTCTGCCAAATGTACATACTCAAACACATAATAACCATCTGTCTCCGGTCAGAGAATGTGTGCCTGTATCGTGACAGCGTACGATATAGGACTTTGGTTATCTCGATCCCGTTAAGTCAACTCCTTGACCTAACTAATTTGACACCTCTGAATCTCTATTCCTATGCAGAGGACCTACATCAAGAGGTCGGTCAGATATCAGCCTTTAGAGATAAGGATTTCCATCTCCTACTCAGGCTGGAGATCATGTCTTAACAATCATTTGACGATGCTTGATGAGTCCTCAATCTAACCCTTTAGATATTCATCCAAGCACCATCCTTTATGATTCAACAGTTGAATCAATAGTTGTATGATTATTAAGATGGCCATGGTACATAACTCTAATTGTACTAAGTGACCTATTATGCAAACTATTTATTCTTCATTTCAGACCAGGGAATGATATTTGCAATAACATTTATTGCATAAAGGCTCGCAGTGGGCTCGCATGTTCAACAATTGGGGTTAGCCTGAACTTGGGATAGGATTGAGGTAGAGGGTATAAACTGCTCGTCTCACCATCTGGACAGGCGGTAAAGATCCACATGTAAGTTGTGAATTTCATTTCTATATGAACAGAGATCGTAAAGTATCTGTTGTTGTATGTCCATGGGATCGGACGAAGAAGGAAGAGGATGATTCTGGGAAGCAAAATGGGAATACTGACCCTGCTGGCTAGGGTACTACCTCTGCTGCTGATGTTACTGGGGTGTCTGCTAAAATTCTGGGTCCTACTAGCCCGCTTGGTAATGGCCCTATCAACCATATTGCTCATACTGTTTCCACTGCTGCTGAGGTGGATGAAATCTAGGGCTCTGCTATAAAGGAGGTGATACAAAGGTGAATTATGTGTTGTGAAAGGTCAGGGGATGCTGGTAGGTCTTTCGGTCCCCCGTACTTCCCTCCCTAGTAGGTCTTGAGTATACCTCCCAAATTAGTGGAGGCTCCTTATAAACTATTTCTGTTGATGGAGGGGGCTGCTGGAAAGAGTGGGTGTAAGACTAGTCCTGCTCCCATGGATAAGGTTACCCTGACAACAACTGCTCTTGAATATGATTAACTCGGTATCTACGAGCAATGAGTGCAGTCACGATGAGTATCCTTATCTTAAATACCTTCTCAGTCAACTCCTCCATCTGTTTTGGAAGTTTGGAGATGCTCTTATATAACTCATCAATCCTCCTGTCAATCTTCTCATCTTTTGTAAACTTTTCTGCAATAAGTCCTGTCCCGATGATTATGTCGCGAGAGAGATAAACTACAATTGACTTTCTCACTCCAAATAAGAGTGAACTAGGGGACAATGTATAGGCCCTACTGGACATCTGTGAGTGAATGGTTTCAGCCATCTGCTCGAATACCTTCTATACGATATCTGATTCTCGTGATGTATAGCTGCTCCATAGGCAGCGCTCACTAAACCTTGCATCTTAATGTTGAGATCAGTGACGATGACTGGACCAAGATGTTGTCATCTAGTCCATGATAGGGACACTTCTGTAGGATGTCCTTGAAGCTTTCCCATGAAGGATATGGTTAGATCATCAAGCGCATCATGGAAGCGTGAGCATCGCATCGAATATGATAAAGAACGACTAGTCGCACTAGTTGTTCTATGCAACGGAAATTAAAAAAAATTTCATGTGACGAAACCACATGATCCAAGAACACTTATCGGATCATTTCGTCTAAAGCACAAACAAGTAATAGGATTACCTCTTGATGCGTGGTTGCGATCGAGTCTCTAAACGAAGAGACCTCATGTCTCAAGTTCGATCCGACGGAGGAGACGCTTGCGAGCGCGGGGATGAATCACGCGCTTCTCACAATCCATGTTGATGATCCAAGGACGGACCTCCTGATCTCGACACACGAGATCCGACGTCTTCTTCACGATCAAGGCACGTCGAAGTAGACAGAGATCCACGAGCAAACCATCGGGCAGCATAACGATGACCCTGCGGCGATGGAGAACCTCTCTAGGGCATCCATGGTGGACGGCCACATGAGAGGGAGAGAGAGGGCAGACATGTAGAGAGAGAGACTTATGCTCTCTTGTGTGTTTTGTAAAGAAGAGCAAAGGGGTGCCTCTCCTTTTATAATATTTTGGGATCCATGGATCTCAATCCATGGGCAACACAAATCCAATGGCTCACATTGATTTGTATTTCTTTTAATGGCTAAGATTTGTGTTGGTAAAAACAAACAACAATTAATTTAATTTAGATCAAATCTATATTTATAAATCAATATAAATCAATCTCAAATTAAATCAAACAAATATGGAGATAATGGGAAAGAGAGAATGCTTCCTTCCATATACATGGAGTGTACGACCTCCCTTTCCTAATAGAAATAGGCGGCCGTCCTTCCTATGGAAGGAGCATCTCCAATGTAATCTCCCTTGATTACATTATTCCATGTATCTCCAATTTATTACAACAACAATTGTTGTAAATTATTCCACAGAAATAATTCATAATTATTTTGTGAATATTGCAATCTTCCCAGTGGAAATTTGTGAATCATATTCACAACCCAAAATAAAATGTAAATTACAATTTTCAATTTAATGTCCAATGTGAATCTAATTCACATCAACATTTAATTAACAAATGAAATTACAAATAACTCTCTCTTATATATTATAAATCACATTTATAATGTATATGACTAATATGGATATTGCTATCCACATTATTCATATCCATGATAATTAAATCACATTTAATCGTCTTGGATCTCTATTCTCATGTGCCCAAATAATTTGAATCACATTCACATTATTTACATCTTTGGTAATTAAATCACATGTAATTATCTTAGATAACTCTCTTTATAATGCGAATCAAATTTATATTATAATTAAATCACATTTAATTATCAATTTTTCTCAATGCTCGGATACATAATATCAAAAATGAAATTTTCCTGAACCCATTCAAGGATAATGCGCTTTTTCCGCGGATACTTGGAAACAAGGACAAAGCGATTGTATTGTTCCACATATAGTGACTTGGACATTGAGATCATATCTCAAATCCAGATCGTGGGCCTCCCATAGTTGCTTGATTATATCAAGACTGTAAATCTAATCTTCTCATTGCATCTGAATCACATTCAGATCAATGTCCAACATTTGGACCAAGATCAGATCACTTCTCTACTGAGAGGAGTCACTAAAATCTAGACCCGTTTCTGATCACATCACCCTAAGGTATTCCCAATACCTATACATCCTACATACTGGAAGACTCGGAATAAACCCTAAGTATTGGATCAACTTTATATTGCCTACTTCAAGGTTTTATTAGTAAGTTTCTCATTCGATCATTGGGAGTCGGTATCGATCATATACTTTCCAAAAGCATATATCATACCTAGGTCTTGATCATATAATTTCCAAAAGTATATATCAAACCTACAAATTCAGTTAAGCTTCCAAAGCAAGATGACCGTGCATGGAATTTGATTCTTCCCAATATCTCATGAGTGAGCTCATGCCTTCCAGTTCATCAAATGAACCTGTATGATCCCTTTGAGAGATCGTATTACTCATATACCCTTATATGCACACCAACGTGTCGGTGCATAGACCTTGGTTAGGTCATCAACCTATTTGTCTGCCAAATGTACATACTAAGACATATAGCAACACATCTATCTCCGGTCAGAGGATGCATGCCTGTATATTGACAGCATACGATATAGAACTTTGGTTATCTCGATCTCTTTAAGTCAACTCTTTGACCTAACTAATCCGACACCTCCGAATCTCTATTCCTATGCAGAGGACCTACATCAAGAGGTCGGTCTGATATCAGCCTAATTGAGAAAGGATTGCCATCTCCTACTTAGGCTAGAGATCATCTTTTAACAATCATTTGATGGTGCTTGATGAGTCCTCAATCTAACTCTTTAGATATTCATCCGAGCACCAGCCTCTATGATTCAATCATTGAATCAACAGTTGTATGATCATTAAGATAGCCATGGTACATAACCCTAATTGTACTAAGGGACGTATAATGTAAATGATTTATTCTTCATTTCAGATCAGGGAATGATATGTGCAATAGCATTTATTTCATAATAGCTTGTTGTGGGCTCGCATGTCCAACAATCTCCCACTAGCCCAAAGAGCCATTAATGGGCTAATCATTTAAACCCCACACTCATGTGACAATCATAGGCTATTTCGAAAATTGCTAGGTAAGCTGATCAGTCACTCTGTTCCTGTTAGACTATGCCAAGTCCTTTTACGGCACTTGCATATCCCTAGTAACAGTGCTCGCATCTAATGCGAATGTTGCATCTTATGCAACCAATACTCAATCTTGCTGGTTATAGTGTCTTTGACACTATAGCCTAATAATTATCATAACCAGATTTCCATAATCCTTATCAAAATACCCTTATTCCTGGAGATCTCTATCTCCTAAGGTATCCACAATTAAGACCTTTTTAGATCTCTATCTATAAAGTCTTAAGTTTTGAAGATAAGACTTTGAGATCACGATCTCAAAAAATCTTGTCCTCTATGAAGATATTGTTATTACTGAAATCAAGTGTTTTATCTCCATAGTGAGGTTAGTAACAGTTTACTACTCCTACTGCATGGCAGATATCTTGCTTTTGTAGACATCTAGCATACACTCAGCTTCTCGTAATTGATGCACAAGTGCAAGCACTTCTAGCATTCACTTCCTCAACTCTTTGAGGTGTTATCCCTCTAGATAGGTCAATACCATATCTTAAGGGATGGAAGACTTTCTTGGAATTTCGAAGAATAGAATATGTCCAAGGTGTACTACAAATGTGACAGTCCCAATATCCTCTTCTCTTTGCTTCTGAACAACTTCAGAACTAAGATCCAAGAGGTATCCTTGAGATCATATCTCAAATTATAGAACAACCATATTATAAAACACTCACTATTATCCTTATATAATTTTAAATGATTAGGATATCATCTACATTTAGAACGATGAACACAAAGGCACTCCCACTAAGCTTCATATGGTTCATCAAGATTCTATCTGAAATCATAACATTTATAATTTCAACAAATCTTATGTTCCAGCAACAAGAAGCTTATATGAGTCCATAGATGGATTTCTTTAGCTTGCACATCTTGTTTTCCTCAACCATGAAGCCTTGGGGATACTTCGTGTGAATATCCTTAGAGAGGAATGCAATCTTGACTTCTTTCTCTTGAAGATCCATTTACACCTTTATGGGTCTTACACATATAGGTGGATTCTCGAGGGTCCATATACAACACTTGTATATGAAGTTTACTTTAGACTTTGATTGCTAAAATCCATCTTTTCATGTTATGATCCTCAGGATTTTCATCACATGAAATCCAATCACTAACACATAGAATACATCCTCAAACTCATTTGAAGAAGTATTAGTGTTTAATCTTTAATTGTCCTTTTAATTCCCGATTTCAGGAGTCTTATTATCTTCTCAAGATTAAATGAGTTTCTATACTTCATTTTCTTCTTGATTCTCAAGAGAATCATCCTTTAAGAATCATATTCTTAGAGATGAGATCTTTTAGGAATCTCAAGGTCATAAAGTAGGTATCCAATACCATCCTTTATTTTCCTAATGAAGCTGCACTCTCTAGTGCTCAATTCCAGCTTACTTGCATGGAATATCATTAAGGATATATAATGCAGTCTCTACTACATATATACCTGGAAATTAAGAGGAAATTATGATAAAATTCATCATTGATCAAATCATATCACACATGATCCAATTGTATCTCCCTATAACTCTATTGAGTCAAGGTGTATTAGGAGGATTGATATATAAATGATATTCATATCTCCATAAGGTATTCTTTGAATTTATCTAACAGGTACTTGCTACATATATTAGATCAAATTCATTTTATCTTCCTCCAAACTTTGGTTCTAAACCAAAAATAATGAAATCTTTGAACATTTCAAAGGTTTCTTAGGTGAAGAGAAGAAATCTCATATCATACATAATCATCAACAGATATCACATATCCATAATGTTTACTATGATATAGATGATACGCATACATCAATATGTATGAGATCCTGAATACGTAGACATCTTACATCTTTCCCAAGGAAGGGTTTATTGGACATTTTTACTTTTGAATACAATATTCACAAGTATGTAAGATTTGAACTTTTAGACAATCTAAAGTTTTGTCTCTCACTAGTCCACTGATCTCATCAACAGATATATGTCCAAAACTTGATGCCATATCATTGTCAATGATCTTCATCCTCCAATTGATCTTATGAAGGTTTTAATTTTTCAACATTAGAAATCTTAATGAATCATTCATTAATTTCTAATTTTGTGGAGTCCACTAGATGTTAGATTACTATCTGAAATATATCCATCATAACTCTTTATGATAGTTCTATCTCAGAATTCATGTTTATTTGCAACATTTAGAAACAAACAATGAGTGTATTCTTATATCTAGGTCATAGAGACATTCTCTAAGACTAAGGGCTCTCCCACTGAAACTAACAAGTCTATCAATCCAACAGAGATTGTTGCAACAATTGCATCAATATCCATGTGGATAACTATAAACCTTAAGATCAAATTTTCCAGTCTTCTAAAACATATGCAACCTATTGTAAGTGTTGTTAAAAGATTGAGATACAATTATTAGACTCTATCTTATCAAATAAGTAAGTCAAAGTCAATAATTATATGTAGATTATTCTGATGCTCTATCTGAATCCTTCACTAAGGATCCTAGATAGTCATACTATCAATACATCGACTCATTGCAGTATTCACATTCATCCAACTATCTGGATGCCATATGGAAGTCACAGAAGTAGGTCAACTCTTTGACTTTCCTTCTTATTCGGGTCCGACCCATGCTTCCATTGCGCTCCCTTCATCTATAAACAACCATAGCTTAAGACTAAGGATCTCTTACGTTAAATTCAAAAGAATTCAATGTAAGAACATTTCAACGTTTTTACATGCTTCATTAAATTCATACTATATGAATACTATGAAGCTTCATGAATGACTAGAGTATAGACAGTAGAACAATGACACTCATCGTATCTACATCCATCTAAACTCTTTAAACATTGGTTCAGGTAGGTATTTAAACATTTTGAATACCCATCTCTTATAGAGCTACCATTCTGTATGATACAGTGAACCATGTCATACATGATAAATGTCAAGAGCACATATGTATGCCATAATATCTTCTTATATTTTTATAAGGATTAATTGACAATTATGATCATCATCGACATGTCACTTCCAAAGTACATTTGATGATATCAAGACTATAGAGACATACAAACCCTAGGGTTGCAGATCTATTGTCTATTTAATTGGCATTCCTCATTATCATGAGGAGACTATCACATTGCAACCACATACATTATATGTCTAACTGCAAATACAATATCTGGATCATGAGTTCAATCCATGATATTTTATAGGTTATTATTGAGTATAACATCGAGTGGGTTTAATGAAGGATTATCTAAAATAAGAAATTTGCATAAGTGTATATATTTATATATATATATACATATTTTACTTTGATTTAGGAATTTTTATATCAAAGTTATCCTTCCATGTCAACACTGAAAGTTCATTCCCTTAATCACTTTCAATGTAAGAGATAGACTTACCATTATATCTAAAGCAAGATCTGGGATCTCCTTTCTTATCTTTGTTACATCCCAATAATATGAGAACCTGCAACTCGGATAAAAATAAGCGGGAACACATTCTGCCTTGCAAGTTCAACTTGCATCTCCCAATTCAGTCTTTAACACCCGGCCCACCACCCCTAAGGCGATGTTGACCCATCATTAATTGAACCAACCTTCAACAGGAATACAACTCGCTATGCGCAATCCAATATCGCCCCAATAATATGAGGACCCGATATTGGGGTCACTACGCATATGTCCTTACTCTTTCAAGAAGCGAAGAGCCCGACCCAAATGGCTTGTATGCAGGAGCTGTCACTTCGGACAGGCGTCTCCGACATACAATCTCTTGCGACAGAACCCTGCGCCTTAACGGGAGACCATGGATGTCACTTATGTGATCCTCCACCTCATATTCAAATTTTAATTAATTATCAAGAATCATATTCACATAATTGATTCTTCCAAGGGAAATACACACATATTGACAATAGAGTGTTTTTAATTGGATATAATTTATTCAATCATATAAAATTAATTATCAATCCAATTCAATCAACAAACTTGATTGTTTTACTTGAATATATATGCTATTATCTCAAAGTACGTATTAATTCAAATTTCAATAATTAGAAAAATACATCTTGATTTCTCCGGCTTTTATCGAAGTCCCTACCCGCTGTCATGGCCAGTACCGACGAGAGTGGGATGGACCACATACGTTGCAACCCGCTACCCCAATACTCTCCGACTAGACACCATATCCACCTCAGGAAAGGATAATGCCAAATATATCAATTTGTACTTGAGATGATCATTGGTTCTTCAACCGAAATTATACCATATAGTAATAATCAAAACAATTTTGATTATAAGGAAATTTGCTAGACAAATTCCCAATCATATTCAAGCAAGAAGTTTGTTGATTGTGTTTCCAATTATAATCTAGATCAAATATAATCAATTTATTGGTTGAGGCAATATCATTTAAGGAAATAATTATCATCAAATATTTCACGAATATTTATGCACAATTATTCCAGGAAATTAAACAATTTAATTTCACTAATTAATTAAATGTCAATCAATAGGTTTATGATTAGGAAAGTATTTCCACCAGTGACCCTCACTTACTAAAAATACCATATCTCAATCAATTTAAATCCAAATTAAGAAAAGTAAGTTCCTAAAGTTTTCAAATTTGATTTACAACAGAACCTAAGTGATTTGCATGCATTTCAAGGAGTCTCAAATCCGCAATTAACTCTTTAGTTACGTTGAGATTCGCAGTCCCCGAAACTATGGATACATGTTCACTAAAATGAGCATAACCTGAGCAGACGGAATCGAAATCATGTAAACTCAGATCCTAAGGTTTCCTTATCTAATGAGGAACAAAAACCAATTATTATTTTCGTGTTTAAACATTTTAAACAGTGCCTAAAATAATCTCAAAACAGAGATACGAAAATGAAATGCAAGAAAACTTTCGCAAACCCTAATGAACCCAAGTCATCTTAGGTGTATGGATCACATCCAAAACCACCGACCTAAGGCTCTGATACCACTTGACGGATATGGTTAGATCCTCAAACGCATCACAGAAGTGTGAGCATCGCATCAAATATGATGAAGAACGACTAGTCGCACTAATTGTTCTATGCAGCGGAAATTAAAAAAAATTTCATGTGACGAAACCACATGATCCAAGAACAGTTTTCGGATCGTTTCGTCTAAACCACAAACAAGTAATAGGATTACCTCTTGAAGCGTTGTTGCGATCGAGTCTCTAAACGAAGAGACCTTTGTCTCAAGTCCGATCAGACGGAGGAGACGCTTGCGAGCACGGGGATAAATCACGCGCTTCTCACAATCCATGTTCATGATCCAAGTGACAGATCTCCTAATCTCGACACACGAGATCCGACGTCTTCTTCACGAGCAAGGTACGTCGAAGTAAACGGAGATCCACGAGCAAACCATCGAGCAGCATAACAACGACAATGCGGCGATGAAGAATCTTTCTTAGGCATCCATGGTGGACTGCCACATGAGAGGGAGAGAGAGGGCTGACTTATAGAGAGAAAGAGAGAGAGAGAGAGAGAGAGAGAGAGACTTATGTTCTCTTGTATTGTGTAAAGAAGAGCAAAGGGGTGCCTCTCCTATTATAATATTTTGGGATCCATGGATCTCAATTCATGGGAAACACAAATCCAATGGTTCACATTGATTTATGTTTCTTTTAATGGCTAAGATTTGTGTTAGTAAAAACCAACAACAATTAATTTAATTTAGATCAAATATATATTGATAAATCAATATAAATCAATCTCAAATTAAATCAAACAAATATGGAGATAATGGAAAAGAGAGAATGCCTCCTTCCATATGCATGGAGTGGACGGCCTCCCTTTCCTAATAGGAATAAGTGGTCGTCCCTCCTATGGAAGGAGCATCTCCAATGTAATCTCCCTTGATTACGTTATTCCATGTATCTCCAATTTATTACAACAACAATTGTTGTAAATTATTCCACAAAAATAATTCATAATTATTTTGTGAATATTGCAATCTTGTCATTGGAAATTTGTGAATCGTATTCACAACCAAAAATAAAATGTAAATTGCATTTTCAATTTTAATGTTCAATGTGAATCTAATTCACATCAACATTTAATTAACAAATGAAATTACAAAGAACTCTCTCTTATATATTATAAAGCACATTGATAATATATATGACTAATATGGATATTGCTATCCACATTATTCATATCCATGCTAATTAAATCACATTTAATCATCTTGGAATTCTATTCTCATGTTCCCAAATAATATGAATCACATTCACATTATTTACATCTTTGATAATTAAATCACATTTAATTATCTTAGATAACTCTTTTTATAATATGAATCAAATTCATATTTCTCATGATAATTAATCACATTTAATTATCAATTTTTCTCAATGCTCGGATACATAATATCAAAAACGAAATTTTCCTTAACGGATTTAAGGATAATGCACTTTTTTCGTGAATACTTGGAGATAAGGACATGCCCGAAGTATTGGATCAACTTTATACTGTCTACTTCATGGTTTTATCAATAAGTTTCTCATTCAATCATTGGGAGTCGGTATCGATCATATACTTTCCAAAAGCATATATCATACCTAGGTCTTGATCATATACTTTCCAAAAGTATATATCAAACCTATAAATTTAGTCAAGCTTCTAAAGAGAGACGATCGTGCACGGAATTTGATTCTTCCCAATATCTCATGAGTGAGCTCATGCCTTCCGGTTCATTAAATGAACCTGTATAATCCCTTTGAGAGATCGTATTACTCATATGCCCTTATATTCACACCAGCGCGTCGGTGTATAGACCTTGGTTAGGTCATCAACTTATTGATCTGCCAAATGTACATACTCAGACATATAGCAACACATCTGTCTCCGGTCAGAGGATGCGTGCATGTATCGTGACAGCATACGATATAGGACTTTGGTTATCTCGATCTCGTTAAGTCAACTCTTTGACCTGACTAATTGAACACCTCTGAATCTCTATTCCTATGCAGAGGACCTGCATCAAGAGGTCGGTGTGATATCAGCCTAATTGAGAAAGGATTGCCATCTCCTACTCAGGCTGGAGATCATCTCTTAACAATCATTTGACGGTGCTTGATGAGTCCTCAATCTAACTCTTTAGATATTCATCTAAGCGCCAGCCTCTATGATTTCATTGAATCAATAGTTTTATGATCATTAAGATAGCCATGGTACATAATCCTAATGTACTAAGGGACCTATAATGCAAATTATTCATTCTTCATTTCAGATCAGGGAATGATATGTGCAATAGCATTTATTGCATAATGGCTCACCGTGGGCTCGCAAGTCCAACATCCCGTGCATTACAGAAGGCTTCATGGGGTAAATGAGAAAAGTTCATAATGCACATTCTCATCATGTTAGTCCTACTTAGGGGGTAGAACTTCTTTAGAAAAAGACCTTGAACTGGGCATATGTAGTGACTGTAACTCCCAAGTTATTTACCCAGCAGTTGGCTTTGTCTTCCAAGGTAAAATGAAGGAATGTGAGCCTAATATAACCCTGACTAACCTTAGGATGTATGAGATTAGCACAAATGAGATCGAAATCCCTTAGGAATGCATATGGTTCCTCAGAAGCATTCCCATCAAAATGCAACAACAAGTTCAAAAACTGCGACTTCAACTCAAAATCAACTTCTGGTGCTTCTGGAGTCAAATAGTTCTGAATTCTTTATTATCCGAGGTTGTACGCCGCATCCATTGGTGGTTCAACCCCAACATAAGCTATCCTAACTAAGCTCTGAGTAATGCTTGTTGCCTCTCAGATGCAGCTAATCTGGCCAATACCATTCTCATCGGTCTTTGGTATTCTTCTTCCTCTTCTTTCTTTTTTTTAGGCATTTTACTTTAATTTTCTTTAGGATAATAAAATCTGAAAATAATAAAAAATAATTCCGAAAATAAAAAATCGGGGTGACATGTGGCGACTCCAGGAGCTGCCACATGTCGCGTCTAGAAAATTCAAAAATTAATTGTAAAGAAAATTAAAAAGAAATTACAAAAGGGATTAAATCAAAAAGTGGTCAACACTTGTCACGGGATTATTTGGGATAACAATGACACTTCCATTATTAATTATCAATCCTCGAGAATCACGTGATTGTATTGTTCCACATATAGTGACTTGGATATTTAGATCATATCTCAAATTCAGATCACGGGCCTCCCATAGATGCTTGATTAAATCAAGACCGTAAATCTAATCTTCTCGTTGCATCTGAATCACATTCAGATCAATGTCCAACATTTGGACCAAGATTAGATCACTTCTCTACTGAGAGGAGTCACTGAAATCCAGACCCGTTTCATCACTCCCTAGGAATGGAAGCGTCATGGTTATACAATCGTTTATGATCACATCACCCTCAAGTATTCCCAATACATCTACATCCTGCATACTAGAAGACTCAGATTCTCCAACTTGTTTATAAAAATGTATTTAAAAATTAAAATATATAATATAAATTTCACCTCAAACAAATACTCCTAGATCCTAAGGAGAAAAAGTTTCAAGTCTAAGATCCCGGCCGAATTCCTGCTCCTTATGAACTCCAAATTCATAAACTCACTTTTAAAATTTAAGTTAGAAAATTATATATCCAATGAAAGTGGTTTCATCGAAATTGGAGCTCATGTGCAAAATATTAGTTTTGGGACCTAGGTGTACATTGTATATAATGTAAATATTCATTCTTTCTTCATTTTTTTATCTACTTTTCTCAATTAATAAAAAAACATTGTTGTATTTCATTTTATTTTTAATATTTAATTTTATTTTTATGTTGTAAATATCTTTTATTTAAAATACAAAAAAAATAAAAATTAGAAAAGAAAAAAAAATATGCACATATTATTTGTATTATTTTGTAAATTCTCCACTCTTTTTCTTCTCTTTATTTTGTTGTATTTTAGTAGCCTACTTTGTTTTATTTCCTTTCCCTTTTTCAATTTTCGTTCTCTACAAAATCCTCCCATTCCACTCCATCTCCTCCACCATTTTTTTATAACCTCCATTAAACTCCACCATATTCTTTAATCTCCTATTCAATCCCACTATTCCAATATATTTCTAACTTCCATTTTCTTATCCTTTTATACATCTCATTCTCCTCATTTTTGACTTTGATCAAACTTTATGCGAGAGAGAATTGAGAGCTCTGACAACATATCTCGGTAACAGCAAACGACGAAGTTGACTGACAACCGCTTCCTATCCTGTGAGATCCGTTGTCATTCCGGCCAATAATGCAACCACCCCCGCGTGTTGCACAAGCTCATCGCTTGTCGGTGATTCGAGCAAGCATTGTGCTTCTTGTGAGCACACCATAGGCACACGCTTCTATTGTAGGTAATTTTTCCTTTTGTTTTGTCATCATTTTTATTTCACATTTTTTATCACATCACCATCCTTACAGTTTTATTTGTTCTACTTCATCTCCATGATCTTCATCATATTTTTACCATCACAACACCATTTTTTTTATTCCATGTTTAAAACACAAAAAAAATAAAAAATAACACTAAAAAAATCAATTCACAACATCCACAAAAAAATTCAAAAAAAATTAAAAAAAGAAGCTAGTGGGCGGAACCCAGCAGCATTGTTGGCCTCCCACCTTCATCATGCTGCTAGTGGCGATCGCCAGCTCATCGTCGCATGCCCTCGCGCACCGTCGCCTGTGGCCCTCTAGGTACAACAGGCACCTTTCGATAATTAGCCAGAGGTCACGCCTCCTGGTGCAGGCTCCCAGCCGCACGCGACCTCCCTCTACGACCCTTCCAACCTGTAGCCAGTACGCCCCACCACATGCAGTCTCCACCTACAGCATCAACTTCCTTCCTCGTGTGCCACTACTAAAAGCCACCTCCCACTGTTGCTCCCATTCCATGCCGCCCTTTTCCACCATTGTCGTAGCTCCTCTACCGTACGCATGGCTTCGTCCCTCATTCTACAACAATCGTGCCATAATCTCCAAGGAAGAAGGTCCTTTTGTTTATATTTTTTATTCAAAATATTACATTCATGTTTTGTTGAGTTTTTGTAATTACAAACAAGTCCATGTGCATGTTTTATATTCAAGGTTTATTATTTCTATTTTGCACTAATAACTCTATGTTTGCATGTTAATTTGGACATCTATTTTCCATCATTTTATTTAATGAAAAATGTCATGTCATTTAGTAACTAATTCTTTTTCATCTAGATGTTTATTTAGATTTTTATGAACTTTGGGTAATTAGTTAAAATTTTTTAAGTGAAATATTTCATATTATACAAAATTAGAGCTGTTAAAAGCATATCTAACTCATGGTTGCTACGAAAATTCCTAAAAAATCAGAAATGATGCCTTGAAAATGGTCTAGTTACTTTCCCAATTCCACATTAATTAGAATTGTCATGTCGCTTAAATAAATTTATGAGTGATTTTCATAAATGATTTTTAATTAAATCCACTGATATTATTTTTGTGAAATTCTAACTCTTCTGGATTGCTTATTTAAATACCTTTTGGCGATAATTCGCTCTCTGTATAAAATGACATCGTGGATTTATTAGGAATAAATTACTCACTATAACTCTATTTCATAAAAAAATCATATATTATTATAAAATTCTTAAAAAAATTGTATCCTCATTGCATCATGTTTTAATACCAGTGAAATTTTCTTAATTGTTTCATTCTTTTGTGTGAAAAATTGTGTAAAAAACCCATAAAAAGTGTGCATTTTCATTATTGCATTATAACCCATAAAATTCCGAAAAAAATATGTTTTGCATTCATCTTTGGATTAGGTTTCTAGGAAAAATATAATTTCGCTAAACTAGATTAATTTCTCATTAAAATTAATTTAGCTAAGTTGTATGTTTTCTTATTAAATTAGTTCACCCGCATTTTGCAATCGCATTCATTTTGCATTAAAAAATCCGCATCGGAAACCTAGACCTAGTTAATCTGAATTGACCCAAAGTTGTTCCTTTGCCTCCATGTGTTCGACTCCGAACTTGCTCAAGATATAAATTTAAGTCGAGACACTCTTCACGGAGATCTTTGATCATTTCTGATAGATTAACTGTCTGTCGTGCTACATCAAGTATAATTAATATACACACTCAAGCATTTCATCAAATGGTGCCATTGTCGAGAACGGCTTAGGAATTAATTTAGAAAATTGGATTTAGGTTTTCTCTCATTCGGGTAGTCTAACCCCCTAGCCACCTTGTAATCCATTTCTCCTTCATTTTCCCTCAATTATTTTTTTACTCATTCTTGTACATATTTTATTGTCTATCTCTCTAATATAATTTTTTTTCCTTGCGAGGGTCCGGTGACCTTGGAGTGCATCGAAGGTTGATGGATGGGACACACGCTCACGGTTGAAGAGCAAGGAGAATTGATTTATTTTTTAGGGCATTTTTAAATTTTGTAAATTTTTGTAATTATTGTGTTGTAATAACTTAGGTAATTTTCTCGTTTATAGCGGGTCTTATTTGAGAGGTCGCGCATGTAAAAAGATACTTGGGCATTATTTTATGGTGTGTCGAGACTTGTTTCACTCTCCGGTGAGGGTGGGGCTCAACTTGGGTGGCGAAATTAAGGATAGGCACACTCTACTTAATCCCTTTCCCATCTCAGTACTCCAGTCAGGGCATGTGGTCACTTCAGGGCTTTCTGACGGAAATCAGGATACCCTTAATCATTATCGAGTCAAACTTTGAGGTTGAATTCAGTTCGTTTTGAAAAGACAACAAATGATGAGACCTCGCAGATATTATCGGGCAGTATGGGCTGATATAGAACGGAGACCTTAGTAATATATTAGATCAACCTCCAACAAGCAGATACTATTATACACTCCATCGCATCAATGCCTGACCAATTAGACTTAAGCGGGAGAGGGAGTGAAGAAAAAGAAAATACAAAATTCCGCATACAAAGGGGGTAGAATTTCATTTGTACTGTATCCGAGATACATTCTATCAACTCCTACCCTTCCACTCTTCTAGACTAGACTTTGATTGGGGTTTTTAACCAACTAACTTCGAATATATTATGAGGAATTCACATATTTTTATAAAAAAAATCAAAATGGAGGTATAGGTGCTCGAATTTGGATATATGTGATGGATCCATACTTATTAGACTTGTTTGTTACTATTATACAAGGGAGAATTGAGTTGGACCCCATACACATATAAAATAAAAAACACCTATGGCACAAAAAAACTTGCATATAGTATTATTATAGTATAGTTATTTTGTTTCATTATAGTTGTTTTCTTCCATGTATGCCCTCCCGCTTTTGTTTATGGGGCAGATACTATCCATTTTCTCCTCGGAGAATCCACTTCAACTATTTGTATCAAAGTATCAAATAAAAATATTTCGGGGTTGAAGAGAAATAGCCAAATAATATGTCATATTCTTTTCAATAATCCATATTTGTGGCAATGAAATACTATTGTTCCTCTCCGAAATAATAAATATATGACCAATTATAAATATCTATAATCGACCTGTCTTATTTTTTTATAAAAAATCCTTATAAAGGACCCGAAATACCCTACTTATGTATCATTAGGAAATGCATTAACATAAATACGGAAGTAAGAAGAGGCAATACAAAAGTGTGTAAACTATAAAAACGGGTTAAAGTGGATTGACCTACATCATCGATCTCCGATAGTCCTAATAGCAGGAGATCGAGCAGAACAGAGGACAAGATTTTCATTATAGAAACTCATGGTGGGGAAAGAGTTGACTGCTGGTAGTGTAATATCAAAAACTTTTTTTGCCTTGCATAATTTAGGCCACACATATCTTAGAACATTGACACATTTGATAAGATTCATAATGGGACACACATAGAGACGTACTACTTACCCCAAATTGATTTGATTCTTCCCCACTAATAGTATAATGTTTAGGTGTAGTTTTCTCTATCTGCATGTATTTAGTGTAAATTACAAATTCAATTTTATGTAACGCATGAAGAGTGTTGGGAGTCAACGTAAGTATACCTTCTTCTGAGCATGCATCATTGTTTCATGTTTGCGTTCTAATTTCTGATTCCTCCCTTGTTTTACAACTTAAGATTCAAATAGAAAATTGAGACTGAATGGTAGATGTTCTTTGTTGTGCTCATATTAAATGTTAAATGACAACCTAACTAAAATTGGGACTGAATTGAACATGTCGATTAAAAAATGTAATAAAAAGAACCTTGTTTCACGGGTGCATAAAGCCATCACTGTTTGAATTTACTTGCAAGTGAGAAACATACGATACTGATAGAGCCAAGCCAGGATTTTCATATAGACAATTGGTTCTACAAAAACGGTAACCACTTTTCAATGAGGATCTACAGGTAGCTAGTAAACAGTTCGGATTTTCTTAGCATAATGGGAGGTTTAGAGGATGCTTTTAAGGCTTTATCCTAAAGAAATGGGTAGCCATTTTTATATGGTCCGCACTTACTCCTATACTGGTTGAAAGTGGGTGTAAATATTCATAGGAATCGGGACAGTCTCTAGGGAAGTACAGGCACCCAAAAGCTCATTAATCTTTTAAAGATTGTATTTATCATCAACTAAAACTGACAAGATAATTCGGCCGAACCTTTACGGTCATTACATGTTGATTTGGTGACAGTGAGTGTTTGCGTTGTATTTGTATTGTGTGAGTTTACTCTGCACATTTGAGTGCACCATAGAACTAGCGCCTCATTGAATATTATGTTCTAAACGTCTCTTTTGAAATCGAAGATGGCTAATTCTGGGGATATTTATTCGAACATCGTGAATCTCTCATTGAACCCTCCAAGAAGTACGTATTCAAAGGTCCATGTGCAATTGGTGCCAACCTGGACTCATGACTCTCTTGAGCCCAGGATCTCTCACTCTCGGGATGGTCACTCTCAAACCATTCCCTTTCTCTCTTCCTACCTCACAGAGGAAGACATTCGCCTCAGTGAGAATATCTTCATTCCTAAATCCTCTTCTATTGCTACTTATTTACCTATATAGTGGATAGGATCGAACTCAGGGAGGTATAATTCCCGAGGGTTATTTAAGTAATAGACAAAAAATCAATTAAGAGAAAAAGCAGGAATCTCAAAGGTAAACTATCCTCGGTTTTTGTGGAATTTTTCATCTTTTATTTTTCTTATTTTTTCTATTTTTATTTTCTAATTTTCAAATTTTTACTGCTTTTAATTTTACAATTGTTTTATATTCAAATAGAAAACAATATGCACAAGATAAGACAAATGCAAACCAAACTCTTTTTGTATTTTTCAATTATATCAAAAAATGCTCAGAAAAATCCAGAGAAAATATATTTGGGTTTTAATGATTTTGAAATATTTTGGCAATTTTTGTAGAATTTTCAGATGTTTTTGTAATTTTAAAAATCAAATAGTGGCAAAAATGAGAAACAATACACAACCTGGAGTAGTTTGCATCTTAAAAATACTTAAAGTGCCCAAAACTCATGGTAATTATTTTTATGACAAAATAGAGGCAGATATCTACAACAAGAACTAAAAGCACAATTTTTGGTATTTTGTAGAATTTTCTATGATTTTTATAAGATTTTCATTGTTATTCTTTTTTTTGGGTTTTGAAAAGAATTATTGCGTAAAATTTGGTTAGAAATTAAAGATAATGAAAGGAAAATAATCTATTTTTAGAATTTTTATATCAATATTCAAACTTTTATGAATTTTTTAATTTCAGAAAGAGAAAAATTACATGTTTTTTATTTTTAAATAATATTAAAAAATGAAAAATGCATTGAAAAAATTACGCTAAAAAGATAATCACATTAGAAATATAGCACGATTTTTGTGAGATTTATTGACCAAAGAAAACATTTATTTCAATAAGAAAACCAAGCCAATGAAGGTCTGGAGTTCAAGGACTGAAATGCAAATGTTAAAAGTTTATGCATCAATAAATAAGAAGAAATAAATATGCAGGAAAAATCCGCAATTTACCCAATAAATGTGCCAAGCACGTGACTTGAGTGATGGATAGGGCTTCTGCATAATATCCAAGAGTGGTGGGGGCTATACTGCAAATATTTCAATGTTTTTATTCCAAACCCCCTACCTAGGGTTTCATTTTTTGCTTCCCAAGCCTAAAGTCAAGGGGCACTGACTTCTTCAAGTTGGACCCAAGGGGGTTACGCACGTCGTCGCCCCTTGCTTTCTACTCCAAGCAAGGGTGGTGGTTCTAGCAGTCGAGATGCGGTTGTGGGTGGTGCGAGCGGCTGAGGATGATCGGGTACGGGTGGAGGTAGCGAGCGGTCGGTGTCGAAGAAGCGGATTGGAGTTGCACTAGCAGGGGGCGTTAAGGGTATCGTGCGAAGGCGGGCGACCGTGTGGCGGAGGCACTGCGATTATGGAAGACGTCGTTGACCGTTATCGTTGCATGGATCTGGTGGCGATGGAGGATGTGCTCTGGTCGTGCGATTGGGAGCGATGCAGGAGACCTGGCAGCGGTAGAGTGGAGGAGTGATCGATGGTTGGCAGCTAACGATCTGCGGACTTCAAGCGAGGGTGGGACGAGGCACTATTGTACCGCGGTGACGGGATGGCGGAGGCGTTGCTGTTGACGGTGCCACTGGAGGCGATGGTGCCCCTGCTAGCAATTTTTTATTTTTTTTATTATTTTTATTTTCAATTGTAACACTAAAAAATAATAAGAAAACTCTTTTTTTTTATTTTTTTTTGTTTTTAGTAATTCTGAAATAGAAAATAAAAAAGTTTTTTTTTTATTTATTTTTTTGATGATCCTGCAAAGTAAAATATTAAAGAGAAAGAAAACAATTTTTTATTTTTCTATTCTTTTTAGGATGCGAGTCTGATTACTCGATCCCAACAATCAAAACGGAAACTGTGAATGGGGATCTAGCGATAAAAGAGGAATGGATCCAAGTCACCGGCCACCGTGCATGGCCAGAGTTAAGAGATCGTGATAGGTAGAAAAGCACGTGGAGAGATCAAGAAAGTGAGATGAAAAATCGAGTCGGTGGTGGATCATATCACGAGTTATCATTCTAAGATATAGATAAAAAATGACAACGAAGAGATAATGCGAGAAAATAAAACTATGATTAACCTAGAATAAAAAAAAGAAAATGGATCTCACCTTAGGAGCGGAAAAGACCTTGATTACCTCGACGAAGGCCGATGTGCTGTCACCGGACGGCTCAGATGCTAGGCACCCTTCTGCGACAAGAAGACTCTCGGAGATCGAGATCCTCTCACCAAAGATTGATCAAGTTGAAAGAATGGAGAAGGGGCCTTATTAATAGATAGAATGAGATAGAAGTTCAAAAATGTGAAATGAGATAAAGAGATAAGGAAAAAAATTGAAATGAGATATAGATAAAAAGATATGTGTCAAAAATATTTAAGAAAATTAACTTTTTTTATTTTCTTCACTTTATTTATTAGAAAATTAAATGTTATTTTTTTATTTTTTTGTGATAGGCAGTTGATAAAATTAACTATATACATATGTTATATACAAATATGACATTATCTACATGGGTAAACAAGCAAATTAGTTTTTTTATTTTATTATTATTATATTATTATTACTACTTTATTTTTAATATTTAGTAAAAATATTTACAAATATTTACAAATACAATATGTACAAATAAATGGCAAAATTGCACAAACCACCCCAAAAATCGACTTTTCAACAGAACTCTAAATATTTTGTAATCACATCCATTTTAAAGATAATTTAATTTAGAATACAATGGAAGTGAGTTTTCCTCAATATTATTCATATGAAGTCGAAGTTAATCTTTCAATTATCTCTTAATGGTTTTTTCTAGATGTGGTTACATTTATTATATCATGATTTTTTTGTGCAATTTTATTATTTAGCCTGCATTTTTATATACAACTTTAGTTTTGAAAATTATTTTATTTAAGGTTAATTTATATACAAATAAAATTGTGTTAGTTTTATACAGATTCACACAACAAGTGAGATGTAATTTTTCCTTTCTTTCTTTCTTTATTTATTTTAGGTTAAAATAATATACAAATATACAATATTGACACACAGATACGAGTTAGTAAGAATATGAAGTTAGTATTATGTACATGTGCTTTATAACGTACTTTAAGCTAAAATAAATGAATAAATATGATGAATTGCAGATTCATCAGAGGGAGACTAGACTCATCCCTTAGAGGAACAATATATCATGCTTGTCAAATGACTGATCGTCATATGGCCAGTTAACTCTCGAGAAGCACATTAGAACCATTTGCATTTATATAAGGTGCACTAAATTATTGCAATTAAAGATAATACATTTCTATAATCAAATTCATTAAGAATCAATAATGCAAATAATAAACAAAATTAAAATAAATTACAATAAATTAGTAAATGTTTTTACCATCTTCTAGGTTTCCATGTGTTCTTGATTGGCCTCCTCCTCTTCACAATCTTCACTTTCATTAAATTGTCCTCATCCTCGAGGAGTCATCTTAATAGGAATTATCCAGTCCAAATTTACATTATACATGACAAAGAAAACCTAATAGACCTAACCTGCTAGCACAAACAGTTCTATTTTACCAAGAATAGTCCTGCTCTTATTGAGATTATGTATCCATGACATGGATATAAAACTTGAATCCAAAATTTTTAAATACATAAAATTATCGACACTTTGATAATACCATACATCGGTTACGTTGAAGCTCATCTTAAGAATCTCAGTGATCTGGCCATAATAGTGATCACAGCTGGATGCTAGATCGCATTTCAAAAGAACACGTGATAGAATATTTGCCTTATTATTGTTATTATTATAGTATGACTTGAAATATGTATCTATTTATTTCATACCAACTATGCCTGTGAGCATAGTTGAAGGGTCTCTTCATCAACATATCAAAATCTATTTCCAACCCTTAGACCATTGAGTAACTATTTCCATTCATCATAAAATGGATCGGCCTCAAGCACTTGTTTCACTTACATACAATTGTGTCAGATATCTATCTTATTCGAATAAAGGTAGGAGGACTACCATATAAATTGCACTGTCTTGAATTTCGAAGATGGAGAGGAGATCATCATCGAATTCAATGTAATGGACATCATTTCATTGAAGGTTTCTAAAACGTTGTTCCTTACTCTTGATATACATTAGAAAAAATGTAATGCATTCTTATAATAAATGCCCCTCAATGATTGATCCCTCTATTTTGGAGCGATATAAAATTTAATCCTTAATTTTTTAAGGAATAGCTCGTCATGATACACCCAATGAAATTGAACCGGTCCTGTAATTATTGCTTCCTTCGTCATGTGAACAACCAAGTGCACCATCACAAAGAACACTGGAGGAAAAAGCTAATCAAGCTTGAAAAGCATCTCAAGGATATTTACATTCCATTTCTCTAGTTTCTTCACATTTAGCACCTCAACATAAACAACCTTGAAAATGCATTATTTCTGTTATAGGTTTAACCACATATTTTGGTAGGACACCACACATAGCAAGAGGAAAAACACATGCATATACACATAGTTGTCATTAATTTTGAGACCGCTAATTTTCTTTTGCATGTCATTTACACATCTTGATAGATTTGAGAAAAATACATCTTGCACCATGATTTCCTTTAAAAAGGACAATACACATGCCTGCTTATTCTAATCGAGATGATAATGTGCCTAAGGCATGTCAAAGCTGCCATTCTCCTTGGGTATCAAATTTAGATGTTGACGAATACCAAGTTGTTGGATTTCTTTTAGTGATTTTATGGTGTCCCTCATAGAGTTGTGAGATTGAACATATCCAACACATTGTCCATGATGTTCTTTTCAATGTGTATTACGAGATTGTGGTGTATGTTGAGGCGCCTCCAATACATTAAGTCCATGAAAACTCCGCTCTTTTTTTAATATCGCACTCTGCAGACCTTTCAAATCATTCTTATATTATTTCCTCAGATTTTTGTCTTTCATCTATAATAATTTAACCATTAAAATGTGCCCTCATTGTCGCACTGTTTCAATGCTCAATACTCTACCCAGAAATTGAGCTGACTCCCGATAGGATTTTCCATCAAGCTTTTCTTTATGTATATCATTATGCCATCGATGTAACACTGGTATAAATATGTGATGACCTAAAAAAACATATTTTCTTGCTCTCTTTCAATCGAATACGATGTGTATGTTCCAAGCAAAAAGGACATGCAAAATTTCCTTGAGTACTCCAACCTGATAGGTTGGCATACGTGGGGAAGGTGTTAATCTCCCATAACAGGACTCCATGTAGAAGAGAAGTCTGATTTGCATTTGCATCAAAGGTCCCAATGCCATGACGCCACAATAACATCAACCCATCTCTCAACGGCTGTAAGTACACATCTATTGCAATTCCGGGTACTTTAGTTTTGGAATCAAGTGGGTCAACATCATGAAGTTTGACTTCATGTACATCCACAAAGGCATGATGTATGTGATAACTACAACAAGCCAGATGGAAAATAATGGGAACATGTTCTTGAATTGATTCAAACCATCACTCGTAAGACACAAATACATATTTCGTGCATTGTCCATGAAGTTTAGAAAGGAAGCATCGAATGACCGCAACTCCTTCGAGTCAACCAGGTGACACATGTAGCCATCTACAGAGTGATTTCTCTGGTGTTACTTCATCCACTTCGATGTCGTGTTCGCCATGAACAAGATCTGCAATATTGGAATCAAGGGAAAATAATGCAAAACCTTACTCGATATGGGCTTTGAGTTAGAGCAATTTGCTTTTTCATATTTGTATATGGATACTCCATAATGGGGACATGTATCTCTATTTTTGTATGCATTACAGAATTGAATGCAATTGGACAAGCATTAATCTTATCAAATATAATGCCCAACTTTGAAGCTCCATCTTCACATCATGCCAACTACTAGGGAACCCATCCTTCACATCCCAAAGCTACCTTATCAGGGAAAGAACATCACTCATGCAAACTGCATACACTTTCTTCCTAGCATTTATTAAAGTTCTTACTTTATTATTGGGAAATATGATATACTGTGGAGAGGAGTTATGCCTCCAAAATATGTGCTTAAATATAAACTTGTGTGCATGTAACAAAGATTGTATTATATTAGGTTTGAATATTTATGGAACCCTTAGTTCGAGACCTACGAGATAAGTAAAGACAATATAAATGTACCATTATATAGACAAATTATTTCCAATAAGTACATGATATGTATGAGAATAACAAAATTAGTCATTTATGTTGATCGAGTCTTTACGTAGATTTGTCTCATCAACGATAGTGATATGCAGCTAGTCCCTAAATTCGTGCCTAATTAATGTGACATTATATTATAATTATATGGGAGTGTACCTATAAAAAATATGCCATCCATCAACACACATCAAAATCCACAACCAATGGATCGAGATTTTTAGTACTTTGGTTATTACACAAGATGATATCGTAGTCTCTTGCATATTCTTCTTTATTTACAAGATTGCAATGAGGATCTCAGCTCGACCTAACTCCACTAAGAACAAGTTATAGTTGCTCAATATTGTTGTTTCTTTGTTTAAAAGATTTGTAATAGGTTTATTTGTATTTAGTTTGGAAGTTGTAACTCCAGCAAGCTTCAAAACCACACGTTTCATTTTTAGGAATGTCAATTCTTGATGAACTGATCGATCATATTTCTTACACTGATCGATCATTCCTTGTCGATCATGTTAATTTGAACTCATCGATCATTACTATGATACCACTCAAATGATCATCAACTGATCTATCATAGCTTTTTAGCTGACCGAGCATTTATAATTGAACAATCATACTTGTTAACATGAATGATCATATAAAGAAATCACCAGTTGATATCATATTATTTTTGTTTCCAACTACCATTTTTCTTGAGATCATATATAAAGGACTCCATACCCATTGTTGGAACACACACCACTCGAGTACTCACTCCTATTCTCATTACAAAAGCTCAAAGCCATTTTTGAGTGATTCTCTCAATATTCACTATCATGTTATTTGAATCATTCGATATTCCAAGATGAATATTCGTGTTTTTTAAAAAAGTTGTGGGTCGAGTTTGTTCATTTAGGTGTGCTCTATTCAATAGCCATCTCTCAAGTTATTCTGCATTAGTCAGAGTACTTCTGACAGCTTTGTCTCAACGTGTGATATTTACTATAGTTTGATATTGCTTATCATCCTTTGATATTTGTGATGTAATTTCTTATGCTATTATTATCGAATTGATGGTGCAATTATACTGTTGATGTTTATATCTAACTATCATATGTTACGGCTTAGAGAATTATTTTGTGATATCTGTTGAGATAACCCTATCTGGATTTTATTATTGTCAACATCTTGTTAACAATTAATATCTTTCTACATGACATTAGGAGTTTGATCCTAAGTGTGCAGAGAAATCTCATGGATGTGAGACCTCCAAGGAAGCACGAAGAAAGTCAAAAGCATGCATGTTCTTCTGCGAGGGCAATGATTTTTGATGTGTAGTGTTAATCTTGGTGTTTGATCCAAGATTATGAAGCGTCAACTTTGTAAACAGTTGAGATATCCACTTAATTATCACGGACTTTAGTGAAGCAATTGATTATCTTAACTAATCGTAAAATTGTGAGTTAGGAAGACTCAAGCCATGGTTTTTACCCAAGTGGGTTTTCACGTAAAAATTTTGCGTAATTGTGCTATTTAGTCTGCTTGAATATTTTATATATGCTTGTTGGTTATTCTGTGAAGATTTTCAAAGGTGCCTCGAACCACTATTCACCACCCTCTAGTGGTGTTGCGATCCACAAACCCACATTTGATATCAAAGCTTGGATTAGTATCTCTAAGTAACTACTCTGAGATACATATGGCAACCATAATAATAAAGGACTTCAAAAGCCAATCAACTGTATATCCACCACACATCAACGGAATCATCCAAAAAAATTAGAAGGTACACATGCAGATATTATTAGACTATATAGGTATTGATGTAGGGAATATCACATAAGACTAATTGTGGGAATGGTTCTCACATATATTGACAAAAACAAAGCAACAAACAACTCAAAAGCAATGAATGATATCTTCTGTGCTATCACAATAGATGAGTTCAATCAAGTATCGGCTTGTAAGATGGCCTATGAGATCTGGAACAAGCTTAGCTCATGCATGAAGTTAAAACCAAGCTCTGGGAATCTTGAATCGGTCAGCACCAATAGAGGTATGAACTCTTCACGATGGAAAGCCGAGAATCCGTCATGTATATGTACACAAGATTCTCAGATATCATCAACCATCTGAGGAGTCTCAAAGTTATACTCACTAATGGAGATCAAATGAAGAAGTTTCTAAGATCCCTCACACTGATTTAAAGAACTACTACAACTATAAAAAAAGAAGCCAATGATGCCAGCATTCTCCCAGTTGATGAGATAGTAAGGAAATTTCTAGAAAGTTGAAAAGACTCAGAAAATTGAAGTAGATGCAGAAGTAAAGAAGAATAAAGGTATATCACTTAAAAAACTGAATTAATCTCCGAAAATAATTGACATATCCAAAATTACCACATGTTAATTAAATGGAATTATTGTAGTCAGGTGAACGAGATCAATCACCAATACACCACATGAATAAATAAATCAAGTTAAATTAAATGTGTGGTTTAGTGTTTATTTAACCTAGGCAAGCCTCAAGGTCGACTCAAGGAAGAAAACACACACTAAGGCTTAATTATGATCACGTAATGCTTGATTTTCAAGAGTGGAATTTTTGGTATATTTTACTGCAAATAAAATAAATGCAGGTATAAATGAGATGCAAGAATATTCAAATGAGATCGTTGCTTAAGCAATACATCACATCTTATTTCATATAAATTTTAATGCAACATTAATCCAAATTATCACAGTTATATTTTTTCCTGAAACCCTATGCAAGAGTTAGTGTAAAATGCATTTTTATATGTTTATCAATTAATATATACGCAGAAAAATAGATGATTTTTATTGTTTTTTGTGTAATATTTTCACTCAAAAATTACGCAAAAATTACCAAACTTTGGTAAGAATTAAATTATGATGAAATGCATTTACTATGTTTTTTTATTTTTTTGAGATAGTATGATATTTTATGAATTTTCTAATGAAATAGAATGAACTTCGATAGTCAAATCCTAATACATCTACAAAGAAACATTAGGCATATCTAAAAATATATCAAATAGGTGTTTGAATGTGCAATCGAGGAGATTTGAAATTTCATCGAAATGATGGGTGTGGGTCAAATCACTTACAATAATCATCCAACAATTTATGTCAAGCACATAACACGCCAATTGTAATGAAACCTAGGAACACGATAGAACACAATTAAGCACACATTTCCTGAATTTCTGAGATTTTCTAAAGTAAGCAGTGAGTTAGTATGGCTTTTAGAGTACAAATGGGTAAAATAACAATAAATTTCACTCTTGTAATTTTAATAAATCAACTGAATATCATAAAAATATAATCCCAATACAAGTTGATAGAGAAAAATATGTTGATCATCATGATACTTTTAATTATTTAAAATGATAAAAAAATGAAATTCCAAATATGTGCTCAAACATAAGGTCCAAATTGCAATAAAATAAAAGATAAAAAACATTGTGTCTAAGGGTACTTCTTTAGTTACCCATACGTCCAGGGAGAACTTCAGTTAATTTCCCTATAGACATATGTGCATGTGAGGGTGTCTGGGAAGGGTTTTCTGCCCTTCTTCATGGCATCTAATAAGTGCGATGACAGTCGAGGCAAGGCTCATTCAAGCAGAGGGGACTTTAGCCTACTACTATACACATGGTGGCTCCTAGGGAGATGGTGGGGCAATAAGGAGTTTGAAGAATACGGCTCCATCGGAGTGGGTGCTGCGTGCGGGGGAGATGTAAGGTTGCATAAGGATGTGCGTGGATGGCATATGAGGTGGTTGTCACACGAGGTATGCTAAAATCATTCAGATGTATTGCATACAAATAGGTGGAGGACATGGTAGTGGTCTGCCTCCTCCTATGCGACTGGTTGTAACAGCCTCATGAAATGGTGGTTTTCCTTGTTCTCCTCTAAGGTTTGTTGGAGATTATCAAGTGCAATTCACTAGTGGTAGTCTAATATTGGCATTCCTTCCCAAGAAACTTGATTAAATGGGTCCTTGGAGCCGCTTCAGTCGCGTGATAGAGTTGGGGTGGTCTGCCGTAGTGCTCTGCTACTTTGACATGGCTGCAGATATGACGGTTAGCGAAATATGATGTATAGAGGATGGGGTTGAGGTGACATTGTTGTGTGCATATAGGAGGTGCCCTCGTGTGTAGTCGGTGATGGAGGGACAAGTAGGGAGGAAGAAGAAGGTAGAGAAGAAGGAGAAGATGAAGAGAGGAGAGAGAAAGTGTGGGTTGTGTATTCAAGGGATCCCATGTTGCAATAGGGGATTTATGTATATTTGTTTTGCTCCCATAATGTTTATTTATTGTTTGACAAATCACGTCTGGAAAATTCATAAAAATTTACAATTAGATTATCCATAAATGGTTTATCCGTGACTGTGTAAAAGTTTTTGTGATTTGGAGGACAGGTAGATGTATGGTGAGGAGAGAGAGAGAGAATAAAGAGAAGAAGATGGAGGAAGAAGAAAAAGGAAAGGAGAGAGATCTTTACCTGTTATTGAGAAGGATGGAGGAGATGGTTGGGGTGGAGACTTGATCGAGCTTCGGTCTTCGCTCGAGACCTCGACTAAGGTCAAGCTAAGCAGTTGCAATGGAGGTCAACTGCAGTAGGAGGTGGCACCCTCCAAGATCTTGCTGGCGTGAGGCATGTTATTTCTCAACCTTCACGTCTCTCACTATCACTGAGTTGTCTTGGGAGCTCAGGTCTTCTCTCATGAAAGACAGATCGTGAGAAATGGAGGTGAGAGGGGAGTTTGTTAGGTAGAATTGTAGTTGGGATGGAGTGGAGAAGAGGCCGCCAACATGGAGAAGATGGAGAGGCGGTTATGGGGCGTGGGTTGTCGTGGGAGAGCAAGAGTAGAGGATTGAGGACATGGATCTTGGCAAAGGGGTTGAAAAGAAGTGGAGAATGTGGGGGGAGAACTCACTGTCGACCCATAGTTGAAAAAACTAAAATTTACCCTCGCACACATGTGGAATTAACATTTAATTTCGTTACAAGAAGACAATTCATAATTAACCAAACACAACCACTTAATTAATTTCAGAACTAAAGCAAGTGGTCAATTTATATTTTACTTGGGAATGCCCAATGGTAACCAACCCGATCGACTTGGATTAAGTTAAGCAATTAATAATGTCGTTGTCACCACAATAATTAGGAGAGAAATCGAGAAAAAATTTATTCAACCACAAAACGAATAAAGCAGGTAAAAGAGAGTGTTCTAAGCTACTTTTATTAACCTAGTATAGCAACCAGGCTCAAACATAAGGAGACAATTGCTATTAAATGAGGGTAAATCAATTTAATGAAAAGTCAAAGACATGAAAGAGGCAATTCAAAGCAAACTAATCATGGATTTTTTGTGAATTTTTGTCCTTTAAATTTTTAAAGTTTTTAAATTTTTCTATTCTTATGTTTCTGATTTTGAGTTTTTTTAATGATTTTTAATTTTGTAAATTTTTATATTTTAAGTTCTCAAATAAAGCAAAAATAAAGAAAAGGGAATAAAAGAGACACGAGCACTCTTTTTGTATTTTTCAAATAAAGGAAAAATGTCCAGAAAAATTAACTAAAAATGTTTTATATTTTTGATAATTTTATACTATTTTTGTAATTTTTCAAGGATTTTTAGGCATTTTTTGGATTTTAAAAACAAATAATGCACTATCAGGAGCATTTTCAAACTAAAAATAGATAATATTTTTAAAAAATCATGGCTATTAATTTTATAAAAAAAGCATAAGTGAGCATCTACAAACATAGACTAGGAACACAACATTTGGGTTTTTAAAAGATTTTATATAATTTTTAAGGTGTTTTTGGGTTTTGCAATTTTTTAGAGTTTTATAAAAGAAAATAAGATGAAATTTGAACAGAAATATAAATAGCTAAAAATAAAGGTAAATAATTTTTTTAGATTTTCAAAGGCATTTTTGAATTTTTATGAATTTTATAAGGCAAACGAGGATTTTTTATTAGTTTTTGAATTTTAATAATGACAAAACAATGAAATACAACAAAAAAATTACCACATGAAGACCACACTAGCATGAGGTACTGTGAATTTTTAAACAATTTTTGGATTTAATTTTGATATTTATTGCAACAAAGAAGCACAAAAAATAAAATTACTCGAAAATGAGGACCTAAGTGAGTTTCAGGGCCTAACAATAACATGCAATAAGAAGTCAGGGACCCAAGGCACTAAAAATCCGTCAAAAATATGCATCATATGTAAACCAAGCTTAGAGGGGCATAAATGCAAACATGAGAAATTACATCTATTTCAATAACACATCAAAGTTTACGATGAAACAAGTAAAATATCCTACGAAAACACATGGACACACACTTGAGTGATGTTCGACTGGACTAAAGTGTGAATATAATAACTATGAGGTCCACTATTACAAAAAGTTGATAACTACCTTTTAGATCTATTGTATTGAAAAGTAAATAATTGAAAAAGTGGGTAAAAAGCTGAAATATACCCTACAGGAACTTGCGATGCGTGTGCTTTTGACGTACGTCTCTAATGTGCACTGAAAAGATCTAACGGTGCAGTACGTGGTGCTCGCACGCAGTTCTGATTGATCATTTTGGTGCGGATCTGACGGTTCGATGAAAAGGGTAACATACATGTCAGATCTGTCCAAGATCCGATAGGACCACCCATATTTGAGAGTGAGTGTGTAGTCCAGATAAGATATGGGAGGAGGCCTCCTAATCCAACGAGTACGAGAATCTCTGGACGAGCAAGGATGAAGGTGGCACCGGTGTGAACTCGATCAGAAATATCTCATGCTGTGGTGCTTCGATTGGCCAGCCAAAGAGTCCAGCAACTCGTTGGAGTGGATATGCATCGGGTATATGGCTCCGATGAGATGGAGTGTAGCTTGATGAAGATCTGGAGGAGAAGACCCCTGGGGCTCCACCATTGATGTTAGGACTCGCTTCGACCTTCTCGTGCACACCTGGACCGGTGAGGGAACTCAATTCTTGGAGACGAAGCTTTGGCTGGGTTTATTTGATAGAAACAACAAAGGAAGCAGTGTGGGAATGGATTCGACCTCCTGCGAAAGTGATGGAAGGAGGTACAACCCTTATCTTAATACTACGACCAATCCTAGGGATGGTTAGAGTGCATAAGGAGATCGACGGTGATGTAGTGGGTGTATCAGAGCGATTGGATGTGTTGATGAAGCCTCTGACACGATAAGGCGTGGATACAGATGATGGTGGTGATGTGAAATCGACGGAAAAATGGAAAAAAAGGAAAATATAGAAGGATACATGATGATCAGAAATGGAAGGCAGAGAACGAGGGAGTGAACAATGGCGCAATAACCTCGATTCCCTTGTGGGAGGCAGAAGAGGCTTGTTCTGACATAGACGTCCAGCTATGTAACTGGTTCGACTCAACCATCACAACTCTAGTGTCCACTAAGCTCTAACGACACCCATGTCACTATCTTAGGTTGAGAAAAATGCGACAAGGAGCGAACTCCTCGCGCAACGGAGGACATGAAGACATTATATAGGGCTCCTAGGTTTAGGGAAAGAGCAAAAGAAATCACGTGAACCGAGAAGGATCCAATGAAGCTTAGGTATCCATGAACATCGCGGATACCAAGCGAACATTCGAGCGCATGAATCGAGGTAAAAGGAGATCAAACTCGGGATGAAGAAATGGAGAAGAAAGATTCGACGAAGCTCCAGCCAGGTCAGACCTGGGCGGGGGAAGGCTGACCTCGGTCAACAGACCTGTGTCCACTAATGTGAAAAAATTAAAAAAAAAGAAAAGAAAAGAAAGATCAATTAAAAATAACAAATGACCTTAAAAAAATGATCAAAATGAAAAATGTTAGTTATTTTAAAAACTATTTTTCATGATTTTAATAATTTTAGTAATATATTTTTATATATATAATATATTAATATGTACAGGTATAATATAACTATATGAAATATTTACATATTTACTATTATTATTTTTACAAAGGTTCCTTATTTATTATATTTTCTTTATTTACAAATATTTTAAGAAGTATAGGTCTATTTTTATTTTAATTTTACAAGTTAAATATAGGGAATTTATGAATTAGTACTATGTATAATATATAAACTTGTTTCATTTGCACGATGAGGAATTGATTTTATTTTTATTTTATTTTGTAATTTTGTAATTTTATTAATTTTATATAATATTCGAAATATTTACCAGAGTTTAAAATAGCATGTATTCAATTTATACACAAAATAAATAAGTAAATACATAAATACAAGTGTAGGTACTTTACAATTCTACACAATTTAATTTCACAAATATTTTTATTTTTTAAGACACACTTTTTATTTACAAGTTTTATCAAGGAAATAAATCAATTTGAGATCATTTTATTGAGAAATAATATAGGGATATATACGGGAAATAGAGAAGAGTATTTACAAATTAAATATGGAAAAAATAGTATATGCTATTTACAATGAGAATTTTGGATAAATTAAAACCCTATCTCTCCCTACTTTATTCCTAGTCGATCAGGTCAATTATTGACCTTCTCTCGAGGTTCGGGTAAGTCTGTATTTATTGCATAATTAAATACTTCTTTATTTCTTTTCTTTTTCTTTTCGTCTTTATTCTTTCATTTTGGTTAAAAAGAATGCTAAATATGAATTATTACCAAATCAATTATGAATGATAATTTATTGATTTTAGCACATTTTTGCTAATGTTTTGTTAATGAATTTGGCTAAAATAAAATAATAAATATGATGAATTATGAATTCATCATTCCCCTATACTTTAACTTTGCTAGTCCCTTAGTAAACACTTATTCAAAGAAATGAAAATGAAAAAAAATAAAAAGGAAAGAACTTAGAATAATATTGATTATTAAACTTGTCTTCATAAAATTGAAGTATGGAGCTCAGTCAAACCTTTGGATTATTAGTTTGGCGGAACCTTATTGGGAAATGGATTTAAAAGCTAATAGCATTCAAGTTCCACAAGACTCCTATTCAGGTCGCCTCAACAGTTAAGTCAGAACAAGTCTACATACACAAACTCTTATGACTATGAATCTTTACTTGTATGGGTAAGTGAAATATATCTCCCCACCTCATAAATGACAAAGAAACAAACTCCTCTAACTGATAACGCTAATTACCCGGTCTAACTACTCTTTCCTCGAGGAGCGATGTATTCCCTTCCAAGTTCAAGTGCAACCGGCTCGAGAAGAGGGGGAAAGAAAAGAATGGACAGTAGCAAGCGAAGCTACCTATCCGATGATTCACTGAAGTGCCCTAATTAAATGTATCTATTTGTTGTAGTCGGGCAATCATGATCGATCAAAAATTAACCACACGAATAGTTTATTTAACGATTCAATTGATGTGCGATTTATTTTGTATTTTTAATCTCGGTAAGCCCCAGGGTCGACTCAAAGAGGCAAAGGAATAACTTAGGATCAAGTTAGATTAATTAGCACATGGTTTTCCTAGCGGATTTTTTTGTATTATTTAAGCAATAAAAAATGCAAATGCAAATATGCAGCTGATTTACGTTATTAAGAAAACACACAACTTAGCGGATCCGATTTTAGTGTGAAATTAATCCAAATTAGCCAAGTTATAAATTTCTTGGAAACCTAATCTAATAATGAATGTAAAATGTTTTTTTAGAATTTATGGGGTCAAAATAAAACAATGAAAATATGAACTTTTTAGGGGTTTTCATGAAAACTTTCATGAAAAAATAATGCAAAAATAATGAAATTTTTACTGGAACTTAAACATGAAGAAATGAATCTATACTATTTGTTGGATCTTTTTGAAATTATATGATTTTTATGAATTTTTTAATAGAAACAAAGTGACTATGAGTATTTAATTTCTAATAAATCAAAGAAATCAGTTTATCCATAAGCAAAATTATCTCAAAATAATTTTTAATTTCCAATCCAAGAGAGTTGAAATATTGCAAAAATATTATGAATGGATTTAATTTAAAATGAATTACTGAAATTACTCAGAAATTTATTTTATGCGCAATATATCTCCATTTTCGATGAAATTTGGATAGTAATTGAAATACACGCACAAGCATTATCTCTAATTTTTTTCGCAATTTTTGGAGAGATGAATAAATATTTGCAATTTTCAGAGAATAAATGGGCAAATATAACTAAATTTCAAACTCTGATTTTTAGTTATCTATCCAATGCTAAAAAACCAAATAAAACTATACGTGTTAGAGAATTAAATGGTCTTCCATGTGATATTTTTTATTAAAATAAATGATGAAATTTTGAGGTCCAAATTCAAATGAGAATGCAATGGTATTTATACAATAAAAAATAAAGATTTAACATAACAAATGTGTACAGGGGTACTTTTGAAAATAAGAAAATAAATGAGGAATGAAAATGCAATTTTCACAAAAAAAATAAAAAGTGGACCTTGAAGACATGATTCATAGGGCAAGAGGAAGACGTGCGGGTACACTTAAAGAGGGAAGCACGTGGCGTGGCTGGGTCAGAGGGCGGTCATGCGTTGGGGCGGACGCGGAGAGCCGTGGCAAGCAGCTACGCGGGCTGCAAAGCCGGCAATTGGCGAGAATGGCGCGTGTGGGACGAGTTGGCGGTTACGCTATGCAATTGCGCAGAGCTCGGCAGGAGGGCACGAGGGTATGCGGAAGTGCGCGACCACATGTGGATAAAGAGCAGAGGGATGGGGCCAGAGGCGTTGCATGTGCAGCGGCTGGAGTGTAGCGAGACGGGGAGGTTCGGGCTCGCGGGGGAGCGGTGACAAGGGGTTGCCTCACCCACGGCTGATGCGTGGCGGTCGCGCTGCAGGCGGACCTGCAGGCAGAGGACTGGCTGAGGTGCGCATGGCTTGAGGAGGTCTGATGATCGCTACTGGAGGCACGTCGTGTAGAGGCCATGCACCAGAAGGACGCAGGTTGGTTGATTGCGCATGGAGGCGAGGAGTGCATGACTGGAGAGGGAACGTGAAGTAGCCTCGGGCAGGAGGAAGATGGCGCGGTGGTGTAGTGTGGCTCTGCTGTTGGAGGGGCATGGCTGGGCTAAACAGCAGGGGTGGGATACGGTTGATTGCACACAGCCGCTCGCGGTGTTGTGCGTAAGAGGTGGTCTGGCAGGAGGTGTTGCTGCAGGTGGCATGCGGCATATGAGCAAGTCGAGAAAGCCATAGGTGGCAACAGCGGTGGCGAGGCAGCACTAGGGCCTGCACTGACGGATGGAGAAGGTTGGACCTGCTTCCTTTTTTATGTAATTTTTTCCTTTTTTTGTTAACAAAAATAAGAATGAAATGAACAGTGGTGAAGGTTGATGATGATGTGGTTTGTTATGTGGTAATAGGGTGGATCAAGATGATTTAAGGGAATGATTGAATATGTTGATAGTGGTGCGAAATGATGTAAAGTAACAACAAAAAAAATTATTAGATAAAAAATTGAGAAAAAGGATAAGGATAGAGAATTTACCTGTAGTTCGCCGGATTTGCGGAGCAGTTATGCTGGACTCATGTTGTCGCCTCGAAAAGGTTGGCATATGGACCTTCAAAGTTGCGTAGTGACGTGGAAGGGACATCAACGTGGGTGAAGATTCACGGATCTCACTGGCTGGTCATCGTCGCTTGACGTCTAAGGAGGATCTGTCACCTCACATCTTAAATGGGGCTCAAACATCTCTCGTAAAATGGTGGATGATGAGAAATGAAGAGGAGAAGGGAATAAAAAGAGGAGGAGGAGGATGTTAGAAAAGAGGTGGAGAAAATGGAGGAGTTGTGGAGAAAGTGGCTTGGGCAGTGACTTGGAGTATAGAACAAGTAAAGTGAGAAGAGAAAGATAAATAAATAAATATTTAGTAAAATAAGTAGGCTACTAAAAATAATAAAGAGAAAAGAAATAAAATAGAAGAAAAATATTAAATAAATAAATAAATAAATATAAATAAATAATTTATAATTAAATAAAATAAATCAAATAAAATTATCAAATAATAAAAATAATAATAAAATAATAAAAATTGGGGAGACACGTGACAGGTCCAGGAGTTGCCACGTGTCGTTCGCAGAAAAATCACAAATTAAATCGAAAGAAAAGTAAAAAAGAAATTGCAAAAGAGGTCAAATCAAAAAGTGACAAAATGAAAGTTGGTCGTCTCAATGAGATCTACAACTTTTGTGAAGGATAAAAAATCAAAGGAAGTTATATGTACAAAACGTATTTTTGGGGGTACCTTATAGATATAAAATACCGTATTTTTATATTTTGCAAGCTTTTTATGTCATTTTTAAATAATGTAAAAATCAAAATGAATAAAGAATATAGGAAAGAAATATTTTCAACCTAATCTATTTTTTTATTTTTAATAATTAAGAAAATAAAAATATAAAATGAAGGTCATTTTGGTCAATATATATGATATACAATAAGGGCCTAAAACCCAAGTTTCACATACGATCTCCGATTATTATGAAATTGGTCTTATTTTGGAGGTCTTTAAATGTATATTACTTTAAATGTGAGTGTGGGGGGTGTCGCGAGGGTGACGTGGAGAAGGCAGCTTTGCAAGATTGTGTGATGGCCAATGACATAGAGAGATCTCATACGGAGTCGGCTTTGGAAAGTGGGAGTGCGAGGGATGGAGCCTGTTTGAGGTTTGGTTGGAGTTTCGAGAGGAAGGGGGCGGCAGGAGGGAGAAGACGGAGGAGGAAAGCATCAACGGTTTCTTCTGGAACTCGGTTAGATGACCCGCCTGTAGCCGATGATGAAGGGTCAGGATATCCGGTTGTGTGCCCAAGCTATTTCAGTCTATTGGACCGAAGTTTTGCGGAAAGCTTGGGGGTGGTGGCACCGTTGAAGAGGAAGAACGAAGTTTCATCATGAAAGTGCTCTCCTGGAATGTTAGAGGGTTGGGCCGCCCTGATAAACGGTTGGGGGTGAAGAATCTTATTTCTGATGCACATGCTGATATTTTTCTACTTTAAGAGACGAAGGTCTCGAGGGGAGGAGAATGCTTTTGGCGTGACTTGGGGGACGGGGGTGCTTTTGAGTTTGCTGAGGTTGAGGCACAAGGTGCGGCAGGTGGACTCCTCATTGACTGGAAGAAGGTAGTTTTCGAGAAATTAGGCGAGCAAAGATCTCTCTTCTCTCTATCGGTGCGGCTGAAGCGTCGACTTAACGGTATTTCATTCACGGTGACGAATGTATATGGTCCCTCTGGAGGTGCTCATGGCCCATTCACGACTGATTTGGACCAGGTGAGTTCAACAAGGGAGGACAGATTATGGCTCATTGGAGGGGATCTCAACTTGACTATTCTTCTAGAGGATCGACCTTTGCAAAGCGGTGGTCGTGAGGCTGGGTCTGAAGCTTTTGTAAATCTTATTCAAACGTTGGGGTTGACGATTGTGGATGCGGCAGGATGCGCGTATACGTGGCGTAATAGGAGATCGAGATCTAGATTGGACAGATTTCTCCTTTCTCCTGAAGGGACAGAGCACTTCCCTTTATCTCGGGCTTGGGCATTGCCTCGGGCCCACTCAGATCATACATCGATTCTTTGGTCATCAGAGGAGCAAACGAGGCCTAGATTCTTCTTCAGATTCGAGCAGTCATGGCTGTTGGAGGAAGGGTTCAAGGAGAAGGTGGCTTTGCGTTGGTTTGGTTGGAGGCCTGAAGGTTCGGCGGTGGCCCGTCTGGCAGGCAAGCTGGTGTTGCTGAGGAAATTCCTGATGTCATATGGGAGGGAGGTGAGAACCAGGCGAAGGGCTAAGAGGAAAGATGTCCAAAATGAGGTTGTTCGTCTAGACGGGCTGGATGATCTGGGAGGGCTAAGCCAGGAGGAGCTTGTCGAAAGAGAGCAACTTCTAGAGGAAATACTGCTAGAGGACATGAAGGAAGAGGTGGAATGGAGGCAGAGGTCCAGACAAAAATGGTTGCGGGAAGGGGATGCAAACACAAGGTTCTTTCATTCAATCGCTTCAGGAAGAAGAAGGAGAAATTACATCCAAGAGCTAGAGGTTGGGGGGTGAGAGTGATGGGGGACGCGCAATTGGGGCAAGCTCTCAAGGGACACTTTGTAGCTGAGTCTAGAAGGAGGCGGGGGGGAGGGATGGGGGTGGCTTGGGAGAGGGGTGGAGGTGTTGTCAGACGAGCAGGCGTTGGGACTCGAAGCCCCTTTTGTGGAGGAGGATGTGAAGAAGGAAGTCTGGGGCTTGAATGCAGATGGTGTCCCTGGCCCTGATGGCTTTCCAATATCTTTTTATAAAGCGTTCTGGGATCTATTGAAGGATGAGGTCATGGATGTGATTAATGAATTTAGGGAAGGGAACATGGGTTTTGAGAAGATCAATAGGGCATTGCTTTTCCTTCTCCCCGAGAAAGAACACCCACTGCGAGTTGAAGATTATAGGCCAATTGCACTATCCAACGCCATCTACCTTATTGTGGCTAAAGTTCTAGCGAACAGGTTAAAGTGCGTCCTCGACTCAGTTATCCTCCAAGGGCAGTCTTCATTCATCCCCGGTCGGCAGATGGCAGATGGATTGATTATGGCATCTGACATTTGCCTCCATTGGAGGCGTGCGAAGAAAAAAGGAATGTTGTGGAAGATTGATTACACAAAAGCTTATGACTGTGTAGACTGGAGCTTCCTCTGGACATCTCTGCGGTGTCGTGGCTTTCCCAATCAATGGATTGCCTGGATGAAGAGATGTGTCACAACTTCCTCATTTGCAGTCCTGATGAACGGGAGACCTGAAGGTGGTTTCTTTCAACCCCAACGGGGGATTCGACAAGGCTGCCCGTTAGCACCTGTGCTGTTTGTCCTAGTGGCGGATGCGTTGGCGGTCATGTTCAGGCGTGCGGTAGACGCAGGGTGGTGTGAGGGATTTCGTTATGGGACCATTTCTGTGCCACTATTGCAGTATGCAGATGACACGATGATCTTCCTGGGTGGAACAGAGGATATGAATAGAAGGATGGTACAGATCGTGGAAATCTTCAGCAAGCTATCCGGACTTCAAATCAACAAGCAAAAGTCAGTGATGGTTCCCATTGGGATGGAGGAGGGTGAAGGTGGTACGTTGGCAAACATGTTGGGATGTCCATTGGGTGAGCTACCAATTATGTACTTGGGTCTTCCCCTGGTGGCTGGCAAGCTCAGGAAAGCAGATTGGGATATGGTTCTTCAGAGGTTTGAACAGAGGTTGGCTGGATGGAAGGCTGTGACCCTCTCAAAAGGGGGAAAGTTGGTCCTACTTAAGCATGTGTTGTCGGCCATTCCTATCTTCTTTTTCTCAACTAGACTGATGCCGGTAGGAGTACGCAAGAAAATTGAAACTATGATGAGGAGATTCTTTTAGTCGGATGGGAAACAGCAAAGGTCGGGGGTACATCTTGTGGGTTGGGACGAGATGACGCGTCCAATAAGAGAAGGTGGCTTAGGAGTTCGTGATGTGGCATGCATGAATAAAGCGTTGTTGTCAAAGTGGATCATTCACATTTGGGGTGATTCAGATAGGTTAGTGATCAGACTCCTACGTGAGCTTTATGGAGTTTCGAGCTCACTGGAGGCAGGGAGAATTCGATTCGAGTCCCCTCTATGGACTGGTATTCTTGAGGTCTTACCATTGCTAACGTCGAAACTGCGGCCGAAGGATGGAAATGGGGAAAGGTTTATGTTCTGGCAGGATGACTGGACAGGGGACGGACCACTTAATAGCCGGTTCCCGAGGCTATTTGCTCTTGCAGCACAGAAGGATTGTTCGTTGGCACAAGCAGGGGGGTCGGGGTCTTGGGATCCTATGTTCGCATCAGTTCTCTCTACTCGATGATTAGAGGAGTTTGAAAGAATGAGATCAGAGTTGCCGATGCCAATCTGCTTCAATTAGGGCAGGGATCATTTTGAATGGGAGGGTGGCAGATTCTCGACAAAGAAAGCATATAAGAACTTCCGAGGGGCCGCTACGGACCAAGATCCAGACCTTTTGCAGGATATGAAGATCATCTGGGCTAGTAAGATCCCATGCAGAGTCAAGGTTTTCCTTTGGTGTTTGAGAAGAGGCAGACTATGCGACAAAGCAAGGAGGGGAAGGTTGTTTGGCATACAGGATACGCAATGTGACAGGTGCGGAGAACAGGTTGAAGATGCGGAACATCTGTTCTTCAGATGCCTAAGTTCAAAAGATGTTTGGAAGGAGATTGTATTATCCTGGCTCTCATTGGAAGGTATTTTTGATTTCTGGAGGTCGGTAAGGTTGGTAGGGGGAATTCGACGGATGACTGTGCATTACCATTCGCCGCACGTTGGGCTATTTGGGGCGGGAGGAATGACCTCATCTTCAAAAATCAAAGATTTTACACTGAAAATGTACTTGCTCATTGTAACTCTATATATCGCTTTTGGATCACCAGGTAATGTACTCCTCTTTTTTATGATAATATATATCTGATGCGGTGAATCCCAACTCGGGATGTCACCCTCTTTTTATTCAAAAAAAATGTGAGTACACCTAAATCGGACATTGTATGAGCGATATATGTATTATAATGTTCTTATTCTCAAACCAGGGCTCGGGTTTTATTGGTCAATTTTAAAAGTTAGTATTTTTTTGATATTTTCCCTTTATTAGTCTTAGTAGTATATACATTATAGATTTAACTTTATTGAAATTAGAGTTAGTATAAAATATATATGAATAGGTGATTTTAGATAATATATAAGTGAATATTTACACGTGAATTAGGCTCCTTATTTAATGCAAATATGAATGCTAAAATACAAATATTATTTATACATGCATGAATGCTAATTTTGCAATATAAGTGGAAATATGCATCTAATTACTCAGAAATAAAGCTCTATTTTCGACTTTTAGAGTGATGAATTGCATATTCATCAACCCCCTATACTTAAATCTTGCTCGTCCCTGAGCAACTAAAATGAAATGCAAAAGTGAAATGATTTTGGGTTCCATACCAAGGTCATGAATGAAATGATAAAATGGAGCTTGACTCAACCTTTGGATTAGTAGTGTGGCAGAACCTTATTGGGACCTGAATTTAAGACCTAACAAGGTTTAAATTCCACAAGTCTTCTATTTAAATTGTCTCAACAATCAAGTCAGAAAAATCCTCATACGTAAATTCTAATGACTATGAACCTTACTTATACCGTGTAAGTGAAATATAGATCTCCACATCAGAAATGGCAAAGAAACAACCTCTTCTAATAAGGTAACTCTAATTACCTAGTCTAGAAACTCTTTCCTCCAGGAGTGGGGTATTCCCTTCTAAGTTCAAGTGCAACCGACTCAAGAAGAGGAGGTGGAGAGAAGAATGGACGGTAGCTAGTGTAGCTACCTATACTAGGATACTTGATCAATGTAGACAAGTCATCCAGCTGCAAGCTTTGAAGCTCTTTTTTTCTGTACTTGTATATACACTCTGGAAATCATTTGACTTTTCAATCAGGCCTGTCCACTTTTGAAGATTCTGCATTTTTCCTCTTTTTTTATTTTTTTGACATATATACAAGGTGCAACATGAACATAAGGAGTTTTTCTTCTTGAACCAGTAGACTATCCCTCTTTTAAAGCTTTATTGCAATCATTAGTGTCCTGTCGTTAGACGTCAAAGCCAGTAAACTATGATGAGCATGCACTACCCTCCCTAGAGGAGGACATATGTTTCCACCTGTGTGCTACTCCAAGACAAAGGATTCTACATTTCACCACCTTATCAATGAAGAGCTACATGCATGGTGATTGTCCAAGTTAGGTTATTGTCTAAAAGAATAGTGTGTGTGCATGAAATATTCTACTTAGACAAATCATGATGACATGTGAACATAGAATTACAGACTCAAAGATCTAAGTCACTCGACTTGAAAAAAAATTAAATTTAGTTCCTATAAGGTTTCTATAAAAGTAGGTAGATTAAGGTCAAATCAAATCCGTCCTCGACATCTATTCATAACTTGGTCCAGAACCCACTAACTTCCCACTTTGCATATGTTAATTATGCAGATGAGATGCATATGAAATGCTATAGAGATGATGAAATGCAAGACACTTTTTTTGTTTTGTTTTGTTTTGTTGAATGCAAGGATGGTGCAGAGTAAATAAGAAACCTTTTTTTCTTTTTTGTTCGAATATCTCATATTTTACAAAAAAATTACAAATGTATTATTTACAAAAAATATAAGTATTATACAAACTATACAAGTATACATTTTTAAATTTATTTTTTCTTTTTTCAAAAATCTAGTGTACCTCCTATTTTATAACAAATTTTACAAAAGTATTATTTATACACATTTTACAACTTTTTACACAAATTATACATATTATACAATATACATACAAGTTTTTTTTCAACTTTTTTTTATCAATTTTTACCCACCGCGTAATTATTGCACAATATATACAAAAATATGCAACAATACGAGCTACATTTAAAGTATATATGTAATATATACATGCCCCTATACTTAGCATGTGCTATGTCCTCAAAGAACGAGAAGCGAGGAAAAGACATAGCTCATGCTAAGTGTAGGAGAGATAAATAACAAAAGTATATAAATCGACCTGTTCCTCATACTTAGGCTCTGGCAGCCTAAGTGTATAAGAAGATCAAAAACGGGGCGAGCGAGGGATAGTGGGGAAATGGAAGAGTATATATACATGATGGGCATTGGCACCCCTTAAACTTAGGCTCTGGTCAGCTTAAGTCTAGGACAGAAGTGAGTGTGAGAATGGATGAGATCAGAAGAATGTACAGATAATGATGAAGATACTCGGTTCACTCTCCCCCTATACTCAGGATCTGGTCAACCTAAGTATAGCCATAAAATGAAATGAGATGGAGACGTTGTGAGTGATCTAATTATTGGGGAGGGAGGGAAATAAAATATATACAAGGAGGAATGAGAATATACAATGATCAAGAAGGTTTGTGATGAACCTTCTTGTGGTAGCGAGGAGGTGGGTATTATACATATGTTTCGTTGTTGGAATTGACCTCAAATGAATAATAATGAGGTGTAGGGATCATCCAACGAGGGTCGACACACAGCTGCTTGCTCAATTATGGTTTAGGAATAGCAAAACTGAGCTCACTCATATAAATCACCTAATCTGGACCCGATGAGGATTCCTTCGAAAATTCATTCTCTAATATGTTGAAGGAAACTTTTTTAGTCAGTTTTCTAGAACCTAAATCATTGAGAGGGAGAGGAGAGTGACGTACCTTAATAGGTTCGGGGGAAAACCTTGAGGAATAAAATCTCAACTTCCTCTCACTAGATAAATGACTAGAGGAAGGAACAACCATGTTTTTAGGTAGATCAATTCAATCCTGGTTGTCGGCATTGAAGGTCTGAGATGTGGTACGGTGCTGACCATGGGTTCCTCATCAGACGAGTTACGATATATATTGTAATATTCATGAATAGTAATCACACATCTCGGAAATGTGCTAGTGATCTCAATTGGTTTGGCATTATTAGTCACAGATGTCGGATCATTGAAACGGTCAAGACAATCAACAAAAATCGTGTCAGACTCAATGACAACTTCTAGTTGTGAGTCTTTTATTGAAGCTGGCAATGTGGTGGTGATGCAAGCAATGGGGGTCATGGATGTTTGGGTAGTCTCCGATCCAATGGACGGCTCAGCAACTAGTATCTCAGGTATAACAGAGAGGTGGGACTCATCAACCTCTCGATGGTCTCGACTATCGGCATCTTTGAGGCTCACCTTAGAGTAGAGTGTGTCAAATAATGGGTGAGATCGAAGTGCTCCCAATGCTGTAAAATCGATTTCCGAGTCTTGCAATCTATAGTCACCTTAGCCAAGGCTAAGAAAGGCTTCTCGAGAATAATCAAAGACTAGGTAAACTCTCCTCGGTGCTCAATGTCAATAATCGTGAAGTCTACCTGAAGTAGAGCACCTTGGAAAGTAATGATGACAGAAATGGTTCCTCTCGATCGTTTTATGCATCGGTCAGCCAACTGCACTATCTCTCTAGGTTTCCTAAGTGGATTGAGTTTGAGCTTGTGAAACACGAAGGTCGGGAGGAAATTTGTCGATGAGTCATCATCGATTCTCGCATGGGTAAAAATGGTGTCTTTGATTTCATACTCAACTCTGGGCAATTGCTTCATTCTGCGGCTCTTGGTCTTTCTCCTCATCACTAAAGAGGTAGCCATAGACACTATGTGCCTCTCAGTCCTTTTCCTCTTATTGCCTAACCTCTTTGGCATCAATTTACTTCTCACAAATCATTTGAGGCCGGGGAAGTGATCTATGGACTTTATTAAGGAAAGGTTAAAAATCAATTCTTCATCAAGTGCTTCCCTTAGGGTAGGATCCAATTTTTTTAGATCATTTTCTATTTTTATGTTATTTTTGTTTTTTCAATTTTTTTGGTTTTTTAGGATCTTCAATTTTTTTATGTTTTTGATATGTGAAGGAGGGGAGGGAGAAAATGCAGACTCGAGATTGGAGGGCAAGTGGTTAGTAGAAGGGGGAGTTAGAGTTGACTCCAGTTGTATAGAGTGTGTGGGTTCCCTAATGTCCGCTTGATTTTCAACATTAAATCCACTAATTTACTTTTCTACTTTCAAACCCAGGCTGGCAGAAATTGAGTGCAATATTTGAGTGACACCTTTTAACTTGTTACCAAATGATTCATTTTTCTCAATGTCTATAAATATCATCGTCCAAAATATTCTCATGAAAAATCATGGGAGAAGTCTGTTCAGTTGGAGGATACTGTTTAGAACATGGGGTATCATACTCAACATACCTAGACTCGGGCATGTAATTCTAATTCGAGTGTAGACCATCCAAATTGGAGATATTGATCGGAGCCTCATGTGGATTAGACATATTAGAGGCTTGTAGATTTTGCTCATGATTCTAATCCCTTATATGTGTAGGCTCTCTGAATGGGTGGTGTGTGGGATGGTCAATGCGTAATTGATCACCAAGGTCTATCAAGTTTGGAAAATCATAAGGTGCATTCCTCTCCATTCAATGTGTTTGGTCGACCATACAACACCCTAAGGTTTAGTAAGGATGTATATGTATAATTTGTGGACATGTCCCAACAGTCATATGAGAGGCAAATGAGAGGTGTGGGGGTAGGTAATTATGCCAGTCATCTGTCTCAACAGTGGATTGCTCTTCGAATGGTTCGTTGATTCCAGCAAGCTATCGAGAATAAGAATAGTCACCCGATGATGGAAGAGGATATGGGGTGTAAGAATGCCGGGTAGGTGAGAAATACAAAGAATTGGGGAAGTCACTCGAAGTTTTGACTTCATGGTATGGATGGGGGTATGAGGTAAATACTAAGAATGGGGTAAGTCAGTCGGAGTTATGAATTCATGGTCTGAATGGGGGTATGAGGAGGAATAAGAAGGTGAAGATGATCGGATTATGGATGAAGAGTAGTGACCTGGATATGATGGCCAATATCTTGACATCTTGAAGACAAAATGGATGAATGTAAGCGGATCGAGGTGGAAAATGTGCAAGTACACATGATAATGCACACAGATAGACACAAAACAAACACAAGAGCAAACCCCAATTTCACCAACTCAACACAGTGAAGGACCTAATGCTGGGTTCGATTAATCTGGTTGATTTTAAGCCAGATTTTCAAGAAAAGTTAGCAAGGATTATGTGATGTCCTATAGGAAAGTTGGATTAATGTCGGTTGTATCTCCCTTTAACCTATCGCCTAAGATACCAATGTCCTTCCTCTCTTAGATCGTATCACCGTCTTACTCGATTAATACCAATGAAGTTCAGGGTCCTGCCCCTTTCTATCTACCAAAGTAAGTAGAGGCAGACATGGCTTGTCACTTCGCCCCAGGGAGTTACTAAGCAACTTGTCATGTCACACCGCTTCTTCACCCCTATGTACTTGCTGAAGCAAGCAGAGGCCACTTGGTGCTTGTCAATTGAACTTTGAATACTTAAGCTTGTGATATTCACTAAGAACATGGTACATTGATATGGAATGTGGGTATTTGGGCTCTATCTTAGTGCGCACTCTCTGCACCTTGACTCAGACATAAATCAAGGTCGAGGTCACTCTCCCGGAAACGAAATTTTTAGTTTTTAAGTTGAATTTTTTGGTGAATTCGTTTAGCAGTCCCAATTTTAAGTTAGAAAACCACTTGGTTAGTCCAACACACAAGGCACACTTATCATCCATTCCCGATTTCCTTTAATCATAAGTTGTAAAACCAAGGGGAAGGGGTCGAAAAAAGTTGATGCAATGAAAACTCAATGATGCATGCCCAGTTCAGAATACTTACAGTGGTCCTCATGCTATACATATGGGATGCGAGATAGAATTGAAATTTTTATGCTATATGAAATGCAAACCAGAAAATTGTTCCCAGACATGCGATTCTATTAGTAAGTGATGAACTAATTGATTTTGACTAATAACACTGTAGTCTAAGTTTGTCTAGTTAATAGTGATGTGTGGTCCTCGATTTTACGAGTACAAACAGATTTAGGAAGCTCTAAGAGCTACAAGCGCATGATCTATTCTACGGCAAGCAACCACACAACACAAAGAGTTTTTTTAGTTACACACACGAGATTCCAAACAAAATCTGTTATAAATATGCAATTGTTGCAAATTAAATAAAAATCTCTCTTAAAAAATCTTCTTGGAGCTCAACAATCGACCCGATCCATGAATCGTCGACCTCCTACGCTCTTCGAGATGCGTCCACTTCAAGAAAGCCGCTCCAAGTCCATCAGACCCTTACACAAAAAGATGGAAATTCCATGTTAGAGAAAGATATCAAAATATATAAAAAAATTAGTCGAGAAATAATTGAGAGAAAAAAATGGATTAATTACAAGGTGACTCGGGGGTCAGACTACCTGAGTGAATGGAAAACCTAAATCTAATATTCTAAAATGATCCTAAGCCATTTGCCTCCCCAGAAATATCGTTGTTTGATGATTCACTGAAGTGTCATAATTAAACGTGTCTATTTGGTGTAGTCGGGCAATCATGATCGATCAAAAATTAACCACACAAATAGTTGAATTAATGAATAAATTAATGTGCATTTTTTTTGTATTTTCAACCTAAGCAATCCCAATGGTCAACTCCAAGAGGAAAAGAAACAACTTCGAATAAATTAAGATGAATTAACTCACGGTTTTCCAAGCGGATTTTTTTTTATATTTTTTATGCGATAAAAAGACAAATGCAAATATGCAAATGAATTAGGTTATTAAGAAAACACACCACTTAGCGAAATTGATTTTAATGTGAAATTAATACACATTAGACAAGTTATAAATTTCCTAGAAACCTATTCCAACGGTGAATATAAAATGTTTTTTTTTGGAATTTTGGGGTTAAAATGTAACAATTAACAATGAAAAATATGAACTTTTTAGGGGTTTTTATATATTTTTTCATGGAAATAGAATGTAAAAATTATGGTATTTTTACTGGAAATTAAACATGAAGAAATGAAACTACAGTAGTTTTAGTGGAATTTACTGAAAAAATATGATTTTTTACGATTTTTTTTGAAACAGAGTGACTATGAGTATTTAGTTTCTATAAATCCAAGAAATCAATTTATCCAGAAAAATTATCTCAAAAATATATTTTAATTACCAATCCAAGAAGTTGAAATTTCACAAAAATATTATTCGCTGATTTAATTAAAAATTAATTAATGGAATTACTCAGAAATTTATTTTATGTGCAAGACATCTCCCTTTTCGATGAAATTTTGATAGTAATTAAAATACACTCATAAGCATCATTTCTAATATTTTCGTAATTTTTGGAGAAAGGAATAAATATTTGCAATTTTTAGAGCATAAATGGGAAAAATATCACTATATTCCAAACTCCGATTTTTAGTAAATTATCCAACGATAAAAAAACAAATATATATATATATATATATATATATATATATATGATAGAGAGTTGAATGATCTTCCACATGATTTTTTTAAATAATTGATGCAATTTTTAGGTCCAAATTAAAATGAGAATACAAGGGTATCTATTGAATACAGAAATAAAAAATTAACAGAAGAAATATGCAGCGGGTCACTTTTGCAAATATGAAAATGTAAGAGGAATTAAATGTAATTTTCACATAAAAAAATAAAAGTGGACCTTGAAGACATGATTCCTAGGGCAAGCGGAAAGCATGTGGGTACACGAGATAAGGGAGGCGCGCGACACGGCTAGTTCAGAGGGCGTCCGCACGTTGGAGCGAAGAGCCGTGGCAAGTTGTTATGCGTGACGTAGAGACGATGACTGGTGTGGATGGTGCATGTAGAGCGAGTTGGCGACGGAGCGGTGTGGTTACGTGATGCTCGGCAGGAGGGCGTAGTGGCATGGGGAAGTGTGCGACCACACTGACGAGTCGCTAAATACGATATTTCAATGAGGCGCTAGTTCTACGGTGCACGTAAATATGCGGAGTGAACTCACACAATACAAACACAATTCAAACCCTCAATTTCACCAACTCAACACGTGAGGACCGTAAGAGTTCGGCCGAATTATCTTGTCAATTTTAGTTGGTGAGAATACAATCTTGGAAAGATTAACGAGCTGTTAGGTGTCCGTATTTTCCTACAGACTGACCCGGTTCTTACGACTAGTGTCGCCTGAAAATAAAGAACCAGTAGTAAGTAAGAAATCTACACTTGGCTCTATCCTAGGGTCGTCTCTCTCTCACTTGCAAGTAAAACAAACAATGAGGGCTTTATACACCCGAGAACAAGGGTTCTTTTTATTCCAATTTTTTTTAAATCGACCTGCTCAATTCAGTCCCAATTTTAGAGTTAGGTTATCACTTGAAATTTCTGTGAACACACAAGCACGTCTACCGTTCAGTCCCAATTTCCTTTTGACCTTAAGTTATAAAACAAGAGGGGAATCGGAAATCAGAATGCAAACGAGAAACTATGATGCATGCTCAGAAGAAGTTATACTTACAGTGAATCCCAGCACTCTTCATGCGTTATGCAAAACTGAATTTGTAAATATTACACTAAATGCATGCAGATCGAGAAAAACCGCACCTAAACAGTATACTATTAGCGGGGAAGAATTGATTGAATTTGAGCTAAGTAGTACGTGTCTATGTGCGTCTCATTATGAATCTTATAAGATATATGAATCTTCTAAGATATGTGTGGCCTAATTTACGATGGGCACAAACAAGTTTGAATCTAAACTACCGTGTGCCTAATCCTTAAGTTCGCCACTCAAGTCAAGCCCCACCCTCGCCGGAGAGTGAAACAGGCTCGACACACCACAAATAATGTCCAAGTCTTTTTTTTACACACGCGAGCTCTCAAACAAGAGCCGCTATAAAGGAGCAACTACCTAAATAATTACAACAATTTACAAAAATTCTCTCGAAGATAAATTAATTCCTCCTCGCACTTCAGCAGTCGGCACGCGTCGCGTCCGTCGACCTCCGATGCACTCCAAGTCCACCGGGCCTCGCAAGGAAAATAAGATTTATATTAGAGAGATAAACAACAAGATATATACAAAAAATATAAAGAGAAATAATTGCAAAAAAAATGGAATAAATACAAGTGGCTCGGGGGTCAGACTACCCGAGTAAGTGAAATCTAAATCCAAATTTTTAAACTAATCCCTAAGCCGTTTGCCTCCCCGGCAATGGCGCCATCTGACGAGTCGCTAAATACGATATTTAATTTGGTCACGTTGTAATACGCGTACTTAGCGAGTCGGTCAGAACCGAGAGAAGAATCTCCGTGAAGAGTGTCTCGGCTTTAATTTATATCCCGGGCAAGTCCGGGGTCGAACTCAGGGAGGCAAAGGAACAACTTGGGTTTAATTTGCAAATTTAAGATCTAGATATCCAAATGGTATTTTTTTTAGATTTTTTTTATTTCTTTTTTTTCTGCTGTAATAAAAAAACTTTTTTTTTGTGTTTAATTTTTTTATATTTTTTTAATTTTGATTAGGCAGAGAATATGATTGACAAAAAAAATAAAATGGATTGGTGGTGGGGTGATGGTAATGTGATAAAGAAGTGATGAAAATAAAGAGGATGTTGGTGGTGGTAATGTGATGTGCTTAAAAAAAATGCAAGGATACTAATGATGATAAGATGAAAAGAAAAATTACCTACGATGAACGGATGCCTATGATGTGCTCTCGTGAGCACGGTCTTCGCTCGAATCGCCGGCGTGCGATGAGCTCGAGCAGCACGCAGTTGCGGCTGCGATGTTGGCCAAAAAGCCAACGGATCACACCGGAGAGAGGGCCGTCGTCGCTCGACCGCGGTTGCGTCGCTGTCACCGATTCAACTCTGGGAACTTGGCTCTCCTCACATAAAGATGGATCAAAAGCAAAAATGAGGAGAATGACATGTATATAAAGAGATGGAAAAAATGGAAGTTAGAATTAAGATGGAGTGGGATGGAGGTTAATAAAATGGTGGAGTTGAATTAGAAGTTAGAAAAATGGTGGGGTTGAATGGAGGTTGGTGGTAGAATGAGTTGAATGGTGGTTATTGTAGGGAATGGAAATTAAATAAATAAATGAAATAAAGTTGGCTACTTTAATTACAATAATTTAAAAAGAGAAGACAAAAAGTGGAGAATTTACAAAAGAAGACAAACAACATGTACACATTTTTTTACTTTTCTAATATGTAATTTTTTTGTCTTTTTAATAAGAGATATTTACAACGGAAAATACTATAAAATAGTATAATTAAAATACAACACAATCATGATATTTTTGTATTTTTAGCAATTATGAAAGATACAATAAAAATTAAAGAAAGAATGAATATATACAAGGTATACAATGTACATCTAGGTCCCAAAACCCAACTTTTGCAAATGAGCTCCGATTTTAATGAAACTACTTCCGTTGGATAGATAATTTTCTAACTTGAACTTTAAAAGTGAGTTTGGTGAATTTGGAGTTCATACGGAGCGGGAATTTAGCTTGGAAGTTGGTCTTTACGGGTTTTTCTCATTGGGATCTAGGAGTATTTATTTGAGGTAGAATTTGTTTTGTATTTTTGTATTTTTACATACATTGATATGAACATGTTGGAGAAAGAATTAGCCAAAAAGGAGTTGATATGAAATTAAAAATACATAAAGTTTTGGGCTATTTACATGTATAAAACTCCTTTGATTTTGCGGCTTTTTATATGTAATTTATTTTGTACAATCTAATATACAATGATTAGTGAGTTTTATTTATAAGAGTCATTTTGTTAATTTATATATTTTATATACATTTATTAGGGAATTTACTAGTGGATTTTGCTAAGATCAAGATATTGAGATGATGAATCGTGGATTCATCACCCCCTATACTTAAACTTTGCTAGTCCTCGAGCAAATAAAGAATGAATAAGTCGGGTTAACCCCTTACTGTGCATGTGAAAACAAGACTTGATCTATTCAAGAACTCTTGGTTTTAGAAATCCTAAAATTCTAAGCTGAACCAAGCTCTAGTCAAAAGGTATCCAATTTCCCTAATCATCAGACTCTCTTTGTATACATATATAGTAGGGATATGACTTTAAGTGTTGACCGCAGTTACAAGAGTAGAGTCACAACGTCACCCAAGGTTCCAGTCTAAGAGACTCTCCTAAGGACCCGATCCTCAACACTAGGGAATAAACCATTTCTTGCATCCAATCCACCGTCTCTTTAGTTGTCAGACTTAAAAGTGTAGATGGAAGGCCAGTTGATGGAGGGCATAGGATTGTGTCATTTCTTCTCTCCCTCTCATTGGAACAAGGATCCTCTCAAGTGCCTTATTACTCAACGCATTTTTTTGGTGTTGATCAGTGCGTCCGTCAAGAGAAGTTGGAGCCGTCTGCACTTGTTTTCCTGGGAGTACACCGGGGTGTGTCTTTTTTGAGTATCTATTATACCTTCTACACCCAGACTTTTAGCATTTACGATGCAGAGCCCTTTTTTGGTGCAAGCCCGACTCCTGGTCCTAATAGCGGTGGTCCAAGTGGACACTTTTTAAATGGTTGGGAGCGCTCGCCTTTGGTGGAAGCTCTTTTGATAATTGACTTTGTGGAATGAGAGCTTTTCTTTGGCATTTCATTGATTTGTAGTATTTTTGGCTAGCTCCACTGCTTTTACCAAGAGTTGGCGCACACTGATCAACATTTTTTTTATTTTATCACACCCTGGCACATAGGTAGATGTCAAGAGATAGTACAAGAACCATGTTCTCATACTGGCTAAAGATGCTGACACTCAGGTTTCATGAAGCCTTCATTGATTTTATCCCATCCTCGAGCATCATTAAATCAAGTCCAAACTCAAATCCCCCATCCCAGATCCTCAAGTGAAATTTCAACTCATCTCATCATAACTGCAGTCGTGTATGTGAGGTGCTGATCATATTCTTAAGGTAGAGACTAAGCATGCAATATAGCATACAAATCTTTCAAACTAGGGAAATGTGAATAATTAAGTCAAGGACCCTAATAACTAAGGCTGGTTAACTCAAAATATCAAGACCTCATAAACCAAGTGTTCTTGAACATCACGAGTCTTGTGTGAAAGTGAATGTGTCAGGGGTCAAACCAACTTATTAGTTAGTTTTTTTTAAGTTGTTTTTAAAGTTTTACAAAAAGTGTTTTTTTTCAAAAAGATTTTTTTTGACAAACAAAGGCAAATAAGTTTTTTTTTAGAAAAGTTTTGCTCTTTTTTTTTCAAGAGTTTTTTTTGAAAGATAGGTAGATAAGAAAGGACCCCTTTTTAAGAGGATTTTTTTTTGAAAAGTTTTTTTTTGAAAAATATAGATAAATAAGAAAGGACACATTTTTTTTGAAAAGATTTTTTTAGAGCAAATAAGAAAAGAGAACAAAAAACACACTTTTTTTTTGAAATTTTTTTAAAGTTTTTTAAAAAGTTTTTTTTACCCACCCCATAATTATTGTATAATATATACAAAAATACGTGAAAGTACGAGCTATGGGTAAAGTATATATGTAATATATACACGCCCCCTATACTTAGCATGTGCTATGTCCTCATGGCACAAGAAGCGAGAAAAAGATATAGCTCGTGCTAAGCGTAGGATGGCTAAAATAATAAATAGTATAGAAGTCGATCCGCCCCCCTATACTTAGGCTCTGGACAGCCTAAGTGTAGAAGAAGAGCAAAAATGGGGCGGACGAGGTCAAGAGGAGAAATGGATGAGTATCTACACATGGCGGGCATCGGCTCCCCCTATACTTAGGCTCTTGGTAAGCCTAAGTATAGGACAAGAGTAAGTGTAAGAACCGATGTGGTCTGGAGAATATACAAAGAATGGCGAATGTACAAGAGGAATGAATCTTCTAAGATGTTGAATCTTGATTCTGCGTCTTCATGATGAGTAATATGATGTATCTGCTCTGTGCTCACTCTGCATGAAGTTGATGACCTCGACTTGGACTAACTGCTCTTTTGAATCAACAAAATGCTTCAATAGTTGTCCATTTACCACATGAGATTGTGCACCATCTGTGAGATCAGCTATCTCTACACTTCCATTCTCGTGCACTTTCTTAACAACAAAGGGACCCGTCCATTTAGATTTTAGCTTCCCATGGAACATCTTCAACCTGGCATTGAACAACCATACCTTTTGTCCAGGGACAAAGTCTTTGCACCTAATGTGCTGATCATGCCATCTCTTTACCTTGTCCTTATAAATCAAACTGTTGTCATATGCCCTGTTTCGGATTTCCACGAGCTCGTTCAAGTTCAAGTCTCGACAAAGCTTCCCTAGGTGACAACTCCAGTTAATCTTCTTAATTGCCCATTCGGATTTATGAATCAATTCTGCGGGCAAATGGCATGGCTTGCCATAGATCATTCTAAATGGTGAAGTACCCAATGGTGTCTTGTAGGCTGTCCTATAGGCCCACAGAACTTGGTCCAAAAGCTGAGACCAGTTCTTCCTATCGGGACGAACCAATTTCTGCAAAATACTCTTCACCTCTCTGTTCGAAACCTCTGCCATGCCGTTGGACTGTGGGTGGTAAGGACTAGTAACTCTATGCTCAAATCCATAGTCCTTAGCTAAAGATCTCATATCTCGGTTCACAAAATGGCTACCCCCATCAGATATCAAAACTTTTGGCACCCCGTACCTAGCAATAATATGATCTCTCACAAACTTACAGACAGTCTTGCTGTCTGCGGTTCGGGTTGGGATAGCCTCCACCCACCTGGATAAATAGTCAACCGCCAACAATATGTACTCATGTCCTTGGCTGTTGGGAAAGGGACCCATAAAATCTATGCCCCATGCATCAAAAACATCACAAATAATCATCGGTTGCATAGGCATCTCATCTCTCTGTCCAACTGTCCCTCCCATCCTTTGACAGATCGAGCATGACCGTACAAAATCAATGGCATCTCTAAACAAGGTCGGCCAATACAATCCACATTGAAGTACTTTGTGAGCGGTTCTCTTTCCCGAATGGTGTCCTCCAGCCTCAAGTGAATGATAATATGTGAGGACCCTCTGGTATTCCTCCTGAGGAATACACCTTCTCCAAACACAATCCGGTCCTTCGAAGAAAAGGAAAGGATCGTCCCAGTGGTATCTCCTCGAATCCGACTTCAGTTGGTCAATACTGCTCCTAGTCCAACCATGGGGAACATGCTTGGAGACAAGATAGTTCACCATGTTGGCATACCACGGGAGTGAGTCAATAACACAAATTGACTCATCTGGGAAGGTTTCTCTAATCCGCTCATGATCAGGAGAATCCTTAAGTTCAATCCGAGAAAGGTGATCAGCCACAACATTCTTCACTCCAGGTTTATCCTTTATCTCCAAATCAAATTCCTGGAGGAGTAAAATCCACCTAAGAAGACGCGCCTTCGCGTCCTTCTTTTCCATTAAATATCGAATGGCTGTGTGATCAGTATAAATTGTCACCTTAGAGCCCAAAATATATGATCTGAACTTCTCGAGGGCCCATACTACTGCGAGCATTTCCTTTTCGGTCACTGTGTAAGTCTTCTGTGTAGGATCTAAAACTTTGCTCGCATAATGAATCGCAAATGGAATCCCCTCTCGCCGTTGTCCTAACACAGCTCCTATAGCAAAATCTGAAGCATCAGTCATGATCTCAAAGGGGAGAGACCAGTCAGGAGCTTGTAGGATAGGAGAGGCACAAATCTTCCTCTTCAAGAGCTCAAAGGCCTCCAGACACCTGTGATCTACAATGAACTCTGTGTCTTTTCCTAAGAGCTCAGTCAGTGGGCGGGCGATCTTTGAAAAATCCTGAATGAATCTCCTATAGAATCCAACATGCCCTAAGAATGACCGCACTGACTTCACGTTGGTAGGTGGATCGAGTTTCTTGATCACCTCTACCTTGGCAGGGTCAACCTCCATTCCCCTTTTGGAGATGACATGCCCCAACACGATACCCTCCGTCACCATAAAGTGACTCTTCTCCCAGGAGAGTACCAGATTCACCTCTCTACACCTCGTGAGGACTCGGTCCAAGTGCGCTAAACATGTATCAAAAGAATCACCATGAACCGAGAAGTCATACATGAATACTTCCAGGAAATCTCCCACCATCTCGGCAAATATGGCTATCATGCACCGTTGAAATGTGCCCGGGGCATTGCAGAGACCGAATGGCATGCGCCTGAAAGCATAAGTGCCGAATGGACATGTGAATGTGGTCTTTTCCTGGTCCTCAGGGGCAATGGCCACCTGGTTGTAGCCTGAGTACCCGTCAAGAAAACAGAAGAACTCTTTCCCTGCAAGTCTCTCCAAGATCTGATCAATAAAAGGCAAGGGAAAGTGATCTTTCTTGGTCGCGGCATTCAGGCGCCTGTAGTCAACACAGACACGCCACGACGTAGGTACTCGTGTCGCGATCTCTACCCCCTCCTCGTTGGTGACCATCTGAATTCCCGACTTCTTCGGGACAACATGAAGTGGGGCCACCCATTTGGAGTCAGAAATAGGGTATATAAACCCTGCTTTGCACCATTTCTCAATTTCTTTCTTCACTACTTCCCGTAGATTGGGGTTAAGTCTCCTTTGGAACTCACGGGAAGGTCTCACATTATCCTCAGTAAAAATGTGGTGCGAGCAGAGAGCGGGGTTGATGCCCACGAGATCCGACACTGTCCAGCCTATTGCTTTGCGGTTCCTCTCTAAGACCTCTAACAACCTAGACTCCTGTTCTAAAGTCAAGTCTGAGCTAATGATGACAGGATATCTCTCTTTGGGTCCCGCAAGAAAGGCATACTTAAGTGTAGGAGGTAGTGATTTCAGTTCTGGCAATGTGGTATCATCAAGCAGATCTGTCTGAACTGAATCTGAATCTGGTTCCGTGCTGCATGAAGGTGGGCTAAGCTGAGTAGTACTCGCCACCAAATCAGAAGTACAGGGAGTCGGATCGCCAAAGAAACGCGGTAGTTCGGCCAAAGCCGCGTCCGACTCATCTTCTATATCCCATGATCGTTCCGAAGGGGATGGAACTGACAGATCCAGATGGATCTCTATGTCATCATGGGAATAGATAGAGGCATCTCTCACAAGATCAGACAACACCTGGCAAACTGCATCATCCACTATACCCTTTCCAGATGAAAGGGACTCGCTCTGTCCTGAAGGAATCTGTCCCCAAATCCCAACTGTGGTAATCATACTGCAATCTGCCTCTGAAGATGAGTACTCTGTGCTACTCTCTGAATCGGGTCGCTGACACTTGGTTTGCTTCATCTCAAGGTTCACTTCTCCGCCTTGAGAACGGAACTTCATCATTCCCGTACCATAATCGAAAGTTGCGCCTGCGGTCCTAAGGAAGGGCCGCCCAAGAATGATCTGAGATTCTCTCCAATGATTGGGGGTCTCCATGTCCAAGACTGTGAAGTCAACCTGATAGTTCTGCCCCTCAATCGAGATAACTACGTTCTTCACTTCTCCCTTAGGTCTCTTCACTGATCGATCAACGAATTGGAGTAAGGCTCTAGATTTGCGAAGTGGTCCCAACTCCAATTTCTGATATAATGCTAAGGGAAGTAAGTTGATCGAAGAACCGTTATCTAAGAGTGTGTGTGCAAACGCAATGTCGTCAATACGACTCTCCACATAATGAGCACCCATGTCTCTCTTTTTCCTTGGCAAAGTCTGATTCTTGAGACAATAGGTTGTGGCTACTGATAAGACATGTGTCTTTATATTTCGGTTATCTTTCTTCCTGCTAACCCTTGTAGGTGTGCATCTCACCTTAAGGTATTTTTGGATGGCAGGATGGTTAGCCACATATTCATCAAATGGCACCTTGACTGTGATATTTTCTTTACAAAACCGTGCCATATCGGGGTCATCTTTCTGAATCTTTTTGATGCGCTTTCCTGCCGTAAGAGCACGGGGGAAAGGGATTGAAGCTAGGGAAACAGAGGATGAAGAATCTGAATCATGAACTGAAAGATCATTCTTTGACTTAACGGAAACAGAGTTCTTCATACAAGAATCTTTTTGATGCAACATGGACTCAAAATCTAAACTATCTACTACAGGTTGTGGAATAGAAGCTGGAGTGGTATCCGCCACAACCGGAGATGCAAGGTCCTCCGTAGACTCAAAAGAATATCCATGCTGCCGATGCTGCATACGTGCTCTCCTTCTCCTCTCGGCTCCCTGAGTAGAAATCCTCGAATGGTGCTGATGGGGCTCCGAAATATGATGCCTCTCCTCCTCGTCCTCTGAAGACTCCTCAGGTAGAGCTCCAGAGATGCCCCTCCTCGTGTCCCTCGCCCGGTCAGGTACGGTCACGGTCCTTCCGTTCCTGAGTGACATGTGGTTAGTCTCGTCACACGAAAGAATCTCATGTTCAGATCTAGGAGATACTGAATAGTATACCTGAACAAAGTGCTGCTGAGAACTAGATCTGTTCAGGCTATTGGGGTTAGCCTGAACTTGGGCTGGGATAGAGGTAGAGGGTGCAGTCTGCTCGTCTCGCCATCTGGACAGGCGGTTGACATCCACCCGTAAGTCTTGAATCTCGTTCCTGTAGGAACGTAGCTCGTCGAGTATCTGCTGCTGAATATCCACGGGGCTAGACGAAGAAGGAAGTGGATAAGACTGGGAAGAAGAACGGGAAGACTGGCCCTGCTGGCCAGAGTACTGCCTCTGCTGCTGCTGCAGGGGTTGCGGACTCTGCTGGCCCGCCTGGTAATGGCCCTGTCGGCCATGCTGCTGGTACTGCTGCCTCTGCTGCTGGGGTGGCTGGAATCCAGGGCTCTGCTGTGAAGAAGGTGGTGCGGAGGTGAATGCGGTGTTGTGAAAGGTCGGGGGACGCTGGTAGGTCTGTCGGTCTCCCGTACTTCCCTGCCTGGCAGGGTCCTGAGTATACCATACTCCATTCACCTCCCAAACCGGTGGAGGCTCCTCCTGGACTGTCTCTGCTAATGGAGGTGGCTGCTGGAAAGAGTGGGTGTAGGATTGGTCCTGCTCCCACGGCTGGGGTTGCCCTGACACCAACTGCTCCTGAACATGGTGAACTCGGTATACGGGAGCAGAGGGTGCAGTCACGGCAGGTATCTTTATCTTAGATACCCTATCAGTCAACTCCTCCATTTGTTTTGGGATCTTGGAGACGCTCCGGTCTAACTCATCAATCCTCCTGTCGATCCTCTCTACTACAGTAAGCTTGTCAGCAAGGAGTCCCAAGCTAGGGATCACATCCTGAGAGAGATCAACTACAGCTGATTTTCCCCCTCCAAGTGAGAGTGAACTGGGGGATGGTGTATAGGCCCTGCTGGCCATCTGTGAGTGGCTAGTTTCAGCCATCTGCTCGAATACCCTCCAGACGGTATCCGCTCCTCGTGATGTATAGCTGCCTCCACAGGCAGCGCTCACTAAACCCTGCATCTCAGGGTTGAGACTAGTGAAAAATGATTGGACCAAGATGTTATCATTTAGTCCATGACAGGGACACTTCTGTAGGATGTCCTTGAATCTTTCCCAAGCATCACAAAAAGCATCATGGGGTAATTGGGAAAAACTCGTAATGCGCGTCCTCATCATGTTAGTTCTACTCAAAGGGTAGAACTTCTTCAAAAACAGGTCCTTGAACTGGGCATATGTGGTGACAACGATCCCAAGATTCTTTACCCAGTAATCAGCTTTGCCACCCAAGGCAAATGGAAGGGCTTTGAGCCTAATATAATCCTGGCTAACATTTTGATTTTTGAGGTTAGCGCAGATGAGCTCAAAGTCCCTTAGGAATGCATATGGTTCCTCAGAAGCATTCCCATCAAAGTGTGGCAATAGGTTCAGAAAATGCGGCTTCAATTCAAAATCAACCTCGGGCTCGGCCGGATTCAAGTAGTTCCGAATTTGATATTGTCCGGGGTTATATGCCGCATCCATTGGTAGTTGGACCCCAACATTCAACTGTCCTAACTGAGCTCTAAGTAATGCTTGTTGCTGCTCAGATGCAGCTAACCTAGCAAGTATCATTTTCATTGGGTCTTCATTATTCTCTTCTTCCTCTTCTTTCTTCTTTGGAGGCATTTTACTTGTGTCTTCTATATGGCCTGAATCAGCAATGTGTTCTTGATTAGAAGAGGATTTATGAATCAATATATTCTCATCAAGGCGAAGGTCTTCCTCGGTGAGGTGGGAAGAGAGAAAGGGAATGGTTTGAGAGTAACCATCCCGAGAGTGGGTGATCCTGGGCTCAAGAGGTTCATGAGTCCAGGTTGGTCCATGTTGCGCATGGACCTCTGAAGACATACTTCTTGGAGGGTTCAACGGGAAATTCGCAAGGTCCGAATAATTATCCCCCCAATCAGTGAATCCCAGCACTCTTCATGCGTTATGCAAAACTGAATTTGTAAATATTACACTAAATGCATGCAGATCGAGAAAAACCGCACCTAAACAGTATACTATTAGCGGGGAAGAATTGATTGAATTTGAGCTAAGTAGTACGTGTCTATGTGCGTCTCATTATGAATCTTAGAAGATATATGAATCTTCTAAGATATGTGTGGCCTAATTTACGATGGGCACAAACAAGTTTGAATCTAAACTACCGTGTGCCTAATCCTTAAGTTCGCCACTCAAGTCAAGCCCCACCCTCGCCGGAGAGTGAAACAGGCTCGACACACCACAAATAATGTCCAAGTTTTTTTTACACACGCGAGCTCTCAAACAAGAGCCGCTATAAAGGAGCAACTACCTAAATAATTACAACAATTTACAAAAATTCTCTCGAAGATAAATTAATTCCTCCTCGCACTTCAGCAGTCGGCACGCGTCGCGTCCGTCGACCTCCGATGCACTCCAAGTCCACCGGGCCCTCGCAAGGAAAATAAGATTTATATTAGAGAGATAAACAACAAGATATATACAAAAAATATAAAGAGAAATAATTTCAAAAAAAATGGAATAAATACAAGTGGCTCGAGGGTCAGACTACCCGAGTAAGTGAAATCTAAATCCAAATTTTTAAACTAATCCCTAAGCCGTTTGCCTCCCCGGCAACGGCGCCATCTGACGAGTCGCTAAATACGATATTTAATTTGGTCACGTTGTAATACGTGTACTTAGCGAGTCGGTCAGAACCGAGAGAAGAATCTCCGTGAAGAGTGTCTCGGCGTTAATTTATATCCCGAGCAAGTCCGGGGTCGAACTCAGGGAGGCAAAGGAACAACTTGGGTTTAATTTGCAAATTTAAGATCTAGATATCCAAATGGTATTTTTTTTAGATTTTTTTTATGCAAAAACCAAAGCAAATGCAAATGCGGCGGAATTAATACACTAAGAGAGCATACAACTTAGCCAAATTAATTTGAATAGAAAATAAGTCCAATTTAGCAAAGTTATATTTTTCCTAGAGTCTTAATCCAGAGATGAATGCAAGGTACTTTTTTTGGAATTTTATGGGTTAAAATGCAACAATGAAAAATGCACACTTTTTAAGGGTCTTTTCGCAATTTCTCACACAAACAGTAAGCAAAAATTATGAAAAAATTACTGGAACTAAAAGATGATGCAAGGAAGCTACAGTAATATTTTTAGAATTTTTTGACAAGTTATGAATTTTTTAGGGATTTTTTAGTGAAAACAGAGTGGAAATGAGTAATTAATTCCTATTAAATCCACGTTATCAAATTAGTCCAAGAGAAAATTATCTCAAAAAGATATTTAGATAAGCAATCCAGGAGAGTTGACATTTTGTAAAAAGCATGTATATGGATTTAATTAAAAATCAAATACTAATTTCACTCTATGATTCATTTCTGGCACAAGACAACTCCATTTTAGATGAAATTTGGACAGTACGTTTATCACATTTCAAGGCATCATTCCTAATTTTTGTGGATTTTTTGGAGCAACCGTGTGTTAGGTATAATTTTAAGAGTCCAGATTGGGTAAAATATGCAATATCTCAGTTAACCATTTTTAATTAATTACCCAACTACCATAAAAATACAAATAAATACTCACATGACAGAAGATAAGTTGCTCAACATAAAAACATTTTTTATTGCATAAAATGTGCAAAAGAGAGGTCCAAATTAAAACATGAACACAGGGGTCTTTGCGCAAATTCAGAAAATAAAATACAACTTAAACTTATGCACAGGGACTAAACTGTAATTACAAAAACTAGAGAAATAAAAAATGCAATTTTTACAATAAAAAAAATAAAAAATGAATGACCTTCTTCTTCCCCTTCGTTCCCAGGTGGGGAGAACCCACCACGGACGGTGGGCTGCGGCGGCGACGGGCGGCGCGGCCGCGCGTCACGGCAGGCGGGGCGGTGGCGCGGCGCGGCTCAGGGGGGCGCGGCGGTGGCGCTCTGGCGGGAGGTGGCGAGGGTGGCGCGGAAGCAGGCGGGGTGGCCCGCGGTTGGAGCCGGTTGAAGTCGGTACTGCAGCTGGGAGGAGATGGCCGGGCGGCGCGGAGCCGCGGGAGGAGGGGCGGCGGCGCCGCTCGCTTGGAGCTGGGGGCGGCGAGGAGGCCGGCGGTTGGTGGCCGTGGAGAGAAGGAAGGGGGGGGGGGGGGCGGTGGCGACCGGCGAGGTGCGGGGCGGCGCGGCCGCTGTTGGCTGCGCGGCCGCGAGGGGAGCGGCCGGTGGCTGCCGTGGAAGAAGGATGGGCGACGGCGCCGCCTGCCCGTGTGGAGGGGAAGGGGCGGCGGTGCTGCTGCCCTTTTCTTATTTTTTTTTAATTTTTTTTTTGATTTCTTTTTTTTTTCTGCTGTAATAAAAAAACTTTTTCTTGTGTTTAATTTTTTTATATTTTTTTAATTTTGATTAGGCAGAGAATATGATTGACAAAAAAAATAAAATGGATTGGTGGTGGTGATGATGATAAACTAATGGGGGAAAATGATGGTGTTATGACGGTGGTGATGGAAGGGATGACATGAAACAAATGAAGACGTAATGATGGAACTTTTTTTTTGTTTTAATTTTTTTGTTACTTAGAGGATGTACATGATGGGAAAAAAATGTGATGAAATAAAATGTGGTGGGGTGATGGTAATGTGATAAAGAAGTGATGAAAATAAAGATGATGTTGGTGGTGGTAATGTGATGTGCTTAAAAAAATGCAAGGATACTAATGATAATAAGATGAAAAGAAAAATTACCTACGATGAACGGATGCCTATGATTGCTCTCGTGAGCACGGTCTTCGCTCGAATCGCCGGCGTGCGATGAGCTCGAGCAGCGCGCAGTTGCGGCTGCGATGTTGGCCAAAAAGCCAACGGATCACACCGGAGAGAGGGCCGTCGTCGCTCGACCGCGGTTGCATCGCTGTCACCGATTCAACTCTGGGAACTTGGCTCTCCTCACATAAAGATGGATCAAAAGCAAAAATGAGGAGAATGACATGTATATAAAGAGATGGAAAAAATGGAAGTTAGAATTAAGATGGAGTGGGATGGAGGTTAATAAAATGGTGGAGTTGAATTAGAAGTTAGAAAAATGGTGGGGTTGAATGGAGGTTGGTGGTAGAATGAGTTGAATGGTGGTTATTGTAGGGAATGGAAATTAAATAAATAAATGAAATAAAGTTGGCTACTTTAATTACAATAATTTAAAAAGAGAAGACAAAAAGTGGAGAATTTACAAAAGAAGACAAACAACATGTACACATTTTTTTACTTTTCTAATATGTAATTTTTTTTGTCTTTTTAATAAGAGATATTTACAACGGAAAATACTATAAAATAATATAATTAAAATACAATACAATCATGATATTTTTGTATTTTTAGCAATTATGAAAGATACAATAAAAATTAAAGAAAGAATGAATATATACAAGGTATACAATGTACATCTAGGTCCCAAAACCCAACTTTTGCAAATGAGCTCCGATTTTAATGAAATCACTTCCGTTGGATAGATAATTTTCTAACTTGAACTTAAAAAGTGAGTTTGGTGAATTTGGAGTTCATACGGAGCGGGAATTTAGCTTGGAAGTTGGTCTTTACGGGTTTTTCTCATTGGGATCTAGGAGTATTTATTTGAGGTAGAATTTGTTTTGTATTTTTGTATTTTTACATACATTGATATGAACATGTTGGAGAAAGAATTAGCCAAAAAGGAGTTGATATGAAATTAAAAATACATAAAGTTTTGGGCTATTTACATGTATAAAACTCCTTTGATTTTGCGGCTTTTTATATGTAATTTATTTTGTACAATCTAATATACAATAATTAGTGAGTTTTATTTACAAGAGTCATTTTGTTAATTTATATATTTTATATACATTTATTAGGGAATTTACTAGTGGATTTTGCTAAGATCAAGATATTGAGATGATGAATCGTGGATTCATCACACACGCGGCTAGTAGCACGGAGGGACGGGGTCGAAGGCACTACAGGTGCAGCGACTGGAGTGCAGCGAGACGGGGAGATCCACGCTCGTGGGGGAGCGGTGCCAAGGGGTTGTTGTTCCCGCAACTAGTGCATGGTGGTCGTACTGTAGATAGACCTGTAGGCGGAGGACGAGATGGAGTGCGGCATGGCCAACGAAGGTCTGATGGTCGCTGCTGGAGGCATGTCGCATGAAGGCCATGCACCAGCTGGACGGGTTGGTTGGTCATGCATGGCGACATGTAGTGTACAACTAGAGGGGGTGTGGCGTAGCCTTATGTAGGAGGAAGATGATACTGTAGTGCGGTGTGGCTCTGCTGTCGGAGGGGTACGACTGGGCTGACAGTAGTGATGGGGTATGGTTGACGACACATGGCCACTGGCAGTGGTATGCGTAGGAGGAGGTTTGGCAGGTGGTGGAGTTGCAGGTGGTCTATGGTGGAGGAGCAAGTTGAGCAAGCCGCAGGCGACTACAACGGTGGTAAGACAGTGTTGGGGCTTGCACGAACGACAGATGGAGCATGGTCGAGGCAAGAGGCAGCTGGACCTGCTTCTTTTTTATGTAATATTTTTTTTGTTAACAGAAATAAGAATGAAATGAATGGTGGTGAAGGGAGATGATGAAGGGGTGGTGATGGGGTGGTTTGTGATGTGGTAATAAGGTGGTGGATCAAGATGATTTAAGGGAATGATTGAATATGGTGATAATGATGCAAAATGATGTAACATAACAACAAAAAAATTAAATAAAAAAATTGAGGAAAAGGATAAGGATAGAGAATTTACCTGTAGTTCGCCAGATTTGCGGAGCATCTATGCTAGATTCCTGTCGTCGCCTCGAGAAGGTTGGCATATGGAACTTCGAAGCTACACAGTCACATGGAAGGGATTACAATGTGGGTGAAGACCCACATATCTCGCTGGCTAGTCGTCGTCACTCGACGTATAAGGAGGAGTTGTCATCTCACTGCTTAAATGGGGCTTGAATCTCTCTAATGGAATGGTGGATGATGAGAAATGAAGAGGAGAAGGGAAAAAAAGAGGAGGAGGAGGAGGTTAGAAAAGAGGCGGAGAAGATGGAGGAGTGGTGGAGAAAGTGGCTTGGGTGGTGACTTGGAGTAGAGAACATGTAAAGGGAGAAGAGAAAAATAAATAAACAAATATTAAGTAAAATAAGTAGGCTACCAAAAATAATGAAGAGAAGAAATACAAGCAGAAGAAAAATATTAAAAAATGTAAACAAATAAATATAAAAATAATTAAATTAAATATAAATAAATAAATAAAGTATCAAAATAATAATAACAACAACAATAATAATAATAAATGGGAAGACATGTTTCAGCTCTAAGAGCTGTCACGTGTCGCTCCCAGAAAAATCACAAAATAAATCGAAAGAAAAATAAAAAAATAACAAAATGGGTTAAATTAAAAACTGGTCAACATAAAAGTTTCTAGTCTCAACAATATCTACAACTTTTGTGAAGGATTGAAAATCAAAGGAAGTCATCTGTACAAAATATATTTTTGGGGGAACCTTATAGATATAAAATACCCTATTTTATATTTTGCAATTTTTTGTATATTTTTAAATAAGATAAAAGTCAAAATAAATGGAGAAAATAGGAAAGAAATATTTACAACTTAACATTTTTTTGTATTTTCAATAATTAGGAAAATAAAATGATAAAATGAAGGGAATTTCGGTCAAGATTTATACAATATACAATAGGGGACCACAACCCACGCATACGATCTCCGATTTTTATAAAATCAGTCTTGTTTTGAAGGTCTTTGAATGTATATTACTTTGAAAGTGAGTAGACCTAAAACAAATATTGTATGAGAGAGATATGTGTATTTTAAGGTTCTTATTCTCAAACTAGGGCTCGGGTTTTATTGGTCAATTTTAAAAGTTAGTATTTTTTGGATACTTTTCTTTTATTAGTGTTAGTAATATATACACTACAGAGTTAATTTTATTGAATTTGGTGTTAGTATAAAAATAGAAACAAATAGGTGATTTTAGCTAATATAAGTGAATATTTACATGTGAATTAGGCACCTTATTTAATGCAAATATGAATGCTGTAATGCAGATATTATTTACACGAGTGTGAATGCTAATTATGCAATATAAGAAGAAATATGAATCTAGTTACTTAGAAACAAAGCACTATTTTAAACTTTTAGAGTGATGAATCACAGATTCATCACTATCTTATGGAGCTTGACCAGTGTAGCCAAGTCTCCAGCTACAAGCTTCCATGAGATGAGACAATGAATAACATAAGCTTTTCTTATGCAACTATATGCACTCCAGTAGGCATTTTATTTTCAATTAAGAATGTCCCCTTTATGGAGTTTTTGCATTTTTTTAACATATTTATACAACCTGTGCAGCATGTACATAAGGAGTTTTTCTTCATGATCCAGTAGACTATTCCTCTTAAAAAGCATTATTGCAACCCATGAGATCTTATCGTTAGACTTCAATGCTACTAGACCACGTTGAGACGCACTACCATCCCTAGAGGAGGATAGATGTTTCCACTAATTGTTAAACACATGTGTTCTACCCCAAGCCAAAGGATTATGCCCCCTCATCACCTCATCCATGAAGAGCTTCATTTTGATAAGGCTGAAAATCGGTTTCGTGGCTTTTTGAAAGTAACGTGGTCGATGTAGAAAAAGCCGCGAAAAATCACGATCTTCAGTTTTATCAAACAAATTCGGTTTTCCAAAAGAGAAAACCTACACTAATTATTTATCCAGGTGAGTGTGCCTGGGTCGAACTCAAGGACGCAGAATAAAATACTTTTGATTTTTCATAAGATTGTTGTTGGTGATTTTATTTTATCTCTTCTTAAAATGATCAGAGTAAGAAAGCACTTTTTTATTTTATTTTTATTATTTTTTTATTTGATTTTATTCTTTTCAAATTTTTATTTAATTTTCAAAAAGGGATATTTTTCAAAAGTATTTATTTATTATATAATAGGTGGATATTTTATAAGTGGTAAAATATAGTAGAGTAAATCGGGTCGAGCAACGAGCTCGAACAACACAAGAAATCAAAACAAAACGAGACGAAATTCGACAAAATCAAAACACGACGAAAACACGTCAAAATCTCACGAAAACTTAATACTAGGTAGATGGGGTAGTTGCGTAACTACCCTAAAGAAACCGTCAAGAAAAAAGGTTAAACATGGTCAAAACAACCCCTACATCCTAGGGGCATAAGCACAAAAAAAGTATTTAAAATGTTTGCAAAATGGTCCTCACAGGATTGTTCTGAAAGAAAAACAACAAATTATTACATTTAGGTCCCTGCGGAGGGACCTAAATGTAATTCTGGAAACTTTGGGGAGCGGGATGAAATTCTGGAGAATCTTCTGGGTTTAAGTTGCAAAAATTCCACCGATTCGCTTTAGACGGCTCAGATTAGATATTGCCCGCGCTGATCTGACAGTTGTGCACCTGACACGTGTCGCGCACCTGTGCGCCGACTGTTCTTGAATCAGTTCTTGAGCAGTTGCACGCCTGACGAAGAGGGGGTATTCTCCGATTATTCCCGGTCGATCTCCGTTGTCTTGAGCTCTCCGGCGGGGCCACAGGGGTGGCTCCTCCACCCCTCGAGCTCGCCCGCCGTAGGGTTCTGGCAGCGGCGCCTCGGAGCGGCGGTGGAGTCGCGATGAAGGTGGCGCTTCGGTGCAATGGCTTCTGACTGTCTGTTGCGACCTTCGTCTTTGAATCTAATTTCTTTTAAGATCGAAGCCTTCCAGATGTGAAGAAATGGCCCCCGAAGAAGTTGAACCTGCAATTAACAATGTCGTATGCTCGATTCACGATGAATCGGCTCAAGGATTAAAAGACGCAAGCTCAAAAATGATGAAAAACTTAGATTCCGGATTTATTATACGAGATGCGTGAAAAGGCGATTAAAATGGAATGCTAATCGATTGGAATCGAGACGATTTGGAAGGGAGTTACGAAAAGGTGTGTAACCTAGATGATTAAGCTAACTAAATCAGGGATTAGCGTTGCTAATCAACACACGAAGATCGAGGCGAAAAAGCTAAGAAAATGGAGGAAGAGGCCTGGGGATTTAAGGTATATTACCTGGAAAAGGATCGCTCGATGGTCGACCTTGGCCGGAGCTCCACACGCACTGGGCGGCGATGCAAAGCTTCGCACAGCCTTGGAACCTCCTCCGACGTCTCCTCCTCCTCGCGGGCTCCTCCAAGGTGCTGTCACCACCGCAGGATGGCCGGAATAAGGCTAGGAAGTTGGGGGTCGGGTGGCCTGGAGCTGGAGCTCAGGTGGTTAGGAAAGTTTTTGGCGATGGAGGAAGTTTAGGAGCTTATATAGATGGTTGGTGTGGGCTCCAAGCTTATATAGACGTCAACACTCTTTTCACAAATACTTGATATCCTTTTTCACCCACTTTTACTTAGCACGAGTTATGTCCTCCTTTTTCTCTTTTGACGCTATGAGGACATACCACAAGCTAAGTATAGGGGGGGTGCGTATATATTGTATATATACTTTCGTCCATAACTCGTACTTTTATGTATTTTCTATATATATAAAATCCATAAAAAGTGGGTACGGGTTTATTCAAAATCCACTTATATTTATATATTATTTATAAAATCCTTGTAAATAAGTAAAATATGTTTAAAACTAGTAATTAAAATATGTCTTTAAAATTTGTACTTAAAATTTGTATAATACTTATTTAAAATCCTATTTATTAAAACATGTGTAAAAACCATTCAATCCTTGTAAAATACTTTGTAGATAAAATTTGTAAAATACATTAGACACTTAACTTGAATAAAATATATCTTGTAAAATTCATGAATAAAAACTTGTTTATAAAAATCATAAAATCCATAAAAAATACAAAGTCCTAAAATTCGTAAAAATTACAAAGCCTTAAAATCCATAAAAATGAGTAAAATTCAGAAAATACACTTCACAAAAACATGGTTGCATTTGCATTCGCATTTTTCAGAATAAGTTTGATTTCTGGAACTAAGGACTGAGTCTAGTCTAAAGGATGGAGCTTGATTACGGCATTTAACTCTCGTTGTAAGGAGCCTGACTAGGATCTGGAATTTAGACTCTTCAGGTCTTGTGACTTAAAATCTTTGGGTTCCATAAGACCATATTCGCGAAATCAAGTCATTTGTGCTTAAGTAGACCATTTGGAGTCATCCGTACAACTCTACACCAGTGAACCAATCTTGAACACATGCACTCTGCACTTAGCTCGACTCGCATGGAGTTCCGAAGGGCAGTACACCTTGGTAGTATGTTTCTATCCTTATCTTTGCGGCATTGATGTCTAAAGACGGGAGAGATTGGGGTTGCGATAGTTGCTTCGGATGAGGGAAGGATCTGCTAACACAATTTTTCTAAGACCTCAAAAAAGGGGCGGACTAAAAAGATGGTATATCTGTCGAGGCACAAAGGATGAATGCAGTGCAAACAAATTACAAAGTCAAAGCAAATCAGAAGCCACCAAATAAGACCACAATGGTCCAAGCTTCCACCAAAAATGCCTGTACATCTTAGTGGAGACTCAGCTACACCGGTTGGGCTTCACAAGGAGATGCGTCTACACTGGTCGCACTCCACTTCTTTTCTCATTCTTCTAACTTCTCCCTATATTCGATTGTGGACATAGCAGAACTGAACTCAGAAGGGAATACCTCCCTCCCCGAGGAAAGAGTAGCGGGATGAGGAAGCCATAGAAGTGTATAGCCGGGATTGACGGTTTCTTCGGTTCTCTAAGCAGGAAGAGCTAAATCAATTCACACACTGTACAAGTTGACTTCAAGGATGATAGAGTTTGCGATATGAATAAGTGAGTCTGAACTAGCCGATGAAGTGATCTTGAGTAAGGAGTATGGAACTTGAGGACTGTTGAGGACAAAATCCTAATCCTAGTTAAGGTTCTGACAGAATGCTTGTTTCAGGCCCGATCGAGCTCTGTCCTTTGTCTGTTCTCATGAATTGGTTTAGGAAAACAAATTCATTCTAACTTTCTTTCTTTTTCACTTACTTTTTCAAAATAAGTGTTTGCTAAGGGACTAGCAAAGTTTAAGTATAGGGGGTTGATGAATCCATGATTCATTAACTTTTCTGTCGCATTTTGTCTTAAAACCCTTAACAAATACATGTAAATATCCATTTATTCTCATCTTTTAACAAATCACCATTCATGTATAAACACTCACTTTTAACCACTAAAATCACGTAAATAAATAAAGATCAAGAAAAGAAAGAAAAGGCAGATTGAATATATGTAAATATATATAATATGACTTAAAATATAAATATAGCTGTAAGATATATTTATAGCCTAATCCCCGAGACCAAGTCAGTATGGATTGGTCCACAAACCAAAAAGTAGGGGGAGATAAGGAAAGAAAACCAGAAAAAAATAATTTAATACACATTCCATACATTTCCCACTATTTATACAATAAATACAAAACTTCAAAAGATTTTTGATTAATCCATATGAACATATTTTCACCAAACTCTTCTCCTAATTATTCCTAAAAATGTATATAAAAATATAAAAATAAGTTAAAAATATTACCCTGTATATATGCCAAGAAACTCAGCCTGTAAATTATCAAAATCTCAACTTCCGAACATCATAACTTCCTCGTACGAAGTCCAATTTCACTCTACTTACCTTTAAAGTTCATAAAATAATATTCTCTAATTAATAAAGGTAGTTTCATCGAATTCGGAGTCCGTTTGCAAAAAGTCGGTTTTGGGACCAAAAGACAACGGGGTTTCTGGGCTATTTATTTTATGTAACACACATTATTTATAGTTTTCTTAATTTTATAATTTTTAAATTATTTCATGATCTTGTAGTTTCACCCTAAATTATTTCATAATTTTTGGACCTTATTTATTATTTTAATAAAATCAAAAACCCTAAAATATAGGTATAAATGAACTAGATAACTTATACCTCTGTTTATTAAAATATGCAAATTAACTTATTAAATCTATAAAAATTCGTATAATCCTTACTAAATATTCTAATAATTAAGAAAATATAAAATTAATTTTTATTTTTTTATTTGTTAAATTAAAAATCTAAAACCTATTTATAAAGACATATTTATTAATATAATATTTATATTTAGAAAAATATTTATTATTTATATAAATTATTTATTCTATAAAATAGATAATTAATTTATTTACATCTTTTGTATTTATACCTAATTAAAACAACTTTATTTATTAATTATTATCTATTTTACATTAAATTTTACGCTTCTGGACCAACCAGGTGCTGACACTTGTCAACACCTGGGTCTTCTTCTCCAAGAAGCTGTTGCGCCCGAATTGCAACAACCTGCCGACTTCCACCATTTATCCCGCGCGACCTTCAACACCTTGGAGCTACCTAAACCCTCGATTCCCTTCTCCTAACTACCACTTTTACTTAGTATAGAAAAGAGTGTAGCCAAAAATTGGAGACTAGTGATTTGTGAAAAAGAAAGGCTATACAAAAGAATCAGTACAAAAAATAAAACATAAATCAGCGAACAATCGGTCCCCCCTATACTTAGGATCTGGTATCCTAAGCATAGAAGACGAGCAAAAATGGGGACGATTGTGGTCTACGAAGAATATACAAGTGTTGTAGATTTCCAGAAACGAATGGCTCAAAAGAATTTGTACAGGAAAAAGTGAAAGAATGATCATGATTCCTGTACAAAATAGATCACTTCAGTGCATGCCAGATGATCAGTAGTTTCGATGAAGTGCTTCAGCATCTGCCCGTTAACCACGAACGGCTCTGCACCAGGTGACACATCTGATATTGCTATACTGCCATTGACGTGCACCATTCTGACTATGTACGGTCCTTCCCACTTGCTTTTCAATTTGCCTGGAAAAAATCGCAACCTTGCATTGAACAACCAGACTTTCTGCCCTGGGACAAAGCTTCTGTGCCGAATATGTCTGTCATGCCATTTCTTCACTTTGTCCTTATAGATGAGTGTGTTCTCGTATGCTTGATTTCGAATCTCTACCAGCTCATTCAGATCTATCTTTCTCTTGGCTCCTGCTTTCTATGTATCCAGTAATATCTCTCAAATTGCCCATTCAGATTTATGCATGATCTCTACGAGCAAGTGGCACGGCTTTCCATAAACCAATCTGAATAGTGAAGTACCTAAGGGAGTTTTATAAGCAGTACGATATGCCCAAAGAACCTGATCTACAAGCAGTGACCAGTTCTTCCTATCCGGTCGTACTAGTTTCTGAAGAATTGATTTCACCTCCCTATTTGAGACTTCAGCCATGCCGTTCGTATGTGGGTGGTAAGGAGAAGCTACTCTGTGATCAATGTCGTATTGCTTCACTAGCTTTTTCACCTCCTTATTAATGAAATGGCTACCCCCATCAGAAATAAGAATACGAGGGATCCCGAACCGCGAAATAATATGTTCCCTTAGGAACTTGCAAACGGTTTACTGTCTGCGGTTCGTGCGGGTATAGCCTCCACCCATCTACTAACATAATCTACAGCAAGAAGTATGTACTCAAAGCCGCTGCTAGAAGGGAACGGTCCCATAAAATCTATGCCTCATGCGTCAAAGATCTCGCAGATAATGACGGGTCACATTGGCATTGCATCTCTGGCACTAACTGTCCCTATATCTCTCTGACAATCTGGACAACTCTTCACTAATATGCAGGCATCTCTAGTAAGAGTCGGGCACCATAATCCGCTCTGTAGTACCTTCTACGCTGTCCTCTTCCCTGAATGATGTCCTCTTGACTCTAAAGAATGACACAATGCAAGGGCACTATTATATTCCTCCTGAGGAATACAACGCTTGTAAATGCAATCCGGTCCTTCGCGAAAAAGAATCGGATCCTCCCAATGGTAGTATCATGCCTCAGAAACTAGTTTCTCAACTCGGTTCTTTGGCCAACCCTGAGGACTTTTCTGTGTGACTAGAAAGTTCACTATATATGCATACCATGGAAGTTTGGTTACCGCAAAGATGCTCTCGTCAGGAAATCTCTCTGCGATCTCTGGCGTGTACTCATCTGAAGGTTGATCTGACTGTAATCGGGTAATGTGATTAGCTACCACATTCTTTACCCCAGGTTTATCTTTGATATCCAAATCGAATTCCTGAAGTAATAGAATCCATCTAAGAAGGCATGCCTTGGCATCCTTCTTTTCCATTAAAAATCTGATAGCTGAATGATCTGTGTATACTGTGATTCTAGAGCCAAGCAGATATGATCGAAACTTGTCTAATGCAAACACTACTGCTAACATCTCCTTTTCTGTCACTGTGTAATTTCTCTGAGCATCATCTTAAGTTCTGCTGGCATAGTGATTAGCAACGGGAAGTCCATTCCTCCTCTGTTCTAATACAACCTCGACCGCAAAATCTGAAGCATCCGTCATGATCTCGAAGGGTAGAGACCAATCAGGAGGCTGTAAGACAGGAGCACTGATTATCTTCTCTTTCAAGGTGAGGAAGGCATTAAGACATTTATCATTTAACACAAACTCGATGTCTTTGCCTAGCAACTCAGTTAACGGTCGGGCAATCTTGGAAAAGTCTTGGATAAACTGTCGGTAAAAGCCGACGTGCCGTAGAAATGACCGTAACTGTTTGATGTTGGATGGTGGCTCAAGTTTCTTGATGACATCCACCTTGGCTGGGTCAACCTCCATGCCTCGCTGGGAGATGACGTGCCCCAACACGATCCCGTGAGTAACCATAAAATGGCTCTTTTCCCAGGACAGAACAAGATCCACCTCACAACACTTTTTCAGAACCTGGTCTAGGTGCGCTAAACAATCATCAAAGGACTCACCATAGACCGAAAAATCATCCATAAAAACCTCTAGAAAATCACCGACCATGTCCGCAAAAATAGCAAGCATGCACCTCTGGAAAGTCGCAGGAGCGTTGCATAATCCAAAGGGAATCCGTCTAAAGGCATACGTGCCGAACGGACATGTGAAAGTGGTTTTCTCCTGGTCTTCAGGAGCAATTGATACCTGGTTGTATCCGGAGTAACCATCAAGGAAACAGAAGTACCCCTTCCCTGCCAACCGTTCTATGACCTGTTCTATGAAAGGCAAAAGGAAGTGGTCCTTCTTCGTCGCGGTGTTCAGCTTTCTGTAGTCAACACATACTCGCCACAACGTGGTTACTCTCTTTGGAATCTCCTCTCCACTCTCATTCTTAACCATTTGAATGCCTGATTTCTTCGGGACAACATATAATGGACTAACCCATTCGGAGTTGGAGATGGGATAAATGAACCCTACGTCACACCATTTCGTGATCTCTTTCTTGATAACTTCTCGTAATACCGGATTCAGCCTACGCTGAAACTCTCTGGAGGGTTTGCTGTCATGATCGAGATAGATATGATGTGAACACAAAGCAGGATTAATCCCGCGGAGATCGGATACAGTCCACCCAATAGCCTTGCGGTTTCTTTCTAGAATCTCCATCAGACGAGATTCTTGATCATCGGTCAAAGATGTGCAGATAATGATCGGAAACCGTTGATGTGGACCCACAAGGAAAGCATATTTCATGTTTGGTGGCAAAGTTTTTAGCTCTGGTAAGGTAGTATATGTATCTGCCAAAACATCCTCTATATGTGTACGGGGATCTGTATCGGTTGTGGATTTGTCGGCATTCTGAATATCCACCAACTCAATGTGCTCTAGAGTCGGACTACAGAAGATGTTCAAGACATCATACGACTCCTCAGAATGATCAGAAGAGAATAAGTCAGCTAAATGAAACTCTGAATCATCTGAGATGGAGGAATTGCGTAGAGTTTCTAAATCTGAAAGATCTGCATTAATTTCATCAGAAATCTGATCCCTTTGCTTCTCATCATCCAGACTAAAGTATAAGGTTCCATCAGAAGAATCACACCCTGAGGTCTCGGACCCGTCCTCTGTTAAACATTCTTGGGTCTCTACCTAATTTCTTTCAAGGTCGTTAAGACGGACCTTATCCATGTAATCACAGGAGGATAAAGAACTCAGAAAATCTGAAGATGCATCACTGAAAGTGTTCGTTTTCTCGCCATCTCTATATGTACCCTTTCGCCCTCGGTGCGAAAAGATACCTTCCCTGTATCTAATCGAAGAGAGCCTTTGTGATCTCTAGAAAAGGCCTCCCGAGAATGATCGGGGTAAGGTGTAACTGTGCAGGGCAATTCATGTCCAGGATCGTAAAGTCTACTGGGAATTGCAGACCCTGCACGGTTACGATAACGTTCCTAAGTATACCCTTAGGTCTCTTTACAGATCTATCAGCAAACTGAAGGATCGCGCGGGATTTGTAAAGAGGACCTAGCTCGAGCTTATCGAGTAGGGAAGCGGGTATCAGATTGATCGAGGAACCGTTATCTAATAGAGTGCGGTCGAACTCGGCTTTTGTGATCTCGCATCTGACATAATGTGCACCTGAGTCTTTCTTCTTCTTCGGTAACTTGTTCTGTATTGCACAGGATGTAGCCTTTGTCAAAACATGTTTCTCCGTCCGGGATCTCTTTTTCCTACGCGTGGTGCATATGTTTTTCAATTGATTCTTAAGCGTAGGAAATTGATCTAAGGCATCATGAAGCGGGATCTTCAGAAAGATATGATCTTTGAGTAGTTTTTCGATCTCTGGAGATGCAAGATTATTTTTGGTATTTTTCTTTCCTTTTCCAAACAAAGCATCGGGAAAAGGAATAAAGTCAGAAGTCAGAAAATCATGATTTTTATTCAATGAGGAATCAACTTGTACGTCGAGAGTCTCAGAATTATTTACAAAACTCTCTAAGATAGGGGAAGAAAGATTTTTGTCGGGGCTCGCTGCCTGATCTGGCGTGATGTCATCGTCTGAGTCGCCAGTATCCATATCTGCGGTGTTGGCATCGCTCCTATCTCTTGATTCTGCATAATGGTCCTCATCATCTTGCAGTTTCTCCTCCTCGGCTTCAGAATCATGGTTATGCTCGTGCTCCTCAAGTGCCCTCTCCTCTTCTTCAGCAGGTGTTTGTGGTGATCTACCGCTCCTGAGACGAATGAAATTAGATAAAAATTCAGGAAACAAGATCTTACCTGTAGTGTCTACCTGATCTGGATGCCTCCTCTTGTTGTTCGGGTTCATCTGAGGCTGGGCTGGAAGAGTGGTCTTCGGCGCGGTTAACTCGTCCAGAGGACGATTAACCTGCTCCATCTCGGTTTTGTGCGCTATCTGGAGCGTATTCAGCATGTCCATGATCTGGTTGAGTGCTTGGGCCTGTGAAGACATCTCTAGTTCGGTGTAGTGGCCCTGACTTGCTCCTCTCTTCTGCCTTGGTGTGAATTGCTGAGAGGTGGGAGGCTGGGAGTATCACTGAGGTGTAGAAGACCGCTGCTGCTGCTGCTGATAAGGATAATTCTGTGAATAGTTAGCAGGGTGTTGATAGTGCGGTCTCTGATGGTAAACATTCGGATGAGACTGCTGCGTTTGAAGTTCTGGCGGTGCTGGAAATGTGGACGTCCATGCTGCGGATGACCGTACGGCTGCTGCTGCTGATTCGGTATACTCAGCTGCTGAATCGGAGTATACCAGATCCCGTTGATCTTGAAAGTGGGTTGCGACTCCACCTCCATCTCTGTGGTGCTGGTGATCAGGCCTGGATTAGTATGAGACTGATCCTCATGCCAATCGATCTGCGGAATCTCGGTCTCGCTCTGAACGTAGTTGATCTGACGGGTGGGTGGAGCGGGTGCGATCCTCCGTGCTGGTTGTGCGGTCGAAGAAGACTGGCTCTGCTGGTACTGGAGCTGAAGATCGAAGACCTTCTTCGACAGATCACTCAGCTGCTTGGGTAGAGATGAGAGTTTCTCCAACTCTCGCAGCGGTTGTAAGTCCTGGACTTGCTTGTGAATCACATCCACCAACGTTAGCTTCTCGCTAATGAATCCCATGTTGGTGTTGGATTCGGAATCTGAGATGTTAGCTACCTTGTGATGGTCTCGATGATGTGGTGGCTGCGGGGCTTTCTGAAATGCCCGAGTAGAGTCCACGACTCTCGAGTTCTCAGTCATCCCTTCGAAGATGGCCCAGACCGACTCGGCATCTTTGTTCAAGTAGCTGCCGCCACATGCGGCACTTACGAGCCCCTAGATGTCCGGCTGGAGTCCTCCGAAGTAGTTCTGTACGAGCACCTTCATCGGGATCTCATGATGCAGGCATCTCTCCATAAGGTCCTTGAATCGATCCCATGCCTCATGGAATGATTCGTGCGACAGTTGCGTGAAGTTGGAGATCTGGCTCCTCATCATGTTTGTCCTTCCCAGAGGAAAATATTTGCGCAGGAAAGTGGACTTCAGGTCGTCCCATGTAGAAATTTCCCGTCCCAAGTGACTCAGCCAGTAAAGAGCCTTATCAGCTAAGGCAAAGGGAAAGGCCTTGAGGCGTACGACTTCCTGCGTCAGTCTTGGATAACAAGCCGTATCACAAATCATCTCAGACTGTTGCAAAAAAAGTGAACGGCTCCTCTGTAGCATTCCCGTAGAACTTGAGAAGCAATGTGATGAAGGACGGCTTTAGTTCGTACGGCCCTTGATTCGACGGTAGCCGAATCCAATGATGGAGCGTCCTTGCGCCCGAGTCGTACTCTTCCCGTAAAGTTGCGGGAGTTGCAGGCGGTAACTGGTTCCTGGCCCCTGCTTGTAGCGCGGCTAATTGCACCTGTAATTCTGTCTGAACTCAGAATTGTTCTCGAATCTGTAGATTTATCTGCTGAAGTGTATCGAGAATTCCAGTAGTAACATCTGTGGCTTCTGGTCTTCCGTCATCTTGCTCCTCGGCTGTTGACTTCTCGTGTGCTGTTGGTGCTTTACCGCGAGCCATCGGCTTTGTGTCTTCAGGAAAAGAAAAGCTCTCGTAAGAACTCAGCGAAAACTTGGCTGGAGATGATTTATTGAGACGAGGGTCAGTCTCAATTTTCTGGCCAGGAGGCAAGGGAGTCTGGGTCTTACTCTCCTCGAGATCAGATGGGACCAGTTCGAGAAGAGGGTCATCCCGAACTTGTGAAGACATACGTTCGACGGTGAACGGTTGAAAGCTCACGGAGTCTGAGCAGAAAAGCCGTCGAGACGTCATCTTCGGTTTCAAGAGAAGGGAGGATCATGAATAGTAATTCAAGAGAGAGGGATAAATGCGAAAGCCGCGGAAACTCACTCCCCGCAGGCAAACACAAAGCAAACCCTCTTTTCACCAACTCAAACCGATGATGACCGTAAGAGTTCGGTCTTTTATCTTTTCGGTTTTAGGGTTGTAATTAGAAAACAAATTTTTATGGTTTATCGTGCGTTGTGCGAGCTTATAAGTGCTCGATTTATCTCCCGTGATACTGGCACGAGTCCTTACAGAGGATCACTTGTTTGCAGCTAGTATGGAGGCAAGTACGGACCGTTTTCGGCTACCCGTGTTGCTTGGGGACGGTGCCTTACATGATGTCCTCTAAATCCCCCACTCTGCTAAGTAATCTCGGACCGTTGCCGGCTACCCGAGCTTCCTCACTGACAAAGCAGTGATCAGGTGTATGGACTAAGTAGTATTTTGAAAGATATCGGTTCTTAGATTAAGTGTCGACTCTCGCTCGCACACTCTGAGAAATGGCGGGTATTACTCTCCCAAATCAATTGAATTTTTACAGTTTTTAGATCCGATATTTTTAGTAGTCCCGGTTTTATGGTTTTATAATTTTTTTAGTATTTTCAAACAAACGTCTAATTTTTTTAATTTTCTTAATCCTAAAATCATGAACCTAGGTTGCAAGTCCTAAAACTAGCTACTTAAGCACAATCAGATAGAATAATAAAAAATCCTAAACAGACATCTATTGAAAAAGCCGCGAAAAACCGATAAGGCGAGAAAACCGTGGTGGGTGCCCTGATCCCCCGAATACACGGTATCCGATGAATCAGACCCCGAAGAAAAATGGGGGTTGTTTATTATTTTTTTTACAATTTCTCTCCCTTTTTCTCTCTTTTACAAAATTATCCTAACTAAATCTGCCCTCTGCAGCTGACTCGTGAAGAAGAAGCCAGCCTCTACGCTTTCAACTGATTCGGCTTCCTAAGAATCCAGCTGATCCTGTAGGCCCTGCAAATTTGGTTAGTTGTATGAAAAAAACGTATGAAAAACGATCGAGAAAGAGTCTAGAAAAACGTACGAAAAACTACGAGAAACACTAAGAAGAGAGAAAATAAAATCACTAAGAGATAGAAAAATCAAAAAATCTAACGCCTCCCCGGCAATGGCGCCATTTTGATAAGGCTGAAAATCGGTTTCGCAGCTTTTTGAAAGTAACGTGTTCGATGGAGAAAAAGCCGCGAAAAATCATGATCTTCAGTTTTATCAAACAACGGTTTTCCAAAAGAGAAAACCTACACTAATTATTTATCCAGGTGAGTGCGCCTGGGTCGAACTCAAGGAGGCAGAATAGAATACTTTTGATTTTTCAAAAGATTGTTGTTGGTGATTTTATTTTATCTCTTCTTAAAATAATCAGAGTAAGAAAGCACTTTTTTATTTTATTTTTATTATTTTTTTATTTGATTTTATTCTTTTCAAATTTTTATCTAATTTTCAAAAGGGATATTTTTCAAAAATATTTATTTATTATATAATAGGTGGATATTATATAAGTGGTAAAATATAGTAGAGTAAATCGGGTCGAGCAACGAGCTCGAATAACACAAGAAATCAAAACAAAACGAGACGAAATTCGACAAAATCAAAACACGACGAAAACATGTCAAAATCTCACAAGATGGGGTAGTTATGTAACTACCCTAAAGAAACCATCAAGAAAGAAGGTCAAACGTGGTCAAAACAACCCCTACAGCCCAGGGGCATACGTGCAAAAAAGTATTTAAAATGTTTGCAAAATGGTCCTCACAGGACTGTTCTGAATGAAAAATAACAAATTATTACATTTAGGTCCCTGCGAAGGGACCTAAACGTATTTCTGGAAACTTTGGGGAGCGGGATGAAATTCTGGAGAATCTTATGGGTGTAAGTTGCAAAAATTCCATCGATTCGCTTTAAACGGCTCAGATTACATATTGCCCGCGCTGATCTGACGGTTGTGCACCTGACACATGTCGCACACCTGTGCGCCGACTGTTCTTGAATCAGTTCTTGAGCAGTTGCGCGCCTGACGAAGAGGGAGTATTCTCCGATTATTCCTGGTCGACCTCCGTCGTCTTGGGCTCTCCGACGGGGCCAGAGGGGTGGCTCCTCCACCCCTCGAGCTCGCCCGCAATAGGGTTCTGGCAGCGGCGCCTCGGAGCGGCGGTGGAGTTGCGATGAAGGTGGCACTTCGATGCAATGGCTTCTGACTGTCTGTTGCGACCTTCGTCTTTGAATCTAATTTCTGTTAAGATCGAAGCCTTCCAGATGTGAAGAAATGGCTCCCGAAGAAGTTGAACCTGCAATTAACAATGTCGTATGCTCGATTCACGATGAATCGGCTCAAGGATTAAAAGACACAAGCTCAAAAATGATGAAAAACTTAGTTTCCAGATTTATTATACGAGATGCGTGAAAAGGCGATTAAAATGGAATGCTAATCGATTGGAATCGAGACGATTTGGAATGGAGTTACGAAAAGGCGTGCAACCTAGATGATTAAGCTAACTAAATCGGGGATTAGCGTTGCTAATTAACACATGAAGATTGAGGTGAAAAAGCTAAGAAAATGGAGGAAGAGGCCTGGGGACTCAAGGTATATTACCAGGAAAAGGATCGCTCGACGGTCGACCTTGGCCAAAGCTCCACGCGCGCTGGGCAGCGATGCAAGGCTTCGCACAGACTTGGAACCTCCTCCGACGTCTCCTCCTCCTCGCGGGCTCCTCCAAGGTGATGTCACCACCGCAGGATGGCCGGAATAAGGCTAGGAAGTTGGGGGTCGGGTAGCCTGGAGCTGGAGCTCAGGTGGTTAGGAAAGTTTTTGGTGATGGAGGAAGATTAGGAGCTTATATAGATGGTTGGCGTGGGCTCCAAGTTTAGATCGGCGGATGGAGAGGTAGAGGGTAGTTAGGAGAAGGGAATCGAGGGTTTAGGTATCTCCAAGGTGTTGAAGGTTGCGCGGGATAAATGGTGGAAGTCGGTAGGTTGTTGCAGTTCGGGCGCAACAACTTCTTGGAGAAGAAGACCCAGGTGCTGACAAGTGTCAGCACCTGGTTGGTCCAGAAGCGTAAAATTCAATGTAAAATATATAATAATTAATAAATAAAGTTATTTTAATTAGGTATAAATACAAAAGATGTAAATAAATTAATTATCTATTTTATAGAATAAATACTTTGTATAAATAATAAATATTTTTCAAAATATAAATATTATATTAATAAATATGTATTTATAAATATGTTTTAGATTTTTAATTTAATAAATAAATAAAAATTAATTTTATATTTTCTTAATTATTAGAATATTAAATAAGGTTTATGTGAATTTTTATAGATTTTAATAAGTTAATTTGCATATTTTAATAAATAGAGGTATAAGCTATCTAGTTCATTTATAAATAAGGTCCAAAAATTATGAAATAATTTAGGATGAAACTAAAAGATCATGAAATAATTTAAAAATTATAAAATTAAGAAAACTATAAATAAGGTGTGTTACATAAAATAAATAGCCCAGAAACCCCGTTGTCATTTGGTCCCAAAACTTACTTTTTGCAAACGGACTCCGAATTCGATGAAACCACCTTTATTAATTAGAGAATATTATTTTATGAACTTTAAAGGTGAGTAGAGTGAAGTTGGAGTTCGTTTGAGGAAGTTATGATGTTCGGAAGTTGAGATTTTGACAATTTACAGGCTGAGTTTCTTGGCATATATACAGGGTAATATTTTTAACTTATTTTTATATTTTTATACATTTTTAGGAATAATTAGGAGAAGAGTTTGGTGAAAATATGTTCATATGGATTAATTAAAAATCTTTTGAAGCTTTGTATTTATTGTATAAATAGTGGGAAATGTATGGAATGTGTATTAAATTATTTTTTTCTGGTTTTCTTTCCTTATCTCCCCCTACTTTTTGGTTTGTCGACCAATCCATGCTGACTTGGTCTCGAATATTAGGCTATAAATGTATCTTACAGCTATATTTATATTTTAAGTCATATTGTATATATTTACATATATTCAATGTGCCTTTTCTTTCTTTTCTTGTTCTTTTTTTATTTACATGATTTTAGTGGTTAAAAGTGAGTATTTATACACGAATGTGGATTTGTTAAAAGATGAGAATTAATGGATATTTACATGTATTTGTTAAGGGTTTTAAGACAAAATGCGACAGAAAAGTTAATGAATCATGGATTCATCAAGTGCTTGTCCAAGTTAAGCCACTATCTAGAAGGGTCTTGCGTGTGTTGTGAAATAGACAACTTAGACCAATCAAGATGACATGTGAACATAGTCTTGTAGAGTCAAAGAATTAAGTCGCTAGGACCTGAAAATTCTCAACTCTAGTTCCTATAAGATTCCTCTGAAATTAAGTCGATTAAGGTCTTAACCAGCTCCATTCTTCATTTTTATTCCAGACCAGTTTAAACATCCATTTCATTATGAAAGATGCAAATGCACATGCAACAAATACTAAAAAAGGTTTTTGAAATTAAAATAGAATAAAAGATAAAATATTTTTGAAATGTTCTTCAAAGATTTTTTGCAACATTCTATGGATTTTATCTTTTTCATTTTTTTTGTCATTGATATAGAATTATATATGTTTACAATAATTTACAAGAATTTTGTACACATTTTACAATGAAAATATTTACAATTTTTATGTGCAATTTTTACAAGTGGATTTTATCTACAAATTTCATTAAAGGATTTTATACAAGAGTTTTATGTAAAAAGCTTACAAATCAGTATATATTTTATTTATAAAAAAATTTCAACATATATATACAAATAATTTATATACCCATAATTTATAACCCACATGACAAAAAAATTTTTAAAAAAAATACAAAACACTTTACAAAATATTTTTCAAACCATTTTCAAAAACATTTTTCAAAAAGGCTTTTACAAACATTTTATTTTCAAACATTTTACAAACAATTATACAATATACATAATTTTGGTACAAAATAACTTTCAAACCTTTTACAAACAAAATAATTTTATAAATAATTTTACACAAATTTATATAAAAATAATTTTACAAAGGTTTTTACAAAACAACTTTACAAAGAATTTACAAAAAAAAATTACAAAAGAGTTTACAAACATTTTGGCAAACATTTTTCAAAACATTTTTATTCCCTTTTTACAAATACTAGCCATATTATTAACACCAACATACTGATTGTGGCTAAACTATACAATGATCAAAGAGAAACAAAGGAAGGAATAACCCGTGTTAAGTACAAAAAAGTGAAAATAATCCTATATTACAATTTCTCAAAGAATAATGAATGAAATGAAAAATAATCCTATGTATAGAATATTGTACAAAAGGGAAAACAAAGGAAGATAATATACAAGAAATCAATGACTTGGCCTATCCTCCCTATACTTAGGGTAAAAGATCCCAACAATTGAGGGACAAGTGAGGGAGCACTCAAAGAAATGAAAAATCGATATTACCTCCCCTATACTTAGGGTCGAATGTCCCTAAGCATAGGCAACAAAATAGAGATAATAGAACAAATAGATATATGAACAACACATGTTTTACACCCCCTATAAATAGGATAAAGTATATCCTAGGTATAGTAGAAATCCTAAGCGAGACCCGGCGTGTTAAAAAAATGGAAGAAAGAAAGAAAGAAAAGGAAAACATGGATATACAAAGAGGTATAATAGAAGTGTAAATCAGGTACGAAACGTAGAAGATGAGAATCAAGAACATATCTCATACAAAATGAATTGAAGCAACATCAACGATCAATGGGTCATGATCGAGAAAAGGTTTCAGGCGTTGACCGTTGACTGTTTAGCTGAAAGGTGGACTTAGAAGATAACTCGGATATGTCCATATTGTTGTTGCCATGCACCTTTATGACTAGATACATTCCCTTCCACGATCTGTAATTTCCATGGAAATAAGATCAATCGTGCATCAAATAGCTATACTCTCTAATTTGGATGAAACTACTTATGTCTGATGTGTAAATCATGCTATATCTTCACATTGTCCTTATATCGTAGGCTACTCAAAAAGGTTGTATCTCTAGGCTCCTCCAGGGCTGCCAACTCTGCTCTACTCTGATCTCCTACAATCTCTGGATACAATAATGTATCTGTAACTACCCATAGTGACTTTTGCTTGATCTCAACAGGTAAGAGGCATGGATTGCCATAAACGAGTCACAATTGAGATGTACCCAAAGGAGTCTTGAAGAATGTCCTATAAGCTCACAAGACCGAGTCCAAAGCTGTGGCCAATCCTTTTGGTCTGGGCAGACACCCTTCTGTAATATAATATTAATCTCTCGAATCGAAACCTTAGAAAGATCATTTTTCTGTGGATGATATGGAGTGGCAACTCTATGGTCTATGTTGAACTCATTAGCAGGGGCCCTTACCTTGTCATTAATGAAAATGAGTACCCCGATTAGAAATCATAACTTTAGGAACAACGAACCGTGATATGATATTCTTCCTCAGAAATCTACAAAGAGTCCTCACATTAGTGTCTTGGGCGTGGATGGCCTCAACCCAATGACTCACATAATCTACAACCAATAATGTACTCAAAACCCTGACTCTTGGGGAATGGGCCCATAAAATCTATGCCCCATGCATCAAAGACCTCACATAAGTAATTGACTGCATCAACATCATATCTCTATGACCATAACTACCCATCCTCTGACAGTCAGTACACCTCCTACAAATTCATCAGAATCCTTGAAAAGTGTTGGCCACCAAAGGCTGGAATGGAGAACTTTTTGTGATGTCCTTCTCCGTGAGTGTTTTCCTCCTACCTCAAGCTTGTGGCAATAGGTGAGGACGTTGTGGTGCTCCTCTTGAGGAATACACCGACGCCAGACACTATCCCCTCCTTCGAGGTAATGGGTGGGATCCTCCCAATATTACGACTTGGCTTTTACGAGGAAAGTATCAAGGTCCAACGCTATGGAACTTTCTTGGCAATAATATAGCTCACAATGTTAGCATGCCAGGGTAGATAGGTGATAGGAATAAACACCTCATTTGGGAAAATCTCAATAATAGGTGTGATTATCTCTGAATCCTCAATATGCTCTAATCAGGAGAGGTGATCCGCCACCACATTCTTGACTCCAGGCGTATCCTTAATCTCAATATTAAACTCCTAGTGTAGAAGAATTCATTTAGTTAATCGTGCCTTAGCATACCTCTTAGCGATTAAGTGCTGGATGGTGGTGTAATCAATGTATATACTTACTCTAGATCCAAGAATGTAAGATCTGAACTTATCCAAAGCAAAGACTACTGTTAGCATCTCCTTTTCTATGACAGTGTAGTTCCTCTTAGCAGCATCCAAAGTACAACTAGCATAGTGAATGGCAAATGAAAGGATATCTCTCCTCTATCCTAGCACTACCCCTATGGTAAAATCATATGCGCATGTCATGATCTCGAATGGGAGAGACCAATCAGGTGCCTGAAGGATAGGAGCTTGCACAACCAGATTCTTGAGATTCTAAAATGATGAAAGACAATTATCATCTATAAGGAACTTGGTGTCTTTCATGAGAAGGTCGGTAAGCAGTTAGGCAATACGACTAAAGTCCTGAATGAACCATCGGTATGAAAGACTGTAACTTCCTCAAATTGGACAGTGGAGTAAGCTTCTTGATGATATCCACCTTGGTTGGATCTACCTCCATGCCCCTATTGGAGATGATGCGACCAAGTATTGTCCCTTGAGTCATCATAAAATGACTATTCTCTGAAGAAAGAACAAGTTTGACCTCAATGCATCGTTGAAGCATACAGTCTAGGCAAGAAAGAAAACTATCAAAGCCATCATTGTAGACCGAAACATTATCCATGAAGATCTCTAAACAATCACCCACCATTTCCTAAAATATGGACATCATGCAACTTTGAAATGTATCCAAGGTATTACATAGTCGAAAGGGCATTTGTCTAAAAGCATACATCCTAAATGGACGTGTGAATGTCATCTTATCATGGTCTTCAGATGCAATGTCCGCCTGATTATACCTTGAGTACCCATCAAGAAAGCAGTAGTGATTCTTCCCAACTAATCTCTCAATAATTTAATAACGAATGGTAACAGGAAGTGATCCTTCTTGGTGGACTAATTCAATCCTCTGTAATCCACATAGACCTGCCACGAAGTGGATACATGGATAGCAATCTTCTCTCCATCCTCATTCATAATTGTAGGGATACATGTCTTCTTAGGTGTCACATATAATGGACTAACCCACTTCGAGTCGGAGATGGGGAAGATAAAATCTATGCTCCACCACTTAGATATTTCCTTCATAACCACCTCTCGTAGATTCAGGTTCAGCCTGTGTTGAAACTCACGAGATGGCTTGGCATCGTCCTCAAGGTATATGTGGTGGGAGCACAGAGCCGGACTATCCCTAGAGATCTGCTACATACCAAACTATTGCCTTATGGTTTCTCTCAAAAACCTCAATCAAATGGGATTCTTGGTCATCAATTAAATATGCTGAGATAATGACTGGAAACATATCTATCTCTCCCTCAAGGAATCGGTACTTCATGCTATACAGTATGGTCTTAAATTATGGGCATGTAGGAGCTGATAAATATGGCCTCTGGAATGTCTGCGTGAAAGATAACAAATCGTAATGTGAAAACTCTCTCTGTATGTTTGGACTCAATGAAGAGTGCCCTATTGGTGTCTCTATCAACTACACTAGCAATGTATCCATCCTAACTGTAGGATCTGTAGAAATTAAACACCAAAGGTATTCATGAAACTCCTACCAATCAAAGTCCATGTTTGAATCGGAGGGATCAGAATGATAAGAAATGAAATCAGCTTCGCTAACCGAATCACTATCACCAGCCTATGTGGTATCCTGCTCTAAAAGTGTGCTCTATGAACTCTCGTCAGCTGGCATATGTAAATATGCTAACTCTGAATACGTGACTAGAGATCGTGAATCCTCATATGCCCAAATTTCTTAATCATCTATAATCACAAGGTCGCACTTGTGTTGGATGTCTGGATTTGAATCAATTGTCTACTCCAAGTTGTCTCAATCTTTGGCTCTCAATTCCTCAATCGTCTCTATTTGTATGCTTTTGCCCTTGACGTGCAAGTATACCTTCCTGCTATCATTATCATACACGGCCTTCACCATCTCCATAAAAGGTCGACCTAATATGATTGGGGTATCTGTCATGCATTCAGGGATATCCATGTCCAACACAACAAAGCCGACGGAGAACTTCAGGCCCTAAATGGTGACGACAGCTTCCTTCAGTAACCCCTTCATCCTCTTGAAAGATCTGTCTCTGTCTAATAAGATCAAACTCGAAGTGGTCGAGTAAGGCTACCGAAAGAAGGTTAATAGAAGAGTCACTGTCTAATATAGTTGGATCAAACTGTTGCTCGTGAATGTCATCTGACATATGTAGCCCCTACATCCGACCTCTTGGCTGGCAAATAGTTCTGTATAGCGAAGTATGTGACACAGGTAAGCACATGGATCTATGCACTATGGTTGTGCCTATTCTTCCTACGTATTGTGTTATTCTCTCAAAGATTCTTATTGAAGAGAAATTTGCTCCAATGCCTCCTGTAGAGTCTGTTGAATGTGGAATCGATCTATCATCTGCTCACTGAACTCAATTTGTTGTCTCTTTTTGAAATTTTCAATTTTTTAGTGCTTCCCTGACTGAAGTGCTTGAGGGAAGGGGATGGTTGTGACCATATCAGGAGCTGGAGGGTCAGGAGTAGGAATCAGTTTTTGATTATACAAATGGCTGGAATCCATACAAGCATCACCAATCATAACATCAGATGGACTCAAAGAAGAAACAAAAACCTTTCTTTTATTCTTTTTTTCCTCAAAATTTTGTCATTTTTTATATTTTTTAGAAACATCATCCTCAGGTATAGGAAGAGAAGTCGAAACAACTAAAGTGTCTGTACAAGTGAACATGGTGGCATCAACACCACCGGCAACATCTGAATAAGCGGCATCAGTCCCAGGCTCTGGCCCATTATGTGGAATACTGGTGGCATCAGCACCACCATCAATTGCATCTGGAGAAGGGACAACATCAACACCATTGTCTAGATCATACTCAAGATGAGTGGCATCAGCACCACCATCTGTAGCTGGGAAAATGACGACAACAACGTCGTCCTCTGCATCGTCAATCTTGGTGGCGTTAGCACCGCAACAATAACAAAATCATCAGCATCAACATCGCTCTCTAGCTCATCTAGCACTCAAGAATGAGCATCCTACTATCGCCTGTTGGCTTCCTATCGCTCCTAAGTGTCACAAAATCAATATCAAATAAACAACGAATATTGTCAAGTACGTCACAAGAAGTGGAGGACTCTGTCAACTGTACCTTCTCATATTTCCTCTTTAGGTTGCTTAGATTCAGCTTCATCTATGTTGTTATGGTAACCCTACCTTTGATGATCTCTCATTTCCTAGAGTAACTCATCCATGTCTCGCATGAATCTGGTTTGTTGTTCTCTAAGTAAGCGGACGAGGTCGTCTAAAGCTAGGTTCTCAAATGAGGGTGCATGAAACCCGGATGGGTTGCCTATTTGAAAGTGTTGAGGATGGCCATGCTACTGTTGTAAGTAAGAGTGAGGGGGAGGTTATTGGAACAGGGAGTGAGGCTGCTGCTATTTCCACTACTGAACCTAGTACTGGGGTCGAGGAACGGTATGCTGGGAGTACTGGGGTTGTGATTGTTACATACCCTATCCTGAATATGCCAGAGGCTACTGTCGGATTCGAGAAAATACCATTGGGACGATCCTTTCCTTTTCTATGAAGGAGCGGATTGTGTCTGGCGAAGATGTATTCCTCAAGAAGAATACCAGAGTGTCCTCACACATTATCATTCTCTCGAGGCTGGAGGACACCATTCGGGAAAGAGAACCACGCACAAGGTACTCCAATGTGGATTCTACTGGCAGACTTATTTAGAGATGCTAATGAATTTGTACGGTCTTGCCCGATTTGCCAAAGGATGAGGGGACAGTTGGTTATAAAGATGAAATACCCATGCAACCAATGATTTTCTGTGATGTTTTCGATGCATGGGGGATTGATTTTATGGGTCTCTTTCCCAATAGCAATGGATTTGAGTACATCTTGTTAGCAGTTGATTATTTGTCTAGATGGGTAGAGGCTATTCCAACCCAAACCGTAGATAGCAAAACCGTATGTAAGTTTATCAAGGATAATATCATTGCAAGGTTCGGAATACCAAAAGTTTTGATTTCTGATGGAGGTAGCCACTTCGTGAATAAGGAAATGAGATATTTGGCTAAAGAGTATAAATTTGAGCATAGAATAGCCAACCATATCATCCACAATCTAATGGCATGGCAGACGTTTCTAATAGAGAGGTGACGTGTATTCTTCAAAAGTTGGTTCGTCCAGATAGGAAGGACTTGTCAAAACTATTGGACCAGGTTTTGTGGGCCTATAGGACAGCCTATAAGACTCCACTCGGTACTTCACCTTTTAGGATGATCTATGGAAAGCCATGTCATCTACCTGCAGAATTGATTCACAAATCTGAATGGGCGATCAAAAAGTTGAATTGGAGTTGTCACCTTGGGAAATTATGTCGAGACTTAAATTTGAATGAGCTAATTGAAATCCGAAACCGAGCATATGACAACAGTGTAATCTATAAGGACAAGGTCAAGAGATGGCATGATAGACACATTCGAGATAAAACCTTTGTCCCTGGACAGAAAGTGTGGTTGTTTAATGCTCGGTTAAAGATTTTTCATGGGAAACTAAAATCAAAATGGATAGATCCCTATGTTGTCATCGATGTGCATACCAATGGAAGTGTGGATATTGCCGAACTCAAAGATGATGCACAACCTTTCTCAGTGAATGGACAATTGCTGAAGCCATATATAGAATCACCCAAAGAGCAGACAGTTCGAGTTGAGGTCATCTACTACACGTAGAGCATTGAAGATTTATCAGATCAATCCCACCCTCCCTCCCGACCACATCGATCTCCTTGTACAACTTCTTCCTCTACTTAGGCCAAGGCCTAAGTATAGTGGGGGGGGGACCGATGCCATATGTATATACCATTTTTCCACATCACACTCCTTCTACCGATCGCTCTATTTTCACCTTTTCTCTTATACTTAGGCTGACCAAAGCCTAAGTATAGGGGAACCGATACCCACCTTTATATACTCTCCTCATTTACATATCCCGACCGCCTCTTTTTGCGCTCTTCTTCTATACATAGACTATTCACAATCTAAGTATAGGGGGCGGACCATTGTATATCAAATTTTTACTCTTACGCTTAGCCCGAGCTTTGTCTTCTTTACATTTCTTGTGCTCTGAGGACACAACACTCACTAAGTATAGGGGGGTCTGTATATATACTTTGTATATATTTTAGCCATACCTTGTACTTTCATGTAAGTCTATATGTATTTACGGGGTGGGTAATTAATTGAAAAAAACTAAAAAAAAGAGTTTTGCTACTAACACTGGCTGTGCCCAAAATTTTTGAAAATAAAATGGCTTCTTATTCATTTTTGCAAACAAAAATCCCTTGCATAAAAAAAAATCAAAAGAAAAAATGTGTCTGCATCCCACACACCTGCATTTCATCCAGCATCGCATTAATCTGTGAAAAGTCTTTGGGTTCCGAACCAACTTATGAGCCGTAACCGAGAGTGGTCTGGACTTGACCTTAATCCACCTAATTTTCATAGGAACTTCACCGAGAAATTGGATTTTAGAAGCTTCAGGTCTTTAACTTAATTCTTAGAGTTCCACATGACAATGTGCAGAGTTTGACTCTTAGTGTCTAACCTGGTCTCTTCATTCTAGGTACAACTCTGGAATAAGGAATTAATTTGTACTCTCGCATTATGCACTTAACTCAACTCAGATGGAATGTTGGAAGACTGTGTGAGTTTCTTTTCTGGTAGCATGGAAATCTAAAGACCGGAGTACGGGTTGAAATAAAGCTTCGGAAAAGGGATGGATGGCTGGGCACAATTTTTTCTAAGACCTCAAAAAATGTACGGAACCAAAAGATTCTATATCCGTAGGGGCACAAGAAGATCCAAGCAGAACCACCAAAAATTCCAAATACAAAGAAGCAACTACCAAATAAAAGCTGACCAAAAAGGTCAAAGCTTCAAGAAACCTACAGATCTTGGTGGAGACTCGGCTATACTGGCCATCTTCACAAGGAGAGGTGACTACACTGGTCACCCTCCAATTATTTTCTCCTTCTTCTAACTTCTCCCCTAATTTGATTGTGAACACAACACGACATACCTTAGAAGGAAATACCTAACTCCCCGAGGATGAGTTACTGGAGAGGAGGTTTGCGCGGTAGTCCGACATTCTGGGTGGGAAGAGCTAAAACCTTTCACACACATGAGTCGGTTGTTCAATGTTCATAGGGTATGCTTTGGGAAGAGGATTGATCTAAGATGACTTCTGAGCCAAAACTATAGCAATGATTTGTATAACTTGAAGGCTGTTGATTTTAAAATTCCAAGTCTCACAGAAGTTCCGCCACACTAATAATCCAAAGGTCGAGTCTAGTTTTACTTTCACCTTCAGCTCATTGTCTTGGTATGGAACCCAATCTCATTTCACTTCATAGCATTTCTTTTGATGCTCAGGGACGAGCATGCTTTAAGTATAGGGGGATGATGAATCTCGGATTAATCACTCTAAATCTCATTTATTAAGCTCAAATTCCTCAAAATCAACAACATTTCTTCATCTATTTTGCATAATTAGCATTCGTGCATGTTTTCATAATAATTACATTTTAGCACTAATTTCTGCACAAAATAAGAAGCCAAAAATCCCAACCAAAATTGACCTGTAAATAGCCTAACTTCCCCTATTTTTAAACTCATTCATGCTAACTCCGAATGACACAAAACTCCTCCACTATGTACATATCACTCACAAGAATAAATGAAAAATACAAAAAAAATAACTAACCCAAATAAGTGGACCAAAAAGCCAAACCCTAGTTTAAGGATTTCCGGACTAAAACCCCCATATATTCCCCGTCAAGTGTCCGTTTTAATCCTACTCACTTTTGAACTAATGTACGTTCAATTACCTTCAAAACAAGACCAAGTTCATGTGAATCGGAGCTCATATGTGAAAGTTGGGTTTCGGGCCTCTTTTGTACATTTTGTATTTTAGCAGTTTTTGACCTAATATTTTATGTACATATTTAACTTATTAATAAAAATCCAAAAAAATTAGATTAATGTGTAAATATTTATCTTCGATTTTATCATATTATTTTTTGGATTTTTATCTGTTTTAAAAATGACAATAAAAATTATAAAATCCAAAAATCAATGTATTCTATGTACATGGGATACCCAAAAATATCACTTTGTGCAAATGATCGATTTTGGTTTTGATGTCTTCATTAAAGTTATAGATCTCATCGAGACGAGCAGTTTTTGTTAAGAAACTTTTCGATCTGAGGTCGTTTACTTTTTGTTTTCGATTTTACAATATATATTTCGAATTTTCTGGTGTTGACACGTGGCAGCATCTGGTGCCGCCACGTGTCAGCCATTTTTGGCCTTTTCATATATCAGTTTAAAATAAAAATAATAATAATAAATAAAAGGAACGCATGTGCTCCGCCCCTTCTCCCTACGACTGCTACGTGTCAAAGATCTGGGCCGTCCGATCTCGGCCGATTGGACAGCCCGTGGCCATCGTCCACCTCCTGCCTCCTTTCCCTTTTTTGGTGCACCACCATCGATCTCCTACGAGATCTCCGCCTCCTCCGCATATCTTTCCACCGCCTTTCCAAATCCAATCGAATCTCCCCCGATCATCAGATCTTCCTCCAATCTCCTCCCTCTTCCATCACCATGTCAATCCCGACCTTCCATCATCGACCTAACCCCGCAGCCTATAAAAGATCCACCACCGCCGTCGTTACATTCATCCGTCGTTATTCTCCTTCTGGTGGTGACATCCCAAGCATCGACGTGATCCGATGACCTTGTCCCCATCGTAGCTTCACCACTGTGCTGCTGCTCCTGCTCCGGCGGTACGACGTCGTTGAGCCCCTTTCTGCCAGGTACTCTCCTCTGCTTCACCTCTCTCTCTCTCTCTCTCTCTCTCTTCCAACCTTCATCTTTATCTCCCAATCAACATCTCCACTCTGCCTCAAAGCTTCCCATGAAGCTTCGCACCTCCACACTCATCCTACACCTCCTTCGCACTCCGCTTAACGCCTCCGACACGCCTCCTACATCAACAGCGACCACCACCTCATCGACGAGCCATCGACCAACACCTTCATGCTCTAGAGCTTCACGCTTCTCCGACAACGCTACAGTAGCCGACCATCCACCGCCTCCATCTACAACCACGATCGTCTTCGTCAACGACCTCCGACATCACTTCACCGAGAAACACCTCCTCCGCCGGTTCATCGTCATTGAGGAGAAATCTCCGCCCATGGCCGGGACTCCAGAACACTACAGATCCCGTCAGATGAAGAACACATAGGATCTTGACCGTTAAAGTTACAGAGATCCCCAACCGACAGATCGAAGGTCCATCAACGATCCAGATCGGCTCCGAACTAGTATCTGACCCAGTAGCCTCGGACCAGACCGAGGCAAGCAAAAGACACCGCGTGGAAGACCATTCTCCCAAGCCTCAATTCCGAACCTGTCATCACATGCACATCATGTGAGTTGTTGGAACAATTGCAGTCAGTCCCCTGGAGATCCTCCATTTTGTAGATCAACCCCCGCCGACCCAGGGGTCACGTGTGTAGCATGTGACCTGTTGGGAATTTTACGCAAGTACCCCCGAGGGAATTGATAATTACAAATCAACCCCCTACATTTCTATATTTATCTATTGCATCTATACCCCTGTGTTTCCCTGTAATTTTGGACCTCTTTATTGCATTATTTTATTTATTCAAAAATAGCATTGTGTTCCTGATGCAATTCTCTACATTTTAACATATTGTGGACATTTTTGTGATCGATGGTTAATTAATAATTAATTATTCTGTAGATATTTGCATATTTTGTGCAGTTTGTGCTCTCAATTTCATAGTTGATTAACCATTGCTCTAAAAATTCTCGAAAGATCGTACATTGTAGAATCAATTGTACTTGACATTGTGCCGAAAAAGAATTTCATTTGCATGCATAGTTTACCCTATAAAAATCATTTTGCATATTTCAATGTTTGATTTTTAATAGATATTAAATCTCACATTTTCGAGGTTTAGGATTTTTCTGAGATACATCACCTAGTGATAGATCTTAGATAATTTCATCCTTGAAAGTAATTAGGTTTAGTATTTATTATAATTAAATATTGAAATTCATTTTGTTCTCATTTAAAAAATCATAAAAAATACATATTGCATCCAAAAATTCCAAAAATATTATAGTGCATTCGTTTCATCATATTTTACATTGTGGCCAAGTTTCATATTTTTCGGGCATCGTTTGAACATACTTGACATTTTAGTACCTAAAATAGGCTAAAATTACATTTTGCATCCTTTATTGCATTAAAAATTACACAAAAAATACCGCTTCAAAAACCACACTCGAATCTTGATAGACATAATTATAGGTTGTTCCTCTGCCTCCTTGTGATCGACCTTGGGACTTGCCCAAGTAAAATAAACATAAAACTGCATTAATTAACATTGAAAAATATTTTGTGGTTATTTTCTTGACCGATTCCGATTGCCGCCTACAACGCATGACAAATCATTTTAACACGAACGATAAATAAATATCTTTTAACAAGCGCATTTTCAGATTCGTCAAGCACCTCCAGTAGACCATATGAAGCATGGGTGATAACGGTGGATAATGGGTTGTTGATGGTACTAGGAATACTAAATCTCGTTAACTTCCATCAACGCCTTTGACTGCTTATGCAACTGTTAGTGAAGGGATGCCAATGGATGATCACTGTGGTACACCAACATTTGTGTATGTGGTCAAGATTGTGGGGTCAAATATTACTATGGGGTTGGTTGAACATGATCTGCTTGAATGTGGTGAATCTGTCTTTATGAGGTCGATGGTTGTAATGATCTGCTCCCCTGAACAACGTGTGACCCAGACGAAGACAAAGAAGTTGTCTATGCCTCTTCAAGGCACGTGATCTGTGTCTTCAGGTCACTTAAATTCTAGTCCAGCTCATCAATATTATTGAGTTTGTCAAGGCCCTGGAATGTCTTCTTCTCGATAATCTCCATGCAGTCCAACTTTTGACTGATAATGCACATGTCTGTAGCTGATGACTTTGCTAGTGTTGTTACTATGGAAGATGAAGATGCATCAACCTCTATAAGTGCAACTCTATGGTGAGGCAACACATGGTGGGGAGACTTCCCGTGAGTGTAGACATGGGTCTGGGTCATAACAATGTAGTTCCCAACCATCTCCTCATAGATGACCCATACCTGATACTCGTCCATGGAGAAATAGGATCCTCCACAAGAGATGTTTGCAAGCCCCTGTATCCTAGGTATCAGCCCACAAAAAAACTCTGTACCAATTTGGTCTTGCTAAAATCATTATGAGGACACCTATTAATTAGCTCTCTGAATCTATCCCAAGCCTCATGGAACTACTCGTTTGGGATCATAGTGAAGCACTGATCATAGCTCACACTGCGTTGGTCCGATTGAGTGGATAGTACTTGTTGAGGTACTTGGTCCTCAACTACTCCCAATTAGTGACAACCCTTTCCATGTGCTTCATCCAGTAGGTTGTTGTGTCAACCAAGGAGAATGAGAATGCTATCAACTTGATGGTATCCTCATCCACTAGCATGTTGTGGATGGTACTGCATATCATCCCAAACTCCTGTAAGTTTAAATGGGGCTCCTCGGTGGTTTTCCCATAGAACTTGAGAAACAGATGAATGGTTTGTGGACGAAGATTAAAATCTCCCATAATGGTAGGCAACATAATTCATCGATGAGTGAGAGTTGCATCAGGGTTGTTCAACTCCCTTGAGGTATGTAGATGTCTCTCTACTATGGCCTCCTCCTAGCGTCTTTGTCTGCCCTCTTCTCGGTCCTCAGTTATCTCTCCTCCATGACCATCTGTCTCTTTCTCCACTCTCCCATCTTACATCTATATCAACTCCCTCAACTTTTGTCATTAGTAACCCCTGGTCTAGAATTCGTCTTTGCATTGCCTCTAGGGATGCCATGATGTTGTTGTTGATAGCATCTTGATCAAATACATGTTAGACTTGTGAGCCCTGGGCGAACCATTCTTACAATAAATGTTATTGTAATATTTAAGTTTATCAATAAAAGTTATTGATGTTTCACTCCCTTTCTGAAATTATATGAATGAATGCACTATAAGGTCCCTCTGTACAAATAGGGTTATGTACCATGGCCAGCTTGATGATCATATAGCTGTTGATTCATTAAATGAATCATAGAGGCTGGTGTTTGGATGAATATCTAAAGAGTTAGATAGAGGATTCATCAAGCACCGTCAAATGATTGTCAAGTGGAGATCTCCAACCTGAGTAGGAGATGGCAATCCTTTCTCACATAGGCTGATATCTGACCGACCTCTTAATGCAGGTCCTCTGCATGGGAATTGTGATTCGGAGGTGTCAGATTAGTTAGGTCAATGGGTTGACCTGACGAGATCGAGATAACTTAAGTCCTATGTTGAATGCTGTCACAGCATAGGCATGCATCCTCTGACCGGAGACAGATGTATTGCTATATATCTAAGTATGTACATTTGGCAGACCAATAGGTTGATGACCTAACCAAGGTCTATACACCGACGAGCTGGTGTGCATATAAGGGTATATGAGCAATATGATCTCTCAAAGGGATCATACAGGTTCACTTGTGAACCGGAAGACATGAGCTCACTCATGAGGTATTGGGACCGATCAAATTCCATGCATGGTCGTCATGCTTTGGAAGCATGACATGAATTTGAAGGTATGATATATGCTTTGGGAAAGCATATGATCGATACCAAATCCCAATGACCAAGATTGAGAAACTTAATGATTAAACCCTGAAGAAGACAGTATAAAAATGATCTTGATCTTCAGGTTTGATCATGGGTCTTCCAGTATGCAGGATGTACAGGTATTGGGAATACCTGAAGGGTGATGTGATCATAAACGATTGTATATCCATGACGCTTCCATTCCGAGGGAGTGATGAAACAGGTCTGGATTTTAGTGACTCCTTTCAGTAGAGAAGCAATCCGATCTTAGTCCAAGTGTTGGACATTGGTCTGAATGGGATTCAGATTCAATGAGAAGATTGGATTTGCAGTCTTGATTTAATCAAGCATCTGTGGGAGGTTCGTTCGATCTGGATTTGAGATAATATCCCAACATCCAAGTCACTATACATGGAATAATACAATCGCTCTGTCCTTATCTCCAAGTATCTGCGGAGAAAGCACATTATTCTTGAAAGGGTTCAAGAATAATTCTTTTGATGAAATATCCAAGCAAGGACTTGATGATTAAATGAGATTTAATTATCAAGCTTAAATATGAATATGATTCATATTGTGAAAATAATTATCTAAGATAATTAAATGGGATTTAATTATCAAGGATTAAGAGAATGTGGATAACACTATCCATGATATATGTGTGTTATAAATGTGATTTATAATATACATATATAAGAGAGAGAATTTATGTAAATAGCATTTGTTAATTAATAATGTGGATTGGATTCACATTTATTAATTAATTGGAAATGCAATTTACTAATTAGTTTGGGTTGTGAATATGATTCACATAATATTCAATGGCAAGATTGAAATATTCACAAATTAATTAGTAATTAATTTGGTGAATATTTATTGTGATTAATTAAGGAATAATAAGATAAATAAAATGGAGCAAAATAAACCACCCTCCATAGGTGGCGTCACCCATGAATTGTTCATGGGTGATGCCCCCCAATTTTAGGGAGGTTGGTTGACTCCATTTTTATTTATCACATTATCTCTTAATTAGTTAATGTTAAATTAAATTACGTTGATAATGTTGCAACATTTTTAATTTAAATTAATGTTGTTGGTTTTAACAAACAACAATCATAGCCATTGATTTAGCATGGACCAAGCATAGCCCTTGGATCCATGTGTCCCATGGATTGAGATCCATTGGATCCCAAACTAGTATAAAAGGAGGGCTAGGGTAACCTTTTCAAGTTACAACATTCTTGAGTTGAAGAACTCTACTCTCTCTCTCTCTCATTCTCGTGGGGTCTTCCTAATATTCAAGTGGCCGTCCACTTTGTGTATAGGAAGGAAATCATTCTGCAACGCCTCGACGCTTGGATCTTCGTCAAAGGATTGCGGGAAGGACGCGACTCATCATCGTGCCCGCAAGCGCATTCTCCGTGGGTCGGACTTAAGATAGGAGGATCTCTACTTTGGGATCTCGCGATCACAACCACGCTTCAAGAGGTATTCCTTGTACTTTGTGGTTTGATGAAACGATCCGAGAAGTGTTCTCGTGATCATGTGGTTTCATCTTTAAAGTTAAAATTTTTAATTTCCGCTGCATCTAGCATCTTGTACGACTAGTTGCTCCGATTGCATACGATGCGATCGACACGCTTCCGTGATGCGCTTAAGGATTCACAATATCCTTGAAGTGGTATCAGAGCCAGGTTAAATAAGGTTTTGGATATGATCCATACACCTTAGACGATTTGGTTCTTGAAAGGGTTGCGAAATTTTTACTGCATTTCAATTTTCGCACCTCTGTCTAATTGAATTTTTATGTACTGTTTAAAATGTTTAAACACGAAATTTTCAATTGGATTTTGTTCCCCATTAAACAAGGAAACAATAGTTTTTGAGTTTACTAAATTTGGACTTTATTGCTCAAGATATGGCTTTTTGAATATGACTATATTCACTGTTGCGGGAACTGTGGATTTGAACGTAATTAATGAGATCATTACGGTTTTAATCCGCCTTAAAATGCGTGAATTATCACTTGGGTTCTTTAATAAATCAAATAGGAAATCTTTGGAAACTGAGTTTGCATTTTTTGGATTTAAATTGATCAAGATAAGTTAATTTTAGTGATTGGGGGTCACTGCTGGAAATTAACAATTTTTGATCTTGAACCTTGTGATATGTCATTCAATTATCATGATGAAAATTAATTGTTAATTTTCTGGAATAATTAGTGATAAATATTTGTGAAATATTTAAAGAAATAATTATTTCATTGAATGACACTTGCCTAAACCACAATGATGAGATATTAGATCTTGATCATTGTTTCATCAACAAACATTGCTTTCATGAAAACTATAGTTTATCCTACAATAGTTGTAGGACAACTTTTACATGAAAAACCCTTTTGCTTGAATAGGATTGGGGATTTGTTTAGCAAACCTCCTTATAATAAAAAATGTTTTGATTTATATTATATGGTATAATTTCGGTTGAAAAACCGATGAACATCTCAAAGTACATGATGGTCTATCTGGTATTATCCTTTCCCGAGGCGGATGTGGTGCCTAGTCGGAGAGCATTGGGGTCGCGGGTTGCAACGTATGTGGTCCGTCCCACTCTCGTCGGTACTGGCCATGACAGCGGGTAGGGACTGTATAATACCGGAGACAGACAATATGTATTTTTTTCTAATTATTAAAGTTCGAATAATACGTATTTTGAGAATATACCTACTATTCAAGTAAAAGACATGTTTGTTGATGGTTGGATTAATGACTAATTTAATATGATTAAATTAATCATATCCAATAAACACTCTATTTTGAATAGATGTGTATTTCCCTTGGAAGAATTAATTATGTGAATATGATTCACGATAATTAATTATAAAATTTGAATACGAGGTGGAGGATCACATAAGTGACATCCATGGTCTCCCGTCAAGGCGAAGGGTTTCCGTCGCCAGGGATTGTATGTAGGAGACGCCTGTCCGAAGTGACAGCTCCTGTATGCAAGCGCATCTGGATCGGGCTCTTTGCTTCTCGAAAGAGTAAGGCCGTATGCGTAGTGACCCCAATATCGAGTCCTCATATTATTGGGGCGATATTGGATTGCGCATAGCGAGTTCTAATCCTGTTGACGGTTGGTTCAATTAACAACGGGTCAACATCATCTTAGGGGTGGTGGGCCCGGGTGTTAAAGACCGAATTGGGAATGCAAGTTGGACTTGCAAAAGGCGGAATGAGTTCCCGCTTCTTTTTATCGGAGTCGCATGTTCTCATATTATTGGGATGTGACAAAGATAGGAAAGGAGATCCCAGATCTTGCTTGAGATATAGCGGTAAGTATATCTCTTATTTTGAAAGACAATTAGGGAATAATCTTTCAAAGTTGTCCTAGCAAGACAAATTTGATTTAAAATACCTTAATCAAATTATTCTTAAAATGAATATATATTTAATATATATATTCTAATATAGTGCATTCTTAATTTCAGAAAATGAAGTCCATGAACCCACATAGCAGGCTTCTGGAGGTCAACCAATTGACCGGACCAAATTATTCGGATTGGATCCGAAATTTGGATCTTGGTCTCTCTGCAGAGCGTATCTCCTACATGCTTAGCAAGGACAAGATAGCAAACACTATGACTGATGAAGATAAATCATATAATGATAAATATGATGAAGACCATAATCTGGCAAGGTGTTACATCCTTGGGTCATTGTCCAATGTGCTTCAGAAGCAACATGTGGAAACGAACAATTGCCAAGAGATTATGCTGAATATGAAAGAAATGTTCGGTGTCATAAACCGCACACAACGTTATAATGTGATGAAAGAGCTTATTCGCTGCAAGATGCAGGAAGGGACCTCTGTCAGAGAACATGTACTCAAAATGTTTGGGTACCTCTCTGAGCTGGAAACCCTGGGAGCATACTTGGATTCTGAAATGCAAGCTGATTTCATTCTCCTGTCGCTCCCTAAGTCTTTCAACAACTTTGTTGTGTCTTACCACATGAACAAAGGTGACTTCACAAAAGCTGGGATGTTAGCTGCATTGAAGTCTGCAGAAGACGTCATGAAGAAGGACGGCCCCTCTGCTAGTGCAATGGTTGCACAGGTGAGAGGAAAGCGCGGGCGGAAGCAAGGTTCTCAGAAGGGCCCAGCCTCGAAGAGAAAGAAGAAGAATCAAGGAGTTGGTTCATCTTCTAGTGCTTCCACACTGATGACATCGAAAAAGACCAATGTCTGTCACCACTGCAAGAAGCCGGGGCACTAGCGGCGTAACTGCCCAGATTACCTGAAGTCCACTGACAAAGGTAAAGCCCCAGCAGGTATGAAATCTACTTTCATCATTGAAACTAGCTTTCTCGTTGGACGAGAAGGAAGTTGGGTTGTAGATTCTGGTGCTTCTGTTCATGTATGCAATTCGTTGCATTTGTTTCAGAAAACTAGGAATCTGGAGCATGGGGAGATAGTTATCCAGATGGGATCTGATGCAAGTGTTGCAGCAGTCGCCATCGGGACATGCAGACTATTGTTATCTAGTGGTCGAGTCCTAGTACTTAAAGAGTGTCTTTATGTACCTGAAGTCAGAAGGAATTTAATATCTGTATCTAAGTTAGTTAGAAATGGATATTCCTTCATTTTCTATAATAAATTAATCATAAACCGTTATGATAAATATATTGCGGATGGTATTATGACTTCTGGTGGACTCTATGAATTGTGCATTGATGAATGTGTCGTGAATGTTACTACCACCAATAATGGAAACCCCAAGAGATCCAGGGAGGATGGAAATCATTCAAACATGATTTGGCATCACATGCTTGGTCATTTATCTATTGATAGGATCAATAGATTGATAAAGGATGGACCTTTAGATTTTCTACAGGTTCAATCTTTACCTACCTGCGAACACTGCATTCGAGGTAAAATGACCAGAACACCTTTTCGTAACAAGGTTACGAGATGTGAAGGTATTCTTGACCTAATACATACTGATGTATGTGGTCCCTTCAATATCGCGACTAGAAATGGATATCGATATTATTTGACGTTTATTGATGACCATTCGCGATACGGGTTTATCTTCCTACTACGTCATAAATCTGAAACCTTTGAAAAGTTCAAAGAGTTTAAGGCTTTGGTTGAGAACCAAACCGATAGGAAGATCAAACGAATTCGGTCTGACCGAGGTGGTGAGTACCTCTCAGATGAATTCAAGGAATACCTTAAAGAGAATGGAATTTTCTCCAATCTCACTCCTCCTGGAACTCCCCAACTTAATGGTGTTGCTGAAAGATGCAACAGGACCATCATGGACATGGTCCGTTCAATGATGAGCAAAGCACATTTGCCTCTTAGTTTCTGGGGATATGCAGTAGAGACTGCAATATATATCCTAAACAAGATTCCTAGCAAATCTGTACCCAAGACTCCTCATGAGCTCTGGTATGGAACCAAACCTAGTGTTAAACACTTGAGGGTTTGGGGATGCTTGGTCCATGCAAAGAACGTGGATGCAAGTAAGCTAGAATCTCGCACTCGTGAGTGCTACTTCATTGGGTATGTTAAAGATGGTATTGGATACCAGCTTTATGACCCTGAGACCCAAAAGGTTTTTGTCTCTAGGGATGTGAAATTTCTGGAGGATGATTTCCTTAAAGGTCAAGACAAGAATGAAGTAGAGCAGCTCATTGAATCCCCTGAGGATTCTGAGATTCCTGAACCAGAAACTGAAGAGATAAATGAAGATGAAACACCCATACCTCTTCGAGGGAGTTCGAGGGTGGTTGCACCACCTGAAAGGTATGGATTCCATGTGTCAAGTGAGACTGACAATGATCCTTCTTCATACGATGAAGCACTTGCGGATCATGACATGGATAGATGGATGCTAGCAATGAAGTCAGAGATTGACTCCATGCATAAGAATGGTGTATGGACCCTAGAGGATCCACCTAGAGGGGTAAAACCCATTGGGTGTAAATGGATCTTCAAGAGAAAAAGGGGACCTGATGGGAAAGTAGAGACTTTCAAGGCACGTCTCGTAGCCAAGGGCTACACACAGAGAGAAGGCATTGACTACGATGAGACATTCTCTCCTGTGGCCATGCTTAAGTCCATCAGGACACTGCTAGCTATAGCTGCATCTCTTGACTACGACATCTGGCAGATGGACGTCAAGACGGCCTTCCTCAATGGATACCTCGAGGAGGATATCTATATGGAGCAGCCCCAGGGCTTCATAGTTGAGGATGGTAAAGTATGCAAGCTGAAGAAATCCATCTATGGGCTCAAACAAGCTTCTCGTAGCTGGAACATCAGATTTGACGAAACCATAAAGAATTATGATTTTGTGCAAAACCCTGATGAACCTTGTGTGTACAAGAAGCTTAGTGGGAGCGCCATTGTGTTCATCGTGCTTTATGTAGATGATATCCTTATCATTGGGAATGATAAAAGAATGATGACCAGTGTGAAGATTTGGCTATCCCATACCTTCGAGATGAAAGATCTTGGAGAAGCCTCTTACATCTTAGGCCTGAAGTTGTTCAGAAACCGAGAAAAGAGAATATTGGGATTATCACAACATGGATACATCAAGAAGATTCTTGAATGATTCCGCATGGATAGTTTGAAGAAAGGATTCCTCCCCTTAGGACATGGTATCCATCTGTCCAAAGGGATGGCTCCTCAAAGTGTTGAGGAAAAGAAGGCCATGGCTGGATGCCCTTATGCATCAGCCGTAGGAAGCTTGATGTATGCCATGATGTGTACTAGGTCAGACATCTGCCATGCAGTGGGAGTGGTAAGTTGTTACTAATCCTGCTATGGAGAGAAACACTGGAATGCAGTAAAGAACATATTCAAATATCTGAGACGGACGCAAGATTACATCTTGGTCTATGGGGATGGTGATATCCAAGTCTTGGGATATACAGATTCAGACTTCCAGTCAGATATTGATGATCGAAAGTCGACATCAGGGTTTGTATTCCTGTTGAACGGTGGTGTTGTGAGCTGGAGAAGCAAGAAGCAGGACACTACGGCGGATTCAACAACAGAAGCTGAATACATTGCCGCATTGGATGCTGCAAAGGAGGCGGTGTGGTTACGCAAGTTCATCTTGGAGCTTGGCGTAGTTTCCTCTGATACTCCCGTCCCGTTACTCTGCGATAACACTGGAGCCATTGCCCAAGCAAAGGAACCCAGGTGCCATCAGAAGAGCAAGCACGTGGAAAGGAAATACCACATCATTCGGGAGATTCAAAAGCGTGGTGATATCATCATCACCAAGGTGGCCTCTGCCAACAACATTGCTGATCCTCTTACCAAACCTCTGACACAGAAGGTTTTTGACCAACATGTAATGAGTATGGGTTTACGGATTGTACCTGAATGGTTCTGAGGGCTAGTGGGAGATTGTTAGACTTGTGAGCCCTGGACGAACCATTCTTACAATAAATGTTATTGTAATATTTAAGTTTATCAATAAAAGTTATTGATGTTTCACTCCCTTTCTGAAATTATATGAATGAATGCACTATAAGGTACCTCTGTACAATTAGGGTTATGTACCATGGCCAGCTTGATGATCATATAGTTGTTGATTCATTAAATGAATCATAGAGGCTGGTGTTTGGATGAATATCTAAAGAGTTAGATAGAGGACTCATCAAGCATCGTCAAATGATTGTCAAGTGGAGATCTCCAGCCTTAATAGGAGATGGCAATCCTTTCTCACATAGGCTGATATCTGACCGACCTCTTGATGCAGGTCCTCTGCATGGGAATTGTGATTCGGAGGTGTCAGATTAGTTAGGTCAATGGGTTGACCTGACGAGATCGAGATAACTTAAGTCCTATGTTGAATGTTGTCACAGCATAGGCATGCATCCTCTGACCGGAGACAGATGTATTGCTATATATCTAAGTATGTACATTTGGCAGACCAATAGGTTGATGACCTAACCAAGGTCTATACACCGGCGAGCTGGTGTGCATATAAGGGTATATAAGCAATATGATCTCTCAAAGGGATCATACAGGTTCACTTGTGAACCGGAAGACATGAGCTCACTCATGAGGTATTGGGACCGATCAAATTCCATTCATGGTCGTCATGCTTTGGAAGCATGACATGAATTTGAAGGTATGATATATGCTTTGGGAAAGCATATGATAGATACCAAATCCCAATGACCAAGATTGAGAAACTTAATGATTAAACCCTGAAGAAGACAGTAAAAAATGATCTTGATCTTCGGGTTTGATCATGGGTCTTCCAGTATGCAGGATGTACAGGTATTGGGAATACCTGAAGGGTGATGTGATCATAAACGATTGTATATCCATGACGCTTCCATTCCGAGGGAGTGATGAAACAGGTCTGGATTTTAGTGACTCCTTTCAGTAGAGAAGCAATCCGATCTTAGTCCAAGTGTTGGACATTGGTCTGAATGGGATTCAGATTCAATGAGAAGATTGGATTTGCGGTCTTGATTTAATCAAGCATCTGTGGGAGGTTCGTTCGATCTGGATTTGAGATAATATCTCAACATCCAAGTCACTATACATGGAATAATACAATCGCCCTGTCCTTATCTCCAAGTATTTGCGGAGAAAGCACATTATTCTTGAAAGGGTTCAAGAATAATTCTTTTGATGAAATATCCAAGCAAGGACTTGATGATTAAATGATATTTAATAATCAATCTTAAATATGAATATGATTCATATTGTGAAAATAATTATCTAAGATAATTAAATGGGATTTAATTATCAAGGATTAAGAGAATGTGGATAACACTATCCATGATATATGTGTGTTATAAATGTGATTTATAATATACACATATAAGAGAGAGAATTTATGTAAATAGCATTTGTTAATTAATAATGTGGATTGGATTCACATTTATTAATTAATTGGAAATGCAATTTACTAATTAGTTTGGGTTGTGAATATGATTCACATAATATTCAATGGCAAGATTGAAATATTCACAAATTAATTAGTAATTAATTTGGTGAATATTTATTGTGATTAATTAAGGAATAATAAGATAAATAAAATGGAGCAAAATAAACCACCCTCCATAGGTGGCGTCACCCATGAATTGTTCATGGGTGACGCCCCCCAATTTTAGGGAGGTTTGTTGACTCCATTTTTATTTATCACATTATCTCTTAATTAGTTAATGTTAAATTAAATTATGTTTATAATGTTGCAACATTTTTAATTTAAATTAATGTTGTTGGTTTTAACCAACAACAATCATAGCCATTGATTTAGCATGGACCAAGCATAGCCCTTGGATCCACGTGTCCCATGGATTGAGATCCATCGGATCCCAAACTAGTATAAAAGGAGGGCCAGGGTAGCCTTTCCAAGTTACAACATTCTTGAGTTGAAGAACTCTACTCTCTCTCTCTCTCATTCTCGTGGGGTCTTCCTAATATTCAAGTGGCCGTCCACTTTATGTATTAGGAAGGAAATCATTTTACAACGCCTCGACGCTTGGATCTTAGTCAAAGGATTGCGGGAAGGACGCGACTCATCATCGTGCCCGCAAGCGCATTCTCCGTGGGTCGGACTTAAGATAGGAGGATCTCTACTTTGGGATCTCGCGATCACAACCACGCTTCAAGAGGTATTCCTTGTACTTTGTGGTTTGATGAAACGATCCGAGAAGTGTTCTCGTGATCATGTGGTTTCATCTTTAAAGTTAAAATTTTTAATTTCCGCTGCATCTAGCATCTAGTCCGACTAGTTGCTCTGATTGCATACGATGCGATCGACACGCTTCCGTGATGCGCTTAAGGATTCACAATATCCTTCAATACATTAGGAATATCTGACTACTCATCCTCTCTCTATTCTCGAGCCATATCATCAGACTCTGAAAATGAAAAAGAGCGGATCTCAATTGTTGCCAAGTCAATAAAGAACTGCTCTGATTGTTGCTAATGTACTTCAGGTGATGTATTAGGATGTTCAAAGAAGAACGAAGCAGAATACTCAGGTTCTGAGAGAGGTTCAGAGTTCTATGGAGCCGCCCTAGATGAAAAGACAAGCGTGCTGTGAAGTGGTGCCACCAGAGGTAGCCTAAGAGACTGCCTGTCCATCATCATGATGTAGAAGAAAGTGAAGAATAAATTTAGACTGAAAAGTTGATCAGAAAAAAATCCCAAAGTCACCAACTGAATGCGATTATGACAATGAAAGCTCGGTCATTAATCTTTTCAGTTTTAAAGTTTAGTAATAAACTAATTATATTAGCAAGCTCACATGTGTAGTCTCCTAGAGTAGATCGATAATAAGTTGATGAATCCCCCACGCAGAGAACTATCCTCGTAAGAGCTCAAGATTCATTCTAAGGAAATCTACATACTTATCCACACGACTACTTCTGCAAATGTCTGAGGCAAGTACTTACAACAATAACATGACCTGCGAATCTAAGTCCAAGTACTTAGGGCACAAGTTCAAGGCTTTGCGCTCTATTCCTTATGTGTACTGACTCAGACTATCTGGAGAGTACCTGCAAACAAGGAGGGGGTTACTCTCCCCTAAGAAATGAATGTGTGTTATGCTTAGTTTTAGGGTCAAGTGGTTTTAATAGTCCTGGTTTTATTTAGTTGTCACTTTTTTTTGAGTATTTTTAAATATATTGCCTAATAATTTTCTAGTTTCCTTTATTTCCTAGGTGAAAGAAATTAAGGGAGGAAGTCAGAAAAGCTGATGCGATGGAAATCAATGATACATGCACGAGATACAAGGGGTACTTACTCCAACAGTCTACATGCAATATGATTCGTGCATAAAAGTAAAGATTGAAATTAAACAACATAAATGATGCAAGAGAAATGTCATAAGCAGTAACTTCTATTAGCGGACAAGAACCAGTTTATTTGACTAAGTCAAATCTATGATCTAGTCTATAGGAATATATACTCTTATTTAGGGGCTTGGGAACTAATCAATTACTTGGATTTTCCAAGGAAATAGAACCTAATACTAATGGCTCAAATACATGAAAACCGTGAGAAAACAAATAAAAATAAAGGCGAAGAAAATCAAAATTTGGTGAGGTACCCCAAGTGTATTGACACTTGGTGAAACAGACCTCGAGTAATATCCAAAGTCTATCTAGAAAATAGAAAAAGAGCAATTACGAAAAATTATTACAAATTTACACAAAAATGAAATAAAATGACTAAAAAAGAATTCTAAAAACTAAGCTGGTCTTTTGCTCCTCCTAGGCTGCTCTCTCATGTTGGTCAGCGTAGAATGTCTGGCCACCATCTTGCTTGAGTGTGTTGGCTCTCCTATGATAGCCTCCCTCGCTCCACGGGAGCTTGCAACAAAGGTGAAACAAGAAATGCATCAGATAACCATTATGAAATATAAAGCAAATGATAAAAAGAAAAAATATCAGAAAATAAAAGACAAATAAAAATAAAATAGAATATATACAAATCAAATAGTAGAAGGCAAAGATAAAGAACTAGATACCCTTGTTGTGCCTCCCTGATGCGCCATTTTGGTAAATAACTGATCAACTTGGATTAAGTTAAGCAATTAATAGTGTCATTGTCACCTCAACAATAAGGCAAAAAATCGAGAGAAAAATTATTCAACCACTAAATGAATCAAGCAAGTAAAAGATAGTGGTCTAAGCTACTATTATCTACATATATAGTGATCATAGATGAAAATAAGGAGGCAACTATTATTAAATGAGGGTCATTCAATTTAATGAAAAGTCAAATAAATGAAAGAGGCAACTCAAAGCAAACTACTCTTGGATTTTTTGTGAATTTTTATCTTCTGAATTTTTTATAGAGTTTTGTATTTGTATATTTTTTATGTTTTTTTATTTTGAGTATTTTTATGATTTTTAGATTTTACAATTTTTATTATTTTAGTTTCCAAACAAAGCAAAAATAAAGAAAAGGGTGTTGGACATGCGAGCCCATGACGATCCATTGTGTAATAAATATTATTGTAAATATCATTCCTTGTTTCGAAATGAAGAATAATTAATTTGCACAATAGGTCCCTTAGTATAACTAGGGTTATGCACCATGGCCATCTTAATGATCATACAACTTTTGATACAATTGTTGAATCATAGAGGTTGGTGCTTGGATGAATATCTACGGAGTTAGAGTGGGGACTCATCAAGCACCGTCAAATTATCATTAAGAGATGATCTCCAGCCTGAGAAGAAGATGGCAATCCTTTCTCTGAAGGCTGATATCTAACTGACCTCTTGATGCAGGTCCTCTTCATAGGAATAGAGATTCGGAGGTGTTAGATAAGTTAGGTCCAAGAGTTGACTTAACGAGATCGAGATAACCAAAGTCCTATGAGTATGTTGTAATGATATAGACATGCATCTTCTGACCGGAGATAGATGTGTTACTATATGTCTGAGTATGTACATTTGGCAGAAAAATCGGTTGATGACCTAACCAAGGTCTATACACTAGCACGCTGGTGTGCATGCAAGTGCATATGAGTAATACGATCTCTCAAAGGGATCATATAGGTTCATTATTGAACCAGAAGACATGATCTCACTCATCAGATATTGGGAAGAATTAAATTCCATTCACGGTCGGCTCGCTTTGGAAGCTTGACTGAATTTTTAGGTTTGATATATACTTTTGGAAAGTATATGATCAAGATCAAGGTATGATATATGCTTTTAGAAAGTATATAATCGATACCAACTCCCAATGATCAAATGAGAAACTTAATGATAAAAACATGAAGTAGACAATGTAAAATTGATCTTATACTTCTGGTTTATTCTGGGTCTTTCAATATGTATAATGTATAGGTATTGGGAATACTTAAGGGTGATGTGATCATAAACGATTGTATACCTATGACACTTCCATTCTTATGGAGTGATGAAATAGGTCTGGATTTTAGTGATTCCTCTCAGTGGATAAGTAATCTGATCTTGGTCGAAATATTGGATTGTGATCTGAATGTGATTCAGATTCAATGAGAAGATCGGATTTACAGTCTTGATTTAATCAAGTATCTATGAGAGGTCCGCAAGATATGGATTTGAGATGTGATCTCAATATCCAAGTCATTATACATGGAACAATATAATCGCCATATCCTTATCTCTAAGTATCCGCGGAGAAAGCATATTATCCTTGAAAGAGTTAAGGATAATTTCATTGTTGATATATGTATCCGAGCATCGAGAAAATTGATAACTGAATGTGATTTAATTATCATGATTAATATGAATTTCATTCATAGAGAGTTATCTAATATAACTAAATGTGATTTAGTTATCAAATATGTAAATAATGTGAATGTGATTCATATTATTTGGGCTCATGAGAATAGAGATTCGTGATGATTAAATGTGATTTAATTATCATGGATATGAATAATGTGGATAGGACTATCCATATTAATCATATATATGATAAATGTGATTTATAATATATTAGAGAAATCTATATGTAATTTACATTTATTAAATTAAATGTTGATGTGAATTGGATCCACATTAGACATTAAATTAAAAATGTAATTTACATTTTATTTTGGGTTGTCAATGTGATTCACAAATTTCCAATGGCGTGATTGGAATGTTCCCAAAATAATTTGGAATTGTTTTGGTGAATAATTTTGCAAAACAAGTTGTTGCATATGTGAGATATTATGTGAGATATATGATCTAGACGAAATTGAAATGGAAAGCATCCATTCCATACATAGAGTGGACGACCAACTTGAGCTGTCCAAGTTGGTGGCCTTCCACCTTATACATGAAAGGAGGCTTGTTTTACTTCCAAGTTATTCCATGTTTGTTGCTATATATTGATTGATTTTCAATATATTTAATTTATTTCAAAGACAACAAATTACTGTTGTGCTCTTAAAACAAGATCATAGCCATTAAAAGAAACACAAATCAATGTGAGCCATTGGATTTGTGCAGTCCATGGATTGAGATATATGGATCCCAAAATATTATAAAAGGAGAGGCAACCCCTTTGCTCTTCTTTACACAACACAAGTTGGAGACAACAACTCTCTCTCTCTCCCTCTTATTCTCCGCACACCATCTCTCTCCCTCTCTCTTGTGGCCGTCCACCATGGAGCCCTAGAGAGAGTCGTTCTCACCGCAGCATCGCCGTTATGCTGCTCGACTATTTGCTCGTGAATCTCTGTCTCCTTCGGTGCGCCTCACTCATGAAGAAGACACCGGATCTCGTGGAACAAGATCAGGATATTCTCATCTTGGATCATCAACATGGATTGTGAGAAGCATGTGTTTCATCAACGCACTCGCAAGCGTCTCCTTCGTCGGATCGGACTTGAGACAGGAGGTCTCTTCATTTAGAGACTCAATCGCAACCATGCTTCAAGAGTTAAACCTAATACTTACTTGTGGTTTAGATGAAATGATCCGAGAAGCGTTCTTGGATCATGTGGTTTCATCGCATGAAATTTTTTTAATTTCTGCTGCCTTGAGCAAGTAGTGCAACTAGTCGCTCCCGATCATATACGATGCAATCCTCACGTTTCTGTGATGCGCTTAAGAATCTAACCATATCATTCAAAGGGAATAAAAGTGATCGAAGCACTTTTTATGGTTTTGAAATAAAGGGAAAATGTACAGGAAAATCAAGTAAAATGTTTTTTTTGTTTTTTTTATAATTTTATACACTTTTTATAATTTTTCAGGTCTTTTCAGGAATTTTTTGGATTTTCAAATTGATTAAAAACAGTAAATAAAGCGAATAGTGTACAATCAAAAGATTTTTTTAAAAATTAAAAATAGTAAATAGTCTCAAAACTCCTTGTAGTTAATTTTATCAAAAAGTATAAATGAATATCTACAAACAAGACTAATAACATAATTTTGGGATTTTTAAAAGATTTTATATGATTTTATGGTACTTTTAGAGTTTTAGAAATTTTTAAAGTTTTATAAACAAATAAGATGAAATTTGGATAGAGAATCAAAAACCAAAAAAACAAAACTAAGCTTTTTTTAGAATTTTAAAGGTATTTTCAAAATTTTATGAATTTTCTAAGGCAAAAGGGTATTTTTTATTAGTTTTTGAATTTTTAATAATTGCAAAATAATGAAAAAACAAACAAAAATTTCCACATGAAGAACACACTACTAGGAGGTACTATGAATTTCTAGGGAATTTTCGGATTTAATTTAGATATTTATTGGAGCAAAGAATCACAAAAATAAAATTATTGGAAAATGATGCCCTACATGCAAATACATTAAGTTTCACGGCCTAACAATAACATGCAATAAGAACTCAAGGGCCCAAGGCACAAAAAATCCAGCAAAACGTGTGTCACGCGTGAATCAGGATAATAGGGGTACAAATGCAAATTCCAAAAATTAAATATATTTCATTAACACATGAAAGTTCGGGATAAAAAAAGAAAATAGATGAAAACATGTGGACATGCATGTGAGTGTGGTTTAGCATGACTGAAGTGCAAATATAAAAACTACGAGTTCCTTACTGCAAAAAGTTTATAACTCACTTTTACATTTATTGTAATGATAAGTAAGTAACTGAAAAAGCAGGTAAAAAGCTGAATATACCCTGTAGGAGCGTGTGATGCATGTGCTTCTGATGTACAGCTTTGATGTGTGTCGGAAAAGATCTAGTGTTGCAGGGATGTGGTGCTTGTATACGGTTCTGATTGGCCGTTGGTGCAGATCTGACAGTGAAATGAAAAGGGTTGATGTGCGTATCAGATCTGTCCTAGATTTGATCAGACCGCCAAATTTGGGCATGAGTGTGTGGTCTGGATCAAATCTGGGAGGAGTCCTCCTCATCCAATGGGTAGGAGAAGCTCTGGACCAAAGGTGGCGCCAGCGTGAACTCGATTAGAAATATCTCGTAGTACGATGCTTTGATTGGTTGACCAAAGGGTTCAGCAGCTCATTGGAGTGGATCTACGTCGTGTAAAGGGCTCTGATGAGATGGAGTGCAACTCGATGAAGATGCGGAGAACAAGACCTCTGGAGCTGCTCTACCACTAAAAGTGGGGCTTGATTCGGCCATCTCGCACGCACCTGGATCTGCAAGGAAACTCGAGGCTTGGAGATGAAGTTCCGATTGGGTTTATTTAATAGAAATAATAAATGAAAATTTAACCTCTTATAAAAGTGATGGAAGGAGTTCCAACCCTAATCTCGATCCTACGAACGATTCTAGGGATGTACAAAGTGCGTAGGGAGATGTGCGGTGATGTACTGGGTGTATCGGAGCAACTAGATGTTTGGATGAAGCCTCCGACACAGTGTCAAAGGCATGGAGGCAAACGTCGGTGGCAACATGTAATCAACAGAAAAATGGTGAATTGGAAATGATAGAAGGCTACTTGATGATCAATAATGGAAGGTGGAGAATGGGGGAGTGAACAATAGGGTAATATCCTCGATTCCACTGTAGGAGGCAGAAGAGGCTTGATGTGGTAGAGACGTATGACCATGTAACTGGTCTGACTCAACTAACACAACTCTGATGTCCACCAAGCTCCGATGACGGCCCTATCACTTCCTGGAAGCTCAAGTTGAGGAAAAATGCGGTGAGTAGCGAACTCCTTGTACGGTGGAGGAGATGAAGACATTATATAGGGCTTCCTGGTTTCTAGAAAGATCAAGAGAAATCACATGAACTGAGGAGGATTTTGTGAAGCTCAGGTATGTATCAAGATCGCGGATCTCAAGAGAACAATTAGTTGTGTGAATTGAGGTGAAAGGAGATAAAACCTAGGTTGGAGAAGATGGAGAAGAAAGATCCGACGAAGCTCTTGTGGGGTCATACCTGGGAGGGGGAAGGTTCGATGGACCCGGGTTGACCAATGGAAAAAAAGTAAATTAAAAAGAAAAAAATCAATTAAAAATAACAAACGACCTTAAAATAAAAATGATCAAAATGAAAAAAATGATAGTTATTTTACAAACTATTTTTTGTGATTCTTAATAATTTTTATAGAATATATATATTTTGATATATATATATATATAATATTAATATGTACAAATATAATATACCAATATAAAATATTTACATATTTATTATTATTTTTACTAAAGTACCTTATATTTTATATTTATTTATGTACAAAATATTTTCAGAAGTATAAGTATATTTGTATTGGAATTTTACAAGTTAAATATATGGTAATGTATGTACAATATATAAACTTGGCTTGTTTGCACAATGAAGAGTTGATTTATTATTTTATTTTGTCATTTATAAATTCCATTTTAATTTTATATAATTATTCAAAATATTTACAAGAGTTTAAATACTTTATATACAATTTCTACACAAAATAAATAAGTAAATAAATAAATATAAGTTTAGGTACTATATAATTATACACAATTTAATTTTTCAAATTTATTTTTTAAGATACATGTTTATTTACAAGTTTTATCAAGGAAATAAATAAATTTGATATCATTTTATTGAGAAATAATATAGGGATATATAGGAGAATAATGAAGAATATTTACAAAAAATGGAAAAATTGTAGATGATATGTACAATGGGAATTTTGCATAAATGAGGACCTATCTCTCCCTACTTTATTCCTTGTTGATCAAATTAATTATTGACCTTCACTCGGGGTTCGGGTCAGTCTGTACTTATTATATAATTACAATCTTCTTTATTTCTTTTCTTTTTATTTTCCTCTTTATTCTTTTATTTTGGTTAAAAAGAATGCAAAATATTAATTATTAACAAATCAATGATGAATGAAAATTTATTGATTTAACACATTTTACAGATGTTTTGCTAATGAATTTGGCTAAATAAAAGAATAAAGAAGACGAATTATGGATTCATCACCTAATGTCAAACTCAGGGTGGCAACTTTTTCCTTAGGTTTATTAATAGAAAATCTAAAATTGAGGTTTTCAGGGAAGCATTTTTTTTGCAATTAAAATTGTCACTTCGGGTTAGTTTAAGGACTAAAATGAAAATTTTTATGAAATCAAGCCCTAAAATCCTAAAACTTGGATATAATATGATGAATAAAGAAATTAATGCTTTGTATTTTTTGGAATTTTCTGATGCAATATGAATTAATAATGAATTAAATATGCAAGCAAGGTTATGATTCACAAATTAGTTTCAAAAAATGAAAAACCTAATTATTTTCAAGAACTAAAAGTATCCAGATGTATCTAATAAGGATCTATCCACGCAAAAATCTAAACCATAAAAATGTTGAGTTACAATTTATTAAAATCTAAGTACTCTGATAACCAATTATTTTTTACGACTTCGATATGCGTACTAATGCCATGAAACTTGAATACAATTTAGAACATACTAAAAACAAACTACTATGAAATTGTGAAAATTTTCAAACCAACGATTAATTTAATAGCACGTAGTGGGCAAAATTTGTAAGTTTTCACAATTGTATTTATATTAAATAAATCACATATCACAAAAAATCTATTAAATACTCACAAGATAAAGAAGGAAATGTTCTACATAATACAACTTTTATGATGAAAATATGATGCTAAACGAATGTTCAAAATGGGATGTGAGGAAAAGGGTGTGAATGCATTAAATAAAATAAAATTGATAAAAAATACCGATCAGACTGAAATGTAATTACCAAGAACTAGGGGTTCTTACTGTAATTTCTCCACTGGAGCACGAGACAGGGTGTGTGGGTGATTAAAAGAATGATTGAGGTTGCAACGCAAATTGACAAGATACACACATGCATTGCACAGGCGGCTAGAGGCGGGGGGTGGATCTGTGATTTGCTTGAATATTGAGGGCACCAGTACAAACTTCCCTACACCACGTGGTGCGCACATGAAAGGAAAGTAGGGTAGGTAAGTTCAAGGGCTCAATCCCCTAGGTAATGGTCGGATCGAGGCATGTCGCCCAAGGCGAAGGTGCTAGAGTCTAGAGAGTAGTGATGTGGTTGTCGATCTTCGGTCGAGCAGTGGAAGCAAGGGAGTCCAAGGCAGTCATGTGTGACACACACCCAGTGGTGAGCTTGAAGGTCGGTTGAGAGTTGAAGGCCAGAGGCATGTCTCCTAGAGAGCGGTTGTGGCTGGAGGTCGATGGAGTAATCGAGACCATGGTTTTGAATGGGTAGTTACGGGATGGAGGAGAAGCCCACAAGGTGGCGAGATGTTCGATGGAAGAAGATCATAATGGAAGTGATGGTTGCGAGAGTAGGTGGAGTAGATGATTTGTTGGTTTGATCGGAACAAAGAGGAAGACGAAGAGAAGGGAAGAGATGAACCCAAGAGGAAGACGATAATAAATAAAGAGGATAGGGGTTTACTTGAGATGGATGGAGGTTGTCGCTTGTGTAGGAGGATATAAACTTCAACTCCAGTGATGGACTCGATGACTAGAGGTGGAAGAAGCTTGGTTGTGATTTGTGCAATGTACATCAACACGGAAGGGTCGTGGATCTCATCATCAAGGTCTTCTTTGCTTGAACTTGCACCATAGTTGCCACCTGGAAGAGGGAGCCGGACCTTGTTCTCTACCGAGAATCGATGTGTTGTTTGAGCAGGAGAGGCTGGAGACACCTTTAAGGGTGGTTGGTGAGTCACCGAGGAAGACAGGGGATGTGGGGGCACCATTTGAGAGGGTGCTGGTCATGCGGGAGGTAGTTGGCGGGGGCGAGTGGAGAAGTGTGGCAAAGGTGGTAGCACAAGCGGTAGGTGCACAAATGTCAGGAGTGCAAGATTGAAGGAATCGTGGTATTGTTGGTGGAGAGATTCGTAAGAGTGGGAGCAGACCCGCGACTGCACAATTGTTTGGGTCAGGAGAGAGATGGATAGATGGGTGATGCAGGAAGGGCTAGTGACAAAGTCAAGGAGGAGGTAGTTGTTGGGCGCCACACGTAAGGTGGAGGGCGTGAGCCTACAAAGGAAGGAGGGGGAAGGCGCCACATAATGCGTGCAGGAGTGGCCACGTGATGGGTAAAATTAAAATAAAGTTAATATTAAAGTTAAAATTAAATGTTAAAATAAATAAATAATGATAAATAATAAATAAAATAGACTAAAAAATAAAAATCAATGAGAGTAAAATTTAAAAAATGGGGGTGACAAGATGTAGTTCCAGGAGCTACCACATGCTACTCATAGAAAATTCAAAAATTAAATTTAAAGAAAAAAGAAGAAAAGAGGTCAAATAAAAAAGTGGTCAATATGAATGTTGCTTGTCTCGATAAGATCTACAACTTTCGTAAAGGACGTAAAACCAAAATAAACCATCTTTACAGAAAGTATTTTTGGTGGTATCATGTAGATATAAAATACCACATTTTTGTGTTTTGCAACTTTTTTGTAATTTTTAAATAAAATAAAAAACAAAATAAAATTAGAGAAAATAAAAGAAATATTTACAACCTAATTCATGTTTTGGTATTTTTAATTATTAAGAAAATAAAAAGATAAAATAAATAAAATAAAGGGGACATATGTATAATATGCAATAAGGGACCCAAAACCCAAGTTTCACATACAAACTCTGATTCTATTAAATTTGGTCTTGTTTGTAGGTAATTAAACGTACATTAATTAAAAAGAGAGTAAGGGTTAATTGGACAATGTATGAGAGAGATATTCATGTTTAATGATTTTTAGTCTCAAACTAAGGTTTAGGATTTAAAGGTCAATTTTACAAGTTAGTACTTTTTTGGTATTTTTATTTATTAGTGTTAGTAATGTGTACAATATAGAATTGATTTTATTCAAATATGTGTTAGTGAAAATTAGATAAAATAGGAGAAAATATGGTAATATACATGTGATATTTATTATGTAATTTATGCTTCTTATTTAATGCAAATATGCATGCTAAAATGTAGAAATTAATATTATGTGCATGAATGGAAAAAATGTATAAATGATGAAATGAAGCTAATTACTCAGGAACAAAGCTCTATTTTCAACTTTTAGAGTGATGTTCACATATTCATCAACCCCCCTATACTTAAATCATACTCATCCCCGAGCAACTAAAATGAAACACAAAAGTGAAATGATTTTGGATTTCATACCAAGGTCATGAATAAAAAGTGAAAGTAGAGCTCGACTCGACCTTTGGATTAATAATGTGGTGGAGCCTTATTGGGAATATGATTTCAGACCTAACAACTATAAAGTTCCACAAATCTCTATTCAGGTCACCTCAATAATCAGGTCAGAACAAGCCCTCATATGCAAATTCTGATGACTATGAATCTCACTTGTATTTTGTGAGTGAAATATAGCTCTCCACATTAGAAATGACAAAGAAACAACCTCGTCTAACAATGTAACCCTAATTCCCCGATCTCACTACTCTTTCCTCGAGGAGAAGGATATTCCCTTCTATGTTCAAGTACAATTGGTTCAAGAAGAGGGAGTAGAGAAGAGCATGAAATATGACAAGTGTAGTCACATATCCTTGGATCTTGACCAGTGTAGCCAAGTATCCAGCTACAATCTTCCATGGTATGGGACTTTGAAACATATGCCTTGCCTATTCATATTTTTCTAATGGGAATTTTTATTTATTTCCTTTTTGCCAGTCTAAATTTTTAGCGATTTTTTTACTTTTCTTTTTTTTCAACATATGCAGCATGTATATAGGGAGTTTTGCTTATTGAGCTAGTAGAATATCCCTCTTTTGAATCTTTACTGCATCCCACAACATCCCTTCGTTAGATGTCGATGCTACTAGACTAGGTTGAGACACACTGGAAACTTATTGTGATTGTGAATGTTTCAACTTGTGTTTCCACAAGCTAAAGTATTCTGCCTCCTCACAACTCATCAATGAAGAGCTACGTGCAAGGTGCTTGCCCAAGTTAGGTCACTATCTAAAATAATCATGCGTGCGTATGAAATATTCTACTTAGAGAAATCAAGATGACATGTGAATATAGGCTTGTGGACTCAAAGAATTAAGTCGCTCGACCAGAAAAGTCTCAACTCCAGTTCCTATAAGGTCTCTTTGAAATTAGTAGATTTTCGTAATTCGATTCATAACCCACTAACTTTCCACTTTGCATATGCAAGATTTGTAAATGACTTTAAGATGAGATGCAATGTATATGAGTGAAGTGCAAGATGATTTCTTTCAATGGATAAAAGGATGATAAGCAAAAGTAAATAAGAAGCTTCTCTTTTTTTAAGTTTTTTTATTTATTTCTAGTATACCTCCTACTTCCCAACATTTTACAACAATATTTTTATAGTGACCCTCACTTACTAAAAATACCATATCTCAATCAATTTAAATCCAAATTAAGCAAAATAAGTTTCTAAAGTTTGATAATTTGATTTATAACATAACCTAAGTGATTTGGACGCATTTCAAGGTGTTTCCAATCCGCAATTAACATATTAGTTACGCCATGATCCGCAGTCCCGAAACAGTGGATACATGTTCATTCAAATGATCATATCTCGAGCATACGGAATCCAAATTACGTAAACTCAGATCCTACGGTTTCCTTATTTAATGGGGACATAATCCAATTATTATTTTTATTTTTAAACAATTTAAACAGGTCCGAAAAAAAAATTCACAAAACAGAGATGCAAAAATGAAATGCAAGAAAACTTTCTCAAACCCTAACTAACCCAAGTCGTCCTTTTTATGGATCGCATCCAAAACCTTCAACCTAAGGCTCTAATACCACTTGAAGGATATGGTGAGATCCTTAAGTGCATAAGGAAGTGTGAGGATCGCATTGTATGCGGTCGGGAGCGACTAGTCGTACTAGTTGCTCGATGCAACGGAATATGAAACTTTTCATGTGATGAAACCACATGATCCAAGAACACTTGTCGGATCGTTTCTTATAAAATGAAAACAAGTAATAGGATTACCTCCTGAAGCGTGGTTGCGATCGAGTCTCTAAACGAAGAGACCTCCTGTCTCAAGTCTGAACTGGCGGAGGAGACGCTTGTGAGTGTGTTGTTGAAACACGTGCTTCTCGCAATCCATGTGGATAATCCGAGCCATGGATCTCCTGATCTCGAAAAACGAGATACGACTTCTTCTTTACGAGCAAGGCACGTCTAAGTAGACGAAGATCCATGAGAAAACGATCGGACAACATAACGACGATGATGTGGCGATGAAGAATCTCTCTAGGGCATCCATGGTAGACAGCCACATGAGAGAGTGTAGGCGTGTGGAGAGAAAGAAAGAGAGCATTCATTATCTTATCTATAAGAGCAAGGGGGTGCCTCTTCTTATATAGGGTTTTCGGAGTCTATGGATCCCAATCCATGGAAAACACAGAATCAATGGTTGAGATTGATTTGTGTTTCTTTCAGTGGCTGATATGTTATTGTAAAAAATACAACAACAAATGATTTAATTTAAATTAATATATATGGATAAACCAATATGTTTAAATTCAAATCAAATCAATTAATTATCCTTGGAGATAATGAGATAAACCATATCCCCTAAAAAAGAGGGACAACTACCAACATCTCATGAGATTTCATTATCTCATGAGATCTCATTATCTCATGAGATACATTATCTCATGATATCTCCCGGATTTACAACAACAATTTTTATAAATTATTTCACAAAAATAATTATAATTATCTTCTGAAATATTGCAATCATGCCATTGGAAAAATGTGAATCACATTCACATCCCAAAATAAAATGTAAATTTAATCATCCAATGTGAATCCAATTCACATTAATAATTAATCAACAAATATAAATCACAAATAGATCTCTCTTATATATTATAAATCACATTTATAATATATATATATATATATATGATTAATATGGATGGTTCTATCCACATTATTCATATCCATGATAATTAAATCGCATTTAATCATCTTGGATCTCTTTTCTCATGTGCCGAAATAACATGAATCACATTCGTATTATTCACATATTTGATAATTAAATCACATTTAATTATTAGATATCTCTCCTTAAAATACGAATCAAATTCATGTTATCCATGATAATTAAATCACATTTAGTTATCAATTTTCTCGATGTTCGGATATATAACATCAACAATGAAATTATCCATAAACTCTTTCAAGGATAATACGCCTTCTCCGTAGATACTTGGAGATAAGGACAGGGAGATTGTATTGTTCCACGTATAGTGACTTGGATATTGAGATCATATCTCAATTCCAGATCTCAGGCCTCCCATAGATGCTTGATTAAATCAAGACCGCAAATCTAATCTTCCCATTTCATCTGAATCATATTCAGATCAATGTCCAACATTTGGACCAAGATCAGATTACTTCTCTACTGAGAGGAGTCACTAAAATCCAGACCTGTTTCATCACTCTATAGGAATGGAAGTGTCATGGTTATACAATCGTCTATGATCACATTACCCTCAGGTATTCCCAATACTTGTACGTCCTGCATACTGGAGGACTCAGAATAAACCCGAAGTATTAGATCAACTTTACACTATCTACTTCAAGGTTTTATCAGTATGTTTCTCATTTTATCATTGGGAGTTGGTATCAATCATATACTTTCCAAAAGCATATATCATACCTAGGTCTTGATCATATACTTTCCAAAAGTATATATCAAACCTACAAATTCAGTCAAGCTTCTAAAGCGAGACCACCGTGCACGGAATTTGATTCTACCCAATATCTCATGAGTGAGCTCATGTCCCGGTTCAGTAACGAACCTGTATGATCCCTTTGAGAGATCGTATTACTCATGTGCCCTCGCATGCACACCAGCGCTCTGGTGTATGGACCTTGATTAGGTCATCAACCTATTGGTCTGCCAAATGCACATACTCAGACATATAGTAACACATCTGTCTCCGGTCAGAGGATGTGTGCCTGTATCGTAATAGCATACGACATAGGACTTTGGTTATCTCGATCTCGTTAAGTCAACTCTTTGACCTAACTAATCTGACACCTCTGAATCTCAATTCCTATGTAGAGGACCTGCATCAAGAGGTCGGTCAGATATCAACCTAATTGAGAAAGGATTGCCATCTCCTACTCAGGCTGGAGATCATCTCTTAACAATCATTTGACGGTGCTTGATGAGTCCTCAATCTAACCCTTTAGATATTCATCCAAGCACTAGCCTTTATGATTCAATAGTTGAATCGACAGTTGTATGATTATTAAGATGGACATGGTACATAAGCCTAATTGTACTAAGGGACCTATTATGCAAATTAGTCATTCTTCATTTTTGATTAGGGAATGATATTCACAATAACATTTATCGTATAATGGCTCATCGTGGGCTCGCATGTCCAACAATTAAACCTGAAATTTTAGATCTCTTTTGGAATGTCTCCTTCAGGGGTTTATCATTAAGTTTCTCATTTAAACATTGGGAGTTGGTATCAATCATATACTTTCCAAAAGCATATATCATACCTAGGTTTTTTTATCATATACTTTCTAAAAGTATATATCAGAGCTACAAATTCAGTCGAGCTTCCAAAGCGAGATGACCGTACACGGAATTTGATTCTTTCCAATATCACATGAGTGAGCCCATGTCTTCAGGTTCAGTACATGAACCTGTATGATCCCTTTGAGAGATCACATTACTCATATGCCCTTTCATGCACATCAGCACAACGGTGTATAGACCTTGGTTAGGTCATCAACCTATTGGTCTGCCAAATGTACATACTCAGACATATAGTAACACATTTTTCTCTGGTCACAGGATACATGCATATATCGTGACATCATACGACATAGGACTTTTGTTATCTCGATCTTGTTAAGTCAACTCTTTGAGCTAACTTATCTAACACCTCAGAATCTCTATTCCTATGCAGAGGACCTGCATCAAGAGGTTAGTTAGATATCAACCAAATGAGAAATGATTGCCATCTCCTACTCAGGATGGAGATCATCTCTTAATAATCATTTGACAGTTCTTGATGAGTCCTCAATCTAACTCCTTAGATATTCATCCAAGCACCAGCTTCTTTGATTCAATAATTGAATCAAAAACTGTATTATCATCAAGATGGACATGGTACATAACCCTAATTGTACTAAGGATCCTATTATGCATATTATTTATTCTTCAATTTAGATCAGGGAATGATATTCGCAATAACATTTATCGCATAATGGCTCACCGTGGGCTTGCATGTCCAACAACAAGATATCAACATGAAGACATCACACAAAGTGCATAGGGTGGATAGTGCATATCTAACCATCATAGGAAATCACCTATCCAAAGTGGATATAATAGAGAAACGATCTAAAGATCTTGATAAACTACAAGTGATCGACTAGAGGAGAAAGTAGTTGGATATGATGGACGAGATTATGAAGCATCGGGAGCTTCTTGTTAGTACTATTCATTCATGTTAGAGTGTTAGTGCCGCAACCGATACTTCTACTCATGAGCATACTTCTTTCATGACTTTAGCACAGTAGGGTACCCGAGCACCGCCCACTATTTAGCACATTTACTATGTGCAGACCCCAGATCTGGTCCCACAATAGTCATCTCAGACATGCATTGTACCATACCACCAAGAGCCTCTTTACATTCCTAAGCAGCAGTCTCCACCTCCACCTCTCATTCAGGAGGAGAATGGGATTTGGTTCTACCGAGAGCGCAACTAACCCCATCTGTCAGGGCATGGGAGTTGAGTTCGAAGTCGAGTTAGAGGCCCACCAACCATTTTCTAGGAGGGATACCACAACTCTAACACCAACAATTACAGTCTCATTTCTCTTCACCACCGTACTTTCGCAATTGGATACATGGACAACAGTAGATGCAACCTGTGTATTTTCATCAGCCATATTATCTGCAACAGTCTGCATAGTTTTTATACCCTCCTCCTTATTATCAGTCACAATATTCGAGGTACCGGTAGCCTCCATAGTACCAGTTTCAGTGACAATCCATTGTCGAGCATCCAGAGGCACCTTCGGTAAATCTCGCACTAGATCAACTTGCATTCTTGATAAATAATATGAATGATTTAACTTAGAGGCTTGACGACCTAACCACCATGAAGACGTTGATACCATCCCAGGTTGAAGTCCATCCCAACAACTTCAAGCACAAGGAGCAGGTAGCCCATGATCCATCCACCCTCGAGACAAGGTATGGTTGTTTATTTTACTTGTTTATCTGACACCATTCATCTCAAGAGCGGTAGGAGATTACAACTGCCTACACAGCAGTTGGGATTGAGATATCGAGCACTGAGAGATAAACCGACTACTTCATCATCTTTACCGGTTGAGCAGTGATCTATAGCAAAGCCCAAGCATGGAGGACCACCATCACCTTCTACTTCTTCTCCACCATCACAATGACCTCCGATATTCAGAAAAATCTAAAAAGATAATAAATAAAGATGCATTATCGAGTCAACCATGAAGGAGAACACACCTGTTGTGGAGTCTTCTTATGTACCAACAGACTAAGCAACCCATCTAGTTTTTCTTTTTCTTCTTCTATTCCTGTATTTGATGATACTGTACATACTGGTTATTGTTATCCTCATGTTCATGATGACTCTGATTTGAATAAAAGAAATGAGCAGTTTGATATTTCTAATTTTGTTCCATTTCCTTCCTCTTTGAATAAAACTCAAAAAAATCACAAATTAAAAACAACTTTTATTTGATCCTAGAGTGGTATAAATACTATAGAATATCTTTTTAGAGACGCCACTCCTTAATTCCATGGAGTACATGCCCACAGTGAAAAAAGGATTGAAAGAAACATGTACTCAAAAGCGTCAACCAACATAAAACATACGAAAGAAAACAGAAAAGCACATCTAGACCATGGTCACAGTTCATGCCATCAACAACCTCCCACCTAAAAAGAAAGATAAGGGAGCACCTCACATCTGTTGCCCTATCCTTGATTAGGAGTTCGATTGTACTCTACTCGATGGTGGATCCTCCATTAACCTCATGTAATCTTTACTACTCATCGAGTTTGGGTTAAGGCCTCTTAGATCCACCAGGGTGATCCTTCATTTTGTTGATATATCGATCAAGAGGTTGAGGGGAATTATTGAGGATGTTTTTGTAACGATGCAAGGAATGATATTCCTAGTTGATTTTGTTGTTATGGATATGGATACTCTGCATCGTTACTACATACCCCAATCAAAATTGCTCGATCGTTCCTTCGAGTGATCAAGGCAGTAGTTGATTATGCTACTAGAGAGATAAACGTTCACTCCCTCAATGATAAGGTTAAGATAGAGATGATCACAGTTCCAAAGTCATCACTGCCACCTGCATAAACAGATGAGAGAGAAAGAGAGAGAATTACATCATATTCCGAGGACTATGATTTTCTTGTCGAGTATTGAGAGACAGATCTTTTCATAGATTTCATGGACACCTAGGAGTTCCTTTCCCAAAAGGAACCTCTAGAAATCATAGTCGACATTAGCTCACTTGTTGATTATTTTGAGTTTTCTGCTGATGGATCTTTTGAGTTGATTTTTTAGGATCAATCTAAGTTATTTTTAGAGGTACAATTTGATATACCCGAGATACTTTCTTCTGAGATTAATGATGACATACGTCCTACTGAGATATCTAATATCTTTATTGATGAGTTTTCTGAAATTTTTTAACATCCTAATGAGCCATCCCTTTATGAGAAGTGATATTCATTGCTAATCTTTATGAGACATTACTTGCTTAGCTTACAGTAGCCATAGTGAGCTGTCCAGGTAGTGCAGATCATCTATATTATACCAATATAGTTGAAGAGGTTGTTGTAGAGCCGATTCAGGCCCCACCTGAGCTCAGAGTTTTACCTTCGATGCAGAAGTTTGCCTTCCTTGCAGGTGCCCCCCAAATGTTTCTTGTCATCATCAGTTCACAATTGACCGATGATCGGGAATCTTGCTTGCTAGAGGTTCTTGATAGAACCCACAAGTCCATAGGCTAGAATATTTCCGATCTCCATGGGATTAGTCCAATTTTATGCCCACATCATATCTACTTAGAGGATAACAACAATCCAACCTGTGAGTGTTAGAAAACATCTAAATCCAAATCTTTGGGACGACGTCAGGAAAGAGATGAGTAAATGTTGTGGTGCTGGCTTTATTTATCCCATTTCGTATTCCAAGTGGGTCATCCCATTGCATGTGGTCCCGAAGAAATCTAAGATTAATATCGTGACAAATGACTGTGGTGAGGAGATTTTGATTTATGTACCCACTTCATGGCATGTCTACGTAGATTACTGGAACCTGAATTCAGATACCAAGAAAGTGAAGGATACGGTTAGATCCTCAAGCGCATCACGGAAGCGTGATCGTCGTATCGAATACGACGAAGAACGACTAGTCGTACTAGTTGTTCTATGCAGCGGAAATTAAAAATTTTCATGTGACGAAACCACATGATTCAAGAACACTTCTCGGATCGTTTCGTCTAAACCAGAAACAAGTATTAGGGTTACCTCTTGAAGCGTGGTTGCGATCGAGTCTCTAAACGAAGAGACCTCCTGTCTCAAGTCCGATCCGACAGAGGAGACGCTTGCGAGCGTGGGGATGAACCGCGTGCTTCTCGCAATCCATGTTGACGATCCAAGCGGAAGATCTCCTGATCTCGACACACGAGATCTGACATCTTCTTCACGAGCAAGGCACGCTGAAGTAGACGGAGTTCCACGAGCAAACCATCGGGCAACATAACGATGACGCTGCGTCGATGGAGAACCTCTCTAGGGCATCCATGGTGGACGGCCATGAGAGGGAGAGAGAGAGGGCGTGTAGAGAGAAGAGAGAGATATGCTTCTCAAGCATAGTGTGTGTCAAGAAGAGCAATGGGGTGCCTCTCCTTTTATAGGGTTTTGGGATCCATGGATCTCAATCCATGGGACAACACAAATCCAATGGCTCTCATTGATTGTGTTTCTTTTAATGGCTAAGATTTGTGTTGGTAAAACCAACAACAATTAATTTAATTTAAATTGAATATATGTTAATAAATCAACACAATTTAATCACAAAATTAAATCACCAATACATGGAGATAATCAAAGGAGAGAAAGCCTCCTTCCATGTGGAGAGGGGGGACGGCCTCCCTTTTCTAATGGGAGTGGTGGCCATCCACCCTCCTCCATTAGAAAGGTGGCTATTTCATCTTTTATGTAATCTCCATTATTTGCAACAACTTTTGTTGCAAATTATTCTACAAAAAATAATTCACAATTATTTTGTAGACATTGTAATCTTGCCATTGAAAAATTTGTGAATCATATTCACAACCCAAAACAAAATGTAAATTACATTTTCAATTCAATGTCCAATGTGAATCCAATTCACATTAACATTTAATTAACAAATGTAAATTACAAATAGCTCTCTCTTATATATTATAAATCATATTTATAATATATATGACTAATATGGATATTGCTATCCACATTATTCATATCCATGATAATTAAATCACATTTAATCATCTTGGATCTCTATTCTCTTGTTCTCAAATAACATGAATCATATTCACATTATTTACATCTTTGATAATCAAATCATATTTAATTATCTAAGACAACTCTCTTTATAATATGAATCGAATTCATATTAATCATGATAATTAAATCACATTTAATTATCCATTTTCTCAATGCTCGGATACATAAATCAACAATAGAATTATCCATGAACTCCTTCAAGGATAATGCGCTTTCTCCGCAGATACTTGGAGATAAGGACAGGGCGATTGTATTGTTCCACGTATAGTGACATGGATATTGAGATCACATCTCAAATCCAGATCCCGGGCCTCCCCATAGATGTTTGATTAAATCAAGATCGTATATCTAATCTTCTCATTGGATCTGAATCACATTCAGATCAATGTCCAATATTTGGACTAAGATTAGGTTACTTTTCTACTGAGAGGAGTCACTAAAATCTAGACCCGTTTCATCACTCCCTAGGAATGGAAGCATCATGGTTATACAATCGTTTATGATCACATCACCCTCAGGTATTCCTAATACCTGTACATCCTGCATACTGGAAGACTCAGAATAAACCCGAAGTATTAGATCAACTTTATATTGTCTACTTCACGGTTTTTATCAGTAAGTTTCTCATTCGATCATTGGGAATTGGTATCGATCATATACTTTCCAAAAGCATATATCATACCTAGGTTTTGATCATATACTTTCCAAAAGTATATATCAAACCTACAAATTCAATCAAGCTTCCAAAGCGAGACGACCATGCACATGGAATTGATTCTTCCCAATATCTCATGAGTGAGCTCATGTCTTCCGGTTCAGTAACTGAACCTGTATGATCCCTTTGAGAGATCGTATTACTAATATGCCCTTATATGCACACCAGCTCGCCGGTGTATAGACCTTGATTAGGTCATTAACCTATTGGTCTGCCAAATGTACATACTTAGACATACAATAACACATCTGTCTCCGTTCAGAGGATGCGTGCCTATATCATGACAACATACAATATAGGACTTTGGTTATCTCGATCTCGTTAAGTCAACTCTTTGACCTAACTCATCTGACACCTCCGAATCTCTATTCCTATGTAGAGGACATGCATCAACAGGTCGGTCAGATATCAGCCTAACTGAGATAGGATTGCCATCTCCTACTCAGGCTGGAGATCATCTCTTAACAATCATTTGACGGTGCTTGATGAGTCCTCAATCTAACTCATTAGATCTTAATCTAAGCACCAGCCTCTATGATTCAATAATTGAATCAACAGCTGTATGATCATTAAGATGGCCATGGTACATAACCCTAATTGTACTAAGGGACCTATTATGCAAATTATGTACTCTTTATTTCAGATTAAGGAGTGAATTGCAATAACATTTATTGCATAATGGCTCGTCGTAGGCTCGCATGTCCAACAATCTCCCACTAGCCCAAAGAGCCATTAATGGGCTAATCATTTAAACCCACACTCATGTGACAATCATAGGCTATTTAGAAAATAGCTAGGCAAGCTGATCAGTCACTCTGTTCCCAAGAGACTACGCCAAGTCCTTTTACGGCACTTGCATATCTCCTAGTAACAATGCTCGCATCCAATGCGAATGCTGCATCTTATGCAACCAATACTCAATCTTGTTAGTTACAGTGTCCTTGACACTACAGCTTAACAATTATCATAACCAGTATTTCCATAATCCTTATCAGAATACCCTTATTCCTGGAGATCACTATCTCCTAAGGTATCCACAATTAAGACCTTTTAGATTTCTATATATAAAGTCTTAAGTTTTTTTTTAAGATAAGAATTTGAGATCACTATCTCAAAAATCTTGTCATCTATGAAGATTTTGCATTTACTGCAACCAAGTGTTTTATTTCCATAGTAGGATTAGTAACAGTTTACTACTCCCACTGCATGGCAGCCATCTGGCTTTTGTACACATCTAGCACACACCCGGCTTCTCAGAACTGATGCCCAAGGGCAAGTAGTTCTAGCATTCACTTCCTCAACTCTTTGAGGTGCTATCCCTTTAGATAGGTCAGTACCATATCTTAAGGGAAGGAAGTCTTTCTTGGAATTTCTAAGAATAGAATATGTCCAAGGTGTACTACAAATGTGACAGTCCCATTATCCTCTGCTCTTTGCTTCTAAACAATTTCAGAACTAAGATCTAAGAGGTATCTTTGAAATTATATTTCAAGATATGGAATAGCCAGTCTATAAAACAACTATTATCATCCTTATATCATTCTAAATGATTAGGATATTATCTACATTTAGCACAATGAACACAAAGGCACTCCCACTAAGCTTCACATGGCTCATCCAGATTCTATCTGAAATCATAACATTTATAATTTCATCAAATCTTATGATCCAACTTCAGAAGCTTATTTGAGTCCATAGATGGATTTGTTAGCTTTCACATCTTGCTTTTCTCAACCATGAAGCCCTGGGGCTACTTCATGTGAATATCCTCAGAGAGGTATTCATAGAGGAATGCAATATTGACTTACATCTTGAAGATGCAATAGTCAAGTTGTGTAGCTAAGGTTAGCAATATTCTGATGGTTTTAAGCATGGTCACCGAAGAGCAAGTCTCATCGCAAGCAATGTCTTCTCTTCCGGTGTGTAGCTCATGGCTACGAACCGTGCTTTGAAGGTCTCCACCTTCTCATCAGGTTCCCTTTCTCTTGAAGATCCATTTACACCTTTACAGGTATTACCCATATAGGTGGATCCTCGAGGGTCCATATACAACACTTGTATATGAAGACTACATTAGACTTTTATTGCTATCCATCTATCCATGCTATGATCTACAGAAGCTTCATCACATGAAGTTCGATCATTGTCAGATTTCTCTAACACATGGAATCCATCCTCAAACTTATTTGAAGAGGTATTAGTTTTTCATCTTTAATTGTCCTTTTAGTTTCCAATTTCAGGAGCCTCATTATCTTCTCAAGATTAAATGAGTTCCTATACTTCATTTTATCTTGATTCTCAAGAGTCTCAACCTCTAAGAATCACATTCTCAGAGATGAGATACTTCAAGAATCTCAAGGTCATAAAGTAGGTATCCAATACCATCCTTTAATTTCCTAATGAAGTAGCACTCTCTGGTGCTAGATTCCAGCTTTCATGGAACCTTATTAAGGATATACATTGTAGTCTCTACTACACATATATACCTGGAAACTAAGGGATAATTATGCTAAATTTCATCATTGATAAGATCATGTCACATATGATCCAATTGTATTTTCCTATAACTCTATTGAGTTAAGGTGTGTTAGGAGGATTAAGATAGAAATGATATTCATATCTCTATAAGGTATTCTTTGAATTTATCTAGCAGGTACTTGCTACCTAGATTAGATCAAATTCATTTTATCTTCCTTCAAACTTTGGTTCTAAACCAAAAATAATGAAATCTTTGAACATTTCAAAGGTTTCTTAGGTGAAGAGAAGAAATCTCATATCATACATAATCATCAACAGATATCACATATCCATAATGTTTACTATGATATAAATGATCCGCATACATCAATATGTATGAGATCCTGAATACCTTGGCATCTTACACCTTTCTCTAAGAAGGGTGTATTGGACATTTTTCTTTGAATACAATATTCATAAGTATGTAAGTTTTGAAATTTTAGACATTCTAAAGTTTTATCTGTTACTTGTCCTTGATCTCATCAACGGACATATGTCCAAAACATGATGCCAGATCATTGTCAAATGATCTTTATCCTCCTATTGCTCTTTAAAGGTTTAATTTTTAGTATTAGAAATGTTAATGAACCATTCATCAATTTTCTAATTTAGTGGAGTCCACTAGATTTTAGATTACTATCTGAAATATTTCCATCATAACTCTTTATGATAGTTCTATCTCAGAATTCATGTTTATTTCCAACATTTAGAAACAAACAATGAGTGTATTCTTATATCCAGGTCATAGAGACATTCTCTAAGACTAAGGGCTCTCCCACTGAAATTAACAAGTCTATCAATCCAACAGAGATTGTTGCAACAATTGTATCAATATCGATGTGGATAACTATAAACATCTAAGATCAAATTTTTCAGTCCTCTAAAACATATGCAACCTATTGCAAATGTCATCAGAAGATTGAGATACAATTATTTGACTATATCTTATTTAATAAGCAAGTCAATATCAATGATTTATGTAGATTAATCCGATGCTCCATCCGAGTCCTTCTCTAAGGATTCTAGACAGACTTGATAGTCATACTATCAACACATCAACTTATTGCAGTATTGGCATTCATCCAACTCTTCGGATGACATATGGAAGTCATAGATGTACAATCAACTCTTTGACCATACTTCTTACTCGGGTCCAACCCATGCTTCCACTGCGCTCCCTTTATCTATATGCAACCATTGCTTAAGACTAAGGATCTCTTATGTTAAATTCAAAAGAATTTAATGTAAGAGCATTTCAACATTTATACATGCTTCATTAAATTCATACAATATGAATATTATGAAGCTTCATGAATGACTAGAGTATAGATAGTAGAATGATGACACTCATCATCTACATCCATCTAAACTCTTAAAACATAGGTTCAGGTAGGTACTCAAATAATTTGAATACATCATCTCTTATAGAGCTACCATCCTACATGACGCAGAGAACCATGTCACTCATGATTAAATGTTAAGAGCACATATGTATGCCAGGATAACTTCATTGATTTTATAAGGATTAGTTGACAATTGCGATCATCATCGACATGTTACTTCCAAAGTACATCCGATGAGATCAAAACTATAGAGACATACAAATCCTAGGGATGTAGTCCTATTATCTATTTAATTGTCATTCCTCATTATTATGAGGAAACTTGCACATTGCAACTACATACATTATGTGTCCAACTGCAAGTACAATATCTGGATCATGAGTCCAATCCATGATATTTTACTGGTTATTATTGAGTATAACATTGAGTGGGTTTTAATGAAGGATTATATGAAATAAGACATTTGCATAAGTGTATATATTTATATATATACATATTTTACTTTGATTTAGGAAATTTTATATCAAAGTTGTCTTGCCTTGTCAACATTGAAAGTTCATTCCCTTAATCACTCTCAATGTAAGAGATATACTTACCATTATATCTCAAGCAAGATCTGGGATCTCCTTCCTTATCTTTGTTGCATCCCAATAATATGAGAACTTACAACTCGGATAAAAAGAAGCAGGAACACATTCCGCCTTGCAAGTCCAACTTGCATCTCCCAATTTGATCTTTAACACCCGGGCCCGCCACCCCTAAGGCGATGTTGACCCGTCATTAATTGAACCAACCGTCAACAGGAATACAACTCGCTATGCGCAATCCAATATCGCCCCAATAATATGAGGACTCGATATTAGGGTCACTACGCATACGTCCTTACTCTTTTGAGAAGCGAAGAGCCCGATCCAAATGGATCGTATGCAGGAGCTGTCACTTCGGACAGGCGTCTCCTACATACAATATCTGACGACGGAACCCTCCGCCTTGACGGGAGACCATGGATGTCACTTATGTGATCCTCCATATCATATTCAAATTCTAATAAATCATTATGAATCATATTCATTATGATTAATTCTTCCAAGGGAAATAACACGTCTATTTATAATAGAGTGTCTTAATTTTAATTGGATTCCAATTAATCTAATCATATTAAATTAATGATCCAATTAATATCCAACAAACATTTTTTTTAATTGTTACTTGAATTATGGTATTATCTCAAAAACGTATTATTTAGAATTTTAATAAATAGAAATACATCATGATTTCTTAAGCATTATACTAACCCTACCCGCTGTCATGTCTAGTACCGACGAGAGTGGGACGAACCACATACGTTGCATCCCGCAACCCAATGCTCTCTGACTAGACACCATATCCACCTCGGGAAAGGATAATGCAAAATAAATCATTTTGTACTTGAGATGATCATCGATTCTTCAACCGAAATTATACCATATAATAATAATCAAAACAATTTTGATTAACATTATAATGAGATTTGCTAAACAAATCCCAAGTCCTATTCAAGCAACATGTTTGTTGGAATGTTGATCATGTAGATCATGTAACCAATCTTGATCTAGATCACATCTAATCATTTGTTGGTTAGGGCAAAGTCATTTAAACACATAATTATCATTAAATATTTCACAAATATTTATGCACAATTATTCCAGGAAATTAAACAATTTAATTTCACTTATTAATTAAATGACAATCACTAGGATCTTGATTAGGAAAGTATTTCCAGCAGTGACCCTCACTTACTAAAAATACCATATCTCAATCAATTTAAATCCAAATTAAGCAAAGTAAGTTCCTAAAGTTTTCTAACTTGATTTACAACAGAACCTAAGTAATTTGCACCATTTTAAGGCGTATCAAATCCGTAATTAACATTTTAATTACGTCATGATCCGCAGTCCCCGAAACAGGGGATACATGTTCACTAAAATGAGCATATCTAGAGCAAACGGAATCGAAATCATGCAAACTCAGATCCAACGGTTTCCTTATTTAATGGGGAACAAAATCCAATTATTATTTTCGTATTTACACAATTTAAACAGTGCCGAAAATAAAATCAAAACAGAGATGCGAAAATGAAATGCAAGAAAAACTTTTGCAAACCCTAATGAACCCAAGTCGTCCTCGGTTAATGGATCGTATCCAAAACCACCGACCTAAGGCTCTGATACCACTTGATGGATATGGTTAGATCCTCAAGCGCATCACGGCAGCGTGATCGTCGTATCGAATACGATGAAGAACGACTAGTCGTACTAGTTGTTCTATGCAGCGGAAATTAAAATTTTTCATGTGACGAAACCACATGATCCAAGAACACTTCTCGGATCATTTCGTCTAAACCACAAACAAGTATTAGGGTTATCTCTTGAAGCGTGGTTGCGATCGATTCTCTAAACGAAGAGACCTCCTGTCTCAAGTCCGATCCGACGGAGGAGACGCTTGCGAGCGTGGGGATGAACCGCGTGCTTCTCGCAATCCATGTTGATGATGCAAGCGACGGATCTCCTGATCTCGACACACGAGATCCGACATCTTCTTCACGAGCAAGGCACGCTGAAGTAGACGGAGTTCCACGAGCAAACCATCGGGCAGCATAACGACGGCGCTGCGGCGATGTAGAACCTCTCTAGGGCATCCATGGTGGACGGCCATGAGAGGGCGAGAGAGAGGGCGTGTAGAGAGAAGAGAGAGATATGCTTCTCAAGAATAGTGTGTGTCAAGAAGAGCAATGGGGTGCCTCTCCTTTTATAGGGTTTTGGGATCCATGGATCTCAATCCATGGGACAACACAAATCCAATGGCTCTCATTGATTGTGTTTCTTTTAATGGCTAAGATTTGTGTTGGTAAAACAAACAACAATTAATTTAATTTAAATTAAATATATGTTGATAAATCAACACAATTTAATCATAAAATTAAATCATCAATACATGAAGATAATGAAAGGAGAGAAAGCCTCCTTCCATGTGGAGAGGGGGGACGGGCCTCCCTTTCCTAATGGGAGTGGTGGTCGTCCACCCTCCTCCATTAGGAAGGTGGCTATTTCATCTTTTATGTAATCTCCATTATTTGCAACAACTTTTGTTGCAAATTATTCTACAAAAAATAATTCACAATTATTTTGTAGACATTGCAATCTTGCCATTGAAAAATTTGTGAATCATATTCACAACCCAAAACAAAATGTAAATTACATTTTCAATTCAATGTCCAATGTGAATCCAATACACATTAACATTTAATTAACAAATGTAAATTACAAATAGCTCTCTCTTATATATTATAAATAATATTTATAATATATATGACTAATATGGATATTGCTATCCACATTATTCATATCCATGATAATTAAATCACATTTAATCATCTTGGATCTCTATTCTCTTGTTCTCAAATAACATGAATCATATTCACATTATTTACATCTTTGATAATCAAATCATATTTAATTATCTAAGACAACTCTCTTTATAATATGAATCGAATTCATATTAATCATGATAATTAAATCACATTTAATTATTCATTTTCTCAATGCTCGGATACATAAATCAACAATAGAATTATCCATGAACTCCTTCAAGGATAATGCGCTTTATCCGCAGATACTTGGAGATAAGGACAGGGCGATTTTATTGTTCCATGTATAGTGACATGGATATTGAGATCACATCTCAAATCCAAATCTCGGGCCTCCCATAGATGCTTGATTAAATCAAGACCGTATATCTAATCTTCTCATTGGATCTGAATCACATTCGAATTAATGTCCAATATTTGGACTAAGATTAGGTTACTTGTCTACTGAGAGGAGTCACTAAAATCCAGACCCGTTTCATCACTCCCTAGGAATGGAAGCATCATGGTTATACAATCGTTTATGATCACATCACCCTCAGGTATTCCTAGTACTTGTACATCCTGCATACTGGAAGACTCGGAATAAACCCGAAGTATTAGATCAACTTTATACTGTCTACTTCAGGGTTTTTATCAGTAGGTTTCTCATTCGATCATTGGGAATTGGTATCGATCATATACTTTCCAAAAGCATATATCATACCTAGGTCTTGATCATATACTTTCCAAAAGTATATATCAAATCTACAAATTCAGTCAAGCTTCCAAAGCGAGACGACCATGCGCATGGAATTTGATTCTTCCCAATATCTCATGAGTGAGCTCATGTCTTCCGGTTCACTAACTGAACCTGTATGATCCCTTTGAGAGATCGTATTACTCATATGCCTTTATATGCACACCAGCGCGCCGGTGTATAGACCTTGATTAGGTCATCAACCTATTGGTCTGCCAAATGTACATACTCAGACATACAGTAACACATCTGTCTCCGGTCAGAGGATGCGTGCCTATATCATGACAGCATACAATATAGGACTTTGGTTATCTTGATCTTGTTAAGTCAACTCTTTGACCTAACTCATCTGACACCTCCGAATCTCTATTCCTATGCAGAGGACCTGCATCAAGAGGTCGGTTAGATATCAGCCTAACTGAGATAGGATTGCCATCTCCTACTCAGGCTGGAGATCATCTCTTAACAATTATTTGACGGTGCTTGATGAGTCCTCAATCTAACTCATTAGATCTTAATCTAAGCACCAGCCTTTATGATTCAATAATTGAATCAACAGCTGTATGATCATTAAGATGGCCATGGTACATAACCCTAATTGTACTAAGGGACCTATTATGCAAATTATGTACTCTTTATTTCAGATTAAGGAGTGAATTGCAATAACATTTATTGCATAATGGCTCGCCGTGGGCTCGCATGTCCAACAGAAAGACCACGTTCCACTGCCCTTTATTGATCATATTATTGAGAGGTTGGCATGGAAGGAGTTCTTTTGTTTCTTGGATGGGTACTCAGGATATAACCAGGTTGCAATCACTCCAGAGGATCTGGAGAAAACTACTTTTACTTTTCTGTTTGGCACCTACACTTTTAGACGGATGCCCTTTGCATTATTTAACACCCTCATTACATTATGAAGGAGTATGCTGGCTATTTTTGCCGACATGGTAGGTAGTTTTCTAGAGGTCTTCATGGATTATTTCTTGATCTACAAGGTCGACTTATGTCTTAATCATTTAGACTGAGTATTTCAACATTGTTGCGAGGTAGACTTAGTGTTGTCGTAGAAGAAGAGTCACTTTATGGTGATAATGGAATCGTATTGGGCCACATCATCTCCAAACATGGTATGGTGGTTGATCCGACTTAGAGTAATGTGATATCCAAGTTAGAGCCATCATATAATTTGAAGTAGTTGAGGTCGTTCCTTGGTTACGTTGGATTTTATAGGTGACTCATTAAGGACTTTAGCAAGATTGCCAGACCTTTGACTGAGCTTCTGTGCAAGAAGAGTGAGTTTATGGTTGATGAGAAAGTCCTCCTTACATTTCACCAGATGAAAGACATGATTACTAGAGCTCCCGTCCTTCAATCACCTGATTGGTCTCTCCATTTCGGGATAATAACGGATGCGTCAGACTATGAAGTTGGATCTATTTTAGGGCAGAGAAGGGATGGGATACCATTTGTGATATACTATGCTAGTAGGACTCTGGATGAAGCACAATGTAATTATACAATTAAAGAGAAGGAGATGTTAGCAGTGGTCTTTTCTTTAGAGAAGATCTGCACATACCCACTTAGTTCACATATCATTGTCTACGTGGATCAGACTACCATATGGTATTTACAAGAAAAGAAGGATGTCAGACCACACCTTATCAGATGGATCCTTCTTATCTAGGTGTTTGAATTAGAGATTCGAGATAAACCTGGAGTGAAAAATATTATGGCATGTCATCTTTCCTAGATCACAGATGCAGAGTCCTCTGAGCAGTTAATACTTCCAATTTTAGAGACCTTTCCAGATGAAGCTATTTTGTTTATTGCCTCACTCCCATGGTATGTTGATGGTGTGAACTATTGTCTCCAAGAAAGTTCCACAAGATTAGCCGAAGCACAAGGTAGACAGATTCCTATTAGAGATTCATTTTTACTAGTGGGAGGATCTGTACCAATTTCCTGTGGTTGCTGATTGTATATGGAGATTGTGCATTCCTCAAGAGGAATACACTAGTGTACTTGAGCATTGTCACCAACCAGAGTCCAATGGGCATCATTTGGGGAAGTGCACGACAACTAAGATTTTGCAATGCGGCATATGGTGGCCTTAAGGATGCTATAGATTATGTTCAAGGATGTACTGATTGTTAGAAAACGGAAGGAACGGTACGTTCCAAAGATACCATGCCCCTAAGATATATTCAGATTTCAGATGTTTTAGATGCTTGGGGGCATAGACATCATGCGCCCATTTCCTGTCAGTTAGGGGTTTTAATACATCCTGTTTGTTGTGAATTATGTTAGTCGTTGGGTGGAGGCTATTCCCACCTGAGCCACTGATAGTCGTACAATTTGTTCCTTCTTCAAGGACAACATTATTGTGAGATTCAGGAGACCTAAAGAACACATTTCTGATGGGGGAATGCATTTCATCAATCAAGAGGTCAAGAAGCTTGAGAAGGAGTACACCATTGAGTATAGAGTTGCATCTCCTTACCACCCAATACTAGCGACTTGGCTAAGATTTAAAATAGGGAGATCAAGACTATACTTCAGAAATCGATATATCTAGAGAGGAAGAACTGTTCCCAGATGATTGATTCAGTTCCATGGACTCATTGGATGACGTACAAGTCACCATTGGGCATGTCTCCCTATAGATTGGTTTATGGAATGCCTTGCCACTTGCCCATTGAGCTTATTCACAAATCATTATGGGCACTCTGTTTTTGCAATTTAGACTTTGAGAAAGCATGCAAGAGTAGGAAAGCAGACCTGAACATATTGCTAGAATTCTGAGATTTGGTTTATGACAATTCACTCATGTATAACGAGAAAGTCAAGTGTTGGCATGATAGACACATTAGAAGGAAGAATTTCTCCTGTAATCAGAAAGTATGGTTGTTTGATGCGAAATTGAAGTTATTCCTTGACAAAATTAAAAGCAAATGGTCAGGACCTTTCATTGTGAGAGATGTACACAACAATGGTAGTATTGTCATATATGGTTGTCATCTGGCGCACAGCCATTTGTTGTGAACATATAGTTGCTGAAGCCATATCTAGATCATGATACATTTCTGTTCGTGGTTGATTCCATCTATGTGGTATCAGATGATGCTTCTTTGAAATATTTTACGTCTGATACATGACTTGATATTCTCTTGTATATATTCCTTTCATTTTATTTTTCTTCTTATGTTTCTATCGTTCACCTCTTTTTCGTGAGTGTACGCAATACTTAGGATGTACTCTATTCTAAGTATAGAGGAAGTGAATGCTTTGCATTTTTCCAGTTTCGGTACGTTTAATCACCCCTATTGTTGCTTATACTTAGGGATCATTTACCTTAAGTGTAGGGGGAGTGATGTTGTTTATTTTGTTCTCTTTCATGTTTTTATTTCTTTTTATTTCTTCTATTCTCTTACTTGTCCTTCAACTTGTTGATATTCTTTTCTATACTTAGGGATCTCATACCCTAAGTATAGGAGAGGACAAGTCGAGTTGTTGAGTTGTTCATTATTTTCCTCGATTTTCTCTATTTGTATAGTCCTCTATACTTAAGATTAGTTGATCCTAAGTATGGAGGAATCACCGACTTCTCTTCTTTCCATTCTTTGAGTCATTGTTGTATAGATTCTTTTCACTTTTTTATACTTAGCATGAGTTATGTCTTCCTTTGTTAATTCATTATCACTATGACAACATAGTTCGAGCTAAGTATAGTGGGTGTCATATATATGGTATGTATACTTTAGCCATAACTCGTACTTTTGTTTGTTAATAATACGCTTATTACTTAAAAATGGGTGCTGAAAAATTATTTGTAAAATTATTTGCAAAAATCTTCTGTAAAATTATTTGCAAAAATGTTTTGTAAAATATTTTGTCAAAAACTTTGTAAAACTATTTGTAAAATGCTTGCAAAAATGTTTGTAATTTTTTTATAAAATTATTGTTTGTATAAATCTTTATAAAAACTGTTTGTACCATTATTTTGTATATAACATGATTTTAAAAGTATATTTATATAACAATTATGTATATTGTACAAAATGTTTGTAAAATTTTTGAAAATAAAACATTTGCAAAAACTTGTGTAAAATTGTCTATAAAATGATTTGTAAAATGTTTATAAAATAGTTTGACAAGCATTTGTAAAAATTTTGTAAAATATTTATAAAATATTTTGTAAAATGTTTATAAAATCTTTTGTAACAGGATTTTGAAAGGGTTTGTAAAATTTTGTAAATTTATTTTATCACGTGGCATATAAATTATGAGATGTATCCATTTGTTGTAAAATCCACATGTGTATAAAACTATAACTACTTCTATAAAATTCTTTGTTGTATAAATTACTCTTATAAAATTCTTTGTAAAAGTTGTAGGTAAAGTACTCTTGTTAAATAAAATATTATAATAATCCTTGTATTTATACTTGTATAAAATCCTTGCAAATATGTATATAATTCTCATTGTCCATGTAAATATATTTAATCCACTATCCCTTTTCTTTTCTTGTTAAAAAACAGCAAAAAAATATGTTTTTTATATTTTCTTGTATTTGCATATACATTTTTTAGAATAGTATTGACATTTAAACTAGTCTAGAATAAAATCAAAGAATGGAGCTTGTTTATGACCTTAATTCACTTAATTTCAGAGAAACCTTGTAGGAACCGGAGTTAGGAATTTTCAGGTCAAGTGAATCAATTCTTTGAGTTCATAAGGTTTTGTTCACATGTCATCCTGATTGGTCTAAGTATAATATTTAACAACACACACATGATCCTTTTAGATAGTGACTTATCTTGGACAAGCATTCTACACATAGCTCAACACAGATGAGGTGGTGAGGAGGCAGAATACTTTAGCTTTGGGAAACATGCGAGTGGAAACATTGCGGTCACAATAGGTGACCAGTGTGCCTTAACCTACTCTAGTGGCACTGACGTCTAACGACGGGATGTTGTGGGTTGCAATAAAGCTTCAAAAGAGGGATAGTCTACTGGTTCAAGAAGAAAAACTCATTATGTACGTGTTGCACCTTTGCATATACATACATACATACATACACACACACACATATACATACATACATAGTCTCCTAAGCAAGGCATATACCTCAAAGTATTATATCAAGGAATCCTACAACTGGAGACTTGGATACACTAGTCAAGCTCCAAGGATATGTGGCTACGCTAGCCACAATCCATTCTCTTCTCTACACCCTCTTCTCGAGCTGGTTGTACTTGAACTTAGAAGGGAATACCCCTCTCCTTGAGAAAAGAGGAACTAGACTAGGGAATTAGAGTTACCTTGTTAGAGGAGCTTGTTTCTTTGTCATTTCTGAAGTGGGGGGATATAATTTACTTACACAGTACCACTAAAGATTCATAGTCATAAGAGTTTGCGTATGTAGACTTGTTTTGACCTAACTATTGAGGAGACCTGAACATAGAATTGTAGAATTTGAGGGATGTTGAGCCTTAAATTTTATTCATAATATGGTTATGCCAAACTAATAATACAAAGGTTTGATAGAGCTCTATACTTTGATTTTATGAAGAAAAGTTTAATAATTAGTATTGTTATAAGTTTTTTATTTTTTCTTTATTCCTTTTCCTTTTCGTTCAGTCACTTATTCTTCATATAAGTGTTTGCTAATGGACCAGTAAATGTAAAGCATAGGGGGATGATGAATCAACATTTCACCATCTTTATTCATTTATTTTAGCTTATAATCCCTTATAAAACAACTATAAGTATAAATAAAACTCTCCTTTTACCAACCCTAATTCTTGTGTAAATATTGTGTATTTATCACTATTTTAATATAAAATAAATAAATAAAAGGAAAAATAAAGAAAACCAAAGATTGTATATGAAATAAATACGTGCTAACTCTGACATCGAGAGTAGAACATGATTGGACCTAATCAATTAGGAATAAAGTACGGGGATATAAGGCTTAAATACTAGAAAATCAATCTCCACTTGTGTATATTCATCACTTATATATCACTGTATAGAAACATATTTTTTAGTCTATTTTATTTATCACCAAACTCACTCCAATAAACATAATTTCTTCTTAGAACTTGTACATAAGAATCATTTGTAGATATTAAAAATATTTGCTAGAAGAATCATCATACAATTTGTAAATAACAATACTTTGAAAAAAAGAAAAAAGCCATAAAGCTCAACTTCTCAGATAAATATCTTCTTCGTAAAAAAATTCAAAATGAAGCAACCTCACTTTTATTGTACTAAGAATTAAATACTCTTTAAAATGGAAGTGGTTTTATAAAAATCAGAGTTAAAATGTGAAATGTGCCTTTCTGGGGTACTATTGTACAATATTCCTTTGAGTATTATTTATGTATATATTTTCCTTATATATTCACATATGCTAATTTTTTTAACTATTTTTATATAATATATGTGACTTATATAAAACACAAATAAAAAACACAAAACCAAAATAAACTAAAATAAAATATTGTAAGTATTGTATATATACCACTATGTGTATTGTAAATATCATTATTTGACCTAATAAATCAATTTATAAAAATAAAATAAAATAGCAATAAAATTCTTGTAAAATATTGTAAAATAATAAGCTATTAAGTTATTTGTATATTTTTAAAAAATATTTATTAAAAATATCATTGTTGTATATATAGGTATATATACCTATGAACAACATGTTTTATTTATTTATAGCTATCTAAATAACTTATTTAATTAATTGAAAATAATTGTAAATAAGATAGTATAATTCCTATCATTTTCTTGACATTATTTATTTATTTATTTGAATTTAATTTCAATTTTATTTTCAATTAATTTCATTTTTTCTTTCTTTTTTGTCGTGTAGTGATTTTTTTCCTATAGCAGGGGCACATCCTGATTGGTTGAGCCCGAGTCTGTTGACACAAGTCAACTCGCCAATCTCCAGCTCTGCCCACTTGTTTAGCTCACCGGAGTTATTTCTCCATTTACTTTTAGTCCATCCGCTACTCATCTCCTCTCGATTCCTTCTCCAATTAGTTAGCCTAACTATCCTCTCCGTCACCAGATCACTGATTCCCTCAACTTTCCCTCGGTTTGCTTGAAATTTGAATTTCAAAGGCCATCAAACCTCATGCCTATTATAGCCTAATTCAACCGCCAGCTTTGGATGATCGATTTTCCATGTATTTTTTAGCCCGAAGGTGGTAAATGGATGCTAAGGTTGTGATAGGGCCTTGATTCCTTCATCTAGGAGTGCGAGAGAGAGAGCGGGAGAAAACAATCCACATATGTGGTCGTAGCTCCACCATGTTCAGTTTCTTCAAGCTTCTATCCTCGAATCGAGGTGATTACCATCCTTATTCCACCTATAGGTAGTTTAGGTAGTCGTTATTTCCATTCTGGAGTTAATCCATGATTAATTTCTATTTTGCAGCATAAATCAAATCTTCATCATTTGCCTCCTATTTGCATGATCGGATGTTTTCCGATCATCAATCCTCTACTCTAATCATCGCCTCACGATCACTGACCTGTTCTTCACGTTCTCCCATACCCTGATCACATCTTGATCTCCTCGTATCAAGAGATCAGTCTCCTTCTCCGACCACCCGCCATCGGAGATGCCATTCTCATTATTCTACTTGGTTTTATCTAAATAATGTGGATGAAATTTCATTTCTGAACATAGGAATTATTCGCAAGTATTTAGACCCCCTCTAGAGCTCAGAATAGGGATCTGGAGCTAAATCTAAGCGCTGACCATTTGATGCTCCAAATCCTTACCCGATGATCTTCACACTCCTTAAACCTTCAGATTGAAGGAGGATTACTGCAGGACCTGGTACAATCTTGCAGGAGCCACCCTCGACTGAGTTTGGTTCAATTAAGGTCGATTGAAAGTCGTCGGTGGAGACATTCGTCAGAGTTCCTCCATTTTCCCTAAGCATTCGTATGATTAGGAACACCTCATCCCATATTAGTTCTAAGCCGTCACCAAAAAGTCATGCGTCGATCATTTCGCTCCAGATAGATCGCGAGCATTCATCTCACACGTGAGTGCATACTATCCTCGGTGAATTTGCGCTCTGTCCCTCATGTTTATTTCCTTGCATTAATAAATGCCTATTAAGACACTTGTTGTTCTGTTGTTTATTGAACATTTGCATTGTGTTCCTTTCTCTTTATTTTATATGCTTTTAAGTCATATTTGAACTCATACACATGTGGTGCACGTGTTGTATGGTCTTTTTGCAATAAACATCCTCCATTTATTTGTTATCTTTTGGCCCCTAGTTAAATTAGTTACATTAAGGTCCTGTCCAACGCATATCACGTGCGTTGGCACATGATTTACCGGGAATTTTTCAGGTCTATACTCACTCTTTCTATTTTTGTTCTTAATTTAGTATGCTAAATAAACTAAATTGCATTTTAGTCCCTCTGAAGTAGACTTCTATTTTTTTAGGAATAATAAATATCATATCACCACTAAAAATTCAATAAAAACCAATTTAGGTGCCTGCTGATTATTCATCTCTATTTTTTTGTTTAGAATTTTAAGTAATTCTATTATTTTTAATAAATCAAAAACCCCTAAAATAGCTCCTATTTGCGCAATCAATAAAAAAAGTGAAAAATCGTTTTTTGAAAAATTCCAAAAAATTATTTTTTACCCATTTTTTTTGTTTTAATTCTATATCAATTTCTCATTAAAAATCCATAGAAAAACAAAAAATAGTAAACCATTAAAAACACTAAAAAAATTGTATTTCATCACGGAAATACAAAAAATTCACAAAAATACTTTTTGGAGAATTTTAAAAATCCTATTTATTTCCATACTTTTTCTTTGATTTTTTATTTTTAAAAACCCAAAAACATTTGCATAATTTTCCATTCCATCTTTTTCCTATTTTTAATTATTTCAAAAATCCTAAAAAATATATAAAATAATCAAAAAATCACAAAACATTATAAAATCCAAAAATGCAAAAATATTTTAGTTTAATTTTCTCTACATTTTTGCTTTGTTTTAAAAATACAAATATTTGCTTTTCCTTTCTTATCTTTTTATTCCCTTTTCTTTGTTTTGTTTTCTTTTATTTAAATATACATTAATTACATAAAAGAAAATATTCACGTCATGTACAATGCATGTACAATATAGTTTAAACTCAAAAAACCACTTTTTATATCTTAACTCTGACTTTAGTGTCACCACATTCATTTTAAACCTTATTTAATTTAGATTACATTAAAAGTGAGTTTGTTTTATTTTGAGTTTTTATGGAGAAGATATGGATCTGACAAGTTTAGCTTTACGGCTTTTTCAAAGTGTTATTTTTACACTTTGTTCATTGATTCTTCTTGTAATTATTTTTAATATTTACAACTATTTTTATGTACAAGTTCCAAGAAGAATTTTTTTATTTGAGATGAATTGGGTGATAAATAAAATAGAATAAAGAATAAATACATTATGTACAATATGTTCAATGATGAATGTGCATAAATTGATGTTGATTTTCTTTATTTTTAACAACATGCCTCGTCTCCCCCTACTTTATTCCTTGTCGATCATGTCAAGTCTTGATCTTCTCTTATTGTCAAAGTTAGCATGTATTTACTACATATCTACATACTTCATTTTTTATTTTCCCTTTATTTCTTTATTTTTTTATTTTAGGTTAAAACCAATGATAATTATACAATATTTACAAAAGAATGGCTATTTATATAAAAGAATGTATGGATATTTACATGTGTTTAAGAAGGGATTTTAATCTAAAATAAATGAATAGAGATGATAAAATGCAGATCTGGAAGCTCATTGTCAGCTGCATCTATCCACTGCTCCAGATCTGTCTTGAGGGAAGTCAGAATTCATTGACACTTTCGATCAACGGAGGGCAACCGTAGGAACATTTACATATCTTCAGGAGGCATCCTCAACTTAGATCGGCCAAGATTTAAACGATTGAATCTTACCAACTTTCAATCGAGTTTTTCCAGTTGAGCTTTCGTCCATTGGATCAAGAACAAATCCACCAAGATCCAATCACCGTCATCCAGTTTGCCCCAATTTGGAGCCATAGATCAGGTCCTTCCAGATTAGATCTGAGGCGTCCATTCTGCACGTACATACAACTGCTTGGTGAATAACTTGCACTTTATCCCTTGTGTTTATTATGATCGTAAATAAATCCCATTTGGACACATGTCATTATATAGTTGCTTGGATAATTGCATTATTTTCCCTGTCGTTTATTTTATTTGAACTTGAATCCATAATTTAACTGAGATGCGTGTATTGCACTTAACATTTTAGTTATTTTGCAATAAGATCTCTCATATTTTCCTATTATTGTTTGTCCCTTATAAATAAATTAATCACAAATAAGTCCATGTCGGCATGACTTACGTACGCTGGCACACGAATTTTTAGGTGAAAATTTCTTAGTAGCCCTTGCATTTGAAGGATATAGAAGAATCCTCAAGTGCATCACGGGAGCATGTGGATCGCATCGTATATGATCAAGAGCGACTACTCGCACTAGTTTCTCGATGCAACAAAATTTAAAATTTTTTTAAATCGATGAAACCGCATGAATTGATGTTGATTTTCTTTATTTTTCAAAACATGCCTTATCTCCCCCTACTTTATTCCTTGTCAATCATGTCAAGTCTTGACCTTCTCTCGTGGTCAAAGTTAGCATGTATTTACTACATATCTACATACTTAATTTTTTATTTTCCCTTTATTTCTTTTTTTAGGTTAAAAACAATGATAATTATATAATATTTATAAAAGAACAGATATTTATAAAATCAAGGATTTATGGATACTTACATGTATTTAAGAAGGGATTTTAAGCTAAAATAAATGAATAAAGATGATAAAATGCAGATCTAGAAGCTCATTGTCAGCTGCCGCTATCCAGTGCTCCAGATCTATCTTTGAGGGAACTCAGAATTCATTGACACTTCTGATCAATGGAGGCCAGCTGTAATAATGTTTACATATCTTCAGGAGGCATCCTTAACTTAGATCAGCCAAGATTTAACTGATTGAATCTTACCAACGTTGACCTTGAATCGAGTTTTTCCAGTTGAGTTTCCGTCCATTGGATCAAGAATAGATTCACCTAGATCCAATCAACACCATCCAGTTTGCCCCAATTTGGAGCCGTAGATCAGATCTTTCCATATCAGATCTGAGGCATCCATTCTGCACGTGCATCACAACTGCTTGGTGAATAACTTGCACTTTAGCCCTTGTGTTTATTGTGATTTGTAAATAAATCCCATTTGGACACATGTAATTATATAGTTACTTGGATAATTGCATTATTTTCCCTGTTGTTTCTTCTATTTGCACTTGAATCGTGATTTAACTGAGATGCGTGCATTGCACTTGGCATTTTGGTTATTTTGCAATAAGATCTCTCATATTTTCCTATTATTGTTTGTCCCTTGTATATAAATTAATCGCAAATAAGTCCATGCCGACATGACTTACGTACATTGGTACATCACTTTTTGGGTGAAATTTTCTTAGTAGCCCTTGCATTTGAAGGATATAGAAGAATCCTCAAGCGCATCATGGAAGTGTGGATCGTATCGTATGTGATCAAGAGCGACCAGTCGCACTAGTTGCTCGATGCAATAAAATTTAAAAAAAATTAAATCAATGAAACCACGGGATCCAAGAACACTTCTTGTATCATTTCATCTAACCACATAATTGGTAAAGGAATACCTCTTGTAGCGTGGTTGCGATCAAGACTCTAAGAGAAGAGACCTCCTATCTCAAGTCCGATCCATCGGAGGAGACGCTTGCGAGCGCGGAGATGAGTCGTGTGTTTCTCGCAATCCAATTCGATGATCCAAGCAATGGATCTCTTGATCTCGTCTCGCGAGATTAAATGCCTTCCTAAAAATGAGATGTACCAAAGAAGACGGAGATCTGAGAGTCATCGATGAGGCAAAACAAAGTTGAGGTGATGACGAAGGAGACCTTCTTTCTAGAAGAAGAGTGGACAACCACTCAATGAGAAGAAGAAGGGGAGATGTGTGAATGAGAGGGGGAGAGAGAGACATCGACAAGATTGTGTAATCGAAGAGCAAGGGGTGCCTCTTCTTTTATAGGGTTTTGGGAGGCAATGGATCCCAATCCGTGGTTAACACCAAATCAATGGTTGAGGTTGATTTGTGTTTAGTCAAACGTCCTTGACTGGTGTTGTTTAAAAACAACAACAATAATTGATTTAATTTAAATTAATATATTGATAAATCAATATAATTAATTTCAAATTTTAATCATTTAATCTTGGAGATGATGGTAGAAGAGATTGACTTATCCCTTAAAAGTGGGGGACGACCACCAATTCCACATGGGACAATGTGACTGTCCACCCTCTTGACTTGGGATTAGTCAATCTCATACCAAGTCATGAGATTAGATTATCTCATGTAATTTCCAAGATTAACTCACAATGAAAATTCACAATTATCTTGTGAAGATTTTAATCATGCTATTGTAATTATGTGAATCACATTTACAATCCAAAACAAGATGAAATCATATTTTCAATTAATCATCCAATGTGAATCCAATTCACAACAATCATTAATCAACAAATATAAATCACAATTAATATCTCTTATATATATATATCATAAATCATATTTATAATATAAATGAATAATTGGACAGTACTATCCATATTATTTATATCCATAATAATTAAATCACATTTAATTATATTGGATTATCATTCTCATGCATTCAAATAATATGATCAAATTCACATTATTCTGGACAATTAAATCACATTTAATTATCCATTTATTAATGCTTGGATATAATTTCAATAATGGAATTATTCTTGAACTCGTTCAAGTATAATGCGCTTTCTCCGCAAATACTTGGAGATAAGGACAAGGCGATTGTACGTTCCACGTAGTGACATGGACATTGAGATCACATTTCAAATCCAAATCCCATGAACCTCTCATAGATTATTGATTAAGTCAATGCTGCAAATCTAATCTTCTTATTGCATCTGAATCTCATTCATATCAATGTCCAACGCTTGGACCAAGATCAGATTGCTTCTCTACTGAGAGGAGTCACTAAAACCCAGACCTATTTCATCACTCCCTCGGAATGACAACGTCATGGTTATACAATCATTTATGATCGCATCACCCTCAGGTATTCCTAATACCTATACATCTGGCATAATGGAAGTCATATGATGAACCCGAAGATATAGATCAATTTTACACTGTCATCTTTAGGGTTTCATCATCAAGTTTCTCAATATTGGTCATTGGAAGTTGGTATCGATCATATGCTTTCCCAAAGCATATATCATACCTACAAATTCATGTCATGCCTCCAAAGAACGACGAAAGTGCATGGAATTTGATCGGTCCCAATACCTCATGAGTAATGCTGGAGAGATCATGATGTATTTTCTAATTATTGAAATTCAAATAATGCGCTTTCTCCGCGAATACTTGGAGATAAGGATAGGGCGATTGTATTGTTCGACGTATAGTGACTTGGATATTGAGATCATATCTCAAATCCAGATCGCGGGCCTCCCATAGATGCTTGATTAAATCAAGACCTCAAATCTAATCTTCTCATTGCATCTGAATCACATTCAGATCAATGTCCAACATTTGGACTAAGATCATATTACTTCTCTACCGAGAGGAGTCACTAAAATCCAAACCTGTTTCATCACTCCCTAGGAATGGAAGCGTCATGGTTATACAATCGTTTATGATCACATCACCCTCAGGTATTCCCAATACCTGTACATCCCGCATACTAGAAGACTTAGAATAAACCAAAAGTATCGGATCAACTTTATACTGTTTACTTCATGGTTTTATCAGTAAGTTTCTCATTCGATCATTGGGAGTCGGTATCGATCATATACTTTCCAAAAGCATATATCATACCTAGGTCTTGATCATATACTTTCCAAAAATATATATCAAACCAACAAATTCGGTCAAGCTTCCAAAGCGAGATGACCGTGCGCATGGAATTTGATTCTTCCCAATATCTCATGAGTGAGCTCATTCAAGTAACAATCACGTTTGTTGATTGAATTGAATTGATAATTGATTTAGTGTGATTAAATTAATTATATCCAATTAAAATACTCTACTATGAATAGATATGTATTTCTGCTGGAAGAATTAGTTATATGAATGAGATTTATGATAATTAATTAAAATTTGTATAAGAGGTGTAGGATCACATAAGTGACATCCATGGTCTCCCGTCAAGGCGAAGAGTTTTGTCGCTAGGGATTGTATGTAGGAGACGCATATATAAAGTGACAGATATTTCATAAAAGTGCATCTGGATCAAGCTCTTTGCTTTTCGAAAGAGTATGGTCGTATGCATTGTGACCCCAATATAGGATCCTCACATTATTGGGGTGATATCAGATTACGCATATCGAGTACTAAACATGTTAACGGTTGGTTCAATTAACAACGGGTCAACATCACCTTAGGGGTGGTGGGCTCGGGTGTTAAAGACTGAATAGGGAAATGCAAATTGGACTTGCAAGGTGGAATGTGTTCCCGCTTCTCTTTAGCCGAGTCATAGTTTCTCATATTAATGGAATGTGATAAAGGTAAAGAGGATATCCCAGTTCTTGCTAGAGATATAGCGAAAAGTATATTTCTTGCTTTGAAAGTGATTAAGGGAATGAACTTTCCAAGTTGAAAAGGCAAGACTAATTTGATTAAAAAGTCATTAATCGAAGAAATACAGTTTAGTATATTATTATATATTTTAATATAGTGCATTCTTAATTTCAGAAAATGAAGTCCATGAACCCACTTAGCAGGCTCCTGGAGGTCAATCAGTTGACCGGACCGAATTATTCGGATTGGATCCAAAATTTGGATCTTGTTCTTTCTATTGAGAGCATCTCATATGTGCTAACAAAGGGCAAGTACACAGACCCGTGGACTCCGGAAAAAATTTCATATAATAAAAAATATGATGAAGATCAAAATTTGAAAGATGTTACATTCTTGGTTCATTGTCCAATGTGCTTCAGAAGCAACATGTGGAGATGAACACTTGCCAAGAGATCATGTTGAATCTGAAAGATGTGTTTGGTGACGTAAACCACATACATCGTTATAATGTAATGAAAGAGCTTATTCTCTGCAAGATACGGGACATGACCTCTGTCAGAGAACATGTACTCAAAATGTTTGGATACCTCTCTGAACTGGAAACCTTGGGAGCCTTCATGGATTCAAACATGCAGGTTGATTTCATTCTATTGTCGCTCCCTAAGTCTTTCAAAAACTTTGTAGTCATATTTCATATGAGCAAAGTTGACTTTTAACGATGGGCTATTGGTTGCATTAAAGTCTGCTGAAGATGTAGTGAAAAAAGATGGCCCCTCTACCAGTGCAATGGTTGCACATGTCAAAAGAAAGCACGGTCGCGTTGGTTCATCTTCCAATGCATCCATATTGATAGCGTCGAATAAAATAGATGTTTGTCTCCACTGCAAGAAGTGGGGGCACTGAGGCGTAACTGCCCGGAATACCTGAAGTTTGCCGATAAAGGTAAAGCCCCTGCAGGTATGAAATCTACTTTCCATCATTGAAACTAATTTTCTTGTTGGATGAGAAGGAAGTTGGGTTGTTGATTCTGGTGCTTCTATTCATGTATGCAATTTGTTGCATTTATTTCAGGAAACTAAGAATCTTAGTGAAGGGGAGATAGTCATCCAGAAAGATGTGATGCAAGTGTTGCAGCAGTCATCATCGGGACCTGTCGACTATCATTATCTGGTGGAAGAGTCCTTACACTTAAGGAGTGTTTTTATGTACCCGAAGTCTGAAGGAATTTAATATATGTATCTAAACTTGTTAGAAGTGTATATTCATTCCTTTTCTGTAATAAACTAATCATAAATCATTATAATAAGCGTATTGCAGATGGTGTTTTGACTTCTGGTAGACTCTACGAATTGAGCATTGATGAAATGTCATGAATGTTACTGCCACTAATAAAAACGCTAAAATATCAAGGGAGGATGAAAATCATTTGAATATGATTTGGCACCAAAGGCTTAGTCATGTTATCTGTTGATATGATCATTAGATTGATAAAGGATGGATATTTGAATTTCTATTGGTTCAATCTTCGCCTACTATTGAGATGGACCTTTAAGGTGATTATTACTTTGATATAAAATTGTGTTGCAATCCCGAAAATTCCCGGCTTAAAGAAAAAAAATTATTCGTAAGCTAAAATAATTACAGAAAATAATGTGAGAAAGAGAATTATATTGTTGACGATTTTTTACTATTTTCGTAATTTTTTCGTAGATTTCTTAGGATTTTTAAAATGAATAAAAATAGTGGGAAATGCAAACAGTGAGAACACATGATTATTTCATAATTTAGAAAAATGAAATGAAATAAAAAATTGCAGAAATTATATTTCTTAAAAATTAGAGAAAATTATCTACAAATAGGAACTTAAGTCACATTTTTTATTTTTACAATTTTATATGATTTTTAAATATTTTGGTATTTTGTAATTTTTTATAAAAATAATTATCACATGAAAATTGTATAGGAATTAAAAGATAATAAAATAGAACTAATCTAATTTTTTGGAATTTTTAAAGTAGTATTCGAATTTTTGTGATTTTTCAAACTTCAAACAAGGGAAAAAGTGAAGTTTTTGGTTTCTTTTAAAATAGCAAAGAGAACCAATTGCAATAAAAAAATTATGCTATGAAGAGACACACATCTGAGCAAAGCATGATTTTTTGCAAAATTTATTGACCAACAAAAGCATTTATTTTAATGAAAAGAAACATGTAAAATAAAGTCTGATAAATAGGGATTGAAATGCAATTTATCAATGTTTTTGCATTTATAATTAATTAAAATAAATTGTGGGAGATACAAATCGTAATTACCTAAACACGTTTACTGCACATGACAGGCTGGAACTGGGGCCTTCTTTGCAATATGCAGAAACTCGGGGGAGAAATTACAATTTCTCCAATTCTTTATTGATTTCCCTAGGGTTGCTGTGGGGCTTCCATCGTTTCTTTTCTTCCAAGCAAAGGGGGAGGGGCCCGCTACCGCGTGTGATGAAAGGCGGATGGGAGGGACGACTCCACGCGGCGGGACACAAGGGGCGACGGGCTTGCCGATCGGGGAGAGGTGACGCTGAGACGCGGAGGTGGCGGTCTCTGAAGATGGCGGTGGCCTTCGGCCTTCGAAGGGCGCGTAGTCGAGATAGAAGGTGCTGGCTCCAGAAGGTCTGTCTTGTGGTGGTTTCTTCGACGGAGGGCGGCGGACGGCACCTCGTGCGGCCAACGAAGGAGTTTGACGGGATGGTGGCTCTCGCGGGCGGGTAATGGCGTCGCTCCAAACAATCGTAGATGGCTCTGGTGGAACTGCCGTGTGGACTGGAGGTGGATAGGTTGCACAGCCTACGTTGGTCGACGGTGAGGAGGGAAGGCGACACACACCCCCCCAGGGTCGATGGTTGGTCGGGTGGCAAGGGGCGGACGATGGAGGGTCGGTGGGATGACGGCGGTTGCGGCCGAGAAGGGGGTCGATGGCGAGCAAGGAGCTTCCCGCCGTCCAATTTTATTTATTTATTATTATTTTTTGTAAACACAGAAACAGTATGTATAAAAAAAAATTATTATTTTTATTTTTTTATGAAAACATGAACCATAGAAATTTTTTATTTTTTATTTTTTTAACTTTTTTAATTGATCATGCAAAACAAGTGTTAGAAAGAAAAACTATGTATTTTTATTTTTTTTTTCATTTTTTTATTTATAAACAAATTAGGACGCGAGCACGACGGCTCAATCCCAAAATCAAAACAGAATATGTGAACGGGGATCCAGCGAAAAATGAGGAATGGATCCGGATCTCCGGCCATCGTGCATGGTCAGAGGTGGGAGGTCGTGAGAGAGTTAGAGGATGTGTGCCCATGTCGTGACAGTATACGACATAGGACTTCGCTTATCTCGGTATTGTTAAGTCAGCCATTTGACCTAATTAATCTGACACCTCCAAATCTCTATTTGCATATGGAGGACCAACAACAAGAGGTCGGTTAAATATCAGCCTACACTGGACATCATCTCTTAATAATCAGTTGACGGTGGTTGTTGAGTCTTCAATCTAACTCCTTAGATATTCATCCAAGCACTAGCCTCTATGATTCAATTATTGAATCAACAACTGTATGATTACTAAGACGACCATGGTACATATCCTTAATTGTATAGAGGGACCTTATAGTGCATTCATTCATTTAATCTCAAATTGGGAGTCAATAAATCAATAACTTTTATTGATAAATCAAACATTATGATAACATTTATTGTAGGAATGGTTCGCCTTTGGCTCACATGGATAACAATCTCCCACCAGGTACAATCCTTAAACCCATACTCATTACTTGCTGGTCGAAAACCTTCTGTGTCAGAGGTTTAGTAAGGGGATCAACAATGTTGTCGACAGAGGCCACCTTGGTGATGGTGATGTCACCACACTTTTGAATCTCCCGAATGATGTGGTATTTTCTTTCCACGTGCTTGCTCTTTTGATGCCATCTGGGTTCCTTTACCTGGAAAATGGCTCTCGTGTTATCACATAGTAACGGGATGGGAGTATCAGAGGAAACTATGTCAAGTTCCAGGATGAACTTGTGCAACCACACCGCCTCCTTTGGAGCATCCAATACGGCAATGTATTTGGCTTCTATTGTTGAATCTGTTGTAGTGTCTGTCTTCCTGCTTCTTCAATTCACAACACCACCGTTCAATAGGAACACAAACCCTGATGTCAACTTTTGATCATCAATGTCCGTTTGGAAGTCTGAATATATTTATCCCAAGACTTGGAGATCACCATCTCCATAGACCATAATGTAATCTTGCGTTCGTCTTAGATACTTGAAAATATCTTCAATGCATTCTAATGTTGCTCTCCATAGTAGGATTGGTAACGACTTACCACTCCCACTGCATGGCAGATATTTGGCCTAGTACATATCATGGCATACATTAAGCTTCCTATTGTTGATGCATAGGGGCATCCAGCCATGGCCTTCTTTTCCTCAAAACTTTGAGGAGCCATCCCTTTAGATAGGCGGATACTATGTTTTAAGGGGAGGAAACCTTTCTTGTTACTATCCAAAGAAAAAGTTCAAGATTTTCTTAATTTACCCATGTTGTGATAATCCCAATATCCTCTTTTCTCGATTTCTGAACAGCTTCATACCCAAGATGTAAGAGGCTTCTCCAAGATCTTTCATCTCAAAGGTATGTGACAACCAAATTTTGACACTGATCATCATCCATGTATCATTCCCAATGGTGATCCCCTAAGTTTCTTGTACACACAAGGTTCTTCGGGATTTTTCACAAAATCACAACTCTTAATCTGATGTTCCAGCTAAGAGAAGCTTGTTTGAGCCCATAGATGGATTTCTTCATCTTGCATACTTTACCTTCCTCGGTTATGAAGCCTTAAGGCTGCTCCATATAGCTATCCTCCTTGAGGTATCCATTGAGGAAAGTTGTCTTGACGTCCATCTGCCATATGTCGTAGTCAAGATATGCAGCGACAACTAGTAGTGTCCTGATGGACTTAAGAATGGCCACAAGAGAGATCGACTCATTGTAATCGATGACTTCTCTCTATTGTAGCCTTTGGCTACGAATCGTGCCTTGGAAGTCTCTAATTTCCCATCAGGTCCCTGCTTTATCTCGAATATCCATTTACACCCAATGGGTTTTTCCCCTTCAGGAGGATCCTCTAGGGTCCACACACCATTCTTATGCATGGAGTCAATCTCTGACTTCATTGCTAGCATCCATCTATCCATGTCATTGTCCACGAGTGCTTCATCAAATAAAACAGGATCATTTTCAGTCTCATCTGACACATGGAATCCATACTTTTCAGGTGGTGCAACCACCCTCGAACTCCTTCGAAAAGGTATGGGTATTTCATTTTTATTTATCTCTTCGATTTGTGGTTCAAGGAGCTCAGAATCCTCAGGGGACTCAATGAGTTCCTCTACTTCACTTTTGTCTTGACCTTTAAGAAAGTCATTCTCACATCTTTATAGATGAAAACCTTTTAGGTCTCAGGGTCATAAAGTTGATATCCAATACCATCTTTAACATACCCAATGAAGTAATACTCACGAGAGCGAGATTCTACCTTACTTGCATCCATGTTCTTCGCATGGACCAAGCAACCCCAAACGCTCAAGTGATTAACACTAGGTTTGGTTCCATATCAGAGCTCATGAGGAATCTTAGGTACAGACTTACTAGGAATCTTGTTCAGGATATATATTGCAGTCTCTACTGCTTATCCCCATAAACTAAGAGGTAAATATGCTTTGCTCAGCATTGAACGGACCATGTCCATGATGGTTCTATTGTGTCTATCGGCAACACCATTAAGTTGGGGGGTTTCATGAGGAGTGAGATTGGAGGCAATTCCATTGTCCTTAAGGTATTCCTTTAATTCATCAGAGAGTTACTAACCACCTTGATCAGATCGAATCCGTATGATCTTCCTATCAGTTTGGTTCTCAACCAAAACCTTGAAATCTTTGAACTTTTCAAATGTTTCAGATTTATGACGCAGTAGGAAAATAAACCCGTATCGCGAATGGTCATTAATAAATGTCAAATAAAATTGATATCCATTTCGAGTCACGATACTGAAGGGACCACATACATCGGTATGCATTAGGTCAAGAATACCGTCACATTTTGTAACCTTGTTACGAAATTGTGTCCTAGTCAATTTACCTCGAATACGATGTTCGCGGGTAGGTGATGATTTTTCATTTCATCAAATTTATTCATTTATTTTAGCTTAAAATCCCTTATAAAACACATGTATATAATACTAACTCCATATTCTTACTAACTTACATCTGTGTGTAAATATTGTACATTTACTACTATTTTAACCTAAAATAAATAAATAAAAGAAGAAAGGAAAAAAATTAAAGAAAAGAAATGAAAAAAGACTGTATATATGTAATAGATACATGTTGATCCGAACTCTTAGAGAAGGTCATGACTTGACCTGATCGATCAGGAATAAAGTAGGGGGAGATAGGGTCCTTAATGAGAAAATCCAAAAAAATGTGTGTTGTAAATATTAGTATACTTAAAGTATTTTGTATTACATGATTGAAGGGGTCTCAGGTTGCTCATTGACTGGTTGTCGCTGAGACTGATTTTGCGGAGGCTGTTTGTAACCATGCAGATTATGGTAATGAGGAGGAGGGAGAAAAGATATTGTCCATAATATGCAGTCTGCTGTTGGTTAGGCTGACGGAAATACATGGACTACTGCTGTGGCTGGACTTGTCTACAGTTTTGAAACTAAGGTGGAGACTGGTATTGAGGATGGAACTGCTAGTGCTAGTACTGGTACTGTTGCTGTTGTCTGCCTCCCTGAAGCTGGTGGGTGGGTCTCTGACCCTGCTGTGAACCCAACTGGCCTTGCCCTGACGGACGGGGCTGGTTTCGCTCACGGTCGAACCAGATACCATTCACCTCCTGAATGAATGGTGGAGGTGGAGACTGCTGCTCAGGGATGTAGGTTACTTCTTGTTGGTACAGAACTATCTGATGTGCATGCTGCTGAGCTTGATCAGGTGTCTACACGTAGTAGACATGCTGAACTGTAGATGGTCCTCTACTACTCTGTTGGGTGGAAGGAGTCTGCTCCCAAGTAGCATTCGTACTGTAGACTGCACTAATTGTACTCATAAGAAGTTGCAGGTGCTTGTTATCTCATCCAGCTTATCCAGGTTCTTTGTCCTCTGCTCGATCACATGAAGCTTATCGAGTTCCTTGGATCGCTTCTCAATAATGTCTACTTTGGATAGGTGGTCTCCAATGATGGACAGATCAGTGCTATCCACCTTATCCACTTCTTGTGTTGCCATTATTTTGACAACCTTGTGGGGTACTGCAGGGGTTGTGATGGGTGATGAATCCGCGATTCATCATCGCAATATCTTGATCTTAGCAAAATCCCCGAGTAAAATCTCAAATAAATGATCTTAAAATCAATAAATTAACAAAATAACTCTTGTCAATAAAACACACTAATTACTGTATATAAGATTGTACAAAATGAATCAACATAAAAAGCCGCAAATATAAAGGAGTTTTATACTTGTAAATAGCCCAAAACATCATGTATTTTTAATAATTTCATTTCAATTCCTTTTTACCTAATTCTTTCTCTAACTTGTTTATAAAAATGTATATAAAAATACAAAAATACAAAATAACTTTTACCTCAAATAAATGCTCGTAGATCCCAAAGAAAAAAAGCCGTAAAGTTCAACTTCCAAGCTAAATTCCCGCTCCGTATGAACTCCAAATTCACCAAACTCACTTTTAAAGTTCAAATTAGAAAATTATCTATCCAACGGAATGGTTTCATTAAAATCGGAGCTCATTTGCAAAAGTTGGGTTTTGGGACCTAGATGTACATTGTACATTATGTATATATTCATTCTTTAGTCATTTTTTATTTTATCTTTCTCAATTACTAAAAATACAAAAAAGTTATGATTGTGTTGTATTTTGATTATTGTATTTTATTATATTTTTTCGTTGTAAATATCTCTTATTAAAAAGATAAAAAAAATACATATTAAAAAAGCAAACAAAAAAATGTACATGTTGTATGTATTTACTTGTAAATTCACCACTATTTTTTTCCTCTTTATTTTTGTTGTATTTAAAGTAGCATACTTTATATAATTATTTATTTATTTATTTTTTCCCATTCTCTACAATAACTTCTCTACCACCAACTTCTATTCAACTCCACCATTTTTAATAACTCCCATTTCACTCCATATTCTTCCACCAACCTCCCATTCAACTCCACCAATAATACAACTTCCCATTCAACACCACCACCATTCTAACCTCTCTTTCTCTTCTCTTTATATTCATTTGTACATCCTCATTTTTTCGCATCCGCTATTCTTATAGAATAAAGGAGAGAGCTTGGAACGTGGCGTTGGTGACAGCGACGAAACGTCTTCCTCAAGCGATGACCTCCTTCAGGCGAGATCCGCGGAGCTCTGCTCCGCGTCACGAGTTCCCTGTCGAGCTCGATCAGCCTCTTCGATTTTATTTCGCCAATCGGATCGAGGCGATGACAGGAGTCCAGCGTAGCTGCTCCGCAAGTCCGGCGAATCTCAGGTAAGTATTTCTTCTCATTTCTCTTATTATTTTACATTATCTAATATTTTGTTTTTTTATATATATCACATCATTCCATCACCACCACCATCATCTCCCTTAATTTTACTTCATCACTTCCACTTCTCCATTTGCATCCCTTGATTAAAAAAATATAAAAAAATTAAAACATAAAAAAGTTTCTTTTTGTTATTACAGTAGTAAAAAAACAAAACAAAAAAAATAAAAAAAAATAAATAGGAGGAGCTGCAGCCGCCCGCCACCGCCCCCCCTGTCTTCCTCCACCGCCGCGCGCAACCAGTTGCGCCGGTCGCCGCCCCTCCATCACCGCGGCCACTCCCAGCGGCTGCCGCGCCGCCACCTCTCCATCCGCGCACCCCCACCGCAGCCGCGTGCGCGGCCCCTCCCAGCGGCTTCCGCGCTGCCCTCGCCTTTAGCCCCACGCTGAGTTCCGTCGGCTCCACCAACCGCTCCCGTCGCGCCTCCGCGGCACCGCCCCTCCGCCGCGGCCGCGCGCGCGCATGGGAGGAGCCGCCTCCAAGCCCCAGCGGCGAGCCGCCAGCCACCCTCCTGCCCTTTCCCGTTGGGTTCCCCCATCATGGTCAAGGAAGAAGAAAGGTCCATTTCATTTTTCATTTTTTTTCGTGAAATTTGCATAAGTGTCTTTTATAGTTTTTGTTACTACAGAACGGTCCCTTTACATATTATGTTGTAAGTATTGTCTTCTGGATTTGCAAGAATACCCCTGTGTTTGTACCTGAATTTGGACCTTGTTTTGGCATCCTTTTATTTAAAGAAAAATGGCATTGTGTTGAGCAACTAATTGCCTACCATCAGAATATTTATTTATATTTTTATGATCCTTAGGTAATTAAATTAAATTATTAAACTTAAATATTACATATTTTACCCAAATTGGACTCTTAAATTTATATCTCACACACGGTTGCTCCAAAAAATCCACAAAAATTAGGAATGATGCCTTGATATGTGATAAAGTTACATCCAAATTTCACGTTCATTGGATTTGTCTTGTGCCTGAAATAAATTGTAGAGTGTTTTTAGTATTTGATTTTTATTTAAATCCACATATATCCTTTTTGTGAAATTTCAACTCTCCTGGCTTGCTTATGAAAATACCTTTCTGAGATAATTCGCACTATAATTAATTTGATAATGTGGATTTATTAGAAATTATTTACTCACTGTCACTCTATTTTCACTAAAAAATAAATAAAAAATTTATATTTTATCAAAAAATTCCAAAAGTATTACTGTAACTTCCTTGCATCATGTTTCCATTCCAGTAATTTCTTCATAATTTTTGCTTTCTGTTTGTGTGATAAATTGCGAAAAAACCCATAACAAGTGTGCATTTTTCATTGTTGCCTGTTAACCCCGAAAAATACAAAAAAATGTGTTTTGCATTCATCATTGGTTTAAGTTTACTAGAAAAATATAATTTGGCTTAATTGAATTAATCTCGCATTAAATTAAATTAGGCTAATTTGTATGCTTTCATAGTTTCTTAATTCAACCACATTCGTATTTGGCATTTCTTTTTGCATTAAAAAAATCTAAAAATACCGCATTGAATATCTAGATCTAAGTTTTCGAATTAAAACCCAAGTTGTTCCTTTGCCTCCCTGAGTTCGACCCCGGACTTGCCCGGGATATAAATTAAGCCGAGACACTCTTCACGGAGATCTTATCTCGGTTCTGACTGAATCACTAAGTACACGTATTACAACGTGACCAAATTAAATATCGTATTTAGCGACTCGTTGTTTATCTCTCTAATATAAATTTCATTTTCCTTGCGAGGGCCCGATGGACATGGAGTGCGTCGGAGGTCGACGGACGCGACGCGAGTTGACTGCTGAAGTACGAGGAGAATCAATTCATTTTCGAGAGCATTTCTTTTCATTTTTGTAATTATTATGTTGTAATAACTTAGGTAATTCGCTCTTTCCAGCGGCTCTTGTTTGAGAGCTCGTGTTTGTATCCGGACTGAACTTTGGACCCGCTCGTGGTCGTGTGGTTGATTGACGTAGACTAGGACTTGCACTCGCGGCTCTTAGAGCATTTTTATTAGATTATCTTGATTGCTTGTGCTCGTAATATTTAGGACCACACATCACATTTAGCGAGATGCACTTAGACCGCTGGGCTATTAGTCAAATTTAACTTGTTCATCACTCGCTAACAGAACTGCTTGTCTAGGAACGGTTTCTCGTTTGCATTCATATAGTATAAAATTTCAATTCTGCCTTGCATCCCGCATGTAGAGCGCGAGGATCACTGTAAGTCTTCTGAACTGGGCATGCATCATTAATTTCATTATTTGCATCGGTTTTTCTCGACTCCCTCCCCTTGGTTTTTGAAACTTAGGTTAAAAGGAAATCGGGACTGATCGTTAGGCGTGCTTTATTTGGTGAACTAATCAAGTGATAACCAAACTTAAAATCGGGACTGCTAATCAGAGTTGACCAAAAAAACCGATTAAAACTAACACTTGTTTTGGGAGAGCAAAACCCCTCATTGTATGCTTGGCTAATTGTGATTGTTGAGAGGTGAGGACGCATCCCTAGGATAGTGCCCAAAAACTACTTTTGAGCCTTGCGTAATTGGATTGATATCTTGATTTATCACCTAATTAAAACTGAAAAGATAAACGGTCGGACTTTTGCGACCATCACTGTATTGAGTAGGTGAACTCAAGGTTTGCTCTTGTGTTTGTTTGTTTTGTGTGTTATTCGGTGCACTTTCACGCTTTCTTCCTCGATCCGCTTCATTCTCCCATTTTCCCTCCAAGATGTCAAAATATTGGTCATCATATCCACGTCATTCTTCTTCGACCGTATTTCGACCATCTCCACCCTCTCATTCCTCTTCATACCCACACCCCGACCGCGAAGTCAGAACTCCGACTGACTTCCGCACTTCGTCGTCCTTCTCACCTACCCCACATTCTTACAACCATGACCCACAACCACTCTGTATTGACTCACCATATTCTTGTCTGCTTGTTGGAATGAAGGAACCAATCAAAGAGAAAGCCACTGCTGAGATGAATGATTGGCAGAATCAGTTGACCCTACATACCTCATTGTCACTTCGAGTTGGGACGGAACAACAATTTCCATATACACATCCCGACTTAACCTTAGGGTACAACATGGTCGATCATACAAACCGAATGGAGAGGCCTGCACCGTACGATCTTCCTGACTTGATTGACCTGAGTGATAGAGACCACATTGACCAACCTTCATATCACCCATTCGGAGAGCCAACATATATAGGGGATTGGATTCATGCGACCGATCTACAGACTCCCTGTCTATTGACTCCGCCATATGAGGCTCCGACCAACATCTGCCATACAGGAGGGCCATACTCAACCCAGTATTACACGCCTGAGTCAAGGTGTGTTGAGTATAAGAGCCTGAATTCTCAGCAGTATCCTCTAATTGCACAGACTTCTCTTATGAGGTGTAATGAGAACTTATTGGAGGATGACATTTGTAAACCGATCAAGAGTCCAGGTATAAATGTGGATCATGGATTTCGCTGATTGAATCTTGAAAACCTGGAAGACATTGGATTGACCACACGTCATGTACAGCTGGAGTCCCTTCTACCTCCCTCTTCTACTAACCACTTTCCCTCCAAACCAGAGTCTGTACATTCTCCTAGTCCTCCTTCACCTACCAAAAAGACCAAAAAAATTGAAAACTCAGAAAATACCATAAAAATTGAAAAAGGAAAAGATCTAAAAAAATTAGATCCTGTGGTTAGGGAAGCACTGGATAGAAAGTTGATTTTTGAGCTTCCCTTAATAATGGCCATTGAGCACTTTCCCGACCTTAAAAGATTTGTGAGAAGTAAATTGATGCCTAAAAGGTCGGGCAATAAGAGAACAAGGACTGAGATACGTATAGTGTCTATGGCCACATCTTTGATGATAGGGAGAAAAACCAAGAGCCACAGAGTAAAGCGGTTACCTAGATTTGATTGTGAAATCAAAGATACCACATTCACCCATGCAAGAATCGATGATGACTTACCGATTAATATCCTCCCGACCTCCGTGTGCCAAGCTCAAACTCGGATATGCCAAGAAGTCAAGAGAGATCATTCAGTTGGCAGATCGAACCATTAAACGGTCGAGAGGAACCATTTCAGTCATCGTCACTTTCCAAGGTGCTCTACTGGAGATAGACTTCACGATCATTGACATTGAGCACCGAGGAGGGTTCACCCAGTCTCCGATCATTCTTGGGAAGCTGTTCTTAGCCGTGGCTAAGGCAACTATAGATTGTGAGACTCGGGAGATCGATTTCTCTGCATTGGGAGAACTCCGACCTCACCCGATCTTTGAGGACACACGATATTCCAAGGTAACCCGTAAAGTTGCAGACAGTCGTGACATTCGAGAGACAGTGGAGTCCCATCTCTCTACTACACCTGAGATACCGACTGTCCAGACGACCATTGGTTTAGAGACATCCTACAACCACACACCGCCTACTGCTTGCACTACCACCACGACAGCTTCTAGAGAGGACTCACGACCAGAAGCTATCATTGGGTCGGACATGACCTTTGTGGATTGCCTTGATCATTTCGATGATCCGACACAAGAACCCAACAATATCAAGCCAACTGAGAACACTGTGCCTTATCAGAGACGTGTGCTGACCCTGCAGGAGTATTACAATGCATATGGTGATTCATCTGATGATGAACCTCTGGTCAGAACCTCACACACACCGCATCCAGGACATACACCAAAGGAGACAACTGGGACCAAATTGACCAATCTTGATAAATCGGTTGCTCCATCCTCTAGTCGGTCATATGGTAAGAGGAAGACGGGAGTTATTCCTTGAGGTGTTCCCCCGAACTCCTTAAGACGTATCAATCTCATCTTCCTCTTGATGCTTCAGGTTCTAGAAAACCGACTAAGAAGGTTACCTTCGATGTTTCAGAGGAGGAATTTTCTGAGGAGTCCTCATCTGGTCCGGATGAGGTGATGTATATGAGTGAGCTCAGTTCGGCTGTTCTGAAGCCATACCTGAGCAAGCAGCCGTGTGTCGACCCCCGTTGGACGTTACACACACCTCACTATTATTCCTCGGAGGACGATTCTGACAGCGATACATGTGTATACTACCCACCCCATCGCTCCCGCAAGAATGTCCGTCACAAACCTTCTTGATCTTGTATATTCTTCCTCCTCCTTGTACATATTTTCCTTTCTTTATTCACCTCCCTCCCTCATGATTCGCATCACTCGCCCCAATTCCGTATCATTTTCATTTTGTGGCTATACTTAGGATGACTAGATCCTAAGTATAGGGGGGGTGAGTGACCCGATTTGCTCCTTCTCTTCTTTTTATTTTCTTTTTGTATATTCTTTCCCATTCTCATCGGTCCCCCATTCTTGTGTTCTTTCCATTACTTAGGCTGACCAGAGCCTAAGTATAGGGGGGCCAATGCCCATTGTGTATTATCCACATTTTTTTCACTTCTATTCTTTTCACCCACTTGTACTTAGTACGAGCTATGGCTTTTTGTCACCTAGTGCCATGAGGACATAGCACAAGCTAAGTATAGGGGGGCATGTATATATTACATATATACTTTACCCATACCTCGTACTTTCATGTATTTTCGTATGTATTATACAATAATTATGGGGTGGGTAAAAAAACACAAAAAAAAATTAAAAAATATATATATATATAAAAACTTTTTCTTAAAAAAACTCTTTTTCCTTATTTGCTAAAAAACTTTTCAAAAAAATCCTTTTTTAAAAAAAACTTTTTCAAAAAAAAGTCTTTTCTTATTTACCTATCTTTTTCAAAAAAAACTCTTCAAAAAAAAGAGCAAAACTTTTCTAACAAAAAAAACTTCTTTGCCTTTGTTTGTAAAAAAAACTTTTGAAAAAAAAGCAAAACTTTTCCAAAAAAAACTTTTTTCTAAAACTTAAAAGAAACAAAAACTACAAAAAACTAACTAATAAGTTGGTTTAATCCCTGACACAATTCACTTTCACACAAGACCAGTGATGATCAAGAACACTTGGTTTACGAGCTCTTGAGATTTTGAGTTAACCAGCCTTAGTCGTTAGGGTCCTTGACTTAATTATTCACATTTCCCTAGTTTGAAAGATTTGTGTGCTATATGGCATGCTTAGTGTCTACCTTAAAGAATATGATCAGCACCTCACATACACGACTGCAGTTATGATGAGATGAGTTGAAATTTCACTTGAGGAACTGGGATGAGGGATTTGAGTTTGGACTTGATTTAATGATGCTCGAGGATGGGATAAAATCAATGAAGGCTTCATGAAACCTGAGTGTCAGCACATTTAGCCAGTATGAGAACATGGTTCTTGTACTATCTCTTGATATTTACCTATGTACCAGGGTGTGATAAAATAAAAAAAATTGTTGATCAGTGTGCGTCAACTCTTGGTAAAAGCAGTGGAGCTAGCCACAAATACTACAAAGCAATGAAATGTCAAAGAAAAGCTCTCATTCCACAAAGTCAATTATCAAAAGAGCTTCCACCAAAGGCGAGCGCTCCCAACCATTTCAAAGTGTCCACTTGGACCACCGCTATTAGGACCAGGAGTCGGGCTTGCACCAAAAAAGGGCTCTGCATCGTAAATGCTACAAGTCTGGGTGTAGAAGGTACGATAGGTACTCAAAAAAGCACACACCGGTGTACTCCCAGGAAAATAAGTGCAGACGGCTCCAACTTCTCTTGACGGACGCACTGATCAACACCAAAAAAATGCGTTGCGTAATAAGGCACTTGAGAGGATTCTTGTTCCAAAGAGAGGGAGAGAAGAAATGACACAATCCTATGCCCCCCATCAACTGGCCTTCCATCTACACTTTTAAGTCTGACAACTAAAGAGACGGTGGATTGGATGCAAGAAATGGTTTATTCCCTAGTGTTGAGGATCAGGTCCATAGGAGAGTCTCTTGGACTGGAACCTTGGGTGACGTTGTGACTCTAGTCTTATAACTGCAGTCCACACTTAAAGTCATATCCCTTATATATATGTATACAAAGAAAGTCTGATGATTAGGGGAATTGGGTACCTTTTGACTAGAGCTTGGTTCAGCTTAGAATTTTAGGATCTCTAAAACCGAGAGTTCTTGAACGGAACAAGTCTTGTATTCATATGCACAGTCAGGGGTTAACCCAACTTATTCATTCTTTATTTGCTCGAGGACTAGCAAAGTTTAAGTATAGGGGGGTGATGAATCTGCGATTCATCATCGCAATATCTTGATCTTAGCAAAATCCCCGAGTAAAATCTCAAATAAATGATCTTAAAATCAATAAATTAACAAAATAACTCTTGTCAATAAAACACACTAATTACTGTATATAAGATTGTACAAAATGAATTAACATAAAAAGCCGTAAAAATAAAGGAGTTTTATACTAGTAAATAGCCCAAAACTTCATGTATTTTTAATAATTTCATTTCAATTCCTTTTTACCTAATTCTTTCTCTAACTTGTTTATAAAAATGTATATAAAAATACAAAAATACAAAGTAACTTTTACCTCAAATAAATGCTCCTAGATCCCAAAGAGAAAAAGCCGTAAAGTTCAACTTCCAAGCTAAATTCCCGCTCCGTATGAACTCCAAATTCACCAAACTCACTTTTAAAGTTCAAGTTAGAAAATTATCTATCCAACGAAAGTGGTTTCATTAAAATCGGAGCTCATTTGCAAAAGTTGGGTTTTGGGACCTAGATGTACATTGTACATTATGTATATATTCATTCTTTAGTCATTTTTTATTTTATCTTTCTCAATTACTAAAAATACAAAAAAAATTATGATTGTGTTGTATTTTGATTATTGTATTTTATTATATTTTTTCATTGTAAATATCTCTTATTAAAAAGATAAAAAAATACATATTAAAAAAAGCAAACAAAAAAAATGTACATGTTGTATGTATTTACTTGTAAATTCACCACTATATTTTTCCTCTTTATTTTTATTGTATTTAAAGTAGCATACTTTATATCATTATTTATTTATTTATTTTTTCCCATTCTCTACAATAACTTCTCTACCACCAACTTCTATTCAACTCCACCATTTTTAATAACTCCCATTCCACTCCATATTCTTCCACCAACCTCCCATTCAACTCCACCAATAATACAACTTCCCACTCAACACCACCACCATTCTAACCTCTCTTTCTATTCTCTTTATTTTCATTTGTACATCCTCATTTTTCGCATCCGCTATTCTTATAGAATAAAGGAGAGAGCTTGGAACGTGGCGTTGGTGACAGCGACGAAACGTCTTCCTCAAGCGACGACCTCCTTCAGGCGAGATCCGCGAAGCGTTCCCCATCGAGCTCGCTCAGCCTCTTCGATTTTATTTCGCCAATCGGATCGAGGCGATGACAGGAGTCCAGCGTAGCTGCTCCGCAAATCCGGCGAATCTCAGGTAAGTATTTCTACTCATTTCTCTTGTTATTTTACTTTATCTAATATTTTGTTTTTGTTATATATATCACATCATTCCATCACCACCACCATCATCTCCCTTAATTTTACTTCATCATTTCCACTTCTCCATTTGCATCCCTTGATTAAAAAAATATAAAAAAATTAAAACATAAAAAAGTTTCTTTTTGTTATTACAGCAGTAAAAATAACAAAACAAAAAAATCAAAAAAAAAAACAGGAGGAGGTGCAGCCGCCCGCCACCGCCCCCCCTGTCTTCCTCCACCACCGCCCGCAACCAGCTACGCCGGCCGCCGCCCCTCCATCACCGCGGCCACTCCCAGCGGCTGCCGCGCCGCCCCCTCTCCGGTCGCGTGCCCCCGCCGCAGCCGCGTGCGCGGCCCCTCCCAGCGGCTTCCGCGCCGCCCTCGCCTTTAGCCCCACGTCGAGTTCCGCCGGCTCCACCAACCGCTCCCGTCGCGCCTCCGCGGCACCACCCCTCCGCCGCGGCCGCGCGCGCACGTGGGAGGCGCCGCCTCCAAGCCCCAGCGGCGAGCCGCCAGCCACCCTCCTGCCCTTTCCCGTTGGGTTCCCCCATCGTGGTCAAGGAAGAAGAAAGGTCCATTTCATTTTTCATTTTTTATTTCGTGAAATTTGCATAAGTGTCTTTTATAGTTTTTGTATCTACAGAACAGTCCCTTTACATATTATGTTGTAAGTATTGTCTTCTGGATTTGCAAGAATACCCCTGTGTTTGTACCTGAATTTGGACCTTGTTTTGGCATCCTTTTATTTAAAGAAAAATAGCATTGTGTTGAGCAACTAATTGTCTACCATCAGAATATTTATTTATATTTTTATGATCCTTGGGTAATGAATTAAATTGTTAAACTTAAATATTACATATTTTACCCAAATTGGACTCTTAAATTTATATCTCACACACGGTTGCTCCAAAAAATCCACAAAAATTAGGAATGATGCCTTGACATGTGATAAAGTTACAGACCAAATTTCACGTTCATTGGAGTTGTCTTGTACCTGAAATAAATTGTAGAGTGTTTTTAGTATTTGATTTTTAATTAAATACACGTATATCCTTTTTGCGAAATTTCAACTCTCCTAGATTGCTTATGAAAATACCTTTCTGAGATAATTCGCACTGTAATTAATTTGATAATGTGGATTTATTAGAAATTATTTACTCACTATAACTCTATTTTCACTAAAAAATACATAAAAAATTTATATTTTATCAAAAAATTCCAAAAATATTACTGTAACTTCCTTGCATCATATTTCCATTCCAGTAATTTCTTCATAATTTTTGCTTACTGTTTGTGTGATAAATTGTGAAAAAACCCATAACAAGTGTGCATTTTTCATTATTGCATGTTAACCCCGAAAAATACAAAAAAATGTGTTTTGCATTCATCATTGGATTAAGTTTACTGGAAAAATATAATTTAGCTTAATTGAATTAATCTCGCATTAAATTAAATTAGGCTAAGTTGTATGCTTTCATAGTTTCTTAATTCAACCACATTCGTATTTGGCATTTCTTTTTGCATTAAAAAATCTAAAAATACCGCATTGAATATCTAGATCTAAGTTTTCGAATTAAAACCCAAGTTGTTCCTTTGCCTCCCTGAGTTCGACCCCGGACTTGCCCGGGATATAAATTAAGCCGAGAGACTCTTCACGGAGATCTTCTCTCGGTTCTGACCAAATCCTGGAATATCGTATTAACCCAAGTACACGTATTACAACGTGACCAAATTAAATATCGTATTTAGCGACTCGTCAATGGGGTGCTTCTGAAAAGCATGTGAAGAAGAAAGAGCTGCTGAACTTTCTGCCATATCCTCAAAAATTTTATAAAGGACATCCTCATCCTTGTTGAAGTGGCTTCCCCCACAAGCGGCATCTTCCAGCTTCTGATTCTCAATGCTTAAACCCCCAAAGAAATTTTGTACAAGGCTTGTCTTTGGAATATCATGATGGGGGCATTTCTCAGTTAGATCTTTGAAACGTTCCCACGCGTCGTGAATAGGCTTATGAGGCATCTGGGAGAAATTAGCAATCAAGGATCACATATGGTTGAGTTGTCCAAGTGGATAATACTTCTTTAGAAATGCGTATCTCAACTCTTCTCTACTAGTGACAACCTTCCCCAAGCGATTTAACCAGTACAAAGCTTTGCCCATCTGTTGAACCGAGAAATTCGCAGAGGTCGTGTTGACTCACAAGGCGAATCAACAGTCGCTGATTTGACCTCCAACGAAATCCCTATTCAAACAACAATTAACCCACGACAAATATATCAAGCAATGAAAGTAAATGTGCGGAGTTAAAATTTATTATAACTCTACAACAAGATGTGTATAGGTGCAAGTATGTGTAGAGGTCGAACACAGGGAGCAGACAGGTAGAACGGGGCAAAAATTGCTCAAAAGTGTAATTGTGATCAAGTTGTCTACTTAAGCTATTTTTTGTGGGTTTTTAATTTTAAAGTTTTTTTTAATTTTTTAATTTTGTATTTTGATTTTTAATTTACTGATTTTATGTTTTCTTTTTATATTTTATATTTTTTTATTTTCTTTTTCAATATTGGAATATATGAACTATGTAATAAAAGGGAGAAAGAGGTATTTATAAAAATAGATAAAAATGTTCAAAAATTAGCAAATAAAGTCTTTTTGATCTTTTTATATTTTTTTACTGTTTTTGTGATTTTTGGGAATTTTAAGAATGTTTTTGGTATTTTTAATTAGCAAAATAAAGCAAACAGTGAATACAATGCAAGGCTGAAACTTAAAATAGAGAAATAAAATAGAAAACAGTAGCAAAAATTCTCCAATTTAATTTTCACTTAAAGACAATAAAACAAGGAAAATGTAGACACCAAGATTATATTTTTAGGGTTTTTGTAGAATTTTTAATATTTTTCTAAAGGTTTTTGGAGTTTTGCATTTTTTTGGAGTTTTCTTTTGTATTTTTTAATGATTTTTGGACTGGAGCTAGAACAAACTAAAAGACAAAAAATATATTTTTTTTGGAATTTTTCTGGAGTGTTTTGATATTTTTTTGGTATTTTATAAGCTAGACAGTGCTGAAAATAGATGTTTTTGATTTTTAATAAATATAAAAATGCAATAATTATGAAAAATAAAAATATGGTATTAAACTACAATGCAGCAGGGGCTTAAACTGATTTTTAGGGATTTTTGGGGGTTTTATAGGCACATGCAAAAAAAATACAAGCAACAAAAGGAAAATACATACGGCCAGGGGTGTTTTGAAATATTCAGAAAGTTCGCGGGCCTATGTGTAAATTTCCAACAAAATAAATATATACGAAATGCACTTACTGGACTCAAAACTAATACAAAATGCCCGAAGGACCATCCTACAAAAATCACCAAGGCCACGTGCAACGCACGCGACCTGGCGGGGACCAGACTGCTATAATATTGAAGGTTGGGGGCAGATCCGCAAATATTGCAAAAGCATTATAACAGCAGGCAAAAGTTTAATAACCAATAAGCAATTAACAAAACGAGCTAGAGTGGGCGCGCAAAATACCCAGCCTTAGGCGCAAGTGGACGGCAGATCGTGTGCCACTAACGCCACGTGTCGCGTTCACGTTGACTGCTACCCCTTCGCAGATGACGGGCTACGATTAGATCCCGTTGTAGATCGGACGGTGGATATGCTCGGGGATCGAACGGCGAGATGAAACGCAGCAAGAACAGGGCACGATCAACGGCTCTGAGGGAACCAGCAAGAACAGGGGAGAACGCGCGGGCGGCGGACTCCCTCGCCCTTGATCGTCCACCTCTGAGGTTCTTTGGGCTCCAAAATTGCCCGAAATGGTTGCTGCGGACGTCTTCTACACGCCTGGGGAGTCAAGGATGGCCGGTGTTCACCAGGGCGCACCGGCGTCAGGGGAGGCGCAAGTGGGCCCAGGTATCTCCGGTCAGTCCCCCAAAATTTCCAGGCGTCCTTGAATCGCACGTGTCCTGCAAAATAGATGGTTACAGAAGGGCACGGGCAAACTGCCGTGCACCTTCTGGCGGAGAACGAAGGTGGAAAGGCGGAAACAAAGCTCGCTGGAGCGAGCTCCAGCGAGGTGGCTGCGCGAGCGGTTAGATGGGAGAAATCGCGAGAAAAACACTAAGAGGTGAATACTACTATGCACAGGGAGATAAGCAACATCAAAGCAAAGAAAATGCACTAAAAAGGAGGAAGGATCAGGACCTCAGTGGCTGAAGCCACGAGATGGGTACCTCGACGGCCTATTGGCCGGAGATGATGGTGGAGACCGCTTGACAACCGCCAAATCACGCCGCGAGGAGGCTGGAGGAGCTCCTATCACCAGCTCCGGTCCAGAGCACACCTCAGGGATGAAGAAGAACGGTCAAAAAGGGTTCAAAGTGGAATGGAGGGGTTTGGAGGTTATTTGAAAAGTTGGCCGAGAGGGCTCCTTGCACGAGGTGCACCAGGCGCGACAGAGGTCCAATCTCCAAGAAAATCAATGGGCATGCAAGATCAATAGTAGGTCTACATTTCTTGTGAAGACATCGACCTCAAACGGTGAAAGATGAGGCCGGGAAAAATCCACGAAGATGGGACAAAACCCATTCTGACAGGCTCCAGACCTCGGTCAGAGAGTTGACCGAGGTCAACCAAGGGAGAGATCTGGTTGGTCCACGTGGACCAACCAGAAAAAACCATGGAAAAAAAGTTTCTAAATTCAATTAAAAATAGGAAATGATTTCATTGATTTTTAATTATAAAATGAAAAATTTTTATTTTTTTATAAATTATTTTATTATGATTTTTATTTATTTTTATGAGTTATATTTTTACAAGTTGCTTTTATACCCCTATATAGGTATATTATCTACATATTTTATTCTTTTATTTTTATTTTGTGATTTTAATTTTATTATTTTTATTTCTTATTTTATAAATTTTAACATACTTTTATATACATAAATATATTTTCATTTTATTTTTCTGATATGTTTTGTATATTTAATAAAATACAAATATGTTTTGTATAGGTATATGTATAGGTAATGTATCTATGTATTCTATTTTTAAGTATTTTATTTTTGTTTTTATTTAGGTTTTTATTCTTATTTTAATGTACATAATTATTATAAGTATTATTTACAACACTATAAAAATAGAAGATTATAAAAAAAATAATAAATAAATAATAAATTGAATATTTTATTCGGTACACTGTACAATAGGGGTCCAAAAGTCAACTTTCAAACCGTAGCTCCGCCAAATGCGAAACCACCACCATTAATTAGCTTATTTTCTTCTATATACAATTAAAGGTGAGTATGCGGCATTTGGAGTTTTCATTTATGAGATACGGGTCTGGGAAATTGAGATTCTGAATTTTATTCAGACCATAACTTTTTATCTGTACATTATTTTTGTGTGAAATAAATTTTGTATTTTTATTTATTTAATTATCTACAACTTTCATGTACAAAGTTTCTTCATTTGAGGTATAAAAAGTGGACCCAAAAATAGGTCCCAAAATGAATAAAGAAATGAATAGAATGTATAGGTATTTGGACTGTGTTTTTGACCTTATCTCCCCCTACTTTCTTCCTTGTCGACCTATTCATCGAGATGCCTAGGTCTCGGGGTTTTGGGTCATAAAATATTTACAATATTTTATTCTTTTTCTTTTCTTTTCTTTATTCTATAATTTTGACACTAAAAACCGCATTTTATACAATATTTACACACATATACATGAATGCTAAAATGCATGAATTAGCTCTATTTACACGCATTTACTAGGGTTTTTAAGGCCAAAATGATAGAATAAAGATGATGAAACGTGGCTTCATCACCATCAGACTGAATGGAAAGGCTGTCATCTGCACTACCTCTAATGGGACATTTGGGTAATGTATTGTTCCACAAATGCGATCGATCTGCTGGAGGTGTATATAAGGTTCTTCATTGATATGTCCATAGAATATTGGGAGAAGAGGTAAAATAGAAGGCTTAAGCTCAAAATCCCCATGAACCGCAGTGATTTGTATCCAAGAATTTGTCTGTCCTTCCCCTGGATTATAGGGATCTTTTAGTGTAGGCTTAGCCCCAGGTTCTATGTGAGGTTCTTCTCCACCATTCCCACGTCTAGCATTTTTGTTATCCCCCTCTCTCATGTCTTCTCTTTCTTGTCTCATCTTGAGAATCATATATCTTAGTGTGGCCTGAAAATTAGCTTGCTCTGTTAACTGTGCTTGAATTGATTGAATGGAGGCTAACATGGTACTGTTGATCTCGCTCTGTTCCGACATGGTTCCCTTTGGTGGCATTAAGTGCCTGGCTTCTGATTCTGAAAATGTATATGCCACTTTATTAGTGCACAGAATTGATGGAGTCTCAGATATTAATTCGAGATTAAAGCCAATCTCAAATAGTGGATTCATGGATGTTGCGAATTGTGAAGTGGGGAAAGAGGAATATTCGTGAAGTGGGTCTCCTTGAATAGAAGGTGAACGACTCGGAGCGTAGAATGAGTATGCGGAGTCCGAACGAGAAATACTCCGGTCCGACATCTTCGAAATCAATAGGCAGGATATGAGAGAACGAATGTCAGAGCAAGAGTGAAAGTGAATGAAGGCGCAAGCTGCACAGAAGGATCTTTAGCACTAACAAACAAACACAATACAAACCCCCAGTTCACCAACTCAACTCAATGTGAAAACTGTGAAGGTTCGATCAATTATCTTATCAATTTTAGAGTTTGGAGACAATACAATATATCAAAGCGGTTAAAGAGAGTTGTTAGGAACCCAATTCTCTAAGGAGACTGGTCTAATCCCAAAGTTAGATCTTTCCCAGCCAGTATGAATTGCGAACCAATTACCGGCTACCCGATCAATTCAATCTGTTAAGGACGTCGCGTGCTGCTTTACCGGCTACCGGAGAGATCCTCACTAGAGAACCACTAATCCAAGATAGTAGTCTGAAAAGAATTCGGGCATGGCTCTATCTTAGTGTGCAGGTCACTCTCTCGCAACATACAAACCAAACAGTGAGGGGGTTACTCTCCCCAAAACAATGGTTTTTCCTTATCTTTATTTTTAGAGTCGAGTTTTCTTTAGCAGTCTCGTATTTTAGGCAGTTGTCACTTGGTGAAAATATTTTCAAAGAATCGCCTACCGAGTGTCCAATTTCTTTTTTGACTTATGTGAGTGAAAACAAGGAAGGAGATCGAAAATGCAAATGTGCGATTAAAAACGATGATGCATGCAGGGTTAGAGATGCGTACCTTATCGCCAACACTCTACATGCAAGTGATCCGCGCAGAAGTTAAATACAGAAAAACAAACTAGCCTATATGATGCGAGTGAACCATCCTATATGATAACTTCTATTAACGGGCAAGAACAAGTTAATTTGAGTAAGTCCAAATTACACTCTAATCTATAGGCACAGAAATTCTTGTTTAAGGTGTTTGGACCTAATTAATTACCTAGCTCAAGCAAATTAATTAAAGCAATCAATAGGTGGCTCACGAAATATGCGGGAAACAAAGAAAAATAAAGCGATGAAAATAAAACCGGTGAGGTCCCCCACATGCACCGGCACTTGGCGAAACAGACCCCGCAATAAATGAATGTCCGTTTACAGAGTTCAAATGCTAGAAAAGAGAAATTCTCACTCTCTTTTTTTTCATCTCCTTCAATTCTTCTTCTCCTCTTCTCACGCTATCATGTGGCTTGGTGAAGAATCAAGCCGCCTCCACGTCGCTTGGGTGCTTCGGCTCTCTAGGATCGCCTCCTTCGCTCTGTAGGCCCTTGTAAGAAAAAGAAAAGAGAATGTGTGAGAAACACAATTATCAAATATGAGAAAATGATGAAATGAATGCAGTGGATATGAACAATGGAATAATGTGTCAAAATTATAAACAGATATTTACAACCAAGAGCAGCAGGTCAAAAGAGAAACCTAACTACCCTCGTCGTGCCTCCCTGATAATGACGCCATTTTGTTGAGCACGTTTTTCTTGAGCATGTTTTGATACGATATTGTTGTTAATATCCCCAAAAACCCGTGACAAATAAACAACTTTTTTTGCTACTTATTAACCTGTATAGCGGACAGGGTCGAACTCAGGGAGGCTCTATTCTTTTACAGAACTGATAAACAAGAGTAATAATAAAAAAACCCTTTATTATTATTATTATTATTATTATTATTTTGTAAATCCAAAAACTGGACTTAAAAAAGATATACAAATTCCCTTTTTGTATTTTTATTTTTTTAATGATCCGGCAAAACAAACGTTAGAGAAAAGAAACAATTTTTTATTATTTTTTTATTTATTTACAAATTCGAAAACGAACGGGGATTCGACGAAAGTGGAAGGATCGAATCCGACTCTCCGACCACCGTGCGTGGTCGGAGTTGATAGATCGTGGAAGATAGAATAGAATGCGTGGAGATCGAGAAATGAGATGAAAATTCAAAATCAGAGATGGATCAACTCGAGATGGAATTTTTTAATGATCTAGAAAAACAAAATGACGATGGAATTAAAAATGCAACGAAGTAAACTATGATTAACCTAGATAAAAATAATAAAAATGTGGATCTCATCTTAGGTGCGGAAATGAACCGTGATCGCCTCGACATGGCCGACTTGCTGTCACCGGATGACTTGGAGACTAGGCAACTTTCTTGACGAAATTTTCTCTCGGAGATCGGGTTCCTTTCTCTAAAAATTAATCAAGTTGGAATGAGGAAGAAGGAGCCATATAAATAGAATAGATAGAATGAAATTTGATTTTTGAATTTTTTAGATAAAGAGATAAGAGATGAAAATTGAAATGAATTTTCGAATTTTTTTGATGGAAGAGATAAGAGAGATGACATGAGATAAAGTAAAAGAGATAAAACTATTTACAAAGTTATCTAATTTCTTTTGAATTTTCGTCACTTTATTTATTTGATGTAAAAAAAGTTATTTTTTTATTTTTTTATAATGGTTAATTAAAAATAGCAATTATATACATATACTATATACATATATGACATTATAGACAAGGGTAAATGAGGAAATTAGCTTTTTTTGTCAAAATAATAAGTAAGAATAATTTACAAATATATACAAATACAATATTTACAAAATACATGGGAAAATTGCACAAACCATCCCGGAAACCCAACTTTTTCTCGTAACTCCAAAAATTATGAAATCATAGCCATTTTAAAGATGATTTAATTCAGAATCTAATGGAAGTGAGATTGGTTCAATTTGAGTTCATTTGGAGCCAGAATTGATATTTCAATTAGTGCTTAGTGGCTTTTTCCAAGTGTGGTTGCTTTTATTCTATACATGATTTAATTATGTAATTATTTTTATTAATTAGGACACAATTTTATTTACAACTTTGGTCTAGAAAGTTATTTGATTTGAGATTAATTAAGGCAAAAAAAAATTAGTGTTAGTTTTATACAGATATACACAAAATAAAATTTTTTAGATTTTTTTTACTGAATGACCCTATCTCCCCCTACTTTATTTCTGATCGATCAGGTCAAGTCTTGACCTTCTCTCGAGGTTTGGGTCAGCCTGTATACAGTCTTCCTTTATTTATTTTCTTTTATTTATTTTTCCTTTCTTTTTCTATTTATTTATTTTAGGTTAAAATTAGTAAGAAGTGCACAATATTTACACACGGATGCAAGTTAGTAAGAATATGGAGTTAGTGTTATATGCAGGAGTTTTATAAGGGATTTTAAGCTAAAATAAATGAATAAAGATGACAAATCGCAGATTCGTCAGACTCCATACTTGATCTGGTTAGCTAGCTACTATTCTTCACGCTTTGAAATTTCTCATCTAAGGTCGTTTTCTTCTTGCATCATTTAGATTAGATTAAATTCAGTCTTTAAATTTATGCGCAGATCACCCTGCATGTAGAGTGCTGGCGACAAGTACACATTTCTAACTTTGCATGCATCATAGTGTTTCATCGCGCATCTGCTTTTTCGACTTCCCTCCCTATTTTTAGACTTAAAATAATCAGGAGATTGAAAAATTCATTAGGTGTTTGCTTAACATAAAATTTGGATTGCTAAACAAATTTGATCCTAAAAGACATCTCACCTACAAATCTGTCTTGGGAGAGTCATCCCCTCATTGTTTGGTTTTCTTGCACGAGAGAGTGACCCAAACACTAGGCTAGAACCACACCTGAACTCTCGTTAGACTATTAGTCTTGGGGTTAGTCATTCTCCAGTAAGGATCGCTCTGATTTCCGGTAATATGGGACACAATATCCTTGGTAGAGCAAATTGATCGGGTCGCTGGTAAAAGGTCCGCAACTTGAACTAGCTGGGAAAGATCTAGCTTAGAGTTTGGGCCAATCTCTTAGCAGCATCGGGTACCTAATAGTTCGCTTAATCTTCCTGCTAGTCTGAATTATCACCTAAATAAAATTGACAAGATACACGACCAAACCCTTACGGTCATCAGCTCTGTGTTGTGTAGGTGAATTGGGGGTTTAACTGTTGATCTTGTTTGGTTCCAGATCCCATCCGTAATTCTGCTACATCATGATGATGGGTCGGAGGTCCCTTAGGCTGCCCTTGGTAGCACCTCTTTCGAGCACTCCACCCCATTCATTTAGGCAGGGTCTGGAGAGTTTGGATCAGCTCTCTAAATTTGAGTTCGATTCCACCCTGTTCCCCTCGACCATCCTTCTTCCATTCCCAAGGTGCCTGAGCAGAGACAAGCATATATATTTGTTCATTTGACGGTGCCTGAGTTCGGGTCTTTTGCCTTTGTATAGACCCGTGAGATGGACAACAATGAAGAGAACATCGATGGACGTCCCCAGAGTTCGACGTACATTTTAGATCAAGGTGCCATCAACAATACACTTCTAGACTCCTTGGAGACGATGCAGAGGCAGATTAAATATTTGGGAGCCTTCATGGCAAAGGTGTATCGAGAGATGGCACAAATGCGAGCCCATAGAGGAGAGCCACACTGAGAAGGTGATGGAGATATTCCTGTAGGTAGGGGAGGAGCGGGAGACCAACCAGACGAGTCAGAGGAGATATCCAGGAAACCCCGACCAATGAGACAGTTGCACAACCCTGGTGCAACTCTTACACACCGCTGGATCCAGCTTCCTGCGATTCTGGGGGACTTCAAGCTCCCTCCATAGACCATTCAGCTCTTGCCCAAGTTCCTTGCGCTTGCCACCAAGGATTCGCATCTATACCTGCAGGAATTCGAGATGATCCACAGTCCACGACAGATACGTGGATGAGGACACCGTCAAGATGATGGCATTCCCTTTCTCCTTTGTATACAAACAGCCTATTGGATGAAGCATTTAGGGAGATATGTCACTTCGTGGGAGTAGCTCCGGACCGAGTACTTGAACAAGTACTACCCATTCGGTCGGAAAAATGCAGCGCGAGCTCTAATCAACAATTCATCTATGATCCTCAATGAGCATTGTCCACATCATTGACCAGTGTCCACATCATGACATCTGCAAACCCAATCTAGTACAGAGCTTCTTTTGTGGGCTGACAGTACAGATGCACGGGCTAGTGAATGCTTCGTGTGGGGGGTTCCTATTTTGCCAAAGACAAAGACCAGGTTTGGGCCATTTGCGAGGAGAAGGTCGAGAATTATATAGTAATGTCCCATCCATGACTCTAGACTCAGGGGAATTTCTCACCCATGCCATGTCCTATCATAGGATAGCACGAGTTGATGCAGGTCCATCCACCTCTTCAGCAACCGCAGCACATGCATAGTCATTGGTCGTTGATATGGGCATCATGAGTGAGAAGCTGGACTGCATTGAGATCATTGAGAAGAAGCGGTGCGAGGGCATGACTCAGATCGATCATTGAGTGAGATCGAATTAATTTTTTTAAAGAGAGGTATAAATAAAAATTATTTCTAAATTATAAAAATGTTTGCAAAATAAAATCATGTATAAAATAAAAGTAACCACAACCGAAAAAAGCCATAAAATGATAATTGAAAAACCAATTTCAGCTCCTTATGAACTCAAATTGAACCAAACTTACTTTCATTATATTTTAAATTAAATTATCTTTAAAATAGCTATGGCGTTTCATAATTTTTGGAGTTACGATTTGAAAGATGGTTTTCTGAGATGGTTTGTGCAATTTTACCATTTATTTGTATATATTATTTTTGTAAATAGTTGTATATATTTTCTAACAATTATTTAAAAATAAAAATAATAAATAATAAAAATTTTAAAACAAAAAAGCCAATTCCCTTATTTAACTATGTATATAATATACCATATGTATATAGTATATGCATATAATCAATTCCCTTAAATAACCACACCAAAAAATAAAAAAATTAACATTTTATATTCAATTTAATAAAGTGATGAAAATAGAAAAAAAAATAAAAAAAAATTTTGTAAATATTTTTGACACTAATTTCTTTCTTTATGGTTATCTCATTTCAAATTCTTTCTTTTATCTTTATCTCCATTCAATTTTTAAAATTCAAAAGTTAATTATCTTTCTATTTAATTGGCTCCTCCTCCCTCATTCTCACTTGATCAATCTTTGGTGAGAGGAGCCTATTCTCTGAGAGTCATCTAATCGCAGAAGGGTGCCTAGCCTCCGAGCCGTCCGATGATAGCAAGTCAGCCTTCATCGAGGCGATCATCGGTTAATCGTAGCTTAATTGTTGTCTTGATTTCATTGTCATTTTTTAATTTTAATTCATAGTTTTTTATCAATCACAAAATTTGAACCCGATCCGATCTTTCATCTCTTCTCTTGAACCTCATGCTATCATGGCCAGTATCGATGGGAGTGGGACAGATCACACACGGTGCTACCTGCTACCCCAGTGCTCCCCGACTATACACCATATCCACCTCGGGAAAGGATACTATCAAATTGATCATTATGTACTAGAGATGATAGTCGACTAGTCAAACAAAGGTATACCATATAGTAATAATCAAAACCATTTTGATTATAAAGAAATTTGCTAAACAAATCCCCGATCCTATTCAAGCAAGTTTGTATATTGTAAGATGATCATGCAAATAATTTGTGATATAGATCATATCTAATCAAATATTGGTTAAGGTAATGTAATCTAAGGAAATGATTATCTTCAAATATTTCTCAAATATTTATCCATTATTATTCTAAGAAATTAACAATTAATTTCACTAATTTCTTAAATGACAATCACAAGGCTCTTGATTAGGAATGTAATTTCCAGCAGTGATCCTCACACACTTAAATTATCACATCTCAATCAATTTAAATCCAAAGTAAGCAAAGTAAGTTTCAAAAGTTTTTTAATTTGATTTATAAAAAAAACTAAGTGATTAGCATGTATTTCCAGGTGTTTTAATTTGGTAATTAACTCTTTAATTATGCCAACATTCGCCATCCGCTAAACAGTGAGTATATGTTCATTAAAACGATCATAACTTGAGTTATCAGATTCCAAATCATGCAAACTCAAATCCCATAGTTTACTTAATTAATGAAGAAAATTATACAAATGATAGTTTTGTGTTTAAAATTTTAAACAGAGATGAAAATAATCACAAAATAGGGATGCAAAAATGATATACGATAAAATTTCGCAAGCCCTAACGAACTCAAGTCTTCTTAGGTTTATGGATCGTATCCAAAACCTTTGACCTAAGGCCCTAATACCACTTGAAGGATACAAAGAATCCTCAAGCACATCTCATAAGCGTGTGGATCATATCGTATACGATCAAGAGCGACTAGTCGCACTCGTTGCTCGATGCAGTGTAATTTATTTATTTTTTTAATTAAAGAAGCGACTTGATCCAAGAACACTTCTTGGATCATTTCATATAACAACATAATTGTTAAAGGAATTCCTCTTATAGCATGGTTGCGACCCAGCCTTTATGAGAAGAGACCTCCTGTCTCAAGTTTGATACACCGGAGGAGACGCTTACGAGCGTGGAGATGAGTTGTGTGCTTCTCGCAATCCAAGTCGATGATCCAAGCAATGGATCTCCTGATCTCATCTCACAAGATTGAATGCCTTCTTCATGTGCAAGATGAATCAAAGAAGACAGAGATGCGAGAGTCATCGAAGGGGCAGCACAACAGCGATGCGACGATGAAGGAGACCTTCTTTCTACAAGAAGAGTGGATGACCACTCAAAGAGAAGAAGAAACTATGATGTGTGAGTGAGAGAGAGATAGAGACGTTGAGATTGTGTAATCGAAGAGCAAGGGGTGCCTCTTCTTTTATAGGGTTTTGGGAGTAGATGGATCCTAATCCATGGAACGCTAAATCAATGGTTGAGGCTGATCTGTATTTAATTCAATGGCGATGATTAGTGTTGTTAAAAAACAACAACAACAATTGATTTAATTTAAATTAATATATATTGATAAATCAATATAAGTAATTTTATAATTAAATCATTTAATCTTGGAGACAATGGTGGAAGAGATTGACATATCCCTTAAAAGGGGGGACCAAGGCACCCCTCAGGAGGTCTAGGGTTACTTGACTTCCTTGTGGACCTGTGATCGTCCTCAACACTTCTACTTTACAGTTAGGCTTGTGAAGTATGACCACCAAATCCACATGGGACAATGTGGTCGTCCACCCTCTTTACTTGGGATAAGTCAATCTCATACCAAGTTATGAGATTACATTATCTAATGTAATTTCCAAGATCATCTCACAAGGATGATTCATAGTTATCTTGTGAAGATTACAATCATGCCATTGGAATTATGTGAATCGCATTCACAACCCAAAACAAGTTGTAATCATATTTTCAATTAATCATCCAATGTGAATCCAACTAACATCAATAATTAATCAACAAATATAAATCGCAATTAATTTCTCTTCTATATATATCATAAATCACATTTATAATATAAATGAATAATTATACAGTACTATCCACATTATTCATATACATAATAATTAAATCACATTTAATTATATTGGATTATCATTATCATGCATTCAAATAATATGAATCAAATTCATATTATTCGTGATAATTACATCACATTCAGATATCCCTTTCTTAATGCTTGGATATAATTTCAACAATATAATTATTCTTAAACTCTTTCAAGAATAATGCACTTTCTCCACAGATACTTGGAGATAAGGACATGACTATTGTACGTTCCACGTATAGTGACTTGGATATTGAGATCACATTTCAAATCCAGATCCCATGAACCTCTCATAGATGCTTTATTAAATCACGACCACAAATCTAATATTCTTATTGCACCTAAATCTCATTCAGATCAATGTCCAATACTTGGACTAAGATCAGATTGCTTCTCTACTAATGGAGTCACTAAAATCCAAACATATTTCATTACTCTGTCGGAATGGAAGTGTCATGGTTATACAATCGTTTATGATCACATCACCCTAAAGTATTCCTAATTATCCTGCATATTGGAAGACCTATGATGAACCCAAAGATATAGATCAATTTCACATTGTCATTTTTAGGGTTTCATTATCAAGTTTCTCATTGGTCATTGGGAGTTGGTATCGATCATATGCTTTCCCAAAGCATATATCATACCTACAAATTCATGTCATGCTTCCAAAGCACGGTGGCAAGCATGGAATTAGACTGGTCCCAATACCTCATGAGTTAGATCATGTCTTCTGATTCATAAGTGAACTTGTATGGTCCTTTTGAGAGATCGTATTACTCATATGCCCTCGTATGCACACCAACTCGCAGATATATAGACCTTGGCTAGGTCATCAACCTATTGGTCTTCCAAATGTAGACACTCAGACATATAGCAACATATCTTCTTCTAGTCAGAGGATGTGTGCCTATGTAATGGCAGTATACGACATAGGACTTTGGTTATCTCGATGTCGTTAAGTCAACCCTTTAACCTAACTAATCTGACACCTCTAAACCTCTATTCCTTTACAGAGGGCCTGCATCAAAAGGTCGGTCAGATATCAGCCTAAGAGAAGGATTGTCATCTCCTACTCAGGCTGGAGATTGTCTCTTAGTATTCATTTGACGGTGCTTCATGAGTCCTTAATATATATCCGTAGATATTTATCGAAGCACCAACCTCTATGATTCAATTTTTGAATAAAAAGCTATATGATTACTAAGATGGCCATTGTATATTACCCTAATTGTACCGAGGGACCTTATAGTGCGTTCATTCATTTAATCTCAGGTGGGGAGTGAATAAATCAATAAGTTTTATTGATAAATCAAATATTACAATAACATTTATTATACGAATGGTTCGCCTCGGGCTCACATGGCTAACACCATTTTATTATTTGGTTCTTATTTAGTCTGCTAAATAGTTTCTATTGTAAATTGGTCCATGTGAAGAAAACATTTTAATTGCTTGTTAATTACATCTAATAATTCCTTAATCACTTTTAAAAATTCCCTAATAATTCTCGTTAGTTCTTGTTAGTAGCCTCTTTCATCCCTAATTTTTGGTTTGCATTTTGATTTGTTTAGTAATTTTTAATAAATGAAAACCTTCCTTTAAACTCCATTTTCATTTTTAATTAATAAAAATTATAAAAACTTGTTGAAAAATTCTACAAAATTTCTGTTCGTTTGTTTGTTTTGATTTGATTTAATTTCTATACAAATTTCATCTTTAAAATCCTTATAAAATCCAAAAAATAGAAGAAAACACAAAATTCATAAAAATTCACAAAAACCCCAATAATTGCATAAAATATCTCTTTTGAAAGTTTGAAGATTACCTTTCTGAATGTATATATTTCTTTGATTTTTACTTTTATTTGCTATTTTTAAAACCCATAAACTTCTATTTAATTTAATGTTTGATTTATTTCTTATTTTTACTTGAGTTTATATACCTTAAAAATCTAAAAATCCTAAAAATTCAAAAAAAATTAAAAAATGAACAAAAACACAAAATATTTTTATTTGATTTTTTATGTAAATTTTTTACCATATTTTAAAAATACAAAAGTGTTTGTTTCTTTATTTCTTTTATTCTTTTCATTTTATTTTGCTTAAAAATTAGAAATATGGAAATTTGCAAAGTTAAAGATCATTTCTAGGACCAACTCGTCTCCTAGCATGGAATGAAGGTTGACTTGACCAAGGTAGATGTGATTTCTAAGCTAGAGACACTGACAACATTGAAGTAGGTAAGGCATGCGGGTTTTTATAAGCGATTCATGAAGGACTTCGACAAAATCACTCGACCTTTAACCGAAATTTTATGCAAGGAGAGAGAGTTTATTGTTGATAAGGTTCTTCATGCATTCCATCAGATGAAAAATTTGGTTACACGAGCTCTTGTCTTATACCCATCGGATTGGTCTTTTACTTTTGAGATTATGACATACATCTCAGATTATGCCATGGGACAAGTATTAGGGTAGAGAAGGGATGAGTACTATTTGCTATATATTATGCTAACAAGATTCTTGATGATGCACAAAATAATTACATAGTTACAGAGAAGGAGATGCTAGTAGTTGTGTTTGCCTTCGAGAAATTTAGATCACACTTGCTGGGTTCAAAAGTAATTTTATTCACTGATGGTTCTACCATTAGGTATTTACAAGGTAAGAAGGATGCCAAACCACGTCTACTCGTATGGATCCTTCTACTCCAAGAGTTTCATATGGATATTTGTGATAAACATGGAGTCAAGAATGTAGTGGCAGATCACCTTTCCCGGATTACAGATGCAGAGACTCTTGAGCAGTTACTACTTCCTATCATAGAGACTTTCACATATGCGACGATCTTATCCGTCGCTTCACTCCCATGGTACCTTGATATCGTGAACTATCTTGTCTCTAAGAAGGTTCCACAATATTGACCCAAGCTTAAGATTGACAAGTTCTTGTCTGAGATTCATTTTTACCACTGGGAGGATCCGTATATATTTTGTGAGGGTACATATTGTATATGGAGAAGTTGCATTCCTTGAGAGGAATACACCAGTGTCCTAGACCATTGTCATAGATTAGAAGTAGGTGGACATAATCCGGGGAAGTTTAGTATGGCTAAGGATCTACAATGTGGCCTATGGTAGCCAACTCTGTTTAAGAATGCTACAACTTGTGTCAAGTGTTGTAATAATTGCAAGACATGGGAGGAACCATCGGTTCCAAAGATACAATACCCTTAAGCATGTCCAGATTTCAGATGTTTTTGATGCTTGGAGCATTGACTTCATTGATCCATTCCCTAACAGTCAGGAATTTGAGCACATCCTGCTTGTCATGGATTATGTTAGTTATTAGGCGGAGGCTATCCCCACCTGAGTCACTGACAATCGTACATTTTGTTACTTTCTTAAGGACAACATTATCTCGCAGTTCGGAATTCTTAAGATTCTCATTTTATATGGGGAAACCCAATTTATTAATAGAGAGGTCAGAATGTTAGTTAAGGAGTACGACATTGATTCCAAATAGGAAGATAAAGACTATTCTTCAGAAACTTCTTCGTCTAGATAGGACGAACTGGTCGTAGGTGCTTCACTCAGTTCTATGGGCCTATCGTATGGCTTAGAAGTCTCCTTTGGGTATGTCTTCCTACCGCTTGGTACAAGGAAAGCCTTACAATTTACCAATAGAGTTAATTCGCAAATCTTTATGGGCAATCAATGTATGCAATTTGGATTCTAAGAGAGTAGGATAGAGCATGAAATTTGATTTGAATAGGTTGCTAGAATTTTAAGACTATACTTATGACAACAACCTGATGTATAAGGAGAAAGTCAAGAGATGACTTGACAAACACATTTAGAGAAAGACTTTCGAATCTAATCAGAAGGTTTGGTTGTTTGATGCTAAGTTGAAATTATTTTCAGACAAACTCAAGAGCAAATGGTTAGGACCTTTTATAGTGAGATCTGTGCATGACAACATTAGAATTGTTATTTCAGGGTTGTCATCTGACGTACAACGTTTATGGTAAATGGAAAGTTCCTGAAGATATATCTAGAGCACGACACATTCTTGTCCGTTGTGGATTATATTCATTTAGCATTAGACGATGATTCTTTGACTTCTTATGTGTCTGATACATGAGATGATTTTTACCTTGTATATAATCCTTTCGTTTTATTCTTTATTTCTTCTATTTTTATCATTCACCTCTTTCCTGTGTGTGCTATACTTAGGATGCAGTTGATCCTAAATATAAGGGAGGTGAATGACTTGAGTTATTCTATTTTTGTTGTGTTTCATCACTGTTGTTGTTGCTTATACTTAGAGATTCATTACCCTAAGTATAAGGGGAGTGATGTCATTCATTTCATTCTCTTTTATTTTCATTTTATTTTCTTCTATCTATCGCTTGTCCATCAACTTTGTTGATATTCTTTTCTATACATAGGGATCTTTTATCCTAAGTATATGGGGAGACATGTCGAGTCGTTGAGTTTATATAATCTTTTCCTCAATTTTTACTGTATATTCAGTCTTCTATACTTAGGATTATTTGATCCTAAGTATAGGGGAGATTTCTGACTTCTATTCATTTGATCTTTTTCATTTGGCCATTTAGGATTCTTTTCACTTCTCTATACATAGCACGAGTTATGTCTTCATTTGTCGCTTCTTGGTTACTATGTGGACATAGTTTGAGCTAAGTATAGGGGGGTGTCAAATATATTCTATATATACTTTAGCCATGACTTACACTTTTGTGTGTTTAATAATATGACTACTAAAATTAGAATAAACACATTTTGTAAATAGTTTGTAAAAATTCTATTGTAAAATGTTTTTATAAATTCTTTGTAAAAATATTATTAAATGTAAAAATCTTTGAAGACGTGGATAAAGTGGAGAGGAGCCTCTGTTGTCATTTGTGATAAGAAATTTTCTTTAAAAATTAAAGGAAAGTTTTACAAAACTGTCGCAAGTCCAACTGTGCTCTACGGATCTGAATGTTGTCCTATGAATCATAGACATGTGCATAGAGTGATTGTAGCAGAAATGAAAATGTTAAGTTGGATGTGTGGACACACATGTAAAGATCAGATTCAGAATGATGCAATCATAAAGAAAGTTTGTGTAGCTCCAGTCGAAGATAAGATACGAGAAAACCGCTTAAGAAGGTTTGGTCATTTGCAAAGAAGATCAGTTGATGCACCACTTAGGAGATGCGAGTGTTGGGATGTTGAGATGGCTAATAGAGGGTGAGGACGACCCAAGAAGTGTTGGAAAGGACTATATGAAGGGATCTTAGTTTTGTGGATATAAGCCTGTGATTGATCCAAGATAGATCCGAATGGAGGCGAAGAATCTATGTAGCCGACCCTACTTAGTTGTGGTAAAAGGTGTTGTTGTTGTTGAACTATAATTGAAAAATTATTTTTGTACAATTAGTGTATTTTTTGTAAAATTATTTTATTAGTAAAATGTTTCATAAGATTATTTGTTGTAGAAAATTATTTAGTTTGTAAATTATTTGTAAAATGTTTGAAAATAAAATGTATGAAAATTGGTTTGATTTTTTTTCTAAAATTCTTTGTAAAATATTTTGTAAATGTTTTTGTAAAGATATTTGTTAATCATTTTGTAAAATTATTTCCTAATCATGTACATGATTGAAGATTGTGTAAGATATATGTATAAACTTATTTTAAAATTCTTGTAAGTAAAACTTATAATAACTTGTTAAATATGTGTATAAAATTCTTTTCTCAATAAAATTCTGGTATAAAAGTTATATTTAAAACTTGTATATAAAATCCTCTAACAAAAGTTGCATATGAAATTCTCTTGTAACTAAAATTCCTTTGTAAAAAGTGTAAATAAAATATGCAAATAACATTCTTTTTGTAAATTTAAATCTTGTATAAAATCTATATAATTCTTGTATATTCCGCTGTATAAAAACTTTGTGAATTTGTATAAAATCTTGTTAATTCTTGTTAATACATCTAATTCTCTAACTCTATTAGAATTCATAAAAATTGAAGAAGTCTAAAAGACATAAAAAATGTGCAAAATCTCTCTAAAAGCCACATAATAACCTTGAATCAAAAAATTCTTTCTAGTAAAAAAGGTTGCATTTGCATTAGCATTTTTAGATGATATTGATGATTAAACAAGTCTGGAATAAAGTTCAAAGAATGGAGCTTGGTTGAGGCCTTAATACACTTAATTTTAGAGGGACCTTACAGGAACGGGAGTCAATACTTTTTAGGTTGAACAACTTAATTCTTTTGGCCCATAAGATCATGTTCACATGTCATCTTGATTGGTTTAAGTAGAATATCTCTATACATACACATGATTCTTTTAGACATTGATCTAACTTAGACAAGAACCTTGCATGTAGCTCAACACAGATGAGGTGATGAGGGGCATAATCCACTAGCTTGAGAAGCATGCAAGTGGAAACATATGCAGTAACTTTGAGTGCCCAGTATACCCCAACCTTCTCTAGTGTTATGGACTTCTAAAGACCTGATGCTGTGGGTTAAAATAAAGCTTTGGATGATGGATGATCTTTTGGCATAATTTTTTCTAAGACCCCAAAACATGGGAGGAAAAAAAGATTCTATATCCGTTGGAGCACAAAGATCAATGCAGTGCAACAATATTTTCTACCAAAAAGAAGCCATACACTAAATATACATACATGACCACAATGGTCCAAGCTTCAAAGAACCTACATATCTTAGTAGAAACTTGGCTACATCATCAAAGCATCAAAAGGAGACGCGGTTACATTGGTCACACTTTAATTCTTTTCCCATTCTTCAACCTTCTCCCCCTTTTGATTGTGGACACAACATGTACTTGTAGTTAGAAGAAAAGACCCTGCTTCTAGAGGAAAGAGTAGCTAGACTGGGGAATTAGGGTCACCTTTATAGAGAATGCTTTTCTTTGTCATTTCAGGTGTGGGGAGCTATATTTCACATTCACAGTACAAGTAAGATTCATAGTCATCAGAATTTGCATATGAAGACTTGTTCTGACCTGACTGTTGATGCAAAATGAATAAAGAATTTTAGAACTTAAAGACTATTGAGTCTTAAACCCTATTCCAATAAGGTTCTGCCAAACTAATAATCCAAAGGTCTAACCGAGCTCAATACTTTGATTTTATGAAGATTTTCAAAAATCAAAATTGTTCTAGGTTCTTTCTTTTTCCTGTTTATTTTTCTTGTTAGTCACTCATTCTTCTAATAAGTGTTTGGTAAGGGACTAGCGAAGGCTAGGTATAAAGGAATGATGAATAAGAAATTCATCATCTTTATTCATCTATTTTGTCTTCAAATATTTATAAAACACCTGTAAATAACATTAATTACCACTCTTTAATAATTCTTATTCATATGTAAGTAGTGTATAATTATCATTATTTTAACTCAAAATAAATAAATAAAGAAATAAAAGAATAGAAAGAAAAGAATACTGTATATGTGAAATAAATACAGGCTGATCCTACACCGAGAGTAGGTCAAGACCTGACCTAATTGAAAGAATAAAATATGGGGAAATAGGGTCATTACTATATGAAAATTCAGAAAATCAAATCTCACATGTAGATATTCATCATTGTTCATATTATAAATATCTTATACTATTTTATTTATCAGTAAAACAAACTCAAATAAAATTATTTTCTTGTTGAAACTTGTATATAAAAATAAGTATTAAATAAAAAATAATTGCAAAATAATTCATGTATAGAATAAGAGAAAGAACACTATGAGCTGTAAAGTCGGAATTGAAAGTTCAATATATACTCCATATAGATTCAAAATAAATCAAACTCACTTTCTTTATGTTAAAAACTAATTAAGCTTCAAAATGAATGTGGTTCATAAAGTTTGGAGTTAAGATGTGAAAGTTAGCTTTTTGGAGCGCTATTGTACCTAGTTGTCTATATTGTACCTATTTATTTATTTCTTCATAATTTTTGCACATATTATTTTTTAATATTTTTTACATATTTTATGTTATTTCTATAACATATAAATAAAAATAAAAAATTTAAAATAATCAAAAAATAAAATAATTGTATTTATACCATAGGTATATTATACCTATATTATACATAAGCCTATTTAATTAGCTCATTTAAGTAATTACTAAAAAAATAAAATAGATTTAAATATTCTAATAGTTCTGTAAATTAATAAAATATAAAATAATGTATATACTTGTAAAAAATAATTAATTAAAATAGTGTATAATGGATACATAAGTATTTTATACCTATGAATAAAAGTTTTTATTTATTTTACCTAATTAATTAATTTAATTTAATTAAAAAGTCATAAAATTTCTTAATCTAAAAAAATTATTTATTTTGAAAAAAAAAATTAATCTAAAACCATTTTTATTAATTTTCTATTTATTTCTCATCGTTTCTACTCTTTTTATCTTCTAATGTTTGTCTTTAATCGGACTGGGTCTTGACTGGTTGGACCCGAGTTCGTTGACCGAGATCAACTAATCCATCTCCTCCTTTTAACCTGAATAAATCTTGACTTGCCTCCTTCCTTAATTTATCCTAACCTGATCAACTATCCTTTTCTCCTAATTTTTGGGTCTGATTATTCCTCTCACATCAGACCTTCACATCCACATAATTTTCATGGTATTCCCCTCGGTTCACATGCTCATTCCAATTTGAAATTCACCTGAACTTTGGATCTATAAATAATCTACCAGGTTTAGATTTCTATATGAATTGTTTTTGTCTCCAATTCACCCTGAGTTTGACTCTAGGAGATTGCTTGAGGTGACAAGAACCCTTCTCCACGATCGGGAACAAGTGAAGGGGCTTCAATTTCAAGATCCATTCCACCACCGGAGCATCTTCGACAAGCCAAGTTTCTCTGACCATTCACAACTAGACCGAGGCCAAAACCTTCCGCCTTCCACTATTGGTAATCTTAGATTATTTTTATCTCAAATTTGCATTTAATTCTGTTGATTTTTCATTGTTTTTCATTCAGATACATTGTCTTTAGATCCTCCCCTGATCATCTTGATCGGATGTTATTTCCTATGATAAGCTTCAATATGATCACCCCATTTTCATGCTCAATAATTTCTTCATCACTCTCACACTATCTGATAACCGGATATGTAATATATCTAAGATTTCTATCTCATCTTCGATCCTGCTGGAGATTGACTCAAACACCCTCACTTGAGCTTTGTTTTCGTTGAATAACCACCATCGGAGCTTCATCTTTGAGCAAAAATAATGTGCAGGTGATAGGGACACAATTTGGAGATGGATCGGAGACCTGGAGGTCCATTGCATGTGCAACAGAGCTCGAGCTCCAGGTCCCTGATCAATAGGATCTGAATCCGATCATCGCCTCCAATCGTTGTAGGGAGTCATCTAGAGCTTATCGAACCCATCAGAAGGAAGATCAGAGTTATATTTGAGCAGATCGAGGTGATCGAAAGTAGATAGCTAAAACATTCAAAATGTTCTTCCAGGGTGCTTGAGAGACGTTTGATCAAGGACAAGCACCTCCAGATCCAATGCAAACCATGCATTCGAGCCCAAAGAACATCCGTCTGATTAGATTCTCTAGTTGTCATCTCTGCCACATGATTGTCATGCAAGGCATGCTTCAGTGGTGAATTTGCACTCTATCACATGTCATTTCTTCTTTTTGTATACAAGAACAATATGTGTACATGTTTGATCGAGGTTAATTAAAAAATTACACGTATCTCCCTGCTTGTTTCATTTATTTTACTTTAGTCCTTCTTTTATGGATCCACATGCGTCGTCACGTGAGTTTTTGGGAATAGTGCAATAAAAACCCTGTGATTCTGTGTTACTTTTTTATCTAAAAATTTTCATAAATTGCAAACATGTCCCTCAATTCTGGATTCACAATGTGTGAACATGTGAAGTCCTGGTGATTTTGCATCTTCAGTCATGTATTTCTATTATTTATTATTATTTAGTTTAATAACTTTAAATAATTACAAGTAGGTCTTCATTATACAATGTTTTGTTTTCCTCTTTAATTGCTTTTTTATAATTATCAAACTAATTCATTAAAGTATACGAAAATTCCAAATAATTTTGGTTTTCAAAATTTCTTTTATTTGATATTTAAAAATGTAAAAACTCTCTTTTTTTCCCTATTTGCACTAAAAAATTCATAAAAATTTTAAAAACTTTTGAAAACTTATAGAAAATTATTGCACTTGTCTTTTATTATATTTTATCACCACTATAAATTTCATTTTAAAATTCAATCAGAAAACCATAAAAATTTTAAAATACAAAAAAAACTTCAAAAAGATATTTAAATTCATTCAAAAATCATAAAAATATAAATGTTGGCTTATTTGAAAATTAATAAATTCTATTCTATTTAACATAGATTTCCAATGAATTTAATTTCTTTTTATATTTTAAAAATCCAAACAATAACTTTCTTTCATTGTATTCACTATTTTCAATTTTTATTCAAAAATCTTAAAAAATCCTTAAAATTACTTAAAAATCGAGAGAATAGTAGAAAATTATATAAAACACAAAAACACTTTGATTATGCACTTTTATTATTTTTCTATATTTAAAAAATATAAAAATTTACTTTATTTCTTCTTTTGTATATATATCCTATATAAATTATTCTCTTTTAAGATTAAAAGTATAAAATTTGAAAAATTAAAAAATTCATTAAAAAATAAAACCATATAGTATAAAAAAATTTTAAAATCCATAAAAATATATAAAGGCATTGAAAAAGGCATAAAAATAAAAAAAGAAAAATTCTTTTTAATCAGTAATATATAAATAACCCTTGGATATTGTTGCCTTCTTGAGTTTATCCTGATTGCTATACAGGTAAAATAATAGCATTTATTCTCTTTGATCAAATAAAAATAGTTTTTGATTTGGGAATTCCTGGGATACAACGACACATCACATTGTTTATGTTATCACTTAATTAATGACTCCTTAAAACCCATGAATTGTGCAAAAATCAATAGTTAGCGTCCATCTATCCATGTCATGGCCCGCGAGTGTGTCATCAAATGAAGTTGGATCATTGTCAGACTCCCTAACACTGAATTTTTACCTTTAAGGTGGTACTCCCTCGAATTTTTTTGAAGAGGTACATGTGTTTCATCTTCATTTATCTATTCAGTTTCTGGCTTAGGACTCTCAGTACCTCATAGGATTATATGAATTCCTTTACTTCATTATTCTCTTGACTTTAAGGAAGTCATCCTATAGTAATTTTACGTCCCTAGCGAATACCTTTTGAGTCTCAAGGTCGTAAAGTCGGTATCCAATATCGTCTTTTACATACCCAATGAAGTAACACTCTATGGTGCAAGATTCTTGCTTACTTGTCTCCACATTTTTGGCATGGACCAAGCAACCTCAAATCCTCAAGTGTCTAACACTAGGCTTGGTTCCAAACTAAAGCTCATGAGGGGTTTCAGGTACAGATTTGCTAAGAATCTTGTTAGTGATGTATATTATAATCTCTACTGCATATCCCCATAAATTAAGAGATAAATGTCCTTTACTCATCATTGATCAGACCATATCCATACTGGTCATGTTACATCTTTGAACAACACCATTTAGTTGGGGAGTTCTAAGAGGAGTGATATTGGATACAATTCCTATCTTTTTAAGGTATTCCTTCAATTCATTTGAGAGGTACTCGCCACCTCAATCAGATCGAATCTATTTAATCTTCCTATCAATTTTTTCTCAACCAAATCCATAACTCTTTGAACTTTTCAATGATTTCAGATTTATGACATAATATGAAGAAAAAGTCGTATCAAGAATGGTCATCAATAAATGTCAAATAATATTGAAGTTAACTTCAAGTTGCGGTAATGAAGGGACCACATACATCAGTATGTATTAGGTCGAGTACACCTTCGCATCATGTACCCTGATTTCAGAAGGGTGCCCTGGTCATTGTACCCCGAATGCAGTGTTCACAAATAGGTAAACTTTGGATATGTAGAAAATATAACGGTCCATATTATACCAATATATTGATATCAACAAATAAATGACAAAGTCTGCGATGCCCAAATAATGGTTAAATGATTTCCATCCTCTCTAAATCTTTTAAGGGTTTTATTAGCGGTAATAACATTCATAATAGATTCATCAATATACAATTCAATGGTCCACCATGAGTTAGAAAACCATCTGCTACATATTACCATAATGACTTATGATAAGTTTCTCACTGAACATGAACAAATATCCATTTCTAACTAATTATGATACAGATAATATGTTCCTTCTAACGTCCGGAACAAAGATACATTCTCTAAGTAATAGGACTCTCCCACTTGCTAATGATAGTCTGCACGTCTCGACGATGACAAATGCAACATTTGCATCATATCCCATCTGGATGACTATCTCTCCTTCATCAAGTTTTCTGGTTTCCTAAGATAGATGCAACAGATTGCAAACATGAACAGAAGCACTAGAATCAATGACCCAACTACCTTCACATTCTACAAGAAAAAATGTTTCAATGACGAAAGTAGATTTTATACATGCTGGAGTTTTACCCTTTTCTATGTTTTTCATGTAATCTGGACAATTTCTCTTCCAATGCCCCATCTTCTTGCTGTGATGACAAACATCGGTTTTCTTCAGTTCTATAAATGTGGAATCTTGAGAGGGTGGTCCAACATATTGATTCTTCTTTTTATGTGTCGGACCCTTCCAAGACCCTTACTTTGGACCTTGCTTTCCCTTGATATGTACAACCATTGCACTACTAGTAGGATTCTCCTTCTTCATAACATCCCCAACGAACTTTAATGAAGATATCAACTCAGCATTTGTCAGCCTCAACTTATTCATGTGGTATGCCACCATAAAGTTATTAAAATATTTGGGCAAAGATAATAGAATGAAGTCGAATTGCATGTCTTCATCAATCTATGCTCGAAGGATATCCAATTCATAGTGGTGTTGAGCAGGATTTTCATGGGTTTTTATCAATTAAATGAATGTTTTGTTGCAACCCGATCAAGTGTCAATAAAAAAAATTATTTAGCTCTCAAGCTGAAATAAATTACAAAAATGTGTAGCAAGAGAGTTTTGCTATTTAATTTACCAATATAGCTAACATGATCAAACTTAGGGAGGCTACAATCCTGGGGGTTATTTAAATAATTGAAAAAATCAATTAAAAGAAAGAAGGAAATATAAACAAACTATGTTTGGTTTTTATAGGATTTTTGTCTTTTTACTTTTTTTCCTTTTTTTCTATATTTTTATATTTTTTTATTTTCTAATATTTATTTTTTAGTGTTATTAATTTTGCAAATTTTTTAATTTTAAAAAAACTAATTTTTTTTTCAAATCAAATTTATACACAAAAGAAATGCTTTTTTTGGAATTTTCAAATACAAAAAACTGCTAAAAATGTACAATGAAAATATTTTGTTTTGATGATTTTTTTATTATTTTTGGAATTTTTGAGAGATTTTTTAGGATTTCTAAAATGAATAAAAATAGGGAATAATGAAAATAATGAACATGCAAGACTATTTTGCAATTTAAAAATAAAAAATGAAATCAAAAGTTTCTGCAATTATTTTTTCTAAAAACTAGAAGAAATTATCTACAATCGAGAAGTGAAATCATTTTTTTCGATTTTTTATAACTTTCTGTGATTTTTATAAATTGTTTGTTATTTTACATTTTTTAGGCTAAAAAATAACTAATGCGTGAAATTTGCAATGAAAATAAAATGCATAAAATTAAACTAATCTATTTTTTTTAGAATTTTTAACTCAATATTTAAAATTTTTATGATTTTTTAATTATCAAGCAGTGAAAAATGCAATGTTTTTTATTTTTAAATAATATCAAATGACAATAAAATGTAATGTGAAATACACAATGAAGATGAACATAACATGAATATATCATGAATTTACTAGAATTTATTAAGAAATAAAAATATCTATTTCAATGAAAGAGCAAGGAAAATAAATCTTTGAAATACAATGAATGAAATGTAAATATTTATTGCTTTTGCATTTAAAATATAACAAAAGTAAACATGCAGGCGGAAAGTACAAGTTACCCCATGGGGGATGGCGTGCTGCACATGACTGGCTGTAGCAGGGGTTGATTTGTAATTTTAAGAACTCTTAAGGTCGTGATTGCAATTTTGCCAGAAAATTTAAGACATGCACGTGGGTGGTTCATGTGTTCCTTCGTTTTCAATTGGAATCAAAAGGGGGTGTCGCCCCTTCTGTTCTCTCCAAATAAGGGCAACGACAACGATCGAGGACACAGAACAACATTGAGAGGCGTGGTGCTCCTCAAGCAAGGGTGGTGCATGCGTAGATGTCGCGGCGGAAGTGGCTGCGCCAGGCGAAGCTCCTTGTGCGGAGAGCGACGGTCGCTGACGTGGTTCCTTCCAATAGATAGTTCGATGGCAGTGGTCTGGTGGACTACCGACGGTGGTTCTGAGCTGGCGGTTCACCCTCGCGGAGGTGATGATGGATTATTGGTGGAGGTGCTTCATGATTCGCGGTGTCCTAAGCTCATAGTGTGGCGATTTTGGATGGTGAAGGGCTCCAGGTGGCGGACATACTCACGCCACTGATCTGCAGGCAAGACAGTGATCGACGGAGGTTTGGTGCATGACCTGCGAAGGAGGAGGCTGGGAGGGGACTCCAGCGGTGGCAGGCATGGGTCCGGCACCTACGTAGGCGGCTGACATGATGGGGAGGCCTGCTGCGGGCATCTCCAATTTTTTTTATTATTTTTTGAATAACAAAAATTTTTATCCTAAAAATAGCTATCAAAGTTTTTTGTAATTTTTTTTCAAAATTCCTGTGAACCTGCAACAAAATAAGATAACTCGACTCGAGCACGATTTCTCAGTCGCAGAGATATAAAATAAAATAAAAAGTGAATTGTGAATGGTTTTGGATCTGGTGAAATGGGAGATGGATCGGGGTCTCTGGCCATCGTTCATGGTCAGAGGTGCGTGGATGCGTAAGGTAGAAAGGAAATGTGGAGATCACATAGATGACGTGGATAATCAGATCGATTCATAAAATTAGAATAATGAACTACGATTAAAAACTAAAATCTAAGATTGAAAATTGACAACGAACTTAAAAGCACAATAATTAAACTACGATTAATCTAGGTTAAAAACAAGAAAAGATGGATCTCACCGTATGGGAGTGGATAACATTGTAATGGCCTTGACAAAGACCGACTCTCTACCACCGGATGACTCGGAAACTAGGCACCTCTCAAGAAAGCTCTCGGAGAATAGGCTCCTCTCACCAAAAGGTTGATCAAGTTGGAATTAGGGAGGAGTCAAATAAATAGAGGAAAAAAATTAACTTTGAATTTTTGAAATTTGAATGGAGAGGAAAAGAAGGGAGGAGGTTAATGTCGGATAAAATTACATTAGCTACATAAATATTTAATTAATTATTTTCGTTACTTTATTAAAATAAAAAATAAATGTTAACTATTTATTTTTTTGTGGTGATTCTTTAAGGAAATCAACTATATACACATGTTATATACACATGGTACATTATATACATAGTAAAATAAAGAAATTATTTTATTTTATATTTTAGTTTTTATTTTAAATAATTATTAAAAATATTTTCAATTATTTACAAATACAATATATAAATATATATAAAGATATACAATAAAGAAATGGTAAAATAACAAAAACCACCCCAGAAAACCGTCTTTCAAATCGTAACTCTAAAAATTATGCAACCACTGTCATTTTAAAGATAATTTAATTTAAAATATGATGAAAGTGAGTTTAATTAAATTCGAGTTCATATGGAGCTGAAATTGGTCTTTAGATTATCGCTTCATGTCTTTTTCTGTATGTGGTTACTTTTATTTTGTACATGTTTTTATTTTGCAATTATGTTTATTATTTATAAAACATTTTTATTTACAACTTTTATTTTTAAAATTATTCCATTTTATGTCAATTTATGTACAAATTAAATAATGTAAATTTTATACAAATATACACAGAAGAAATTCAAAAGTATTTACAAAGCACATGTTTTAGGATTTTTCTGATTAAAGATCGTATCTCCCCCTACTTTATTCCTAGTCGATCTGATCAAGTCTTGAACTTCTATCGGGGGTTAGGGTCATCTTGTATCTACTACATACATAAAATATATTTTTATTATTTTCTTTATTTTTCCTTTATTTATTTATTTATTTTAGGTTAAAATAATAATAATATATGAACAATATTTACACATAGAGGCAAGTTAGTAAGAATACAGATTTATTATATATACAGGTGTTTTAGAAGGAATTTTTATCTAAAATAAATGAATAAAATGATTAAATGCAGATTCATCATCCCCATATGCTTTACCTCTACTAATCCCTTAGCAAACACTTACTTGAAAGAATAAGTAAATAAAAGAAAAAGAAAGGGAAAATAAAGAAATTAGGATAATTTTGAGTATTAAACATATCTTCATAAATAGTATGGAGATCTATCAGACCTTTGGATTATTAATGCGGTGGAACCTTAATGGGAAATGGATTTAAAACCTAACAACCTTTAAGTTCCACAAGACTCCTATTCAGATCACCTCAACAGTCAGGTCAGAACAAGTCTACATACACAACTCTAATGAATATGAATCTTTACTTGTACGGTGTAAGTGAATTATAGCTCCCCATCTCAAAAGTAGCAAAGAAACAACCTCTCTCAACAAGGTAACTCTAGTCCACCAGTCTAGCAACTCTTTCCTCGAGGAGCAGGGATATTCCCTTCTAAGTTCAAGTACAACCATCTCAAGAAGAGGAGATGTAGAAGAGAATGGACAATAACCAGTGTAGCTACCTATCCTTGCATGTATGACTAGTGTAGCCAAGTCATTCGCTGCAAACTTACAGAAATTTGAGTTTCAAGTTCTTTTTTTACTTTTATATACATTCCGGCAGACATTTTACTTCTCAATCAAGCCTGTCTAGTTTTGGAGATTTTGCTTTTTTTCTTTCTTTTTTTTCAAATATATACAAGGTGCAACATGTACATAAGGAGTTTTTCCTCTTGAGCCAGTAGACTATCCCTCTTTTGAAGCATTATTGCAACCCCACAACATCCTGTCTTTAGACCTCAACATCGTTAGACCAGATTGAGACACACTTCCTTCCCTAGAGGAAGACGAGAGGCTCTGCCTAGATGTACTACCCTCGTATGCTACCCCAAGCCAAAAGATTCTGCCTCCTCACTTCCTCATCCATGAAGAGCTATGTGTAGAGTGCTTGTCCTAGGTAAGCCATGGTTTAAAAGAATCATGCGTGTGTTGTTAAATATTCTACGGAGACTAATCAAGATGACATGTGAACATAGTCTTATGGACTCAAAGTAAGTCAATAGGACCTGAGAAGTCTTAACTCCAGTTCTTATAAGGTTCCTCTCAAATTAAGATGATTAAGGTCCAACTAAGCTCCATTCTTCAATTTTATTCCAGACTTAGTTTAAATGTCAATATTATTCAGAAAAATGCACATGGAAATTCAAGAAAATGTGTACAATTCAAAGAAAAGAAAGCATAATCTTTTTTTCGAAATAATTTTCTAATTTTAAACTTTTATGGATTTTTGGGAAAAAATGATGCACATGTAAAAAGAGATTTTTTTGAAATTTTAATTATGCAAATTTTTAAAATGGAAAAGGGTTAGTAAAATATATATAAGTATATACATTTTTTTAATAATGATTTTTTGTCTTTTTGTTTGTTTTTTGTCTTTGTTTTTGTCTTTTTTTTCGTAGATGGAAGGTGACAAAAGTCTATATACACACACGCGGATTTTATGTATTTATATACATATCCCAAAAATAACCACAATAAAAAATATGAGTTATGTCTAAAGTACATATACATTATATATGACACCCCCTATACTTAGCTTGAGCTATGTACCCATAGTGATCAGAGAGCGACAAAGGAAGACATAACTCGTGCTAGGTATAGAAAAGTGAAAAGACTCCTATGCTACAACGACTCAAAGAAAAGACAAAAATAATAGAAGTCGGTGATCTCCCCTATACTTAGGATTAAGTAATCCTAAACATAGAAGACTGTATAAAAGGGAAAATCGATGAAAAAAATGTAGAGACTCAGCGGTTCGACTTAGCCCCCTATACTTAGGGTAGAATTGGCCTAAGTATAGAATATCAACAAGTTGGGGAACAATCGAGAGATTAGAACAATAAAAACACAAAAAAGAAGATATGAACAACATGACTCCCCCTATAGTTAGGGTAGAGTATCTCTAAGTATAAGAAACGACAACATGATGAATATTAACAACACTCAGCTCGTCCACCCCCTATACTTAGGACAAATTACATCATAAGTCAGGCACACACGAAATGTGATGGATGAGCGATACTGTGCATGTATAGAGGAAATGAAAATGAATATACAAGAGGAGTGGAGACATACGAAGGTCAAGAAGGTTGAAGGTGGACCTTCTTGCGAGATTGCTGAGGAATGGATCAGACAAGGTGTAGGTCAATATTGGGGTCAACATTTTACGTAAAATGATCATGATCGACCATGAATGTATCCTCGACGGTCTCTGAGTGTGTAGGCACGAACCGGTCGATGAAAGTAGTGTGGTCATGTCTGGCCTGGGGAGCCTTGCAAATATCAAAGTAAAAAGGCTCGAACTCATTATCAGAAAAAAACAAGATCAATGCCATCTTGGTGAGCCTCTACTGGATCACCATCTTCATCAAAAGGCCTGAATTCCTTTATAAAAGCAATCAAATCAAATTCAGCCTTATCAATATCATCTAACTCAATGTGAAAAGGAATAAACTCATCAATGAAAGTAGTCAAATCATGTCCGTCCTGTTTAGTCTCAGAGTCTGCCTTCCGCTCTAAGGTGTCTATTGTATAAATCATGCAGATCTCATCAATGCATCGCCACATACCAGAAGGGGGAACTCCAAGGACTATGCTTTTCGAGTCTTCCTCCTTGAAGAGGAATTCTTGGGTCTCAGTATAATCCAACATACATAATAAATCTTTGATAGTATCATCAAGGTCAAAGTACTTGGGTTTGGTTAACACATATAAACTCTCACGGGATGCAAGTTTCTAGTCAGTAATGGGTGTAGTGATCCACACATCGCTCCCTACATCAGAACAGAAATAAATCTCTCCTAATCCGTAATTAATAACAACTCTGGTAGAGGCGAGGAAAGGTCATCCCTGGATGATTGTTCGGTGCTCCACATGGGTGGAGGTCTCCATGGGCAATATGACAAAATCAGAAGTGAAGCTCATGCGCAGAATAAAAATGACAATGTTTTATAGAATACCCTTTGACCTCTTGATAGATCCATCAACGAATTAAACTATCCTGGTTTTCTTGAGAGGCCCAAGATGAAAAGATTGTATCATAAAGGAGGGTACTATATTGATTGAAGCACCGTCGTCAAGGAGAGTGTTATCACAAGAATAGTCAGAGATGGAACAACTCACAAGAGATGTGGCAGTGTTCCCTTTCTTAAAATGTGGATGGTGATCGCGCGGGCAGTAGCCATGGTCGAGATGTGATGCTCAGATTGGCTCCCTTACTTTCTCTTCTTGTTTTGAGGAGCAGATAAATGTGTCATGGTCTGTTGAAGTGGAGGTTCAATGATCTCATAAATAGTAGCCACCACTACAGGTTCAGTGAACATTTTTTTGAATTTTTAGATCTCCACCATAAAAGGGAGGAGATCAGAATCATCATCTACACAAGGATTACCAAGAGCAGTCTATACAGTGGAATCCTCGGGGACAAAGGTGAGACATGTGGGGAATGAATGTGTGGGAAAATAGTCTGGCATGGATCCCCTCTCCTCACAAGATTAATCAACAATGTATTTTCTGAAATCTTTTTGAATTTTTAAATTCTTCTCATTTTTTTTTATTTTTGGAGATTGCAAGCTCCCATGATCATCCTCAAGTGAGTCCATATCCTTAAATAGTGGAGAGTCATTCTATCTCTTTTTTTGCTAAATAGATTTCTAATCCTCGAATTCATATGCTTCATCATCTGGTTCATGGTCTCAAGTGTGGATATCGTGAAAGATGACTCCAAAATCCCAAGATCATGTGAGTGGAATAAGGGTGGGTGAAAATCTAAGTTCGATTCTTGAAATAATGGGTTAGGCAGATATATACAAAAATTACAAGGAAAGTCCTCCTGGAAAAAGGGAGGTGGACCAACTGGAGGGTGCAGGGGATCCTTGAAGGTTGGATAAAAATCACTCATGCCGGCCATCTCTGAAACAAGAGAAAATGATCGAGAGAGCACGATGGTCAAGTCAAATTATGTGAAGAAAAAGGTTCTAATGCATAGAAGGATCTAATATTCACACAAGCAATCACAAACAATATACACAAAGCAAAACACACCCCTCAACTCACCTACTTAACTTGGTGAAGTCCGTGAAAGCTCAGTCTCTTAATCTTGTCTGTTTTAGAGTAAGGTGAGAATCACAAAAATTGTACAAATACTTAGGTTACCTTATGAGATTTGGGCACTAACCTCAATGTGTATTGGAGCAGTTAAAACAAACACAATGAGGGTATTACTTGTCCCAAGACAAATATTTTTGTTTTTGATATATTTTAGGGTCAAGTAATTTTAGTAGTCCCAATTTTATTTGTTATGACTTTCTTATGTTTTTAATAAGAATGCACGAATCCTATCGAGGAGTCAATTCCTTTAGCAACCTAGGTTATCACAATAAGAGGGAGAGAGTCGGAAAAGCAACGCGAGGAGAAATCAATGATGCATTCTAAAGCATAAATGCTCAACTCACCTCCAACCCTCTACATACAAGGATGCTAAGTAGAATTGAAACCTATGTATATGCTAATGCAAGCCGATGAAATCGCCCTAGGTACATAGATTCCTATTAGTGTGAAGCACAAGTGCTAACAACTTGGAAATTGAATATAAAATTACGACCATGGGAAACTCAATGCTCACCACAGTGAGTCCTGCAAGTACTGTGTAGAGTCCCTCTCGACGCTCGAATCCAAGTCTAATGATAAGAAATTCATAATTTGACTAATTTAAATGAGAACTATAGGTGCATGCAAATATAATTAAGTGTTTGGCCTTAATCTATTGTCAAGAAAATCCCACAACTAGGGCTCAATCACATAAAATAAAGAAAACAAAATTGAGAAATAAATTAAAAAAATGCGAAAATGCGACAAAACTGACGAGGTCCCCCAAGTGCACCGACACTGGGCGAAACAGACCCTACAAAAAATGGTATATATTGTTCTTTTTACAAGAATTCTAATAATAGAAATAAATAAATAAAAGTATATGCAATGTTCTCCTCCTCTTATTCTCTCCTACAGCTTGATGAAGAATCATACCGCCTCCGCTTTGCTTAGGTGCACCAGCTCTCCTCAGAAAGTCACCCTCGTTCGTCGTGCCCTCATAAGAAAGAGGAAATGAAAAATGTGTAAGAAACATAGTCATAAAATATGAGCACAAATAATGAAATAAATACAGTGAATATGGAAAATGAATTAAATGTCGAAAAATATAGACAAAAATTTACAACCAAGAATAGTAGGTCAAAAGAGAAACCTAACTACCCTCGCTATGCCTCCCCAACAACGACACCGTTTTGTTGGACACACTTATAAAACAACAATTTTTTTCAAAATTTCTGTGAACCTGCAATAAAATAAGATAACTTGACTTGAGCAAAATGGCTCGGTCAAAGAGATATGAAATAAAATAAAAAGAGAAATGTGAATGGTTTTGGATCCGATAAAATGGGACACGGATCCGGGTCTCTGGCCACCGTACGTAATCTGAGGGACGTGGTTGCGTGAGGTAGAAAGGGAATGTGGAGATCACAAAGATGATGCAGATAATCGGATCGGTTTAAAAAATTAGAATAATAAACTATGATTAAGAACATGCAAATCAAATTCTGAAAATACTGGAATAAAATGTAATTATTCAAAGTTCTTGAATGAAAAATTAACATGAAATAAAAGGTAGGGAATACTATTGCAATTTAACCAAATGGTTCGTGCAAGGTACATGATAGGGCTCTGGCAGGCGCTTCCGTGCAAATAGTAGAACCTCTTGAACTTTATTGTAATTTTTCCAAAAAAAAGTAGAGTTTCTAGCGTTCTTCCTTCATTTTGTTCAAAAGACAAAAGCGGGGCAAAGGGTTGCCGCCCCATCTTTTCTTCTTGCACAAGCAATGGGGACTACTTGCTTCGGCCAGTGGTGGGTCGATGGCGGCGACGCGTGATGGGCAGAGGAACAGCTCAGGAGATGTGGTTATGGAGATCCGCTCCCTTCAGACGATGGAGGGAAGGGCGATGGGTGGTGCTCCAGATGATGCAGCATCGAGGTGGGCCTCGTGCGGATTCACGACATTGGCTAGAGACACAAATTTTCTTTTCTTTTTATTTTTTTTCTTTGTAAACAGAAAGCACATTTTTTTTGAAATTCCTTGTCCATGTAATAAAAGTAAAATAAAAACCGACTCAAGCACAACGACTCGGTCTGAAATTATTAATATAAAATATGAATGGAAAAGCGACTTCGGCTAGGTGGAATATTGGAGTTGTGTCTCTGACCACCATGCATTGTCAGAGGTGTGTGGTTGCATGAGGTAGAATGTGAAGCAATGAGATAGAGAAAATGAGGTGGAAGATCAGATAGGATTCGAATCAAATAGTAATGATTGATTAAAAATGATTAACTAAGATCTAGAATAAAATGACAACAATAAAAAATGCAAAAATTAAACTATGATTTGCCTATATTAAAAACAATAAAAGTGGATCTCACCATGGGAACGAATGAACGCCAGGATGGACTCGACAAGGACCGAGTCCTTGTCACCAGACGACTAAGAAGCTAGGCACCTCTCTTCGACAAGATGACTCTCAGAGAATAGGATCCTTTCACCAAAAGAATGATCCAATGAGAATGGGGGAGGAGACAAATAAATAGAGGAAAAAATTAAATTTGAATTTTCAAAAATTTAATGAAGAGGAAAAGAAGGGAGGAGGTTAATAGTAGATAAAATTACATTATCTACGTAATTAATTTTTAGTTAAATATTTTCATTAGTTTATTAAATTAATAAATTTTAATTATTTAATTTTTTGGGTGGTTATTTAAGGAAATCAACTATATAAATACAATATATCATATCATACATTATATACACAGTTAAATAAAGGAGTTTGTTTATTTTATGTTTTAATTTTTTAATTTTTGATTCTTATTTTAAATAATTATTAAAATTATTTACAAGTATAGTACATGTAAGTATATATAAATATATATATTAAAGAAATGGTAAAATTGCAAAAACCACCCCAGAAGACCGTCTTTCAAATCGTAACTCCAGAAATTATGAAACCATTGTCATTTTAAAGATAATTTAATTTAGAATATGATGTAAGTGACCTGATTATATTTGAATTCATAGGGAGTCGGAATTGGTCGTTCAATTATCGCTTTATATCTTTTTCTGGATGTGGTTACTTTTATTTTATACATGTTTTTATTTTGCAGTTATTTTCTATTTAGAAAACATTTTTATTTAAAAATTTTGTTTTGAAATAATTTAATTTGAGGTCAATTTTGTGTACAAATAAAATAATGTAAGTGTTATACAAATATACACAGAATAAATTCAAAGTATTTATAAGCACATTTTTTATAATTTTCTGATTAAAGATCCTACCTCTCCTCATACATTATTCTTGGTCAATCAGTTCAAGTCTTGACCTTCTCTCGAGGTTAGGGTCAGACTGTATCCATTACATGTATACAATCTTTTTTTTGTTATTTTCTTCATTTTCCTTTATTTCTTTCTTTGTTTATTTTAGGTTAAAATAATACTATATGTACAATATTTACACAAATATGCAAGTTAGTAAGAATATAGATTTATTAATATATACATGTATTTTATAAGGGATTTTAAGCTAAAATAAATGTATAAAGATGATGAAATGCATATTCATCAAGAGGTAACCAAATATTCTGACTACATGCTCTGTAATTGATGTTAGTTCCCGCATCTTGCAGCAAATTAGTTCATCAAAAAAGTTATAGAGTTGACTGTCGTTCACATCACTGAACATCTTCTTAAGATTCAACATTATAACCTAGATATTTTCCATGTTCACATGTTGCTTCTGAAGAACATTGGACAAAAACCCTATAATATAACAACTAGCCAATGAATGATCTTCATAATATTTTTCATTATATTTTAGTTTTCATATGGAGTAGGGTATGAGTGTTATTCTTGGTGAGCGCATAGACGATGCACTCCACATAGAGAAAATGCTCCAAATTTCGGAGCTAGTCTGAAAAATTTTGTCCGGTCAATTGGTTGACCTCCAGAAGCTTCCTGAATGGGTTCATGGATTTCATATCTGAGATTAAGAATACACTTATTAGAACATATAAATAATCATATATTCAATTTTAATTATTTGATTAAGGAATTCTAAATCAGATTTGTCTTTCTTTTTAAAACTTTGATAGTACATTCCCTTATTCAACTTCCAATGCAAGCAACATACTTAGCACTATATTTCTAACAAGATCAGGGTTTACCTTCTACCTTTGTTACACTAATACAAGAAAAATGTAACTTAGGTAAATAAAACATGAACTCTTTCTACCTTTTCAAGTCCAACTTGCATTTCTCAATTCGACCTTTAACACCCGAACCCACCACCCTAAGGTGCACTTGACCAGTTATTATTTAAACTAACTATCAACATGAACACTCTCTACTCACGATCCAACACCACCTCATTTATATGAGGAACAATATTGGGGCCACTACATATACGATATTTCTCTTTCAAGAAGCAAAGAGCATGTGCTCTTGTACGTTAGAGTTAGAACTTCGCATGTGTGTCTCCCTCATACAATCCATACCAACATAACTCTTTGCGTTGACGAGAGACCATGGATGTCATCTTATCCCATTCAAAAATTAATTAATCATTCTGAATCAAATTCTTATGATAAATTATTCTTAGAAAACTATAGTTCTATTAATAATAGATTATTTATTTTAATCAAATGAAATTAATTTAACCACATTAAATTAGTTATCAATTTAATGCAACACATAAAAAATTTAATTTGCTTGATATTACTATATAGTATAATCACTCACATAGTATAATTATATTATTCTAATTAGTTGTTTAAACTATGCAAAGATTTCTCTTACTACCCTTCCTTGAGACAGATCTAACGAGGTCAAACAAATAATGTTAACAAGAATCGTTTGCACTACAAATATGACACATGGTGCCAATTAGTTACGCGATGAATTCCGATTCATTCATCTTTATTCTTTCATATTTGCTAAAAATCCCTAGTAAATACATGCAAATGTCACTAACATGCATGAATTGACATCATCACATTAATCTATAAATAATGTATAAATACTGTATTTAAAGACAAATAAAAAGAATAAAAAAGAAAAAAAAGAAAAAAATTAAGGAAGTATGTATGATAATGATTGACCCTGAACCCCAAGACCAAGTAAAGTATTGACTAGGTCGACCAGGAATGAAGTACGAGTAGATAGGGTGAAACAATTTACAAAAATATCGAAAAACCCTAAAAAATAAAGTACAATGTACTGTGTACATAGCTCAAGTTTGTAGTATTTTATTTATCATCCTCAATGCTTCAAATAAAGACGTATTCAATGCCAAACATATACATAATAATGTATAGAAATCAACAAAATTATTAAAAAAAAATCATGCGCATGCCACTCAGTACACTCAGTTCGAAAAGCCGCAAAGAAAACTTAATTGATCAATATCTTTTGCATATAAACTCCAAATGTAAACTCACTTCCATTGTGCATTAAATTCAATTATCTCTAAAATAAAGGTGGTTTCGTTTAAAAAGGAGTTAAGATGCAAAATCCAGCTAATTAGGGTACCATGGTACTTGTACATTTGTACAAAATGACAATATATTTTATTTTGTACATTCTTAGTCCCCTTATATTTTCAAATTATTGTAAATGTTATTTAACATATGTAAAAATACAAATAAAATCAAAACCATGTAAAATTAAATAAAATAAATAATAGGACCTAATTTCCAAGCTTAATACACCTATATTATACATACATGTATTTATTTATACATAGAAATAAAATAATAATAGTCTTAAATAAATGCATAAATATGTATTATATAATATTGTACGTAAATAAATTATTTAAAAGTGGTATTATATACAAAAATAACAAAATAAAATGTAAATACATAATAATATATGTATAAATACTTAAAAAAAGTAGTATATAAATAAGATACCCTATTCAATAAGTTGATAAAAATAAATAAAATCATTAGAATATTGTTTATAACGTAAGAACCATTTTTTGTGTTTTGATTTTTTAAAAATAAAATCATTTTTTATTTTATTTTGTGTTTTCTTTCTATTCTCTAATTTCTATTTTGTTTTTTAGCAACTGATGTGGCCCAATTAGGGGTGAGGTATCGTTGACCCCGATTAACAACCCCCGCATTCTCTAACTGTCAGAATTTGTCGGCCACCCAACTTCATCAATTTTTTATGCTTGATTCACAACTTCTTTTAACCCATCTCCTTCATGAAATATCTTCGTAGGAGCTCCTGAAATCACGTAGATACCTTAGCTTCACCTAACATCCCTCGATTCAAACGCAAACCCTAATTTGAAATCACCTCTTGCTCTCTACTATAAAATATCTCCCGCTGCATCCATTTTAATCCAATCCGTTCTTGAAAGATGTAACCCTTTATAATCCTTTGTTGGAGTGATACCTTCGTGTCAGGGAGGTGTTACCTGTGGTTTGAGGTGAGGAGGTCTGATTCGCCATCGTCGGAGCTTCACAGCGAATAATCGCTTCCAAGTCCCAAACCTATCAAGGCTCAAGTAACTTTGCTCTTTTCCTTTGCATTTTCATTCCACAATTAGTATAGTTGTTTTATTTCTTGTCATTTGTTTTGATTTCACTAAAAATCCCAAAAATAAAGTACATCGGAGCTGTAGGCTCTGACCTCCGGCCACCGTGCATCAAGCATTGTTTTGCCACTCCAGCCACTCGTCTCTTTCCCCTTTACGTCTTCATGTTTTCCACACACCCATATCATGCCATCCTTGAAGAGGACGAGCTCCCAGGTCCCCTTCCTCTACCCATTACTAGATACATCCGCTTTCCTCACCTTCAGTCGTATTCTACTCAATAAAAAGGGTCAAGAGTTTCTCCTTTGAACCTACTTTCTCACGATACATGCCCATATGGGGTGATTTGACTTCAGGTCATGCTTCTTAGGTGCCCGTTCTTCTTGGAGCTCCATGCCTCTCCTCAACATGGCCCAAATGATTAGAGAATCGTTACTCAAGCAGAAAGCTCCCAACCTCCTTCCGAACCATCTCCAAGCACTTGAAGTATATTTAGGAGGATATTAGGCTTGATGAATTACTATAGGGGTTCATTCTTCCCTATTCTTCAAAGCAAGCCCCCACCTGTTCGATTACAAAGAACCTGTAGACTAGCACCAACCATCCAATAAAGAAGTACTTTAGCCATTAAATCCATCTGGGATATGATCTCTACTGTCCGATCGGGAAAAGGGTGCTTCTGACCTGGAATGTTCATCGCTTAAGTGGAAGCGCCCCAACCATCGATCACCTTGCACATGAACACACCCACTCATTGAGGGTAACTTACAATCGATCCCCTCTGCCTTTATTTATTTTGCTTTAGTTCTCTAATTATTAAATAACAAGTAATAATTTTTTAATATTTTTTACATTAGAACTAGTACCTTCTGCTATTTGCATTTAGGTCATTGAGAGGTCGCCTCATGTGCTCCCCCACGAGAGGCTTTTTATGGTAATTTTGTAGGATTAAGCCCTATATTATCTGGATCTACTACTAAATGTATAGAATATTTTATGTATTTGTAATTTAATCCCTCTCAGGTGGGAGTAAAGTGGAACTTGAAATTGGATATATTATATTTTTTAAATCTTAGTAAATGCATGAAAAGTTTCTGGATATTATAAATACATCCTTGTTCTATCGATTTAAATTATATTACTTGTTTTATTTTTTTATTAATTGATTCCATTATTCTTAAAAAATTGTATGGAAAAATACGGTAAGTGATTGGAACCTTAATGTATCACACATATAATTTTAATTTAGCATATTGATTCTCCTATTTATAAAAATATAAAAACCTTATCATTTTCCATGTATTGACTTATAAAATCCAAAAAAGTAAAATAGTTATCTCAAAATTTTCAAAAATTTTAATTAGCTAGTTTATATCATACTTTATCACATATTCAAAAATCATTAAAACAACAAAATAGAAATTTAAAAATATAAAACAAAAAAAATCTTATTAAAAACAAACATTATTCTACAAAAATAAAAAATATTGATTTTAGTTTATTAATTTTTTATTATATTTATTTCATTTGAAAATTAAATTAGGGTTGATTTTGGACTTATAAATATTTTTAAAAACTTAAACAAGTTTCTGATTTTATCATTCTCACTGTTTTGTGTTTTTATAACTTAAAAAATCCACTAAAAATAAAAAATGACTAAACAATTCATTAAAAATAGTGAAAAATATTTAAAACTCAAAACACTTTATTTTCTTTACTTTGAATTTGTTTGACTTATTTTAAAAAATAAAAAAAGACATTGTATCTCTCTATTATCCATATTAGTACTTACCTTTTTTGAATATTAAAAACAAACTAAAAATTAGAAAACATATAAAATTATAACATATTTAAAAATCATAAAAATGAAATATAATTAAAAACCAACAAAACATTAAAAAATCAAACACAGAGGCACAAAAATAAGTAAAATTAATATAAAAATTCTGATTGATTAGAAATAATTAAAAGAAGTAACATATATACCCCATTTGTTCCCAATGTTTGATAGTCTTGCATACTTACACATATACACATGTTTTGAAGAGTATAATAAATTTTGACTAACACACATTTTACATGTATATTTGTGGTTTGATTATTGTTGTATCGAGGATCGGTCAACGCAACAACTGAGTGTCATATCTTCTTTAAGATAGGAGACTGGTCCATCGCATAAACAAATGGCGCCGTTGCCGGGGAGCAACGGGCGCGCAAATTAGGTTTTACCTAGTTATTTATCTGCCATGCTTTATTTATTTTATTTTCAGCTATATTTTATTTTTTGATTACATTTGCATAACTTGTTCTTACATCTCATGTATTTGACTTTGTTGGGAGGGTCCCAGAGCAAGGGAAGATGTCTTAGGAGGTCCACTACACTCGAGCGAGGTAGAGGCCTTCTATTAAGTCTAGCTGGTAAGAGAGATCTGTTGATGAATACCCATTTATTTACCTTTATTCCTTTATTTTATCTTTAAATCCTAAGATAAATGCATGTAAATACATGTAACTTGTACAAATTAATACACTAACTATGTCCGTAAATAGTACATTAATGCACATACTTAAATCCAAAATAAATGAATAAAGAAAAGGAAAAAATAAAGAAAATATTGTAGATACTGACCAATCCTAAACCTCGAGACTAAGTCAATATTGACTTGGTTGACAAGGAATAAAGTTGGGTGCGATAAGGGAAGGTAATATAGATAAAAAAAGACACATACAACTAGAAACCCTATGTGCTCAATACTCTTCATATAGCCATGACTTACACTAATTTATATACACTCATACACACCTCAAATAAAGACATTTTCAACATAAAACATGTACATATTAGTTAATAGAAAAATACAAAAATAATTGCAAATAAAATAACACATTGTGCAACATGGACACATAGATGAAAACCCGTAAACCAAACTTCAAAAATCAATATCTTCTCCATATGAACTCAAAATTCACCAACTCACCTCCAATGTATTTTGAATTAAATTATCTATCTAATGAAGGTGGTTACATTGAAAATAGAGTTAAGATACAAAAGTCGGCTTTCTGGGGTCCCATTATACTATATACATATATATTTTATTCATATAACTAATTCTTTATATTTTTACTCTTATTATATTTTTAAACAATTGTATATATTACTATAAGTATAATAAAAATATAAATATAGAAGAAACCTATAAATACCTTCAAATAAATAATATATTAAAGTACATAGGTGTACTACATCTGCAAGGAACATATATATAATGATTTATGTATATAAATAATATCATAAAAATCAAATAAAAATATTTAAATATGTATTTTATTATACTATAAATAAATAAATTATTTAAATAGGATTTTAATTATTAAAATTTAAAATAAAAAACATAATTACACTTGTAAAAAGTAACATATAATAAATTAGTCACTGGAAATAAATAAAAATCACCTAAAATAGTACGTAAAATAAGAAACATCTTTCTTGTTTTAAGTTTTATTCAATAGAACTATTTCTTATTTATTTTCTATTTCCTTTTCAATTCATTACTATGTTGTCTTTGTCCGCCTGATGTGGACTAATGGGGGGCATACATTGGTTGATCCACCGATCAGCAACACCTACGCCTAGTACTAGTCCTATCAGAACGCTGACCTCGATTCTTCCAATATTTTCCCCAGTCATTACAATGCACAAAATTGAACGATTTCTTCATAATATCCTCTCCTCGATTCTTGAGCTTTTACACCAAGGTGATTTTACTATTAAGGATTCTTTGATTCAAGCATAAACCCTAGCCTAAGGCACCTACTACTTAACATGACCTCCGCTAATTTTTGAAATTTGAATCCCTTTTACCTATACATTTCCCCAAGAATCACTTCCCCAAGATATCCCTTATCGATAGGGAGTGTGCTCTCTTCGATTTGCATCGTGAAGAGGGAAGGAGGGGGTGCTTCATCATTGTGGAGTTCAAGCTCCAGGTGGTTCTGCTTCTGGCCATTCCAGGTTTGGTAAACTTGATATCTTGTGTCTTTTTGATCCCTAATGTAGTCAATAGTATAGTCCTACATTTAATAATGTTTGATTTCATCTACATAATCGTAAAATCCAAAATATAGATTGTTGGAGATCTAGGCTTCGACCCTTTGTTCCTCAGTCAAAACTCTCGTTTCAACCTCGTTGATCACCTCATTATCTTCCTAATGACTTATCCATATCCAGGTCATATTTCCCTCCTCGATCATGTAAAGATCGAGGTTCACCCATCTCCCTATGCCACTTCATCGGATATAATCTAGATCCGCCCCATTCCCCTCTATTTCTTCTAATCAGGCGACCTGGAAGTTTCTCCTTGGTCCCCTCTTTATAACTGTTCATTTCTTGAGCTCCAAAGACCCCATCTAGGGGGGAATCAACTCGAGGAGACCCAGCTCGAGGTCATCACACTTCCACAAGCTTCCAGGTCCCCATCGATGGGATCTGGACCTACTTGTGCCCTCCTTCAACTGCGGAACACACACGAGAAGAAGTTGAGCATATTATAAGCAAGGGAGGTGGCCTCAGTCACGTAGGAGGTCAGATCAAAGCTTGTCTAGGATATGTTCTCCATCTGTTCTTCCAAGACCTACATGTACTATTGGATAAAGAACGCTCGTCAGTTTTTAGAGGGAAGTATTTGATTTTGCTATCGGCTTCCTTTTCCCCACTTCTTTGGTCGAGTAGTGGGCCCAGATATGATATCAAGGATCCTTCAAAAAGTATAGGCCATTGGTTACAAAGGAAGTGGGAAGTAAAGGACACTTGTCTGGTAGTACTCGCTCTCCTATACGGGTAAGGCTTAGCTAATCTGATAAGATTGCTTGAAAATAGCAATTAAAACTGCAAAGATAATCGTCGAATTCTCACGACCTCACGGGTCAGGTTGGTGAATTCATCAGTTTGGAGATTTTTTTAATTGAGTTTAATCAGGTCAAAGATAAAAAATATCACACACTTGCACCCTTTCTTACATACTTCTCTTCTTCACTTTTTCTTTTATCTTGCTTGTTTCAAGCTTCCACCTTCTCTTCCTCTTTGTTTAATTTCTTCTTCACTTTCGTGTTCCACTCCATCATCGTCTCATTTCTTTTGGTTCTCAAGATGTCAGATCTTGGGGGGGGTTAGTTTAGACTATGTAAACACTCGCATCAACTCCCTGATGCTAACATCTCCAATGATCCAGGGTGATTTTAGAGAGCTCTGTTCGACCTTAGCGAACCTATTTCTGGACTCCCTCATTGCTTATCCACCGAGAGCTCAGGATAAGACTCTTCCGAGTTATCTTCCTTCTGAATGGAGATAGACCAAATTCTGTTTACCACTCCAACTTTAATAAAGTTCAAGGTTGAACCTACTCTTGGACAATTCTCTTCATCTTGTGAGTATTTCAAGACTGATCAGGGTGTATTTCCCATTGTAGATCCAACCCTCAATCTGAATTCAGAGATAAAATTTGACTCTGAGATGTCTCCTCAAAGAAGAAAGGGACAACAAATATATTTGAATGGGGTCAACAATCTTATGCTAGCCTCCATCCATGCTATTCAACAATAACTGACCGAGCAGGAGATGCCTAAGTTGCCTTTCACAAGATGTTAATGGAGATACGGATAAAAATAGGAAAATGAGGCGGAGGTGAAGATCAACATGCAAGAGGAAATCGAGGAGGTGAAGATCAAGCATATGGAAACCATGAAGGGGATGAGTAGAGGAGAGAGGTACATAATATGACTCTCAAAGAGATGTACAACCTTGGCACCAATCAGATGACATAGTATATTAGAATACCTCAGGTTCACTGACATTTCAAGCTTAATTCAAATCTACTCTCTCTTTTGCCTACTTTTTATGGGAACACCAATGAAGAACCTTATATCAATCTATAATAGTTCAACCGCATCCACGATATAATGCACTACCCCAATGTTTTGTTAGAGGTAGTTAAAATGACTTCCTTACCCTTTAGCCTTCAGGATAAGGCTTTTTATTGGATCAATCATTTGGGGAAGGTAGTAATGACATGAGAAGAGTTGAATTCAGCTTTCCTTCATAAAAATCGTTTCCCTAGGTTGTCTGAATCATATGTGATCCCTAATTTCTAGCTTTTCCCAAATATCCCATGAGTTGTTTCATGAGGAATGTGAAAGATTCAAAGATCTTCAGGAGAAGTTCCCTAATCATGAGATGCCGAAGACCAGTCTGCTCTAAAATTTCTTCAAGGGTCTGCATCAGGAGAGTCAGAGGTTAGTAGACGCTACATGTGGAGGATCCTACTTCAACAACGATGAAGATGTCATCTAGAAAAGTTTTGAGGAGATGGACTAAGGATCAACCTCCATATCTTAATACTGAGCATTTCAAAAATTACACATATCCTTCCCAAGCCCATAAATATGACGACATCTCATGAAGAGATAGGAATGAGAGTTCCAATCTCAATATCATCATGAACCACCTTTCCAAAGTCGATATCATTGAAAGATGATCACAAGACCTTGAAAAACTAAATGTAATCTAACAAAGGACCAAGCATATGGACAAGATTGACCAGATAATGAAGCAATTGAAGATTCTGATGAGCTCATCAACTCATGTCAGTCGGTGATTGTGACAACCAAACTTTTGTAACTAACCTGAAAGAACAACCATCACAGTAGAGTTTGGGGCAGCCCCGGTCCATCAGTGCGTACACTATGTACAAGCATCTAACCAGGACCAGTCATCACAGTAGACACATATGGTCATATACCATCCAAAGGCCCTTGCTTATGTGGAGTTATTCTTTCCACTACACAATAGATTCAAGAGGTGAATGTCATCTAGACCAATGAAAAACAATTGAACCATCCTAGAGGACAACATTAGAGTAATACCTCGGTTATCCGACCATTCCACTAGCCTTAATGTGGAAGAAATGTCCAGAACTAGCCTCCATATTAGTATCTGCAACAACCTCACACATAGAGACACAATTACTAGTAGATGGCAGACCATCAACAATAGTTTTACCATCAGCAATCGATTGCTCACTATCAGAACCAATTCCCTCCTTGTAGTATCAAGAGTTTTCTCCTCATCCATATTTTCAAAACTACCAGTAACCGACTCCACACTATTATCAAACTCAACAATCTCAGCACATTAAATAGTTAGAGGAAGCACCCGTCAATCCTTCACTTGATTGCCTCCCCCAATAAGTCAAGAACGTGACTGAGATGAGCAAGAAGCTGGATGACCTCGCTGCTGCAAAGAACATCATCCTAACACATGTTGAGGGCAACCCGAATAACTTCTGTTGTAAGAAGCAGGTAGACTGTAATGAACCTCCTCCAACTGATTCAAGTATGAATGATTCATTTATGTTATCTAACTATGTGTCCCTTAGGAGTGGTAAGAAACTATAGCCAACTGCCAATGTAAAGGGAAAGAATAAGGCTTCAAAGGGCCAATCATCAGCTTCTGCATCAGCTAATCCCACATCAAATTTTGGGGAAGAAGGAGGAGAAACACCAGATGAGAAAATATAAAAAATGAAGAAAAATAAAAAGACCAAAAAGACAATAACAACCGAGGCCAAGCCGTACCAACCAAGGAAACATCAGTACCAGAATCTGATCATGTGCCCACCAACATTGCCGATTTTTAGTTTTTAGTTCCTCCCTATAATGTATGATTGGATCCCTTCTATTTATCCATTTGTACAAGTTGATTCTCATAAACATTTTGTTGTCGATGATGCACATATTCATTTTCTTGAAGCAATCAGAACAAAATAGTAACAAAATTGAAAACAACTTTGTCTGATACTGGCATCGTTAATATATTGCAAAATATATTTTTTGGAAATTCCTTTGTTGACATGCATGGAATACATGCCTAACATGATGAAAGTACTTAAAGAGGCAGGGACATAGAAACATCAACCACACCGACCTGAAAAGCATATTTTAACCATGGCTATTGTCAACGTATCTCCCAACAAAGAAGAAAGACAAGGTAACACCTTCCACTATATGTGATATCTTCAAATCAATTTTTCAAGCAAACTCTACGTGATAGTGAATCTTCCATAAACTTAATGACCACTTATTTCCTCAAGGAATTCATGCTTTGTTTGTTGAAATCAATCAAAATGATCCGTCAGTTTGCTGATCATTCTATTCAGCGACATCGAGGTGTATTGGAAGATTTTATCATAATAGTGAAAGGTATGAAATTTCCAATGGATTTCATTATCCTATGCATGGAATCCTTTACACCATTACTCCAGACCTCAATCATACTTGGTCGGTCATTTCTTTGAATAATCTAAGAGGTCATGGATTATGCACACCCTTCGCTCCAGCAGTGATAATGTAACTATGGAGATGATGACAGAGCCTAAGTTAACAAAAAATACATTTGAGAAAAGTGAACTAATCGCACCTCGTGCAACCAAATATGAAATAATTAATGAAATCATAGTACCATGTTTTTCCTTGAATGACATTGAGACCCATGAATTCCTATTGTTAGGGGAAAACTGAGAAAGCACAGTTGAACTCTCTTCCTTGGCTGATGGGGAGACATACTCTAAACAAATGATTAAGATGTTTGTTGAATTTCCATCCCAGACCAAACAAGAAGAAACAATTGTAGATATGTTTAGTGTTTCACTATATGAACCAAGAGTGACCGAGGTGAATGAAAAAAATATTGGTTAATAATGCACTAAGCACCCGCACTATCTCAGAGGTTACTAAAAAGACGATTCGGATTTATCCTAAGTTAAAGTCGCTTCCTGCAAATCTAAAATACAACTTCCTTTTAGGTGAGCCTGCACAGGATCCATTCATCATCAGTCCATGATTGACCATTGATCAAGAATCTCTCTTGCTAGATGTTATAGAGAAAAATTGCAAGGTCCTTGGTTTGAATATATTGGATCTCCGAGGGATAAATGCAGCATTGTGTTCACAATACATCTACTTAGAGGATGATAGCAAGACATCTCATTTCAGTGGATGTTGAATCCTAATCTCTGAGAAGTTATCGTAAAAATGATAACGAAATGATGTAAGACTAGCTTTATTTACCCCATCTCATATTCTAGATGTGTAAGTCCAATACACTTGGTTTCGAAGAAATCTAAGATCACGATTATAACAAATGATAAAGGATAGGAGATTCTAACCCGAGTACCTATGTCATGGAATGTCTATGTAAATTACTAATGCTTGGACTCAGTGACCAAGAAATATCACTTTATGCTGCCCCTTATTGATCAGATTCTTGAAAGACTGGCAGAGAAAGAGTTACTTTGTTCCTTTGATGGGTCTCTAGGTATAATCAAGTGGGAATCTCTCCTAGAGATTTGGATAAAACTACATTCCCTTGTCCGTTTGGTACCTATGCCTTCAAACAGATGCCTTTTGTATTGTGTAACACACCCGCTACATTCTAAAGGTGTATGTTGGTTTTTTTCAATGACATGGTGGGTAGCTTTCTAGAGGTCTTCATGGATTATTTCTCGATCTACGATGACAATTTTGATGCATATCTTTATCATTTAGACTGAGTGTTGAAGATATGTGAGGTGATCTTAGTACTCTTATGGAAGAAGAGTCACTTTATGGTCACTAATGGATTGTATTAGGCCATGTCGTCTTCAAACGAGGTATGGAGGTTGACCTGGCCAATGTTGATGTAATTTCCAAATTTGAGCCACCACCGACACTAAAGTAGGTGAGGACATTTATGGGACATGTTGGATTTTATAGAAGATTTATCCAAGACTTGAACAAGATTGTCCGACTGCTTATCAAGTTTCTCGGCAAAGAGGTTAAATTTATTATTGATAATAAGGTCCTACTAGTCTTCAATAAATTGAAAGAACTAGTCACTCATGCGCCTATCTACAGCCACCCGAGTAATATCTCCCATTTGAGATCATGACATATGCTTTAGAATTTGCTATTGGGGTTGTATTGGGACAACATTTGGATGGATTGCCATATGTGATACATTATGCCAATATAACACTTAAAGAGGGCCAGACGAAATACACAAAAATAGAGAAAGAGCTGCATGCAATGGTTTTCGGCCTTTAGAAGTTCTGATATCATCTTCTTGGTTCAAAAGTTATTATATTCACACACCATTGTGCTATCCAGTATTTACAATAAAAAGAAGGATTCAAAGTCATGACTGCTTTATTGGATCCTTCTTCTCTAAGTATCTGGTTTGGAGATAATAGATAAACATGGAGTTCAGAATGTGGTAGCAAATCATATGTCCAGTATTGAAGGTACAGAAACTCCACTGAGCAGTGTACCAACCACAAAGAATTTACCTGATGAGTCGATTTTGAGTGTCTTCTCACTCGCTCTGTTTTTCGATATTATGAACTATCTCAACTTGGAGAGAGTTTTGCAAGATTAGACTCATGTAAAGAAGGACAAGTTCTTTTCTGATATTCATTTCTACCAGCAGGAAGATCCATACCTTTTGAGGGAAGGTGCATATTGCATTTGAGAAGGTGCATTCCTCAAAAGGAGCACACTAATGTCCTCAAGCACTATCATGAACTTGAAGTAGGGGGACACCATTCTGGAAATAGAACGACAACGAAGGTATTGTAGTCTAGCCCCTGGTGGCCTACACTATTCAAGGATGGCACAACATATGTGAAAGGCTACATTGACAACTAGAAACTAGGAGGAACCATTGGTTCAAAGATTCAATGTCACTCAAATTCATCCAAATATCTGATTGTATTTGATACTTAGGGTATTGACTTTATGGGTCCGTTTCCCAACAATCAGGGATATGAATACCCCTGATTATTGTAGATTATGTGAGTCGTTGGGCGGAGGTTATCCATATCCGATCCACATATAGCGGCAAAGTTTGTCGCTTTCTCAAGGACAACATTATCTCACAGTTCGAAATTCTTAAAATTCTAATTTCAAATGGAAGTCGCCATTTCATAATTAGAGAAGTTAAGAAACATATAAAGGAGTACGACATTTATCACCATGTAGCATCTCCTTACTATCCATTGTCTAATGGATTGGTTGAAATCTCAAATAGGGAGATCAAGACTATTCTATAAAAACTTGTAAGGTTATATGGGAAGAATGTTGGAAATGCGAGCCCACGGCGAGCCATTATGCAATAAATGTTATTGCAATTCACTCCTTAATCTGAAATGAAGAATACATAATTTGCAAAACTGGTCCCTTAGTACAATTAGGGTTATGTACCATGGCCATCTTAATGATCATATAGCTGTTGATTCAATTATTGAATCATAGAGGCTGGTGCTTAGATTAATATCTAATGAGTTAGATTGAGGACTCATCAAGCACCGTCAAATGATTGTTAAGAGATGATCTCCAGCCTGAGTAGGAGATGGCAATCCTATCTCAGTTAGGCTGGTATCTGACCGACCTCTTGATGCATGTCCTCTGCATAGGAATAGAGATTCGAAGGTGTCAGATAAGTTAGGTCAAAGAGTTGACTTAACGAGATCGAGATAATCAAAGTCCTATATCGTATGCTGTCATGATATAGGCACACATCCTCTGACCGGAGACAGATGTTTTACTATATGTCTGAGTATGTACCTTTGCCAGACCAATAGGTTGATGACCTAATCAAGGTCTATACACCGGCGCACTGGTGTGCATATAAGGGCATATGAGTAATACGATCTCTCAAAGGGATCATACAGGTTCAGTTACTGAACCGGAAGACATGAGCTCACTCATGAGATATTGGGAAGAATCAAATTCCATGCGCATGGTCGTCTCGCTTTGGAAGCTTGACTGAATTTGTAGGTTTGATATATACTTTTGGAAAGTATATGATCAAGACCTAGGTATGATATATGCTTTTGGAAAGTATATGATCGATACCGATTCCCAATGATCGAATGAGAAACTTACTGATAAAAACCATGAAGTAGACAGTATAAAGTTGATCCAATACTTCGGGTTTAATCTGAGTCTTCCAGTATGCAGGATGTACAGGTATTGGGAATACCTGAGGGTGATGTGATCATAAACGATTGTGTAACCATGACGCTTCCATTCCTAGGGAATGATGAAACGGGTCTGGATTTTAGTGACTCCTCTCAGTAGAGAAGTAACCTAATCTTAGTCCAAATATTGGACATTGATCTGAATGTGATTCAGATCCAATAAGAAGATTAGATTTACGGTCTTGATTTAATCAAGCATCTATGAGAGGCCCGAGATCTGGACTTGAGATGTGATCTCAACATCCAAGTCACTATATGTGGAACAATACAATCGTCATGTCCTTATCTCCAAGTATCTGCGGGGAAAGCGCATTATCCTTGAAGGGGTTCATGGATAATTCTATTGTTGATATATGTATCCGAGTATTGAGAAAATGGATAATTAAATGTGATTTAATTATAATGATTAATATGAATTTGATTCATATTATAAAGAGAGCTATCTTAGATAATTAAATGTGATTTGATTATCAAAGATATAAATAATGTGAATGTGATTCATATTATTTGAACACAAGAGAATAGAGATCCAAGATGATTAAATGTGATTTAATTATCATGGATATGAATAATGTGGATAGCAATATCCATATTAGTCATATATATTATAAATGTGATTTATAATATACTAGAGAGAGCAATTTGTAATTTACATTTGTTAATTAAATGTTAATGTGAATTGGATTCACATTGGACATTAAATTGAAAATGTAATTTACATTTTGTTTTGGGTTGTGAATGTGATTCACAAATTTCCAATGGCATGATTGCAATGTTCACAGAATAAATTGGATTTATTTTTGTGAAATAATTTGCAACAAAAGTTGTTGCAAATATTGGAGAGAATCATGAGATAATGCAATCTCATGTAAAAGAGAAAGGAGGCTCCCTTCCTAATAAAGAGAGGGGACGGCCACCAAGTCCTTATAGGACTATGGCCGTCCACCCCCTTTATGGAAGGAGGCTTGCCTCCTTCCTATTTCTCCAATGGAGATTGATTTGATATAAATCAAATTATATTTATTATATATTTGATTTTTTATTAAATTAATTGTTGTTGTGTTTTTAGCAACAAATCATGACCATTGAAAGAAACACAAATTAATGTGGACCATTGGATTTGTGTTGACACATGGATTGAGATCCATGGATCCCAAAACCCTATAAAAGGAGAGGCACCCCATTGCTCTTCTTTAACACACAAGACACATAGACAACAAATCTCTCTCTCTCTCTCTTTCTCTCTCTCTCCCTCTCATGGCCGTCCACCATGGATGCCCTAGAGAGGTTCTACATCGCCGCGGCATCGTCGTTATGCTACCTGATGGTTTGCTCGTGGAACTCCGTCTACTTCGGCGTGCCTTGCTCATGAAGAAGACGTGGGATCTCGTGTGTCGAGATCAGGAGATCCACCGCTTGGATCATCAACATGGATTACAAGAAGCACACGGTTCATCCCCGCGCTCGCAAGCGTCTCCTCCGTCGGATCGGACTTGAGACAGGAGGTCTCTTTGTTTAGAGACTCGATCGCAACCACGCTTCAAGAGGTAACCCTAATACTTGTTTGTGGCTTAGACGAAATGATCTGAGAAGTGTTCTTGGATCATGCGGTTTCGTCGCATAAAAAATTTTAATTTCCGCTGCATCGAGCAACTAGTGCGACTAGTCGTTCTTCGTCGTATTCGATACGACGATCACGCATCCATGATGCGCTTGAGGATCTAACCATATCCTTCAAGTGGTATCAGAACCTTAGGTTGACGGTTTCGAATATGATTAGAATAACCGAGGACGACTTGGGTTCGTTTAGGTCGCGAAAGTTTTCATCGCATTTGATTTCGCAGATCTGTTTAGTAATTAAATTCGGCACTGTTTAAATTGTTTAAACACGAATTTAATACTTGAATTTTGTTCCCCGTTAAATAAGGAAACCATGAGATCTGAGTTTGCATAAATCGGATTTCGTATGCTCAAGATATGGTTGTTTTATTGAACATGCATGCATTGTTGTGGGAACTGTAAAACTGAACGTGATTAAAATGTTAATTACTGTTTAGACTTGCCTCGAAATGCGTGAAACTTCACTTGGGTTATGTCCTAAATCAAATTAGCAATCTATGAAAATTAATTTTGTCTAATTTGGATTTAATATGATTGAGATATGCTAATTTTAGTAAGTAGGGATCACTGCAGAAATTACATTCCTAATCTAGAACCATGTGATTGCCAATTAATGAAATTAATTGTTAATTTCGAGAAATAATTGTGGAAAATATTTGAGAAATATAGAAGATGATTATTTCCTTAATTGACTTATCCCCAACTAATTAATTGATTAGATTTGATCTAAATCATAATTGGAATCACAATCATCAAACTCCTTGCTTGAATAGGATTGGGAATTTGTCTAGAAAATTTCCTTATAATCAAAATTGTTTTGATTACTATATGGTATATTTTTCGGTTGAAGAACCGATGATCATCTCAAGTACAAATTAATCAATTTGGCATTATCCTTTCCCGAGGTGGATATGGTGTCTAGTCGGGGATCGCTGGGGTAGCAGGTTGCAACGAATGCGGTCCGTCCCACTCCTGTCGGTACTGGCCATGACATCGGGTAGGGCCGGGATAATGTCCGAGGGATTAAGATGTATTTTTCTAATTATTAAAATTCGAAATAATACGTATTTGAGATAATACCATAATTCAAGTAACTATTAAAATGTTTGTTGGATATTAATTGGATCATTAATTTAATATGATTAGATTAAATAGAATCCAATTAAAATTAAAACACTCTATTATGAATAGAGATGTTATTTCCCTTGGAAGAATTAATCATAATGAATATGATTCATAATGATTAATTAGAATTTGAATATGATATGGAGGATCACATAAGTGACATCCATGGTCTCCCGTCAAGGCGAAGGGTTTCGTCGCCAGGGATTGTATGTAAGAGACGCCTGTCCGAAGTGACAGCTCCTGTATGCAAGCGCATCTGCATCGGGCTCTTTGCTTCTCGAAAGAGTAAGTCCGTATACGTAGTGACCCCAATATCGGATCCTCATATTATTGGGGCGATATTGGATTGCGTTTAGCGAGTACTATTCCCTGTTGACGGTTGGTTCAATTAACGACGGGTCAACATCGCCTTAGGGGTGGTGGGCCCGGGTGTTAAAGACTGAATTGGGAATGCAAATTGGACTTGCAAGGCGAATGTGTTCCCGCTTCTTTTTATCCGAGTTGCAGATTCTCATATTATTGGGATGTAACAAAGATAAGGAAGGAGATCCCAGATCTTGTTGAGATATAATGGTAAGTATATCTCTTACATTGAAAGTGATTAAGGGAATGAACTTTCAGTGTTGACAAGACAAGACAACTTTGATATAAAATTCCTAAATCAAAGTAAAATATATATATATATATATATATATATATATATATTTATTTATATATTTATGCAAATTTCTTATTTCAGATATTCCTTCATTAAAACCCACTCAATGTTATACTCAATAATAACTAGTAAAATATCATGGATTGGACTCATGATCCAGATATTGTACTTGCAGTTGAACACATAATGTATGTGTTGCAATGTGCAAGTTTCCTCATAATATTGAGGAATGACAATTAAATAGATAATAGGACTATAACCCTAGGGTTTCTATGTCTCTATAGTCTTGATCTCTCATCAGATGTACTTTGGAAGTGACATGTCGATGATGATCGCAATTGTCAAATAATCCTTATAAAATTAATGATGATATTCTGGCATACATATGTGCTCTTGACATTTAACATGAATGAGATGTTCACTGCATCATGGAGAATGGTGGCTCTATAAGAGATGATGTATTCAAATTGTTTGAGTACCTACCTGAACCTATGTTTTAAGAGTTTAGATGGATGTAGATGATGAGTGTCATCATTCTACTATCTATACTCTGGTCATTCATGAAGCTTTATAATATTCATATTGTATGAATTTAATGAAGCATGTATAAATGTTGAAATGCTCTTACATAAGAGATCCTTAGTCTTAAGCAATGGTTGCTTATAGATAAAGGGAGCGCAGTGGAAGCATGGGTTGGACCCGAGTAAGAAGTATCGTCAAAGAGTTGACTATACATCTATGAGTTCCATATGTCATCCGAAGAGTTGGATGAATGCAAATACTGCAATAAGTTGATGTGTTGATAGTATGACTATCAAGTCTATCTAGAATCCTTAGAGAAGGACTCGGATGGAGCATCGGATTAATCTACATAAATCATTGATAAGATAAAGTCAAATAATTGTATCTCAATCTTTAGATGACATTTGCAATAGGTTGCATATGTTTTAGAAGACTGGAAAATTTGATCTTAAAGGTTTATAGTTATCCACATGGATATTGATGCAATTGTTGCAACAATCTCTGTTGGATTGATAGACTTGTTAATTTCAGTGGGAGAGTCCTTAGTCTTAGAAAATGTCTCTATGACCTAGATATAAGAATACACTCATTGTTTATTTCTAAATGTTGGAAATAAACATGAATTCTGAGGTAGAACTATCATAAAGAGTTATGATGGAGATATTTCAGATAGTAATCTAAAATCTAGTGGACTCCACTAAATTAGAAAATTGATGAATGGCTCATTAACATTTCTAAATGTTGAAATTAAGACTTAAGATCAATATAAGGATGAAGATCATTTGACAATGATCTAGCATCAAGCTTTGGACATTTGTTTATTGATAGACTAGTAAGAGATGAAACTTTAGAATGTCTAAAATTTCAAGACTTACATAATTATGAATATTGTATTCAAAGTAAAATATCCAATACGCCCTTCTTAGAGAAAGGTGTAAGATGCCAAGGTATTCAGGATCTCATGCATATTGATGTATGTAGATCATCTATATCATAGTAAACATTATGGATATGTGATATCTGTTGATGATTATGTATGATATGAGAATTCTACTCTTCACCTAAGAAACCTTTGAAATGTTCAAAGATTTCATTATTTTTGGTTTAGAACCAAAGTTTGAAGGAAGATAAAATGAATTTGATCTAATCTAGGTAGCAAGTACCTACTAGATAAATTCAAAGAATACCTTATAGAGATATGAATATCACTTCTATCTCAATCCTCCTAACACACCTTGACTCAATAGAGTTATAGGTAGATACAATCGGATCATGTGTGACATGATCTTATCAATGATGAATTTTATCATAATTATTCCTTAGTTTCCAGGTATATATGTGTAGAAGAGACTACAATATATATGCTTAATATGATTCCATGCATGCAAGCTGGAATCTAGCACTTGAGAGTGCTACTTCATTAGAAAAATAAAGGATGGTATTGGATACCTACTTTATGACCTTGAGATTCTTAAAATATCTCATCTTTGAGAATGTGATTCTTAGAGGTTGAGACTCTTGAGAATCAAGATAAAAATGAAGTAAAGAAACTCATTTAATCTTGAGATGATAATGAGGCTCCTGAAACTGGAAACTAAATAGACAATTAAAGATGAAACATTAATACCTCTTCAAATAAGTTTGAGGATGGATTCCATGTGTCAGTTAAGTCTGAAAATGATCGGACTTCATGTGATGAAGTTCATGAGGATCATAACATGGAAAGATGGATGTTAGCAATAAAGTCTAATGTAGACTTCATATACAAGTGTTATATATGGACCCTCGAGGATCCACCTATATGGGTAAGACCCATTAAGGTTTAAATGGATCTACAAGAGAAAGAGGGAACCTGATGAGAAGGTAGAGACCTTCAAAGCACGGTTCGTAGCCATAAGCTACACACCGAAGAGAAGACATCGCTTGCGATGAGACTTTCTCTCCAGTGACCTTGCTTAAACTCATCAGAATATTGCTAACTATAGCTACACAACATGACTATGACATCTTCATGATGTAAGTCAAGATTGCATTCCTCTATGAATTCCTCTCTGAGGATATTCATATGAAGTAGCCCCAGGGCTTTATGGTTGAGGAAAGCATGGTGTGCAAGCCAAAGAACTCCATCTTTGGACTCAAATAAGTTTCTTGTAGTTGGAACATAAGATTTGATGAAATTATAAATGTTATGATTTCAGATAGAATCTTGATGAACCATGTAAAGCTTAGTGGGAGTGCCAATGTGTTCATCGTGCTAAATGTATATAATATCCTAATTATTTAGAATGATGAGGATAATAATAAGTGCTTTATAATCTGGTTGTTCCATAACTTGAGATATGATCTCAAAGATCCCTCTTGGATCTTAATTCTGAAGGTGTTCAGAAGCAAAGAGAAGAGGGTATTGGGACTGACACATTAGTAGTACACCTTGGACTTATTCCATTTTCTGAAAAATTCCAAGAAAGGCTTCCTTCCCTTAAGATGTGGTACTGACCTATCTAAAGGGATAGCACCTCAAAGAGTTGAGGAAGTGAATGCTAGAACTACATGGACTTGTGCATCAGTTACGAGAAGCTGAGTGTATGCTAGATGTGCAAAAGAGCCAGATGTCTGCCATGCAGTGGGAGTAGTAATTTGTTACTAATCCTACTCTAGAAATAAAACACTTAGTTGCAGTAATAACAATATCTTCAAAAGATGATGAAACATAGAGATAGTGATCTCAAAGTCTTATCTTCAAAAGTTTAAGACCTTATATATAGTGATCTATAAGGGTATTTACTTTAGATACCTTAGGAGATAGAGATCTCCAGGAATGAAGGTATTCCGATAAGGATTATGGGAATACTGGTTATGATAATTAATAAGATGTAGTGTCAAGGACACTATAACTAATAAAATTGAGTATTAGTTGCATAAGATGCAACACTCGCATTGGATGCGAGCACTGTCACTAGGAGATATGCAAGTGCCGTAAAAGGACTTGGCATAATCTCTTGGGAATAGACTGACTGATCAGCTTACCTAGCTATTTTCTAAATAGCCTATGATTGTCACATGAGTGTGGGTTTAAATGATTAGCCCATTAATGGCTCTTTGGGCTAGTGGGAGATTGTTGGAAATGCGAACCCACAGCAAGCCATTATGCAATAAATGTTATTGCAAATTCACTCCTTAATCTGAAATGAAGAATACATAATTTGCAAAATAGGTCCCTTAGTACAATTAGGGTTATGTACCATGGCCATCTTAATGATCATATAGCTGTTGATTCAATTATTGAATCATAGAGGCTGGTGCTTAGATTAATATCTAATGAGTTAGATTGAGGACTCATCAAGCACCGTCAAATGATTGTTAAGAGATGATCTCCAGCCTGAGTAGGAGATGGCAATCCTATCTCAGTTAGGCTGATATCTGACCGACCTCTTGATGCAGGTCCTCTGCATAGGAATAGAGATTCGGAGGTGTCAGATAAGTTAGGTCAAAGAGTTGACTTAACGAGATCGAGATAACCAAAGTCATATATCGTATGCTGTCATGATATAGGCACACATCCTCTGACCGGAGACAAACGTTTTACTATATGTCTGAGTATGTACATTTGGCAGACCAATAGGTTGATGACCTAATCAAGGTCTATACAACGACGCGCTGGTGTGCATATAAGGGCATATGAGTAATACGATCTCTCAAAGGAATCATACAGGTTCAGTTACTGAACCGGAAGACATGAGCTCACTCATGAGATATTGGGAAGAATCAAAAATCCATGCGCATGGTCGTCTCGCTTTGGAAGCTTGACTGAATTTGTAGGTTTGATATATACTTTTGGAAAGTATATGATCAAGACCTAGGTATGATATATGCTTTTGGAAAGTATATGATCGATACCGATTCCCAATGATCGAATGAGAAACTTACTGATAAAAACCATGAAGTAGACAGTATAAAGTTGATCCAATACTTCGGGTTTAAATCTGAGTCTTCTAGTATGCAGGATGTACAGGTATTGGGAATACCTGAGGGTGATGTGATCATAAACGATTGTGTAACCAATGACGCTTCCATTCCTAGGGAGTGATGAAATGGGTCTGGATTTTAGTGACTCCTCTCAGTAGAGAAGTAACCTAATCTTAGTCCAAATATTGGACATGATCTGAATGTGATTCAGATCCAATAAGAAGATTAGATTTACGGTCTTGATTTAATCAAGCATCTATGAGAGGCCCGAGATCTGGATTTGAGATGTGATCTCAACATCCAAGTCACTATACGTGGAATAATACAATCGCCCTGTCCTTATCTCAAAGTATCTGCAGAGAAAGCACATTATCCTTGAAGGGGTTCATGGATAATTCTATTGTTGATATATGTATCCGAGCATTGAGAAAATGGATAATTAAATGTGATTTAATTATCATGATTAATATGAATTTGATTCATATTATAAAGAGAGCTATCTTAGATAATTAAATGTGATTTGATTATCAAAGATGTAATAATGTGAATGTGATTCATATTATTTGAACACAAGAGAATAGAGATCCAAGATGATTAAATGTGATTTAATTATCATGGATATGAATAATGTGGATAGCAATATCCATATTAGTCATATATATTATAAATGTGATTTATAATATACTAGAGAGAGCTATTTGTAATTTACATTTGTTAATTAAATGTTAATGTGAATTGGATTCACATTGGACATTAAATTGAAAATGTAATTTACATTTTGTTTTGGGTTGTGAATGTGATTCACACAAATTTCCAATGGCATGATTGCAATGTTCATCAGAATAAATTGGATTTGTTTTGTGAAATAATTTGCAACAAAAGTTGTTGCAAATATTGGAGAGAATCATGAGATAATGCAATCTCATGTAAAAGAGAAAGGAGGCTCCCTTCCTAATAAAGAGAGGGGACGACCACCAAGTCCTTATAGGACTATGGCCGCACCCCCCCTTTATGGAAGGAGGCTTGCTCCTTCCTATTTCTCCAATGGAGAATGATTTGATATAAATCAATTAAATAATTATTATATATTTGATTTTTTATTAAATTAATTGTTGTTGTGTTTTTAGCAACAAATCATGACCATTGAAAGAAACACAAATTAATGTGGACCATTGGATTTGTGTTGACATGTGGATTGAGATCCATGGATCCTAAAACCCTATAAAAGGAGAGGCACCCATTGCTCTTCTTTAACACACAAGACACATAGAAAACAAATCTCTCTCTCTCTCCCTCTCATGGCCGTTCTACCATGGATGCCCTAGAGAGGTTCTACATCACCGCGGCATCGTTGTTATGCTGCCCGATGTTTTGCTCGTGGAACTCCGTCTACTTCGGCGTGCCTTGCTCGTGAAGAAGACGTGGGATCTCGTGTGTCGAGATCAGGAGATCCACCGCTTGGATCATCAACATGGATTACAAGAAGCACACGGTTCATCCCCGCGCTCGCAAGCGTCTCCTCCGTCGGATCGGACTTGAGACAGGAGGTCTCTTTGTTTAGAGACTCGATCGCAACCACGCTTCAAGAGGTAACCCTAATACTTGTTTGTGGTTTAGATGAAACGATCTGAGAAGTGTTCTTGGATCATGTGGTTTCGTCGCATAAAAAATTTTAATTTCCGCTGCATCGAGCAACTAGTGCGACTAGTCGCTCCGTCGTATTCAATACGATGCTCACGCTTCCGTGATGCGCTTGAGGATTTATACCATATCCTTCAAAGAACTGGTCTTTAAAGAACTGGTCTTAACTCCTCTATTTCTTTCTGTGGGATTATTATAATGCCTACAAAACTATTGGATATGTGAGCCCCTTGACCGACCATTTTGCAATAAAAGTTATTGCAAATCACTCCTAAATCTGAAATAAGAAATAATTAATTTGCATATAAGGTCCCTTGGTACAATTGGGGTTATGTACCATGTCCAACTTGATAACCATACAACTACTGATTTAATAGTTGAATCATAAAGGTGGTTCTTAGATGATATCTAAAGAGTTAAATTGAGGACTTATCAAGCACCGCCAAATGATGGTTAAGAGAGGATCTCAAGCTTGAGAAGGAGATGTCAATCCTTACTCCAAAGACCGATATCCGTCCGACCTCTTGATGAAGGTCCTCTGCATAGGAATAGAGATTAAGAGGTGGTTGATATGTTAAGTCAAAGAGTTGACTTAGCGAGATCGAGATCGAGATCAAGATAACTAAGACCTATGTCATATGTTGACACGATATAGGCACACATCCTCTACCAAAGACATATGTATTACTATACCTCTGAGTATATACCTTACGTAGACCATTAGGTTGATGACCTAATCAAGATCTATGCACTGGTAGGTTGGTGCATATATAAGGACATATGAGTAATATGATCTCTCAAAGAGATCATACATGTTCACTATTAAACCGAAAGGCATGAGCTCGCTCATAAGGTATTGGGACCAACCAAATTCCATGCATGATCATCTTTCTTTATAAGCATGATAGAATTTGTAGGTATGACATATTCTTTTCGAAATAATATGGTCGATAGGACCTCCCAATGATCAAATCTGAAACTTAATGATAAAATCCTAAAGAAGACAATGCAAATGAGATCAGAACTTCAGGTTTGTTCTAGGTTCTTCCAATATGCAGGATGTACGTGTATTAGGAATGCTCAATGTGATGTGATCTTCATAATTGTTATAATCGTGACACTACTATTATGATGGAGTGATGAAATAGGTTTGGATTTTAGTGACTCCTCTTAGTGGACTAGATATCCAATCTTGATCTAATGGTGGGCATTGATCCGAATATGACTCAGATGCAATGAGAAGATGAGATATTCTGAATGGTATGAATCATCCACCTCTGAGCGATCTTACAGATCCTTGATATAAGATAAGATCTCATTATTCAAGTCAATATACATGGCATATACTACCACACTCACCATATCTTCAAGTACCTTAGGAGAAAGTACATAATTCTGAAAGAGTTTAAGAATTTTCCCATAAGAAATATTATCTAAGAATTGAAAATGAGATAATTATGATTTAATTTATCACGATTAATGTGGATAGACATATCTAGGAAAATAAAACTGGATTTAGCTATCATGGATAGGATTAATGTTGATAACATATTCACGATAATCACGGGTGATATAAATATGATCCACAATATCTTAGAGAGAGTTAATTCTGAATAGATCACAATTTATATGTTAATTTGGATTGGTATCACATTACATAATTTAATGTAAATATTATTTACATATTTGTTGGAAGAATTTAATTATCAATAATCGATGGTATAATTGTAAGTATCATAAATAATTTGTAATTATTTGGTGATAATTTAATTAATTAATAATGGATAAATAAATTTGACCCATTTTACTACTTAGAGTGGACGTCCATATGTTGTTAAAACCATGGTGGACATTCACCCTATTATTAGCAAATGGATGTATCCTCTTTTAATTAAATCCATTTATCAATTAATTATTTTAATTAGGATAATTTGGAAATTATTTTCAAACGATCTCTTTGTATTTTTGTGTTTATTGTAAATTAAAAGGAAATACAAAATAAATCTTAGCCATTGATTAGTGAGAGCACATGGATTGAGATCCATGGAAAGAAATAAAAATCAATCTTAACCATTGATTAGTGAGAGCACATGGATTGGATCCATGGAATGAAACAAAAATTATCTAAACCATTGATTAGTGTGAGCAAATGGAATGGGATCCATGGACTTCCAAAATACTATAAAAGAGAGGCCAACCCTAGCTCTCTTTACACAAGATGAATGCAATTGTTGCATTAACAAATCTCTCTCTCCACATCCCCCCCCACACTCTATAACTTTGGTAGATATCATGATCGTTGCCATGCTACCGTTATGCTGCCAGAGTAATCGTTCGAGGAACTTGGTCTTCTTCGGTGACTTGTGATTTTGAAGAAGACAATGGATTTTGCGTGACATAATCAGGAGTTCCTTACTTGGATTGTTTCTCAGTATTGTGGGAAGTGCGTGAATCATGATCACACCTGTAAGTGTACTCCCGTAGGATCAGACTTGAACAAGGAGGATTCTTCCTTTATAAACCCTGAGGATCACTACCATGCTTCAAGAGGTAAGGCTAAACTCATGTGATCTGAATGAAATGGAAGGGAAAGATTCATGAGCCATGTGGTTTAATTCCTAAAATTTTTGTTTTTCCATTGCAATGTCAACTACTACGATTAGTTGACCTCGTTTAGATTTGATCTGATCTCCACACTTCTGTGGAGCGTGGAGGCTAACACCTTTCCTAGATGTGGTATAATATCTAGGTTTATATTATTGGATATGTTCCAAATCTTGGGTAACATAGCTTTGGATATCGGAATGTGCAGGAACTCATTGTTTTTGCATTTTTGAAATTTCGAATGATTTTGAGCATATATGATAGGTATCCTATTTTACCGTATTATGAATAAATTTTTGGTATACTTAAGCATGTTTATATGATATGGACATGCCCTAAAATATTTGTTAAAAGTTGCCTAAAACTAAGCTCTGTTTTGAATTCGAAAAGTTCCCGCAGTGTTGTTGTTTTGCAATGTAAACTCGCATCTATAACTAAATGCTTAAGTTATTGTCTTCATATCATGAAACATGACAAAAAACATTAATTATGCACGAATAAAACCATAAAACCACTCGAATTTATTTCAGAAAATTTCGACTCTGTTTTCCTTTGATATGTGATATTTAGTGGAAAGGGTCAAAAGATGATTAGATCATCTTATAATCAAATTTTAGTGTATTTAATCATTCAAATATAATCATGAAAATTTAGAATTCATCTTAATTAATAAAGTTATCATTTATTTGAATAAATACATGACAAACAACTAAATTGAATGATTGCTTCATGACGTGAAACTCATATTTTATCCTAAAATAGTTGTAGGATAACTTTTACATGCAAAGCAAAAATTGTTTGGCATTTGACAACCCGCTAATCACCCTAATTAATTAAGTCAATTTTTCGTACTCGATCAATCAAGATCAATAAAAATAACCACATTAAACAAATAAATCAATAAACTCAGGTGGATAAAAGTGTGGTTTTCTGTTTTATTTAACCTGAGAAAGCTCTAGGGTTGACTCAAGGAGGCAAAGGATCAACTTATGGATAAAGTTATCAAACTTAATGCACAGTTTTTCAAGAGGCATTTTTTTATATTTTTTATGCAATAATAATGCAAATGCAAAAAACGAATAAACTTGATTCTTAAGGATAATATGCAACTTAGCCCAATTAAGTTTTAGTTCAAAATCAAATAAAATTAGGCAAATGATATTTTTCCCGTAAACCTAATACAATGATATGCATGAACATATTTTTGTGGATGTTTTAATGAAAAATGTACTCTTTTTAAGAGTTTTATCCAAATTTGAGAGCAATTAGAATATAAAATTATGAAACTTGGACAAGAGCTCCAATATGATGAAATGAATCTACACTATTTTTTTTGGATATTTCTGACAATTTGTAAATTTCTAATGAAACATAGTGAATATGAGTAAAAAATTCCTAAAATCCACAATGAAGATTCACATCAAACCAAAATTATCTCAAATAGATATTTTAATTTACAATCAAGGATACTTGAGTTTGCAAAAAAATATTATGTGTGGACCTAATTAAAAATCAATTACAAATTCACTCAACTAATTATTTCAGGAACAAAATCACCTCCATTTTCAATAAAATTTGGATGTAAGATTAAGCACATATAAACACACCATCCCAAAGTATTTGAGATTTTTTGGTCCAATCAGTGACATAATATTATTTCAGAGCACAAATAGGAAAATACCAATGAATCTCAATCTCTGAATTTTTAGTAAATCAACACAAAGTCACGAAATTATAAAAAATTCATGACCTATAGAATTAGTTTAAGAACATGTCATTTTTAGAATTAAAATAAGATATCAAGTGGATGTCTAAATAATTACTCAAAGAGATGGGTCTCTTTGCAATGAATAAAATAAAATTTGTACAAAACAAGTTGTTGATGAATCTGTGATTCATCACTCTAAAAGTTGAAAATAGAGCTTTGTTCCTGAGTAATTAGATGCATTTCATCCCCTATATTGCATACTTAACATTCATGCAAGCACAGATAACATCTGCATTTTAGCATTTACATCTGCATTAAATAAGAAGCAAATGCACTTGTAAAATTCACCTATTTCTATATATTTTATACTAACTCCAAATCTCATAAAATCAACTCTATAGTGTATATATTACTAACACTAATACAAGAAAAATACCAAAAAATGCTGACTTGTAAAATTGGTTAATAAAACTAGAGTCCAAGTTTGAGACCATGGACCTTAAAATGCGTATATCTCTCTCATATAGCCTCCGATTTAGATCTACTCACTTTTAAAGTAATATATATTCAGATACCTTCAAATGAGACCAATTTCATTAAAATCGGAGCTCGTATGCATAACTTGGGTTTTGGGCCCCTATTGTATACTATATGTATTTATATTTGTACCCTTGTATTTTACCACTTCATTTGACCTAGTTTTCTGTTTTTGGTAAACATGAAAGTTGTAGATGTTTTGAGTTTTTCCAAATTCGGCCATTTTCACCTTCTTATTTCACCTTCTTTCCTCAATTAATTTGATTGGGCCACGTGGCGCCCTCTGGTTGCACCACGCGGCCCACTCCATTGCACGCCACGAACCCTCCTTCCTTTGTCATCCGATCAACCCTTACATCTCACCATCCCAGTCGTCCAATCTCGCTTAAACCCCAACCCTTGGATCAGATCCACAGATCACATCACGGCCATTCACTTCCGCCTCACTCTTATTTCTTGTTCTTTAGTTTTCCTTTTTCTTTTTATTTATTTTAGGTTAAAATATTATACAATATATAATATTCACACACAGATGCGAATTAGTATGAACATGGATTTAGAATTATATACATTTGTTTTATTAGGGATTTTAAGCTAAAATAAATTAATAAATATGACAAATCGCAGATTCATCAATTATCAATGGTTGGCTTCTCATAGATGGGTCCATGAGAACCGGACAGGTTGCCTTGTTGGAATTGAGGCTACTGCAGGTACTGGTGAGGGGAGATTGTGTGAACTACTAAGGCTACTGCTACCTCACTGTTGTCTTCGATGGTAGGGACAAGGACCCGACTGGAAGTATTGTGATGGCTGGGAGTATTGGGGATGTTGTTGTTGCTAGCTACTATGTCACCCTGAGCTGGAGGCTACTTCTAGGACGAGGTTCCTCCGGTAGACCACATGAATTCCGGATGATCACAATAGATCCTGGGCTACTGTGGGTCATACCAAATCCAGTTGACTTCCATAAACGACTCTAGCTTGTAAGGGGAAGGAGGAAGAACTGTCAGGACTAATCGAGCTAATGCACCACCATCCGAGTGTCCTGAGATGGCGGCGGCTGAGAGTAGTGCTTCAATGGTTGAACAGGCTTTGCCTGAAAATGGTGGACCTGGCGGTGCTTGGTAGAGTGCAAGGAAGAGTTATTGCTGTTGTGATCAACTTGTGACATGAGATGGGGCTGGGGAACCGTCTGTGCCTAATGGAGACACATGATCAGGGTCTTTAGGTCATTGAGCATTTGTTCCAACTGATCTATCCGTGTGAGGCTCTGGTACTGCTTCTTCTCTATGATTATGATGTGGTCCAGCTTCTCGTTGATGATCTTCATGTTAGCTACCGAAGACTCTACCAGTGTTGCTGCTTCTAACGAAGTAGATGGACTTGCATCGACCCGTGCTATCCTCTGATAGGACACAACCTATGGAAGGGCTTCCCCTGTGTATAAACTCGAGTTTGGGACATCACTGTGTAGTTTTCTACCATCTCCTCATAGATGGGCCAGACCTGGTCCTCATCATTGGCGAAGTAGGATACCCTGCATTAGGCATTGACGAGCCCCTACAGCTCCGGTGTCATCCCACAAAGGAAACTCTAGACAAGATTGGGCTTGGAAATGTCATGGTGTGGACATCGGTCGATGAGCTCTCTAAAGTGATCTCGCACCTCATGAAACTGCTCGTTGGTGATCATCGTGAAGTTGTTGATCAGAGCTCTTGCTGCATTGGTTCGGTCGAGTGGGTAGTACTTTTTCAAGTACTCGGTCCAGAGCATCTCCCAAGTAGTAACATATCTCCCCAAATGTTTCAACTAGTAGGTTGCTTTGTCGAATAGGGAGAAAGGGAATTACATCATCTTGATGGTGTCTTTGTCCATGAATCTGTTGTGGACAGTGCCACAGATCATCTCGAACTCCTATAGGTGTAGATGCGGCTCCTCGGTGGCTTGCCCATGGAACTTGGGCAGTAACTGGATAGTCTGGGGGTGAAGTTCGAAGTCTCCCAGCATCTCTGGAAGATGGATCCAGCTATGGGTAAGGGTTGCACCAGGGTTGTGCAGCTGCCTCATATTCCATGCGGGTCTGGATGGCTCCTGTGGTTCCTCTGGTCATCCATCTGCTCCTCCTTGAGCGGCTAGTATATCTCCATCGGTTGGTCTCAACTGTGGCTCTCCTCTGTCCGCTCGCATCTGCGCTAACTCTCGGCATACCTCTACCATGAATGTTCCCTGATCTCTAATCTGTCTTGCATCGTCTCCAGGAGGCTAAAAGTGTGTTGTTGATGGCACCCAAATCAGGAGCATAAGTTGAACCTTAGGGTTGCTCATTGGTGTGTCCCTCACTGCTGACCATCTCACGGGTCTCTCTAAAGGCAAAACACCCCAACTCAGGTGTCATCAAATGTACAAACAATTGTTCTAGCCTCTACTCTAGCACCATAAGACTGGAAGAAGGGTGGTCGAGGGGGAATAGGGTGGTATCAAATTCAGGTTCAGAGAGCAGGTCTAGGCTCCCCAAAACCTCCATAGATGAATGAGGCGGAGTTCTAGAGAGCGGTTCTACCAAAGGCAGGTGATGAATCTGTGATTCGTCATTTTTATTCATTGATTTTAGCTTAAAATCCCTTATAAAACACATGTATGTAATACTAACTTTATATTCTTGCATATGTGTATAAATATTGTATATTTGTATATTAATTTTAACCTAAAATAAATAAATAAATAAATAAACATAAAGAAAAGAAAAGAAGACTGTATATATGTAATAGATATAGGCTGACCCGAACCCCGAGAGAAGGTCAAGACTTGTCCTGATCGACCAGGAATAAAGTAGGGGGAGATATGGTCTTCAATCATAAAACCCAAAAAAAAGATGTGTGCTGTGATATTTGTATACTTCATTATTTTATTTGTACATTAATTGACCTCAAACAAAATAATTTTCAAAACAAAAGTAGTAAATAAAAATGTCTTCTAATTAAAAATAGAATTGCACAATTAAATCATGTACATAATAAAAGCAACCACACTTGGAAAAAGGCCATTAAGTACTAATTAAAAAGACCAATTCCGGCTACATATGAACTCAAATTGAACCAAGCTCACTTCCATTGTACTCTAAATTAAATTATCTTTAGAATGGCTATGTTTTAATGTTTTTGGAATTACGAGTAAAAATTTAGTTTTATGGGGTGGTTTGTTTAATTTTCCCTGTATTTTGTACATATGTATTTGTATATATATGTAAATATTTTTAATCATTATTTAAAATAAAAACAATATATATATATATAAACTAAAAAAACTAATTTATTTATTTACCCTTTAGATAATGTCATATATTTATATAGCATATGTAAATATTCAATTTTCTTAACTACCATAAGAAAATAAAAAAATTAACTATAAATTTTCTGATAAATAAAGTGATAAAAATTCAAAAAAAAGTTAATTTTTGTAAATATTTTTGACACTTATCTTTTTATCTCTATCTCATTCCAATTTTCATCTCTCTTATCTCTTCAACCCAAAATTCAAATTTCATTCTCTATTTTTCTTTTTTATATGGCTCCTTCTCCATCATTCCAACTTGATCAATATTTGGTGAGAGGAGTCCGATCTCCAAGAGTCTTCTTATCGAGAAAAGTGCCTAACCCCCGAGCCGTTCTGTGAAAATGAGTCAGCCTTCGTCGAGGCGATCTCGGTCATTTCCGCTCCTAAGGTGAGATCCATCATCATTTTCTCTTATTTTATCCTAATTAGTCATAGTTTTAGTTTCTTGCATTTATTTTGCATTGAAATTTTTTATTTATATCTTAAAATCACATCACGATTTGATCCGCATCGATCTCAAGTTTTCACCTCATCTCTCAATCTCTCCACGTTCATTTTCTATCTCCCATGATCTCTCAACTCCGACCACACACGGTGATCGGAGAACCAGATTCGATTCCTCATTTTTGTCGGATCCTCATTCCCATATTCCGTTTGATTTTGAGATCGAACCATCGTGTTTGCATCCTAATTGTTTATAAATAAAACATATAATAAAAACAACAAAAAATATATATTATTTTTCTGCCTAACATTTATTTTGCAGGTATTAAAAAATAAAAAAATAGACATAAAAGACTTTGTTCTCTGTTTCTGCTTTTCAAAAAAAATTACAAAAATAAATAAATAAAGGCGAACGGCCGCCTGCGCCCCCCTTCTGGAGCCCGCTGGCCGCCACCCACCTCCTCTGGAGCAAGCTCCTCACCCTTCGCCACGCTCGTGCACGCCGGCGCGTGCCTGCTCTGTTCGCTATCGACGCCTCCTGCATCATCTCACAGCCGCCATCTATGCCAGTTCACTGCCCTTGCACGCCCAAATCGGAACCATGATAGCCGGTTGCGCCTTCTCACACGACGTCCCTCCATTGAAGCTCCTCCACCACGCTCCACTCTTCTCCACCAGCGTCACCTCCACAACCGCACCATTGCTCCACTGACTCTCTTCACCGTAAAGACCACATCCGCCTCCACCTCTCCTTCAGATCTCCGACCCATCGTCGCGTATTGCCAACCCCCTCCACCGTCGGCTCCCTCACGCGACCGCACCTCCTCCACGTGGAGCGGAGCATGCCTCAGATCTGCTAGAAGCCTGTACCAGATCCATCACCGCTAGCCATCGTTGGCCATCCGAGCAACCTCCTGGTGTTACATGCCTGGCCTGGGAGAGAAGGGAAAGAAGGGTGGGAGGCGGCCCTCATCCCTTTGCGGCTGTCTTGAGAAGAACGAAGGCATAAGAGGAACCATAGGGTATTGAAAAGGAATTTGGAGAATTTACAGTCATACCCCTAGTGCTTCTAAGAATCGCAATGATGCCCCACTCCAGCAAGTCACGTGCCACTTACGTGTATATTGGGTAAAATTGCGAATACTTCCTTCGAATTATTTCTGGTTATCTTTTCATGCGAAAACAATAAGTATTTGAAACTATCCCTGGATTCCAGAACTTAACTTTACTTGCTTTGCATATCGAAATAAATGTTTTCTTTGGTAAATAAATTCTTTAAAAAACATGCTATACTTTGGTGTGCTATTCTTTTTAGGGATATTTACACCCATAACCCTGAGTAGTTTTGTAATTACCCCAGGAACCCTCGATAAACAGGAATTACATCAATAACCCGCAATAATTGTTCTGTTTTACACCAATAACCTTCGTTAGTTTAGTATATTAACTCAACCAAATAGCTGAGTTTATCTAACCAATCCTTGATCTAACGACTGAGATAAATAAAAAAAGAAAAGGAGGTAGGGGTCCAGGGGGAGTGGGACTCGACTGGACGGAAGCTGGGAGTGGAGGTGGACTGTGAACGGCATCTGGGCACGGGGCTCCTCGCGGGAGGGGGGTAGGGGTCGAGTAGGACCACACGCGGCGACGGGAGAGGGGGCTATAGGCTTCGAGCAGGTGGAGACGGGGCAGGGGTTCAAGGAGGAACCAGGAGTGGCGGGAGGGGGTGGGAGGTTTCTGCGGGGTTCAAGCAGGTGCAGGAGGGGCAGGGGTACAAGGAGGATCCAGTAGTGGGGGTCTGGAGCCGACGGGTAGGGGGGCTCACATGCGGATGCGAGGGGTTCTAGGAGGAGCGGGGGGGAGGGGGCTAGAGCTCGGGGGTGGAGGCTGGAGCTCGAAGGTGGGAGGGCCTTTCGCGGGGGTCGAGTAGGTGTCGACGGGTTTGGGGGTGGGGGCGCTGGAGCTCGGTGGTGGGGGGCCTTCTACGGGGGTCGAGCAGGTGCAGGAGGGGGTTGGGGGGGCTGGAGCTCGAGGATGGGGGTCCTTCCGCAGGAGTCGAGCAGGTGCAGCGGGGGCAGAGGTGGGCGAGTGGTCGGCGGGGCAAGGATTCAAGGAGGAACCGGCAGTGGGGGTCTATAGCTCGCCGGGGAGGAGGGCGCACAGGCGACGGTGAGGGGTTCCAGGAGGAGCCAGGGGTGGGGGGGCTGGAGCTCGGGGGTGGGGGGGCCTTCCACAGGGGTCGAGAATGTGCAGGCAGGGCAGGGGTGGGGCGGGTGGCCGGCGGAGCAGGGGTGGGCAGGGGGGTTCCAGGAGGAAGGAACCGGAGGTGGGGGCTGGAGCTTGGGGGGTGGGGGCAGCTTGCTGGGGACGAGTGGGAGGGCCTGGAGCTCACATGCGGGGGGGGCGGAGGCACGGGGCGGGGGAGGGCTGGTGCTCGCATGGCGGAGGCGGACACATGGGCGAAGGGAGCTGCTTGCCGGTGATGCACAGGGCGGAGGCTTTGGGCTTGTCAGGAGGAGGGGATATCCTTTTATTTAATCTATAAATGGCATCATATTATAAATACGATGTCTTTTAAAGGGTAAAATGGTCAACATATGACTTTTTCTGTCATAGTTAACGGAGAATTAAGACAGAACATCACACAGGGTTATGTCACGTAAAGGTTAAGCGATATTCGAGTTTATGGATGTAATTCGTGTTTATTAAGGGTTCCTAAGGTAATTATGAAACTACTCAGGGTTATGGGTGTAAATATCCCTTCTTTTTAGCATAAATTTTCATTGCATTTAAATTTCATTTATTATAAAAAAAATCAAAATAGTGTCATTTTATCTTCATGAAATTCAAAAATTCATAAAAAATTGAATATTATTTCAAAAATTCCAAAAAAATAGATTAGCTTTATTTCATTGTCTGTGCAAATTTCGTGCATTAATTATTTATAAAACCCAATCAAATTGAAAATACTAAAAATCTTATAAAAATCACAAAAAATTCTAAAAAATTCCAAAAAATAAAGATTTCACTTCCTCTTTGTAGATTTTTGCATATATTTTGTCATAAAAATAATTGCAAGGAGTTTTGCATACTTGATATATTTTTAAGTTGCAAAATTACTCCAGGCTGTGCATTGTTTCTCATGTTTACCACTGTTTGATTTTTAGAAAAATACAAAAAAATCTGAAAATTGTACAAAAACTCTAAAAAAACATTTCAAAGTCTTTAAAATAAAAAATATTTTCTCTAGATTTTTCTGATCATTTTGGATATAATTGAAAAATACAAAAAGTGTTTGGTGTGCGTCTTTCTTATGGGTGCACATTGTTCTCTATTTTAAAAACTAAAAAAATCTGCAAAAGTAAAATCACTAAAAATTTGAAAATAGAAAATAAAAAAATATAAATAAAAAAATTTAAAAAAATTAAAAAGAGAAAATTCCGCAAAAACCTAGGATAGATTGCCTTTGAGATTCCTGTTTTTCTATTAATTGATTTTTGATTAATTGAATAACCCTCGGATTTGTAGTCTCCCTGAGTTTGATCATGTCTGATATACATGTAAATAAGTAGAAAAAAATGTTTGTTTGTCGCAGGATTTTTGGGGATAGCAACAACACTTTTTATATCATTAATTATCAGTCCTCGAAGACAACGTGTCAACAGCGACCTAAGGGATCTCCAACACGTCATCGTGATGTGGGGAGAGTGCAAATGAGATCTGGAATGCAACCAAGATAAGAAGTCAAACTCCTAATTCACCTTCTCAACACGAGAGCTGATGACCGTAATTGTTCGATTATTAATCTTGTTAATTTTTTATGTGATCAATCAATCTATAAGAGCGATTAAGCGAGCTGTTAGGAACCCGATGCTACCAGGAGATTGGCCCAATCCCACTATTAGTCTTTCCCAGCGAATATGAATCTGGATCATTTACGGGCTACGTGATCAATTCAATCTGCTAAGGAAGTCCCGCATCGCTTACCGACATTCCGGAGAAGTCCTCACTAGAGATCAACTATCCATAAGACCAGTAGTCTGAAAGAAGTTTAGGTATGGCTCTAGCCTAGGGTATGAATCACTCCCTCGCTACATATAAATTAACCAATAGGGGGTGACTCTCCCCAAAACAAATATTTTTAGTGAGGTGTGTTTTGTTGTCAAGTTTGCATTAGTAGTACCAATTTCATTACTTTTACCTTTTTAGGTATTTTTCAAATACAAAAAACATCTAACAAAATTTTTGATTTCCTTGGGATATTTTGAATCCAAAAATAGGGGAAGGAAGTCGAAAAGGCTGATGCAATCAAACATAATAATGCATGCAAAGATAGAGATGCATACCTGTCACCAGCACTCTACATGTTGGGTGATCCGCACATAAATTAAAAGTTAGAAAATAAACTGACTATATGATGAACAAATAAATCAGCCTTAAACGAGCGATTTCTAATGATCATGAAGAATAGTAGCTAGCTAATAGAATTGAGTCTGGAGTACGACCTTGTTAGTCACTTGGCGCTCGATTGATGAATCTGCATTTCGATATCTTTATTCATTTATTTTAGCTTAAAATCATATAAAAAAACGTGTATATAATTCTAACTCCATATTCTTACTAATTTGCATATGTTTGTAAATGTTGTATATTTGTATATTATTTTAACTTAAATAAATAAATAAAGAAAGAGAGGAAAAATAAAGAAAACAAAAAGACTGTATATATGTAATAGATACAAGATGACCCGAACCCCGAGAGAAGGTAAAGACTTAATTTGATAGACCATGTACAAAGTAGGAGGAGATAGGTTCCTTAATCAGGAAATCCAAAAACATGTGTTGTAAATACTTCTCACTTATTTTGTATATCTGTATAAAACTAATACTATTTAATTTGAAAATAAATTGACCTCACATAAAATAATTTTCAAAATAAAAGTTGTAATTAAAAATGTTTCCTAAATAATAAAAACATTTGCCAAATAATATCATGTATAAAATAAAAGTAACAACTTCCGGAAAAGAGCCATAGCGATAATAAAAACATCAATTCCTGCTCCACATGAACTCAAATTAACCAAACTCACTTCCATTATATTCTAAATTAAATTATCTTTAAAAAGGCTATGATTTCATAATTTTTGGAGTTAGAGTTAAAAGTTGATTTTCTGAGGTGGTTTGTAAAATTTTACCATTTATTTGTACATATTTTATTTGTAAATATTTTTAAAATAAAAAAAATATATTTTTAAAAAAACTAATTCCCTTATTTAACCATCTATATAATATCATATACGTATATAATATATGTATATAGTTAATTTTCTTGAATAATTACCACAAAAAATGAAAAAATTAATTAACACTTATTTTTCAAATTAATAAAGTCATGAAAATAAAAAAAATAGTTAATTCTTGTAAATATTTTAAACATTAATTGCCTATTTATATTTATCTCATTTCAAATTTTTCTCTTGCCTCTTACCTTCATTCAAAATTTCAAAAATTCAACCTCAATTAGTTTTCTATTTATATGGCTCCTCTTCTCTCATTTCAACTTGATAAATCTTTGGTGAGAAAAGCCTGATCTCTGAGAGTCTTATTGTCGTAGAAGGTTGCCTAGCCTTCGAGCCGTCCAGTAACAGTGAGTTGGCCATCATCGAGGTGATTAAGGTCTTTCCTACTCCTAAGGTGAGAACCATATTTTTTCTCTTATTTTTATCTTAGGTTAATCTTAGTTTTATTTCTCAGATCTTTATTTCATTGTCATTTTTTATCTAGATCTTAGAATCCATCACGACTTTGATCCACCTTCGACTCCGATTTTTCTCATCTCATTTCCTTGATCTCTCCATGTTTAGGTTCTATCCCCCATGATCTATTTATTGGACATGTGATCCCACGACGAGCCATTATGCAAGAAATGTTACTGCGGATATCATTCCCTCATCTGAAATAAAGAATGATTAATTTTCATAATAGATCCCTTAGTACAATTAGGGTTATGTACCATGGCTATCTTAATGATCATACAGTTGTTGATTCAATTAACGATAGGCCAACATCAACTTAGGGATAGTGGGTGATGAACCTTCATTTCATCATCTCTATTCTATCATTTTGGCCTAAAAATCCTAGTAATTGCATGTAAATACCCTTAATTCATGTATTTTAGCATTCATGAATATATGTGTAAATAGTGTACAAAATGCAATTTTTAAAGTCAAAATTATAAAAAAAATAAAAGAAAAGAAAAAGAATAAAATATTGTAAATATTTTATGACCCAAAACCCCGAGATCTAGGCATCTAGATGAATAGGTCAACAAGGAATAACGTAGGGGAGATAAGGGCCAAAATACAATAAAACACCCTTTTATTTAATTCATTCTTTATTCTTTTTGGGGCCTATTTTTAGTTCTGCTATTTATACTTAAAATAAAGAAACTTTGTACATGAAAGTTGTAGATAATTTAATATATAAAAATACAAAATTGATTTCATACAAAAATAATGTACAGATAAAAAAGTATGACCTAAATAAGTTTCTAGAATCCCAACATCATAGACCTGTATCTCTCAAATAAAAACTCGAAATGTATCAAAATCACCTTTAATTGTATATAATTTTCAATAAGCTATTTAGTGAAGGTGGTTTTGTATTTTTATGAGTTATGGTTGAAAGTTGAGTTTTGGACCCCTATTGTATACTTGTACAGATTAAAATATTCAATTTATTGATTATTCTTTATTTTTATAATTTTATATTTTTATAATCTTGTAAATATTATTTATAATGTATATGTATATTAAAACAAGAATAAAAATACAAAGAAAATACAAAAGTAAAATGTTTATATACAACACATAGATGAATTACCTTTGCCTATACTTGTGAAGAATATATATCTATTTTATTAAGTGTATAAAATGCTTTAAATAAAGATATATTTAAGTTAATAAAAAAGTTATAAATTTACAAAATAATACACTAAATTAAATAGAATAAATCAACAAAAATAAATAAAATATTAAAATATATAGATGTGTATACCTATATAGGCAACAAAAGGTAACTTGTATTTTTATACATCAAATAAATAAATAAATATCACCATGAAATAATTTAAAAAATAATAAAATTTTTTATTTTATAACCTAAAATTAATTAAATCATTTACTATTTTTAAATGAATTTTTTAGGGCTTTTCTCGTTTGGTCTACGTGGACCAACCAGGTGACGGTAAATGTTGACCTCGGTCAACTGACTGTCCTTTGCCCTACAACCGGTTGGTATTGACCCCATTTATCGATTTTTTCGAGGTCAGTCCTTGCACTATCTCATGATACTCTCTTCACGACTTTTGTGCCTCGTTTATCGCTCTTTCATGCCAAAGCTTCTCCTTGGGCTGATCACCAACTATTCGCTAGATCTCCCTCGATCTATGAAACCCTTCGTCAACCCTTCTTATAGACACCCAGACTTCATTTGAATTTTGGGAACCCCATTTAACCTAACAACGCCTCGCCTCTCGTGCTCTGGTGCATCTCCGGTGACAGGGGAGTGCTCACCCACGGTTGGCAAGCCTCAGCGTCGTCTTTGGCGGTCGCCACCACCTCCGGTAAGGTTTGTCATCGAGGTTTTCATCTCAGGTGAACTTCACCTTTGTGGTTTCTATTTCCCTATTTTTCTTTGCTTTTCTCATTCCCTGTAATCGTAGGAATATGTTCCCCCTCTACTTTTCGCATTTAACTCATCCAATCTCAAATCACCCCCCTTCGCCGGAGTTGGCTCCGGCCTCCCTCCATTTTCTCCATCACCCGCACCCATTTGTTCCACCAACCATCAAGGCACTTTATCCTCGACGTCTTAACCACTTTCTGCAGGTATTTGGAGCATCATGAGGGCATGGGGCCCATTTTTCTACCCGGCGGAGGCACCTAGAGGCTCCCAAATCTGCCATCTTCGTGGTTCGCGACGACGCGTCTCCAGCGGTTTTGTGGCCACCAGCACCTAGATGGCACCTGCAGGAGGGTGCCCGGCTGTTTTGCAGCCTGAAAAAGTGTCTGAGGAGAAATGCGGAGCCGGGGAAACTCGCCTCTTCGCGAGTTCTTCCCCGTTCTTTATCGCTTGCTTCCAGTCGTCAGATCTGGTCGGTTCTTCCATAGGGAGCAGCACCTGTGTATCTCAGCTGCCATCAACCGTCTGAACATCCTACCAGATCCAATCATGGCCGTCATGCATGAAGCATCATCGCATGCCCAGGAAGCAGAGTATCTAAGTGGATCGATCCGAGCTGTCGCCTCCCCGTAGTGCCTTGGGTATTTTTTAGTTCAACCCTTGCGCATTATTGTAACTTATATTACGTACTTAAACTTTCATCTGTCGTTCATTAATTTTTGTAAAATTTGCAAAAATGGCCCCGCACTAGTTTTATTTGCACTTGAGTCCTTGTCAAGTAACTGAGAGAACTTGGTCATTTTGTAACCAAGCCCTCGCGGGTTATGGTATTTAATTCTTTGTCGGATTTTGGATTAATTAAGTTGTAACTTTTTGGTTAAATTGCAATCAAGCTCATTAGGTTTTTGTTAATTGCGATTACATCCCTGTCAAGTCACGTGACCCACGCACGTGACTTTGGCGATTTTGCAGTGATCTCCCTGGGTTTTTGGCTATTTCTTCGAGTCCAGAAATAGTTTTATTGCAGTATATAATTCCTGGAAAAATTGCACTTGGGCCCTTGATGTTCTGTATATTTACGAATATGCCCTTGCTAAAAGTGTAGTTTCTCTTTGTTGTCTCCAATTATTTCATGCATTTATAAAATTCTAAAAATTCCAAAAAAATATCATTGTGTGTCTGTTTCATTGCTCTACCATGCTATTTTTTATTTTACATTTTTGTTGCATTTTATTATTTAAACAAATTCAAAAACATGCATTTTCTTTACTGTTTGCATTAGAAAATACAAAAAAAAAATATAAAACATTTTTGAAAAATTCCAAAAAATCCTATGTTGTTTGTTTCTGTGTTTTAACTTCAGCCCAAAAATCACTAAAAAATATAAAAGAAAACTCATAAAAATAGAAAAACTCCAAAAACCTTCATTAAATTTGTAAAATCCACAAAATATCTAAAAAACGTGTTTTCTATTCCTGAATTTTCTTTATTGTATTATCTATTGTTTAAAATTAGCTTGGAGGATTTTTGACACTGCTTGGTATTTTTCATCTCCATTTTAATTTTGGCCATTAATTTTATTCACTGTTTTCAAGTATTTTTTCCTTTAAAAATACTAAAAAATTAGGAAAAATATAGAAAAATAGCAAAAATATTAGAAAATTACAAAAAACCAAAAAAGATTTTATTTAATGTAATTTGGATATTTTTACCTATATATATCTCTCTCATCTCTCTTGTGCATATATATCCTATATAGTCTTATATCCTCATTAAAAGAAAAAGAAAATATAAAAAATATAAAATATAAAAGAAAATACAAAAAAGTAAATTAAAAATCAAAATATAAAAATATAAAATAAAAAATTAAAAAAAATTAAAAATTCACAAAAAGATTACTTGTATAGACATTTGATCACTTTGATTCTTGAGCTTGTTTGCCCCGATCTATCCTGCTTGTTCCCTGTGTTCAACCTCTACATGCTTGCACACTATACACATTCATTGTAGAGTTATAATAAATTTTAAGTCCATATCTTGCTTTACATTGTTTAATCATTGTTGTGGGTTAATTGTTGACTAATTGGGATTTAGTGAGTGGTCGCCACAACGACTTTTTCTACGCCTTGTGTGAGACATATTTAGAACCTTGCATGATCTGAGTTATCAAATGGCACCATTGTCGAGGATCAACAACGAATAGATTGGATTTCTTTATGATTGATTGTGATGGATTGTCTATATTTTTGTATCATTCATTTTCTGTTTTATTGATATATTTTGTTGAGCTATCTAATCTCTTCTCTTTGTTGACTTGTGCGAGGTACCGCGGATCGAGGGAGGTGCTTTACTCAATGTGCTTACGCATCCACGTGAGGCTGGCTTCAGCTTGTGATCTTTGCACCAAGAGTACTTAGAGATTTTTGTAGAATTAGCTCCATTTACTTTATTGCAAATACTTGTGTAATTTGAACTGAGAGAGTGACTCTAAAACTTGTAATAATTTGGACTTCGACACTTCTAGACTTCACGAGGTCCATTGCCCGAGGGATTGTTCCCTTGGAGGCCTCCTCGGTTTTTCACGGTTTTTCGTTATTTTACCGATTTTACTATTTGCTTGATTCATGCAGATTTAGCCCCTAGATTTAGGAGTTTTTGTTGATTGTGACGTAATTAGCTAAGGCCCAACACCTAATATAAAAGCTATTTGACTTGGATTAGAGACCACGTGCCGGGAGGGGTCGTATACAGCACTTGCAGGATCCATTGTGGTGGACATCGATCGGCTCCCAAGACCAGACTCCGGTCTCTCTTCCTCATCGTAGCTATTTGTGTTTCACGGATAATAAAAATTGCTCATCTAGGGACGTTTTCCTCGTGCATCATATAGGTAGTTTATTTCCTGTCTTTAAATTTATGCGCGGATCACCCTGCATGTAGAGTGCTGAAGCAAGGTACGCATTTATAACTTTAAATGAATCATTGTGTTTGATCACGCACCGGCTTTTCCGACTTCCTCCCCCGTTTTATTAGACTCAATATAACCAAGGAAATTGACCAATTCGTTAGGCCTTGTTTTTCTCAGAAAAATACCTAAAAAATAGATAACAAAATAAAATTGGGGCTGTTAATGTAAACTTGACCTTACAACTCACCTCTCCAAAAATTTTTGTCTTGGCGACCGTAACCCCCTCATTGGTTGATTTATCTATAGCGAGAGAGTGCCCGCACACTAGGCTAGATACACGCCAGAAATTCTAGTTGATTACTGGTCTTGGTGAGTCGTTCTCTAGTGAGGATATCTCCGGTAACCGGTAAAGCAGACCGCGACGTCCTTAACAGATTGAATTGATCGGGTAGCCGGTAAACAACCCACAATTCATACTGGCTGGGAAAGATCTCATTTGGGATCGGGACAATTGGCTAGGAGAGTTGGGTTCCCAATAGCTCGCTTAATCGCTATGATAGATTGAGTGATCATTTAAATAAAATTGACAAGGTAAACAACCAAACTTTCACTATCATCATCTCATAGTTGTGCACTTGAATTGGGGGTTTGATTGCCAATCTTGATTGCATTCCAGATCTCATCCGCCTTTATCTCCAGATCAAGATGATGGAAAGGATATCCCTTAGGCCACCTCTGGTGGAACCACTATCGAGTACTTTCATCTAGGTCAGCTTCGGGGAGTTTAGACCCAATCTCTGAGCCTGAGTTCATGTCCACCCTGTTCCCCCTCGATCACCCTTCTTCTTCTATCAGTACTGTTGTGTCAGAGTATAGTGCAACACAGAGTTATGGACATTTGACGGCACCTGAGATGGGTACCTTTGCCTTTGCATTGACCCAAGCTATGGCCAGTAGTGAGGGACGCCCAGATGAGCTGGGACAGCCTTCGTATGAGTATGATCAAACTACCATCAACAATTCATTGTTAGCTTCCCTGGAGACGATGTAGAGACAGTTCAGAGATCATGGAGCCTTCATGGGTGACATCATGAGAGAGTTGGTGTAGATGCGAGCAATAGAGAAGACAAATCTGAGGGTGGTGGAGAGATACCCAAAGTAGGACCTGAAGCAGGAGGAGACCAACAACAGGCGGACCAAGCACAGAGGACCATGAGTCAGTTACACAACCCTGGTGCAACTCTCACTCACCGATAGATCCTGCTTCCTCCTATTGTTGGGAACTTTGAGCTTCGCCCCTAGACCATCCAGTTGTTGCCCAAGATTCATGGGCTAGCCACCGAGGAGCCTCATCTCCATCTGTAGGAGTTCGAGATGATTTACAACACTGTCCACGACAGACTGGTGGACGGGGACACAATAAAGATGATTGCCTTCCCATTATAATTGGTTGACAGAGCATCCTACTGGATGAAGCATCTAGGAAGGTAAGTCACATCTTGGGAGAAGCTCCGGACTGAGTACTTGAACAAGTACTATCCACTTGGTCGGACCAACGCAACACGAGCTATGATCAGCAACTTCACTATGATCCCAAATGAGCAGTTCCATGAGGCTTGGGATCGATTTATAAAGCTCATTGACTGGTGTCCACATCATGATATATCAAATCCTAACCTTGTTCAGAGTTTCTTTTGTGGGTTGACACCGGAGCTGTAGGGGCTAGTGAATGCCTCTTGTGGTGGGTCCTATTTTTCCAAGGATGAAGACCAGGTATGTGCCATCTATGAGGAGATGACAGAAAACTCAACAGTGATGCCCCAAGACAGGGTCTACACATACGAGAAGGACTCCCAAGGGGCAGGTTCATACCACAGAATTGCACGAATCGATGTCGGTCCCTACACTCCATCAGCAGCAGCATCTCATGATGAATCCGCAGCAACCGACATGGGAATTATCAGCGAGAAGTTGGACCGCATCGAGATCCTTGAGAAGAAGCAGAGCCAAGGGCTGGCACAGATGGACCAGTTGACGAAGACCTTGAGTAACTTGAAGACACAGATGTTATGTATTCAGGAAGCACATACATCCATACAACAGCCCCCAGGACACGTGCTGATTCCTGCAGTAGTAGTCCACCCAGCCCTCTGCCACAGACCACCAGGTTCACCATATCTAGGCTGAGCCGGTCCAGCAGCAACAGTACTACCCATCACCGCCATTATCTCAGGACACTCAGATGGTGGTTTGTCAGCCGGATCAGCCCCTGGCAGTTCTCCCTCCACCATCCTTCGAGAAGGAGCCATTGATGGAAGTCAATGGGATATGGTACGACCGGTACCCACTACAGGCCAGGATTTGTCGCGATCACCCTCGATTCCGTTGGACCACCAGAGGTACCTCATCCCAACAACAGCCTCCTGCTCAAGGTACTCAGAACAGCCAGTAGTAGAAGAAACCCTATCACTCCCACCAACAGTATCAGCAGGGTCCCCGTCCCTCTTATCAGGGACAGTAGTGGAGGCAGCGTCAGCAGCCTTACCAGCCATACTCCCAGCCTCCCCCTCACTATTCACATCAACAGTCTCATGTCTAGCATGGGAACACTTCCGGTTCTCTGACACCTGCCTTCAAGTACCCAGCTCTTGACAACCTTGCCCGCTTGCTCTCCGAACAACATGCATCCTTCCAGCGAGAAATGGATGAGTTCCGCCAGGAGATGAGGGATATCATCAAGGGCCCAGCTCTGATCAAACCCAACCTGAACAGTTTGAAGAGAAAATCTGAGCAGGTACAGTCTATAGAGGATACCACTCCTAGTGACTTTTGAATGACATGTCTTCTTGTATGTTTGATGCTGATTTCGTGACAACTAGGAGCGGTAGGATGGCAGCCTGCGGCGCCTCATATGAGCGATGACCACATGAGGAACCAGGAGCGCAAGGTTAGGAGAGTAGCGGTGCTGATGCCGCTAATGATGTTGATGACGGTGGTGCTGATGCCACCAAGGATAGAGATCCAGTTGACGGTACCGAGGTCATCGTGATTGCTGAAGCATGCGGTGGTATTGAGGCCACCATTTTTTATGCTGAGCTAGAGCACAGTGCTGATGCCGCGAAGACAGATGTCGTGGGTGGTACTGATGCCACCACTTCAACTCCAGTTGTATTTCCCTCTGTTGTGTTGCCAACTTTTGTATCTCAGGACTGTAGTAATAAGAAAAAGACCAAAATTCTTAATAAAGGAAAAGTTTCTTTATCTTCTCGGAGTCCATGTGTGTTGTATGATGATCTTTGTATGGATTCCCTTCCTTCATAGGCTCAGGAACCTCTTCCTGGCCCTCCATCTGAGGAGGGCCCGACCATCCCCTTCCCTCAAGCACTCCGCTTGGCGAACGGGAATAAAATAGAAAATTCAAAAAAGACACATGAGTTAGAATTCAGCCAGCAGATGATTGATAGATTTCAGATTCAGCTGAATCTACAGGAGGCACTAGAGCACATCCCCCTTTTTCAAAAGAACTTGAGAGAGAAGACTACCGTACGCAGGAAGAGGAGGAACCATAGAGGAAGGTTCCATGTGCTCACCCATGCCACATGCTTTACCATTCAAAACCAACTGCCAGCCAAGAGACCTGATGCATGAGCTCCCTATGTCCGATGCAAGATTCAAGAGCAGCAGTTCAATCGTACTATATTAGAAGAGGCTCTTCTATCAACCTCCTTCCGGCAGCCTTACTTGACTGATTCGAGTTTGGCCCTCTCCATCGGAGTAGACTATCCTTCAGTTTGCTGATAGGTCCATTAAGAGGCCCAAGGGGTTGTTGAGAGACGTGGCCGTTACCATTAAGGGCTTGAAATTCCTCGTGGACTTTGTTGTACTGGACATGGATATCCCTGAGTCGGTAACAGATACCCCCATCATACTAGGACGCCCATTCTTGGCCACTACCAAGGCGGTATCCGATCATGATAGTGGGAAGGTGTACTTTCACGTAGAGGGCCAAAGTATACAAATAGAGACGATCGACGAGACCAGAGCGTGAGATTCAGATTGCTCCGAGCAGTTCAGTGACACCGAGTAGATGACAGAGGCTGAACGAGACGTCCACGAGGAGTGCGACTTTGTGATGACTGATGATGAAGCCATTTGGACATATCCAGTAGCACAAGCCCTCGCCTTGCCCACAGATTCAACGTACATACAACTTATGGCAGTCGAGAGTTTGGAGAGCACACCCCTGGCCGAGGACACATTAGAGGCTGACAGTTGCGGGATGAGTAGTGAAGCAGAGTTTCATTCATGTTCTTCTGATTTAGATCCCTCAGATTCAGACATTGATTGGGATAACTTTACTGATTATTTTTCATGTCTGATTCCTTCTGAGCCGATAGCTAGGATGGGGAGCGAGCCAGTACAGTTTACAGATATTCCAGCAGGGTTCCCTCTGTCAGATTTTCATGCACAGCGAGAGTTCTCACATGCAGATCTGGTAGCCTTCACTCAGACATATCAGAAGCCAGATTTTCCAGCTCCCAGTTGTACAGAATTGAAGCCTTTGTCGCAGTCACTGAAGTATAGATTCCTTGCGGGTGAGCCAAACATGCACCCAATCATTATCTCAACAGATTTGACTGGAGATTAAGAATCTCGTTTGATGGAGGTTCTTGAAAGAAACTACAAGGCGATAGGATGGATTATAGCTAATCTCAAGGGGGATTAGTCCGGCTCTGTGCTCCCACCATATCTACATCGAGGAGGACGCTAAGCCCTCGCGTGATTTCCAGCGACGGCTGAACCCGAAACTTCGAGATGTGGTCGAGAAAGAGATATCAAAATGGTGGAGAATTGATTTTATCTACCCCATCTCCGACTCCAAGTGGGTTAGTTCATTACTTGTGGTACCCAAGAAGACAGGTATCACTACAATTGTGAGCGAGTCTGGAGAGGAGATAGCTAGCCGGGTACCCACTTCTTGGAGGATCTGTGTGGACTACAGACGATTGAATCAGGCCACCAAGAAGGATCATTTTCCACTGCCATTTATTGATTAGATTATCTGGAGGCTAGCTGGGAAGAGTCACTATTGTTTTCTTGACGGGTACTCTGGCTATTACCAAGTGGCCATTGCGCCCAAAGACCAGTACAAGACGACATTCACCTATCCATTTAGGACATATACTTTCATACGGATGCCCTTTGATCTATGTAACGCCCCGACGATATTCCAAAGATGCATGTTGTCCATCTTCTCGGACATGGTGGGTGATTGTTTAGAGGTCTTCATGGATGACTCTCGGTCTATGGTGATGGATTTGATGCTTGTCTTGATTGCCTAGATCGTGTGCTTTAGCGCTGCATAGAGGTCAATCTTGTCTTATCTTGGGAGAAGAGTCACTTCATGGTGACTCAAGGGATGGTCCTTGGCCATATCATCTCCAACAGTGGCATGGAGGTTGATCTGGTCAAGGTATATATCATTAGAAAACTCAATCCACCGTCCAATCTGCGACAGTTGCGGTCTTTTCTGGGGCATGTCGGTTTCTACTGATGGTTCATTCAGGACTTCAGTCGTATTGTCCGATCGCTCACTGATTTGCTGACAAAAGACACCGAGTTCATTGTAGATGATAAGTGTCTTACATCCTTCGAGACTATTAAGAATCTAGTTGTTGAGGCTCCTGTCCTTCAGCCACCCGATTGGTCTCTCCCATTCGAGATCATGACGGATGCTTCTGATTTTGTCGTAGGAGCTGTGCTTGGACAGAGGAGGGATGGATTGTGGTATGCCATTCACTACGCTAGCCAGACATTGGATGACACTCAACCGAATTACACTGTGACTGAGAAAGAGATGCTAGCTGTAGTCTTTGCATTGGACAAATACATATCATACATTTTGGGATCAAGAGTGACTATCTTTACAGACCACACCACCATCCGATACCTCATGGCAAAGAAGGATGCCAAAGCTCGACTCCAGGAGTTTGATATTGAGATTAAGGATAAACCTGGAGTTAAGAATGTGGTGGCGGATCACCTTTCCCGATCAGCTGAGCCCATTACACCTATTACTAAGACATTTCCAGATGAGCCGATCCTTGCCATCGCCTCTCTTACATGGTACACCGACATTGTGAACTATCTTGTCACCAAGACGGTTCCACAAGGCTGGCCCAAGAAGCGACGTGAGACCTTCCTTGCGAAGGTCAAGTCATACCATTGGGAGGATCCCATCCTTTATCATGAATGAGGAGATAGTATCTGGAGGAGGTATATTCCTCAAGAAGAGCAGCATAGCGTCCTCACCTACTACCACAAGCTTGAGGCAAGAGGACATCATTCTGGTAGACGGACAACACATAAGGTGCTCCAATCCGACCTTTGGTGGCCTACCCTCTTCAAGGATTCCGACGAATTCGTGAAGAGGTGTACTGACTGTCAGAAGATGGGTATTTGCAGACAGAGAGATATGATGCTCATGCAGCCCATTCGCTTTTGTGACGTTTTTGACGCATGGGGGATTGATTTCATGGGCCCATTTCCCAAGAGTCAGGGATTCGAGTACATTCTACTTGATGTAGATTATGTGAGTCGTTGGGTTGAGGCCATCCTCGCCCGAGTCGCAGATTCTAAGACCGTGTGTCGATTTTTGAGGAAAAATATCATTTCACGATTCGAGGTACCTAGTTTTCTGATTTCAGATGGGGGTATTGATGAATCTGTGATTCATCACTTTAAAAGTTAAAATAGAGCCTTGTTCACGAGTAAATAGAGGCATATTTCCCTTTATAATGCATAAATAGCATTCTACATGCATTCATAATACATGCATTTTAGCACTCCCTTTTGCATTAAATAGGAAGCCAAAATCCCTTGTAAAATATTCACCTATTAAAAATAAGCTCTCCCTTATATTATGTACACCTTAGTTAATAATATAAGGAAGAAAGCCATGAATCACCTTTGTAAAAACACTAATAAAGCCCTGAAGCCCTTGGACCATAAAATGACCATAGATCCCTCATACTAACTCCAAAATAGGTCTACTCACTTTTAGAATAATACACATTCAAAGACCTTTAAAATGAGACTAATTTCATCCAATTTGGAGTTCACATGGAAAAGATGGGTTTTGGGCCTCTTTGTATACTACATATATGTATATTTGTATTTTTGTATCAAAGTTGACATCATCTCCGTCTTTGGTCAACATGAAACTTGTAGATCTCATCAAGATCTACAACTTTCATGTTTTGAGTTTTTCCAAATTCGGTCTCCTTCTCTCTCTACAATTATTTCTTCTCCCAGCCAATCACAGCTGGCCACGTGGCGCCCTCTGGTTGCGCCACGCGACCCGCTCCCCTTGCCCTTATCCGCCTGTGCTCTCAGCCGTTGATCTTCATCCAGATCCAACGGTGGAGCCGCCTCCACGTACGCCTCAAATGTCCACCGTCTGATCATCTCCAAGACCTTATCTGATCCGCCCGATCACGCCTCTTCCACATCGCGCCACGTGGCGCACTATGCGCCATCAGATCACGCCTCAGCCCTCCCAACTGAGCTGTTAGCTCCACAAACATCTCAACCGCCCGATTAAACACCCTACGCTAATCGCATCCGTCCACTAGCGCTTCTCCCACATCACACCACGTTGTGGGCTCCTGACGCTCAGATCACCTCGCCCAGATCTAATCCTACCGCTCCATCCAACCCTCTTCTCCGCCGTTGGATCACATGATCCAACGGTGGAGACTTCGTCTTCCACCTCCAGCGCCCCTCTCTCCCATGATATCCGCCTTGCGGGAGGGGCGGCCCCTTTCTATTCTTGTGCGCGCTCCCTCCACTATCGACGACCACCATCTATCCCACGAGCACCCCCACTCGTCCCTCATCTTCGCCAGCCACTTTACTACCCACGTCGACCGCTAGCAACGCTCCACGAACTCCATGAACCCCACTTCATCAACAGCCCGGCCGTCTACTTCAACCCATAAATACTCGCCCTCCGGCCAATTCACACCCATCCGCCACCCCTGAGAGATTCCCCGAGCTCGGAACTTCTGTTTGGTGACAGCAAGCGACCGATTCCTCGAGCGAAGATCGGTCTTCTTCTCCGACGAGATCCTCGGCGTACCGCCGTATCGCAACCTCTCCTCCGAGTCGCTGCTTGAGCTCAGGGACTTACCGCCCCTTCGAGCGACGACCTGGACCTCGACCTCGAGCTCCAAACCATAGGTAATCTCCTCCACCTTCATTTAATCTTAGTTTCAATTTTTCCTTCGATTTCTCCCTTTTTATTTGTCGTTCACCGTGATCCTCTCGCCTCGCTCTCACTTCGCCGAGCTCCGCGACTGAGCTCTCATCCTCGCGCTACACTTTGCATCCTCCGACGACGCACTTCGCTCTCTACCAGCTCCAGCTCTGCCATTTGGCCAGAGCACCATCGCCGGAACCTCTTCCCTCTGCTTTAGGCCTTGCCACTCCATCCTCACCTCTCCACTAGCACGCACGAGCTTCGGCTACTCTTCTAACATCTGCAGGTACCATCCCGAGCATTGGCCGGAACTTCATCGGAGTCGCCCTCGAGCTTCATCGACAACAACCTCCGACGAGCCTCTCTCCTTCCGGAAACCACCGGACGTCTCACCGCACCACCGCGCTTCTTCTGGGATACCTCCGAGTCCTCGGAGAGCTTCACCGACACCTAGAGGGATGGGCGGAGCGAAGGCACCGTCATCGGAGCCCCGTCATCTCCTCTGCAGGCGGCGTAGGACCGTTGAGGATGACACTCCAGCCGTCATTCGATCATCTTGATCGAACGGTCTTTAGCCGTCCACGTCGCCATCAGCCCGGAGCTTTAGATAGCCGTTGGATCAGTTGTGATCCTACGGACCTCAGCGAGCCACGTGCCCATTTATTGGAGGAAGCCATCGCCGTTGGATCTATCCAGATCTGACGGCCTCTGATCCTGCCATGCGTCTCCTTCCCGCCTCCGTTGGATCGCTCTTGATTCAACGGTCTCCAGCACGCCATGTCGACAAAGTCCGAGCCTCTTCCCCGACCCTAGGATCGGACCATCTGAGGCTACTCCGAGCCTTACTCCAGACCTCCAGGAGCACCCGAGCTTAGGCCCCCACGTGAGGAGCACGTGCGACCTGGGTATTTTGCACAGAGGCCCTGGGGACTTTTTGAAATTACAAAAAGGTCCCTGTGAAGCAGACCACACGTGAGGATCACGTGCTCAGTGGAGAAATTGCATATCATCCCCTAGCATTATAGGTAATTGCATTTAAGTCCCTGTCAGCATGTTTCTTTTTATGTAATTTTATTTTATGTATTGCAAGTACACCCTTGTCTTTGTACGCATCCCTAGTTGTCATTTTGCATCATTTTGAATTCTAAAAATTACATGTTGTTGAGTAACTTGTCTTCTATCTGTTATGCCACTTGTCACATTTTTGTAATTACAGTAGATTTTTAAATTAATTAATTGGTTGATTTGTATGATATTATGCCCAGTTGGACCTATTAATTGATACTTAGTTTTCTGTGACTCCAAAAATTCTCAAAAAATCACAGTAGCTCTAGGATAGTTAACTCAACCTTGCATAAAAATTTCATGCCATTTGCACTATCGAGGCCTAAATAAATTTTTTAGTGATTTCCTTAGTTTAATTTTAATAGGTCCATTTCACATTAAAATTTAGGTTTGTCAATCTTCCTAGATTCCTCATCATCAGATCTATCTAGGATAAATTTATTTTCTAAAAATAGATGCGATTTGATATTTATTAAAAATAAATTAGTGAGAATCACTCTGTCTGCATTTTTAATTCATAATAAATTCATTTAGTGTCGAAAAATTCAAAAAAATTTAGGATAGCTTAATTTCATCATAATTCATCATCTGGCCAATTTTCATAATTTTTGGATTTCATTTGATATCTTAAACTGATTTAACCTCAAATTGGCTTGATTTTTGCATGTGTCTGCATAGAAATTAAGAAAAAGAAAAAACATTCCCCAAAAATCACACACTTGGACTTTGATACAAAATTCACCTAAGGAGACAGATGCCTCCCTGAGTTCGACCTTGGACTTCACCAAGTAAAAAAAATTGCCACTCGAAATTGACTTGATTAAATTAAAAGTGGTTTTTGATATTCTCTCTCGTATCCGACTGTAACGAACAATCATCAATTAGTTTGAAGATTAATTTGCTCGAATTAACAAGGGTGCGGGAGCGGTTATCAAAATGGCGTCGTTGCCGGGGAGGCACGACTTAGGTTAATTTGAAGTGAAATTCTGATTGTTTGATTTTCAATCCTCGGGTAGTCTGACCCTCCGTTTTTCTTGTGAATATTTCTCTGTCTTTTAAATTGTTGCATTTTTGTGTCTTTATCTATCTGACCCCAACTTGTTTTTGTGCGAGGGACACCGGAGTCGAAGACGCTTCGAGGAACACACATTTTAATTTGTTTGAGTGATTTGAGAGAACTTGTACATTTCATTTATTTCCACATTTTTCGCATCATTTCCCGTGGTTCCCGTTTGGGTTCTCGCGTGTGTAAAAATAGTGGAACTGTGTCCCCGTGTGCTGTGTGGTTTGAATTGTAACTTAGGCTTGCACTAGCGGCTCCTCGAGCCACTTTAGAAATTGCTTGTGCTCGTAATTTTTAGGACCACACAACCACTTAAAAGACACACCTAGACCGCAGATCTAGTCAAATCAATATGTTCTTCACTCGTTAATAGAACCGCCTGTATAGGAGCGGATTTTGTCGTCTGCATTTGCATATAGTGTAAAATTTCAATACTGTCTTGCATCCTGCATAAAAGCGAAGGGATCACTGTAAGTCTTCTCAACTCAGCATACGCATCATCGTTTTTCGTGCATCGGCTTTTCTCAATTCCCCCCCCCCCCTCTGTTTTTCAAACATAAATTAAACGGAAATTGGAACTGGACGTTAGGCGTGCTGTGTGGTTGGACTAATAAGTGAGAACTTAACTTAAAATCGGGACTGCTAACAGTATTGACCCAAAAAAACCGATAAAATTAAAAAACTGTTTGCGGGAGACTAATCCCCGACCTTGTTTTCGGGCTGAGTGAGGGTACTTGAGTGTGTGTGAACACCTTAAGGCAGAGCCCAAATCCCCGCCTTCCATATCACGGGCCAACTTATCCTAGCAAATATCACGAGGTGGATACTTTTAGCTCATTGACCAGTGCCAAGTAGCCTCCACCTGTTCGCGGGTAGATAGGGGCAAACCAGCGGTACTTTGCGACAAGGCCTAGCTTTGTCAGCCTCCGCCTGCTTGCAGGTAGATAGGGGCACGCCTTTGAGTCCCCAACTCCGGATAGGAGCGAAGAAAGGGAGGATCGGCGGTATCTTAGGAGACAGGTTAAACAGGGAAGACGCATCCGGCTCTGAGCCAACTTCCCTATAGGCAGCGTAATCCTTGCTATCTTGCTTGAAAAATCACACTTAAAATTTACAAGATAAATTGGACTCGGTTTCGAGTCCTTCACTGTGTTGAGTGTGGACCTAGGGTCTTGGATTGAATTGTTTGCTTTAGGTAGGAGTCAAATCCTATCTTCACTTAAATCTCCCACTTCTTCTCGCCACTTCAAGATGAATGACTGAGGGATATCGAACATTATTTGCCAATCTTTCTCTGAGTCCCCCACGAAAATCATCTTTACAGGCCCAACGCACCTTGGGCCACCCAGGACTCATGACCCTCTTGAGTTCTGGATCCCTCACACCCAAGGTGGTTACTCTCAAACCAACCCTTTCCTCTCCTACGAGCTTACCGAGGAAGACCATCGCCTCGGTAATCCCTTCCCTGATTTGTCCTCTAACACCGACCTTATGTCACACCCAAGAATAGAGAACAAGATGCCGCCTAAGCAGCAACCACCAGATGAGGAGCAACTACAACAGATTCTTAATCGCCTTGCTGAAGAAGAACAAAGAAATGCAGATCTCACAGCTAGGATGGGACAAATCATTGTATTTGGAGGTATCAACCGACCAATGGTTGATGCCTACAACCCAGCGGAGAACGAGATACAGAATTGGTTGGCACCAGCGGTTCTCGCCGAAGCATTTGAGCTGAAGCCCCACTTCATTAGCCTGCTACCAAAGTTCAATGGAAATATCAACGAAGAACCGTACACTTTCCTTCGAGACTTCGAGCTGGTTTGCAACAATCTTAGCCATCCCAATGTTGGCCAAGATTACATTAGATTGAAGGCCACCCCATTTGCCTTAGGAGATAAGGCAGCCCATTGGCTGAAGAACCTAGGGGTGATATGTACTACCTGGATGCAGTTCAAGGACCTCTTTCTGAAAAGTTCTATCCCCTCAGTAGAACTAACCAAAAGAGAACAAAGATCGCTAGCTTCTCCCAAGGACCTAGTGAACCTTTCCATGATGCCTGGGATAGGTTCAATGACTTAGTACAGAAATGCCCCTGCCATGGCATTTCTAAGGCGATCTTAGTCCAGACCTTGTTTTGTGGTCTAACCCCGGAGATGCAGGGGTTAGTAAGTGCCGCCTGTGGAGGAAGCTATCTGAACAAAAATGAGAATGCTGTATGGAAGATCCTAGAGCAGATGGCGGAAACCGGTAGGTCGCAGGCCACCAGGGCCTATCAGTTGTCTCCCTTAATCTTATCCAACGAGACAACCCGAAGGACTGTAGCGGATCTGACCGAGGACCTCATCCATAGTATGGGATGATTGCCGACAAGCTAACCATGGTCGAGCAGATCCACAAGAGGGTCACAGACCTTGAGTCTCTTTCACGTCTACCGAAGCAAGTGGAGGAACTTTCTGAGAAGGTAGCTAAGATAAAGATACCTGTCCCGTCTGCACCACCCGTACCTGTACATCGAGTCCATCTTGTACAGGAACAGGCACCGGGGCCTCAGAGTGGTTGGGATCAGACTTACACCCAGCAGGACCAGCATGCACCCCCACAAGTGGAGACCGGATACGAGGAGCCTCCGCAGGTGTACGAGATCAACGGGCTTTGGTATAGCCGTGACCCGATTGTCAGACAGGCAGAAATGGGGAAGGGTCAGCCTCACCGCCCATCCCCAGCCTACCAAGAAACCAGGTCCGTACCCGCATCGTGCTTTCAGTCCAGGCCAGAACAAGGGTACCATCCTCAGCAGTACCAGCAGCAGCAGCACACATATCAGCAGGGGCCAGCACCATCCCATAAGCAGTAGCAATATCGGCATGGCCAGCAGGGCCAATACAGAACCTCATCTGTACATCAGCCAGCCCAGCCCACTGAATTAGAGACCCTCACCTTGGCAATCCAGACCCTATCTGATAGAGTCCAACAGATGCAGAACGATTATCTGGATATGAGAACCGATATCAATCGTGTCTCTCGTATCCAGGACCAACAAATGGCGCCGTTGCCGGGGACACGTCTCATTTCTTATATTTTTAAGTTTTTTAAATTAATTAAGTGTATCTTTTATATAGGTCAACTTGTTCACATATGTTGCATTGCAAAAATTTTCTTCTCTATCGATCTCTAACCATTATTTTTGTGGCAGGGTCCTTGATGGTTCAAGGAGGCGAGGAGCAGGACGCAACCCGCTGCGAGGAGTCGCAAAACATACATGGAGCAAATAGGGAAGAAAGAAAAAATGCATGTCTCGCAATTTATTTTTGCATGTCATGTAATAATTCATCTTTTACAGCGGTCTTCGATCGAAGACTCGCCAGTGTAATCAAACGATCGTGGTTGTGTGGGGGATCGTCTCCACTTGAGTGTCGACCTAAGACCAGGCACGCGGCTCTTCGAGTTTAGTTTAAAATTCGCATTTTTATGTGCTTGCTCGTAGGTAGGACACACTAAAATATAAACGCACATAATCTTGCCTCACTTAGCCAAATTTAATGGATATCATTCCCCGCTAATAGATGCATGATTAGGTGCGGCTTTTATCGACTTGCATACATATATTGACTTTGTTTTTTAAAATAGCCCAAGTTTTCACGTATTTCTCGTCAAATCACTGCATGATTTCTCGCTTAGCCTAGATCACGATTTTCATCGAATGCACGGCTTTTTCTCGATTTCTCTCTCCTAGCTTGATCACCTAGGTTAATGGAAAAAGGGAATGGACGGTAGACGATGATTTCTTGATTTTTGTGCTAACCTTAATTCAGTGACAACCTTAAGAATAATTGGGACTGTTAATTGCAAGTCAACCAAAAATGGAGTAAAATTTCGGTTTTGGGAGAGCAACACCCGTACGTACGCCTTGATTTTCACTTCACATTTTCTTCACGTAAAATAAAATGTTTTATCACCAATAAAACCGACAAGATAATAAACCAACCTAGGTTGGTTTCATGTGTGTGTTGGTGAACCTGAGGGTCTTGCTTGCTTGATTGAGCCATGCTTTCTTCGACACACTCCCCAGAACCTTAGTTACTCTATCCATCTCCGTAGATTCATCCGCTCATCTGTACATCCATCCATCCTCTTTGTTCCCCTTGGGACCCTCCCAACATCAAATTCCATCTTTATACTTAGGATAATCTCAGCCTAAGTATGGGGGGGACCCGAGTCCCTGTGATTTCTCTACTCTTCTTTCCTTGCCTTTATACTTAGGTTATTTCTAACCTAAGTATAGGGGGAGCCCCTCTTGGCTCCTGTATATTTCTCTATACTTAAATGGACCTATGGACTTGTATCATCTAGTGCTATGAGGACATAGCAAAGTTTAAGGATAGGGGGGTATACCGTATATACAGTATACTTACTTTAGCTATAATCTGAAAATTTTGAAAATTTTAAAACTTTTTGGCTAAAGTAAAATCCTTTGAACCAAGAGGACTCAAGTGTTCTTAAGACTTTTCTATACTATGTTACATTATTTTGATAAAAATATTTTTGAAAATGATTTGAAAAATGAGATTTTCTTGTTTTGAAAAATCTTTTGGAAGATATTTTGAAAACTTTTTGTGACATGGTTTTGAAAATTTTCTCTCTCTTTTCAAGGAAAGTTGAGTCTAACCTGTGTTTTAACTTGAAAAAAAATAAAAAAGTGTGTGTTTTTGAATGAAGGAGTTGGATTAATCCTCTACACTTACACTTCCATCCAGGATCTGAAATGTTCAAGGAAACTTAGTTTTATGAGGTCTTTGAGATCTTAGGTTAACCAACCTTAGCCATCAGGGTCATAGACTTAATCATCCACATTTCCCTAGGTCTCTAGATTTGCATGCTATATTCCATGCTTAGTCTCAGACATAAAGAATATGATCAGCACATCACATGCACGACTGCGATTTTGATGAGATGAGTTGACTTTTCACCTGAGGGATTGGGATGAGGGATTCGAGTTTGGATTTGATCTAATGATGCTCGAGGATGGGATAAAATCTTTGAAGGCTTCATGAAACCTGAGTGTCAGCAATATTAGCCAGTATGAGAACTTGGTTCTGATACTAATCTCTTGATATTGACCTAAGTGCCAGGGTGTGAAATAAATAAAAAAATGTTGATCAGTGTGCGCCAACTCTTGGTAAAAGCTAGCCAAAAATATTACAAAGCAATGAAAATTTCAAAGAAAAGATCTTATTCCACAAAGTCAAATATCAAAGAGCTTCCACCAAAGGCGAGCGCTCCCAGACTTTTCAAAGTGTCCACTTGGACCACCGCTATTAGGACCAAGAGTCGGGCTTGCACCAAAAAAGGGCTCTGCATCGTAAATGCTACAAGTCTGGGTGTCGAAGGTACGATAGGTACTCAAAAGAGACACACCCCGGTGTACTCCCAGGAAAACAAGTGCAGACAACTCCAACTTCTCTTGACAGACACACTGATCAACATCAAAAAAATGCGTTGCGTAAAAGGCACTAGAGAGAATCCTTGTTCCAATGAGAGGGAGAGAAGAAATGACACAATCCCATGCCCTCCATTACTGGCCTTCCATCTTCATTTTCTAAGTCTGACAACTAAAGAGACGGTGGAATGGATGCAAGATTGGATTTATTCCCTAGTGTTGAGAATTGGGTCCTTAGGAGATTTTCTCGGACCAATACTTCGGGTGACGATTTGACTCTACTCTCAGAATCACAGTCAACACTAAAATGTCATATCCTTTAGATTATATGTACATCAGAGAGAGTCTGGAGAAGTAGAGGAATTGGATGCCTCTTGATTAAGGCTGGGTTGAATTCTAGAATTTTGGACCTCTAAAGTTGAGTCAACTTGATCGGATTAGATCATGTACTCACATGCACAAGGGGGTTAATCCAACTTAGTCATTCTCTTTGATGCTCGAGGACGAGCATAGTTTAATTATAGGGGGGTGATGAAACCCGATTTCATCATCACAATCTCCAATTATTAACCCCCTTGCTTAAGCTTTGTGTCAATAAAACCCAGTTAATGTCTTGTAATTATCAGAGTCTCGAATTAATTAAAAACCACAAAAAAATCACAAAATTAAAAGCCATGGTATTTTTAACCTTAAAAATACCTTCAAAAATATTTCGAGTCTTTGTTTAATCTCATCTCCAGTTCTGGTCAACATGAAACTTGTTCATGTTTTGAGTTTTCTCAAATTCGGCCAAATTAACCCTCAAAAATAAAAAATACTCTCTGAATAATCTGATTGGGCCACGTGGCCCGTTCTGGGTGAGCCTCCACTTCCAGCCGTCGGATCGCCTTCTTGATCCAACGGCTACAGCACTTCTACGCCTGCTATTTTCCTCAGCCGTTTGATCTTCCCCTGCCTCTAATCCGATCCGTCTGTGAGCGCTTTGATCAGAGTCTGCCACGTGGTGCATTTTGTGCCCTTCGATCGCGCTCCTGATCTTCCATCTCGGCCGCTCCTTCCTTTGACGCTCCTCAGCCCTCCGATCGAAATCTACTTCTCATTACAGCAGCCCATAGCCGCCTGATCCTCCTTGCACCACGTGTCGCCTCTTGCACCAGACGATTGAGTCTCCATCTCGCCATCACCGCTGTTCATTCGCGCTTCATCCTCATCCGCTCGATCGACCTTAGCTTCCCATCTTAACCCTCCATCAGCGCCTATTCCTACTCGCTCCACGTGGCAAGATCCTGACCCTTGATCAAGTCGCCGCAGATCAAATCATATCCTCTCGTTCGCGCCCAACCATCAGCCGTTGGATCTCCAGATCCAATGGTTGATCTTCATCGTCAACCTCCCGACGCCCACCTCTCACACGTTCTCCATCTCGCGCACCACTCGCCCCCTTCAGCAGGGGCCATCTCCGTTGAATCAGCAGGGGCCAGCACCGTCCCATCAGCAGCAACAATATCGGCATGGCCAGCAGGGCCAATACAGAACCTCGTCTGTACATCAGCCAGCCCAGCCCACTGAATTAGAGGCCCTCACCTTGGCAATCCAGACCCTGTCTGATAGGGTCCAACAGATGCAGAACGATTATCTGGATATGAGAACCGATATCAATCGTGTCTCTCGTACCCAGGACCAATAGATGGCACCAAAGACCCCAAGTAACGCACAGGTTCAGGCCAACCCGAACGGCATACTCCATGGCCAGAACCGACCTCGCGATAAGGTATATTATTCAGATAATTATTTATCTAAACATGAGATCCTTTCGTACGATAATGTAAATCATATGTCTCTCAGGAGCAGAAGGACCGTGACCATACCTGATCGGGCAAGGGCACAAAAGGAAGGAACCTCCCAGTCTCTACCTGAGGAGAACTTGGAGGAAGAGGAGAAACACCACCACCACCATCACCGGCAGAAGAAGAGGACATATGAGTCCTTGAAGTAGCATTCCTGCATCATTAGTGAGTCCGGCAAAACTAATGAAGAGCCCGCACCTCCATCTGAGGACGACCGACCAGAAGAAGCGGAAGACGCATCACCGGTTTCGTCCCAGCATGTTTCTTTTAGTCCGAGTCAGAGTCCGAGTCTGTTTCAGAGTCTGAGTCGTGTACATAACTCAGTTCCAGCTTTCAATGAAAAGATTTCAGTTTCAGAACATGAGTTAGAGTCAATAATCCCTTTCCCCCGAGCTCTTACGGGTGGAATGAAGAAAATCAAAAAATCCAAAAAGATGACCCTGAGATGGCTGAATTCTGCAACAAATATATCAAGGTCACAATCCCCTTTGAAAAGTACGTGGAAATGACTCCTGCATTTCAGAAATACCTTAAGGTGAGATGCACACCTACTAGGGTTAGCAGGAAGACCAAAAGCCGTGTTGAGAAACACGTTCTGTCAGTAGCCACGACTTGTGCAATAAAGAACTCGTTTCCAAGGAAACGAAGAGACATGGGTGCACACTATGTAGTGAGTCATGTTGATGACATCGCATTTGCACGCACTCTCTTGGACAATGGTTCCTCAATTAACCTAATGCCTACAGCCCTCTATGAGCGGCTTAATCTCGGACCTCTTAGGAAATCTTGAGCCGTCCTGCAGTTCGCTGATAAATCAACCAAGAGGTCCCAAGGAGAATTGAGGAATGCTGTGATCAAAGTCGAGGGGCAAGAATACATGGTGGACTTCACTGTCCTAGATATGGAAACTGTTGGAAATGCGAGCCCACGGCGAGCCATTATGCAATAAATGTTATTGCAATTCACTCCGTAATCTGAAATGAAGAATACATAATTTGCATAATAGGTCCCTTAGTACAATTAGGGTTATGTACCATGGCCATCTTAACGATCATACAGTTGTTGATTCAATTATTAAATCATAGAGGCTGGTGCTTAGATGAATATCTAAAGAGTTAGATTGAGGACTCATCAAGCACCGTCAGATGATTGTTAAGAGAAGATCTCCAGCCTGAGTAGGAGATGGCAATCCTTATCTCTGAAGGCTGATATCTGACCGACCTCTTGATGCAGGTCCTCTGCATAGGAATAGAGATTCGGAGGTGTCAGATTAGTTAGGTCATAGAGTTGACTTAACGAGATCGAGATAACCAAAGTCCTATATCATATGCTATCATGATATAGGCACGCATCCTCTGACCGGAGACAGATGTGTTGCTATATGTCTAAGTATGAACATTTGGCAGACCAATAGGTTGATGACCTAATCAAGGTCTACACACCGGCACGCTGGTGTGCATATAAGGGCATATGAGTAATACGATCTCTCAAAGGGATCATACAGGTTCAGTTACTGAACCGGAAGACATGAGCTCACTCATGAGATATTGGGAAGAATCAAATTCCGTGCGCACGGTCGTTTCGCTTTGGAAGCTTGACTGAATTTGTAGGTTTGATATATACTTTTGGAAAGTATATGATCAAGACCTAGGTATGATATATGCTTTTGGAAAGTATATGATCGATACCGACTCCCAATGATCGAATGAGAAACTTACTGATAAAACCATGAAGTAGACAGTATAAAGTTGATCGAATACTTCGGGTTTAGTCTGAGTCTTCCAGTATGCAGGATGTACAGGTATTGGGAATACCTGAGGGTGATGTGATCATAAACGATTGTATAACCATGACGCTTCCATTCCTAGGGAGTGATGAAACGGGTCTGGATTTTAGTGACTCCTCTCAGTAGAGAAGTGATCTGATCTTGGTCCAAGTATTGGACATTGATCTGAATGTGATTCAGATACAATGAGAAGATTAGATTTACGGTCTTGATTTAATCAAGCATCTATGGGAGGCCCGCGATCTGGATTTGAGATACGATCTCAATATCCATGTCACTATACGTGGAACAATACAATCGCCCTGTCCTTATCTCCAAGTATCTGCGGAGAAAGCGCATTATCCTTGAAGGAGTTCATGGATAATTCTATTGTTGATATATGTATCCGAGCATTGAGAAAATGGATAATTAAATGTGATTTAATTATCATGAGTAATATGAATTTGATTCATATTATAAAGAGAGTTATCTTAGATAATTAAATAAGATTTAATTATCAAAGATGTAAATAATGTGAATGTGATTCATATTATTTGGACACAAGAGAATAGAGATCCAAGATGATTAAATATGATTTAATTATCATGGATATGAATAATGTGGATAGCAATATCCATATTAGTCATATATATTATAAATGTGATTTATAATATATAAGAGAGAGCTATTTGTAATTTACATTTGTTAATTAAATGTTAATGTGAATTGGATTCACATTGGACATCAAATTGAAAATGTAATTTACATTTTGTTTTGGGTTGTGAATGTGATTCACAATTTTTCAATGGCATGATTGCAATGTTCACAAAATAAATTGGATTTATTTTTTGTGAAATAATTTGCAACAAAAGTTGTTGCAAATAATGGAGATTACATAAAAGGTGAAATAGCCACCTTCCTAATGGAGGAGGGTGGACGGCCACCACTCCCATTAGGAAACGGAGGCCGTCCCCCCTCTCCACATGGAAGGAGGCTTTCTCTCCTTTCATTATCTCCATGTATTGATGATTTAATTTTGTAATTAAATTGTGTTGATTTATCAACATATATTTAATTCAAATTAAATTAATTGTTGTTGTGTTTTTAGCAACAAATCATGACCATTGAAAGAAACACAAATTGATGTGGACCATTGGATTTGTGTTGACACATGGATTGAGATCCATGGATCCCAAAACCCTATAAAAGGAGAGGCACCCCATTGCTCTTCTTGACACATAAGTTGAGGCAACAAATCTCTCTCTCTCTCTCTCATTCTCTCTACACGTCCTCTCTCCATCTCTCTCATGTGGCCGTCCACCATGGATGCCCTAGAGAGGTTCTCCATCGCCGCGGCATCGTCGTTATGCTGCCCAAAGGTTTGCTCGTGGATCTCCGTCTCCTTCGGTGCGCCCCGCTCGTGAATAAGACATCGGATCTCGTGTGTCGAGATCAGGAGATCCGCCACTTGGATCATCAACATGGATTGCGAGAAGCACGCGGTTCATCCCCGCGCTCGCAAGCGTCTCCTCCGACGGATCGGACTTGAGACAGGAGGTCTCTTTGTTTAGAGACTTGATCGCAACCACGCTTCAAGAGGTAAACCTAATACTTGTTTGTGGTTTAGACGAAATGATCCGAGAAGTGTTCTTGGATCATGTGGTTTCGTCGCAAGAAAATTTTTTTAATTTCCGCTGCATAGAACAACTAGTGCGACTAGTCGTTCTTCGTCGTATTCGATGCGACGATCACGCTTCCGTGATGCGCTTGAGGATCTAACCATATCCTTCAATTGGTATCAGAGCCTTAGGTCGGTGGTTTTGGATACGATCCATGAACCGAGGACGACTTGGGTTCATTAGGGTTTGGGAAAGTTTTCTTGCATTTCATTTTCGCATCTCTGTTTTGATATTATTTTCGGCACTGTTAAAATTGTTTAAACACGAAAATAATATTTGGATTTTATTCCCCATTAAATAAGGAAACCGTAGGATCTGAGTTTGCGTGATTTCGATTCCGTTTGCTCTAGATATGCTCATTTTAGTGAACATGTATCCACTGTTTCGGGGACTGCGGATCATGACGTAATTAAGATGTTAATTGCGGATTTGATACGCCTTGAAATGCGTGCAAATCACTTGGGTTCTGTTGTAAATCAAGTTAGCAAACTTTAGAAATTTACTTTGCTTAATTTGGATTTAAATTGATTGAGATATGATATTTTTAGTAAGTGAGGGTCACTGCTGAAAATACTTTCCTAATCAAGAACCTAGTGATTGTCATTTAATTAATTAGTGAAATTAAATTGTTTAATTTCCTGGAATAATTATGCATAAATATTTGTGAAATATTTAATGATAATTATGTCCTTAAATGACTTTGCCCTAACCAACAAATGATTAGATGTGATCTAGATCAAGATTGGTTACATGATCTACATGATCAACATTCCAACAAACATGTTGCTTGAATAGGACTTGGGATTTGTTTTGCAAATCTCATTATAATGTTAATCAAAAATGTTTTGATTATTACTATATGGTACAATTTCGGTTGAAGAACCGATGATCATCTCAAGTACAAATTAATCAATTTGGCATTATCCTTTCCCGAGGCGGATATGGTGCCTAGTCGGAGAGCATTGGGGTTGCGGGTTGCAACGTATGTGGTCCGTCCCACTCTCGTCGGTACTGGCCATGACAGCGGGTAGGGTCGGGATAATGTCCGAGGGATTAAGATGTATTTTTCTAATTATTAAAATTCGAAATAATACGTATTTGAGATAATACCATAATTCAAGTAACTATTAAAATGTTTGTTGGATATTAATTGGATCATTAATTTAATATGATTAGATTAATTGGAATCCAATTAAAATTAAGACACTCTATTATAAATAGATGTGTTATTTCCCTTGGAAGAATTAATCATAATGAATATGATTTATAATGATTAATTAGAATTTGAATATGATATGGAGGATCACATAAGTGACATCCATGGTCTCCCGTCAAGGCGAAGGGTTCCGTCGCCAGATATTGTATGTAGGAGCCGCTTGTCCGAAGTGACAGCTCCTGCATACGATCCATTTGGATCGGGCTCTTCGCTTCTCGAAAGAGTAAGGACGTATGCGTAGTGACCCCAATATCGGGTCTTCATATTATTGGGGCGATATTGGATTGCGCATAGCGAGTTGTATTCCTGTTGACGGTTGGTTCAATTAATGACGGGTCAACATTGCCTTAAGGGTGGTGGGCCCGGGTGTTAAAGACCGAATTGGGAGATGCAAGTTGGACTTGCAAGGCGGAATGTGTTCCCGCTTCTTTTTATCCGAGTTGTAGGTTCTCATATTATTGGGATGCAACAAAGATAAGGAAGGAGATCCCAGATCTTGCTTGAGATATAATGGTAAGTATATCTCTTACGTTGAAAGTGATTAAGGGAATGAACTTTCAATGTTGACATGGCAAGACAACTTTGATATAAAAATTCCTAAATCAAAGTAAAATATGTATATATATATATATATATATATATATAAATACATATATCTATGCAAATTTCTTATTTCAGATAATCCTTCATTAAAACCCACTCAATGATATACTCAATAATAACCAGTGAAATATCTTGGATTGGACTCATGATCCAGATATTGTACTTGCAGTTGGACACATAATGTATGTGGTTGCAATGAGCAAGTTTCCTCATAATAATGTGGAATGACAATTAAATAGATAATAAGACTACAACCCTAGGGTTTGTATGTCTCTATAGTCTTGATCTCTCATCGGATGTACTTTGGAAGTGACATGTCGATGATGATCATAATTGTCATATAATCCTTATAAAATCAATGAAGATATTCTGGCATACTTATGTGCTCTTGACATTTAACATGAATGAGATGGTTCACTGCATCATGCAGAATGGTGGCTCTATAAGAGATGATGTATTCAAATTGTTTGAGTACCTACCTGAACCTATGTTTTAAGAGTTTAGATGGATGTAGATGATGAGTGTCATTATTCTACTATCTATACTCTGGTCATTCATGAAGCTTCATAATATTCATATTGTATGAATTTAATGAAGCATGTATAAATGTTGAAATGCTCTTACATAAGAGATCCTTAATCTTAAGCAATGGTTGCTTATAGATAAAGGGAGCGCAGTGGAAGCATGGGTTGGACCCGAGTAAGAAGTATGGTCAAAGAGTTGACTATACATCTATGACTTCCATATGTCATCCGAAGAGTTGGATAAATGCCAATACTGCAATAAGTTGATGTGTTGATAGTATGACTATCAAGTCTATCTAGAATCCTTAGAGAAGGACTCGGATGGAGCATCAGATTAATCTACATAAATCATTGATAAGATAAAGTCAAATAATTGTATCTCAATCTTCTGATGACATTTGCAATAGGTTGCATATGTTTTAGAAGACTGGAAAATTTGATCTTAAAGGTTTATAGTTATCCACATGGATATTGATGCAATTGTTGCAACAATCTCTGTTGGATTGATAGACTTGTTAATTTCAGTGGGAGAGTCCTTAGTCTTAGAGAATGTCTCTATGACCTAGATATAAGAATACACTCATTGTTTGTTTCTAAATGTTAGAAATAAACATGAATCTGAGATAGAACTATCATAAAGAGTTATGATGTATATATTTCAGATAGTAATCTAATAATCTAGTGGACTTCACTAAATTAGAAAATTAATGAATGGTTCATTAACATTTCTAAATAGTGAAATTAAACCTTAAGATCAATAGGAGGATGAAGATCATTTGACAATGATCTAGCATCAAGCCTTGGACATTTGTCTATTGATTTGATCAATAGACTAGTAAGAGATGAAACTTTAGAATGTCTAAAATTTCAAAACTTACATACTTTTGAATATTGTATTCAAAGTAAAATTTCCAATACACCCTTCTTAAAGAAAGGTGTAAGATGCCAAGGTATTCAGGATCTCATGCATATTGATGTATGTAGATCATCTATATCATAGTAAACATTACGGATATGTGATATCTGTTGATGATTATGTATGATATGAGATTTCTTCTTTTCACCTAAGAAACCTTTGAAATGTTCAAAGATTTCATTATTTTTGGTTTAGAACCAAAGTTTGAAGGAAGATAAAATGAATTTGATCTAATCTAGGTAGCAAGTACCTGTTAGATAAATTCAAAGAATACCTTATAGAGATATGAATATCATTTCTATCTCAATCCTCCAAACACACCTTAACTCAATAGAGTTATAGGTAGATACAATTGGATCATGTGTGACATGATCTTATCAATGATGAATTTTAGCATAATTATCCCTTAAGTTCCGGGTATATATGTGTAGAAGAGACTACAATGTATATCCTTAATAAGGTTCCATGTATGTTGGAATCTAGCACTTGAGAGTGCTGCTTCATTAGGAAAATAAAGGATGGTATTGGATACCTACTTTATGACCTTGAGATTCTTAAAATATCTCATCTCTGAGAATGTGATTCTTAGAGGTTGAGACTCTTGAGAATCAAGATAAAAATGAAGTGTAGGAACTCATTTAATCTTGAAGAGATAATGAGGCTCCTAAAATTGGAAACTAAAAGGATAATTGAAGATGAAACACTAAAACCTCTTCAAATAAGTTTGAGGATGGATTCCATGTGTCAGAGAAATCTGACAATGATCGAACTTCATGTGATGAAGCTTCTGAAGATCATAGCATGGATAGATGGATGTTAGCAATAAAAGTCTAATGTAGACTTCATGTACAAGTGTTGTATATGGACCCTCGAGGATCCACCTATATGGGTAAGACCCGTAAAGGTGTAAATGGATCTTCAAGAGAAAGGGAACCTGATGAGAAGGTACACCCTTTCAAAGCATAGTTCGTAGCAATGAGCTACACATGGAAGAGAAGACATTGCTTGCAATGAGACTTGCTTTTCGGTGAACATGCTTAAAATCATCAGAATATTGCTAACCTTAGCTACACAACTTGACTATTGCATCTTCGAGATGTAAGTCCAGATTGCATTCCTCTATGAATATCTCTCTGAGGATATTCACATGAAGTAGCCCCAGGGCTTCATGGTTGAGGAAAGCAAGGTGTGCAAGATAAGGAATCCATCTGACTCAAATAAGCTTCTTTGAGATGGACCATAAGATTTGATGAAATTATAAATGTTATGATTTCAAACGAAATCTTGATGAGCCATGCGAAGCTTAGTGCGAGTGACTATGTGTTCATTGCGCTAAATATAGATGATATCCTGATCATTTAAAATGATATAAGGATAATAATAAGTGTTTTATAATCTGGTTATTCCATATATTGAAATATGATTTCAAAGATACCTCTTAGATCTTAGTTCTGAAGTTGTTCAGAAGCCAAGAGAAGATGATAATTGGACTGTCACATTTGTAGTATACCTTGGACATATTCTATTCATAGAAATTCCAAGAAAGGCTTCTAACCCTTAAGATATGGTACTGACCTATCTTAAGGGATAGCACCTCAAAGAGTTGAGGAAGTAAATGCTACAACTACTTGCACTTGTGCATTAGTTACGAGAAGCTGAGTGTATGCTAGAGTGTACAAATACCAGATGTCTGTCATGCAGTGGGAGTAGTAAATTGTTACTAATCCTACTGTAGAGATAAAACACTTGATTGCAGTAATAACAAAATCTTCATAGATGAGGAGATTTTTGAGATAGTAATCTCAAAGTCTTATCTTCAAAAGTTTAAGACCATGTAGATAGTGATCTATAAAGGTCTAAACTATAGATACCTTAGGAGATAGAGATCTCCGGGAATGAAGGGTATTCTGATAAGGATTATGGAAATACTGGTTATAACAATTATTAAGCTATAGTGTCAAGAACACTACAATAGCTTTAACTAGATTGAGTATTGGTTGCATGAGATGCAACATTCGCATTAGATGCGAGCACTGTTACTGGGGATATGCAAGTGCCGTAAAAGGACTTGGCGTAGTCTCGCGGGAACAGAGTGACTGATCAGCTTACCTAGCTATTTTCTAAATAGCCTATGATTGTCACATGAGTGCGGGTTTAAATGATTAGCCCATTAATGGCTCTTTGGGCTAGTGGGAGATTGTTGGAAATGCGAGCCCACGGCGAGCCATTATGCAATAAATGTTATTGCAATTCACTCCGTAATCTGAAATGAAGAATACATAATTTGCATAATAGGTCCCTTAGTACAATTAGGGTTATGTACCATGGCCATCTTAACGATCATACAGTTGTTGATTCAATTATTAAATCATAGAGGCTGGTGCTTAGATGAATATCTAAAGAGTTAGATTGAGGACTCATCAAGCACCGTCAGATGATTGTTAAGAGAAGATCTCCAGCCTGAGTAGGAGATGGCAATCCTTATCTCTGAAGGCTGATATCTGACCGACCTCTTGATGCAGGTCCTCTGCATAGGAATAGAGATTCGGAGGTGTCAGATTAGTTAGGTCATAGAGTTGACTTAACGAGATCGAGATAACCAAAGTCCTATATCATATGCTATCATGATATAGGCACGCATCCTCTGACCGGAGACAGATGTGTTGCTATATGTCTAAGTATGAACATTTGGCAGACCAATAGGTTGATGACCTAATCAAGGTCTACACACCGGCGCGCTGGTGTGCATATAAGGGCATATAAGTAATACGATCTCTCAAAGGGATCATACAGGTTCAGTTACTGAACCGGAAGACATGAGCTCACTCATGAGATATTGGGAAGAATCAAATTCCGTGCGCACGGTCGTCTCGCTTTGGAAGCTTGACTGAATTTGTAGGTTTGATATATACTTTTGGAAAGTATATGATCAAGACCTAGGTATGATATATGCTTTTGGAAAGTATATGATCGATACCGACTCCCAATGATCGAATGAGAAACTTACTGATAAAACCATGAAGTAGACAGTATAAAGTTGATCGAATACTTCGGGTTTAGTCTGAGTCTTCCAGTATGCAGGATGTACAGGTATTGGGAATACCTGAGGGTGATGTGATCATAAACGATTGTATAACCATGACGCTTCCATTCCTAGGGAGTGATGAAACGGGTCTGGATTTTAGTGACTCCTCTCAGTAGAGAAGTGATCTGATCTTGGTCCAAGTATTGGACATTGATCTGAATGTGATTCAGATACAATGAGAAGATTAGATTTACGGTCTTGATTTAATCAAGCATCTATGGGAGGCCCGCGATCTGGATTTGAGATACGATCTCAATATCCATGTCACTATACGTGGAACAATACAATCGCCCTGTCCTTATCTCCAAGTATCTGCGGAGAAAGCGCATTATCCTTGAAGGAGTTCATGGATAATTCTATTGTTGATATATGTATCCGAGCATTGAGAAAATGGATAATTAAATGTGATTTAATTATCATGAGTAATATGAATTTGATTCATATTATAAAGAGAGTTATCTTAGATAATTAAATGAGATTTAATTATCAAAGATGTAAATAATGTGAATGTGATTCATATTATTTGGACACAAGAGAATAGAGATCCAAGATGATTAAATATGATTTAATTATCATGGATATGAATAATGTGGATAGCAATATCCATATTAGTCATATATATTATAAATGTGATTTATAATATATAAGAGAGAGCTATTTGTAATTTACATTTGTTAATTAAATGTTAATGTGAATTGGATTCACATTGGACATCAAATTGAAAATGTAATTTACATTTTGTTTTGGGTTGTGAATGTGATTCACAATTTTTCAATGGCATGATTGCAATGTTCACAAAATAAATTGGATTTATTTTTTGTGAAATAATTTGCAACAAAAGTTGTTGCAAATAATGGAGATTACATAAAAGGTGAAATAGCCACCTTCCTAATGGAGGAGGGTGGACGGCCACCACTCCCATTAGGAAAGGGAGGCCGTCCCCCCTCTCCACATGGAAGGAGGCTTTCTCTCCTTTCATTATCTCCATGTATTGATGATTTAATTTTGTAATTAAATTGTGTTGATTTATCAACATATATTTAATTCAAATTAAATTAATTGTTGTTGTGTTTTTAGCAACAAATCATGACCATTGAAAGAAACACAAATTGATGTGGACCATTGGATTTGTGTTGACACATGGATTGAGATCCATGGATCCCAAAACCCTATAAAAGGAGAGGCACCCCATTGCTCTTCTTGACACATAAGTTGAGGCAACAAATCTCTCTCTCTCTCTCTCTCTCTCATTCTCTCTACACGTCCTCTCTCCATCTCTCTCATGTGGCCGTCCACCATGGATGCCCTAGAGAGATTCTCCATCGCCGCGGCATCGTCGTTATGCTGCCCGAAGGTTTGCTCGTGGATCTCCGTCTCCTTCGGTGCGCCCCGCTCGTGAAGAAGACATCGGATCTCGTGTGTCAAGATCAGGAGATCCGCCACTTGGATCATCAACATGGATTGCGAGAAGCACGCGGTTCATCCCCGCGCTCGCAAGCGTCTCCTCCGACGGATCGGACTTGAGACAGGAGGTCTCTTTGTTTAGAGACTTGATCGCAACCACGCTTCAAGAGGTAAACCTAATACTTGTTTGTGGTTTAGACGAAACGATCCGAGAAGTGTTCTTGGATCATGTGGTTTCGTCGCAAGAAAATTTTTTTAATTTCCGCTGCATAGAACAACTAGTGCGACTAGTCGTTCTTCGTCGTATTCGATGCGACGATCACGCTTCCGTGATGCGCTTGAGGATCTAACCATATCCTTCAGAAACCCCTCATAATTGGAGAGATTCCCAGATTATCTTAGGCAGGCCCTTCCTCAGAACAGCATGGGCCTTGTTTGATTACAAGATCGGGAAGATCCAGTTCCAAACTCTAGGCGGAGATGAGGAGCTTGAGATGAAGAAGATCAGATGGCAGAGATCGGATTCCGAATCCAGCACCGAGTACTCTTCGTCCGAAGCAGACTGCGATTATGTAGACATAGTTGGGCCATGGAGACAGAACCCAGCCAGCATAGATGAGTCCCTCCCTTCTGGAGATGATCCAGTGCATAAGTCAGTTTGCGAGATCCTCAGAAACGAGTACAGCCCAGAATATGCATCCCCCTACATCTGCGATGACTTAGAACCCCAGCTGGGCTTGTCAGTCCTTCCCTCTTTAGGACAATCAGAAGATGAGGACGAAGAGTCGGACGTGGCTTTCGCCGATTTCATGGAGACTTTTGACGATCCGACTCCAGAGCCAAATAATTTGGTGGTAGCTATTACAGAGGAAAATCCAGCCACTTCCAACACTCAGCCAGATTCGATTGAGCCAGACTTCTTAGACGATCACATTCTTCTTGAGCTCAAACCTTTACCCTCAACATTAAAATATGCCTTCCTTGCAGGTCTAGCCAAGAAATGTCCGGTCATCATCAGTTTGCAATTGATCGAGGAGCAGGAATCTCGCTTGCTAGAGATCCTGGAGAAAAACCGCAAGGCGATAGGCTGGAGCATTTCTGATCTCCATGGGATAAATCCCGCTCTCTGTCCACACCATATCTACTTGGAGAAGGAAGCCAAACCCTCTCATGAATTCCAACGTCGGTTGAATCCAAATTTACGAGAGGTCGTGAAGAAGGAGATAGAGAAATGGTGCAACGCGGGTTTTATTTACCCAATCTCCGACTCTAAGTGGGTGGCCCCGATACATGTGGTCCCAAAGAAGTCGGGAATTCAGACGACCACCAATGAGTATGGAGAGGAGATCGTGACAGGAGTTCCCACGTCGTGGCGCGTTTGTGTGGATTACATACGCCTGAGTGCCACGACGAAGAAGGATCATTTCCCCTGTCGTTCATTGATCAGATCTTGGAGAGACTGGCGGGGAAAGAGTTCTTTTGCTTCTTAGATGGGTTCTCGGGCTACAACAAAGTAGCCATAGCTCCGGAGGACCAGGAAAAGACCACATTCACATGCCCCTTTGGTACCTATGCTTTCAGGCGCATGCCCTTTGGGTTATGTAATACTCCAGGTACTTTCCAAAGGTGCATGATTGTTGTATTCGCCGAAATGGTCGGCGAATTCCTGGTAGTCTTCATGGATGACTTCTCGGTCCACGGTGATTCCTTCGATTCCTGTCTTAGGAATCTAGACCGAGTCCTCAAAAGATGTTGTACGGTTAATCTAGTGCTCTCTTGGGAGAAAAGTCACTTCATGGTGACGGAGGGCATAGTGTTGGGGCACGTCATCTCCAAGAGAGGAATGGAGGTTGACCTTGCCAAGGTGGATGTGATCAGGCGACTCCAGCCACCAACCAACGTCAAGTAGTTGCGGTCATTCCTCGGGCATGTTGGATTTTATCGGAGATTCATTAAGGATTTTTCTAGGATTTCCCGACCGCTAACTGAGCTTTTAGGACAAGATATAGAGTTTATTGTTGATCACAAATGTCTTGAGGCCTTTAAGCTATTGCAAGGAATGATTATGGACGCACCCATCCTACAAGCCCCAGATTGGTCTCTACCTTTTGAGATCATGACGGATGCATCAGACCATGCTGTTGGGGCTGTGTTAGGACAAAGAAGAGATGGGGTCCCGTTTGCAATTCACTACGCAAGCAAAGTGCTTGACCCCGCTCAGCGTAACTATACAGTTATGGAAAAGGAAATGCTTGCGGTAGTGTTTGCCTTGGACAAGTTCAGATCTCATTTAATTGGATCCAAGGTAATCATGTTCACTGACCACACAGCTCTACGATATTTCATGGAGAAGACGGATGCGAAAGTGCGTATTCTTCGATGGATTTTGCTTATCCAGGAGTTTGATTTGGACATCCGTGATAAACCTGGAACGAAGAACGTAGTAGTTGATCATCTCTCTCATCTCGATAATCTTAATACTTCCGAGGATTCACCAATTCGAGACTCCTTCCATGACGAGTCGATTTTTGTTGTCGACTCACTCCCATGGTACGCCAATATCATGAATTATCTTGTCTCCAAGAAAGTTCCCGAAGATTGGCCCAAGAACCAAATTGACCAACTAAAGTCGGACGCTAGACACTACCATTGGGAGGATCCGATCCTTTTCTTCGAAGGACCAGATTGTGTCTGGAGATGGTGTATTCCTCAGGAGGAATACCAGAGTGTCCTTTCTTTATGCCACAGGTTGGAGGCAGGAGGACATCACTCCAGGAAGAGGACCGCATGGAAGGTACTTCAGTGTGGTTTTTACTGGCCGACTCTGTTTCGTGATGCCATCACCTTTGCGAAGTCGTGCCCAGTATGTCAGAGAATGGGAGGAACCGTTGGTCCCAAGGATGAGATGCCAATGCAGCCTGTCATCATTTGTGACGTCTTTGACGCCTGGGGCATCGATTTCATGGGCCCATTCCCTGTTAGCCACGGGTTTGAATACATCCTTCTCGCGGTAGATTATTTATCCAGGTGGGTGGAGGCTATCCCGACCCGAGCCGCAGACAGCAGAACTGTTTGTAAATTTATCATAGATCATATCATCTCTAGGTATGGGATTCCCAAAATGATGATATCAGATGGGGGTAGCCACTTTGTGAATCGGGAGGTGAAGAAACTCTTGAAGGACTACGGCATCGAACACCATGTCACTATCCCTTACCACCCACAGACTAATGGTATGGCTGAGGTGTCGAATCGGGAGGTAAAGACCATATTGCAAAAGCTTGTCCGCCCAGACAGGAAGGACTGGTCTCAGATCTTGGATCAGGTCCTATGGGCATATAGGACAGCTTACAAAACACCGTTAGGAACCTCCCCTTTCCGAATGGTATTCGGAAAGCCGTGTCATTTGCCCGCAGAATTAGTGCATAAATTAGAATGGGCAATTAAGAAGGTCAACTGGAACACACACCTTGGGCAGAAGCAGAGAGAGATGGATTTGAATGAACTTGTGGAAGTCAGAAATCGTGCATATGACAACAGTTTGGTGTACATGGACAAGGTGAAGCGTTGGCATGATAGATATATAAGACGAAAGACCTTTGTTCCTGGACAGAAGGTATGGTTGTTTAATGCAAGGCTGAAGACTTTCCAAGGCAAGTTGAAATCCAAATGGACGGACCCATTCATTGTCCGAGCGGTGCATGATAGTGGATGTGTCGAAATCTCAGATCTCACAAATGACGCACCAACATCCCTTGTGAATGGACAACTGCTAAAACATTTCGTCGAATCCAATGAGCAGTTAGTCCATGTTGAGGAGATTGTGTTTATGCGCGAGACAGATTCAGCAGATACACCTCGAGCTGTGCAGGAGACCCTGCAGCAGTGAGCTCCAGCCATCCGCAGCATCTCGAAAGATTCATACCGACCCACCTGTATATATCATCGTTCTTGTACATCCTATCCTTTCTCCCACGCGACTCTAGTAACCATCCCCACCTCACCGGATCACTATCTTGGACTATACTTAGGATGACCAGATCCTAAGTATGGTGGGATGAGTCACCAGAGTCGGTGCACTGTACATTCTCCAGATCACTCACTTCCGTCCTAGACTTAGGCCGACCAAAGCCTAAGTATAGGGGGGACCGATGACCACCTTGTATATATTCATCCATTCCCCCTCTTGCCCTCCTCCGCCCCAATTTTTGATCTTCTTCTACACTTAGGCTTCCAGAGCCTAAGTATAGGGGGGCGGAGCGACTTCTATACTTTTTGTAATTTTAGCTCCCCTACGCTTAGCCCGAGCTATGTCTTTTTAGTTGCTTTTCGTTCTTTGAGGACATATCACACACTAAGTATAGGGGGGCGTGTATATATTACATATATACTTTACCCATAGCTCGTACTTTCGTGTATTTTTGTATATATTATGCAATAATTATGGGTGGGTAAAAAGTTGAGAAATGTTTTTGTAAAATACACTTGTATAAATTGTATAATGCTCATAAAACACTTGTATCATAGGAGGTATACCAAAAAATTGTACTATATGTATAATACTTGTACAAAAAGTTGTAAAACATACTTTTGTAAAATTTGTTGTAAAATATGATGTATAAAAAAAACTTGTATACTATGTATATTATTACAAACTAAAAATTGTTGTATACCAGAAAATAAAACAAAAATATTGAAAATAAAGGCTTCTTATTTACTTTTGCATCCTTGCATTCAAAAAAAAAGAGAGAGTCTTGCATTTCATTCATAGCATGTCATCTGCATCTCATCTACATATCTTGCATATGCAAGGTGAAAAGCTAGTGGGTTCGGAACCAAGTTATGAGTAGATATTGAGGATGGACTTGATTTGACTTTAATCCACCTAATTTCAGAGGAATCTTAAAGGAACTGGAGTTAAGATTTTTCAGGTCAAGTGACTTAATTCTTTGAGTCCGCAAGTCTATGTTCACATGTCATCTTGATTGGTCTAAGTAGAATATCTCGTACACACGCATGATTCTTTTAGATAGTGACCTAACTTGGACAAGCACAATGCACGTAGCTCTTCATTGATGGGGTGGTGAGGAAGTAGAATCCTTTAGCTTGGAGTAGCACACGGGTGGAAACATCCGTCCTCCTCTAGGGAGAGTAGTGCATCTCAACCTAGTCTGGTAGTGTTGACATCTAAGGACGGGATGCTGTGGGTTGCAATAAGGCTTCAAAAGAGGGATAGTCTACTGGCTCGAGAGGAAAAACTCCTGATGTACATGCTGCACCTTGTATGAGTTTGAGAAAAATAATGCAAAAACTCCAAAAAAATCAGACAGGTCCAAGAGAAAATAAGATACCTGTCGGAGTCTATATATTAGCAAAGAAATGCAGCTGGATGAATTGGCTACACTGGTCAAGCATCCCGGGATAGGTAGCTACACTGGTTACCGTCCATTCTTTCCTCTACCCCCTCCTCTTGAGCTGGTCGCACTTGAACTTAGAAGGGAATACCCCGCTCCTTGAGGAAAGAGTTATTGGACCGGGTTATTGAGTTACCTTGTTAGAGGAGGCTGGTTCCGAGTCATTTCTGATGTGAAGAGTTGCATTTCACTTACACAGTACAAGTAAGAATCATAGTCATCAGAAATTTGTGTTTGAGGATTTGTTCTGACCTGACTATTGAGGTGTCTCGAATAGAAGACTTGTGGAACTTGATGTCTGTTAGGTCTTAAGTTCAGGTCCAAATAAGGTTCCGCCACACAATTAATCTAAAGGTCGAGTCAAGCTCCATTTTTAACTTTTGTTCATGACCTTGGTATGGAACCCAAAATCATTTCACTCTTGCATTTCATTTAGTTGCTCAGGGACGAGCAAGGTTTAAGTATAGGGGGTTGATGAATCTGTGATTCATCACTTTAAAAGTTAAAAATAGAGCCTTGTTCCCGAGTAAATAGAGGCATATTTCCCTTTATAATGCATAAAGAGCATTCATACATGCATTCATAATACATGCATTTTAGCACTCCCTTTTGCATTAAATAAGAAGCCAAAATCCCTTGTAAAATATTCACCTATTAAAAATAAGCTCTCCCTTATATTATGTACACCTTAGTTAATAATATAAGGAAGAAAGCCATGAATCACCTTTGTAAAAACACCAATAAAGCCCTAAAGCCCTTGGACCATAAAATGATCATAGATCCCTCATACTAACTCCAAAATAGGTCTACTCACTTTTAGAATAATACACATTCAAAGACCTTTAAAATGAGACTAATTTCATCCAATTTGGAGTTCACATGGAAAAGATAGGTTTTTGGGCCTCTTTGTATACTACATATATGTATATTTGTATTTTGTATTATAGTTAACCTCATCTCCGTCTTTGGTCAACATGAAACTTGTAGATCTCATCAAGATCTACAACTTTCATGTTTTGAGTTTTTCTGAATTCGGTCTCCTTCTCTCTCTACAATTATTTCTTCTCGCAGCCTATCACAGCTGGCCACATGGCACCCTCTGGTTGCGCCACGCGACCCGCTCCCCTTGCCCTTATCCGCCTGCTCTCTCAGCCGTTGATCTTCATCCAGATCCAACGGTGGAGCCGCCTCCACGTATGCCTCAAATGTCCACCGTCTGATCATCTCCAAGGCCTTATCAAATCCGCCCGTTCACGCCTCTTCCACATCGCGCCACGTGGCGCACTATGCGCCATCAGGTCACGCCTCAGCCCTCCCATCTGAGCCGTTAGATCCACAAACATCTCAACCGCCGGATCAAACACCCTACGCTAATCGCATCCGTCCACTAGCGCTTCTCCCACATCACGCCACATGGTGGGCTCCTGACGCTCAGATCACCTCGTCCAGATCTAATCCTACCGCTCCATCTAGCCCTCTTCTCCGCCATTGGATCACAGGATCCAACGGTGGAGACTTCATCTTCCACCTCCAGCACCCTTCTCTGCCACGATCTCTGCCTTGCGGGAGGGGCAACCCCTTTCTATTCTTGGGCGCGCTCCCTCCACCATCGACGACCACCATCTATCCCACGAGCACCCCCACTCGTCCCTCATCTTCGCCAGCCACCTTACTACCCACGTCGACCGCCAGCAACGCTCCATGAACTCCACGAACCCCACTTCATCACCAGCCCGACCGTCTACTTCAACCCATAAATAGTCGCCCTCCGGCCGATTGCACACCCATCCGCCACCCCTGAGAGATTCCCCGATCTCGGAACTTCCGTTTGGTGACAGCAAGCGACCGATTCCTCGAGTGAAGACCGGTCTTCTTCTTCGACGAGATCCTCGGTGCACCGCCATGTCGCAGCCTCTCCTCCGAGTCGCTGCTTGAGCTCAGGGACTTACCACCCCTTCGAGCGACGACCTGGACCTCGACCTTGAGCTCCAAACCACAGGTAATCTCCTACACCTTCGTTTAATCTTAGTTTCAATTTTTCCTTCGATTTCTCCCTTTTTATTCGCCGTTCACCGTGATCCTCTCGCCTCGCTCTCACTTTACCGAGCTCCGCGACTGAGCTCTCATCCTTGCACTACACTTTGCATCCTCCGACGACGCACTTCGCTCTCTACTAGCTCCAGCTCCGCCATTTGGCCGGAGCACCATCGCCGGAACCTCTTCCCTCCGCTTTAGGCCTCGCCACTCCATCCTCACCTCTCCACTAGCATGCACGAGCTTCGACTACTCTTCTAACACCTGCAGGTACCATCCTGTGCATTGGCCGGAACTTCACCGGAGTCACCCTCGAGCTTCATCGACAACGACCTCCGACGAGCCTCTCTCCTTTCGGAGACCACCGGACGTCTCGCCGCACCACCGCGCTTCTTCTGGGATACCTCCGAGTCCTCGGAGAGCTTCACCGACACCTGGAGGGACGGGCGGAGCCAAGGCACCATCGCCGGAGCCCCGCCATCTCCTCCGCAGGCGGCACAGGACCGTTGAGGACGACGCTTCAGCCGCCGTTCGATCATCTTGATTGAACGGTCTTTAGCCGTCCACGTCGCCATCCGCCCGGAGCTTCAGATAGCTGTTGGATCAGCTGTGATCCTACGAACCTCAGCGAGCCACGTGTCCATTTACTGGAGGAAGCCATCGCCGTTGGATCTATCCAGATCTGACGGCCTCTGATCACGTCATGCGTCTCCTTCCAGCCTCCGTTGGATTGCTCTTGATCCAACGATCTTCAGCACGCCACGTCGACAAAGTCCGAGCCTCTTCCCCGACCCTAGGATCGGACCATCCGAGGCTACTCAGAGCCTTACTCCAGACCTCCAGGAGCACCCGAGCCTAGGACCCCATGTGAGGAGCACGTGCGGCCTGGGTATTTTGCACAGAGGCCCTGGGGACTTTTTGAAATTACAAAAAGGTCCTTGTGAAGCAGACCACATGTGAGGAGCACGTGCCCAGTGGAGAAATTGCATATCATCCCCCAGTATTATAGGTAATTGCATTTAAGTCTCTATCAGCATGTTTCTTTTTATGTAATTTTATTTTCTGTATTGCAAGTACACCCTTGTCTTTGCACGCATCCCTAGTTGTCATTTTGCATCATTTTGAAATTCTAAAAATTGCATGTTGTTGAGTAACTTGTCCTCTATCTGTTGTGCCACTTGTCACATTTTTGTAATTGCAGTAGATTTTGAAATTAATTAATTGGTTGATTTATGTGATATTTTGCCCAGTTGGACCTATTAATTGATACTTAATTTTCAGTGACTCCAAAAATTCTCAAAAAATCAAAGTAGCTCTAGAATAATTAACTCAACCTTGCATAAAAATTTCATGTCATTTGCACACATATCAAGGCCTAAATAAATTGTTTAGTGATTTCCTTAGTTTAATTTTAGTAGGTCCATTTCACATTAAAATTTAGGTCTGTCAATTTTTCTAGATTCCTCATCATCAGATCTATCTAAGATAATTTTATTTCTTAAAAAAGATGTGATTTTATATTTATTAAAAATAAATTAGTGAGAATCACTCTGTCTGCATTTTTAATTCACAGTAAATTCATTTAGTGTCGAAAAAGTCCAAAAAATTAAGATAGCTTAATTTCATCATAATTCATCATCTAGCCAATTTTCATAATTTTTGGACTTCATTTGATATCTTAAACTGATTTAACCTCAAATTGGCTTGATTTTTGCATGTATCTGCATAGAAATTAAGAAAAAGAAAAAAATTCCCCGAAAATCACACACTTGGACTTTGCTACAAAATTCACCTAAGGAGACAGATGCCTCCCTGAGTTCGACCTTGGACTTCACCAAGTAAAAAAACTGCCACTCGAAATTGACTTGATTAAATTAAAAGTGGTTTTTGATATTCCCTCTCGTATCCGATTGCAACGAACACTCATCAATTAGTTTGAACATTAATTTGCTCGAATTAACAAGGGTGCAGGAGCGGTTATCAGGGACTCACTTTATCAATGATAAGATAAGGTCCCTTGCGGATGAGTTCATCATTGACCATCGTGTTGCTACTCCATATCACCCTCAGACTAATGGTCTTGCTGAAGTATCGAACATGGAGATCAAGACTATTTTACATAAGGTAGTCTGCCCAGACCGAAAGATTAGTCACAGCTTTTGGACTCGATATTGTGGGCCTATCGTACTTCCTTCAAGACACCAATAGGGACATATCCCTTTCGTCTCATTTATGGCAAGTCATGCCCTTTGCTAGTGGAAATCAAGCACAAGTCACTATATGCAGTACAAAGTTATTATTGGATCCCGAGAGTATAGGAGAACAGAGGAAAGCAGAGTTGGCAGCCCTGGAGGAACTGAGAGATACAACCTTTTCAAGTAGCCTACAGTACAAGGAAAAAGTGAAGATATGGCATGATTCTCATATCAGTCACAAACAGTTTGAGCCCGATCAGCATGTATGGTTGTTTGATTCTTGGCTAAAATTATTTCCAGGGAAATTATAGAGTAAAATTACAGGGGGGTTGTGTATACTCCGTATATACTTTAGCCATAACTCGTACTTTCATATTTTTACTAATAAACATGGCTAATTATACTTAAAAATTCATTAAAAAACCTTTAATAAAAATATGTGATTATTCTTCAAATTCATTTTGTATCTACTGATTAATAAATCAAGTGAAATTATTTTTTGCAAAATTTTTGAAAAATAGTTTGAAAATCCTTTTGAAAAATCTTTTGAAAACTATTTGGAAAATGTTTTGTTACATGTTTTCAACCTTTGTAAAAACATTTTGTTTGTAAAATTTATTTTCTTCGTGTGAAAGAAAATGTTTGAAAAACGATTTGCAAATGGTTTAAAAAATGGTTGCAAAAAGATTGTGAAAAATCCATATATACTGTTTGAAAAACCTCTACAAAATGATCGTTTTTCAAACAAAATGATCTTCAAATGTGTGTACATTGTTTGTAAAAATTGATTGTAAAAATTATTTTGGACTATCATTTTCAAAATTTGTTTGTAAAACCTTTTTCAAATAAGTTTGAGGAATATATACATCTCACCTAAAATTCTTTATACATATCTATAAAATTGACCACTTACCCTTTGTAAATTCTTGAAAACCTAATTCTCATAAATAAAAGATGCATCCCCGTGTAAATATTTGAACCTAGTTTTTGGCCAAAACTTTTTGTTTTCAAAAACCTAAAAACATTTGCAAAATTGAAATACCAAAAACATTTAAAAAATATTTTTGAAAAAAAATCTCTAAAAAATATATATGCATTATCTTTTCAAAAATCCTTAAAAAAGTTCAAAATCTTTGAAAATTGCGTCACAAAAATATTTTCTACATTATGCATAGCATTTGCATAACATTTTTCGGATTGAGTTTGATAGTTGAACATGTCTAAGTAAAATCTGAAGATTGGAGCTCGATTGGACCTTAAATCTACCTAATTAATAGGAACCTTATAGGAATTGGAATTGAGGTACTTCAGGTCTAGTTGACTTAATTCTTTGAAGATCACGAGACTTGGTTCAATAGATTCTTGACTGTCTAAGTAGAGTATTTCAGAACACACGCATGACTCTTGTTGATAATGACCTAACTTGGACACATGCACCTTTCACTTGGCTCAACTCAGTTGGAGTGGTGAGGGGGTTGGATTTGCCGGTATGAGATGCACATAAGTGGAAACATTTGTCCTCCTCTAGGGAGGGAAGTGCACCCCAACCCATTCGATGATGATGAGTTTTGAGGCCAGGAGATTGTGGGTTGCAATAAAGATTCAAAAGAGGGATAGTCTACTGGCTCAAGAGGAAAAACTCCCTATGTAAATACTGGTATATAGTATTAAAAAAAGCAAAAAGCAAAAACTCCAAAAAAGTGGACATGCTTGTACAAAAATAAAAATGCCGGCCATAGTGTACATATGTTGTATAGTCAATAAGCAAGCTTGAACTTCAAAGTCAAATCATATGAGCCTGCAGATGGATGACTTGACTACACTGTTCTTGCATCCTAGGATAGGTAGCTACACTGGCTACCGTCCATTCTTCTCTTGACCCCCTCCTCTTGAGCTAGTTGGCACTTGAACTTAGAAGGGAATACCCTGCTCCTCGAGGAATGAGTTGTTGGAATGGGGAATCATTGGGTTGTCATATTGGAGAAGTCATTCTCTTTGTCATTTCAGTTGGGGAGAGCCACTATCACTTACACTGTACAAGTCAGATTCATAGTCGTAAGGGTTTGCGTATGAGTTGAAATATTTCTGACCTGGCTATTGAGGAGACTTGAACAGAATTTTGGTATTCTTGAAGGATGTTGGATGTCAAATCCGGTTCTCATTAAGGTTTCGCCCGCACTAAAATTCCAAAGGCCTGACTTGAGCTCCAATCTTTGATTTTGTGAAGACAGGTTTCATCATTAAATCTAATCCATCCTTCTTCTTTTTCTCTTTGTTTTTTTTCTTTTCTGCACACTAGGGACTAACAAAGGCAAGTATAGGGGGATGATGAACCTCCGTTTCATCATATTTATTCTATCATTTTGGCCTCAAAAACCCTAGTGAATGCATGTAAATACCCTTAATTCATGCATTTTAGCATTCGTGCATGTGTGTGTAAATAGTGTACAAAATGCGGTTTTTAAGCTAAAATTATAGAATAAACAAAAGAAAAGAAAAAGAATAAAATATTGTAAATATTGTATGACCCAAAACCCCGAGACATAGGCATCAAGATAAATAGGTCGACAAGGAATAAAGTAGGGGGATAAGGGCCAAAATACAATAAAAATACCCTTTTATTTAATTCATTCTTTATTCATTTTGGGACCTATTTTGGGTTCCAATTTTTATACTTCAAATATAGAAACTTTGTACATGAAAGTTGTAGATAATTTAATATAGAAAAATACAAAATTTATTTCATACAAAAATAATGTATAGATAAAAAGTTATGATCTCAATTTCCAGAATCCCAAATTCCCAGACCTGTATCTCTCAAATAAAAACTCGAAACGTATAAAAATCACCTTTAATTGCATATAATTCTCAATAAGCTATTTAATGAAGGTGGTTTCTTATTTTTGGAGTTACGGTTCGAAAGTTGAGTTTTGTACCCCTATTGTATACTTGTACAGATTAAATTGTTTATTTTATTTATTATACTTTATTTTTATAATATTATATTTTTATAATTTTGTAAAAATTATTAATAATGTATATGTATATTAAAACAAGAAGAAAAACACAAAGAAAACACAAAAATAAAATATTTGTATACAACACATAGATGAATTACCTATGGCTATACCTATGAAGAATATATATCTATTTTATTAAGAGTATAAAATGCTTCATAAAAAGAAAATAAAAATATATTTAAGTTCATAAAAAGTTATAAATTTTTTAAATAGTAAACCAAATTAAATACACTAAATCTACAAAAATAAATAAAATATTAAAATATATAGATATGTATACTTATATAGGCCACAAAAGGTAACTTGTATTTTTATACCTTAGAAAAATAAATAAAAACCACAATAAAATTATTTACAAAATAATAAATATTTTTAATTTTACAACCTAAAAATAATTAAATCATTTTTTATTTTTAAATGAATTTTTAAATAATTTTTAAGGCTTTTCCCCGATTGGTCCACGTGGACCAACCATGTGACGGTAAATGTTGACCTCGGTAAACTGACTATTCTCAAAACGTTGGTTCTGACCCCATTTCTCGATTTTTTCGAGATTAGTCCTTGCACTATTTCATGATACTCTCTTCACGACTTTTGTGCCTCCTTCATCTCTCTTTCACGCCCAAACTTCTCCTTGGGCTGATCGCCAACGATTCGCCAGATCCATCGATCTATGGAGTCGTTCGTCAACCCTTCTTATAGACACCCAACTATCATTTGAATTTTTGGAGCCCCATTAGACCTAACAATGCCTCTCCTCTCGTGCTCTGGTGCATCTCGGTGACAGGGGAGACCTCACCCACGGTTGGCAAGCCTCGACGTCGTCTGTGGCGGTCTCCACCACCTCTGACAAGGCTTGCCGTCGAGGTTTTCATCTTAGCTGAACTTCACCTTTGAGGTTCTATATCCCTATTTTTCTTTGCTTTTCTCATTCCTGTAATCATAGGAATAGGTTCCCCCTCTCCTTTTCGCATTTAACTCATCCTATCACCAAATCTCCCCCTTCATCGGAGTTGACTCCGGCCACCCTCCATTTCGCCGTAAACGCACCCATTCGTTCTGCCAACCGTCGAGGCACTTTGCCCTCAACAGGTTAACCACTTTCTGAAGGTATCTGGAGTATCACGAGGGCCTGGGGGCCATTTTGCTACCCGGCGGAGACACCTGGAGGCTCCCAGCTCCACCACCTTTGTGGCTGTGTTACGACGCGTCTCCGACGGTTTTGTGGCCACCGACACCTAGAGGGCACCTGCAGGAGGATGCCCGGCCATTTTGCGGCCTGAAAAAGCGTCGAAGGAGGAAGGACGGAGCTAGGGAAACTCGCCTCTTCGCGAGTTCTTCCCCGTTCTTTGTCGTCCGCTTCCAGCCGTCAGATCTGGCCATTCTTCCAAAGGAGCAGCAGCCGTTGGATCTCGATCGCCATCAACCGTCTGATAATCCTTCCAGATCTAATCGTGGCCGTCACGTGCGAAGTGTCATCGTGTGCCCAGGATGCGACGCGTGTCTAAGTGGATCGATCCGAGCCATCGCCTCCTGCAACGCCTTGGGTATTTTGCAGTTCAATCCTTGCGCGTTTTTGTAACTTTAAACTTTTATCTGTCGTTCATTAATTTTTGTAAAATTTGCAAAAACAACCCCGCACTAGTGTTATTTGCATTTGAGTCCTTGTCCATGTCCGCCGACAAAACTTGGTCATTTTGCAACCATGCCCTCGCGGGTTATGGAATTTAATTCTTAGTCGGATTTTGATTAATTAAGTTGTAACTTTTTTGTTAAATTGGAATCAAGCCCATTAGATTTTTGTTAATTGTGATTACATCCCTATCAGGTCGCGTGCCCTGCGCACGTGACTTTGGTAATTTTGCAGTTATCTCCCTGGGTTTTTGGCTATTTATTTCGAGTCCAGAAAAAGTTTTATTGAAGTATATATTTTTTTGAAAAATTGCACTTGGTCCCTTGATGTTCTAGATATTTACAAATATGTCCTTTCTAGTAGTGTAGTTTCTGTTTGTTGTCTCTTATTATTTTATGCATCTATAAAATTCTAAAATTCCTAACAAAATATCATTGTATGTTTGTTGCATTGCTCTACCACGCTATATTTTTATTTTGCATTTTTGTTGCATTCTATTATTTATAAAAATTCAAAAACATGCATTTTCTTTATTGTTTGCTTTAGAAAATACATAAAAATTATAAAAAAAATTTTGAAAAATTCCAAAAAAATCATATTCTGTTTGTTTCTGTGTGTTTTAACTTTAGACCTAAAACCACTAAAATATAAAAGAAAACTCATAAAAATGGAAAAACTCCAAAACCTTCATAAAATTTTATAAAATCCACAAAAAAATTAAAATTTTTGTTTTCTGTTGCTGAACTTTTTATTGTATTATCTATAGTTTGAAATTAATTTGGAGAATTTTTGACACTATTATATATTGTTCATCTCCATTTTAATTTCAGCCATTAATTTTATTCATGGTTTATAAGTATTTTTGCCTTTAAAAATAACAAAAAAATATGAAAAATATAGAAAAAACATAAAAATATTAGAAAAACATAAAAGCCCAAAAAGATTTATTTACTGTAATTTGGATATTTTTACGTATATATATCTCTCATCTCTCTTATGCATATATATCCTATATAGTTTTATATCATCATTAAAAGAAAAAGAAATTTTAAAAATATAAAATATAAAAAGAAAATACAAAATCAGTAAATTAAAAATCAAAATATAAAAATATAAAATCAAAAATTAAATAAAAAATATAAAATTAAAAACCCACAAAAGAGTACTTGCATAGATATTTGATCACTTTCATTCTTGAGCTTGTTTGCCCCGATCTATCCTGTGTGTTCCCTGTGTTCGAGCTCTACATGCTTGCACACTATAAACATTCATTGTAGAGTTATAATAAATTTTAACTCCACATCTTGCTTTACATTGTTTAATCATTGTTGTGGGTTAATTGTTGACTAATTGGGATTTAGCGAGTGGTCGCCATGGAGACTTTGTCTCCGCCTTATGTGAGACATATTTAGACCCTCGCAAGATCCGAGTTATCAGTAGGCCCGGGTGTTAAAGACTGAATTGGGAAATGCAAGTTGGACTTGTAAAGTGGAATGTGTTCCCGCTTCTTTTTATCCGAGTTATCGGTTCTCATATTGGAATGTGACAAAGATAATGCAGTAGATCCCAGATCTTGCTTAAGATATAATGGTAAGTATATCTCTTTCAGTGAAAGTGATTAAGGGAATGAACTTTTATTGTTGACAAGGAAAGACAACTTTGATATAAAAATCCCTAAATCAAAATGAAACATATATTTATATATTTATGCAAATTTCATATTTCAGATAATCCTTTATTAAACCTACTCAATGCAATACTCAATAATAACCAGTATAACATCATGGATTAGATCCATGATCAAGATATTGTACTTGCATTTGGACACATAATGTATGTGGTTGCAATGTGCAAGCTTCCTCATAATAATGAGTAAAGATAATAGGACTACAACCCTAGGGTTTGTATGTCTCTCTAGTCCTGATCTCTCATTGAATGTACTTTGGAAGTGACATGTCAATGATGATCGTAATTGTCAAATTAATCCTCATAAAATCTAAGAACATGTTCTGGCATACATATGTGCTCTCAAAATTTAGACATGAATGACATGGTTCACTACATCATGAATAATGGTGGACTGTAAGAGATGATGTATTCAAAATGTTTGAATACCGACCTGAACCAATGATTTAAGACTTTAGATGGATGTAGATACGACGAGTGTCATCATTCTTCTATCTATACTCTACTCATTCACGAGGCTTCAAAATATTGATATTGTATGAATTGAATGAGCCATGGATAAATGTTGAAATCTCTTATATTGAAATCTTTTGAATTCAACATAAGTGATCTTTTGTCTTAAACAATGGTTACTTAGAGATGAAAGGAGTACAATGGAAGCATGGGTCAGACCCAAGTAAGAAGGAAAGTCAAAGAGTTGACTATACTTCTGTGACTTCCATATGACATCCAAAGAGTTGGATGAGTGCCAATACTGCAATAAGCCGATGTTTTGATAGTGTGACTATCTAGTCTATCTAGGATTCTCAGAGAAGGACTCAGATAGTGCATCGGAAAAATATATATCTACATATAATCATTGATATTGACTTACTTATTGGATAAGATTAAAAGTCTATTATATGTATCTCATTCTTCTAATAACACTTGCAATTGGTTGCATATGTATTAGAAGACTAGAAATTTGATCTTAAGGTTTAATAGTCGTCCATATGGATGTTGATGCAATTGTTGCAACAATTACTATTGGATAGATAGACTTCATATTTTCAGTGGGGGAGAGCCCTTAGTCTTAGAGAATGTCTCTATGATCTAGATATTAGAATACATTTTATTGTTTATGTCTAAATGTTGGAAATAAACATGTAAATATGGAATAGACCTATCATAAAGAATTATGATGGACATATTTCAGATAGTAATCTAACATTGGAGGGCATTACTAAATTAGAAAATTAATGAATGATTCGTTAACTTTTCTAATACTAAAAATTAAACCTTTAAATATCACTAAGAGGATAAAGATCATTTAACAATGACCTGGCATCAAGTCTTGGATATATATTTGTTGATGTGTTCAATAAAGTAGTAAGAGATGAAACTTTAGATTTTCTAAAGGTTCAAATCTTACATACTTGTGAATATTGTATTCAAAAGTATAAATGTTCAATACAACCTTCCTTGGCAATGTTGTAAGATGTCAAGGTGTTCTTGATCTCATACATATTGATGTATGCAAATCATCTATATCATAATGAACATTATGGATACGTGATATCTATTGATAATTATTTGTGATATGAGATTTCTTCCCTTGACCTTAAAAACCTTTGAAATGTTCAAAGATTTCACATTTTGGTTTAGAACCAAAGTTTGAAGGAAGATGAAATGAATTTGATCTAGATTAGGTAGCTTGTACCTATTAGATGAATTCAAGGAATACCTTATGGAGATATGAATGTCATTTCTATCTCACTCCTCCTGATACACCTAAACTCAATGGAGTTGTAGGTAGATACAATAGATCATGTGTGACCTGATTTGATCAATGACGATTCTTAACATAACTACCTCTTAGTTTCCCAGGTTTATATGTAGTAGAGACTACAATATATATCTTTAATAAGGTTCCATGCATGTAAGCTGGAATCTAGCACCAAAGAGTGCTACTTCATTAGGAAAATAAAGTATGGTATTGGATACCTACTTTATGATGTCAAGATTTTTAAAAGATCTCATATCTGAATGTGATTCTTAGAGAATGACTCTCTTAAGTATCAGGACGAAAATGAAGTAAAGGACCTCATTGAATCTTCATAAGATAATGAGGCTCCTATAAAGTGGAAACACTCATACCACTTCAAATTAGTTTGAGGATAGATTCCATGTGTTAGTCAAATCTGACAATGATCGGATTTCATGTGATGAAGCTCCTAAGGATCACGACATGGAAAGATGGATGTTAAAAATAAAAGTCTAAAGTAGACTTCATATACAAATGTTGTATATGGACCCTTAAGGATACACCTATATGGGTAGGACCCATTAAGGTGTAAATGGATCTTCAAGAGAAAGAGGTACCCTGATGAGAAGGTAGAGACCTTGAAAGCACAACTCGTAACCATAAGCTACACACCCGAAGAGAAGAAATTTCTTGCAATGAGACTTTCTCTTCAGTGACCATGCTTAAACACATCAGAGCATTGCTAACTATAGCTACAACTTGACTTTTACATCTTCATAATGGAAGTCAATATTGCGTTCCTCTCTGAATACCTCTTTGAGGATATTCATATTATGTAGCCCCAGATCTTCATGGTTGAGGAAAGCATGGTATGCAAGCTAAAGAAATCCATATATGGACTCAAATAAGCTTCTTATAGTTGGAACTTAGGATCTGATGAAATTATAAATGTTATGATTTCAGATAGAATCTTGATGAACCATGTGAAGCTTAGTGGTAGTACCATTGTGTTCGTCGTGCTAAATGTAGACATTTGGAATGATATAATGATAATAATAAGTGTTTTATAATCTGATTGTTACATACCTTGAAATATGATCTCAAGGATACCTCTTAGATCTTAATTCAGAAGTTGTTCGAAATCAAAGAGAGGAGGTTGTTGGGACTGTCACATGGTAGTACACCTTAGACATAGTCCATTTTGTGGAAAATTCCAATAAAGGATTCTTTTTCCTTAAGATATGGTACTAACCTATCTGAAGGGATAGCACCTCAAAGAGTTGAGAAAGTGAATGCTAAAAATGAATGCCCTTGTGCATTAGCTATGAGAAGCCGAGTGTATGCTAGATGTGTCAAAAGTCAGATGTCTGCCATGCAGTGGGAGTAGTAAACTTTTACTTATCCTAGTATCGAGATAATACACTTGATTGCAGTAATAACAAAATCTTCAAAGATGAAAAGACTTTAGAGACTAAGTCTTATCTTCAAAAACTTAAGACTTTATAGATAGTGTTCTAAAAAATCTCAATTGCAGATACCTTAGGAGATAGGTATCTCCAGTAATATGGGTATTCTAACAAGCATTATGGAAATACTAGTTATAAATAATTACTGGGTAACACGATTGAGTATTGGTTGCATGATATGCAACATTCGCATTGGATGCGAGCACTGTTACTGAGGGATATGCAAGTGCCATAAAAGGACTTGGCATAGTCTCTTGGGAACAGTGTGACTGATCAACTTACCTAGCTATTTTTTTAAATAGCCTATAATTGTCACATGAGTGAGGGTTTAACGATTAGCCCATTAATGGCTCTTTAGACTATGGGAGATTGTTGGACATGCAATCCCATGGCATGCCATTATGCAATAAATGTTATTGCAAATATCATTCCCTGATCTAAAATAAAGAATGATTAATTTTCATAATAGGTCCCTTAGTACAGTTAGGGTTTTGTACCATGGCCATCTTAATGATCATACGACTGTTGATTCAGTAATTGAATGATAGAGGTTGGTGCTTGGATGAATATCTAAGGAGTTAGATTGAGGACTCATCAAGCAGTGTTAAATGATTATTAAGAGAGGATCTCCAACTTGAGAAGGAGATGGCAATCCTTTCTCTAAAGGTTGATATCTGACCGAACTCTTGATGCATGTCCTCTGCGTAGGAATAGAGACTCGAAGGTGTTAGATAAGTTAGGTAAAAGAGTTGACTTAATGAGATTGAGATAACCAAAGTCCTATTTTGTATGCTATCACGATATAGGCATGCATCATTTGACCGAAGACATATGTGTTACTATATGTCTAAGTATATACATTTGGCAAACCAATAGGTTGATGACCTAATCAAGGTCTACACACAGGAACATTGGTATGCATGCAAGGGCATATGAGTAATACAATCTCTCAAAGGGTCATACAAGTTCATTACTAAATTGGAGGACATGAGCTCATTCATGAGATATTTGGAAAGATCAAATTACTGTGCACGATCGTCTCGCTTTGGATGCTTGACTGACTTGTAGGTTTGATATATATGTTTGGAAAGTATAAGATAAAGACCTAGTTATGATATATACTTTTGGAAAGTATATGATTGATATCGACCCCCAAGGATCAAATGAGAAACTTAATGTTGAAACCCATAAGTAGACAATGAAAGAGATCTAATACTTCAAGTTTATTCTGGGGCTTCAAGTATGCAGGATGTACAAGTATTGGGAATACCTAAGGATGATGTGATCATAAATGCTTGTATAACCATGATGCTTCCATTCCTAGGGAATGATCGAGTCTGAATTTTAGTGACTCCTCTCAATAGAGAAGTAATCTGATCTTGGTCCAAATGTTAGACTATGATCTGAATGTGATTCAGATGCAATACAAAGATTAGATTTGAGGCCTTGATTTAATTAAGCATCTATGAGAGGTTCCGCAAGAACTAGATTTGAGATATGATCTCAATATCCAAGTCACTATACGTGGAATAATACAATTGTCTTGCCCTTATATCCAAGTATCTGCAGAGAAAGTGCATTATCCTTGAAAGAGTTCAGGATAATTTCATTGTTGATATTATGAATCCAAGCATTGAGAAAATTGATAATTAAATGTGATTTAATTATCATGAATGATATGAATTTGATTCATATTATAAAGAGAGTTATCTTAGATAATTAAATATGTTTTAATTATCAAAGATGTAAATAATGTGAATATTATTCATATTAATTTGGCACATAAGAATAGATATCCAAGATGATTAAAGGTGATTTATTATCATGGATAAGAATATGTGGATAGCACTATCCATATTATTTATATATATTGTAAATGTGATTTATAATATATTATAGAGAGCGATTTGTAATTTATATTTGTTAATTAAATGTTGATGTGAATTGGATTCACATTGCACATTAAATTGAAAATGTAATTTATATTTTATTTTGGGTTGTGAATGTGATTCACAAATTTTCAATGGCATGATTGCAATATTCACAAAATAAATTGGATTTATTTTTGTGAAAAAATTTGCAACAAAATTTGCTGCAAATATTGGAGATACTCATGAGATATGGATTCACAAGAAATTAGAAGGAGGTCACCTTGCCATATGAAGAGGATGGACAACCACCCTCCCCTTCTGGAATGTATGGCCATTCCCCTCGTTCTATATGAAAGGAGGCTTGCCTCTCTCCTATTTCTCCAATGACGATTGATTTAATATAAATAAAATTATATTCAATATATATTTTACATAATTAAATTAATTATTGTTGTGTTTTAACATCAAGATGATGGCCATTGAAAGAAACACAAATCAATGTGAGCCATTGTATTTGTGTTGTCCATTGATTGGGATCCATGGATCCCAAATATGATAAAAGAAGAGGCACCCCCTTTGCTCTTCTTTACACACACAACACAATTTGAACACAACAACTCTCTCTCTCTCTCTCCCTCTCATTCTCTACACACCATCTCTCTCCCTCTCTCTTGTGGTCGTCCACCATGGAGCCCTAGGGAGAGTCACTCTCGCTGTAGCATCGTCGTTATGCTAGCAGATTGTTTGTTCATGGATCTCTATCTCCTTCGGTGTGCCTCACTCGTGAAGAAGATGTTGGATCTCGTGTGACGAGTTCAGGAGATTCATCGCTTGGATCATCAACATGGATTGTGAGAAACACGTGTTTCATCAACATGCTCACAAACGTCTCCTCCATCGGATCGAACTTGAGACATGAGATCCCTTCATTTAAAGACTCGACCGCAACCACTCTACAAGAGGTAACCCTAATACTTGTTCGTGGTTTAGATGAAATGATCTGAGAAGTGTTCTTGGATCATGTGGTTTCATCGCATGAAAATTTTAAATTTTCGCTGCCTCGAGAAACTAGTGCGACTAGTTCCTCCCGATCACATATGATGCGATCCTCACGCTTTCATGATGCACTTAAGGATTTAACCATGTCCTTCACCTCAACTCCAACCATGTACAATGTCCAGAGACTTGGATCCATTCCTCATTTTTCCCTGGATCTATGTTCGCGCATTTCGTTTTGACATTGGGACCGAGCCGTCGTGCTCGTGTCGTCATTTACTTATAAATAAAAAATAAAAAACAAAAAAGATTATTTTTCTTCCTAACATTTGTTTTTGCAGGAAATAAAAAATTCAAAAATATAAAAAATAATAAAAAATTGTTTTTTAGCTTCTATTTTTTACATATTAAAAAAATTCAAAAAAAAAATCGAATACAGTTTTGTTAAACAAAAAATAAAAAAATAAAAACGCCACGTGCCCGGTGCACCACAGACCGCCGCCCATCATCAGCGCCAAAGGCTCGCCGCCCCATCGCGACCCTACATAGCAGTCGTACTGCACTCCACCCGGCCGGCGACTCTAGTTTCCCTTCCTCCACCACACGGCCGCCTCCTGCTCCATTTGGGCGTGTGTCACCCAATTCCATCTGCCAGTCGTCCACCATAAACCAACGCTGCATAGTGAGCGCCTCCATCAGATCGCCACGAGCCCGGGACAACCGTCATCCCAACTGCCTGGAGGTCATCTCACCATTGCCACTACCTCTAGATCCTGTCATACGCCAGAACTGGCTGCCACCTTCCTCTGTCGAAGACCTCCGCACGAGCCAAATCCACTGCCACCAACCTCCGAGGACCTCCTCCGTCATCCGCACGCACCTGCGTGCCAACCTCGGCTTCTCTAGTTCACCTTCTTCACCAGCCTCCTCGCAGAACTGGCATGCCCCTCCTCGAATCGCCCCCTACTCTGCTATCTCCAAGGGCGGCGACACCCCTCATTTTACCCCTTTTGTTTTAATGGATACGAAGGATCATAACGAAGAAAACCCTAGCGTGTTTTAAAATAAAAAATGGAAACATTTCATTTCAGCCCTCCAAAGTTCTGAAAATAGTGCGAACGCCCCTGCCAAAAATAGCATCACGTGCATAACATGTTTATACTAGGTAAATATCTATTTTATCCTGCATTTTGTTTCTTTTATCTTTTCGTAAAAAAACATTAAACTATTTACATTTCTGTCCATGTATGACTAGACTATTTATTGGTTCATCTTTTATTGAAATAAATGAGGTATTTATTCAGAAAATTCTACAAAATTATGTATATACTCATGTTATGTGCATATTCATCGCTTAAATTTTTCATTAGATTTTATCATCATTTGTTATTTTTAAAAGATAAAAAACAATGTCATTTTCTCTTCCTAAAATTCAAAAATTCAAAAAAAAATGATTATTGCTCTAAAAAATCGAAAAAATAGATTAGTTTTATATTGGTTCATTTTATTTCTTATCGATATTTTGCACATTAATTATTTATAAAATCCAAAAAAATGCAAATTACTAAAAATATTATAAAAACTATAAAATATTATAGAAATACAAAAATAGTGATTTCAGTTCATGTGTGTAGACATTTGTCTATATTTTAGCATAAAAAAGTTGCCCGGAGTTTTGGGCACTTAAAGTATTTAAGTTGCAAATTACTCCAGGTTGTGCACAGTTCATCATTTTTGCCACAGTTTAATTTTTAAAAAATACAAAAATATCTAAAAATTCGAAAAAAAATCCCTAAAAAATTTGAAAGCCTTTAAAACCTGAAAATATTTTCTCTGGATTTTTCTGAGCATTTTTATATAATTGAGAAATAAAAAAAGAGTACGGTGTGTGTTTTTCTTTCCTTGTGCATATAGTTCCTTATTTGAAAATTAAAAAAAATTGCAAAATTAAATAAATAATTTTAAAGATTAAAAAAAGAAAAATTCAACAAACCTAGGATAGTTTGCATTTAAGATTCTCTTTTCTTTCATTAGATTTTTGTCGATTATTTGAATAACCCTCGGGAATTGTAGCCTCCCTGAGTTCGATCCTGTCCGCTATACAGGTAAATAAGTAGCAAAAAAAATTCTCTTGCTCTGCCTTTGTCTTTTGTTTTATCCAAGAATTTTGGGGATAATGATGACTATATACCAATAAATATCAATCCTTGTGTTTTCCGTCTCTACAAAGTGGCGTCATTATCGGGGAGGCACAATGAGGGTATTTGCATTTCTCTTTTGACATGTTGTTCTTGATTGTAAATATTTTTTTCACATTTAATCATTATCATATTCACTGCATATATTTCATTATTTGTGCTCATATTTTTATAATTGCCTCTCTTACACATTCTCTCTTTTCTTTTTCTTGCGAGGGCCCCTGGAGCGAGGGAGGCGATCCTAGGAGAGCTGAAGCACCGAAGCGAAGAGGAGGCAACTTGATTCATCATTTTGTTGAGACAGGATACTCGAGGATTGATATTTATTGGTATATGGTCATCGTTATCCCCAAATTTCTCGTCTCAAACAAAAAAATATTCTTCTCAAGGTACAAAATTATTAAAGAGTAAGGTGGAGAAAGAGAAATTTTTTGCTACTTATTTACCTGTATATCAGATAGAATCAAACTCAAGGAATCTACAATCCCGAGAGTTATTCAAATAATCGAAAAAAATAAATTAAAAGAAAAAGGAATCTTAAATGCAGACAATCCCTGGTTTTTGTTGAATTTTTTTCTTTTTTTATTTTTAATTTTTTTTAAATTTCTATTTTTTATCTTCTAATTTCAAAGTTTTCTGTTATTTAATTTTATATTTTTTTGATTTTCAAAAGGAACAATATGCACAAAGGAAGAAATACGCACACCACACTCTTTTTGTATTTTCAATTATATCAACAATGCTCATAAAAATCAAGAGAAATTATTTTTGGGTTTTAAAGGGATTGGAATTCTATTTAGATTTTTTAGAATTTTCAGAAGTCTTTGTATTTTTCTAAAAATCAAACAATGGAAAAAATGATGAACAGTGCTCAACTTGTAGTAATTTGCAACTTAAAAATATTTTAATGCCTAAAACTCGTAGCAACAATTTTTATGCCAAAAATAGACAAATGTCTACACACAAGAGCTGAAGTTACTATTTTTGGATTTTTATATAATCTTTTATGAAATTTGTAATATTTTGAGTAATTTACATTTTTTGGAATTTATATTTAATTAATGCGTAAAAATCGGACAGGAAAGAAAATACATCAACATAAAACTAATATATTTTTTTGGAATTTTTAGAGCAATATTCAAATTTTTATGAATTTTTGAATTTTAGGAAGTGAAAATGGCACTCATCACATAGGGACTGAAACATAAGTAATTTAATGTTTTTCTATGAAAAGATAACAGAAAAAATGCGGGATACAATTTGATTCCCAGTATAAATGTGTTATGCATGCGATGCTCTGGTTGTCAGGGGCGTTCACGTAATTTCCAAAATTGTGGAGGACTAAAATGAAATGTTTCCAATTTTTTATTTTAAAACACCGTAAGGGTTTTCTTCGTTCTGATCCTTCGTATTTTCAAAACCAAAGGGGTGAAATGAGGGGCGCCACCGCCCTTCGAGATAGAGGAGGAGGGGAAGTTCTAGGAGGGGCACGCCGTTTCTGCGAGGTGGTTGGTGAAGAAGGCGAACTGGAGGAGCAGAGGTTAGTGCGGAGGTGCATGCGGAAGATGAAGGAGAACCTCGGAGGTTGGCGACGATGTCTTTGGCTTTCGCGAAGGTCTTCGATGGAGGAATGTGGCGACAATGGTTTTGACACACGAGGAGATCTTTGACGGAGGAAGGTGGCAACCAGTTCTGACTTACGATGGCATCTGGAGGTAGTGGCAATGGCGGGTTGGTCTCCAGGCAGCTGGGATGATGGTTGGCACGGGCTTGCAGCTGTTTGATGGAGGCTCTCACGGTACGGTGTTGGATGATGGAGGACGAATGGTGGATGGAACTGGCACATGCCCAGATGGAGAAGGAGGCAGTCATGCGGTGGAGGAAGGGCAGTTGGCACCACCGGCCGGGTGGTGGAGCAACACGGTCGCTCCGCGAGGTTGTGATGGGGCGACGAGCCTCTGGCAGTGAAGACATACGACAGTCTGTGGCGCGTCGGGCACACAACGTTATTATTTTTAGTTTTTTCATAAAACAGAATAGCATTCAATTTTTTTATTTTTTTTGAATATGTAAAAAAAACAGAAGCTGCAAACTTTTTTATTATTTTTTATATATTTTTGTATTTTTTTCCTGCAAAGCAAATGTTAGGAAGAAAAACAATCTATTTTTTATATTTTTATATTTTTTATTTAGAAGCAAATGAGAACACGAGCATGACAGCTCGGTCCCAAAATCAAATCAGAATGCATGAATGGGTATCCGACAAAAAATGAGGAATGGATCCGAGTCTATGTCCACTGTGTGTGGCCGAAATTGAGAGATCATGGCGGATAGAATGTGAAAGTCGATAGATCGAGGAAATGAGATGAGAAAAATCAGAGTCGAAGGTGGACCAAAGTCGTGATGGATTCTAAGATGTAGGTAATAAATGAAGATGAAATAAAGATGCAAGAAATAAAACTAATATTAACCTAATATATAAATAGATAAAAACTGTGGATCCCAGCTTAGGGGCAGAAAAGACTTTAATCGCCTCGATGAAGGCTGACTCGCTGTCATCGGACGGATGGGAGGCTAGGCAGCCTTCTACGACAAGAAGACTCTAAGAGATCAGGCTCCTCTCACCAAAGATTGATCAAGTTGAAATGAGTAAATTGGAGCCATATAAATAGAAAATTAATTGAGTTTGAATTTTTGAAATTTTTAATGAAGATAAGAGATAAGAGAAAAAATTTGAAATGAGATAAATATAAAAAGTCAATTACTATTTAAAAATATTTACAGAAATTAACTTTTTTTGTATTTTCATCACTTTATTAGTTCGAAATGAAAATGTTAATTAACTTTTTTATTTTTTGTCGTAGTTTTTTTGAGAAAATTAATTGCATACATATACTATATACATATACCATATTATATGCATGGTTAAATAAGGAAAATATTTTTTTAAAAAAATATTTTTTACTTTATTTTTATTTTAAATAATTAGTAAAAAATATTTTACAAATAAAATATATATAAATAAATGGTAAAATTGTACAAATCACCCTAGAAAACTGACTTTTCAACTATAACTCCAAAAAATTTGAAATCATGGCCATTTTAAAGATAAATTAATTTAGAATACAATGGAAGTGAGTTTGGTTCATATTGAGTTCATATGGAGCAGGAACTGATCATTCAATTATTGCATAATGGATTTTTTTCCGAATGTGGTTAATTTTATTTTATACATGATTTTATTTGACAAACATTTTTATTCTTTAGGAAACATTTTTATTTACAACTTTTGTTTTGAAAATTATTTTATTTGGGGTCAATTTATGTATAAATATAACAGTGTTAGTTTTATATAGATATACATAATAAGTGAGAATATTTACAACATATTTTTTAGATATTCTGACTAAGGACCCTATCTCCTACTTTATTCCCGATCTATCAGGTCAAGTGATGTCCTTCTCTGAGGGTTCGGGTCAGCCTATATCTATTACATATATACCATCTTTCTCTTTTCTTTTCTTTATTTTTCCTTTCTTTCTTTCTTTATTTATTATTCGTTAAAATAATATGCAAATATACAATATTTACAAATGTTCATATTAGTAAAAATATGGAGTTAGCATTATATACATGTGTTTTTATAAGGGATTTTAAGCTAAAATAAATGAATAAAGATGATGAAATGCAGATTCATCATCCCCCTATGCTTTACCTTTGCTAGTCCCTTATAAAACACTTATTTGAAAGAATAAGTAAATAAAAGAAAAAAGGAAAGAATAGTAAAGAAGTTATGATAATATTGAGTATTAAACTTTTCTTCGTAAAATTATGGTTTGGAGCTGTGTTAGATTTTTAGACTATTAGTGTGGCGGAACCTTAATGGGAAATGGATTCAAAACCTAACAGCCTCTAAGTTCCATAAGACTCCTATTCAGGTCACCTCAACAGTCAGCTCAGAACAAGTCTACTTACACAAATTCTTATGATTATGAATCTTTACTTGTACGGTGTAAGTGACATATAACTCCCCATCTCAAAAGTAACAAAGAAACAACCTCCCTCAACAAGGTAACTATAGTTCCCCGGTCTTGCAACTCTTTCCTCGAGGAGAAGGGATATTTCCTTCTAAGTTCAAGTAAACTAGCTCAAGAAGAGGGGATGGAGAAAAGAATGGATGGTAACTAGTGTAGCTACCTATCCTTGGATAAATGACCAGTGTAGTCATCCACTGCATGCTTACAAAAATTTGACTTTGAAGCTCTTCTTATTATTTTTCTTCTTTTTTTATCCTTATATATACACTCTGGTAGGCATTTTACTTTTCAATCAGGTTTGTTTACTTTTGGAGATTCTGTAGTTTTTCCTTTTTTTTGAAAATATATACAAGGTGTAGCATGTACATAAGGAGTTTTTCCTCTTGAGCCACCAGATTATCCCTCTTTTGGAAGCATTATTGCAACCCCACAACATCCTGTCTTTAGACCTCAACATCGCTAGACCAGGTTGAGACGCACTTTCCTCCATAGAGGAAGACGAGAGATTCTTCCTAGATGTACTACCCTTGTATGCTACCCAAGCCAAATGATTCCTCCTCCTTACTACCTCCTCCATGAAGAGCTACGTGTAGAATGCTTGTAAAAGATAAAACACGGTATGAAAGAATCATGCATGTGTTGTTAAATATTCAACTTAGACTACTCAAGGTGGTATGTGAACATAGTCTTATTGACTCAAAGAATTAAGTCACTAGGGCCTGAAAAGTCTTACTTCCATTTCTTATTAGGTTCCTCTGAAATTAAGTGGATTAAGGTCCAACTAAGTTCTATTCTTAAATTTTACTCCAAACATAGTTTAAATGTCAATACTATCATGAAAAATGCGCATGCAAATGCAAGAAAATATGTACGTAGCAAAGAAAGCATTTGTTTGAAATAAAGTTCCAATATTTGAATTTTTTGAAACAATTTTCCAATATTTGAACTTTTTATGGATTTTTCGAAAAAATGATGCACATTTAAAAAACATAATTTTTTTTGAAACAATTTTCTAATTTTGATTTTTTTATGGATTTTTTTTGAAAAAAATGCTGATGAAAAAAGATTTTTTTTAATTATGCAATTTTTATAGACTTTTGGTTTTGTAATTTTTTAGGGTTTTTATGGGAAAAAAGGGTTAGTAAAATATATACAAGTATATACAAGAAGGATTTTTTGAGTTTCTTTTGTTGCTTTTTTGTTTTTTTTATTTTGGTTTTTTTATTTTTTTATTTTTTCCCTTTTTTTCTTTTTTGTTTTTCATTTTTTTTCATTTTTTATTTGTTTTTTGTTTTGCTTTTTTATTTTGGTTTTGGTTTTGTTATTTATTTTTCATTTATTTTTATTTTTGTTATTCTTTTTTGTTTGTTTTTTAGTTTTTTTATACACACATGGATTTTACGAATCTATATACATATCCCCAAATAATCATATTAGAAGCACGAGTTATGTCTAATGTATATATACAATATATACGACACCCCTATACTTAGCTCAAACTATGTCCTCAAAGTGATCAGAGCGGCAAAGGAAGATATAAATCGTGATAATGATAGAAAAGTGAAAAGACTCCTATACTACAATGATTCAAAGAAAAGATAAAAAGAAGAGAAGACGGTGATCCCGCCTATAATTAGGATCAAGTAATCCTAAGTATAATAGACTATACAAAAAGGAAAAAACGATGAAGAGAATGTACACACTCAATGGAAAAACACAAAAAAATGATATGAACAACATCACTCTCCCTATATTTAGGGTAGAGTATCCCTAAGTATAGGCAAAAACAAGAATGAAGAACAGGATGAATATAAACAACACATTTCATTCACCCTCCTATTCTTAGGATAAATCACATCCTAGGTATAACATATATACACACAGAAAAGGGGTAAACGATAAACATGAGAAGAAAGAATGAAACGAAAGGATATACACGAGTTATTTAGCTCATGTATCATATGTAGAAGATGGAATCAAAAGATCATCGTCTGATACCACAGCTATAGAATCAACGACGGACAAGAATGCATCATGGTTTAGATATGGCTTCCGGAACTGTCCAGTCACAACAAATGGTCGTACGTCAGATGACAACCCAGATATGACAATACTCCCATTATCATGCACAACTCTCATGATGAACGCTCCTGACCATTTACTTTTCATTTTTCCTGGAAACAACTTCAACTTATCATCAAATAACTAAACTTTCTGATCAGGAGGGAAAGTCTTCCTTCAAATGTTTTTATCATCCCAATGCATGACTTTCTCCTTATACTTGAGTGAGTTATCATATGCAAAGTCTCGAAATTCCAGTAATCTATTCAAATCTAATTTCATGTTCTTTCCCGCTTTCTCATAATCAAGATTGCATACACGGAGTGTCCATAAAGATTTGTGAATTAATTCCACTGGCAAGTTGAAAAGGCTTTCCATACACCAATATGTAGGGAGACATACCCAAAGGAGACTTGTATGTCGTCCGATAAGCCCATAGAACCGAATCAAGCATCTCGGACCAGTTCTTCCTATCTGGACGTACAGGTTTTTGCAATATCGTCTTTATCTCCCTATTTGAGATTTCCGCCAAACCATTAGTCTGAGGGTGGTAGGGATACACAAATCTATTCTCAATGGCGTACTCCATAAGCTTCCTTACTTCTCTATTAATGAAATGGCTTCCATCATCTGAAATCAGAATTTTAGGAATCCTGAACCGTGCAATAATGTGGTCCTTGAAAAAGGAACACACTGTACGACTATCTGCGGCTCGGGTGGGATAGCCTCCACCCATCGACTAACGTAATCTAAGGCGAGCATGATGTACATAAATCCCTGACTAATAGGAAATGGGCCCATGAAGTCTATACCCCAAGCATCAAAAACATCAGAAATTTGTATGTATCTTAGGGGCATGGTATCTTTGGAACCAATGGTTCCTCCCATTTTCTGATAGTCAGTACAACCTCGAACATACTCTGTAGCATCCTTAAACAATGTGGGCCACCATAGGCCACTCTATAAAACCTTTGCTACCGTGCGTTTCCCCAAATGATTCCCACCAGATTCTAATTTGTGATAGTGCTCAAGTACACAAGTGTGTTCCTCCTGAGGAATGCACCTTCTCTAGATACAATCCATACCCTCGTAAAATAGGTACAGATCCTCCCACTAGTAATAATGAATCTCTTACAGAAATCTGTCTACTTTGTACTTTGGTCAATCTTGTGGAACATTCTTGGAGACAAGATAGTTCACAATATCAACATACCATGGGAGTGAGTTTACAATAAAAATGGCAGCATCTGGAAAGGTTTTGGAAATAAGGATCATGTTCTGCTCAGAGGTTTCTACATCCATGATGCGAGAAATGTGATCTTCCATAACATTTTTCACTCCTGGTTTATCTCGAATTTCTGAAGCAAATTCCTGGAGAAGAAGGATCCATCTGATAAGGGGTGGTTTGGCATCCTTCTTTGCCTGCAAGTATCATATGGCAGTGTGATCCGTGTATACAATAACATGGGAATCGATGAGGTACAATCTAAACTTCTCTAGCCCAAAGACAACATCTAACATATCCTCTATAACTGTATAATTTCGTTGTGCTTCATTCAGAGTCTTGCAAGCATAGTGTATAACAAATGGTTTTCCATCCCTTCTCTGTCCTAAAACATCTCCAACTGCAAAATCTGAGGCGTTTATCATGATCTCGAAAAGAAGAGACCAATCAGGTGGTTGTAAGACATGAGCACTAGAAACCATCTCTTTCATCTGATCGAAAGCAAGGAGGACTTTTTCATCAACCACATAATCAGTCTCCCTACACAGAGGCTCAGTCAAAGGTCCGATGATTTTACTGAAGTCCTTTATGAATCACCTACAGGATCCTACACGTCCCAGAATTGACCTCAACTGCTTCAAATTATGCGGTGGCTATAACGTGGAAATCACATCAATCTTAGCTAGGTCAACCTCCATACCATGTTTGGAGATGAAATGGCCCAATACAATCCCATTAATCAGCATAAGTGACTCTTCTCCCATGATAGAATTAGGTTTACTTTATAACAATGTTGAAGAACTCCTTCATGACACACCATTTTCTGAAATGGGATATATAGCCCGTATCACACCATTTTCTGATCTCCTTCATGACAACCTCCCTTAGATTTGGATTTAGACGACGTTGACATTCACGGGTGGGCTTACAGTCATCATCTAGGTGGATATGATGCGAGAACAAAGCTTGATTAATACCATTGAGATCTGAGATATTCCATCCTATGGCCTTGCGGTTTCTGTCAAGAACCTCTAGTATGCGAGATTCTTGTTCAGGGGTCAACTAGGAGTTGAGGATGGCCGGAAACATTGGGGGGGGGGGTCCCGCAAGGAAGGCATATTTCAATGTTGATGATAAAACCTTGAGATCAGGTGTGGTCTGAATCAGCTATACAATAACCTCTACTATTGCACTGGTAGATGACATATGATCTGTACTTTGTGGACTGTCCACCTTGGCTAGTAACGACTCAACAAGTAAGATATCTGATAGATCTGTAATGAATGATCTCTGCTCAGAAAGGAGGGGCTCATCAAGGCATTCAAATTCTTATCAAGTAATGGTTCAGATATCTTGTCAATAATCTTAGAAAGATATCTCTCATCTATTCATAAATCAGGAAATTCAACGCATGGCTCAGATATCTAGACTCCAGAACTCTCGGAATGAGGCCTATCATCAGTAATCTCATAAAAGTGTATGAAAGGAATATCAGATGGAGCCTCTATAAACTCAGATTGATCCTCAGAAATCATCTCAAACTACTGATCAACAACTAGCTTAATTGGACCACCAAGGGAACTCATACCGACTATGCTTTCCAGAGAGTCCTTTTGGGAATGAAACTCTTGGGTATATATGAAATCTGTGAAAAGATATGTCCCTTAGAATTCAGCAAGAAAATCACAATCATCTGGCTTTGATATAACTTTCTCTATCTCATCTGCTACAAGTGGTGCTGATGGTCTAGCATCAGAGATCGACTCAATTTTCACCTTGTCACTATAAGAATGAAAGATGATCGCTCCAGTACCATAGTCAACTGTTGCTTCGGCTATTCGGAGGAATGGTCGACCTAGTATGATCGGGTATGGAGTAACGGTGCAGGTGTGTCCATATCCATGCCAACAAGATCAACAAGAAATTTCATACCCTGCACCATTACAATAACATCCTCAAAAATATCTCTTGGCCTCTTAATCGATCTATCAACAAACTAAAGGATCATCCTGGTTGTTTTACAGGGCTCTAACCGAAATTTAGTTAGTAAAGAGGAAGGATTGAGATTAATGGAGAAATCTCTATCAAGAAGAGTACGGTCGAATTCCTGATCAAAGATATGGCAACAAATGTGAGGTGCTCACTTGTCTTTCTTTTTAGACGGGAGGTTACTGATGGCATGAAATATGCCCATGGTTTTGATGTATTTCTTTGTTTCCTTTCATTTGTTCTTCCTTGGTTAATGCTTTTGTGTACAAGACTCTTTTATTCCCTTTTTTATTGTAGGCATGTATTCCATGTCCGCAAGGAGTGGCATATTTAAAAAGATGTTCTCTAAGATTTCAACCACTCTCGGGTCAGAGTGTGTTGTTTTAAATTTTTAATTTTCTTAGATTTGAGAGAAGAAGGAAATGGAAATGAATTAGAATAAACATGCAGACATTCATATCCGTTATTCAATGTAGAGTCCTCATGTACAAAAGGACAACCAGAATCAGTCTGTACAGTGGTAACCACGTACGATGGAGGAAAAACAGAAACTAAAATAGAACAGGATGTTATTGCCGGCAAGGAGGAAGAATTTGCGATTGGTATATTCTCCCTTGTTGATAGTGATCTGCATCATCCTAGTGAAAGCGGTGAAACTCTAGACTTGTGTGCTGCTACACTGGTCCTCTCGACTATTGGTAAAGGAGACGATGTAGAAGATGATGCTCTCTCAGTGATTCGATCTCCTAACCCCAACTGGTGTGTAGGTGAGTGTAATCTCCTACCGCTCCTGAGATGAATGGCATCAGATAAACATGTAAAATCAAGGGACATACTTATCTCAGGGGTGGGTGGGATATTGGCTACCTGGTCATTGCGTCTGAAGTTGTTGGGGTTGGCTTCGACATGTGCTGGAATAAGTGTCTTAGTGGTGGTCAGTTCGTCGATCTGCTGAGTCAATTCATTCATGTTCTTCATGAGCAATGCAAGTTGGTCTAGTGCTAGGTTTATTGAAGGGGCCTCAGGTTGCTCATCAACTAGATATCATTGAGACTGATAGTACGGAGGTTGTTAGTAACCATACAGATTGTGATAATGAGGAGGAGGAGTGGAAGGATACTGTCCATACTATGCTGTATGCTGCTGTTAGGATGAGGAAAATACATAAACTGCTGTTGTGGCTAGAATTGTCTCCAATTTTGGAACTGTGGTGGAGACTGATAGTGAGGCTGAAACTGCTGGTGCTAGTACTGCTATTGTCTGCCTCCTGGAAGCTGGTGGGAGGGTCTCTGACCCTACTGTGAACCCAACAAGTCTTTCCCTTACAGACGAGGATGGTTTTGCGTACGATCGAACTAGATATCGTTCACCTCCTGAATGATAGGTGGAGGTATCGACTGCTTCACGGGAATTACGCTACTTCATGTTGGTAATGAACTATTTGATGTGAATGTTGTTGAATCTCATCAGGTGCCGGCACATAGTAGACATGCTGAATTGTGGATGGTGCTCCGCTACTTTTCTAGGTGGAAGAAGTATGCGACCTAGTAGAGGTATTGGTTGCTACAATCGTACTATGGACTGCACTGATCATACTCACAAGAAGCTCCAGGTACTTTGTTATCTCATCCACCTTATCCAGGTTCATTGTCCTCTGCTCGATCACTTGAAGCTTCTCAATCTCCTTGGTTCATTTCTCAATAATGTCCACTTTGGATAGGTGGTTTCCAATAATGGTCAGATCCGAGTTGTCCACTCTACCTACTTCTTGTGATGCTATCATATTGACATGCTTGTGGGGTACTGCAGGGACAGTGACATGGTGCTTCTGAAAAGCACGTGAAGAAGAACGAGCTGTTGAACTCTTCGCCATCTCCTCAAAAATTTGATAAAGGGCGTCCTCGTCCTTATTGATGTGGCTCCCCCACATGCGGCATCTACCAGCTTATGATTCTCAATTCTTAAACCCCCAAAAACATTTTGCACAAGGTTGGTCTTTGGATTATCATGATGGTGACACTTCTCTATCATATCTTTGAATCTTTCCCATGCCTTGTGAATAGGCTCTTGGGGCATTTGGGTGAAATTTGCAATCAAGGATCGCATTTGGTTGAGTCGTCAAGTGGGTAATATTTGTTCAGAAATGCGGACCTCAACTCTTCCCAAGTAGTGAAAACCTTCCCCAAGCGATTTAACCAATATAATACTTTGCCCATCAGATTGAATGGAAAGGCGGTCATCTGCACTTCCTCTAATGGGACATTTGGGCAGTGTATTGTTCCACAAATGCAATCGAACTTCTAGAGGTGTATATAAGGTTCTTCATTAATATTTCCATGGAATATTGGGAGAAGAAGTGAAATAGTGGGCTTAAGCTCGAAATGCCCATAAACTGTAGGGATTTGTATCCAAGAATTTTTCTATCCTGTCCCTGGATTATAAGCATCATTTAATGTAGGCTTAGCACTAGTTTTTATGTCAGGTTCTTCTCCCTTTCCCACCTCCAGGTTTCTGTTATCCCCCTCTCTCCTATCTTCTCTTTCCCATCTCATCTCGAGAATCATATCTCTCAATGTGGCCTGAAAATTAGCTTGCATGAATAGATGAAGTCTAACTCTGAAAATGTGCATGACACTCGATTAGTTCTCAGAATTGATGGAGTCCCATATATTAATTCGAGATTAAAGTCAATATCAAACAGAGGGTTGATGGATGTTGTGAAGGGTGAAGTGGAGAAAGAGGAATATTTGGGAAGTGTGTCTCCTCGAATAGAAGGTGAACATCTCGGAGAATAGAATGAGTTACAAAGTCCGAATAAGAAATACTCAGGTCTGACATCTTAGAAATCAATAGGTAAAATGCGAGAGCGCGAAGGTCAATGCAAGAGTGATAGTGAATGAAGGCGCAAATTGTGCAGAAGGATCTTTATCACTAGCAATCAAACACAATACAAATATGCAGTTCACCAACTCAATGCAACGTGAAGATCGTGAAGGTTCGGTCAATTATTTTGTCAATTTTAGAGTTTGGTGAGAATAAAATATGTCATAGCAGTTAAAGTAAGTTTTTAGGAACCCAATCCTCCCAGGAGACTATCCCAATCTAAAAATTAGATCTATTCCAGCTAGTATGAATTGCGGACCGTTTGTCTGCTACATGATCAATTCAATCTGCTAAGGACATCGTGGACCGTTTAGTGGCTACCCGAAGAGATCCTCACTGGAGAACGACTAACCCCAATACAGTATACTGAAAAAAGTTCAGGCGTGGCTCTATCCTAGTGTGTGGGTTGCTATCTAGCTGCATACAAACCAAACAATGAGGGGATTACTCTCCCCAAAACACTGATTTTTACTTATGTTTATTTTAGGGTCGAGTTTTCTTAAGTAGTCCCGAATTTTAGGTAGTTGTCACTTGGTTTAAATATTTTGAATGAATCGCCTTCCGAGTGTCCAATTTCCTTTTTTACTCATGTGAGTGAAAACAAGGAAGGAGATCAGAAATGCTAATGCATTATTAAAAACAATGATGCATGGAGGGGTTAGAGATACGTACCTTGTCGCAAGCACTCTACATGCAGGGTTATCCATGCAGATTTTAACGACAAAAAATAAACTAACCTTTATGATGCAAGTGAAGCATCCTAACAATAGCTTCTATTAATGGGCACGAACCAGTTAAATTTGACTAAGTCCAGTTACACTCTACTCGATAGGTACATAAATTCTTGTTTTTGGTGTTTTGAGCTAATTAATTACCTAGCTCAAGCAAATTAAATAAAGAAATCAATAGGTAGCTCACTAAATCTGTGTGAAACAAAGAAAAATAAGGTGATGAAAACAAATCCGGTGAGGTCTCCAAAGTGCATCGGCACTTGGCGAAACATACCCCTCAACCAATGAATGTTTGTTTACAAAGTTCAAATGCTAAAATTAATAAAAAAACTATCTATGCTCCAAATTTTTGCTACAACGGGTCGTGTTAGCGTTGTACGTGACTCCTCACGACGGTGGTCTTAAATCCAATTAAGCTAACTTTTTCTTATTAATTATTAGCAAGGTCCAATTATGATATATTGGTACGAACAATAAATTAGGGATTGGGCCTTAGATAATTACGCCCTAGTCTAGGGGTTAAAACTTCAAGAATCAAATAAAAAGAAAATACGATCAAAACAAAACCGCGAAAATTCCGATGAGGTCTCCCGAGCACATCGGTGCTCGACAAAATAGACCCTGATAGTTGAAGTGTCCAACAAGAGTCTAAGAAGTTCAAGTTATTGCAATAACAAGTTTATGTTGAAAATAAACTACTTTAAATGCTGTAACTAATTCCTGCTCCTCCTCGGATGTGGTTACTCCAAAATAAAGTCGAAGCATCCTCAGACAGTTCCTCACACAAAAAGTGAAACAAAGAGAATGTCAGAAAACAATTGTATTAAATAGAGATAAAAATAAGCAAAAATATTAAAAAGCGACTACTAAGTCATGCTCCTCGGTAACGGTGCCATTCTGATGACACGCCGAGCGACTTGGGATAGGAAATCAAATAATCAAAGAGTCATTGTTACCTGGATCACAAGGAAGAGTCAATAAGAAGAAAGAAAAATCGCTCAAGTCAAGTAATAAAATAATCAAGCACTCAAAACTATAAGCAGTCTTTGCTATTTATTTTTACATGGTATAACAACAAGGGTCGAAGACAAGGAGAACGAGTAAACCTACGAAGTAGTCACGATTCAAAAAAGGGAAAACATATTTTTGGTCGTTTTAATTTTGCAAAATTTATTAATTTTTGAATAAGGGAACAAAATCAAGCAAATAAGAAAACAAAGCACACAACAAGCTTTTTGAATATTTTATTTAAGACTAAAAATGCTAACAAATTAAGATAAATTTTTTCTGAGCCTTTAAAATTTTAAGTGTTTTTGGCAATTTTCTAGGGATTTTCTGATGTTTTTCTGGTTTTATTAAAATCAAGCAAAGGCTATAAATGTAAACAGTACACGACCAATACTATATTGCAAGTTAAAAATAATTTAAATGCCTAAATTCATGGTTACAAATTTTATGATAAATTACAAGTGAAAACCTACAAACAGGAACTGAAATAACAATTTTCTCGTTTTGTTTAGAATTTTATATGATTTTTATAAGATTTTAAGGATTTTGTAATTTTTAGGGTTCTTATAAGGTTTTTTCAAACAAAATTGCTATTGTAAACAAAGTATACAAAATACACAGTCAATAATTTTTGTAGAATTTTTGGGATAATTTTTCAATTTTTTATATATTTTCCAAAATATACAAAAAAACTTTTTTATGGGTTTTTTAGAAAGTATTAAATGTAACTAAATCATTCCACAAAAATCACCATAAATATTACGTCCCAATAGGAGCTAACAATAAGTTTTAGAGTAGTTTTGGGCTTAATTTGATATTTATTTAATTAAATACAAGACATACAGCTTACAGAGACCTACTATAAATTAAAATAATGTTCAGGGCCAAATAATAACACAGATGAAAAGTACGAGTCCTATTTTGTGAAATATCCAAGCAAACTCGTGCACAACTTATAAATCAAACTTGCAGGGTATAAATGAAAAGCTCAAAAGTTCACCATTCAAATCGTCACATCCATAAGTACATGGTGTATCATGTAAATATCCTGAAAAAGCATGTGGGACTACACGTGAGTTCACACAAACATGACCTAAATGCAAATATTAGAAACTACAAGGGTCTAACTTTGAACATTCTAAAATAAAATGAACTGCAACAATTATTTACAAGACTAGATAAAAAACACAAAACAGAGAGGGGCCTAAGCAAACTTTACCCCTTATTAGGGCGCTATCCAATGGCTGAAGGAGTTCTACTAATGATGGACGGTTTGTATGCGAGGGCACCCCTTTGATGATGGACAGTGTTGAAGCGATCCTTAGATGGATCCAACGATCGAGGGCTCCCAGATGGTAAACGATTGAGATTAGAACTGGGGGAGCCTCGATCGGACGATGGAGACGGCATCAAAATGAACTGGGAATGAACTCACTTCCGGAGAGTTTCAATTGACGATGAAGTGCTGGTCCAACATCCTAGCAAGATGCTCAGATGGGGGAAATGACATTGATGTCCATCCACAACTGCTGATGGGCTCAGAAGGGGCTAGGACATGGAGAAGGTCCTAGAGAGGCATGGCGGTTCTAGAGCTACCCGGAGCATGTCCTTGACCTCCAAATGAGGCCCGTTTGTTCTTCAATCCTGCAGGAGAAAGGGGATGCTCGACGATAATGCTTCGACGAGGGGTGAGAACACCAAAACTATGTAGACAGAAGGGGACGGTGAGTGGGACATGTCTCTGGTGAGATGATGGAATCTACTTGCTGCTTGACTCCAATCCGGTGATTGCAGTCAAGAGGGGGGTTGTAGAGAGCGCTTAGAAGCGGAGAAAGTCGGGCAAGGGCGTGTGAAGGTCAGAATTCAACAAATAGGGTAGATGTGGTCATTGGAGTAAAGAGATGCTGTGCGGGTAAATGATGGAATAAAATTGGAAATGGAAGGGTAAGGAAGTACCTATGGGTGAAGGAGGTCACCTAGAGGTCGTGGAATAAGCCCACGGGAGTGATAGCCTCGATGGATGGCGGTTCCAAAGGATGGAGCTTCTCAAGACAGAGCAGAGATAGACTCGTCAGACATGGGGGCTATTACGCTCCAAATGATGCCCTCTGCATCTCCATCTCGTATTGTCACTCTGGAAAAGAAAAGGGAGGTGCAACATAAGTGGTGGAGCAGCCAAAGGTGGTGGAAAAGGGGAAAGGGTGCAAATGTTATATAGTGTTCCCAGTCCGAAAAGATGGGGATGCAACCCGCGAATCAGGGTGCGGATCGACTGGGAGAAGCTTGGGCGAGGATTAGAGGTCCACACCCCTTAATTGAGGCTTGAAATCGGAGGGAAGGTGTCATGATCAGGTTAGGGTAATTGGGTGAAAATCAGGGCAAAACTGATTTACGCAAAAATGAGGAGGGGACCAGTTGAGAGGAGTCAACATAGCCAAGGTGGCCCAATCAGGAACGACGGGGGATATAGACAAAATAGGCTAGAAGGCAAAACTGTTAGAAAAATAAAGATAAAAGAAGTAAAAACAATAAATGAATTTAAATTAAAATGTGTATAAAATGAAAAATCTTTATTTTTTTCATATTACTTTTCTATGAATTTTAATTTTTTTATGAAAAAGAAATTGATGTATATAAAATATATAATATTATATACATGGTTAATACACCTATTTTTATGTACAAGTATTTTTATTATTTTAGTTTTACAAAAATACCCTTATTTTATATTTTAGTTATTTACATAAAATTTTTGGGAGTGTAAAATAAATTTTATTTTATTTTTACAAATTATTTATAGTAATATATAAATATGGAATTGTAATACCTATACATGTGTTTTGTACAATTGATAAAAGTCTTTATTTTTATTTTTATTTATATTTTATGATTTTTATTTTTATATTTGTTTTATAAATATATACATGGAAGTAAAAATAACAATTTATTTTTATTTTGTCAAAAAATGTAGGTAATATGTACAACACAAAGTGAACCCTGTCTCTCTCTCTCTACTTATTTTATTTTGCGATCAGGTTAAGGCTTGACCTTCTCTTGGGGTTTGGATCACTCTATATTTATTCTAAATACTTCCTTCCTTTTTCTTTTCCTTTATTCTTTTATTTTTGCTCAAAACATGCTAATTATGCACTATTAACATAGGCATGCAAATTGCTTAGTTATTGTTTTTACAAGTATTTACATGATGCTTTTCCAAGATAAATAAATAAATAAAAGAATAAAGAGTGAGAATCAAATATTCATCAGTGTTCCATATTTCACGCTTAGTCTCTAAATCATAAGAATATGATCAACACTTCACATACACGACTGATGTTAAGATGAGAGGAGTTGAAATTTCACTTGAGGGACTGGGATGAGGGATTAAAGTCTAGACTCGATTTAATGATGCATGAGGATTGGATAAAATCATCGAAGGATATATGAAACCTGAGTGTCAGCATTTTCAATCAGTATGAGAACTTGGTTCTTGTACTATTTGACATCTACCTAAGTGCCAGAGTGTGCTAAAATAAAAATGTTGATCGCGCCAACTCTTGGTAAAAGCAGTGGAGCTAGCCAAAAATAAAGCAAAGAAATACAAATATTGAATGAAAAGCTCCCATCCTGCAATGTAAAATATTAAAGAGATTCCTCCAAAGCCGAGCGCTCCCAACCAATTTAAAGTGTCCACTAGGACCACCGCTATTAGGACCAACAGTCGAGCTTGCACAAAAAAAGGTCTCTACATCGTAAATTCTACAAGACTGGGTGTAGAAGGTATAATAGATACTCAAAAAAGGCACACCGTTGTGTATTCCCAAGAAAACAAGTGCAGATGACTCCAACTTCTCTTGATGGACACACTAATCAACACCAAAAATATACTTTGAGTTAATAAGGCACTCGAGAGGATCCTTGTTCCAATGAGAGGGAGAGAAGAAATGACACAATACTACGCCCTTCATCAATTGTCCTGCCAGATACACTTCTGAGACTGACAACTAAAGAGACGGTGGATTGATTGCACTATTTGGTTCATTCCCTAGTGTTGAGGATTGGGTTATTAGGAGAATTTATTGGAATAGACCTTGATTGAAACTGTGACTCTACTCTTGTAACCATGGACAACACTTAATGTCATATCCTACGTTTATATGTATACAAGAGAGAGTCTGGAAAATTAGAGAAATTGGATACCTCTTGATTAAGGCTAAGTTGAGATTTGAAATTTTGGATCTCTAAAATTAGGAGTTCTTGAACGGATCTGGTCCCGTATTCACATGCACAATCGGGGGTTAATCCAACTCATTCATTTTTGAGATGCTTGGGGATGAGCATAGTTTAAGTGTAGGGGGATGATTAACCTCGATTTCATCATATTAATTTTTAGATATTAACCCCCTAGATTAAATTAGTGTCAGTAAAAACCAGATAAAGTATTGCATATATCTGAGTCTTGGAATAAATTAAAATACAAAAAATAAAAAAATAAAAAATTGTAGCGTTTTTATACCCTTAAAAACCCTCACAAAAATATTCCTCCCTTTATTTGACATCATTTGAATTTTTGGTAATCATGAAACTTATAGATTTCATCGAGATCTACAACTTTCATTTTTTGAATTTTTTTCAAATTTGGCCTCCATTTCCTCCTTTTTTCATGCTTATTTGTTTCGATAACATGATTGGGCCACATAGTACTTTCTTCATGTGCCACTTGGTCTGCATCCTTTCCAGCCGTTGGATCCACCCTATTTGGGCGCCTCATTCCCAACCGTTGGTTCCCGCTATTTTCCCAGCCGCTCGATCCTCTCAAGGAGATTCCATCTCCATCGTTGGTTCCTGCAGCCATTCCCCAGTCCTCTGATTCACCTCCCAACCGCATCTCAACCGTCTGCTTCCTCCCGCATATCCTCTCGCCACATGTCACACCGATTTCCTTCAATCGCACCCTCCTCTCGCCAATGGATCGTGAGATCCAACGGTCGAGACCTTTTCTTCTTCCTCCGACCCACGTTCTCCATGTCGCTAACCCAACGTGCCCTTCCCATTTTCGCCACCTCCTTGACCTTCCCCTCATCTTCGTAACCTCTCCACGGTCAGGTCATTACTTCCTTCTTCATCGCGAGCAGCTCAACTACCCATGTCTCCCTCACTTTCACCCCATATCACCCTCTCAACCAACGACGACCACCATTAGAACTCAAACCTCCCACCTATAAATAAACCCTCACCGCTGCCAAATCACCTCGTCCACCTGTATATGGGTCACGACCTGGCATCCCTCCGCCCCTCTATGATAGAGAGGAGATGAAATGGGGCGTGAATACCGTCGTCGAACCTGATGTTTTCCCTTAGCCAGTGTAGGCTATATCTCCAACCAATCAAAGTCAGCGAGCTACTCCCAGTCGCCGTAGGAGTTCAGCGAAGACCAGAGCTCCACCTAGGAGCTCAAGCCCAGGTCCTCGACTCGCCATTTCTCCAGGTAAGTGCTCTCGATCTCTCTTTGTGTTTTCTTTGAATTTATCCTATTTAATTAGGCCTCAGCTCGTATGTTCTTCCTCCATTTGTTATCTCTTAAGCTTCATTACACATCACCCATCCATACGCTCTACTTCACTCACCTTCTCTCTCTTCTGCAAAAGCGCACTACCTCCCTCTTCTCCAAGCTCACCAGATAAGATGACTCAGGCCGTCGTGTTCTCCACCCCCTCACAACCTTCCATTCACCCACATCTCACTTGCATTTCTCATATGAATGCTTTGGCTATTGGTCACTAACACATGCAGGTGAATGCCCTCTTTGGCCGGAGCTCCATCAGATCTACCTTTACTAGCCTTGTCTCTGATGTATGAGTAGCGATAGCATCTTCCAAGAGCTCTGACATCTTCCTCGATCTTCAATGA